>CAWUFW010000652.1:0-1280067 GCA_963921515.1 Calotriton arnoldi
GCACTAATGCACAAGTTACTAACCTGTGCAACGATATATCTGTAAGAGACAGTAGTTAGTGATAGATTCCTTACCTTAGAATACTCCCCAGGCGTCAGGCTGGATCCGGAAAAGTTTTGTGTAGCAGGTACCCTTGCGCGTCGGTAGGCGGCGTCGTGCGGCTCCGCGTCCGTCGTCGGGCGTCGTGATCGCCGGGATGACGTCGCGGGCAGTGCTTAGGCGCCGCCCTGCGCGCTGACGTCAGTTCTGTACACGACTTTCCGCGCCAGGAACGCAGGAGCCATGCAAGAAGCTGACACAGGTGTCTGAAAAATACTAGGGCCCTGAAAGGGATGTCCTTAACCCTAGAAATCAGTTCGCAGAACGGGGGAGGATGGGTGGGGCGGTAGGGAATCTATCACTAACTACTGTCTCTTACAGATATATCGTTACACAAGTTAGTAACTTGTGCATCTGAAAGAGACACGTTAGTGATAGATTCCTTACCTTAGAATAGATACCCCAGCAATACCAACCCCGGTGGTGGGTCTGCGAACAAAGATCAGACAAGGAAGTCCTGGAGGACAGAACGGCCAAAGAAGCCGTCCCTCCGGACCTGACTGTCAAGGCAGTAATGCTTAGTAAACGTGTGCAGCGAGGCCCACGTAGCTGCCTGACAGATAACCGGCAGCGGAACACCGCGGCCCAAGGCCGTGGTAGCAGCCGTTGCCCTGGTGGAATGGGCACGCAGCCCAACAGGAGGCTCCTTCTTAGCCAAAGAATAGCAGGTCTTGATGCACAAGGTAACCCAGCGGGAGATGGTCCTCTTGTGCACCGCCCGACTCCTTTTTGGCGCCCACGTAGCCAACAAAGAGCTGGTCATCCACCCGGAAGTGTTTTGTGCGGTCGATATAGAAGAGAGCGCACGTTTTGGGTCCAGACGGTGGAGCCTCTCTTCCTCTCTGGAAGGATGCGGAGGCGGAAAGAAGGTGGGCAAAGTGATGGTCTGCCCAATGTGGAAAGCAGTAACCACCTTTGGCAAGAAGGACGGACGCGTCCGAAGAACAACCTTGTCTGGATGAACAGACAGAAAGGGAGGTTTGCAAGAAAGAGCCTGGAGCTCACTCACCCGCCGAGCGGAGGTGATGGCCACCAGAAAGGCTGCCTTTAGAGTCAGAAGACGAAGAGGACAGTTATGCAGAGGCTCAAAGGGAGCGCACATTAAAAAGGTAAGAACCAAGTTCAAGTCCCACTGAGGCATTACAAACGGAACAGGAGGGAAGAGGTGAGTAATGCCTTTTAAGAACCTGTTAACAACAGGGGACTTGAAAAAGGGAGGGCTGATCAGGGAGCCTGAGAAGGCCGAGATAGCACAAAGATAACCCTTGATGGTACCCAGGGCAGAACCCTGTTGGGCCAGAGAGAGAAGGAACAGAAGGACCTCAGAAAGAGGGGCAGAAAGGGGATCCACAGCCTTTGCTGTGCACCATGCCACAAATTTGTTCCACCTGCAGGCGTATACCACCTTAGTGGAGGGACGCCTGGCTGCCAGAATCACATCACAAACTTCGGGAGGCAAGTCGAAAGGAATCAACTGCCGCCGCTCAATCTCCACGCAAGCAGGTGTAGACTGGACAGGTTCGGGTGGAGGACCGTCCCCTGCTGCTGCGACAGAAGATCCTCCCGAAGAGGCAGACGGATCGGGGGATCTATGCTCATATTGAGTAGCTCGGGATACCAAACTCTTCGAGCCCAGTCCGGAGCCACAAGAATGACTTGGGCCCGGTCGTGCCGAATCTTCTTCAACACTCTGGGTAGAAGTGGTATAGGCGGAAAGGCGTGCAACAGACCGCAACTCCACTCGCGACGAAAAGCGTCGCCGAGCGAGTGCCGCCTTGGAAATTCCAACGCGCAGAACTGATGACATTAGCGCGTTCTCTTCGGTGGCGAATAGATCTAACCAAGGCTCTCCCCACTGTAGAAAGAGTCCTTGCGCCACTTCCGAGTGAAGACGCCATTCGTGATCCATCATGCACCTGCGGCTGAGGCTCGTCCGCCCTGGCGTTCAGAGAACCTGCCAGGTGTTGAACCATCAGGAACATGCCCTGATGTTCCAGCCATGTCCAGAGGCGCAGAGCCTCCTGACAAAGGGTCCAAGACCCCACCCCGCCCTGTTTGTTGCAGTACCACATGGCGGTGGTGTTGTCTGTGAACACCTGCACTACCTTCCCTTTGACAGAGGGAAGGGAATGCCTTGAGTGCAAGCCGGATCGCCCGGAGCTCCAGAAGGCTGATATGGAGCCGGGACTCCGCCGGAGACCAGAGGCCTCTGATCTCCGCCTCTCCCATGTGACCGCCCCATCCCAGAAGGGACGCGTCCAGTCACAACTGTATGCTCTGGCTGGGGAAGGGAGAGGGATCTGCCCATGACCCCATTGCCGGTTCGAGAGCCACCACTGCAACTGTTTTGCAGTCCCCTCCGAGATCTGGACGTGATCGGACAGGTCGCCCTGGTGCTGCGCCCACTGGAACTTCAGGTCCCACTGCAGAGCCCGCATATGCCATCTGGCATGATTGACCAGCAGGATGCAGGAGGCCATGAGGCCCAGCAGCCTCAGGGTCATCCTTACCGAAACCCAGGATAAAGGCCGAAAGATCGGAATCATAGCCTGAATATCCCGGACTCGCCGTTCGGGAGGATAGGCCCGAAACTGCGTCGTGTCCAGAACTGCTCCGATGAAAAGGAGCTGTGGAGAAGGAATCAGATGCGACTTCGGCACATTGATGGAGAACCCCAGCGAGTGCAGGAGTTCGGCCGTAGTCTGGAGGTGGGAGACGACTGCCTGGGACGAGCCCGCCTTCAGCAGCCAGTCGTCGAGGTAGGGGAAGACTGAAACCCCTGCCCGGCGCAGATGAGCTGCGACCACCGCCATCACTTTCGTGAACACCCGAGGGGCACTGGCAAGGCCAAAGGGAGCACGGTGAACTGAAAATGCTCGGGGCCTACCGTGAACCGAAGGTAACGCCGGTGGGCCGGCAGGACGGGGATGTGGAAATACGCGTCCTGCAAGTTCAACGCTACCAACCAGTCTCCTGGGTCGAGGGCAGTCAAGACCTGAGCTAGGGTGAGCATCTTGAACTTCTCCTTCCGGAGGAAGCGATTGACGTTCCGGAGGTCCAAGATAGGACGCATGTCCTCCTTGTCCTTTTGGGCACCAGAAAGTAGTGGGAGTAGCAACCACGCCTACTTCTGGGGTCGGAACATGCTCGATGGCCCTCTTGGTCAGAGGGCCGTGACTTCCTTCTGTAGAAGCACCAAGTGATCCCCTGACATGCGGTGGAATTGAGGTGGCATGGCTGGGGGTGGTCTCGAAGGGGAGGAGTAGCCCCTTCGGACAATGTCCAAGACCCACCTGTCCGAGGTGATGGTGCGCCAGTGGGGAAGGTGATGGCGGACCCTGCCCCCTACTGGCGTGCCGTGCACCTGAAAGGAGGGACTAGGAGGGCTTGGAGGCCGCGGACGGGTTGGAGGTGGTGGCCTGACCCGCACGCTGGTTGCCCGATCCGCCACGGCGGAATCCACGTCCTCGGCCACGCGAGACGCCTGCTGCGCGGGCCGGTGGCTGGGCTGCTGACGTGAAGGGGCGCCCCTACCGTGGCCACGATAGGGGCGAAAAGCAGAAGGCAGCGGAGGGCGTGTAGCAGAAAGGCCCAGGGACTTGGCAGTAGCCCGTGAGTCCTTAAAGCGCTCCAACGCATGGTCTGCTTTGGACCCAAAAGACCGACTTCCATCAAAGGGCATGTCCATGAGAGTATTCTGGACATCCCCTGAAAACCAGTGGTTCTCAGCCAGGCGTGGCGGCGGAGCGCCACCGTCGGTTGCAATCGACCTGCCCAGCGAGTCGGCGGTGTCAAGGCCACAACGGATAGTGTATTTGGCCGCATCCCTTCCTTCCGCAATGGCGCGGAAAGCAGTGCCTGGACCTCCTCAGGGCACTGGGGCAAAACATCCGCCACCGAATCCCACAGAGAGTGGGTATATCGGCCCAAAAGACAAGCGGTGTTAACGGACCGCAAGCCAGCACTGGAGGAAGAAAACCTTTCTTCCCAAACTGATCCAGGCGTTTGGATTCCCTATCCGGAGGAGCGGTAGGGAAGGCGGTTTGGGAAGCGGAGGCTTGGACAACCAAGCTCTCAGGAGTGGGGTGGACAGAAAGAAACAGGGGGTCGCCTCGGGGCGATGGCGTCGTGACACGTTCCGATCCACAGGAGCCCCCTGTGTTGGGCTTGGACCAGGCGCCCAAGAGAACGTCTGTGAGGGCGTCGTTAAACGGCAGCACAGTCTCCGCAGAGGAGGCTGCCGGCTGAAGCACCTCTGTCAAGATGTTAGTCTTGACCGTCAAAGTAGGGAGCTGGAGACGTAAGGCCCCAGCAGCCCTACGCAACACCGTACACAATTGGCCCCCTCCTCCGTAGCCACGGGAGGAGACAGCATGCCAGTGTCAGGAGAAGTATCCAGACCACTGGCCTCCCCTAGACTCTCTGTCCAGTCCTCATCCATACTGACAGTTGCGAGTCAGAGGGTCATCAGACCCCTCCCAGTCCTCCTGGTCCTCCTCTGGTTCAAAATAAGGAGGAGGAGGGACATTTGGGACCCAAGGTCCCATCGGGCGCGGAGCCGGCGTCGAGCGACGTCGCTCCGGGTCCATGTCCGGAGCCGGAAGGAACTGGGGGACGACGCCGCCCGGAGCCCAGGGCGGCGCCGAGAACTGGCCCACCGGAGACATCGGCGCCGGCGGAGGTGTCGTGAGGTCGACCGGCGTCGATGGGGGTTGTGGAGCCGGGATCGAGGCCGGGGCCGAAGCCGGAGCCGGGATCGAGGCTGGAGGCTCGGGCGGCGCCGGGCCGGAGCCGCCGGCGACGCCGAGAGCAGCCCCATCAGGGCCCGCGGGGCCCGAGGCGCACCGGAGGGGCCTGAAGGCCCGAAGAGGCGGGCCATGGCCGACAGGAACTCCTGTAGCCTTGAGCCGGATCCGCCCCGAACCCGGGAAGGGCGGGTATGACGAGGGCGACTCCACAGGCAAGTCCGGGGCCGCGGGGACGGTGCCGGGAGGGGCCTCAGCCGAGTCGCGAGACCGGCGAGGCGAAGTCCGAGAGCGACGATGCTTCTTGGACTTCTTGTGCTTAGACTTACCGGACGAAGAAGTCGACGACCGGTGTGCACTCCGCGAGCGACCCCTGGACCTCTCACGCGACCGGGGCTTCAGCGGAGCCGAATGCCGGGCCTCGAGGAGCTTTCGAGACCGCTCTCGCAAAGCTTTCGGGCTGAGGGCCTGGCATTCGGGACAAGACCTCGGTGACGTGGCCTCGGCCGAGGCAGAAGAGACACTCCCAATGCGGGTCGGTGACGGACATCATCCGCGGCACAGGCGCCGCATCGCTTGAAGCCGGGCATCCCCACGACACCGTAAAGTTGGAAAAAACCAGTGAAAAAATCACCAAAAAGTATGGTCAAAAATTGACCAGGGCACTGCTCTTCCCGGATCTGCGCTTGCTGGCGCGGAAAAGAAGAACTGACGTCAGCGCGCAGGGGCGGCGCTAAGTACTGCCCGCGACGTCATCCCGGCGATCACGACGCCGACGACGGACGCAGGAGCCGCACGACGCCGCCTACCGACGCGCAAGGGTACTGCTACGCAAAAACTTTTCCGGATCCAGCCTGACGCCTGGGGATATTCTAAGGTAAGGAATCTATCACTAACGTGTCTCTTTCAGATACGTAATTTAACCTAACGCAATGTAGAGGAGATTGGTGTGCCTGTGTGTGTGAATTTTTATGCCGGTACCGCATCGGGAACATGCTGACAAAAATCAGGGAATTGTTTATTTATTTTCGTTTTAGCAGAAAGCCTCCAATGTGCACCACATAAGAACAATAGTTACTTACCTGTAATCTGTGGTTCTCCAGTATTGGTATCTTTCATAGATTCACATGCCTGAATCATTCCCCTGTCGTCGGAGTGGGAGTCCCACGGTACATAAAAAAGCAATAAAATGCACATAATAACCATAATATAGGTAATATATACAACCAGGAAGTGAAGTATATATAAACTACAATGAAAGAAACTTCCACATTTATGACTCGTCCAAGTCATTATAAACAGTCCAAACTGCAGCCATTCAGGCGACAGCACCTTCTAGAATGCTCTCCCCAGAGGCTGAGGCTCTCAGATTTTCTCTCACAAGAGTGTACCAAAGTGAAAAGAGCATACGAGCCTCTGAGGGGAGGTGGGTGGGTTGCATGTGAATCTATGAAAGATACCAATACTGGAGAACCACAGATTACAGGTAAGTAACTATTGTTCTTCTCCAGTATTGGGGTATCTTTCATAGATTCACATGCCTGAACTCAGAGTAGAAAGCAGTACCTCCATAATAATGCTCAGTAAGATGGTACTTGTAACATAATGTTATGTACAAGAGATATTATGCAAAAAACATACATAGAAGTTCCATAGTATGCATATAAGTATATATATATATATTCACTGAAAAAACCATAGGTTTCAGGGACGTTATAGTTACAAATTAGCATTTAAAAAACCTTTGAAATTCACTGAAAAAACCATAGGTTTTAGGGACAGTTATAGTTAGTTGGACATTGCACTTGCATACAAACCCGTGAAATTCTCCCGTTATAGTTAGTTCAGCTAACTATAACTCGCGCCCCCGCAATGCACTGCTGATGACGTCACATATTACATCACTCATGACATGGTCAGTGACATCACTGATGACATCACTGATGACATCTCAAATGACATCACTGATGACATCACTGATGACATCATCCAGTGACTGTGTGTTTCTGTAAAGTTTATTTATTTTTAATATATATAGGAAAAGACGTATTGAAGAATGAGTGGGTGTGTAAGTGTCTGTATGGATGATTTAGTAGGTGCGTGACTGACTATAAGTGAGTGATTTAACGTATCTTACTGAATGCATGGGTTAGTGACTAAACTGGGTGAATGTCTGTATCCGTCTGTCTGTTGCTGTGTAAGTGGCTGCATGTGTTTGTGAATAGCTACATGAGTGTCTATATGAGTTATTGAATGCTTGTCTGAGTATCTGTATGGGTGCCTGAGTGTTTGTGTGGGGAGGGGTGTGTGCAACTCTGTGCATAGATGTGTGAGTGGGTGATTCACTGGGTGGATGGTTTCAAGAGTGCAACTGTGATAGACTGTATGGGTGGGTAATGTGTGTGTAAGAGTGTGTTAGTGAGTGAATGTATGTCCCAGTGGTACATGTGTGAGTAACTACATATGTGAAAGGCAGTATATATGTGTGTTGGAGTATATAAATAGCTATAAGCGAGAGTGAGTGATTGTGATAGTGGCTGTATGGATGAGTGTGTGCTTGTATCAGTGATTGTATAAGAGCGTAAGAATGTGCTACTATTTGTATGAGTAAGTGAGCTGGTGTGTGTATAACTGTATAGGTGAGTAAATGGTAGTGTGTTTAATTATTTGCATGACTGACTAGGGTGTGTGAGTACCTCTATGGATGAGTGGCGGTGTTTGAGTGTCTATATAGGAGTATGAGTGCATATGATAGTCCTGTACTGAGTGACCGTAAGTATGAGTGACTGTACGGGTGAGTGAGTGGATGTGTGCGTAGACCTAAGAATCAGTGAGTGGGTATGTAGTTATTGGTGTTGGAGTGTCTATGGTTTTGCGAATGGCAGTCTGTAATTTAGAGTGGGTGTATCAAAGGTTATATTAGGGTGTGAGGAGGTGCATCAGATTATCACGTGGATGATGTCATCAGTGATGTCATCAGTGATGTCACTGACCATGTCATGAGTGATGTAATATGTGACGTCATCAGCAGTGCATTGCGGAAGCGAGTTATAGTTAGCTGGACTAACTATAACGGGGAATTTCACGGGTTTTGTACAGAGTGCAATGTCCAACTAACTATAACTGTCCCTAAAACCTATGGTTTTTTCAGTGAATTTCAAAGGTTTTTTAAATGCTAATTTGTAACTATAACGTCCCTGAAACCTATGGTTTTTTCAGTGAATTTCAAAGGTTTTTAAATGCTAATTTGTAACTATAACATGTCTGAAACCTACAGTTTTTTCAGTGAATTTCAAAGGTTTTGTAAATGACAATTTTTAAATGTATTGTTATATAAAAAAAAATTCATACTGATTTCCCAATTTTTTAGAAACAATTTTTTTTTTACATATTTTATTTTTTAAATTACATTGTAATTACATTATACATTACATTACAAAAAATACTTTCTCAGAATGAATTACTTTAGTTTAATTACTTTGCACATAGGCAATAGACTTTTAAGTACAGTAGTTACAGTTGTTGTAATGGGCAACACATTTTCAAACACAATGCAACATTCAGTTCAATGTGAATTTCTAGTTAAATGCAATTAGTTACTTTATGGATTACTTTTCTAACCACATTACTGGATCCTAGATTCAGTCCTGGGACATCTCTGTAAACAGTTGAGTAAAAGCGTTTTGGTTACAGTCGTGATTTTTAAGGAATATTATTGTACTTTAAAGAGTTCACACTTAGAAGACTTTTCTCAAGTAGAAACCAGTCAATGTTATCCTATGGAAGGAAATTCACGTTAGAAGTTAAATACTGTTATCGTTACTTTTGCTTACTCAGTGTTGGGTCCTGAAAGATCCAGCACTGAGGTGCATCTCCTGATAAACAGTTGAGAAGAATGCGTAAGTCATACAGGCTGATTTTTGAGGAATATTTGTAAAGTTTGTAAAAATCGACACTTTGAAGACTTTCCTAGCTGAAAACCAGACAATGGATTAGCCTATGGAAGGAAATTCAAGTTACTGGTAAGTACGGTTAAAATTACTTTTGAGGATCAGTACTGGGCTGAAAGATGCAGCACTGAGGTCTCTCCTGATAACAGGTGAGTAAATCGGAATTCTTATTTCGGCTGATTTTAGAGGAATATTTTAAAGTTCCAAAACTCCACACTTAGAAGAATTTCCAAGTGAAACCAGTCAATGTTAGCCTATGGAAGGAAATTCAAGTTACTGGTAAGTACGGTTAAAATTACTTTTCAGGATTAGTACTGGGCTGAAAGATGCAGCACTGAGGTCTCTCCTGATAACAGGTGAGTAAATCAGAATTCGTATTTCGGCTGATTTTAGAGGAATATTTGCACAATGGTGAAGGGAGGGGGCGGGGCCTGAGGTGACATCTGTGCAAACGCGCCCCGTGGCTCGTTTTAAGTTGGGGGATTAAGTCCCCTTGAATCATGAGGGTCCCTACGGGCCAACTAGCCAACCAGGAACCTCCAGTATGCGCCAGGGGCTGCGTTGCAGAGACATGTACAGAGGCCACACCCCTTTTACACCTCTCTGCAACGCAGCTCTGTGGCGCTTTCTGGACGTACCTGTTGGGCTAGTTGGCCCCCAGGGACCCTCAGGATTGAAGAGGATTTAATTCCCCATCTTAAAACGCGCCACGGGGCCTGTTTGCACACATGTCACCTGAAGCCCCGCCCCCTCCCTTCACCACTGTGCAAACGCGCCCGTGGCGCGTTTTAAGTCGGGGGATTAACTCCCCTTGAATCCTGAGGGTCCCTGGGGTGCAACTAGCCCACCATATACCTCCAAAAAGCACCATAGAGCTGCGTTGCAGAGAGGTGTAAAAGGGGCGTGGCCTCTGTACACCTCTCTGCAAGGCAGCCCCTGGCGCATACTGGAGGTTCCTGGTGGGCTAGTTGGCCCCAGGGACCCCCAGTATTCAAGGGGAATTCGTTCCCCTCTGCAAACGCGCCAGGGGCGCGTTTGCAGAGTGGTGAAGGAAGGGGCGGGGCCTACGGGCCGATCGTTTTTTTTTTGTTTGTTTTTTTTCCCCCTGAAGGGGAGCTGTGTGGCCCCCTTCCTTTTTCCTATTTTTAGGCCCTGGGGACCCCATCCCCCAGGGCCTTACCCCCTTTTTTTAAATTAAAATAAAAAAAAAACGTGAAGGGGGCCGCGTGGCCCCCTTCCCTGGGCCTGTATTGGCCCCGGGGACCCCATCCCCCGGGGCATGGCCTCTTTTTTTTATTTGGAGGGGGCTGCGTGGCCCCCTCCTCAGGCCATTTAAGGCCCCGGGGACCCCATCCCCCGGGGCCTGGCCTCTCGTTGGGGACTGTGGGGGTCCCCAAACCCCCCACAGTCCCGCCGGCTCCCCGTGTCCTACGGGAGCCGGCATTGCTTTACACATGGGGAGCAGCTAACATGCTGCTCCCCATGTGTAAAGCTATCGGCTTTGGATATTGGAAGAGAAGCAGGTTTCCTGCTCTCTCTTCCAATATCCAAAGCAAGTTTGCAATGACAGGACGGGAGCCGCGAGGCTCCCGTCCTGTCATTGCAAACAGCAGTGTCCCGGGGGTAGGCACCCGGGACACTGCAGGAGCCGGCCCTGGGGGGTGGTGGTCCCCAGGGCCACCACAGGCTCCAGGAGGGGGGCCGCGCGGCCCCCCTCCCTACATTTTGAAAGCCCCGGGGAGGTGGTGGTCCCCGGGGCTCTGGGGGTCCAAAACGGACCCCCATTTTAATTTTTCTTAGTGCCCCGGGGAGGTGGTGGTCCCCGGGGCGTGTGGGGGGGCTAGAGCCCCCCCACACAGGTTTTTTTTAAATAAAAAAAGAAGCCCCGGGGAGGTGGCGGTCCCCGGGGCTGCGGGAGGGCTCAGAGCCCTCCCGCACCATTATACATAAAGCCACGGGGGGTGGTGGTCCCCGGGGCTTGGGGAGCCCTTAGAGGCCCCCACACATAAAATTAACCCTCCCCCAGCATGCCCCCGGGACTTGGCCCACCCGGGGGCCAGCTAGCTATCGAAGCGCGGGAGACCGCGCTTCGATTTTTCCCGGCAGGATTCGCGCTCCCTGAGCGCATCCTGCCGATTTTTAAAAAAAAAAAAAAAATTTTTTTTTGCCCAGGGGGTCCTTGTGGGACCCCCTGAGCAGACCTAGGGGGTCAGGGTGTTTCTACCCTGCCCCCTTTGTGCGCTTTGCGCACTTGTTTCTGTCCCTCGGTTCTACCGAGGGACAAAATGGCTGCCAACACTTCCTGATTTGGAGTGTTGACAGCCAATTAACATAAAGCTCGTGCTCGGGAGGATCCGCGGCCCTAGATATCACTATCTTTTTACTTTTGATTTTCTCAGCAACTACTGAACGGATTTACACCATTTAACAAAAAGGGTTCTTTCTGAAACAAGAACTACCTCTTTGCCAAATTTGGTGTAATTCCGTTCAGCAGTTCGGGCTGTAGCCGTGTCTAAAGTTTCCTATGGAAAATTGCATGGGGAAAACGCGTTTTGGGACCCCCTTTTTTCTCGGCCCCCGCTTGACGAATCCCCCGAGACTTTCAGGGTAGGAGCGGACCGGAGCGGGCCATAAAGTTTGAAAATTTTGCGAAGATACGTCAACCGGCAAGAGAGTTATTTCAAATAGAATGTCGCGGATTTCCTATGGATAATAGGTTGTAACTATAACTATCTACTGGCGACCGCCAGTAGATTATATATATATATATATATATATATATATACACACACACACACACACACACACACACACACTTTAACAAATAAGCTATTTAGACAAAATCAGATAATATATATATGTATATATATATATATATATATATATATATATATATATATATATATATATATATATATATATATATATATATATATAGGTGTTTTTTAGGGTTTAGGTGGGAGTAGGGGTAAAGGGTGGTAAGGGTGTTTTTAGGGTTTGGGGTGGGTAAGGGAATAGGATGGTAAGGTTACAAGAAAGGGGTTTTGGGGTGTTCCCTCATAAATAAAATATTTATTATTTTAATAATAAAGTCAATCAATAGAGTCTTTATTCGGCAAAAGCCATAAAAGCAAGTACAGAAATATACAGTACGAGGAGAAGGACAAAGTATAAAAAAACAATCAGAATAACACCAGCAACAGATAATAGAATCTTCATAATTAATATGCCAAACTGTCTAATGCCCCTGGTGGAACTAATATGAGGGGAGCATGCCCCAGAGGGGCCAAAAACCGACCTTAACCGTAAGGTCCTGATGTAAGCGCCTTATGAGGACAAGGAGTTCTTTTTCATTGCCTATCCTTTCTATTTGATGCCATACCTTCAAGCAGTTCACTAAATCGAATGCACTTGAAAAGTCAATAAAGGCCAGATGTAGTGTCCCTCCCCCGGCACTAACACATTTACCTGCTATAAGGTAAAGGTTTAAGCACTGATCAACAGTGCCACTACCTGGCCTAAACCAATATATTGGATTTCTTTTAAGATAATATTTTCAACAGCCCATCTCTCCATATGGATCAAAAGGACGCGGCCCAGAACCGTAATGCTGGAGTCCAATATGGAAATTGGCCTATAGCAGGATGGCAGAGATCTATCTCCATTATTAAAAATAGGGACAACTATGGCTGTACTTCAGGAGTCTAGAGTAGCACCTGAGACAGCAGATTCAAAAACATTAGTTTGCAAGTGTCCCACAGGTCTATATTTGATTTAAAAATATCCGCAGGGACGCCGTCTGGTCCTGGTTCCTTTCCGGGAACACATTTCCCATTGGCTAGAATCACTTCCTGGGTGTTAATGCGAATTGGGAGACTTTGTGGGTTTTGGGGAATCAAGCAATAGTTCATCCTATATTGGTGGACTTATTTCCTGATTAAAAAAGTTTGTAAAAATTGGAGACCCAGAAATCACCAGGAATTTGGCGTGCCACTTTTGGGGCCTCTAGCTCTGAAAAAGGCTGGTTTACCACATCCCAAAACTTCATATCATCCCTAGTCCTCCCCACCACTACGAGGTCTTACCATGCTTTATTTTTTTATTTCAATTTTACTTCCCTTTAAAGTTGATTTATATAACCTTCTTGCATCCTTAACTTCCTGTATTAAACAGAGACAAGATTTAAGAGCTGCCATCAACTGTTTATGGGCAGCTGAACAAGCCGCATTGACCCATCAGTGGGGGGAGACTCTCTGGGGGATCTGGTGGAATTTAAATTATCCAATATGGACCTGCAAATGTTCTTAAACCCATCTTGTATGATGTCAGGCCCTGTATCCTCCTTCAGACAGGTTAAAATAGAGGCCATTTTTCGGACCCCAATATTTTGATTGAATACAATAGGGTCAATTTTATCCCATTTTAACCTCAATCTTTTACTTTTGGAATAGGCTATCCCATCCTTTTTTTTTTAAACTATTGGGTGCAAAGTAATAATTCAGTGTGATAATAGGGGATTATGATCACTTACACAATAACTAGCCACTATAAAATCTAATAGTAGATGGGAAAGCTTTGCCGATATCACAATATAATCAGTATTACTCCCTGAGTGGTCACCCCAGAAGGTTGGGATGCGAGCCTTATTTTTGTGGAACCTGTCACTAGCAAAGACTAAAGTATACTTCAAAATAGAAGTGTGAGAAAGTGCCATCTTTCTTACATGGTATGCCCCCACTTTTTGCTGAATGGCTGATGTACTTTGACTGAGTGTGCCCTGGGCTCCTGCCAACCAGGTACCCAGGGCCTGTGTTCCTTCCCTAAAATTGCATTGATACCTACACCCAATTGACATCCCTGGCCACAGGTCAGCCCCTGGTAAATGGTACCATGGGTACCCAGGGCACTGTGACCAGGGAAGGCCCCTAAGGGCTGCAGCACTTGTTGTGCCACCCTTAGGGACCCTGCACCTTTACACACACACACTGCCTTTGCAGGCTGCGTGTCTTGGTGCAGAACAAAAGTGAAGAGTCGACATGGCTCACATCCCTGTGTGCCATGCCTACAAGCCACTGCCCTGGCCTAGGTCAGCCACCCCTCTAGCTGGGTGCACTATGCCAGTGGTGAGGGCATAGAGGCATGAGCCCTGTGCCCCTACAGTGCCCAAGTCCATTCTTGGGCATTGTAAGTGCAGTGCTGCCATTAAGAGTATATGGTGCTGGGAGTCTGTCATTACGAACTCCACAGCACCATAATGGCCCCACTGAAGACTAAGAAGTTTGGTATCAAACTTCTCAGCACATTAAACCCCCACTGATGCCAGTGTGGGATTTAATGTAAAACGCACTCAGAGGGCATCTTAGAGATGCCCCCTGAAACCAACCCGACCTCCAGTGTCCGGACTGAGTGGCTGCCCAGGCTGCCACCACCAGACATGTTTCTGGACCCCTGGGTCGAGAGCCTCTGCTCTCAGGGGCCTGAAACAATGCACATCCCGGGACGAGGTGCCAAAGCCTCCTCCCCCAGGATGGGCAGGGGGAGCTTCAAAGGCCTGCCGCCTTTGGAGTTTCCCCAGACCATTTGCTGCTTCCAGCAAACTGGTCCCCACTGGTTCTACCCCCACTCCTGGCGGGAGAACCGGCGGGAAAACCAGAAGCAGGAAATGGGTTGTGCCCACCTCTGCCAACTCCACCCCTAAGGTGGGGGAGGCGAGGTGAAGCACAAACTCGAGTCCCCGCCATCTTGAGGATGGGGGACCTGGCCAACCAGGGACAGGCTCCTGCCCCCTCCCACTGGAGAGGAACAGAATAGGGGGTGTACCCACCCCAGGAAGGGACCCATTGGTCCCTGCCCTTACCTACCTGTAACCCCCCTAAATTTAGTATTTAGGGGCTCCCTGAACCTTCCTTCGGGAGTTCCCAAATCCGAAAACAAGAAGAGAAGACGAAGCAAGAAGACCAGCCGTGCAGCTGCTAAAAAGGAGGCGACAACAACTGACTTGGCCCCAGCCCTACCGGCCTGTCGACCTCTGAACCTGCTCCTGCGGAATCCCGGCCTCAGCAACCTCACAAACCCCGGAGGACCTGACTTCTGTGCTACAGCCTTCGACCCAGGGACTCCCACGAGCAGTGGTACTGCTCAAAAGAAAACCTACCAAAGACCCGGCCCTGGCACGGAGCCGCGAAACCTGCACACTCTGCACCCGCCGAGTCCAGCCTGTGCCTGAGTGACCAAAGACCTCGAGGACGTCCCCCGGCGATTCTGACCTGGAATCCAGTGGCCAAGGACCCTCCTCAACGACCCAGACGACGCCTGCAGCCTCAGGACAAGGGACCCCTCCAACCGCGACCAGCAGGGGGTAAGATTTCCCGACCTCAAAGACACCCCTGCACCCGGCGCCCCACGGCCCCCTGTGCCCAACTCCTGGGTGTCTACCTATCCTCCAAGACCCCAACTTACCTCCTGAAGCGTTGGTCGTCCCTGAAGAATCACCGTCCCCGAGCCTGCAGCCTTTCTTCACCTTTCACGACCTCTATTGTTTAACATTGAGCGCCCGACGGCTCAAAAGCACCCTGCACCCAGCCGCCCGAGTGCCCCTGGAAGTGCAACCTCTATCCTAACCTACTTCCCTACTTGCCCTGAGCAAGTGACCAGGAGCCCAGCTCCCACAGTCGCGTGGCCTGCTTGCCAGCAGCCACCAACCCGGGGCCCCCGCCTGCCATAGGATAACATTGGGCCTTCTCACTCTGCACCCGGCCGCCCCTGTGCCGCTGAGGGTGTAAAAACTGTACTTACCTGATCCTGGGGGACCCCTGAGTCTTACCCAGAACCTTAACCCTGCCAGTCAAGTACTTACCCGAAATCCGATAACTCACTTTTCTTCCATAGGGTTCCATTGACTGATTTTCAGCGAAATTTCTTCTAAGTGTGGAGTTCTGAAACTTTAGAATATTCACCAAAAATCAACCGAGTCACGAAAACGAAAATACTCACCTAGTATTAGAAGGGGCCTCAGTGCTGGACCCGAGTGCCCAACACTGGCCCTAAAAAGTAATCGCAACGTTACTTACCGCTAACTCACTTTTCTTTCATAGGGATCCATTGACTGGTTTTCTGTGAAATTTCTTCTAAGTGTCGATTTCTGTATTTTACAAATATTCTTTAAAAATCGAACAAACTACAAAAACGTAATTACTTACCTGTTTTAAGTAAATGTCCCAGTGCTGAACCTAGGAGTCCAGCACTGGATTACAAAAGTAACGTAAACATACTTTGCTTGCACACTGTATTTCCTTTCATAGGATAACATTGGTAATTTTACCCAGAAAAGTTTCTAAGTGTCAGCTTTTGAAATATAGTAATATTCTTCAAAAATCACTACAATAACCAAAACGCTTTTTCTTACCTGTTTACAGGAAGTGTCCCAGGACTGAATCCAGGATCCAGTCCTGTGGTTAGAAAAGTGCTCTGCAAAGTAATCAATTGTAATTAAGCATAATTTTCCATTGAGCTCAATGTTGCATTGAATTTGACCCTGTGTTGCCTCTTGCACCAACTGTGATAACCACTATCAAAAAAGTCTACTGCCTATCTGTAAGGTGAATAACTAAAGCATCTCATACTGAGAAAGTATATTTTGATCCTATTGTTGGTTCTAAAATAAAACAAGCATATATTTTTTTATATACAAACCATTGGCCTAGAGTTCAGTTCTTGAGTGTGTGGCTTCATTTGCTGACTGAGTGTGTACAACAAATGCTTTACACTGTCCTCTGATACTGCCTTACTGCTCGACCAAGCTACCACTTTGGAGAGTAAGGTTATATCTAACTTTAGCCTCTGTCAACCCTCTGGGGACTGTGGACTCTGTACACCCTGAACCTTACTTGGGTACAGTATATACAGAGCCACTTTCCTACATTGGTGGATCAGCGGTGGGATACAAACTTGCATTTGTTGGACTACTTGGTTACCATCTGATCACACGACAGAACTCTTAAATTGCCTTTAGAATTCTGATTTTTTTAATTGGCATTTTTTTTACCAAATTACTAAAAGTCTTGTTAGGGCCTTGCTTAAGTCCCTGTAGCATCTTAGAAAATAAAAAGTCACTATAGCCAAGGTTAGAGGGGTTAGAATTTTTTTTAAAAATGTCTCAAGACAAGAACCCAGCTACTAGTGAAGATAATAATGACATACAGGAACTGGTTGAGGAGCTCGACCTCACCCCTTATCTTCATTTGTCTTTCAAAGAGATAAGGTCCTTATGCAAACTTAAAGATATACCAATGGGCCAGCATCCAACCAAACAAGGGCTCCAGGAGCTCCTGGCTGAGTATGCTAAAGCCCACCCCTCTGAGCATGGTGATGACCCAACAGAGGAGGAAAGGAATGAGGAGGATGGGGATGGTAACCCACCTCCATCACTTCCTAGGGAAGATAGGGTCCCTGCACCCTTAACTCCAAGAATAGACCTCTGGGGACCTAGGGGCCACCTAGGTGGTCCTGGTCCCAGAGAGGACACTGAGGATACCCTCAGTGAGGAGGACAACTTGTTAGCAAGGTTGGCCAAGCGACTGGACCTAGAGACCAGACTCCTGGCTCTAGAGAAGGAAAGACAGGAGATGGGTTTAGCACCCATCAATGGTGGCAGCAATACTAAAAATAAGGATAGGGAGGAAACTTCTGAACCTAAAATCCCAAAAGGGATTGTCCCTAAGTTTGAGGAAGGTGATGACATCACCAAATGGTTCACAGCCTTTGAGAGGGCTTGTGAAATAAGAAGAGTAAAGAAACCTCTGTGGGGGCACTCCTGTGGGAACTGTTCTCTGGTAACTGCAGAGACAGGCTTCTGACCCTCTCTGGGCCAGATGCAGGGTCCTATGACCTCATGAAGAGTACTCTGATTGAGGGATTTGGGCTCACTACTGAGGAGTATAGGATTAGATTCAGGGGGCTCACAAAACCCAGACCCAGTCCTGGATTGACTTCGTGGACTACTCAGTAAAGACACTGGATGGCTGGTTAGCTGGACATAATGTGCATGATTTTTCTGGACTTTACAATTTGTTTATGAAGGAACACATACTAAGTAATTGCACAAATGAAAAGTTGCATCAGCATTTGGTAGACCTAGGTCTAATTTCTCCCCAAGAATTGGGAAAGAAGGCAGACCACTGGGTCAAGACTAGGGTGACAAGGACAACCACTGGGGGTGACCAAAAGAAGGTGGTCACCAAACCCCCCAGGGGAAAGGTGGTGAGAATCCCCAAGATAAAAAGTCTGAGTCTTCCAAAGGGCCCCAAAAACCTGTTCAGGGGGTGGGTCCCAAACTACTCCCTATGTGCCTCAACCCTATAGGGGGAAGAACTTTGATCCCTTGAAGGCCTGGTGTAATAACTGTAAGAAGTCAGGACACCTCACTGTAGACAAAACTTGCCCCCACAACAAAGCCCCTAAGGCACCCAGTACAGCTACTCCTGGGGCAGCAAGTTTACAGATGGGATCAGAAGTGTACCCTGAGCAAATCTGGGAACCCACTGAGGCAAGTCTGGTCTCCCTAGGGGAAGTGGAATTTGCCACTGTAGCTGTGTGGCCACCCAACTTAAAGAAGTATTTGCAATACCCCTGGGTGAATGGAACTAGAGTAGAGGCTCTGAGGGATACAGGTGCCAGTGTCACTATGGTGAGGGACACACTGGTTTCCCCTGAGCAATACTTGATTGGGAAAACTTACCCAGTCACCAATGCTGACAGTGTCACCACTAGTCATCCCATGGCCCTGGTGACATTAGGCTGGGGGGGTTACTGGCCTGAAGCAGGTAGTGGTCTCTCCGAAGTTACCAGCTGCATGTCTGCTAGGAAATGATCTGGAAACCTCAGCCTGGGCAGAGGTGGAGCTAAAGGCCCATGCAGCCATGCTGGGCATCCCTGAATTGGTGTGTGTAAAAACAAGAGCACAGAGCAAAAGGCAGGGTGAAGAAATAGTGTTGGAGCCTGAAATGATGGCCCAGCCTACCAAGAGAAAAGGAAAGAAGACTGGCGGACCAGCTTCTACACAGTCACAAGAGCAGGACCCCTCTCCTCAGGGAGAGAACCTGGAAGCCCCAGAGGGAACTGAGCCCCTAGAGCTTGACCCTTACCAGGTTGAACTCTTGGGCCCAGGGGGACCCTCTAGGGAAGAGCTGTGCCAGGGACAGCAAGACTGTCCCACTCTTGAAAGCCTGAGGCAGCAAGCTGTTTCAGAAGCCAAGGGAGATGTCAGTGGTACCCACAGAGTCTATTGGGAAGAGGGATTACTGTACACTGAGGCAAAAGACCCCAACCCTGGAACCACCAGGAGAGTGGTAGTGCCCCAGAAGTACAGGGAGTTCCTCCTAACTTTGGCTCATGACATCCCCCTAGCTGGACATCTGGGCCAAACCAAAACTTGGGAAAGGCTAGTTAGCCACTTCTACTGGCCCCAGATGCACCAAAAGGTGAAGGAGTTTGTCAGCTCCTGTGTTACCTGTCAAGCCAGTGGCAAGACAGGTGGCCATCCAAAGGCCCCCTGATACCACTACCTGTGGTGGGGGTTCCCTTTGAAAGGGTAGGTGTGGACATAGTGGGTCCACTGGAACCTCCCACAGCCTCAGGGAACAAATTCATACTGGTGGTAGTGGATCATGCCACTAGGTATCCTGAGGCTATTCCCCTTAGGACTACTACAGCTCCTGCAGTAGCCAAAGCCCTCATTGGTGTCTTCACCAGGGTAGGGTTTCCTAAGGAGGTGGTTTCAGACAGAGGTTCCAACTTCATGTCTGCTTACCTGACCCACATGTGGAAGGAGTGTGGGGTGCAGTACAAGTTTACTACACCCTACCATCCACAAACCAATGGCCTTGTTGAGAGGTTCAACAAGACATTGAAAGGCATGATCATGGGGCTCCCTGAAAAACTCAAAAGGAGATGGGATGTCCTACTACCATGCCTGCTTTTCGCTTACAGAGAAGTGCCACAGAAGGGGGTAGGTTTCTCACCCTTTGAACTTCTGTTTGGCCATCCTGTGAGGGGACCACTCTGTCTTGTAAAGGAGGGCTGGGAGAGACCTCTCCAAGAACCCAAACAAGATATAGTGGACTATGTGCTTGGCCTAAGGTCCAGAATGGCTGAGTACATGGAAAAGGCATCCAAGAACCTTGAGGCCAGCCAGGAGCTTCAGAAGCACTGGTATGACCAAAAAGCTGCACTGGTTGAATTCCAACCTGGGCAACAGGTATGGGTTTTGGAGCCAGTGGCACCAAGGGCCCTCCAGGACAGATGGAGTGGCCCTTACCCTATCCTAGAGAAAAAGAGTGAGGTCACCTACCTGGTTGACCTGGGCACCAGCAGGACACCCAAAAGGGTTATCCATGTGAACCGCCTAAAACTCTACAATGACAGGGCTGACATCACCATGCTGATGGTGACAGATGAGGAACAGGAAGCTGAGAGTGAACCTCTCCCTGATCTCCTCTCCCACAGCCCAAAAGATGGGTCAGTAGATGGAGTTGTCTTTTCAGACACCCTCACTGCCCAACAGCAGACTGACTGCAAGCAAGTCTTGCAGCAGTATGCTGGGCTCTTTTCCTTGACCCCTGGTCTGACAAACTGGTGTACCCATGATGTGGACACTGGTGACAGTGCACCTGTCAAAAACAAGATCTATCGTCAGTCAGACCAAGTTAAGGAAAGCATCAGAGCTGAAGTCAGCAAGATGCTGGAGCTAGGGGTTATTGAGCCCTCTGAGAGCCCCTGGGCTAGCCCAGTGGTTCTGGTCCCCAAACCTCATCAAAAGGGTGAAAAGAGAGAGATGAGGTTTTGTGTGGACTATAGGGGTCTCAACTCTGTCACCAAGACAGATGCACACCCTATCCCAAGAGCTGATGAACTGATAGACAGATTGGGTGCAGCCAAATACCTGAGTACCTTTGACTTAACTGCAGGGTACTGGCAGATTGGCATGGCCCCAGGAGCCAAACAGACAACAGCATTCTCCACACCTGATGGGCATTTTCAGTTCACTGTTATGCCCTTTGGTTTAAAGAATGCCCCTGCCACCTTCCAGAGGTTGGTGAATCAAGTCCTTGCTGGGTTGGAGTCCTTTAGTGCAGCTTATCTTGATGATATTGCTGTCTTCAGTTCCACCTGGCAGGATCACCTGGTCCACCTTGGGAAGGTTTTAAAGGCCCTGCAAACTGCAGGCCTAACTATCAAGGCATCCAAATGCCAGATAGGGCAGGGCACTGTGGTGTACTTGGGCCACCTGGTTGGTGGAGGCCAGGTACAACCCTTACAGCCCAAGATCCAGGCTATCCTGGACTGGGTAGCTCCAACAACTCAGACCCAAGTCAGGGCATTCCTTGGCTTGACTGGGTACTACAGGAGGTTTGTGAAGGGATATGGGTCCATTGTGACTCCCCTCACAGAACTCACCTCCAAGAAGATGCCAAAGAAAGTAAACTGGACAGTCTGTTGCCAAAAGGCTTTTGACACTCTGAAAGAAGCAATGTGCTCAGCACCAATTCTAAAAGCACCAGATTATGCCAAGCAGTTCATTGTGCAGACTGATGCCTCTGAGCTAGGGATAGGAGCGGTCCTATCCCAGACCAATGATGAAGGCCAAGACCAACCTGTTGCTTTTATAAGCAGAAGGCTTCTCCCCAGGGAGCAGCGTTGGAGTGCCATTGAGAGGGAGGCCTTTGCTGTGGTCTGGTCCCTGAAGAAGCTGAGGCCCTACCTGTTTGGAACTCACTTCCTAGTTCAAACTGACCACAGACCTCTCAGGTGGCTAATGCAAATGAAAGGAGAAAACCCAAAACTGTTGAGGTGGTCCATCTCCCTACAGGGAATGGACTTTGAAGTGGAACACAGACCTGGCACTGCCCATGCCAATGCAGATGGCCTTTCCAGGTTCTTCCACTTAGACAATGAAGACTCCATAGGGCAAGGTTAGTCTCATCATCTTTCGTTTGGGGGAGTTGTGTGAGAAAGTGCCATCTTTCTTACATGGTATGCCCCCACTTTTTGCTGAATGGCTGATGTACTTTGACTGAGTGTGCCCTGGGCTCCTGCCAACCAGGTACCCAGGGCCTGTGTTCCTTCCCTAAAATTGCATTGATACCTACACCCAATTGACATCCCTGGCCACAGGTCAGCCCCTGGTAAATGGTACCATGGGTACCCAGGGCACTGTGACCAAGGAAGGCCCCTAAGGGCTGCAGCACTTGTTGTGCCACCCTTAGGGACCCTGCACCTTACACACACACACTGCCTTTGCAGGCTGCGTGTCTTGGTGCAGAACAAAAGTGAAGAGTCGACATGGCTCACATCCCTGTGTGCCATGCCTACAAGCCACTGCCCTGGCCTAGGTCAGCCACCCCTCTAGCTGGGTGCACTATGCCAGTGGTGAGGGCATAGAGGCATGAGCCCTGTGCCCCTACAGTGCCCAAGTCCATTCTTGGGCATTGTAAGTGCAGTGCTGCCATTAAGAGTATATGGTGCTGGGAGTCTGTCATTACGAACTCCACAGCACCATAATGGCCCCACTGAAGACTAAGAAGTTTGGTATCAAACTTCTCAGCACATTAAACCCCCACTGATGCCAGTGTGGGATTTAATGTAAAACGCACTCCAGAGGGCATCTTAGAGATGCCCCCTGAAACCAACCCGACCTCCAGTGTCCGGACTGAGTGGCTGCCCAGGCTGCCACCACCAGACATGTTTCTGGACCCCTGGGTCGAGAGCCTCTGCTCTCAGGGGCCTGAAACAATGCACATCCCGGGACGAGGTGCCAAAGCCTCCTCCCCCAGGATGGGCAGGGGGAGCTTCAAAGGCCTGCCGCCTTTGGAGTTTCCCCAGACCATTTGCTGCTTCCAGCAAACTGGTCCCCACTGGTTCTACCCCCACTCCTGGCGGGAGAACCGGCGGGAAAACCAGAAGCAGGAAATGGGTTGTGCCCACCTCTGCCAACTCCACCCCTAAGGTGGGGGAGGCGAGGTGAAGCACAAACTCGAGTCCCCGCCATCTTGAGGATGGGGGGACCTGGCCAACCAGGGACAGGCTCCTGCCCCCTCCCACTGGAGAGGAACAGAATAGGGGTGTACCCACCCCAGGGAAGGGACCCATTGGTCCCTGCCCTTACCTACCTGTAACCCCCCTAAATTTAGTATTTAGGGGCTCCCTGAACCTTCCTTCGGGAGTTCCCAAATCCGAAAACAAGAAGAGAAGACGAAGCAAGAAGACCAGCCGTGCAGCTGCTAAAAAGGAGGCGACAACAACTGACTTGGCCCCAGCCCTACCGGCCTGTCGACCTCTGAACCTGCTCCTGCGGAATCCCGGCCTCAGCAACCTCACAAACCCCGGAGGACCTGACTTCTGTGCTACAGCCTTCGACCCAGGGACTCCCACGAGCAGTGGTACTGCTCAAAAGAAAACCTACCAAAGACCCGGCCCTGGCACGGAGCCGCGAAACCTGCACACTCTGCACCCGCCGAGTCCAGCCTGTGCCTGAGTGACCAAAGACCTCGAGGACGTCCCCCGGCGATTCTGACCTGGAATCCAGTGGCCAAGGACCCTCCTCAACGACCCAGACGACGCCTGCAGCCTCAGGACAAGGGACCCCTCCAACCGCGACCAGCAGGGGGTAAGATTTCCCGACCTCAAAAGACACCCCTGCACCCGGCGCCCCACGGCCCCCTGTGCCCAACTCCTGGGTGTCTACCTATCCTCCAAGACCCCAACTTACCTCCTGAAGCGTTGGTCGTCCCTGAAGAATCACCGTCCCCGAGCCTGCAGCCTTTCTTCACCTTTCACGACCTCTATTGTTTAACATTGAGCGCCCGACGGCTCAAAAGCACCCTGCACCCAGCCGCCCGAGTGCCCCTGGAAGTGCAACCTCTATCCTAACCTACTTCCCTACTTGCCCTGAGCAAGTGACCAGGAGCCCAGCTCCCACAGTCGCGTGGCCTGCTTGCCAGCAGCCACCAACCCGGGGCCCCCGCCTGCCATAGGATAACATTGGGCCTTCTCACTCTGCACCCGGCCGCCCCTGTGCCGCTGAGGGTGTAAAAACTGTACTTACCTGATCCTGGGGGACCCCTGAGTCTTACCCAGAACCTTAACCCTGCCAGTCAAGTACTTACCCGAAATCCGATAACTCACTTTTCTTCCATAGGGTTCCATTGACTGATTTTCAGCGAAATTTCTTCTAAGTGTGGAGTTCTGAAACTTTAGAATATTCACCAAAAATCAACCGAGTCACGAAAACGAAAATACTCACCTAGTATTAGAAGGGGCCTCAGTGCTGGACCCGAGTGCCCAACACTGGCCCTAAAAAGTAATCGCAACGTTACTTACCGCTAACTCACTTTTCTTTCATAGGGATCCATTGACTGGTTTTCTGTGAAATTTCTTCTAAGTGTCGATTTCTGTATTTTACAAATATTCTTTAAAAATCGAACAAACTACAAAAACGTAATTACTTACCTGTTTTAAGTAAATGTCCCAGTGCTGAACCTAGGAGTCCAGCACTGGATTACAAAAGTAACGTAAACATACTTTGCTTGCACACTGTATTTCCTTTCATAGGATAACATTGGTAATTTTACCCAGAAAAGTTTCTAAGTGTCAGCTTTTGAAATATAGTAATATTCTTCAAAAATCACTACAATAACCAAAACGCTTTTTCTTACCTGTTTACAGGAAGTGTCCCAGGACTGAATCCAGGATCCAGTCCTGTGGTTAGAAAAGTGCTCTGCAAAGTAATCAATTGTAATTAAGCATAATTTTCCATTGAGCTCAATGTTGCATTGAATTTGACCCTGTGTTGCCTCTTGCACCAACTGTGATAACCACTATCAAAAAAGTCTACTGCCTATCTGTAAGGTGAATAACTAAAGCATCTCATACTGAGAAAGTATATTTTGATCCTATTGTTGGTTCTAAAATAAAACAAGCATATATTTTTTTATATACAAACCATTGGCCTAGAGTTCAGTTCTTGAGTGTGTGGCTTCATTTGCTGACTGAGTGTGTACAACAAATGCTTTACACTGTCCTCTGATACTGCCTTACTGCTCGACCAAGCTACCACTTTGGAGAGTAAGGTTATATCTAACTTTAGCCTCTGTCAACCCTCTGGGGACTGTGGACTCTGTACACCCTGAACCTTACTTGGGTACAGTATATACAGAGCCACTTTCCTACATTGGTGGATCAGCGGTGGGATACAAACTTGCATTTGTTGGACTACTTGGTTACCATCTGATCACACGACAGAACTCTTAAATTGCCTTTAGAATTCTGATTTTTTTAATTGGCATTTTTTTTACCAAATTACTAAAAGTCTTGTTAGGGCCTTGCTTAAGTCCCTGTAGCATCTTAGAAAATAAAAAGTCACTATAGCCAAGGTTAGAGGGGTTAGAATTTTTTTTTAAAAATGTCTCAAGACAAGAACCCAGCTACTAGTGAAGATAATAATGACATACAGGAACTGGTTGAGGAGCTCGACCTCACCCCTTATCTTCATTTGTCTTTCAAAGAGATAAGGTCCTTATGCAAACTTAAAGATATACCAATGGGCCAGCATCCAACCAAACAAGGGCTCCAGGAGCTCCTGGCTGAGTATGCTAAAGCCCACCCCTCTGAGCATGGTGATGACCCAACAGAGGAGGAAAGGAATGAGGAGGATGGGGATGGTAACCCACCTCCATCACTTCCTAGGGAAGATAGGGTCCCTGCACCCTTAACTCCAAGAATAGACCTCTGGGGACCTAGGGGCCACCTAGGTGGTCCTGGTCCCAGAGAGGACACTGAGGATACCCTCAGTGAGGAGGACAACTTGTTAGCAAGGTTGGCCAAACGACTGGACCTAGAGACCAGACTCCTGGCTCTAGAGAAGGAAAGACAGGAGATGGGTTTAGCACCCATCAATGGTGGCAGCAATACTAAAAATAAGGATAGGGAGGAAACTTCTGAACCTAAAATCCCAAAAGGGATTGTCCCTAAGTTTGAGGAAGGTGATGACATCACCAAATGGTTCACAGCCTTTGAGAGGGCTTGTGAAATAAGAAGAGTAAAGAAACCTCTGTGGGGGGCACTCCTGTGGGAACTGTTCTCTGGTAACTGCAGAGACAGGCTTCTGACCCTCTCTGGGCCAGATGCAGGGTCCTATGACCTCATGAAGAGTACTCTGATTGAGGGATTTGGGCTCACTACTGAGGAGTATAGGATTAGATTCAGGGGGCTCACAAAACCCAGACCCAGTCCTGGATTGACTTCGTGGACTACTCAGTAAAGACACTGGATGGCTGGTTAGCTGGACATAATGTGCATGATTTTTCTGGACTTTACAATTTGTTTATGAAGGAACACATACTAAGTAATTGCACAAATGAAAAGTTGCATCAGCATTTGGTAGACCTAGGTCTAATTTCTCCCCAAGAATTGGGAAAGAAGGCAGACCACTGGGTCAAGACTAGGGTGACAAGGACAACCACTGGGGGTGACCAAAAGAAGGTGGTCACCAAACCCCCCAGGGGAAAGGTGGTGAGAATCCCCAAGATAAAAAGTCTGAGTCTTCCAAAGGGCCCCAAAAACCTGTTCAGGGGGTGGGTCCCAAACTACTCCCTATGTGCCTCAACCCTATAGGGGGAAGAACTTTGATCCCTTGAAGGCCTGGTGTAATAACTGTAAGAAGTCAGGACACCTCACTGTAGACAAAACTTGCCCCCACAACAAAGCCCCTAAGGCACCCAGTACAGCTACTCCTGGGGCAGCAAGTTTACAGATGGGATCAGAAGTGTACCCTGAGCAAATCTGGGAACCCACTGAGGCAAGTCTGGTCTCCCTAGGGGAAGTGGAATTTGCCACTGTAGCTGTGTGGCCACCCAACTTAAAGAAGTATTTGCAATACCCCTGGGTGAATGGAACTAGAGTAGAGGCTCTGAGGGATACAGGTGCCAGTGTCACTATGGTGAGGGACACACTGGTTTCCCCTGAGCAATACTTGATTGGGAAAACTTACCCAGTCACCAATGCTGACAGTGTCACCACTAGTCATCCCATGGCCCTGGTGACATTAGGCTGGGGGGGTTACTGGCCTGAAGCAGGTAGTGGTCTCTCCGAAGTTACCAGCTGCATGTCTGCTAGGAAATGATCTGGAAACCTCAGCCTGGGCAGAGGTGGAGCTAAAGGCCCATGCAGCCATGCTGGGCATCCCTGAATTGGTGTGTGTAAAAACAAGAGCACAGAGCAAAAGGCAGGGTGAAGAAATAGTGTTGGAGCCTGAAATGATGGCCCAGCCTACCAAGAGAAAAGGAAAGAAGACTGGCGGACCAGCTTCTACACAGTCACAAGAGCAGGACCCCTCTCCTCAGGGAGAGAACCTGGAAGCCCCAGAGGGAACTGAGCCCCTAGAGCTTGACCCTTACCAGGTTGAACTCTTGGGCCCAGGGGGACCCTCTAGGGAAGAGCTGTGCCAGGGACAGCAAGACTGTCCCACTCTT
The DNA here is from genome assembly GCA_963921515.1 of Calotriton arnoldi. Taxonomy (NCBI): domain Eukaryota; kingdom Metazoa; phylum Chordata; class Amphibia; order Caudata; family Salamandridae; genus Calotriton; species Calotriton arnoldi. The sequence goes on from CAWUFW010000652.1 coordinate 27,319, forward strand.
GAAAGCCTGAGGCAGCAAGCTGTTTCAGAAGCCAAGGGAGATGTCAGTGGTACCCACAGAGTCTATTGGGAAGAGGGATTACTGTACACTGAGGCAAAAGACCCCAACCCTGGAACCACCAGGAGAGTGGTAGTGCCCCAGAAGTACAGGGAGTTCCTCCTAACTTTGGCTCATGACATCCCCTAGCTGGACATCTGGGCCAAACCAAAACTTGGGAAAGGCTAGTTAGCCACTTCTACTGGCCCCAGATGCACCAAAAGGTGAAGGAGTTTGTCAGCTCCTGTGTTACCTGTCAAGCCAGTGGCAAGACAGGTGGCCATCCAAAGGCCCCCTGATACCACTACCTGTGGTGGGGGTTCCCTTTGAAAGGGTAGGTGTGGACATAGTGGGTCCACTGGAACCTCCCACAGCCTCAGGGAACAAATTCATACTGGTGGTAGTGGATCATGCCACTAGGTATCCTGAGGCTATTCCCCTTAGGACTACTACAGCTCCTGCAGTAGCCAAAGCCCTCATTGGTGTCTTCACCAGGGTAGGGTTTCCTAAGGAGGTGGTTTCAGACAGAGGTTCCAACTTCATGTCTGCTTACCTGACCCACATGTGGAAGGAGTGTGGGGTGCAGTACAAGTTTACTACACCCTACCATCCACAAACCAATGGCCTTGTTGAGAGGTTCAACAAGACATTGAAAGGCATGATCATGGGGCTCCCTGAAAAACTCAAAAGGAGATGGGATGTCCTACTACCATGCCTGCTTTTCGCTTACAGAGAAGTGCCACAGAAGGGGGTAGGTTTCTCACCCTTTGAACTTCTGTTTGGCCATCCTGTGAGGGGACCACTCTGTCTTGTAAAGGAGGGCTGGGAGAGACCTCTCCAAGAACCCAAACAAGATATAGTGGACTATGTGCTTGGCCTAAGGTCCAGAATGGCTGAGTACATGGAAAAGGCATCCAAGAACCTTGAGGCCAGCCAGGAGCTTCAGAAGCACTGGTATGACCAAAAAGCTGCACTGGTTGAATTCCAACCTGGGCAACAGGTATGGGTTTTGGAGCCAGTGGCACCAAGGGCCCTCCAGGACAGATGGAGTGGCCCTTACCCTATCCTAGAGAAAAAGAGTGAGGTCACCTACCTGGTTGACCTGGGCACCAGCAGGACACCCAAAAGGGTTATCCATGTGAACCGCCTAAAACTCTACAATGACAGGGCTGACATCACCATGCTGATGGTGACAGATGAGGAACAGGAAGCTGAGAGTGAACCTCTCCCTGATCTCCTCTCCCACAGCCCAAAAGATGGGTCAGTAGATGGAGTTGTCTTTTAGACACCCTCACTGCCCAACAGCAGACTGACTGCAAGCAAGTCTTGCAGCAGTATGCTGGGCTCTTTCCTTGACCCCTGGTCTGACAAACTGGTGTACCCATGATGTGGACACTGGTGACAGTGCACCTGTCAAAAACAAGATCTATCGTCAGTCAGACCAAGTTAAGGAAAGCATCAGAGCTGAAGTCAGCAAGATGCTGGAGCTAGGGGTTATTGAGCCCTCTGAGAGCCCCTGGGCTAGCCCAGTGGTTCTGGTCCCCAAACCTCATCAAAAGGGTGAAAAGAGAGAGATGAGGTTTTGTGTGGACTATAGGGGTCTCAACTCTGTCACCAAGACAGATGCACACCCTATCCCAAGAGCTGATGAACTGATAGACAGATTGGGTGCAGCCAAATACCTGAGTACCTTTGACTTAACTGCAGGGTACTGGCAGATTGGCATGGCCCCAGGAGCCAAACAGACAACAGCATTCTCCACACCTGATGGGCATTTTCAGTTCACTGCTATGCCCTTTGGTTTAAAGAATGCCCCTGCCACCTTCCAGAGGTTGGTGAATCAAGTCCTTGCTGGGTTGGAGTCCTTTAGTGCAGCTTATCTTGATGATATTGCTGTCTTCAGTTCCACCTGGCAGGATCACCTGGTCCACCTTGGGAAGGTTTTAAAGGCCCTGCAAACTGCAGGCCTAACTATCAAGGCATCCAAATGCCAGATAGGGCAGGGCACTGTGGTGTACTTGGGCCACCTGGTTGGTGGAGGCCAGGTACAACCCTTACAGCCCAAGATCCAGGCTATCCTGGACTGGGTAGCTCCAACAACTCAGACCCAAGTCAGGGCATTCCTTGGCTTGACTGGGTACTACAGGAGGTTTGTGAAGGGATATGGGTCCATTGTGACTCCCCTCACAGAACTCACCTCCAAGAAGATGCCAAAGAAAGTAAACTGGACAGTCTGTTGCCAAAAGGCTTTTGACACTCTGAAAGAAGCAATGTGCTCAGCACCAATTCTAAAAGCACCAGATTATGCCAAGCAGTTCATTGTGCAGACTGATGCCTCTGAGCTAGGGATAGGAGCGGTCCTATCCCAGACCAATGATGAAGGCCAAGACCAACCTGTTGCTTTTATAAGCAGAAGGCTTCTCCCCAGGGAGCAGCGTTGGAGTGCCATTGAGAGGAGGCCTTTGCTGTGGTCTGGTCCCTGAAGAAGCTGAGGCCCTACCTGTTTGGAACTCACTTCCTAGTTCAAACTGACCACAGACCTCTCAGGTGGCTAATGCAAATGAAAGGAGAAAACCCAAAACTGTTGAGGTGGTCCATCTCCCTACAGGGAATGGACTTTGAAGTGGAACACAGACCTGGCACTGCCCATGCCAATGCAGATGGCCTTTCCAGGTTCTTCCACTTAGACAATGAAGACTCCATAGGGCAAGGTTAGTCTCATCATCTTTCGTTTGGGGGAGTTGTGTGAGAAAGTGCCATCTTTCTTACATGGTATGCCCCCACTTTTTGCTGAATGGCTGATGTACTTTGACTGAGTGTGCCCTGGGCTCCTGCCAACCAGGTACCCAGGGCCTGTGTTCCTTCCCTAAAATTGCATTGATACCTACACCCAATTGACATCCCTGGCCACAGGTCAGCCCCTGGTAAATGGTACCATGGGTACCCAGGGCACTGTGACCAGGGAAGGCCCCTAAGGGCTGCAGCACTTGTTGTGCCACCCTTAGGGACCCTGCACCTTTACACACACACACTGCCTTTGCAGGCTGCGTGTCTTGGTGCAGAACAAAAGTGAAGAGTCGACATGGCTCACATCCCTGTGTGCCATGCCTACAAGCCACTGCCCTGGCCTAGGTCAGCCACCCCTCTAGCTGGGTGCACTATGCCAGTGGTGAGGGCATAGAGGCATGAGCCCTGTGCCCCTACAGTGCCCAAGTCCATTCTTGGGCATTGTAAGTGCAGTGCTGCCATTAAGAGTATATGGTGCTGGGAGTCTGTCATTACGAACTCCACAGCACCATAATGGCCCCACTGAAGACTAAGAAGTTTGGTATCAAACTTCTCAGCACATTAAACCCCCACTGATGCCAGTGTGGGATTTAATGTAAACGCACTCAGAGGGCATCTTAGAGATGCCCCCTGAAACCAACCCGACCTCCAGTGTCCGGACTGAGTGGCTGCCCAGGCTGCCACCACCAGACATGTTTCTGGACCCCTGGGTCGAGAGCCTCTGCTCTCAGGGGCCTGAAACAATGCACATCCCGGGACGAGGTGCCAAAGCCTCCTCCCCAGGATGGGCAGGGGGAGCTTCAAAGGCCTGCCGCCTTTGGAGTTTCCCCAGACCATTTGCTGCTTCCAGCAAACTGGTCCCCACTGGTTCTACCCCCACTCCTGGCGGGAGAACCGGCGGGAAAACCAGAAGCAGGAAATGGGTTGTGCCCACCTCTGCCAACTCCACCCCTAAGGTGGGGGAGGCGAGGTGAAGCACAAACTCGAGTCCCCGCCATCTTGAGGATGGGGGGACCTGGCCAACCAGGGACAGGCTCCTGCCCCCTCCCACTGGAGAGGAACAGAATAGGGGGTGTACCCACCCCAGGGAAGGGACCCATTGGTCCCTGCCCTTACCTACCTGTAACCCCCTAAATTTAGTATTTAGGGGCTCCCTGAACCTTCCTTCGGGAGTTCCCAAATCCGAAAACAAGAAGAGAAGACGAAGCAAGAAGACCAGCCGTGCAGCTGCTAAAAGGAGGCGACAACAACTGACTTGGCCCCAGCCCTACCGGCCTGTCGACCTCTGAACCTGCTCCTGCGGAATCCCGGCCTCAGCAACCTCACAAACCCCGGAGGACCTGACTTCTGTGCTACAGCCTTCGACCCAGGGACTCCCACGAGCAGTGGTACTGCTCAAAAGAAAACCTACCAAAGACCCGGCCCTGGCACGGAGCCGCGAAACCTGCACACTCTGCACCCGCCGAGTCCAGCCTGTGCCTGAGTGACCAAAGACCTCGAGGACGTCCCCCGGCGATTCTGACCTGGAATCCAGTGGCCAAGGACCCTCCTCAACGACCCAGACGACGCCTGCAGCCTCAGGACAAGGGACCCCTCCAACCGCGACCAGCAGGGGGTAAGATTTCCCGACCTCAAAGACACCCCTGCACCCGGCGCCCCACGGCCCCCTGTGCCCAACTCCTGGGTGTCTACCTATCCTCCAAGACCCCAACTTACCTCCTGAAGCGTTGGTCGTCCCTGAAGAATCACCGTCCCCGAGCCTGCAGCCTTTCTTCACCTTTCACGACCTCTATTGTTTAACATTGAGCGCCCGACGGCTCAAAAGCACCCTGCACCCAGCCGCCCGAGTGCCCCTGGAAGTGCAACCTCTATCCTAACCTACTTCCCTACTTGCCCTGAGCAAGTGACCAGGAGCCCAGCTCCCACAGTCGCGTGGCCTGCTTGCCAGCAGCCACCAACCCGGGAGCCCCCCGCCTGCCATAGGATAACATTGGGCCTTCTCACTCTGCACCCGGCCGCCCCTGTGCCGCTGAGGGTGTAAAAACTGTACTTACCTGATCCTGGGGGACCCCTGAGTCTTACCCAGAACCTTAACCCTGCCAGTCAAGTACTTACCCGAAATCCGATAACTCACTTTTCTTCCATAGGGTTCCATTGACTGATTTTCAGCGAAATTTCTTCTAAGTGTGGAGTTCTGAAACTTTAGAATATTCACCAAAAATCAACCGAGTCACGAAAACGAAAATACTCACCTAGTATTAGAAGGGGCCTCAGTGCTGGACCCGAGTGCCCAACACTGGCCCTAAAAAGTAATCGCAACGTTACTTACCGCTAACTCACTTTTCTTTCATAGGGATCCATTGACTGGTTTTCTGTGAAATTTCTTCTAAGTGTCGATTTCTGTATTTTACAAATATTCTTTAAAAATCGAACAAACTACAAAAACGTAATTACTTACCTGTTTTAAGTAAATGTCCCAGTGCTGAACCTAGGAGTCCAGCACTGGATTACAAAAGTAACGTAAACATACTTTGCTTGCACACTGTATTTCCTTTCATAGGATAACATTGGTAATTTTACCCAGAAAAGTTTCTAAGTGTCAGCTTTTGAAATATAGTAATATTCTTCAAAAATCACTACAATAACCAAAACGCTTTTTCTTACCTGTTTACAGGAAGTGTCCCAGGACTGAATCCAGGATCCAGTCCTGTGGTTAGAAAAGTGCTCTGCAAAGTAATCAATTGTAATTAAGCATAATTTTCCATTGAGCTCAATGTTGCATTGAATTTGACCCTGTGTTGCCTCTTGCACCAACTGTGATAACCACTATCAAAAAAGTCTACTGCCTATCTGTAAGGTGAATAACTAAAGCATCTCATACTGAGAAAGTATATTTTGATCCTATTGTTGGTTCTAAAATAAAACAAGCATATATTTTTTTATATACAAACCATTGGCCTAGAGTTCAGTTCTTGAGTGTGTGGCTTCATTTGCTGACTGAGTGTGTACAACAAATGCTTTACACTGTCCTCTGATACTGCCTTACTGCTCGACCAAGCTACCACTTTGGAGAGTAAGGTTATATCTAACTTTAGCCTCTGTCAACCCTCTGGGGACTGTGGACTCTGTACACCCTGAACCTTACTTGGGTACAGTATATACAGAGCCACTTTCCTACAAGAAGTATTTAATGTTTCTCCATAAATTGCATGCTTAAAATTAGTAACATAATTGTTCTTTGAATCCGAGATCTCAAGTTAGTATAACTCATGCCCTAAAGTAACTATATCTTGCACCCTCGTCCTGCACAGTTTTGTTATCAATGATGTAATTTCAGATGTCATTAGGGATGCAGTCACTGAAAATGAGTGTTGCAATATGCGAGAGGAGAAGAAGTGCATAACGGTGTCATGAGTTATAGTTACTTTAGGGCACGAGTTGCAGTTACTTGAGATAACTATAACTGGTAGATTACAGTATCCACTCTGTAGTTATAGTTAGGGTTACTAGAAAAAAGAATTCCTCTGATTCTTTCACAATAATAACTTTACACCCATTTGATAATTCTCCACGAAAATTTGCAGACCTATTTCTCTTTCTACATTAGCAGAGTATGCAAAGTTTTGCAGCGATTCATCAATTGGTTGGAAAGAAAAAAGGAGGGTCCTACAACATGCTTGGGCACCAATGCATTTTCCATAGACTTTGTACTCATGCGTATCGCGAAGACGGCTGGACAGATTTGTATTAAACTTGGCCGGATTACACATTATTGTGCACAGATGATCCTTTTGGGTACTACAGGTATGTAGGGTAAGTATTTTTAAGTTGTAAGCCATTTTAAAGTAGTGATATCTGTAGTTGTGGCATTTGGGCAACATTTTGTGATATTTTGTAGAAGTATCGCAGTACATAGTGATATCAATTCATTATGTGATTGGCTAATGATTGCCTTTACAAAAGTTAAAGGCAGCTGTGATGTTTTTAGGTACACTTTGGCTGTGTTCTGTGTTACGCTTTCAGATATAGGTAAGTATTAGGTTTGATATTTTTCCCCTACCATTACCACTTTATGAAAGTGGTAATAGGTAGAGAAAAATATTTCTAAGATTCTATATATTAAAAGAAAATGTACGGGGTACCGCAGTACTGCCCCAGGAGTGCCACAGTACTTAAAATAAATAAGAAAATATATCTTAAGAAACATAAAATACACCATATTTTACAGATATAATGTACTACAGTGTATTTTCTATTTTTAAAATATTTAAATAATCGCAAAAAAGTCTACGCAGTACTGTGGTAATACCTTTGGTTAACACAGGCATTAGCCAATCACCTACTAACTTCTCATCTGAATGTACTGTGGCATGCTGCAAACTTACAGTGGAATACCACAAACTTACCACGGTGTACCGCAGTAAATATATAACACATTTTTCATAAAACTTATAACTTCAATACTACATACAATATTCATACATACTCCCAAAAATTACCATATACACCTCACAAAGTGTATTCCAGTCACATTACATCTATATCAGTTTTCACACTTTCACACTGTCTGTTTCAATTGCTGCACTCCACTCTGCTGCACTCCACTCTACGTCACTCCACTCTACGTCACTCCACTCTACGTCACGCCACTCTACGTCACGCCACTCTACGCCACTCCACTCTACGCCACTCCACTCTACGCCACTCCACTCTACGCCACTCCACTCTACGCCACTCCACTCTACGCCACTCCAATCTACGCCACTCCAATATACGCCACTCCACTCTACTCCACTCCACTCTACTCCACTCTACGCCACTCCACTCTATGCCACTCCACTCTAAGCTAATCCACTCTATGCCACTACACTCTACACCACTTCACTGTACACTATTACGCTCTATGCTACTCCATTCTATCATACTCCAGTCTACACAACTCCACTGTAGGCCCCTCCACTCTACACTACTCCATTGTATTTTATTCCAGTGTACTCAACGCCACTCTACAACACTACAGTCTACACTATTTAATCAATGCCACGTCACTGTATTCCACTGCACTGTACACCACTGTACTATACGCTATTGCAGTGTACGCCACGACACGACAATCCACTGTACACTATTACATTGTATACTGTACAGTGTACATTGTACACTACTCCATTCTACTTCACTCTAATCTCCACTTTATGTCACTACACTCTATGCTACTACACTCTATGCTATTCCTCTGTACCACACTCCACTCTACTCTATGCTTCTCCACTATATGCCACTCAACTCTGTCACTACACTGTATGCCAGTAAACTGTACGATATTCCACTCTACACTGCTCCATTGTACACTACTCCATTGTATGCCACTCCACTCTATGCCACTATTCTCTATGCCACTGCACTCTAAGCTATTCTACTGTACAACACTCCACTCCACAGTGCGCTATACCACTATATGCCACTACAGTCTATCCCAATGCACTTTACCTCACTCCACTCTACAACACTCCACTTTATGGTTTTTCATTCTACAACACTCCACTCTATGCCACTCATCTGTATAGCTGCGCCCAATGCCAGGAACCCTGATCAAAACACCTCCCGCAGGTACATAGCTGACTAACTCCACCTGTTCAACCCTGGACGCTGCTATGAATGCTGCTGCCGAGCTGCACCTCAGTCCACAGTGGGCCCCTTTGCCTGCTGACATTGCCACTTCACCTGCCTCCACACACCCGCTCCCACCGCCCACACACAGACTGCACTCCTGACCAAGTCAGAACAAAACAAGGTAAGGTAAGTCCTAATTGGGGCATGGATCGTGAGAAAAGGCGTCATAGATGGGAGAGTAGCCCATGCTCTTGATGGAGAAACAGAAGTGTAAATGTGTGAGTGTGACCTGAAGGGTATATCGAGCTTCTGAAGTAGTGGCCCTATGGGCAGGAGCCCGAGACACCCCAAGGACCCTGGGGTGATGAAGGATAAGCACAGAGGGAGTACTGCCACGGCCTCTGTTAGAGGAGGTCATGTGCTATTTGGGTGGTAACCCTGGGAGGTGACCCCCATCTCTTGTAGCACACCAGAGGAAGTATCTCCATTTTCCAAGGTCTCAGAGGAGGAACTCTGTGGTCCCCGGAACATTTGTGGAATGTAGCTGCTGGCGTCTGGGTTGACTGCCTGCCGCTGTGGACCTACTTGACCCCCAAGGCATGAAATTTACTCTTGACTCCCAAAAAAGAGGCCCTCTGTCTCTGGACTGTCAGTGTATAGAATGCAGAAAGCAGTGATTGTCGACCTGTATGGGGTCAGGACTCAGTGTCCTATCTAGTATTGCATTCCAGTCCTTATAATGTAGTATTTGGGCCACTATGGAGCATGGAGGGCCTCCCACTGAGGCGGCAGGCCAGCACCCAGGTGGCCCTCTTGATGGAAAAGTAGGATGTTAAGTTGTGGTGGGGACCAGGTCTTTTTACCAGGTAGTCACTCATATTGCAGCTATCCGAACATTGTTGCGGCAAGAGCGGTCCTCTGAAACTTCTGCTCTGTGTTCCAGAGTACGGACCATGTCCTAAGCCCTGTAACTGAGTATGAAGGTTAAATGTAGGTGGCTGTAGCTCAGCCAATGTTCTCTCTGAGTGGGTGATGTGTTCTGCAAGGCATCTGTGATTTTTCCACAGGAGTTTCACATCGGTTGCCACAGAATCAACCTTTACTTCCAGGGAGATGCTGGAAATATCTATGGAGTTTAGTATAGTGTCTAGTTTGTCTGATTCGGTGGCTGCCAGGCTGGTGGGAGGGTCTGTCTAGGCAGTGACTGGCCCCAGTCTTTGCTGCTTTGGTGCATCACATAATTTAGGCAGGTGGTGGAGACAGGAAAGGAGGGGAGATTGGGGGGGGTGAGTGGACCCACTTGCAGCCACCAGCATGGGAGCCCCACAGTGGACCAGTCACAGGGCTTCCCTGTTACATAGCTGTGTTATGTAGGGGCAGCCACACTGTGGAGGTCGTGACTGAACCCCCAGGTTCAAGGCCTGGAGAGTGCCCCCTTGTTGTATTCTATTTCCATGGTTACGGTGTGTAGAATGAGAATGTACCAGGGGTTCCAGCTGGAGATTCGAGGTCCGGCAGTTATGCGGAGACCTCTGATCTAGGCTGGCGTGTCAGGTTGATGCTGTGTGCTTCAGAAGAATAAAGAACTCATCTTCACATTTCCTGCTCCTGTATTTACTCAAGATCCTCACTACAATTGGCGACGATTGGGATAGGACTTCTAAGTACACCCTACAGCTCTTCCTAACTCCTCTTTGGGACTTCATAGACTTTACCGGCGTGTGGAACTTAGATTTCCTGACTGTCACCTGCAAAATTGAGGCGGACTCTAGCGCAAGAGTGGCGTGTTGGCGACAGGTCGTATATTTCTTTTTGGCCTTAATTCCTCAAGTTTTCCGACCTGACCTTCACCTAACTGCCACTTCGCGAGCGCATTGTCCTACCTGCACGCACAGTCAGAATCTTTACTCCCGGACATTCTGCTGCCTCCCGGCCATTCCTCGCTTTCCCATCTCCAGCTCGGCTCACGTCGTCACGTCCTCACGTAAGGGTGACACGGGGTCACGCAACGTGCCGCCATCTTAGGAAGGCACTTTACCATCTTTACCATTGTTCTACATAGCAACTGAGCGCGCACCTTCAGTCATTGATTCCTCACGTTAAAGTCGGTGACGCGCACATCTTTTCAGCAGCTGAGCGTGCACCTCCAGTTTCTTCGTCTAAACAAAATCGGTGACACGCACACCTTTCATATCTTCTTAAACAACCAACTCTGCGTGCACCTTCATTTTTAAGAAACTCGGTGACACGCACACCTTCACTATTTAAGCGTGCACCTTTATTATAAGAAAATCGGTGACACGCACACCTTCACTATTTTAAAGTGCCACAAGTGTATATTCAATTTGCGTGCACCTTTATCCTCCTAAAGTCGGTGACACGCACACCTTAGCACCTTTATTCATCTCCTATTTCCCAGTGACATCTACTCTGTTTCTGATTTTTGTGCTTAATTTATTATCCTACTGTGGCATCTTTATTTATTATCCTACGGTAGCATCATTATTATTTGGTAATGCACACTGTTTTTCTAATTTATGGAATTGTTTCCTTACTCAGCACATTTTAGGTAACCCATCCTTAGTGGTTGCATTTTTTTTTTGTTTTTCTCTTTATACAAATTTAACCTCTTAAAATGCAAAATTTCACTTGTCCCCCACACTTTTTACCAGAACCAGGTATTCCTAAAACAAAATGGAAGCAATGGTTTAAAGGTTTCACCAGCTATATAATAGCCTTAGACGGGGCGAAATTTGATCCAATTAGGAAACTAGCTCTCCTTTACAATAATCTTGGTTCTGAAGGTCAACGCATTTTTGATCATTTGCTGTTAGCCACCCAACCTGATGAAACTGATTGGGATACGTACAAAGAGGCAGTGTGTAGACTTGCTAACTATTTTATTGATGAAACTAGTGTAGTAGTGGAGAGGCACAAGTTCTACACTAGACGTCAATTTGAATTTGAGTCTATAGACACTTTTCTAGCTGAATTGAGAGTTTTAATTGCCACATGTGAATTTGATGGCAACATTGATTCCTATTTAAGGGACCAACTAATTGTAAACTGTTTTAACAAAAAAGTACAAGAAAGACTACTTTGTTGTAGGAACCCCTCTTTGAATGAAACTCTGGAGTTAGCTAGGGGTATTGAAAGATCAGTTGTAGCACAAAAAGTACTAAATAAAGCTGTAACTGAACCTGTAACGGAACCAGTGTACGCTTTAAGCACCAAACCTAAATTTAATTACAACAAGCCCAAAGAGTACAAGAAGCAAAGTGCTTGTTATAGATGCGGATCTCTTACACACTTAGCCAATGCTAAGAATTGCCCTGCTCTTGGTAAACTTTGTATCAATTGCAAGAAGCATGGTCATTTCACACGCATGTGTAAGAATCCTCACAAAATTAGCACACTTGAAAGTGTGGAGGATTCCTCAGAGAATAATGTTTGCACTGTCAAAACTTTTAAAAAGATTGTGCTCTCAATTGATTCTGATGCAAGTGAGGATCGTCCGTTGTGCGATGTTACCATTGGTGACGTACAAACACAAGTAACTGTAGATTCTGGTTCTCCAGTAACTTTTGTCACTGACATTTTATTTTACAAGCACTGGAATTCAATTCCATTATCTCCACCAGATATCCGCACCATTTCTTTTGGAGGGCACAATATTGATATGCTTGGTTTCTTTCTCAATAATATTAAATTCAAAGATCGAGTAATTTTCACTAAAGTGTACGTGGCGAAAAAAGGTTATAATATCCTAGGGTGGAAAGATCAAGGGAAGTTTGGTATGGTATTAAGACCAGGCACTTCATGTCCTATTTCTTTAGTGGATATTCCTGAAATTCCTTCTCTGCAGCAACTACTTACTAAACACGATTCATTATTCAAGGACAAATTAGGTCTTGTGCATAATTTTGAACATAGAATTATTTTAAAGAAGAATGCGGTTCCCATCATTCACAAAGTAAGGAATGTTCCAATATGCATTAGAGACCAATTAAAACAACACTTGGAGAATCTTTGCTCTGATAAGGTCATCGAACCGATCGATTCATCGGAATGGATTTCTCCGATCGTCGTTGCAAAGAAAAAGGGCACAAAGGACATCAGACTTTGCATTGACTTAAGATCATTGAACAAAAGTATTTTAATCGATTGCTTTCCATTACCTAAAATTCAAGAGATGTTAGCTCAGTTGGGCGGTGCCAAAGTTTTTTCATGCCTGGATTTAAAATCCGCTTATCATCAAGTCGAACTTTCTGAAGACTCCCGCTCTCTCACGGCTTTTAATACTCCTTTTGGTGCTTTTAGATTTTTGCGAATGCCTTTCGGCTTAGCATCTGCTGCTTCTGTTTTTCAGAAATTAATGTATAAATTGTTTGGGGAGTGCAACAAGGTTCTTGCTTACCAAGACGACATTCTGGTGTTTTCTAAAAATTCCAATGAACATCTTGAAAATTTGTCTAACGTATTACAAATTTTAGAGTCAAACGGTTTTACAGTTAAAAAAGAGAAGTGCAAGTTTTTAGTTAAAGAAATTGACTATCTTGGTCATCATATTTCTGAATCTGGTATCACACCCAAATCTGACCTGGTCAAAGCCATTGTTGAAAGTCCCTCTCCCGAGAATAAAGATCAGTTAAGATCTTTTCTTGGGCTATGCGAATATTATTCTCGGTTCATTGATAGCTTTGCCCTCCAAACTGAACCTTTACGAAAACTACTTAGGAAGGGTGAACAGTTTATCTGGACAGACACTGAGTCTGGAGCATTCAGCAACTTAAAGAACCTTATTGTTAAAGCTCCTGCTCTACACTCTTTCGCAGATAATGTACAATCTATTGTTACTGTAGATGCTAGCGGTGTGGGATTAGGTGCGGTTCTTTCCCAATTAGTAGAAGGTGTTGAACATACGGTGGGTTTTGCCTCCAGATCGCTATCTCAAACAGAACGTCACTATAGCACTATAGAAAGGGAGGCTTTAGCATGCGTTTGGGCTACCAAGCATTTTGAAACATTTCTTTGGGGCAGAAGATTTGTCCTGGTCACTGACCATAAGCCTCTTGTTTTTTTGTTATCCAGAAAAGATCATGATAAGGTTAGTCCTAGATTAGTGAGACTTCTTTCCAGAATGTTTGAATTCAATTTCTTAATCAAACACATTCCAGGTGGGAAAAATGCCCGAGCTGATTTTTTATCCAGGTGCCCTATACTTGAGGAGCCCTACATTTCTTTTAACGATGATACTGAATGTGTCATTGGCATGGTTGATGGTTTAGTTGTGTTGGGTGGTGCCATCAACAACTCTGAATGGTTGGAATGTGCTAAATGTGATGATTTACAAAATTTAATCAAAAGACATATTAGTAATGGCTGGCCTGAAGAAAGGAATTTGGAGGAAGGTTTACGTCAGTTTTACAAAGTAAAAGATGACCTCACTATTGAAAATGATTTTGTCATGAAGGGAAATTTGCTAATTCCTCCGGGAACGCTTAAATTAAGATTGTTAAATTTTGCTCACCAAGGTCATCTTGGTATGACCGGCACAAAAAAACGTCTACGCCTTTATTATTGGTGGCCAGGAATGGATGTCGATGTTAAGAACTTTGTGGGAAGATGTGTTAGTTGTTGCGAGTCTGACAAATCCTTGAAAGTCCGTAACACCCCTCTTCATCCTGTAGAATTCCCCAAGGGCCCTTGGGGAAAGTTAGGGATGGACTTCATTGGTCCAATGTACAATCTTAAAGCTGACAAGAAATTTGCATTAGTTGTGGTGGACTACTTCTCCAAATGGGTAGAGTGTAAGTTTTTACCTGAACCTACCACTTCAGCAGTGATCACTATGCTGAATGAATTGTTTCACAGAGAAGGGGTTCCGAAGTATCTTGTATCAGATAATGGAGTGCAATTTAAATCGCATGCCATGCAAGACTTTTTAACTAACATGGGTATCAAACATTTAACGGTGGCTCTATATAGTCCCCAGGGAAATGGCATGGTGGAGAGAGTAAACAGGATGTTAAAAGAAACCATTCAGTTAGCTTCCGTTCAGGGGGAGTCTGTTCTTGAAGCTGTCCAAGAGAGGTTATGGAGTTATCATAATACTCCACACTCCTTAACGGGTATTCCTCCTTTTGTTCTTCTCAAGGGGCGTTTTGGTTCTTCCAAGCTTAGTCCCAATTGGGTCTTAGAGCAAACCAAATGTTCTGAAAAGATTCCTGATATAAAACAAGTACGTGATTCTGTTGAAAAAGCTCAATTTAAAATGAAACAGGTATATGATTGTGACAAAAAAGTAAAAGTTGTGCAATTTGCAGTTGGTGATCTCATCAGGGTTAAAAGACCGGTTGGAAATAAGAGTCATAGGTCTAAATTTTACCCCATGACTCGTATTGTCAAAATTTCCAAACATGCAGTTTTTGTTGAAAATGGCAAATGGTGGAGTAAGAGGAACGTGGTTCTGGTGAAAAACAATGTTCATGATGATAGGGTCTTGGAAACCCCTTTCATTCATTCTGACTTATCATTACCGGATTGCTTTGTTCCCAGTCATTCTAATGAATTGTCTATTCAACGATCGGGTGGTGGTGATTCTACAGTTTTGCATGATGCACTAAATCAAAATGCTTCTGCTACCAATGATACTGTTTCTAGTTCTGATTATACACAAGGCAATGTAGTTGTTTCTACTGATGTTGATCCTTCTGGGATAAATGTTTCATCTAAGGAGGGTAAAAGAAGAATTCGTGCTCCTTACTATCTCAAGGATTATGTGCTACAATAGTCGTGTTTTTTTTTTCTTTTTTGTCTGCAAGTTTTTTTTATTATTTTGTTAAGTTTTGAGATTTCCTTCTTTCTGTTCTTTGTGTAAAGGGGGAAGATGTGTTGTATTCCATTTCCATGGTTACGGTGTGTAGAATGAGAATGTACCAGGGGTTCCAGCTGGAGATTCGAGGTCCGGCAGTTATGCGGAGACCTCTGATCTAGGCTGGCGTGTCAGGTTGATGCTGTGTACTTCAGAAGAATAAAGAACTCATCTTCACATTTCCTGCTCCTGTATTTACTCAAGATCCTCACTACACCCCTGTTAAGTCTCTCAGCACCCACCTGCTCGGTACCAATAAAACTAGGCCCAGCCACCAGAGTTCCATGCCACAATCGCACCTCTAGACCAGTGTTCCGTGCTCTCCATGCCACTGGAGTCAAGCTGTCCTGGCTGATGAGGGGTGAAACCCCGAAACCGGTCCTAGGATGCTTATTTCCACTCCAGGGAAGACCTGGCCTGGCAATTCGGGCTGGACTGTTCCCATTGGGCGCAGGGTCAAGACTGATTTGCATATGGCTGGGTTCAAACTGGAATGGCATGGGGAGTAAAAAAAATGATGGATTTAGGCCCAGATCTCTGTACTGGGGTGAATGTATGACATTGTTCTGCATTCTGTCCATCAATTGTTCTTTTTGCATTTGGCCGCCAGGCCGTGGCCTGTCTTTCTGGACTGCAGCTCTGCTGACTCGCTGTGTTGGTCCTCTGACTCCCTACTGTGATCAGCAGTAGGGGACCACAGAGCACCAGACCCCCGGGACAAATCGATTTCCTTCAGGAAGCACTCCGCAGGTCACTTCATCCAATCAATAGTGGCAGTGCCAGGCCGAGGCGTCCCCGCTTTTGCCCCCGGCCCATGAGGCCCAGCGGCCAGGTCCAGACAAAGCAGGACCCAGAAACAGGTGGTGTGCCCCCCCCAGGCCCTCCAGCACTGGGCCACAGACCTGGGGGTGAAATTACCATTGCATGGACAGATAATAGCCTGTTTAAAAGAAAAGCAGGGAGACTTGCTTCAGGTGTTCTCCATGTTGGCCGCTCATGCCACGCCCCATGGAATGAGCATCACTGTAATCACATGCAATCTTTCAGGGGACTTTAACTTCACTTTATCAACACATTATCCGTGTGGATATTTGATCATGATTTCCTTCACACACTGTCTCTGAGGGAACGTGAACATTCCTATCATTACACACAAACGTGTTTGGACCTGAGCACCATTATCTTCACACTTTAAGCATTGCTTTTACACACTATTTTAGTGGGGACCTGAACACAATCATCTTCACACACTATCTCTGTGGAGACTTGAACATCATTATAATAATCATTATAATCTGTGGGTGCTTATCCTTCCTATAATTACACACAACCTCTCTTTGGACTTGATCAACATTAGTTTAACACTCCCTGGGGATTTAATCTTTGTCTTTACACACTATTTCAGTGAAGACTTGAATACAATCATCTTCCCACTCTATCTCTGTGGGGACATGCATATCACTATAATAACATACCATCCCTGAAGGAACATGAACATTCCTAAAATTACAAAGAGAACGAACTCAAAGCTAAGCTTTAGTTAACCCAGACATCAGAGTCATCAGAGAAAGTCTCCCTTGCAGGGAACCCATTTGGTTTACAGAAGAACCCTCATCCACCAACCTAGGTGGTGGCATGCTTCATCATAGGGTTCCCACCCAGGGGGCAGAGTGCCTCCTAGGTGTGCTTCGACACTGATTACAGTAGAGCTGTTTTTTGTTGTTTTGCATTTTTTGAGAGTGGTGAATACTGTGAGAGTGAAAAAAGTAAGAGTTAAAACTACCTCAAGGGTACCCTAATTCTTTGTTATGTGGTCCCTGGGGTAGGGTTAAAAACAGGTTATTTGGACATGAATGAGAGAGTTGATCTTGCACGTCTCTAAAAGTATGTGAAGAAATAATAATCCAAGTGAAGTGGTCTACGTGTTTCAGCCAAAGTGTAACCAATTGATTGGTAATCTGGACTTGGAACCAAATAAAACATGGCACCTCAAAAAACACACTAATTGTAATTCCAGCAACGTCATCTATATGATAACATGTCCCTGCATGTTACGTTACATAGGAATGGCAAGTAGGAAGGTCAAGACAACAATTTGTGAACATCAGATTAATGTCAGATGTAAAAGTAATACTACCAAAATGACGGACCATTTCCTAAGAGCCTGTCACACGACAAACAATGTGAAATGGGTGATAATAGAACAACTAGGTACACATCAAGGTGACCGTCAGAGTTCCCTCCTGGAAAAGGAACAAAGATGGATTTACCGCCTTTCCACTCATAGACAGGGCTTAAACGATGACATACCCTGGAATTCCCTAATGCTTAGGAAAGAGGATTGTATGCCATTCTTTCACATTCACGCCCTTCTCGTAGTCACACAGAAGAGTCTCAGAAGCAAATAGGCTCGCTAGACCTTTTAAAAACCTAGATCTTTCGTACCGAGAAGGTACACTCCATATAGAAAGAGAATAAGCCTTTCCCTAGTTATGGAGCGAGTACTGCAGCATAGATGTGTATGCTAATTTGGTATCCCTTTTTAATCATCAACAACTGAATACTTAATGCCCAGTGCACCTCTTTATTTTAATCTTAAAATCTGCATTTACGTCCCAAACCACTTCAGTTCTAATGACCCAAATATGCATTAAATGCCTCCATATGATCCGTGCCTTCTCACTCTCTGTGAGAGGAGAAGGTTAACTCACCAGAGGGGCCCGCCCGCCCTAACCAATCAAAAATGCTGCATCCCAGCGTCAACGCGCATCACGCGTCAACGTAGGCAGGATGACTCAGTTCTTAAACCTCCCGGGAAAGGGGTACAGCTTCGCCGTGTTCCCAGAAGAGACGTATGAGTAGGTAACTCAACAGGTGGCCGAACGTGACGCAGTGAGTAACTAAATAAGAATACCGCTCGCTTGAAAAGCCACTCGATAGGTACCTCTTGTGCTGATACTTTTTCCTTCTTTTATCTTTATCCCTATTACCATGCACAGAGTTTGTGGACTTGAACATCATTAGTTTCATACTTTCTGTAAAGAGATTTAGGCTTTGACTTTACACACTATGGGCCCGATTCACAGAACTAACTTAAGACAAAATCCTAAACTTACTACCATTTTGGTATTCACAGAATGCACTTACTCATTTTGGTATTCACAGAAGGCACTTACTCATTTTGGTATTCACAAAAGGCACTTACTCATCAATGAGTAAGTGCCTTCTGTGAATACCAAAATGAGTAAGTGCCTTCTGTGAATACCAAAATGAGTAAGTGCCTTCTGTGAATACCAAAATGAGTAAGTGCCTTCTGTGAATACCAAAATGGTAGTAAGTTTAGGATTTTGTCTTAAGTTAGTTCTGTGAATCGGTCCCTATTTCAGTGGGGACTTAAACACAATCATCTTCATACACCATCTCTGTGGGGACATGAACATCACTATAAAAACACACTATCTTTGTGGGTACTTGAAAATCACTACTATAAAATACCATCTCTGTGTGCACTTGAGCATTCCTGTAACTACACACAACCTCTGTTTGGACTTGAACATCATTAGCTTCACACTTACAGTATGGGTATTTAAGCTTTATCTTTACCCAAATATTTCATTGGAAATACAATCATATTTCCACACTGTCTCTGTGGGGGCTTGAACATCACTATGATACCACAATATCTCTGTGGGGTCATGAACATCATTATGATACCACAATATCTCTGTGGGGACATGAGCATCACTATAATAACACACTATCTCTATGGGGACTTAAACATCACTATAGTAACATACCATCTCTGTGGGGACTTGAGAATTCCTGTAATTACATACAAGCTCTGTTTATACTTCAACATCATCAGCTTCACATTCTCTGTATGGGGCTTTGTGAATATTGAAAAGTAGTAAAGTTAGACTTTTTGTCTAAGTTTACCTTTGTGAATTGGGCCCAATTTTAATGAAGACTTAAACACAATCCTCTTCATGCACTATCTCTGTGGGGACTTAAACATCGCTATAATAACACAATATCTTTGTGGGGACTTGAGCATCACTGTAATAACATACCTTATCTATAGGGACTTGAGCATTCTTGTAATTACACACACGCATTGTTTGGACTTGAACATCAGCTTCACATTCTCTGTATGGGGCTTTGTGAATACTGAAAAGAAGTAAAGTTAGACTTCTTGTCTAAGTTTACCTTTGTGAATCGGGCCCTATTTTAATGAGGACTTAAACACAATCATCTTCCTGCACTATCTCTGTGGGGACTTACACAGCGCTATAATAACACACTATATTTGTGGGGACTTGAACAACACTAGACTAGCACACTATCTTTGTGGGGACTTGAACATCACTATAATAACATACCATCTCTGTGGGGACTTGATCATTCTTGTAATTACACACAAGCTCTGTTTGGACTTGAACATCATCAGCTTCACATTCTCTGTATGGGGCTTTGTGAATACTGAAAAGAAGTAAAGTTAGACTTCTTGTCTAAGTTTACCTTTGTGAATCGGACCCTATTTTAATGAGGACTTAAACACAATCATTTTCATGTACTATCTCTGTGGGGACTTGAGCATTCCTGTAACTACACACAACCTCTGTTTGGACTTGAACATCATTAGCTTCACACTTACAGTATGGGTATTTAAGCTTTGTCTTTACACAAATATTTCAGTGGAAACTAGAATACAATCATATTTCCACACGTCTCTGTGGGGACTTGAACATCACTATGATACCACAATATCTCTGTGGAGACATGAACATCATTATGATACAATAATGTCTCTGTGGGGACATGAGCATCACTATAATAACACACTATCTCTGTGGGGACTTGAACATCACTATAATGACACACTATCTCTGTGGGGACTTAAACATCACTATAATATCATACCCTCTCTGTGGGGACTTGAGAATTCCTGTAATTACATACAAGCTCTGTTTATACTTCAACATCATCAGCTTCACATTCTCTGTATGGGTCTTTGTGAATACTGAAAAGTAGTAAAGTTAGACTTTTGGTCTAAGTTTACCTTTGTGAATACCGAAAAGTAGTAAAGTTAGACTTTTTGTCTAAGTTTACCTTTGTGAAACGGGCCCTATTTTAATGAAGACTTAAACACAATCATCTTCATGCACTATCTCTGTGGGGACTTAAACATCGCTATAATAACACACTATCTTTGTGGGGACTTGAGCATCACTATAATAACATACCATATCTGTAGGGACTTGAGCATTCTTGTAATTACACACACACATTGTTTGGACTTGAACATCATCAGCTTCACATTCTCTGTATGGGGCTTTGTGAATACTGAAAAATAGTAAAGTTAGACTTTTGGTCTAAGTTTACCTTTGTGAATACTAAAAAGTAGTAAAGTTAGACTTCTTGTCTAAGTTTACCTTTGTGAATCGGGCCCTATTTTAATGAGGACGTAAACACAATCATCTTCATCCACTATCTCTGTGGGGACTTAAACATCGCTATAATAACACACTATCTTTGTGGGGACTTGAAAATCACTATAATAACACACCATCTCTGTGGGGACTTGAGCATCCCTATAATTACAAACGACCTCCGTGTGGACTATGAACATCATTAGCTTCACACTCTATATAATGGGATTTAAGCTTTGAATGTACACACTTTTTCAATGGAGACTTAAACACAATTATCTTCACACACTATCTCTGTGGGGACTTCAACATCTATTTCGGCAAAAATGTAAGCAGCTAATCAAGCTCTGGGTTCCACTTGACCATATTCCTTGGTTCCATATGTTAATTCCTTTATGTGTTCCCTTATCTCCTAAGATTTGAAGCACTAATAATAGGTTAAATACATCTTTAAGTGTCTTTCTTTAAGCATATGATATGATATTTTCTGACACATTAACATAACCTGTCTTTAATGTATACCCCTAATATATATGCAGCAATTAATATATGAATAGATTATAATGTTTGTGTATATTGTTGATAAAATAAACATTTAGCCATGTGCCTTTGACTGTACTCAATGACAATTAGTGTTACGGACTAGGTCCCCACAAGGATGGTAGCACGTGTTCAAGTCCCCACATTGATGGTTCTGTGCGCGCGATTATATAACAATATATTTGCAAATTTGAAGCAGGATCCTGTATCATGAATTTTTTCTTAACATTTTTCTGTTATTAGTGTATTTTAAAAACATTGGGAAAGGTTAGTCCCCACAAGGCAGGTATCCACATATAGTCCCCACAAGGATATGGGGGGGGTGTGGTGTGGTGTGTGTGTGTGTGTGTGTGTGTGTGTGTGTGTGTGTGTGTGTGTGTGTGTGTGTGTGTGTGTGTGTGTGTGTGTGTGTGTGTGTGTGTGTGTGTGTGTGTGTGTGTGTGTGTGTGTGTGTGTGTGTGTGTGTGTGTGTGTGTGTGTGTGTGTGTGTGTGTACAAAAGAATCACAAATATGTGTGTAAAAGAATCACACCTGTGTGTGTGTGTGTGTGTATGTATGACCTCGTCTTCTATTTGTGACATCACTCAGTGTTTGCCTCAGACCTACGGTGACGCAGCTTCCTGGATTTGGCAGGACAGTCCTGTAAAGCACTTCAACACCTGTTCAAGGGTAGTAAGCGCTATATAAATGCAATTACAAATTTATGAGTCTTAACTCAACTTACAGTGCCTGCAAATGTAGTACTGAGATATATGTATATCAACATCCAAATAATACATTTCTACTTTTCAAATATACAAAACAATCCTGAAATCGTTGTGGCACAATAACTTTTAAAATCTCCTTAGCAGTTATTCATTTAAATCATCCACATCTCTGCGCTAAGCGGAATTTAAATGTCAGCTTTAGATCAGCACTATTCGCCATTATTGCACGTAGTAAACAAAAGTGTACCACTTTTATTAATAAGCTACGTTGGGCATTTAAAAACGAGCTTAAAAAGAGATAAACCTTGCACCTTGCCTCAGATGAAGAAATAGCAAAGGCCCTCTTGAGATTGGTTCGGAATATTCTAGAAGGCCTGTGTTTAGATTTGTTTCAGATGATTTATCAGATTTAATCATCTTTGCCTCACAGGAAAACAAAACGCATCTGCGCTCCTAAAAATTAACCTCCTCTGAAAGAAGAGGAACTTGGAAGTCATCTCCGGTGGGCCCACCAGCCTAAGGCAAAATTATTTCTGTTTCATAGGACACTTTAGGCTTTTTTTTTTTCCTCTCAAAATTCAATTCCTTATCTGTGCTTCAGCCTCCTTGAATTTTAACACATGCGCGAGCCGGAGATTATCAACAAGGAGTCTGCCCTTGTGATTACTTCTCTAAATCGCACGGGCGCGCACATATACAAACAAAATGACTGAAAGGAAAATTATCTCTTTGCCTTTTTTTTTTGATCCGATATGCTGAAGGGCACCCGGAACAATGGCACCTTGAATCAGAAGTTCAAGAGCAGCTGATAGGATAGTGACTGCAATGGTTAGATATGCAAATGCGCCTTACATTAGTGATGGGAAATTGGCGCTGCGTGGGATATTACAACCCAAACCTGGAAAATTAAAACTGCTGAAGAGAGGGAAAGCAAAGCGAGACGGCGAGAGGGGAGAGCTAGAGGTAAAGAAGAAGGCGAGGACACGACAGAAGGGGAGAGCAAAAAGGAGATGAGAGGGACAAGGGAAGAAGTGGGGTTGGGATAAGATGGAGGAGGGAAGGGGTGACAGATAAACTGGAGGGAGAACATGTGTAAATAAAGGAGGTAGGGAGGAAGAAATGCACAAGGAAGTAAGCAAAGAAATGGACTATGGTGGGAAAGAAGGGCGAAGGAAAGAAAAAGGTAAAGAGAAATAGATGGAGGAAGGGGGTGTAAATGAGAAAGTTGTGAAAGAAAAGGAACAAAGAGAAGGGAAGAGGGAAACAAAAACAAAGAAGGGGGAAATAGAAGTAAGGGAAAGAGAGGATAGTAAAGATGGGATGAAGAAAGTGAAGTGAAAGAAAGGGTAGTGAGAAAGAGATGGGACAGGTGTGATGGCAAGAAAGGAGGGAAGAAAGAAAAAGAGCAAGAAAGAACGCAAGACAGAAAAAGAAATCATCTGAATGAGAGCAACAGAGAAAGTAAACGAAGCACATATGTAAATAAAGAGAAAGTCAGAAACAAATAAAGAAAAGTAGCATAGAAAGAGGATGCCAGGAGAGAAAAAGTAAAGGAACTGAGCTCTAGGTGATGAAATTGACAAATGGAAGTGAGGGAAAAAAGCACAGATAGAGACAGTGTAGA
Organism: Calotriton arnoldi; assembly: GCA_963921515.1. Classification (NCBI taxonomy): domain Eukaryota; kingdom Metazoa; phylum Chordata; class Amphibia; order Caudata; family Salamandridae; genus Calotriton; species Calotriton arnoldi. Next base: position 50,930 of record CAWUFW010000652.1, read on the forward strand.
GGACAAAGGGAGAGGGGAAGAAAGAGTCAACAATATGCTTAGGAAAAACCAACCATTCTGAGAGCACCTACAGTCAAGATCCTTCACCTTGTACATCAGTTAGAAGGCCTTAAGTCTACGTGCAACTGTTAACATATCACTACATCTTTGGTAACACATAGTCTCAGGTGAAGGATCTTGACTGTAGGTGCTCTCAGAATGGTTGGTTTTTCCTAAGCCTATTGTTGACTGAACATTACGTGCTCTTGGCCATAGTACTTAGTGTGTACATCTTATCTTAAGCAACATTTCAGCACTCCTTGTTTTGGAATACCTTCTACTCTATTTAAAGGTATTTTCTGTATTCCTGGTATGAATGGCTCCAAACTAAATGGCCAAGAATGAGTTCTGGTGTTGGAATATGCAGAAGGGTTCAGGTTTGTGCAGTAGACTGTGATGAGTTTTCAACTTCCAGAGAAAATATAGAGAGGACATGAGATGAGAGAACTCTCTTAAGGGCATACTTTTTGAGGAGGCCCTCTGCTTTTGATTGCAGTGGCTCAGTTTATTTGGTGATTCACAATTCCAATCATGGGTAAAACATGGCTTGTTGAACATAGATGAGATGTACTTGCAAATTGTTTGATTGCGTATTGCATTTCAGGTTTTCAATTTGACCAATCTTTTGACTTCTTACCAACGAAATATGAGTGTCTTCCTGGTCGAGGACCACACTGCTTTTTCTCTTATCTGTCTTGTATCAAGACCCTGCTGGACTATGGGGTGAAAGAAAGCTTGAATAAGCAGCTACTTATGTTATATGACATCTCTTTATTAATGTAATAACTGCACTTTCACAATTGCTTTATTAACCTTCCTGCTTTCTCTAATTTGCTTGAAAATGCACCATTTGTCCACTCTTTTTTCAAAATTTTCTCGGGGGCCGAACCCTCCTTAGGTTGTTCGGGTTCGGTCGCTACGCTCGCTCGCTGCGGTGCAGTATGCCAATCATTTTACGCCCCACCACTTTCAAATGTCACCAGCCACCACTGGAAGAGCGCACAGATGGGGGGACGTGCGTTCTAACTGGAAAATTCAAAAGAAAGCGAGCTGCCACATTTTGGACCAATTGAAGCTTCTCCAGCAGACCACGGTAGAGGGTGTTGCCATAGTCCAACCTCAAGGTAATCAAGGCCTGGATAACTTCTTTTTTGCTGTGAAGGACAAATAGTGAAGGAACGTTTTGACAGTCCTCAGTACACTAAAGCAAGTGCCCACCACAGACTTAGTTGAGAATTGCGAAAATGGAAAGCAGAAAATGGCATGTGGACACTAGTGCATTTTGTGAATCATCCATACTGTGAGAATTTGGTCATTTGGAAGCAATTTAACCTGCTTTAACTGAGATTACATCATGCTGCTACGAAGGTGATCTGAACAGGCCGGTCAATTTTACCTGCGCACTTGATATCAGCAGCATGTGCCGAACAGGCTGTTCATCTTTATTAACAGGGAGCGTCATCGCTGTGAGGATCGTCATTGTCTCAGGAGCAGAAAAGTCAGTGACGCATTGAAGTCTGAAGCGTCGACAAAGAATAGGAATGCAGTGTTTTCAATAGATCACCGCGCTTACTTGCAGCTGCACTTGATGTTACCATGACAACAGGAGGAACGCAGCATTTTCAGTACATCACCGTGCTTACTTTCAGTTGCGCGTGATGTTGATAACTATGTGGTGCAGTCAGTGACAACTAAGTAGAGCGCCTCTAATCCAGAGCACTACAGCACCGTTTTTGGAAAAACTGCTCTGCGCTGGTTCCTCCGTGTTGTGACGACCACCACAGGATTGGTGAAGTCAGAAGTAAAGCTGCTCTGCGCTGGGTTGTCAGCGTTGTGAACCCGACGACCGCCGGACGGAAGGTTTGTAGAAATCCAGTAAGGAGTGCGGTTTCGTTTTCAGGAGTTTCTCCGCAAGTGGTGCATGCGCAGACTCAAGCACTGGGCCGCAGAGGGAAAGAAAAAGCACCGTGTATAAATGTGGATAATTTAAATTCACACTAGCAGCGGTTTCAAACTGATTTTCATTGTATTTTACACAGCATCAAGAAAAGGAAAGTACTCTGTTCCGCTATTGGTTATAATCATTAAATCTTGTTTACTTTTCAGTAAACTAGACTGCAGTTTCTTCAAATTGTAGATGCTGTGTCATAGCATTATTTAATCGTTGCATGCGCAGACTGCATTCTTTTGATCCTTTTAAGTATTTGCACATATTCAAATTTTTGTTATATATAAGTAGCAGAGGCGCAACTAGAGCCAAATTTCGGGGGGGCTACTAAAAATTTCGGGGGGGGGGGTGATTCTTCCAGCAATATGCAGAGTGGAGATGCAGGGGCTCTAAGAAGGGGTGAAAACACAACAAAGCCTCGTTAGCGAGTAACTGGTCTTTTAAAGACCTGTGAAGTACTCAGGTGCGGCTGTGTGTGCGCCCGGGAAGCTGTCTAAGCCGGGCTGACACACACGACGGGGGGGGGCGGGCTGAAGCCCTTTGAGCCCAATGGGCGTTGCGCGCCTGACAAGTAGAGTATGAAAAGCATCAGTATCAAATTGAGAACTAGTAGAAGAATGTTTAGAAGGGATTGTTAAAAAAGTAACTATATATAATTTATATTTACATACATTTGTGTCATTTACATGTGATGGAGCAGGGTTTCGCAAAAATGAAACCTGCTCGGATCTGATACCCCTATAATACGTACTAACAGTAATTAGTTGTTGAAAAAACTAATGTACACCCAACACGAACACAAGGGAAATTGCTTTGCGCATGTCTGAATTAACATGTAAACAAAATAATATTGTAATAATAATTGTGATTTAACCCGTTCCGTGCGGCGTCGGCCAACGGCCGTCGCGAGCACTACCTGGCTAGTGCTGCGCACGTCCGTTGGCCGACGCAGCCCCGCCCACTCATTAAAACTCCCGCACCGCGGCGGAATTCGCGCCGCGGTTGAGTTAAGAAAAACAAGAAGCGTTGGATAAATAGGCCGCATATGCTTCAGTAATCTGCATGTTGTATTCTGTTTTGAACTAATAAACAATACTAATTTGGCACAAAGCTTATGCTAGGTAACATTAATAGGGAACAGTACAAGGTGGGTGGTAAACAGTGAAGGTTTCATTCTCATATAATTAATAAATGTTCATTTTCGTTTGTTTTAGTGTGCTAGTTGAAGCAGCCATCTTTCTAAAGTTGGCTAAAAAAAAGGGAGGGGGAAAACACGAGGAGTGAGTTCGCTCTGTCAGAAGCAAGGCAGACGCGCAGTACACCGCAGATGACATGAGGAGGGTGAAGGCCAGAATGTCGAACGACTGCCAAAACCAGTGCCCAAGCGTGGGACCGGAGAAACAGACTGCGGATGATGTTAAAGAAATGAATAAAATTGATAAATGTTGTATTGTATGTAATAAAGTGAGAACAAGCTGAGAAACATACCCTGGGAATGAAAATGAACAAAAGGATAGTTGAAAGAAGGGTGAAGTCACAGTGGTGTGACAACGCCACTTCCCAAACCCACCAATACCTTTGCGAGATGAAAAATTATTTGCAACAATTGTGGGATTGACATGTTAGTTTAAGGGTATAATTGGGGAGCCTTTAGGGGTGTGGTTAGAGCTTAGGCTGGTAGGAGAGAAAGAGGGGGAACGCGTCGCTGTTCGTCGGTTTGCAGAGAGGCCAAGCTGATCATGACCTGTCACGATCCTGTTTCTTCTTATCCTTCATTTCCTGATCCTATGTCAGGGAACCCCCATCATCCCCTAGGTTGTGGGGTTGGTTTTCTTACAGACCAATAGGTTTGTATTTAATTTAACTTGTTCTCAGAATTTAACTTATAGATGTATTTGTTTCCCTGAATCTTTTGTCTCTCTACCTATCCACTCCGTCAATGATATGCATTTTTTGATGAAACTATTGTCTCTTCTTCTAGCCCCTCCGTTAGGTATATGATGTTTCGCATACATATTTTTGCTGAAACTTTTGTCTCTTACTCTATCCACTCCTTCATTGCATAAAGTCATTTCTATGTTTAGATGGGTTTACGTTTCCAGTTGTACTGCATGTGCAAAATTTCTCCTCATGTGAGATTCAGTGTTAGTATTTTGTGACCAAATGCAGTTGAGCATAATCTTTAATTTCTTGAGATAAAATTCATTATAAACTTCATCGAGAGTCTGATCATTTAGATTTTTTTTAAATGGTTGGTTAGAAGTTAATCATTGCCATCAACTATTCAACTAATTGGTCCATCGACCAAGTAGAGGGAAAGTTGATAACGTTAGTTATGATGTCATAATTTAACCCATGAAAGGAAAAGAATTGATCGAGCATATAAATTGACCCCAGCGCATCAGGGATTCGGGGTGAATGTGTATGGGCCATTGTATCGTGATGTATTGATCCCTGATAAATATTGGATTAGCGCTGGATCACATGCTACATAATAATTATTTAGTTTTTTTAATATTTGGTTGAAACTGGTGAAAGTGTAAAATGCAAAACCTCATTCCTCCACCATTTTTCCTCAGGTTACCTGTAGAGCCCCCTAATAGGTGGTCTAAATGGAAGAAAACGTTTATGCATTATGCGATAGTATGTGGATCAAATCTCACATCTAAGAGAAAGACTTCCTTATTAATGCATTGTTTGGGGCATGAAGTATATGAAAATGTATCTGACAGAAGAGGATGAGGAACAAAATGATTTTGACATTTGTATTAAAAAGCTAGATTTGCATTACTTACCTAAAGTGAGTACGGTTCTACAGAGATATCACTTTGGAATGAGGGAGCAAAGAAAATCTTGATGAATAGATTACAAGCTTCAGGAAGTTGGGGTCATCTTGTAGATTCGGAGCCACACTAGAAGAACATATCACTGATCAATATATGTTAAGATGTCGCTGTGATAAAGTAAGTTAAGAGTAGTGGTTAAAGATGACCCCACACCTAATGAAGTTTTATCATTGCCGAAAGGATAGAATATTCATTTAACTATGTCGAAGAATTAGACAAATACAAAAAAGTAGCAGTGACTAAAGTAGAAGTTAAGGAAGAAGAAAGTAAAACTACATCCCAGTTTACTCCTCAATTTAAAGGAGTGTGCTTCAGATGTGAGAATTCAGGAGATTTTGCATCATTTAAAAAATGTCCTGCCATGAATATAATATGCAAAACGGGATATTTTGCTAAATGTTGTCGCCCAAATAAGGGAAATGTTCAGGAGTCAGGAAAAAATGGTGCAAGATTGCATTTTCTCAGTATGTACTAAAAAGGAAAAGAAAAATCCTCCCAAAGACTACATATCCATTGAAGGGTTGAAGATGGAAGCATAGCTCGATTCAGGTGCTTGGCCCACTTTGGTGTCCACTGAAGCTTATGACAAAGAGTTAAGTGAGAATGAAGTTAAAGGATCCTGATGTAATACCTGGTGGGTACAGAGGAAAAACAATTCATCTAAGAGGATACTTTGAGGGAGACACTGTATTTAAGACCAACAAACCCCATGTGAAAATGTATGTTCCTGTTAAAGGAGATAGTGTTCTTAGTTGGCCACATCAAAGGGAGTTAGGAGTACTTCTAGAGCCAAACTCTGTTTCACCAGTCAGGTTGAGAGAAGACTACATCAAAGTACAAATGAATGTGATACAGAGTCTGGATGCGAATAATGGTGATGAGAATGAGGAGTTTGTGAAATAATTTCCTGAAGTATTCAAGACAGAGATGGGATGCTTGAAAGGTTATGTCCACCAAATAAGGTTGAAGCAAGGGGCAACTCCAGTAGCAGCCGAAGTCAGACCAATTACCATAACCATGAGAGAGGCAGTAGAACTTGAATTGAAGCGACTTTGTGATGAAGGGATCATAGAGCCAGTGGAGAGCTTTGAATGAGTTGCTATCCTAGCCATAATGCACTAGCAGTCAGGTGAAATAAGAGTATGTATGGACCGAAGAGGATTGAATAAATGTGTGATTTTAGATCATTTTCCACTGCCCAACATCAATGATTGCTCTATTAAATAGGGCGACATTTCTCACTACAGTAGATTTGACTGCAGCGTACCACCAAATAAAGTTACATCCAGACTCAAGAGACCTAACCACATTCATAATTCCTTTTGGAACGTATTGCTATGTTCGCATTCCCTTCAGATTAATTTCTGTAGCAGCCGTTTTCTAACGTATGATACAGAACTTGTTCGGGGATATTAAAGGAGTCAAATGTTTCCAGGACGATATCCTGATTTCGGGAGAAACTTTGCAAGTCCATAAACTCGGAGTGAAACAAGTTTTGGAAATTTTGCAAAAGAATGGGTTGTCCTTGAAGTTGACAAAGTGTGAATTTGGCAAACAAGAAAATGAATATCTAGGTCAGCGTCAATAGTAAAGGAATTTTCCCCAAAAAGGATTTAGTTGATAATATTTTGACTTTACGTAGTCCAGAATAAAAAATAACTAATGTGGTTTTTGGGTATGTTAGAATTTCTTGCCAAGTTCATACCAGACTTAGCAGCAAGAACTTTGAGAACGAGAGATTTGCTTAAGAAAGGAAAATAATTTATCTGGAATGGAGAATGTGAAATGGAATTCAAGGATGTGAAGAGTGGATTGGAAAAAGCTATAATTTGAAACATTTTGATCCATATAAACCCTGCTGCATAATGAGACACCAGCACAAAGGGTTTAGAAGCAGTGTTGTTTCAAATTGAAGAAGGTGAAGAGGAATTGAAACCTATTGCACACATCGAGGAGAGCAGAAACTAAGTGTTCCACAATTGAGATAGAAGCTCCGAGTATCTTCTGGGCAGTAAAGAAATTAAAAACGTATATGTGGGGAAGAACTGTCACAGTATTGACTGATCATAAGCCCTTATTGGAAGTGGTTGGTAAGAAAGGGCTCAACATGATTTCAATGTGTATTAGTAAATGGATAATAGAACTGCGTCATGAGGCGCAGAGATGGTTCTCCCCCGAACTAAAACAACAAAAACTCACTCTCCGCCAATCAGAAAGGAAGTGGAGGCAGGATTATTCACATGCAGGTAAAATGACCTACCTATTGGCCTTGAAGGAATATAAAAAGGCAGTCTCCACAGCTAAGGCAGCTCACTTCTCCTCGAGAATCCTAACCTCAAACAACCAAGCCAAAAATCTTTTTGCAATTGTAGACGAACTGTCCAATCCAGAGGGAGTACTAAGCAAACCCACGCCGTCACACGCCCTCTGCGACTCTCTGAACAATTTCTTTATTGATAAAATTGTCACCATCAAAGCCAGTATTCCTTCCCTTACGTTCCTAGAAACCGTCCCTCCCACGCCCAGCAATCCCCACACCCTTGACTCTTTTCCGCCCATTGACACAGAGACTTTACGTGACCTACTGGCAAAGGTCAGATCTGGCTCCCCTCTGGACCACTGCCCCCCTTATGTCTTAAAAGCAGCCTTCACCGCCTCCCCGGACCCTGTTCCCGCCCTCCTAAACAACTCCCTGTCCCAGGGCTGTGTCCCTAATGCCTTCAAGGAGGCTATAGTGGTCCCCCTCTTAAAGAAACCTAGTGCCGATCCCCAGACGCTGGCTAACTACCGCCCTATCTCCTTGCTCCCTTATCTGGCCAAGGTATTAGAAGCCCATGTTGCAAAATGCCTGTCCAATTTCATGGAACAGACTGAGTTCCTTGACCCATGCCAAGCGGGTTTTCGTCCAGCCCATTCCACGGAAACGGTGATACTGGCGGTACTGGACTCCTTACGAGAAAAGGCGGACAGAGGCACTCCCCAGGCCCTGGTGCGGTTAGATCTCTCGGCCGCATCTGACACGGTCGACCATAATATATTGATAGACCGTGTCAGTGAGGCAGGCATCCAGGGCCCAGCCCTTAGATGGATCAACTCCTTCCTGAAAAACCGCACTCAGGCAGTCCGTAATGGCCAGTTCACAGCCCCCAAACTCAAAACCACATGCGGGGTCCCACAGGGTTCCTCGCTCTCCCCGCACCTGTTCAACCTCTACCTTCTCCCACTGATCAGATCCTTGAAGGAAAGAAGAGTGGTCACTTTCAACTATGCCGACGACCTCCAACTAATGTTCACAATTGATAACTCCCCCCAGTCAATATCGGACTTTCAGTCCACCATGACATTCATCCGTCAATGGATGGACCACAATCACTTAAAACTAAACCCAGGCAAAACCGAACTGGTTCTGACAGGTGGTGGCCACAATCAGTGGGGCCCACAATACTGGCCAAGCGAATTAGGTCCCCCCCCCCTGTTCCTTCCCCCTCAGTGAAAAGTTTAGGGGTCACCATAGGCAACGACCTCTCCCTAAAATCGCATGTAGGCTCGGTGATTTCCACCTGCTTGCCATGGTCCTATCACATCTAGACTATGCAAATGCAACATACCTTGGTCTACCACTTGGCCTTACAAAACGGCTACAGATGGTACAGAACCAAGCGGCCAGACTGATATACAAACAGCCCAGGTGGCAACACGCTTCCCCCCTTCTTAGGAAGCTGCACTGGCTTCCCATACCCCAGCGCTGCGCTTTCAAAATTGGCTGCCTGGTGTTCAAATCCCTGAATGGCCGGAGCCCTAAATTCATAGATAACCTCATTTCTCGCTACACTCCTTCACGAAACCTCCCAGCTCCAACTTCTGACTGTCCCTACCTTCAAGCTGAAGCGCCAAGGGGGATGCAGGTTTGCAACTCTGGCCCCCCAGTCTGTGGAACTCCATCCCCCTGGAAATTAGGTCAAGTGCTGACCTATTGAGTTTCAGAAAATCTCTCAAAACCTGGCTATTCACCCAAGCATACTAATGAACTGTTTCCGGGTCAGCAACCCCCTAGTACTCAGCGCCAAGAAACCAACCGGTGTACGAGCGCTTTACAAATCTTTTTTAACATAACAAGATGTTGATTTCCAAGTTTGCTATGTTCTGGGATCACAGAACAAAGTAGCAGATTGTCTGTCAAGGTTGAGTTCAGTAGTGGAGATAGTAGATGAAGGTGATGAAGATGGAGTGGAAATATGCAGCATTACTGAATGAAGTATCTCTTGTGAAGAATGGTTAGAAGCTGTAGGAAGAGATCCTATATTGCAAAGGCTTACTATAGCCATACAAAAAGGATGAAGCTCAGAAGCGAAAAAAGATTCTATGATGGAAAGTGAGAAATCAGCGGTCTTGTGAAGATGGAGTACTTTTGCGTTGCTTGAAGTTGGTGGTGCCAATAGAGTTAAGGAAGAAAGTAGCGAGACTAGGCCATGAAGGACATCAAAGAATGAGTAAGACCAAAGGAAGAATACGTTTGAGTTACTGGTGGCCAGGGATGGACATTTTGATTAAAAAAAAGTGGTCAGGGAATGCAAAGATTGTGCAAAGAGCGACAAAATTGACAAGGTCAGGAATCCCCCATGGCATACAGGGACATGCCTGTGAAATTGGGAAGTTGTAGCTATTGCTATATTTGGACCTCATCATGATAGGGGACTGACCAGTTATCTGCTAGTATTGGTTGATCAATTCTCATGGTGGGCTGATATTGGCATTGTGAATGGGATAGAAACCAAAAAAAGATCACTGCTTTTCTTGATTAAATATTCCATTGGGAGGGGGTACCTAACACACTCCTGACTGACAATGGTCCACAAATGGTTTCTGCAGAAATGGAAACATTCTTAGCTCAAAAAGGCATTAAACATAGGTTGTGCTCTCTGTATTACCTAGAAGGAAAAGGTACTGTTGAGAGATTTTATAGAGCTATAAAAGAAAGTATCCTATTGGAACAAGCTGCTGGAAGAAAGAATGTTTAAAGAAATTTCTGTATGCTTAAAGATTTTCGCAAACACAGGATGATGGACGGAGTGCTGAAACTTTTCAACCACTCACCCAGTCACAGATCTGGGTTTTATCCATCGTACTTTTGCTCACTATGCCACCCCAGTTTGGGCCCAGCCATATGCAAATCAGTCTTGACCCTGTTCCTCATGGGAACAGTCCAGCCCGAACTGCCAGGCCAGGCCCTCCCTGGACCGGAAACAGGCATCCTGGGACCGGTTTCGGTGTTTCCCCCCTCATCAGCCAGGCTATCTTGAATCCAGTGGCACAGCGAGCAAATGACCCATGTTTGGGCATACCCTTGGGCACTTAGGGCGAACACAGCAAGCACAACAGGATGATGGACGGAGTGCTGAAACTTATCAACTACTCACCCCCAGTCACAGATCTGGGTTAAATCAATGTTTCTTTTGCTCACTATGCCATCCCAGTTTGGACCCAGTCATATGCAAATCAGTCTTGACCCTGTTCCTCATGGGAACAGTCCCGCCCGAATAGCCAGGCCAGGTCCTCCCTGGACCGGAAACAAGCATTTTTGGACCGGTTTCGGGGTTTCTTTTTTACTTAGTCACTACACTCCACAACTGTGAAAGTATCATTTGAACAGGTCAGAGGGAGGAAAGCTAACAGAATTGTGGTTGCATTGGGGCAAGAAAAGGTGTGTGCAATGGAATGAGGAAGATACTCTGGAAAGAAAGGCAAAGAAAAAGAAGTTAAATTATGATGCAACGAAATCTTAACTCAATCAAATTCAAGGTGGGAAATATAGTATTAATAAAGAAACCTGTGAAGTCAAAAGATATTTCAAAATTTTCAGTTTCTCAAAAAATTGTTTAAAAATGCTGTAAAGATGGTAGGGTTTGGAATCTCAATAGAGTTGTAGCGTATAAGGGAAACACTTCTTTGTAAGTTGCGGCTCATAGGGTTGTGGCTTATAAAGTAAACACTTCTTTGTGGGTTGCAGCTTGTATGGGAATTTTTCCTTTGTTTGGTATTGTGCAAATTGGACATGTATCGCGTGTAAATAATTATTTTACCTTGCAAATAATTGTATTGCATTGTGTGGTAATATTTAATGCAAACTACAATTTGTTTAGCTTGAAATGTTTTTTTTTTTTTTTAAGTATTTTAAAAATTTTGATTGTAAAAGCGGGGGATGTGTGGTATCCTAATAGATATCTGCTGGAATGGTAGTGATAGAATACTGGACAAGTTCCAGACTAGTGATGATGTAGCCAATGTTCCATGTTGGACAGTTGATGCGGGATCTTGAGAAGGTCAGATCTGCAGATGGGGGGGGGCTCATGAATAAAGAAACTACAACCTCATCACGAGGCTCGGTGCCTTATTACAACACCAGTAAATGACTGAGTCAAATGTTGGGTGAGCAATGAGGCATGCTGGAGCTACCTCTGGATAGTGATACTTTTTGTCAGATGAGAAAAGGGACTAATGTTTATTCACTAGACAATGCTTTCATCAGCTTTAAATCCTCCTGCCACATACACACAGTAGAAAAGGGATGGATTTTATAGAGTTCCTGGGTTGCTCCTTGAAACTGAAGAGGAAGCACTGCTCCGCCACCCAAGGTGATCAGTAAATTAAATCATTTCTGTTAGAAATGGGGGTCTCTAGTTGGCAGAGATAGGTACCTTTGTCCAAATAGGGACCCTTGCTTCTAGTCAGGATAAGGGGGATACACACTTTAGATAACCCCTGCTCACCCCCTTGGTAGCTTGGCACGAGCAAACAGGCTTATCCCAAAGGCAATGTGTAAGGTATTTGTACCAACACTCACAGTAACACAGTGATAACACCACAAAAGGACACCACACCAGTTTCGAAAAATAAAATATCTTTATCTATACTAAACAAGACCAAAACGACAAAAATCCAACATACACAGTTAAAAATATGACTTTCAAAAAGGTTTCAAGAACTTGTACCATAGAAAATTATGGATGCGTGACTTTTCACCAAAGTACCTGTAGATGCGTCAAAGTACTCAAGTCAAACAGCCACAGCGTCGGAAACCAAAGAGATGCGACACTCCTGAGACCTTGGGGAGGCGATGCGACAGTCCCGCTGCACGCAGAGGAAGGGTTGCGTCGAATCCGGTCTGTACGGAGATTGATGCGTCGATTCTTCGTGACGGTTCCGGTCCACGGGTGATGCGTGGGAAGAACTTGCCGCACAGGTACGATGCGCGGAAATCCGGGATTCGTTGGCAATCGATGCGGCAGTGTCGAGCTGTGCTGCGTCGGTCCTCTTCAGCCGCGATCCCTCGATGCGTTGATTTTTGTACTTTGAGTTTCTTCTTTCTTCCAGCTCCCAAACAGCAGCAACAACCTTCAGAGGCCCAAAACTGGCACAGGCACCTCTTGGCAGGTCAGAACTCACAGCAGCAGAGTTCAGGGGAGCTGGGGGTGAAGTCTTTGTGTCCCTGAGACTTCAGAACAGGAGGCCAGCACACTTCAGGCCCTTGGAGATCTCCTTCAAGCAGGGGACAAGGCACACAGCAAAGTCCTTCTCCTTTCCTTGGCAGAAACAGCAACTGCAGGCCAACCCCAGACACACACCAAGGGCAGTACTTCTCCTCAGTCTCTCCAGCTCTTCTCTTTTGGCAAAGGTTCCTCTTGAATTCCAGGAATGATCTAAAGTCTGGGGTTTTGGGTCTGATACTTATATCCCAAAATGTCTTTGTTCTCTTTGTGCAAGGGGCTCTGAGCCCAGTTCAAATTATTTCTGGGGGACACTCTGCAAGTGCACAACAACATCCATTGTCAGTGTGAGCCTTGGCTCCAGACACACCACAGGGGGCGGAGCCAGCATTGTGGAAGGCAGGTACAGGTGCTGCTCCTCCCACCACTCCAAATGCAGATCAGGCCTATTCAGCCTAGTGCTGACTCATCCAGACTCCAGGAACCACTGCACCTCCCCAGCCCCTGTCACTCCAAAGCCAGACAGTCAATCCACAAACAGGCAGAGGCACACAGGATGGTTGAACAAGAAAATAGCCACTTTCTAAAACTGGTATTTTCAAACACACAATTTAAAAACCATCTTTACTAAAAGATGTGTTATCAAATTCTGAGTTCAGGGATACCAAACTCAATTTTTCTATCTTATCCCTTTGGGAAGAAATGCTTGTAAAATGTCACAAAGCATTCCCCATTCTGTCCTATGGGGCAAGATAGCCTTTCAATAGTGAAACACGAAATTGGCAGTATTTTACTATCAGGACATGTTACACACACCAGTACATGTCCTACCTTTCACATACACTGCACCCTGCCCAGGGGGGTACCTTGGGCCTGCCATAGGGGTGCCCTATATGTAAGAAAAGGGAAGGTTAGGGCCTGGCAAGTGGGTGCACTGGCCAAGTCGACATGGCAGTTAACAAACTGCGAGCAGGCAACGCGGTGGCAGGCCTGAGACATCTTTTCAGGGCTACTCATGTGGGTGGCACAATCAGTGCTGCAAGCCCACTAGTAGCATTTGATTTACCAGCCCTGGCACACTCAGTGCACTTTACTAGGGACCTACTGGTAAATCAAATATGCCAATCATGGATAACCAATCACAATAACAATTTACACAGAGAGCATATGCACTTTATCACTGATCAGCAGTGGTAAAGTGCCCAGAGTCCTATAGCCAACAAACACAGGTCAGGAAAAAAAGGAGGAAGAAGCAAAAAGTTTGGGGATAACCCTGCAAAAAGGGCCATTTCCAACAATTTCGCAGCCTACTTCAGAAGTGGAAAAGAGCACCACTGGGAGCAGAATCTAGCTGAGATGAGGTCTTCTGCCCTTCTTGATGCACCATGTAGTGTCTCACTCCTCATTGGCCTCATTTTCATCCTTTCCTCTTCTTTTTCCTCCCACATATCGTGAGTGTCAGTTACAGGGGGTGGCAATGGTAGCTGCTATGAAGGTGCGGATGGTGGAACAAGCCTTTCTGGTGGAGATGGTAGCACTTTCAATGATTGTGTTGGAAACCTGGAGAAGTTGTTCATCGTAAGCAGTAAACTGCAGAAAATCTGAAACATGGGAGGTTCTATTGCATATTTCTTGTAATAAAGAAAGGTAATAGGCTCAGGAAGTCCTCTGTATTGCACTGCCTGTGAGAGTCACAGCATGAGGTAAGGGGTTTTAGGGTCGTTGTCCACATAATACTGCCTAATTTCTTCAAACCCATGTCCAGTGCCCCATGCTGGCAAAACAGTGAAGTGGTGAACTGAGGGGGGTATAATCCTCTAGCGAGTTAGGACCGAATGCTTTGCTGTGGTGGATTTTTCACTATCACAACCTACTTGTACAAGGGGATAACAGACTTATCCAGTAGCTGCACCTATGCTGATGGAGCATCAATGGGATGATGAGGTAAGTACTAACAGCAGGAACATTGTCAGCACTGCTGTCAGCCAGAGATGAAAGAATAAGTTGAATGGTTCACAACTGATGAGGAGTCTGTTGACAAGGCAGATGATGCACCCGGTGTATGTGCCTTGGCTGCTGACTAGAACGCCACTGATGAACTTAGGTGGGAATGTCGCATGAAGTTCTGAGAAACCAGATTTTCACACTATTTTATGCGAAAAAAGCTCCTACAGCTTTTTCAATGCTACTTAGGTTGAGCTGGCATGGAAGGTGGTGATTTCTCTTTGGAAGCTCTTCGGGTGGCACTTCCTTAGAAAATTCAGATTCTGGCAGGCTGCCATACTACCCTTTTTTTTTCCCCACCTTCTACAAGGAAGTGCTTGGTGAAGCACTACGTACAAATGTATGCCTTGAAAAGTGAATATTTTCCTGACTAAATAAATCCAGAATTCTTTCTCCGTTATGAAGGTAGTCTTGCATACAACACTAAGTGCTGCCATGTTCTTAAAGTACAGGCAGAAGATGCTTGTGAGGATGGTCGGCAAAGATTATTCTCTGACCACAAGTAGCACAGTCCTTGAAAAGGGATTATATTTTTTTCTCATTTAAAGTGAGGCAAAGTATTTTCCCTGGTCCAGAGTAAAAATCCTTAAATTAATGCAAGTTGTATATTAAACTGGTTGCCGGCACCCGAATTTTCATAGACAGCATTGCAGTAGTACATGATTAATTCTTCTGTTTGTTCATTCAAATGGAAAAATTCCAGGCATCCAATACATTTGGTCAAAGTAGGTGTTAACAATTGACTTCATCAGGGCTGTAACGACGTTTACAATTCTGTCATGAGTTAATAGTTTTAGTTCTCCAGAGTAACGTATATCTGGGAATTATATCTTGTTCCTAAACTTTTCTTGCAGCTGAAGCTGGGATTGGTCTAAGCTCAAGAGGGGAAATAAAAAAACAAGTTACTTACCTTCTGTAATGCCTATTCTGGTAAAGACTATTTAGCCGCAGATGTCTCACCTTTTGAATATCCTCAAGCATCAGACTGGATCCTGAAACTTTTGCATAGCAATTCCCTCCAGTGTTGGCAGGTGTCGCCGTGTGACATTGTGCTGTTGAGTCTTGTGCAGTTGTGACACCTGGACTAGTAGATATACACGTCACCTGCTTGCGTTAGTTTCGTTCTGGACTCTGTGCCAACAGACGTGGAGCCCATAGAAACTAATAAGAAAGTGAGCAGAACTTTCTGAGATGGACTCTTACCAAGATTGGTCTGAATGGGACCATTCTACAGAACAGGGATGGCAGGTGAGTAAAATGTAGTTAGATAGTCTCTACCAGAAAAGGAACTACCAAAGGTAAGTAATTTGTTCTTCTGACAGAACTTCAAACCTTGTACGCTCTCTGTGGTAAACAGATCGAGCCGGAGTTTTCACCTTTGCTGGAAAGTTTCCAGAACCGCCTCAATCAAGGGTCTTATGGAGCGTGGCTAATCACCCATGAGGGGCTCAAGGCGCTGGGTGGGGGGGGGGATGGGTGGGGGCTTCTGCAGTTCAGTCGAAGAGCCATGTCTTAAGGTCCTCACTGAATTGAGGCAGTGACTGTGATTGCCTGAGGTGCAGCGGTAGAGAGTTCCAGGTCTTCGCAGCGAGGTAGAAGGATCTTCCTCCAGCCGAGATCTTGCGGATCCATGGGATAGTGGCCAGAACCAGATGGGCGGAGCAGAGATGTCTGGTTAGTGTGTAGGAGAGGCGGTGGTCGAGGTATTCGGGTCCGTTGTCGTGGAGTGCTTTGTAGGCATGTATGAGGAGCTTGAAGGTGATTGTTTTGCTGATCGGGAGCCAGTGGAGGTCTCTCAGGTGACCGGAGATGTGGCTTTGGCAGGGGATGTCGAGGATGAGTCTGGCAGAGGCGTCCTGGATGCACTGCAATTTCTTTTGGAGTTTTTGGGTTGTGCCGGCATAGAGTGCGTTGCCACATCAGAATGTGATCCGCTAGGTAACGTCAGCCAAGTTCATCTGCCCTGGTGTTTAAAAATCCCACTGCGTGCTGGGTGATCAAAGAGATGCCCTGAACTTTCTGCCACTTCCAGAGGCGAGGAGGTCCTGCAATTGGCCAACAACCTCACTCGGCCTAGTTTGTTGTAATACCATATGGCAGTGGTGTTGTCTGTGAGAACCTGCATGCATTCCCTCCTGATAGTCGGGAGAGCCTTTCGCAATTCTAGAAGGTTGATGTGAAGGTGAAATTTCACCAGATACCAAAGTCCTCTGATCGCCACCTCTTCCAGATGACCTTCCAAACCCAGTAATAATGCATCCGTCACAATTGTTAACTCTCGGTAGGGAGAGGGGCCTGCCAAAAATACAACTGCAGTCAAGCAACCATTACTACAGATCTTTTGCAGTATCCTGCACCACATGGATGGAATCTGACAGATTACCTTGGTGCAGAGTCCACTTCAGATCCCACTGCAGAGCTCACATGTGCCACCCGGTATGGACCACAAGCAGGATTCAGGCCCAGAAGCTGCAGGGCCGCTCTCACTGATGCTCAGGTCAAAGGTTGAAACAACAGGATCACGGACCGAATGTCCTGGACTCGTTGAAGTGGAGGGATAGCTCAGAAGAGCAGTTTCCAAGATGGCTTAGATGAAGGGGAGCCGCAGGGAAGGATTCAGGTGTGACTTTGCAACACACTTATGGTGAAACCCAACAGTGTAAACAGCTCAGTAGTCATCTGGAGATGGTTTGCAACTGTTTGATGCAAGCCACATTCAGTAGCCAAGTATGGGAAGACTGGTATTCATAACCTCCGCAGATAGGCTACAACCACCACCTATCACCTTTGTGAACACCGGAGGTTCACTGGTCAGGCCAAACAGGAGGACACAGAACTGAAAGTGCTCTTGGCCCACTTGAAACTGCAGGTAGCACCTGTGGAACGGCAGGATGAGAATGTGGAAGTATGCGTCCTGCAAGCCCAGCGCTACCATCCAGGATCCCTTTTCAAGGGCAGAGATAACTTGGGACAGGGTTAGCATCTTGAACTTGCCTTTCCTTAAGCAGAAGTCCAGAGGGAAAGATCTAAAATGGGGAAAACGCTTTCATCGATCTTCAGTATCAGAAAGTAACAACCAGTCCCGATTTCTGAAACCGGCACCCTCTCTATTGCTCCTTTTGTCAAGAGAGCTGGAACTTCTTGGAGTATAGACAAGTGGTCCTCCGGGAGATGTTGTGGTGTACATGGCATGTCTGGAGGATAGGTAAGGAAGGGTAGGGAGTAGCATTATTCCACGATCTTGAGTAACAAAATCGTTACTTACCACTAGGAGTAGTTTTGCAGCCTGAAGAGTTGTCTGGAGTCACATGCTGTGCATTATTCCACCATCAAGTAGTTGGGTCCGGAATGGTCTGCATTTCTTTTTTTTCTGTGGGTGTTAGGTCCATCCCATGTGTGACATCAGACAGTACCCCAGGAGTTCCTGTGCGTGGTAGCCATCTTCATATTCTTTTTTCCCTTTCTCGTTGAGATTAAAGTTATTTATTCACTTTTTCTAATCTAAGTATATAATCTTTTTCGTGATCTTCCCACCGGTTTGCTTTCCTAAGCTGCAAAACTACTCCTACTGGTAAGTAACCATTTCGTTTTGCAGCACAAATCCTTTTCTGGATTCATATGCTGTGCATTAGATTATGTAGCGATTTCCCCTTCCTTGGGATGGGCGGGGTGAGATGTGGAAGAATTAGCGAATAGGTGTTGAAGTACTTTCTGTCCCACCTGTGCTTCCTTTGCAATTTGTATGTCCACACAGTAATGCTTGGTGAAAGTATGTGGGGAGGCCCATGTAGCAGCTGCATATATGTCAATTGGCAAGGCTAGGGTTGCATACTTTTTTCTTGTTGAATGAGCTCTTGGGCGTGAGCTTAATGTTTTTCCTGCTGAGGAGTAGCATATTTGAATGGCCTTCACAATCCAGTGTGCAATTGTTCTTTTTGTGGCGGGTGAACCTTTGCTGGACTTTGTGTAAGAGACGAACAATTGATTCCCCTTATGGTATTTTGTGTCCTGTAGATAATAGAGGAGCGCTCTTCTTACACCCAGGGTATGAAGGCTTCTTTCCAGTCATGTGTGTGGGTTTTTAAAGAAAACTAACATAATGCTTTGATTCATGTGAAAATTGCTCACCACTTTAGGTAGAACTGGGGATTAGTTCTTATAACTAGCTTGTCCTTGTAGATTTTCATGTATAGTTCCTTAATAGTTAATGCATGTAGTTCACTTACTTTTCTTAGTGACGTTATGGCTATTAAGAAGGCAGTTTTTATTGTGACATGCCAAAGTTCTGCTTTGTGCATTGGTTTGAAATGTTCCGTCATAAGCTGTGTCAGCACAGGGTTTAAAATCCACATAGAGACCTGGAGCCCTCCTTGGAAATGTGATTTTTCTGTAACCTTCTAGGGATCTTTTGATGAATGGTGTTATGAAGAAACTTTTCCATGATGCTCCCATGGTGTATGCTAGAATTGCCACCAGGTCGACCTTGACGCTTGAATAGTTGATTGCGCTGTCTAGCAAGTGGGTAAGATATAGTAACACTGTTTCCTGTTTAGATAATGAATCTAGGGTATTATCTTTACGCCAAATGAGACACCTCTTTCACTTAGCTGTGTAGCATTACCTTGTGGTTGTTTTTCTTGCCTCCTTTATTATCTCCATTGTTCTTTGTTGAAAATTTAGATGTTCAAATTTTATGTACTCAGGCGCCAGGCTAAGCGTTGATGGTTCCGGGTGGAATACTTGACCACTTTGCATTGTGAGGCGGTCCTTTTCTTGTTTGAATTTGATCATTTGTGCCTTGGACATTTCAAGTAGACTTGAGTACTAGGTTTGTCTCGCCCACTGCAGGGCCATGAGGATTAGGCTTGCCCCTGGTTGCCTGGCCTCCAGTAACTTGTGCAGTAGAGGAATTGGGGGTGGGGGAAAGTGTAGGCAAATGTCCCTGACCAATTTAGTGACAGGGCATTCCCTACTGATAGGTGGTGTTGGAACCTGGAGGCGAAGGATTGCCATTTCCTGTTCTCTGCCGTTGCGAATAGGTCTATAGTTGGTGTCCTGCCGAGTCTGAATATTTTTTCTAGGCTCCTCTGCTTTACTTCCCATTTGTGGGAGCTGCAGTTCTGTCTGCTGAGCTGATCTGCTTCAGTGTTGTCCTTCCCTGGTAGATGGATTGTTTGCAGACTGATCCTCCTTGGTATAGTCCATTGCCATATCTCCTGAGCTAGTTTGCTTAGGATGAATGATTCTGTTTCTCCTTGTTTGTTCAAGTAAAACGTTGTTATATTGTCTGTCTGGATCAATACTGTCCTCCCTGCAATGTGAGCTTGGAAGGCCTTTAGTGCTAGAAACACTCATTTCCAGGAAGTTGATGTGTTTTATGGAGTCTGAGTTGTTCCATTGACCCCGTATTTCTAATTTTCCTGTCTGCGCTCCCCATCCTTTGTGAGATGCATCTGTTGTGATGGTCAATGAGGGAGTTGTTGTTTTGACAGGTCTGCCTAGTGTTGTGTTCTTGGATGCCCACTATTGTGTCTCCTTCTGCACCATTTCTGTTGCAACCACTAGATCTTCGCAACTCCCGGTTGTTTGTGACCAGCTGCTACATAGCCATTCCTGTAGAGGGCAGATGTGGATGGGTGATGTGGGGAATGCATGACGCCATCATGCCCATTCGTTTATTTCATGACCGTCCTCACTGTCAGAGACTGTTGTAAGAAAGTGCCCTCTTTTTGCATGGTTGCCTCCACTTTTTTGCCAAACTGCTGATGTACTTTGACTGAGTGTGCCCTGCACTCCTGCCAAACAGGTACTCGGGCCTATGTTCTTTCCCTAAACTACATTGAGACAAAACCCAATTGGGACTCTTTGACCACGTCAGTCCCTTGTAAATGGTACCAAGGGCACTATGGCCAGGTAAGGCCTCCAAAAGCTGCAGCACTTATTGTGCCACCCTTAGAGACCCTGTACCTTTACACACACACACTGCCATTGCAGGCTGCATGTTTTGGTGCAGAACAAAGTGAAGAGTCGACATGGCACACATCCCTATGTGCCATGCATACAACCCACTGCCCTGGCATAGGTCAGCCACCCCCTCTAGCTGGCTGCACTATACCAATGGTGAGGGTACAGGTGCATGAACCCTGCACCCCTACAGTGTCTAAGCCCATTCTTAGACATTGTAAGTGCAGTAATGCCATTAAGAGTATATGGTGCTGGGAGTTTGTCATTACGAACTCCCCAGCACCATAATGGCTTTACTGAAAACTGGGAAGTTTTTTATCAAACGTCTCAGCACATTAAACCCACACTGATGCCAGTGTGGGATTTAATGAAAAATGCACACAGAGGGCATCTTAGAGATGCCCCCTGAAAAACAACCTAACTCTAGTGTCCTGGCTGAGTGGCTGCTCGCCAGCTGCCACCACTAGACGTGTTGCTGGACCCCTGTGTCGAGAGCCTGCTGCTCTCGGGGTCTGAAACAATGCACATCCTGGGACGAGGTGCCAAGCCTCCTCCCCCAGGATGGGCAAGGTCCACGAAAGGGAAGCTTCAAAGGCTTGCCGCCTTTGTGAGCTACACCAGCCCTTTGCTGCTTTCAGCAACTGGCTCCCACCGGTTCTGACCCCCACTTTGGGCAGGAGAATCGGCGAGAAAACCAAGTTAGGAGGAGAGGTGTGCCGACCTTTGCTAACCTCACCCCTCAGGTGGGAGAGGCGAGGTGAAGCACAACTCTCAGTCCCCGCCATCTTGCAGAGGGGGGGACCCAGCCAATCAGATAGAGGCATATGCCCCCCTCCCACTGGAGGGTGGCATAATAGGGGGTGTACCCACCCCAAGGTAGGGACCCATTGGTCCCAATCTTTACTTGCCTGCAATGCCCCTAAATCTAGTAGTTAGGGCAACCATGAAGCTTGCCTCCTCAGACAAGAACTGACCAGGAGAAGAGAAGGACCGAAGAAGCCGTGCTGAAACTAAGAAGAGGAGGACGCCCACTGACTTGGCCCCAGCCCTATCAGCCTGTCCCCACCTCGAACCTGCTCCAGCGAAATCCCGGTGTGTCCTGCAGCCAGTAGCCCTCCAGAACCCGAAGGACCTGCCCTGCCCTCCAAACCCAGGATTCTGTCTCCCGTGAGCACCGGATTTGCTCACCAACAGACTCTGGCCCTAGCCAAAACTGTGAGTCTGCACCACTCTGCACCCAGCGCCCAGAGTTCGAGTGGCCCAACACCACGAGGTCTCCCCAGCAATCCTGACCTGAGATCTGGTGATCTCTGACCTGCCTCGAATCTCCAAGCGAAGCCTGCAGCCCCTTTCTGGAGGATCGCCATGACCGCGACCGGAGCTGGTAAGAAAACCCGACGCCTAAAGACACCCCTGCACCCGACGCCCCATGGCCTTGGGTGGCATCCCAACTTAACTCTCCAGCCAGTGGTCACCTCCAGAAGATCTTCGTCCTCAAACCTGCAGTCTTTGTTGCAACTGGAGAATCCCCATTGAAATCAACAGGGCACCAGATGCCAAAACAGCACCCTGCACCAAGCCGCCGGTGCGGGCGTACTTTGGGTGCTAACTCGGATCCCAATTTGCCCTGAGCCTAACCCCCTGGAGCTTTGCTCCCACAAACTTGTAACTCTGCTCGGAAGCAGCCACCAACCAGAGGCCCCCTACCCCCCCATTGGATAACATTGGGCCTCAGTACTCTGCACCCGGCCGCCCTAGTGCAGCTAAGGGTGCTTTGAGAGTGCATCCTTGAACCTGGGAGAACCCTGGTTCTAACCCCAGAAAACCAACTCCCAAACCCAAGTACTTACCTTGAAACTGATAACCTCATTTCCTTCCATAGGACTGCACTGTCTGCATTCTTGTGAAAATTGTTTTAAGTGTGGAGTTGGTTTTGTATCAGAACTTGAAAAACTGCAAATATCAAAAAACTGCTTTACTTACCTTTGCTCTAAGAAATGTCCCAGTGTGATACCTAGGCATATCCCACTGACTAGAAAAAGTAATCCATAAAGTAATCTGAAAAGTAATCTAACAGTAATTTCCGCTGTATTTAAAGTATTTACAAGCCTGTAACGAAGTCATTTTCATTCAGCTTGCTTGTATTGTTCAACTTGCCTTGAAAAGTACCATTTACACTTACCTGTACCAGGCTTGCTTGGTTCTAGAAAATAAATCTAACTAAATATTTTCATACAAACAAATTGGTCTGAGTTCGGTCTTTGAGTGTGTGACATCATTTGCTGCCAGAGTGTGAACAACAAATGCTTAACACTACCCTCTGATAAAGCCTTACTGCTCGCCCACACTATCACAAATAGAGAGTAAGGTGCTATCTACTTTTACCTCTGCCTACCTTTGGGGCTCCACTGGACTCTGTGCACACTATACCTCATTTTGGTATAGTATATAGAGCCAGCTTCCTACAACTGTCCTCTCTGGTAGAGGAGAGTTTGCTCCTTGATTGCTTGAATCCTCTTTTGGGTCGGGTATGCCCGTGCCACCTTGGAATTCAGTCTTGCCCCAAGGAAGGTTTTTTTCCTGTTCTGGGTTTGGCAATTACTTTTTAGGTTTATGGAGAAACCCAGTTTTTGCAGAGTTGCGATTACCTTCTGAATGTGTCTGTGGCATTTTTGTTCTGAGTTTGCTTTCACCAATTAGTCGTTTAGAGAAGGATAGACATGGATTCCCTTTCTTCTTAGGAATGCAGCCACTGCAGCTAGGCACTTTGTGAAGCCTCTTGGTGCCGATTTTATTCCGAAAGGTAACACTCTGAGCTGGTTATGTGCATCTTCATGCATGAATCTGAGGTACTTCTTGTGTTGCTGATTCACGGGTATGTGGATATAGCCATCTTTTAAATCTATTGTTGCCACGTAGTTCGCTTTTTGTAGGAGTGGGCTTACCTTTTTGTAGGGTTGTCATATTGAAATGCTGCGTTCGAATGAATTTGTTTATGAATCTGAGATCCAATATTGGTCTTAATGTGAGATCTTGCTTTGGTACCAAAAAGTAAGGTGATGAATTTCCTTTGTTGTGCTCCCTTGTTGGTACGGTACCTTCTCAATCGCCTGTTTTTGTAAGAGTCCCTTTATATCTTCCCTTAATTTCAAAAGTTATGTTTTTTGCAACTTTTTCTTCTTTGGGGGTTTGGTGGTGGTATGTTTGTTAGTTCTATACAGTAGCCGTGGCGCACCACGTTTAAGATCCAATTGTCTGTGGTGATATTTTCCCCATTCTTTAGTGTAATGGGCTATTCTGTCGCCCACTGGTGTTGTGTGGGGGCTGATCCATGCGTCCATGTCACTTGGAGCCCGCTCCTCCTCCTCTGGAGGATTAACCTCTTGCTCTTCCTCTGCCACGCAAGAGCGGTCTTGGCTGTTGTTACCATGATTGGTATCCGGACTGCTGTCCGCTGACTTATGTTTGCTGTTGTGCTGCAGCAAACACCCACCCCCCCTTCCTGTGGGTTTTCTGAGGTTGTTTCCTACCCTCCTGAAGGTACCTCTGAATTGTAGGGCACCCATTGCCTTGGCTGTTTCGTTGTCCTTTTTGATCTGGTGCAAGGACTCCTCCATCTATGGCCAAACAAACCTCTTGTTTAAAGCCTGAGATTCTGAGCGAGGTGTATCTTCTGCGGGTAGTACCTGTGCACAGTTGTCTGCTGGCTGTGTTGGCAGCATCCAGGGCTGACTTTAGACATGTATTTGCTATATTCTTCCCCTCTTGGATGATGGATTTTGCCCTCTTTTTGTCCTCTTCAGGGAGTTTCTTCATTATTTCCTCGATGTCGTCCCATTGTTGATGACCACATCTGTTGAGGAGAGCATTTGAATTGGCGATACGCCACTGTGTTGCTGCCTGTTTTCCATCTTTCTCCCCACCAAATCCAGTCTTTTACATTCCCTTTCAGGGGATGGCCCTGTGGAAGAGTGAGCATTGCTCCTGCTCCTCGCTGTGGTGACAATAATGGAACCTGCCAGTCTTCCCTTGTATATATCTGGGGTCCTTTGTGGAGGGTCTGTAATTTTTCTAGAACCTTGGTGCGACTCCTTTTGCTGAGGCTGGCTCCTTAAATGGCTCCTTACCCTGGTCCAGTATACTTGGTAACATTGGGAGGTATTGGCTACTTTTTGTGGCTAGTATCAATGTCTCTAAGAGAAAGCAGGAGTCTCCTTTCTCTCCCTCTAAGGGAACCCCGAAAGTGTCAGCTTCTCTTTTGACTAGGCTATTATAAAAGGCAATGCCATTTGGTGGCGAAGCTTTCGAGGGGTAGGTACATATCTCCTCTTCTGTACTCTGTGTCGAGATCGTTCCTCTTCCTCAAAACTCCCCATTGCTTCCTCCTATTCTGGGATGTCAAGTTCTTCTTTGACTTCCTCCTCGTGAGGTTCGGGGTTTACTGATGCCTTGAGGACATTTTCTTCCTCTTCGGCATCCGAAGTCGTAGATGGTCTTGTAGGAATTCTGAATTCCTTTAGTGTCTCGAACTCCTTCTTCCGTTGAAGGAGTGCCGCCATTTCTGCCTCTAACCATCTTCTTTTCCACCTCGAGGGCCCTTTCAAAGTCTTTTGTCGGTGATGTCCTCTTTCTTGGTGCGGTGGTTTCTGCCGCCGAAGGCTCGGTGTTAGCCTTTGGGGCCTCTCGAACCGAGCTGGTCTCCATTGGTTTCAACGGTTTTCCCTCATTGATTTCCCTGGTGTGGGATTCTTTTGGTTTTTGTTACCTTCTTTTCGAATGTGAGAAAGTGCCCTCTTTCTGCATGGTTGCCCCCACTTTTTGCTGATGTGCTTTGACTGAGTGTGCCCTGGGCTCCTGCTAATCAGGTACCCAGGGCCTATGTTCTTTCCCTAAAACTGCATTGAAGCCTAAACCCAATTGGCATTTCTGGCCACAGGTCAGCCCCTGGTAAATGGTACCACAGGTACTGTGACCAGAGAAGGCCTCTAAGGGCTGCAGCACTTATTGTGCCAGCCTTAGAGATCCTGTACCCTTACACACACACTGCCTTTGCAGGCTGCATGTTTTGGTGCAGAACAAAGTGAAGAGTCAACATGGCACCTCTGTGTGCCATGCCTACAACCCACTGCCCTGGCATAGATCAGTCACCCCTCTAGCTGGGTGCACTATACCAGTGGTGAGGGTACAGGTGCATCTGCCCTGTACCCCTACAGTGTCTAAGTCCCTTCTTAGACATTGTAAGTGCAGTGCTGCCATTAAGAGTATATGGTGCTGGGAGCTTGTCATTACAAACTCCACAGCACCATAATGGCCACACTGAAAACTGAGAAGTTTTGTATCAAACTTCTCAGCACATTACACCCACACTGATGCCAGTGTGGGATTTAATGAAAAATGCACACAGAGGGCATCTTAGAGATGCCCCTGAAAACTAACCCACCTCTAGTGTCCAGGCTGAGTGGCTGCTTTCAGCTGCCACCACCAGACATGTTTCTGGACCTCTGGGTCGAGAGCCTGCTGCTCTCTAGGGCCTGAAACAATGCACATCTTGGGACGAGGTGCCAAGCCTCCTCCCCCAGGATGGGCAGGGTTCACGAAGGGGAAGCTTCAAAGGCTTGCCGCCTTTGTGAGCTTCCCCAGGCCTCTGCTGCTTTCAGTAACTGGTCCCCACTGGTTCTGACCCCCCTTTGGGCAGAAGAACCAGCCAGGAAAACAAATGAGGAAGAGAGGTGTGCTTACCTCTGCCAACTCCACCCCTCAGGTGGGGGGAGGCGAGGTGAAGCACAACTCCCAGTCCCCGCCATCTTACAGATGGGGGGGGACTCAGACAACCAGGGACAGGCTCATGCCCCCCTCCCACTGGAGGGTGGCATAATAGGGGGTGTACCCACCCCAGGGAAGGGACCCATTGGTCCCTGCCTTTTACCTACCTGTAACGCCCCTAAATCTAGTATTTAGGGGCACCCCGAACCTTGCTTCCTCAGACAAGAAGAAACTACAAGAAGAAGGACTGAACAGCCGTGCAGCTAACAAGAGGACAACGCCCACTGACTTGGCCCCAGCCCTACCGGCCTGTCTCCCCCTCGAACCTGCTCCTGCGAAATCCCGGTTGTCCTGCAGGCAGCAAATTTGGAAACCCCCAGAGGACCTGCCTGCCTTCAAGAACAAAAACTTTGTCTCCCGTGAACACTGGATTTGTTCATCTGCAACTTCTGGCTCCGGCTGGACACCGCGGATCCGCCCCACTCTGCACCCGCCACCCACGACCCAAGCTCGAGTGGGCAAACACCACGAGGAAGTCACCCCGGCGATCCTGACCCGAGATCCGGCGACCCCTGAGAAGCCTGCAGCCTAAATCCAGAAGGTGCCCCCAACCGCGACCAGGAGATGGTAAGAAGATCCGACCCCAAAAGGCACCTCTGCACCAGACGTCCCACGGCCTTGGGTGCCCAAACCGATGGTGCCTAACCAACTCTAACTTCCCAACTTACCTCTCGAACTGGTGGTCACACCCAGAAGACCTTCGTCCCCAAGCCTGCAGTGCCTTTGCAAACCGGAGGTTCCCCATTGAAACTAACAGGGCGTCCGACGTCAAAACAGCACCCTGCACCCGGCCGGCCTAGTGCCGCTGAGGGTGCACCTTTGGTGCTACTTTGTTTCCCCATTTGCCCTGAGCTAAAGTCCAGGAGCTTTGCTCTCACAGCCAAGTGGCCTGCTTGCTAGCACCCACCAACCGGAGGCCCCCTATTCCCCATTGGATAACATTGGGCCTCAGCACTCTGCACCCGGCCGCTGAGGGTGTAACTAGAGTGCATCCTTGACCCTGGGGGACCCCTGAGTCTACCCCCAGAACCTCCACTCCCACTACCAAATACTTACCTCAAAACCGATAACACTATTTTCCTCCATAGGATAACATTGACTGTTTTTCTGTGAAAAGTTTCTACGTGTGTAGTTTGAGAAACTAAAGAAATTCTTTAAAATTGCATAATCTAACAAAAACGATTTTACTTACCTGTTTTCAGGAAATGTCCCAGAGTGGTTCTAGGTATACTACTCTGTGTAAGCCTAGTAATCTCAAAAGTTACTTACCTGCTATTTTACTAAAAAGCCTATTCAAGTCTATGTACTGCATTTACTAAGTATTGCATTTCTCTGCATCCATACTGTAAATCAAACCAAAGTGCATATACAATTATCATTCAAACTGTATTTCAATTGCATTACTACTGTAAAGTATTTATTGCTTACCTGTGCCAGGCTTGCTTGGTTCTAGAAAATAAAGTAACAAAGAATATTTTTATACAAAAACAATTGGTCTAAAGTTCAGTCTTTGAGAGTGTGAATTCATTTGCTGACTGAGTGTGTACAACAAATGCTTAACACTGTCCTCTGATACTGCCTTACTGCTCGACCACACTACCACAAATAGAGAGTGAGGTGCTATCTACCTTTACCTCTGCCTACCTTTGGGGTTCCACTGGACTCTGTGTACACTATACCTCACTTTGGTATAGTATATACAGAGCCAGCTTCCTACATCGAAGACCTTGATCATCTTTGTGGCATATCTTTTCTTGGCGACCCCCTTGAGGATTTCGACGTTCAAGCCTCTGTGGGCTGACTGAGCCGCGACCTATTCATCGTCGCCGCTTTGGGCCCCGAGAGTCTTCGATACAAATAAGGCGCAGTCCTAGTCAGTTATCCCTTGGCAGGAAGAGGTTACAGACATCATGCAGATCGTGTTGTGCAAACTTATGGTGCAGACCTCTACCATACCACATTCTCGCTCCAAGTGCGCAGTGAGGTGCTCCTGACAGAATCCCCACACTGGTTTTGTGATCAGAGGTCCTTTCTCTTCTCCGATACCTCCTTGTTAGTCGTTCCTCGGTTTTTCCACCAAAATTACATTTTTGGGGATAATCTTCTCTAAAAATTCGAAGCCTCTTCCTTTGCTTCTAGACCCAACAACGGAAAAAAGAATCCGAAGATGGCTGCCACGCATAGGAACTTCTAGGGCACGTCTGACTTGACCACCATTTGGTGCTAGGTCCGTCCCTTTGGTGGACGATGCCCACAAAAAAAAAAAAAAGAAAACCAGCAATTCCAGACCTAACCAGTAGATGGCGGAATAATGCACACCATGTGAATCCAGAAAAGTATTCAAGCTGCATTCATCTGAGGTTAATTTTCCACCAACCGTAGAGGGAAACAGCAGTTCTAACTCCAACCGGGCAATTGTGGGAAGTCAAAGTCAAATTAAAGGGGTTTTGATCCGGCTTCTGAATGAGGTTTGGGCACAACACTGACCTTAAGGACCTGAAAGCTGCCATCCTGATCCCAGCCCACAGCCTTTAAAGGAGACTAATGCGGTCTCTGAAGGTGGCCCTTTCCAAATCCACAAAAAGGGTGCTTCTGCTGGGGAAGGTGAAGAGTTGATGGAGCCAAACCCAAAGAATGGGGGAGCCTTGTTTTTTAAAAATCTTTCAAGGGCTGAATCTGCCTTAGCCCCCAAACGGCCCTTAGCCATCAAAAGGCATATCTATTAGTTATTGCTGAAACATCAATCAATCAATCAGGGAATTGTAAGCGCGCTACTCACCCGTGAGGGTCTCAAGGCGCTGAGGGGGGTCCGCAGATCTGTTTAGCCGAAGAGCCAGGTCTTGAGGGTCTTCCTGAAGGTGTTCAGGGAGGGGGCGCGTCTGATGTCTGCCGGTAGCTCGTTCCAGGTCTTGGCTGCAATGTGAGAGAAGGATCTTCCGCCTGCTCTGGCTCTGTGGATGCGCAGGGTTTCGGCCAGAGCGAGGTTGGAAGATCGGAGGTTTCTTTTGGGTACATGAAAGTTGATTCTGTCGTTGAGGTATTTGGGTCCGTGGTTGTGTAGGCATTTGTAGGCGTGAGTGAGGATTTTGAAAGTGACTCTTCTCCACGGGGAGCCAGTGGAGACTTCGTAGGTGTTGGCTGATGTGTTCGTGTCGGGGGATGCCGAGGACGAGTCTGGCGGCGGTGTTCTGTATTGTCTGGAGTTTGCGGAGTAGGGACTTGTTGATGCCGGCGTAGAGTGCGTTTCCATAGTCCAGTCTTCTGGTGATGAGTGCGTGGGTGACTGTCTTCCTTGACTCAGGGGGGATCCACTTGAAGGTCTTGCGGAGGATGCGGAGGGTGTTGAAGCAGCTGGAGGTGACGGCGTTGACCTGTATGTTCATGGTGAGTGATGAGTCGAGTACGATGCCGAGGTTCTTGGCGTGGTCTGAGGGGGTAGGTGGGCTTCCAAGGGCGGTCGGCCACCAGGTGCTGTCCCATGCAGAAGGGGTGGTACCGAGGACGAGGACTTCTGTCTTCTCGGCATTGAGCTTCAGGCAGCTGTTGGTCATCCAGACTGCGACGTCTTGCATTCCTTTCTGGAAGTTGAGTTTGGCAGTGGTGGGGTCTTTGGTGAGGGAGAGGATGAGCTGGGTGTCGTCGGCGTAGGATATGATGTTGAGGCCGTGTTGTCGGACGATGGCTGCGAGGGGGGCCATGTAGATGTTGAAGAGGGTGGGGCTCAGTGATGAACCTTGTGGTACTCCGCAGGTGATTTTCATGGAGTCGGAGAGGAAGGGTGGGAGTCTGATCCTTAGGCTTCTTCCGGTGAGGAATGATCGGATCCAGTCCAGGGCTGTTCCTTGTATGCCTGCGTCGTGTAGTCTGGCGACTAGTGTGCGGTGGGAGACGGTGTCGAGGGCCGCTGATAGGTCGAGTAGGATGAGGGCTGCAGAGTGGCCTTGGTCCAGGAGGGTGCGGATGTCGTCTGTGGCGGCGAGTAGGGCGGTCTCTGTGCTGTGGTTGCTTCGGAATCCGTATTGGGACGGGTCTAGGACAGCGTTCTCTTCAATGAATCGTGTCAGTTTCCTGTTGACTGTTTTCTCTACAACTTTGGCTGCGAAGGGGAGGAGCAAGATGGGCCGATAGTTCTTGAGGTCGGTGGGGTCAGCTGTGGGCTTCTGAGGAAAAGCCTGTGGAGCACCACACCGATACCAACTGCCCTTCCTAGGCAGGCAATTGTGTCCTGGCCTTCAGCAACTAACCTTTGTAAGAACTGACTAGCCTCATCCGGGACAGCAGGTAACACATCAGCCACCTTATCCCACAAAGCAGGGAAGTATCTCCCCCAAAAACATGAAGTATTTATAGACTTAAGGACCAGACCGGCCGAAGAAAGGATTATGTTACTTACCCAGTAGCATCTATTCTTGGCATGCAGAGCTGTAGATTGACATGCTTTGCATACTCCTGCCATCTAGTGTTGGGTCCAGATGTTTGCAAGTTGTTTTTCTTTGAAGACGTCTTTCCCAGTCACGAGGTAAGGGGACTCCTCCTTTTGATGATAGTGCGCATGGGCATCGACTCCATTGTTAGAGGGTGAGAACGAAGTGACTGTAGTACAGAGATGTCCATGCGTATGTAATATAAATAATGAGATCTGCAACAACTACAGGTGCCCGGGGAGGTGGGAGGGGCATGTGAATCTACAGATCTACATGCCAAGAACTGATGCTGACTAGGTAAGTAGCATAATCCGTTCGAGGCATGTGTGCTGTAGATACACATGCTTTGCATAGACTATATAGCAGTATTCTCCCAAAGCAATGGCTAACAGGTAGATGTTGCAGTTGTTTGAAAAACTGTCTTTAGCACTGCTTGCCCTACATTGGCTTGTTGACTTGCTAACACATCCACAGAATAGTGTTTGGTGAATGTGTGTGGTGTGGACCATTTTGCTGCCTTACAAATGCCAGCTACAGGGATGATACCTAAGAAGGCCATAGACGCTCCTATTTTACAAGTGGAATGTGCTCTAGGAGGTGTAAATAAAGCTCTTTTAGCTTTAGTGTAGCAAGTTTGAATGGATTTAACAATCCATCTTGAAATATCAGATTTAGAGATAGGATTGCCTTTGTGAGGTGTAGCAAATGCAACAAATAGTTTTGGTTTACGAAAAAGTTTTGTTCTTTCAATATAGTACAATAACGCTCTTCTGACATCAAGTGTGTGACGAGCTCTTTCTGCTACTGAATCAGGCCGAGGGAAGAACATCGGTAACTCAACTGATTGGTTGATATGAAAAGCAGAAACCACCATGGGAAGGAATTTTGGGTTGGTGCGAGAAACTACTCTTTCTTTATGAAGCTGAAAGAAGGGTTCTTCCAAGGTTGTCTGTTGCGCACCAACTCTCCTCAATGAAGTGATAGCAATGAGGAAGGCAACTTTCCATGAGAGAAACTGTAACAGACAGTTGTGTAGTGGCTCAGAGGGTGGGCCCATGAGTCTTGTAAGCACAATATTCAGATTCCAAACTGGTACAGGAGGACCCTGGGTGGTTTTAATCTTAATGCCCTCCATAAATGCTTTATTTACTGGAACTTTGAACAAAGATAGATGATGTCTGTTTTGTATGCGGGTATTGCAGCAAGATGCAATCGAATGGAAGTGTAGGCTAGACAAGCACGCTGTAGATGCAAAGGTAACAAATAATATTTTGAACAGAGGCATCTAGTGGACCAATCTTGTTGTTACAATACACAACAAATCTTTTCCATTTTGCTTCATAACATGCTCTGGTGGTAGGCTTTCTTGCTTCTTTAAGAATAGTCATACACTCTGGTGGCAAGTTAGGTATCCAAACTCTATGACTTCAGGAGCCAAATCGCTATTGAGCTCCTTGAGGTTTGGGTGTCTGACTTCTCCATGGTTCTGAGTGAGAAGGCTGGAATTGAGATGCAGCTTTTGATGTGGGACTACTGATAGTTCCAAGAGTGTAGTGAACCACGGTTGACGGGCCCTAGTGGGAGCCACTAGAATTAATGTGAGGGATGTTTGCCTGAGCCCCCGAACCAGAGATGGAGGGAGAGGCAAAAAAGCATAGGCAAATATCCCTGACCAATTCATCCATAGGGCATTGCCTTTGAATAGAGGGTGTGGGAACCTGGAGGCGAAGTTGGGGCATTTTGAGTTGTCCACTGTGGCGAACAGATCTATTTGTGGGAATCCCCATTCTTGAAAGTATGGAAGGAGAAATTGGGGATGAAGTTCCCACTTGTGTATTTGTTGCTGCTTCCTGTTGAGGTCAGCAATTTGATTGTTCACTCCTGGGAGGTGTTCGGCCAGAAGATAGATTGCCCAACACCAAATGGTCTGAGAGAGGCGTGACAGTTGCACACAGCTGTCATATTGTATCTGGGGACTAGGACAATTTTCCCTAGGTGAGACTGAAAAGCTTTTAGTGCTAGATACAAAGCTTGAAGCTCTAGATAGTTGATGTGAAGACTCCTGTACTTGTTGTCCCATAGACCTTGAATTGTCAAATTGTGGAGATGGGCACCCCAGCAAGTGAGAGATGAGTCTACTGTTAGCACGACCTGTGGAAAAAGGTTAATGAAGGGCCACCCTTTTGATAAGTTTTGTGTGTTCCACCACTGCAGAGAGCGATGGGTGCAGCTGTCTACCAACACCTGATCTGTTAGTTGACCCTGAGACTGATTCCACTGACGTGCTAAGCATTCTTGTAGTGGACACGTGCAACCTTGCATGAGGCACTATTACATGCATGATGCCATCATTCCTAACAGTTGCATGAAAGCCCTGACTGCCAAGTATTGGTCTGAAACTGTAATAGAGTTTGAATATTTCGAATTCTGGCTGCATTGGGAGAGGCTAGGCTAGAGCTGTGCAAGTGTTTAGAGTCGCTCCTAGATAGGACTGCATTTGTGAAGGCTGAAGATGAGACTTTTGCGCATGGACTGTGAAACCCAATTGGTGTAGTAGGTCTAACGTAGTCCGAGTGTGTTGTAAACACTTTTGTTGTGTGCTGGCTTTGATGAGCCAGTCGTCTAGGTATGGGAAGACAAGAATCTGTTGTCTTCTGAGATGTGCTGCTACTACTGCTAGACATTTTGTGAACACTCTAGGAACGGTACTTACTCCGAATGGGAGTACTTTGAACTGATAGTGTTTCCCTGCTATCACAAATCTGAGATATTTGCTATGTGCTGGGTGAACCGGAATGTGAAAGTACGAGTCTTAAGTCTAGTGTGGACATAAAATCGCTTTGCTGTAAAAGTGGAAACACTTGTTGAAACGTGGCCATGTGGAAGTGATCTGACGGTATGTACAGATTTAATGGATTTAATGTCCTTAAGTCTAAAATTGGTCTTAAGAAGGCGTCATTTTGGGGAATTAGAAAGTAGAGAGTAAATTCCTGAACTTTGGTACTGTAACAGAACTGGTTCTATAGCTACTTTTGTTAAAAGAGCCTGTACCTCTTGTTTGAGGAGTTGCAGGTGCTCTGACGAGTTTGTGAGTGCGAGGTGGAATATTGGGAGGATTGCTGGTGAGCTCCAGGCAATAACCATGTCGGATAATGTCTAGCACCCATTTGTCTTGTTATGGATTGCCAAATGGGGAGAAATTGTTGAAGTCTTCCCCCGACAGGTGTTAAATGATCGGGGTAAGTGTAGGCAAGTCACTGTTTATTGGGGGAAGGGGATTTACAGGTTGGCGTGCTCTTACCCCCATCTTTGAAGTTGTTTCCTCTGTACTCTCCTCTATAGAAGCCTCTAGAGGAAGAGGGTTGTGTATTTGACTTATATGAGGAAGCCTTAGGGTCTGAGGATGTACTTTTGGACCCTCCACTATAAAATGAGCGGCGAAAGGAGCCTCGGTTTGATGGGGACTGAAGCGCTCCCATTGATTTCGCCACGTCTGTGTCATTCTTCATCTTTTCTAAGGCCTCATCTACTTGAGGTCCGAAGAGATGTTGCTTGTCAAAATGGGTATTTAAAATAGACTGCTGGACCTCAGGTTTATAACCTGAAATTCTAAGCCAAGCACGTCGACTTAGGAATGAAAATAGGGTCAGATAGGGGGGGGGGGAGGTTTGTATTTTTTGTCAACCCTAGGTGTTAAAATACGGGCACGAACAAGGTCCTTTAATATGTCATCTGCATGTCTCATTCTTTTTAACATGGGTAGACTCTTGACTAGTCCTATGTGAAGAGCCTAGTGTCTCAAATAAAAAGCCTTCATCCAAAGACTCTTTATGTAACTCCATGATAAGCTGCTGCCTTTGAAATTAGGTCTTGATAAACTACATAATCTGGAGGTGATGGCTTTGCAGGGTATCAATTTGGAGCATTATCCATGGGTGGATCAATATTATAGTCCTCCCATGGATCTGCTGGGTAAATGACAATTGTCATCATCATCTCCTAAATCAGGCTGTGCCTGAGGAGACCCCCTGAGGTGTTATGCGGAGTGGATCTGAGCCTGGCAGTTGTGGTAAAGGACAAGATGGTGGAGGGGATGGCAAGGTATGGTGAATAGGACTTGTAGCCATGTCCTTCTACTTGAGAGGAATCTTATAACCAGTGTCCTCCGAACTGACTGTTCTTTTGGAAGGTGTTTTAGCTAAAATGTGTCCAGTATCTGGATTAATGTATAGCTTCTTCTGTTTAGGGTCTAATCTTTCTTTCATAACGTCTAGGATTAGTTCCGGGGGCTTTAGAAGATCTTCTTTCGGTGCCGAACCGGACTTGTCCTTTGGAGCGTAAGGTTTCGGCTCCGAACCGGACTTGTGTTTCAGAGCGGAATGTTTCGGATCCGAAGACTATCTGTCTCGACCCAGAGTCGGAAGGCTTGACCGTTTGTTTCGGTGCCGGACCCGAGGGAGAGGCGTCGGAAACCTTGTCTCCGTGCCGACCAAGGCCTGAAGGCAGAGGTGGTGCCGAAGCCTTATGTTTGGTGGAAGAGTTTTTATGGGGTAAAGGGGTTTTAGTACTCACGGCACCCTGTCCCGGTGGAACGTCCTCGGACTCCAGTTCGATTTCCAGCTCGGAATCTGATTCTGTGACACAGAAGGCCACTTCTTCCGCTGCGGTCGCTTCTTCGTGTTCGGATTCTTACCTGAAAATATCCGTAGTATGTTGGGTGCTTTGGCACTGCATTTCACGTAGTCGAGCCCTACGATCCCGAGAGTCTTTTTTGATCGGAACGACGACAAGCCTCACAATCTTCTTCCTTGTGCTCCAGTGAGAGGCACAAGTTGCAGACTTTATGTAGGTCGGTGCAAGGGTACTTGTAGTGGCACAGAGGGCAGAATTGAAACGGAGTCCGTTCCATCGGCAGAATGCTGGACCGATGCGGTTAGGCCCGAAGGCCGCCCACGATGTTTTCGACCGAAGAGAGAGTTTTCCGAACAAATTCGCGGAGAATAGGAAAACGTGTACGATAATACAGTCGAGAGTACAGTGGATTGCGAACCGAGGGGAACCTGAAGGAAGGTTTAGAACCGAAGTGCAGCAATACACATCCAAACCCGATGGCTGAAAGAAAACAATCCAACAATGGAGTCGATGCCCATGCGCACTATCACCAAAAGGAGTCACCTTACCTCGTGACTGGGAAAGACTTCTTTGAGGAAAAACAACTTGCAAACATCCAGACCCAACACTAGATGGCAGGAGTATCCAAGGCGTGTATATCTAAAGCATACATAACTTGAACACATCTTTTTTGTGTAAACCTCCATCTTCTTTGATTCTCTATCAGGGGGAATGGTAGAAATAGCAAGGCTTTTTATGCGTCTAAAGCTGCAAAAGGAAATCTAGATTCCAGAGAACGGGTCTATGCCTTACAGTAATTTGCCTATTTATTGGTGAGCTAGATGCTGGCTTAGCCCAGGTGCCTACCAACAAATCTGCAGAGCCTCATTGAAAGGCAACAATTGCTCCTGTGAGGAATATGCTGGGTCCAACACTTCCATCAACAAAGTAATCTTGACCACCCGAGTGGGCAGAATAAGATTAAGAGTTTCCACCGCCCTCCTTAATACTATGGAAAAAGAGACTGCCTCTTCGGTTGCCACAGCAGGATTAGGCGATGCTTGCCCGATTTCAAGATAAGTGACTAATCCACTTGTATCTTGTAGATCCTCTACAATATCATCCTGAATCTGAGGCGATATCCAACAAGATAACTCCTCCCTAGAAAAGTCAGGCTCAGAAAGAGTATAAATTCTAGAGGTCGGAGGAGTACCCTCAGAATCCTACAATATGATTGGATCCTCACCGATTACGTCAATATCAGCGCCGGACTGGGCAACCGCGGTGTCGAACATGGCACCCATGACGGACCCAAAGGCATCATCTGGTCTGTATTCAATGGATCCGGAACCAGCACTGGACGCAACCTCGGAATCGCATCAAGAGGCACAGCTGGCGTTGAGGATGGGTCTAGAGACTGTAGTTCAGTTAGAAGCCCCTTTAGACCCATGGTGCCCGAAGGCACACCAGAGGAACTCTAGCACCAAACACTTTCTCAACAGCTAGCTGTTTGAGTTGTTCTGTCACCCCCAACTGATCCGGAGAAATCCAGAATGAGAAAATCATCAGAGCTAGTCCCGCAAGAGGACAAAAGGCTTTGTGGCCTAAAAGTACTAGGTGTATCACGTGACTGAGTGGTGCAAGTGACATGATTCAGGGCTCCAGTTTGACTTCCGTGACTTTGAGGCGGCCTGATCACACCAACGCCCTGAGCAGCGAGAGCGAGTCCTTGCCTTTGACTAGGACCGCCGCACCGTAGAGTCCGATCCGGAACAGATTTTTGATTTCTGCGACGGCTAGCTTGGCCTCATTCACCGATGGCCTTCCTGTTCATCTTGGCACATGACGAACACTACTTCTAGTCGTGGCTTGAGCCAAGACACGAGAGGCAATCTTCATGGGGATCTGTAACAGACATCTGCTGTTTAAAACCTAGTGCTTTAAGTGACATTTCTGCACATTGTAGAGAATATTTCAAGAGAATTGCAAATCTATCAAATGACTGTTGAAACTCTGGATCCACATCAGTTGGCGCGAGAAGAAAGAAACTGCCCCAGCATGAGCAGGTGACCTATATATTGGTTCAGACATCACGTCTGCAGAAGACTGAGTGGTATGAGGTAGCATGTTGTCACACAGCACCACCTGCTGATGCTGGAGGAATAGCTAGTTTCTGGATCCAGTCTAACGCCTGGGATATTCAAAAGGTGAGGCATCTGCAGTTAGAAGTCTCCATCAGAATAAGGAATTCCTGTGGTAAACAGTTCTCCAGAGAGAGACTGAGTAAAGCCCCATCCAGGGACTTCTCATACACTGGTGACTGCTCTCCAGAAAAGGCAACATGGAAAAACGTAGGCTCTCCAGGGTTGAGGTATGCCAGAGACTGCCATATCTCAACTTGAGGATTTAAATAACTGGTTTATTAATTCCAGCTGAAGCAACTATCTTTTGTATCAGAGTTTTTGTAAGCATACCAACCAAATTATTGAAGCTCCTGGCTCTCCTGAGAGCTTAAAGCAGGATCCATGCTGCTGATTGATCCAATTGGCCCAAAAACTAAAGAAATTGTCTATGTTCCACAATCCACTTGCATACAAAGAAAAATGTGAATTTAACAAAATGAACAATGTATGAAATAATTTGGGGTTATTCACCTGCAAGTTGTGTGCGATAAAAAAAACTGCTACTTACAACCCCTATATAGCAATGCACCAGTTACATGAGATAGTCATTTAGTGTTTGCCTCTAGTGCATACTAAGTATTTTCACAAAAAAGAAAATAAATTTACAATCTACACAACAGTTGCAACACGGTTACAGACATTAATGGGATAGATTATGGGCTTTTATTATGAAAGTTTTGTAAAACAAACTTCAGAAACTGTACATCAACATGGCACGCACTGCAGCCTACTTTTGTATCTCTCCCAAACAAAAGTAAAATGCTCTTAAACTCTCCTTAATCTAAGAAAACAGCCAAGTTACTACTTTGCATATAACATGGAATCACTGTGGTATAAGAGTCAACTGCAGAGACAGTAACACAAATTTAATTAGTTTATACAACTTGGGACCAAATAAAAAGTACATTATCAACAGACTCTCTTTAAAAACATACAAGGGCAGTTTAAAATGCACTTCTATAGTTTACACAAAGCACAGAACAGAAAAGAAACAGTAATATTGGGCTATGAAAGATCACACAACACATTCTTTCTTGCCTAGTAGTGCTGGGTAGAACTCTGTCCCATTTGTGGCAATGCACCTTAACCAAATGTCAAAAACCTAACTTCTGACAGAAAAAATAAAACCATACTCAAAATTTATGGAAACGTATTTGAATGTGTATCAAAGTACTTCACAGAATCAAATTTTTTTTGTCCAAGTAACTGAATTAACCATCACAAGTTAGTGCATTTTAACCTCTCAAAACGAAAAAAAACCCTCACAACAGAAATTTAGCACAAGGCTAAAATAATGATCTGCAAAAATCACAATGTGTATTTCCAGATGTAAGGACTGTTAATTTCTCACAAAACCACACATAAGACCCTCAAGTAGATCCATCGTGTTGTACGATTTTCCTAGAGCAAACATTAACAATGTGGATGTCTTGTTCAACATGCAGGCAGTGAATTCCTTATATAGCTATTTCTGTGATGAATCAAATTCTAGAAAACACTTTTGTTGAACTGAACTACTAGAGGATATCAAACATTAACAACCCATGCCTGCTATAAACACATGCAACCTTTTACGTGCTTGAAGCATCATCAGGTTTACTT
Organism: Calotriton arnoldi; assembly: GCA_963921515.1. Classification (NCBI taxonomy): domain Eukaryota; kingdom Metazoa; phylum Chordata; class Amphibia; order Caudata; family Salamandridae; genus Calotriton; species Calotriton arnoldi. The sequence continues at coordinate 89,858 of CAWUFW010000652.1, forward strand.
AACAGCCTGGCTCATCAATTTTTTGGCCAAAACAAGAAATGTTATCCATGTGCCACTTTCTATTAAGACAGTGATGAAAATAACTTTAATAGCAGGAGATTGAGACGTTTAAAAAGAGCTGTGCATATCCAGTTCAAGAACAAATAAACAATCCACGCAGGAATGACATTGATACATGTCTGCAGCTATTCAGTCGCTCATATCCATATCCTCTTCATGATGATCATCCCCGTTGACTTTGGATTCTTTCACAGCCTCTGCAACTGCTTGCACTGGTTCTTCTTCCACTTTGGGGGAACAAGATTCAGACACTAATATATCATCATGCTTTTCTTTTTCACTGTCATATCCTTGTTCTTCTTCATCATAGTCCCGTGTAACCTGCTTTGCAAACCAAAAGCAAGGAAAGTTAGTTTCAAATACCTATACTTATTTGACAAACTTTAATGTAGAATTGAAATTAAACTTATTTAACTTACTTTTATATCTTTGTCACTGTCTGATTTTCTTTCACGTTCCCTCTCTTTGTCTTTGCTTTTCTTTTTCTTGCTGGTTGATCTCTCCCTTTCATCTCTGCTTCTCTCTTTATCTTTATCCCTTTCCTTATCCTTGTCCTTCCTTTTCTCCTTTTTATGCCTAAAATGACAAACGTTTTAAAATGTAATGAAAACGAGATTAAAGTAAACCATGAAAGCTATAACGAATAATTTAGGAGACTTTTGGAATAGTTCAGTTATATGTAAGACACGGCCTGGGGAACTCAACAGCAGGTATATTTCTTTGTTGCTAAAAGCATAAAGTCAGACTGACTTGCTAAAGTTCAAATCAGACTTTATTAGCACATCAATGTTACATGTGAGTGCCAATGAGAATAAAAAGGACTTTTAGGAAGCTCTATTTGCATAGTTCATAACACAAGGGACTTCGTCTTGCTTCAAGGACCTTAAGGATGCAGACCATTGTCACTTGAGGAAAATGTCCATTAAAAGTATAAAAAACATCATGAGACAAATCAACACTTTTACAAGGACCCTGACAGCACTGTCTGTACGTCACCCACAACACTGTCTGCACATAACCCTCATTTCCAAATATGCAGCAGTACCTTCGGTTTGGGCCATGGGAAGGAAGATGTTACTTACCCAGTAAGCATCTGTTCTTAGCATGTAGAGCTGTAGATTCACATGCTTTGCATACTCCTGCCATCTAGTGTTGGGTCTGGATTTTTGCAAGTTGTTTTTCTTCGAAGATGTTTTTCCAGTCACGAGGTAAAGTGACTCCTCCTTTCGGTGATCGTGCGCATGGGCATCGACTCCATTGTTAGATTGTTTTCCCGCAGAGGGTGAGAATGGAGTTAGTAAGTGTAGAAGGATAAGTTACTTACCTGTAATCCTAGTTCTCTTCCAGGGGTATCCTCATCAAAGTCATAAGCACTGAATATTCCCGCCCACGTGCGGGGACCCCGGAAATATAAAAATTATATATGGAAATCACATATATACAGCTCTACATATATGCATATACATATATCATTTTTTCTCATACCAATGCAGCTCTCAATAGGAGGCTAAACAATGTAATTACACACATAAAAAACTACATTTGCCAATATATAAAAACACCAGAGGACAATTAGTACTTGAACTCTGTTTTGTTTTTTTTTTTTTTTTTTAATGAGCAAAATACTCAAAGAGTAAAAACTGCAAAATAAGTAGACATTGTTAGCCTACAGGCTGCATTGTAAACCAATAGCATAGAAAATGAAAGCATTTTCAACAAAAACTGGCACCGTGCCTTTAAGGCAGCCATGACCCCTAGCTTCCCATCATGCCTCAGGGGTGACAGTTAGGTCAGTTGTTCTTTGCATAACCCTGAAGGTCAGGGCACAAAGATATCCTTTAACACTTTAGAAATCCCTCATTTACCTGGGGAGGCGGGTGGGTTGCTTATGACTTTGATGAGGATACCCCTGGAAGAGAACTAGGATTACAGGTAAGTAACTTATCCTTCTCTTCCAGGGGATCCTCATCAATAGTCATAAGCACTGAATAGAATAGCAAGCCCATCAACCACCTGCAGGTAAATGAGAGTAAAGTGACCCAACAAAAAACATAACAGCCGAAATCAGCTGTTGAACAGATTCCTCAAGGAGGCCTGGCCTACTTGGGTGTCTGCTCTGGTGTCTGATTCCAGACAGTAGTGCCTCGTAAATGTATGGACGGACCTCCAAGTTGCCGCCTTACAGATTTCAGACATGGGCACATTCTGAAGAAAAGCAGTAGTAGCTGCCTTTCCTCTAGTAGAATGCGCTCTGGGAGTAAACCCCAGGAGCTTCTGCGCTAATTGATAAGCAAGCTTGATACATGAAACTATCCATCTGGAGATGGAGCGCTTTGAAGCTGCGAACCCAGATCTGATCGACCCATAGTTAACAAATAGTTGATCAGATTTTCTTATAGATTTGGACCGATCCAGATAGAATTTTAAAACCCTTTTGAGGTCCAGAGAATGCAAAGCCCTCTCAGCTGGAGTGGAGGGATTGGGAAAAAAGGTGGGTAGAGAGATGGTCTGATTCACATGAAAATCTGACACCACCTTTGGAAGGAAAGAGGGGTGCGTCCTCAACACAACCCTGTTAAGATGGAAGACTGTATAGGGTTCTTTAGAGCAGAGAGCCTGTATTTCACTCACTCTGCGAGCTGACGTGATCGCTACCAAGAAAGCCGCCTTCCAAGAAAGATGTTGTAAGGTTGCTTTGTGTATGGGTTCAAAAGGCGGACCCATCAATTTTGATAGCACCAGGTTAAGCTCCCAGGGTGGTGAAAGAGGCCGTACCGGAGGGTAGACCTTCTTTAAACCCTGCAAAAAATCCTTAACAGCCTGTAACTGGAAGAAGGAAGGTTGGGAAGGTGAACGCCTATATGCAGTTATAGCTGCTAAATGCACCTTAATGGAAGAAAACTTCAAACCTGCTTTCGCCAGATAAAGTAGGTAAGGAAGGATGACCTCTTCCTGACCTTTGATTGGGTTACAATTGTTCTGCATACACCACATGTAAAACCGTTTCCACTTGCATGCATACGAATGCCTCGTGGACGGTCTTCTTGCTTCCTTCAAGATGGACATGCAGTCCTGCGGTAGTCCTAAGTGGCCATACTGGAGGACCTCAGGAGCCATGCCGCCAAGTTCAGTGAGGGAAGGTTGGGATGATGAATCCTCCCGTTCATCTTGGACAGCAGGTCCGGTCTGCACGGCAGCCTCTTGTGAGGACACTCTGATAGGTGCAGAAGGTCCGGGTACCACCATTGTCTCGGCCAGTCCGGGGCAATTAGTATCATCCTCGTGCACGAATGGGACAGCTTGGTCACCACCTTCGGGATCAGCGGAAGGGGTGGAAAGGCGTACACAAATGCCCCTGACCAGTCTATCAAAAGGGCATTCCCTTTCGATCCTGGTCGGTAGAACCGTGAGGCGAAGTCTCGGCATTTGGCATTTTCGTCGTCCGCGAAGAGGTCGATGGTGGGACGACCCCATGTCTGGAAGATGTCTTCGACGACCTCGTCGTTGAGCACCCAGTCTTCTCTGTCTTCGAAGTGACGGCTGAGTGCATCCGCTCTCACGTTCTGTTCTCCTGGCAGGTGGACTGCTGTGACTGCCAGATTCCGAGCCAAGAGCCAATGCCAGAGTGCTTGAGCTTCCAGGGAAAGTGTGCGTGAGCGAGTTCCCCCTGTTTGTTCAGGTAGTACATGGTGGTGGTGTTGTCCGTCTGTACTAACACTGATGTTGCCTGAATCGAGGGGAGGAAAGCTTTGAGGGCTAGGTGTACTGCTCTCAGCTCTAGCATGTTGATGTGATAGGATCGCTCCTTTGGAGACCACAGCCCTTGAGTCTGGAGAGAACCCATGTGGGCTCCCCAACCCTGCAGCGAGGCGTCCGTGATCAGTGTCTGAGCAGGCGGAGGTTGATGGAAAGGAACTCCGACTTGCAAATTTTGTTTTCTCATCCACCAAGGTATGGAAGCTCGAGCCGCGTTTGACGGACTTATTTTTTCGTCCCAACGAGCGGTCTGCTGGTCCCACTTGTCCTCCAGATCCTGCTGAAGAGGACGCATTCGTAGTCTGGCATTGGGAACCAGGAAGATGCAGGATGCCATCGACCCTAGCAGGGAGGCAATCCGACGCACAGGTAGTTTTCTGTTGCGCAGAACCAGCTGGCATTTCTGTATGAGGGAACACTGTCTCTCCTCCGAAGGAAACACTTTTCCTACCGTGGAGTCTAGTAGAGCTCCTAAAAATGTATTTTCTGTGTTGGCTGTGAAGTTGATTTGACGAAATTCACATGCAGGCCCAGCCGGTGACACAGCTCGAGACAGCTCAAGAAATGAATCCTCACACTGTCTGGGGAAGGACCTTTCAACAGCCAGTCGTCCAAGTACGGGTATACGAAGACGCCCCTGCGGCGCAGTGCGGCTGCCACCACCGCCATGCACTTCGTGAACACTCTGGGGGCTGACTTCAACCCGAAGGGTAGAACCTTGAACTGGTAATGAGCGGATCCCACTAGGAATCGCAGGTACTGTCTGTGATACTGATTGATCGGAACGTGAAAATATGCATCTTGCAGATCCAGCGAGCACATCCAATCCCCCTGTCTGAGATGTGGATATATTTGATGGAGAGCCAACATGCGAAACTTTTCCTTTTTTATGGATAGGTTGAGTGACCGCAAGTCCAGAATGGGTCTGTACTCTGCTTTTTGGCCTTTTTTCTTCACCAAAAAATATCTTGAGTAAACCCCTTTTCCTCTTTGAGATACTGGCACCCTCTCGATGGCTGACTTTCTGAGAAGGGTGGCAACCTCTTTCTGCAAGAGTTTTAACTGGTGACACGACGGAGGAACTGGAGGGATTGATGGTGGGCGATGTTGAAAACGTAGAGAGTACCCATTCTGCAACGTGGCTAGTACCCACCGATCCTTTGTGATAGCTCGCCACTCTTCGAGATGATCTGCGATACTTCCCCCTCTGGAGTGGTGAACGGCGACAGGGGAAGTGAGTGTTCATTGTTTCGACTGCGTCTTGGCGGAATTGTTGCCTTGTTGCTGGTTTCTTCCTCCTCTGGAGGAGCGTCTGCCCCGATACTGCGTTTTTTGCTGGCCTTGCTGATCCTGATTTTTCTGCCAATGAGGGGTTTGAACCCTCTGTTGGGAGGATCGTCTATTGTAAGGACGGAATCTCTTACGGAATTCCTTTCTTTTCTCCAGGCCCACCGCTTTAAGCGTGTCCAGTTCCGTTTTCATCCGCGTCATCTCTTCATCCGTGTGAGTCCCGAACAAAGAGGAACCAGAGAACGGAAGATTGAGGATGCGTGACTGCGCTTCTGGCCTGAGTGCTGTAAGACGTAGCCATGATGTTCTCCTTGCGCATACCCCATGAGCATAAGCATGTGCCGAAAGGGTAGCTCCATCCGCCGCAGCACTGATGACCTGGTTAGACACCTGACTGCCCTCTGTTAAGATTTCTTCAAAATCTTTACGGTCTTCCTGTGGCAACTTTTCAGTGAATCTCTGTAGTGAGTCCCACAGAGATCTGTCGTAGCGGCCCAGGAGTGCCGCTGCATTGGAGACCTTCAACATGGAGGCCGAAGTGCCACAAACCTTCCTTCCCCAGGAATCCTGCACCTTGCTCTCCTTGTCTGGTGGGACAGTAGAGGAGGATGCCACCGCATGAGTCTTCTTTGCCGCCGCAATTACGACTGAATCCGGAGGAGGGTCAGCCCTGAGGAAGAGCGGATCGTCCTCTGGTGAACGGTACTTTTTAAGATCCTCGCTGGGGCGGTCTTAACACTCGCTGGCGTGAGAAAGATATCCATCACTGGCTCTATGATGCCTGGTACCAAGGGAAGCAGAGGTTTAGTTGCTGCTCTTTGGTGTAGAGTCTCAAAAATCACCGAGGACTTGCTTTGACGAGTTGGCATAGGGATACCCAGCTTTACCGCTCCTCTGCCAAGAATGTCCTGAAAAGTGTAGATGTCGTCCACCGGAGAGACCCTCGACGGTGGACTGTTCGTCAAAGTAGGCGAATAGTCTCTATGGGATGTATGAGTGGAAGAAGAGGACGGAGTAGGCGATCTGTGTGCTCTCCTCCTGCTTCTTGATCTAGACCTCCTCCTGTGTGAGTGCGCCGGTGTGCGGCTGCGAGCTCTTGTTCTTGAAGGAGATCGCTCTTTATCCTGAGTTAAACGAGCCAACGGGGATCTGTTCTGATGGCTCGAGTAATTCCTGTCCGTAGCCCAGTGATGTAGAGGCCTGTGCCATCGTGGCGATAAATGGATGGAAGGCGATCTGTGGCTCTCTCTTTCCTTAGGAGACTGAGCAGGAGGTGTGAAGCTCAGCTCTTCATGCCTTGTTGGAGAATCTTGGTGTCCCCCTGACACTGGGCTGTTGGACGTCGAGATAACCACCTCCGGGGATCTGGACGAACCTGAAGGTGACGAAGACAGGCTCACTGGAGGTGAGGTGTTCCCAGAAGGGCGCTTTGACGTTGACCTGGAGCGTCTAAGCGTCGACTGCCCTCTCAACGGAGACGTATGTCTCGACGTTGACTTTCTTCTCTTAGAAAGTGGACTTCTCGGTGACGAACGTCTCTCCAACACTGGTGCAGTGTCCTGCTTTGACACTCCCTGCACCCTTTCAGGAGATTGCTGTGTCGACGTCGACCGGCGTTGGACTGCCGGTGACGGAGGTCTTGGTCTCGACGCCGAAAATCCACTCGGCGGAGTCATCCGCCTCGACGGCGTGGAATGATGGATCTGCTTCGACGCCGAAGGAGGTGTCCTGTGTCTCGACGCCGAAGATCGTTGCTTTGATCCCGGCGGAGATCTGTGTCTCGACGTCGATGAGGAGGCGACGACGGAGAGATGCGCCTCGACGTCGATCGCCGCTGACGAGACGGGGAGATGTGCTTCGACGTCGATCGCCGTTGATGAGGCGACGACGGAGCGCTGTGCCTCGACGTCGATCGCACCTGCGACGACGGAGCGCTGTGCCTCGACGTCGATCGCGCCTGCGGCGACGGAGCGCTGTGCCTCGGCGTCGTACGCCCACCCGGCGCCGACGGAGACCTGTCTCTCGGCGTTGAGCGCCGCCTGGTTGACGTCAACGGAGGACCTGTTACCTTCGTCGACGAAGATTTCGTAGTCGAATGATGATGCGCCGGCATCACCGAAGTCTTCAACGCCGATTTCTTCGTCGCCGATTTCTTCGACGTCGATGCCGACGCCGACGGAGAACAGGTCGGGACTTTTCCTCTCGACGTCGACCGAGTTTTCCTCTTCTTCTGCCTCACAGGAGACCTACCTCTTTCAGAGAGGCCATAGAGACGGATCCTGTCCCTCTCCTTGATAGTCCTTCTTGATAACTTCTTACAATGCTGGCAGATGTCAGAAGAGTGGGACTCAGGGAGGCAGAGAATACACACAGGATGTGTATCTGTTCTGGCCTTCTTCTTGCCACATGACGGGCAAGGATCGAATAAAGAAGGCATTTCCAAAAATAAACCTTTTCTGAAACACAGAAAAGGTGCTACTTGCACTCTAGGACCAAAAGACGTCGAGTGAAAGTAGAAAAAACTAGATCTTTATAGATATTTTTTGACAGAAAGTCAAAAAAAGCAAGAGCTGAAAATCCAGGGTCCTGACTGAAGGAGCCGGAAAGAACAACTGACCTAACTGTCACCCCTGAGGCATGATGGGAAGCTAGGGGTCATGGCTGCCTTAAAGGCACGGTGCCAGTTTTTGTTGAAAATGCTTTCATTTTCTATGCTATTGGTTTACAATGCAGCCTGTAGGCTAACAATGTCTACTTATTTTGCAGTTTTTACTCTTTGAATATTTTGCTCATTAAAAAAAACAAAAAAAAACAAAACAGAGTTCAAGTACTAATTGTCCTCTGGTGTTTTTATATATTGGCAAATGTAGTTTTTTATGTGTGTAATTACATTGTTTAGCCTCCTATTGAGAGCTGCATTGGTATGAGAAAAAATGATATATGTATATGCATATATGTAGAGCTGTATATATGTGATTTCCATATATAATTTTTATATTTCCGGGGTCCCCGCACGTGGGCGGGAATATTCAGTGCTTATGACTTTGATGAGGATCCCCTGGAAGAGAATAAAGATGTCCATGCGTAAGAAACAGCAACAGGTATAGGTACCCGGGGAGGCGGGTGGGCGCATGTGAATCTACAGCTCTCCATGTCAAGAACAGATACTTGCTGGGTAAGTAACATTTTCCGTTCGAGGCATGTGAGCTGTAGATCACATGCCTTGCATAGACTATACAGCAGTATTCTCCCAAAGCGGTGGCTAACCTGTAGCTGTTGCGGTTGTCTGAAAGTGTTCCAAGTACTGCCCGGCCTACATTAGCTTGCTGCCTCGCTAACACATCTACACAATAGTGCTTGGTGAATGTGTGCGGTGTAGACTATGTCGCAGCTTTACAGATGTCAGCTATGGGAATGTTTCCTAAGAAAGCCATATTGGCCCCTATTTTGCGAGTTGAATGCACTCTAGGGGGTATTGGTAAAGTTCTTTTTGCTTTCGCACAAGATGTCTAAAAACATTTGACAATCCATCTAGCAATACCTGCTTTAGATATAGGATTGCCTTTGTGTGGTGGAGAAAAAGCAACAAAGGGTTGTTTTGTTTTGCAAAATGGTTTTGTTCTTTCTATGTAATATAGCAAAGCTCTTCTAACATATAAGGTGTGCAGAGCTCGTTCTGCCACTGAATCTGGTTGAGGAAAAAACACAGGTAACTCGACCGATTGATTGATGTGAAAGGCAGATACTACTTTAGGTAGAAATTTAGAGTTAGTACGAAGAACCACTTTGTCTTTGTGGAGCTGGAAAAAAGGTTCTTCTATGGTTAGTACCTGTAGCTCACCCACTCCCCTCAGTGAGGTAATTGCAATGAGGAAAGAGACTTTCCATGAAAGAAATTGCAGTTCACATTTATGCATTGGTTCAAAAGGTGGACCCATTAATCGTGTATGGACTATGTTAAGATTCACACTGGGGCAGGTAGAAGTCTTGGTGGTATTACCCTATTTTAATCCTTCCATAAATGCTTTGATAACTGGTACTCTAAACAGAGACAAATGCAGTCTATTATGTAGGTACGCAGCTTTTGCAGCAAGATGTAAGCAAATGGATGTGTACGCTAATCCTGACTGCTGTAAGTGTAGTAAATAAGAGATGATATTTTGGATGGAAGCATCCAAAGGATTGATATTATTATTAGAATATATAACAATCATTTCCATTTAGCTGCATAACAAGCTCTTGTAGTAGGCCTTGTGGCCTCTTATATGATGTTCATACAGTCTGGTGGAAGATTCAGATAACCAAACTCTATGACTTCAGGGGCCAGATCGCGAAGTTGAGTTCTTTGGGATCTGGATGTCTTATTTCTCCATGGCTCTGAGTGAGGAGACTGGATGTGAGATGCAGCTTTTGATGTGGAACTACTGACAGCTCCAACAGGGTTGTGAACCAAGGATGACGGGCCCATGTGGGAGCTACTAGGATTAGTGTGAGGGATGTTTGCCTAAGCTTCCAAACCACTAGTGGAATGAGTGGGAGAGGCGGAAAAGCGTAGGCAAATATCCCTGACCAGTTCATCCATAGTGCATTGCCTTTGGAGAATGGGTGTGGATACCTGGAGGCTAAGCTTGGGCATTTTGCGTTTGTGTGTGGCGAACAGATCTATTTGGGGAAAACCCCAACGTTGAATGTATGGGAGGAGAACCTGAGGGTGAAGTTCCCACTTGTGGATTTGTTGCTTCTGTCTGCTGAGGTCGGCAATTTGATTGTTTACTCTTGGAAGGTGTTTTGCTAGGAGATAAATTCTGTGGTGTATGGCCTACTTCCAAATGGCTTGTGCTAGTAGTGACAGTTGGAGAGAGAGTACGTCTCCCCCTGTTTTTGTATACAGTACATAGCTGTCATGTTGTCGGTGCAGACTAGGACAGCTTTGCCTACAAGGTGAATTTGAAAGGCTTTGAGCGCTAGAAACACTGCTAGCAGCTCTAGGTGATTTATGTGGAGATGTATTTGCTTTTGACTCCACAAGCCTTGAATTGTGTGCTCTTGGAGATGAGCTCCCCAACCAGTAAGCGACGCGTCTGCTGTTAGCACTGTTTGGGGAACAGGGTCGATGAAGGGCTGCCCTTTGGACAGATTTTGTGGGTTCCACCACTGCAGAGAGCGATGGGTGCAGCCGTTTACCAACACTAGATCGGTTAATTGACCCTGCGACTGGTTCCACTGACTCACTAAGCATTGTTGAAGGGGACGCATGTGAAGCCTTGCATGAGGAACAATCATGATGCAAGACGCCATCATTCCCAGCAGTTGCATGAACACTTGAGCTGGTAATGAGTGGTTGGGCTGAAACTGAGCGATTTAGAGGGAAACCTCATTTACAACCCATGCGACACATCGCATGCCATTACAACGACTTGCTGTAGGGGGCAGAAGGTGTTGGATTGAAAATCCAACACCTTCCCTACTGTTGCACACACTGGAGTTGGAATAGTAAATTCAGGGGGGATTGTAAGTACGCTACTCACCCGTGAGTCTCAAGGCGCTGGGGGGGGGTGGGGTCTCTTTTGGGTACGTGGAAGGTGATTCTATCGTTGAGGTATTGGGGTCCGGTGTTGTGGAGGCCTTTGTAGGCGTGGGTGAGTATCTTGAAAGTAACTCTTCTCGATGGGGAGCCAGTGGAGATTCCGAAGGTGTTGGCTGATGTGTTTGTGTCAAGGGATACCGAGGACGAGACTGGCGGCGGTGTTCTGTATTGTTTGGAGCTTGCGGAGTAGAGACTTGTTTATGCCGGCGTAGAGGGCATTTCCGTAGTCTAGTCTGCTGGTTATGAGTGTGTGGGTAACTGCCTTCCTCGACTCTGGGGGATCCATTTGAACGTCTTACGGAGGATGCGGAGGGTGTTTAAGCAGCTGGAAGCGACTGCGTTGACCTGTCGGTTCATGGAGAGGGAGGAGTCTAGTACAATGCTGAGGTTTCTGGTGTGGCCCATGGGGGCTGCAGAGGGCAGTAAATTATACTATTCCAAACTCCGACGCCCCCCCTACAGCAAGTCGTTGTAACGACTTGCGTTGCAATGGCATGCAAAGTAACAACGCGTTGTTGTAACAACTTGCCGACTTGCGTTCTAATGGCATGCGTAGAAAACGCATAAATTGTAACGAGTGCTATTCGATTTAGAGCCTTAATATTGAGAATTCTGGCTGCATTGGGACAAGCTAGAGCTTTTGGAGTATCTAAAGTGGCTCCCAGATAGGTTTGTGTGTTGGAAGGCTGGAGATGAGACTTTAACACATTTACTGTAAACCCCAGTCAATGCAATAACTGGAGTGTTATTCGAGTGTGCTGGAGAAACTTTGGGTAAGTGCTGGCTTTGATGAGCCAGTCGTCAAAGTACGGGAAGACTTGAATGTGTTCTCTTCGTAGGTGAGCAGTGACTACTGCTAGGCATTTGGTGAATAACTCTGGGAGCAGTGGTGACTCCAAATGGAAGCACTTTGAACTGGTAATGCTGCCCCGCTATCACAAATCTGAGATATTTGCGATGAGCGGGATGTATTGGAATATGGAAATATGCATCTTTAAGTGTAGAGTAGACATAAAGTCGCCTTGTTGTAGAAGTGGGAGCACTTGTTGAAGTGTCACCATGTGAAAATGATCTGATTGTATGTAATGATTTAGTTCTCTGAGATCTAGTATGGGTCTGAGAGAGCCGTCCTTTTTGGGTATTAGGAAATATAGGAGTACACGCCCGACCCTTGATATAGATAGCGGTACGGGCTCTATGGCTCCCTCTAGTAGGAGAGACTGAACCTCTTTTTTGAGGAGGTGTAGATGCTGTGGTGACATTTTGTGTGAACGTGGAGGAATGTTTGGAGGATTGTTGGTAAGTTCCAGGCAATAACCAGATTGGATAATTCCTAGCACCCATTTGTCTGTAGTTATTGATTGCCAGAGAGGGAGGAATTGAGAAAGACGTCCCCCGACAGGTGTTAAATGATTGGGGGGAAGCCAAGGCAAGTCAATGTTTGTTAGGTGAGGGGGAGATATGTGTTGTGGAACCTTTACCCCTACCCTTCCCGTTGTTGCCTCTGTACCCTCCTCTAAAGAAACCTCTTGAAGAGGTGGACTGATTGTTGCCTTTGTATGGTATAGAGGCAGTGTCTGATGAGATACTTTTTGACCCCCACGATAGAAGTAGCGACGAAAGGTACCCTGATTTGACGGGGACTGTAGGGCTCCCATAGATTTTGCAACGTCTGTGTCCTTTTTCATTTTCTCTAAGGAGGTGTCTACAATGGGAATAAAGAGATGTTTGTCGAACTGTGTGTTCAGAATGGAAGCTTGGACTTCGGGTTTAAACCCAGAAATTCTTAACCAGGCGTGTCTTCTTAATAAAACACTGGTATTAATGGCCCTAGCTGCAGTGTCAGCGGCATCTAAAGCACACCTAATTGACGAATTAGAGATGAGCTTCCCTTCTTGTATTAAGTCTTGAGCTTTGGATTTAAGTTCATCTGGTAGAAATTGGAGCAATTTCTGCATGGTATGCCCCCACTTTTTGCTGAATTGCTGATGTTCTTTGACTGAGTGTGCCCTGGGCTCCTGCTAATCAGGTACCCAGGGCCTATGTTCCTTCCCTAAAAACTGCATTGAAGCCTAAACCCAATTGGCATCCCTGGCCACAGGTAGGCCCCTGGTAAATGGTACCACAGGTACCCAGGGCTCTGACCAGGGAAGGCCCTAAGGGCTGCAGCACTTATTGTGCCACCCTTAGAGGCCCTGCACCTTTTCACTCACACACTGCCTTTGACAGGCTGCCTGTCTTGGTGCAGAACAAAGTGAAGAGTCGACCTGGCACACATCCCTGTGTGCCATGCCTACAAACCACTGCCCTGGCATAGGTCAGTCACCCCTCTAGCTGGGTGCACTATACCAGTGGTGAGGGTACAGGTGCATGAGCCCTGTACCCCTACAGTGTCTAAATCCATTCTTAGACATTGTAAGTGCAGTGCTGCCATTAAGAGTATATGGCGCTGGGAGTTTGTCATTACGAACTCCACAGCACCATAATGGCTACACTGAAAACTGGGAAGTTTGGTATCCAACTTCTCAGCACATTAAACCCACACTGATGCCAGTGTGGGATTTAATGTAAAATGCACAACAGAGGGCGTCTTAGAGATGCCCCCTGAAACTCGACCAACTTCTAGTGACCCGACTGAGTGGCTGCTTAGGCTGCCACCAACAGACATGTTTCTGGACCCCTGGGTCGAGAGCCTGCTGCTCTCGGGGGGTCTGAAACAACGCACATCCTGGGACGAGGTGCCAAGCCTCCTCCCCCAGGATGGGCAGGGTTCACGAAAGGGGAAGCTTCAAAGGCATGCCGCCTTTGTGAGCCTCCCCAGACCATTTGCTGCTTTCAGCAACTGGTCCCCACTGGTTCTACCCCCCACTTTGGGCGGGAGAACCGGTGGGAAAAACAAGTGAGGAAGAGAGGTGTGCCCACCTCTGCCAACTCCACCCCTCAGGTGGGGGAGGCGAGGTGAAGCACAACTCCGAGTCCCCGCCATCTTGAGGACGGGGGGACCCAACCAACCAGGGACAGGCTCCTGCCCACCTCCCACTGGAGGGTGGCAAGATAGGGGGTGTACCCACCCGAGGGAAGGGACCCATTGGTCCCTGCCCTTTACCTACCTGCAACGCCCCTAAATCTAGTATTTAGGGGGCACCCTGAACCTTGCTTCCACAGATCCAGCCAAGAAACAAGAAGAAAAGAAGAAGAAGGACCAAACAGCCGTGCAGCCAGCTAACAAGAGGAAGACGCCCACTGACTTGGCCCCAGCCCTACCGGCCTGTCTCCCCTCGAACCTGCTCCTGCGAAATCCCGGTGTGTCCTGCAGCCAGCAACCTCAAAAACCTCGGAGGACCTGCCTGCCTTCACTTCCAAAGACTGCTTCTCCCGTGAACACCGGATTTGTTCAAACTGCAACCTCTGGCAGCAGCCGGAGACCGCGAATCTGCCCCACTCTGCACCCGCCATCCACGGCCCGAGCTCGAGTGGGCAAACACCACGAGGAGGTCACCCCGGCGATCCTGCAGAGATCCGGCGACCCCTAACCTGCCTCAAGCCTCAAGCCTCCAGCTGACGCCTGCAGTCGAAATCCAGAAGGGCCCTCTAACCGCGACCCGGAGCTAGTAAGCCGATCCGACCCCAAAAGGCACCCCTGCACCCGACGCCCCACGGCCTTGTGTGCCCAAACCAACGGTGCCTAACCAACCCTTAACTTCCCAACTTACCTCTCGAAGTGGTAGTCTCACCCAGAAGTCCTTCGTCTCCCTGCCTGCAGTGCTTTTGCCATTGGAAACAGGGCTTCCGACGTCGAAACAGCAACCTGCACCCGGCCGCCCTAGTGCCGCTGAGGGTGCCCCTTTTGTGCTAAGCTGTTTCCCCATTTGCCCTGAGCTAAAGTCTAGGAGCTTTGCTCCCACAACCCAGGGTAGTGATATCAGGGGTGCCTTTGAGGGGCCACCCGTCTTGCCACTGGCCTGACAGGTGACACAGGAGCTGACAAACTCCTTGACTTTTTGGTGCATCTGGGGCCAGTAAAAGTGGCCAACTAGCCTTTCCCAAGTCTTGGTTTGGCCCAGATGTCCAGCTAGGGGGATGTCATGAGCTAAAGTTAGGAGAAACTCCCTGCACTTCTGAGGCACTACCACTCTCCTAGTGGCTCCAGGTTTGGGGTCTCTCGCCTCAGTGTACAGTAGTCCCTCTTCCCAATACACTCTGTGGGTACCACTGACATCTCCCTTTTCCTGTGCAGCAGCTTGCTGCCTCAGGCTTTCAAGAGTTGGACAGTCCTGCTGTCCAAGGCACAGCTCTTCCCTAGAGGGTCCCCCTGGGCCTAAGAGTTCAACCTCGTATGGGTCAAGCTCCATGGGCTCAGTTCCCTCTGGGGTGTCCAAGTCCTCTCCCTTTTGCTGTACAGAAGCTGGTTCCCCAGTCTTCTTACCTTTTCTCTTGGAAGGTTGGGCCATACTTTCAGGCTCCAACACTTCTTTTTCACCCCGTCTCTTGCTCTGTGCTCTTGTTTTTACACACCAATTCAGGGATATCCAGCATGGCTGCATGGGTTTTCTGTTCAACCTCAGCCCATGCTGAGGTTTCCAGGTCATCGCCAAGCAGACATGCAGCTGGTAGCTTTGGAGAGACCACTACCTGTTTCAGGCCAATAACACCACCCCCTCCCCCAGCCCCCCCCCCCGCCCCAGTCTAATGTCACCATAGCCATTGCATGGTTAGTGGTAACACTGTCAGCATTGGTGACTGGTTAAGTTCTCCCAATCAAGTATTGCTCAGGGGAAACCAGTGTGTCCCTCACCATAGTGACACTGGCACCTGTATCCCTCAGAGCTTCTATCCTAGTTCCATAATCCAAGGGTATTGTAAGTACTTTTTTAAGTTGGGTGGCCACGCAGCTACAGTGGCAAACTCAACTTACCCTTCTGAAACTAGAACTGCTTCAGCGTGCAACCCGATTTGCTCTTGGCACACTGTTGATCCCATCTGGAGACTTGCTACACGAGGAGTAGCTGTAGGAGGACTAGGGGCCTTCTTGGTTGGGCAAGCAGCATCTCCAGTTAAGTGTCCCAACTTCTTACAGTTGTTACACCAGGCCTTTAAAGGATCAAAGTTCTTTTTCCTGTACCTATTATTGGACTGGGAAGAGTTTTGGGACCCACCCCTCTGTGCAGGTTTTTGGGGCCCTTTTGAAGACTCAGGCTTTTTATCTTGGGGATTCTCACCACCTTTCCCCTGGGGAGGTTTTGTAACCCCTTTCTTTTGGTCACCCCCAGTGGTTGTTTTAGTCACCCTTGTCTTGACCCAGTGGTCTGCCTTCTTTCCCAATTCTGGGGAGAAATTAGACCTAGGCCTACCAAATGCTGATGTAACTTCTCATTAATGCAATTACTTAAAATATGTTCTTTCATAAACAGATTGTAAAGTCCATTGAAATCGTGCACATTGTGTCCAGTTAACCATCTAGTGTTTTAACTGAGTAGTCTAGGAAGTCAATCCAGGATTGGTTTTGGATTTTATGAGCCCCCCCTGAATCTAATTCTATATTCCTCAGTTGTGAGTCCAAATCCCTCAATCACAGTTCTCTTCACGAGGTCATAAGACCCAGCATCTGCCCCAGAAAGGGTCAGGGGTCTGTCTCTGCAGTTACCAGAGTACAGTTCCCAAAGGAGTGCCCCCCAGTGTGACTTCATTTGTCTCATTTCACAAGCCCTCTCAAAGGCTGTTAACCATTTTGTGATATCATCACTCTCTTCATATTTAGGGACAATCCCTTTGGGGATTTTAGGATCATAAGATTGCTCTTTATCCTTATAAAGTAAATTGCTGCCACCATGGATGGGTGCTAGGCCCATCTCTGCTTTCTCTCTTTCTAGAGCCAGCAACCTGGTCTTTAGATCCAGTCTTTTGGTCAGCCTTACTAAAAGGCTGTCCTCCTAATTGAGGCTGTCCTCAGTAGTGCCTGACCCACCTGTGTGGGACCTAGGTATTGAGAGGTTGATTCTTGGAGTCAAGGGTACTTGGACCTTTTCTCTCTAGGAAGTGGAGGGGGTTGATCTACCAGGTCATCCCCTTCCCCTCCTTCTCAATCTGACTGGTCTTCACCATTTTCAGATGGGCGGTTCTTAGCATACCCAGCTAACAGCTCCTGGAGCTTTTGTTTGGTGGGATGGGACCCCATAGTTATGTTTTTAAGTTTGCATAGGGACCTTACCTCCTTGAAAGACAAGTGAAGGTAAAGGGTGAGGTCAAGCTCCTCAACCATGTCCTCTATGTCATTGTGGTTATTCTCACTAACAGCTGGGTTCTTGTTTTGAGACATTGTTAAAAACACTTCTAACCCCTCTAACCCTAGCTAAAGTGACTTTTAGTTTTCTAAAATTCTAAAGGGACTTAACCAAGGCCCTAACAAGACTTTTAGTAATTTTTGCAAAAATGCCAATTTGAAAAAAATCAGAATTCTAAAGACAATTTAAGAGTTCTGTCGTGTGATCAGGTGGTAACCAAGTAGTCCAACAAATGCAAAGTTGTATATCCCACCGCTGATCCACCAATGTAGGAAGCTGGCTCTGTGTATACTATACCAAAGTGAGGTATAGTGTGCAGAGTCCAGTGGAACCCCAAAGGTAGGCAGAGGTAAAGTTAGATAGCACCTAACTCTCTATTTGTGGTAGTATGGTCGAGCAGTAAGCCATGTTTAAGAGGACAGTGTTAAGCATTTGTTGTACACACTCAGTCAGCAAATGAATTCACACACTCAAAGACTGAACTTCAGACCAATTGTTTTTGTATGAAAATGTTCTTTGTTATTTTATTTTCTAGAACCAAGCAAGCCTGGCACAGGTAAGAAATAAATACTTTACATTAGTAAATGCAGTTTGTAAACAGTTTGAATTGAAATGGTATGTGCACTTTTTGACTTACAGGATGGTTGCAGAGAAATGCAATACTTTGTAAAAACAGTACATGGACTTGAATGGGCTTTTCTGTAAGATTACAGGAAAGTTACTTTTGAGATTACTTTTCTTACTCAGAGTAGTATACCTGGATACTACTCCGGGACATTTCCTGTAAACAGGTAAGTAAAATCGTTTTGGTTAAATAGTACAATTTTAAAGAATTTCTTTAGGTTTTCAAACTCCACACTTAGAAACTTTTCAAAGAAAAACAGTCAATGTTATCCTATGGAGGAAAATAGTGTTATCGGTTTTGAGGTAAGTATTTGGTAGTGGGAGTTGAGGTTCTGGGGGTAGACTCAGGGGTCCCCCAGGGTCAAGGATTGTAGGAAGGAAAATGCTACTTACCAGTATGCATCTGTTCTTGGCATGTAGAGCTGCAGATCCTCACACTTTGCATTAGATCGCCATCTGGTGTTGGGCTCGGATGCTTGCACTTTGTTGTTGTCTTCGAAGAAGTCTTTTGTAGTCATGTGATAGGTGACTCCTCCTTTGGACGATAGTGCGCATGGGCATCGACTCCATCCTCAGAATGTTTTTCGCCATAATGGGGAGTGATGGAGTTAGTAGAAAAGGAAAAGGATGTCCATGTGTGTATATCTAAATAAGATAGGACTGGAACACATACAGGTCCCGGGGAGGTGGGTGGGCGTGTGAGGATCTGCAGCTCTACATGCGAAGAACAGATGCATACTGGTAAGTAGCATTTTCCGTTCGAGGCATGTGAGCTGCAGAGCTCACACTTTGCATAGACTGTACAGCAGTATCTCACCTAGCGGTGGTCATCCTGTATGTGTTGCAGTAGTTTGAAAAAGTGTTCCAAGGACAGCTTGGCCCACAGAAGCTTGTTGCTTGGCTTGCACATCAACACAATAGTGTTTAGTGAAGGTGTGTGTTGTAGAACATGTGGCTGCCTTACATATGTCGTCTAGGGGAATGTTCCCTAAGAATGCCATGGAAGCCCCTAGTTTGCGTGTTGAGTGCGCTCTAGGGGGAATTGATAATGTGCGTTTGGCTTTCTGGTAGCATATTTGGATACATTTAACGATCCACCTTGCAATCCCAGCTTTTGAGATGGGGTTACCTTTATGTGGTGGAGAGAAAGCTACGAACAATTGTTTTGTTTTGCGAAATGACTTGGTTCTGTCAATGTAATACATTAGGGCTCTTTTGACATCTAGGGTGTGGAGAGCTCTTTCTGCTACAGAATCCAGGTTTTGAAAAAACACGGGTAGTTCTACAGATTGGTTAAGGTGGAAAGGAGAAATGACTTTAGGAAGGAATTTTGGGTTTGTCCTGAGAACTATTTTATGATGTATTTGTAAGAAGGGCTCTTGTATAGTTAGAGCCTGGATCTCACTTACCCTCCTGAGAGAGGTGATTGCAATTAGGAACGCTACTTTCCATGTAAGGAATTGAAGTTCACATTTATGCAGGGGTTCAAATGGTGGTCCCATGAGCCTAGTAAGTACTATGTTAAGATTCCACACTGGGGAAGGTGGTAATCTGGGAGGTATGATCCGTTTAAGGCCTTCCATAAAGGCTTTAATGGCGGGGACCCTAAAGAGTGATAAGTGTTGCCTGTTTTGTAAGTAAGCAGCAAGGGCTGCTAGATGCAGACGTATGGATGAGTATGCAAGATTACATCTTTGCAAATGTAGTAAGTAGCAAATGATGTTTTGCGTGGAGGCCTGTAATGGCTGGATATCATTGTTAGTGCAGTAAATAGCGAATCTTTTCCATTTTGCTGCATAGCAAGCTCTGGTGGTAGGGCGTCTAGCCTCTTTAATGATGTTCATACAGTCTGGTGGCAGGTTAAGGTAACCGAATTCTAGGACTTCAGGAGCCAGATCGCAAGGTTCAGTTGAGATGGATCTGGGTGCCTTATCTCTCCATGGCTCTGCGTTAGCAGTGATGGGGAGAGGTGTAGTTTTTGATATGGGACTACTGATAGTTCTAGCAGTGTGGTGAACCACGGTTGGCATGCCCATGTGGGAGCTACTAGGATCATTTTTAGAGACTGTTGTCGGAGCTTGTGTACCACAAGTGGAATGAGTGAGAGTGGTGGAAAAGCGTACGCAAATCTGCCGGACCAATTCATCCATATCGCATTGCCCTTGGACTGCGGGTGTGGAAACCTGGCGGCGAAGGTTGGGCATTTTGCGTTTTGGTGTGTGGCGAACAGATCTATGTCTGGCTGGCCCCACATGTGGAAAAAAGGTAGAAGAACTTGTGGATGTAGTTCCCATTCGTGAATTTGTTGTGTCTGTCGATTTAACAGATCGGCAATCTGATTGTGAACTCCTGGTAGGTGTTCGGCTAGAAGGTATACGTTTTGTGGAATGGCCCACCTCCAAATGTTCTGTGCCAGTTGGGACAGTTTTGGAGAGTGTCCCCCCCCCTGTTTTTGTATGTAATACATGGCCGTGATGTTGTCTGTTCGGATCAGGACGGCTTTGTTTTGTACGTGGAGTTGAAAGGATTTGAGAGCTAGGAATATAGCTAGTAACTCTAGATGATTGATGTGGAGCAGCTTTTGTTTCGTGGTCCACTTGCCTTGTGTTGTATGACCTAACAGGTGTGCTCCCCATCCTGCGAGTGATGCGTCCGTTGTCAGTACTATTTGTGGAACAGGCTCCAGGAACGGCCGCCCTTTGGACACATTTTTTGTGTTCCACCACTGCAGAGAGCGATGTGTGCGGCTGTCCACCAACACCAGATCTGTAAGTTGTCCGTGAACCTGATTCCATTGGTGTGCTAGACACTCTTGTAGGGGACGCATTTGAAGTTTTGCATGAGGTACGATGAAAATGCAAGATGCCATCATGCCGATTAGTTGCATGAACACTCTGGCTGGGAGAGTGTGTTGGATTTGAAACTTGGTGATGAGGGCTTGTATACTGGCTATCCTGGCTGGGCTGGGATAAGCTAGAGCCGTGGAAGTGTTTATTGTGGCTCCCAGATATTGATGTATATGGGAGGGCTGGAGGTGCGACTTGGTGTAGTTGATTGTGAACACCAAGTTGTGTAGTGTTTGAATAGTCTGATGAGTGTGTTGGACACACTGGTTGAATGATCTGGCTTTTATGAGCCAGTCGTCCAGGTATGGGAAGACATGTATTTGCTGTCTTCGTAGGTGTGCTGCTACTACTGCAAGGCATTTGGTAAACACTCTTGGAGCAGTGGTGACTTTGAATGGAAGGACTTTGAACTGGTAGTGTTGTCCATCGAGTACGAACCTTAGATACTTTCTGTGAGCAGGATGTATGGGAATGTGGAAGTAGGCGTCCTTGAGGTCTAGTGTGGCAAGGAAGTCTTCTTGTTGTAGTAAGGGAAGCACTTGTTGGAGAGTGATCATGTGAAAATGATCCGAATGTATATACTGATTGAGGGGTCTGAGGTCTAGAATAGGCCTTAGGGTCCCATTCTTTTTGGGGATTAGGAAATACAGGGAGTAAACCCCTGTTCCCTGGTGTAGTAGAGGGACTGGCTCTATGGCATGCTTTTGAAGCAGGGAAAGAACTTCTTGCTTTAAAAGTGTAAGATGGTCTGCGGACATTGGACGCTGCTTGGGTGGTATGTTTGGGGGGGCAGCTGTAACCATATTCGATAATTTGTCTCACCCACCTGTCTGTTGTAATGGAGTTCCAGACAGGTAGGAACTGTGCTAGTCGTCCCCCGACAGGAGTGGAATGGTCGGGGGGAAGTGGAAGGAAGTCACTGTTTAGCAGTGGGGGAGGTACGGGTGTTGGTGCTACCTCGGCCTCTCCCTTTACTGTTGTTCCCTCGGTAACCACCTCTAAAGTATCCTCTATTGGGGGATGTTTGGGTGGTATTTCTGAAAGAAGAGGAACTGTCTGTATTGGTGTTTCTAGAGGCTCCTCTGTAGAAGGAGCGACGAAAGGAGCCACGTTGTTGTGGAGACTGCAACGATCCCATTGATTTGGCAGTTTGTGTCCTTTTTCATTTTCTCAAGGGCAGTGTCTACAGCTGGACCAAAGAGTTGGTTATGATTGAACGGCTGGTTTAAAATGGTGGTTTGAACCTCCGGCTTGAAGCCTGAAATGCGTAACCATGCATGCCTTCTAATGAGTACGCTGGTGTTGACAGACCTAGCGGCAGTATCAGCTGCATCAAGGGCACACTTAATGGACGCATTGGAGATGAGTTTGCCCTCCTGAATTAGATCATTTGCCTGCGTTTTGTACTGGTCAGGTAAGTGTTGTAATAGGGTTTCTAGTTGGTCATAGTGGGCCCTATCATATCTGGCCAGCAGTGCCTGGGTGTTGGCTATGCGCCAGTGATTGGTGGCCTGCGCAGCTACTCGTTTGCCAGATGCGTCTAGCAATTTTGACTCCTTATCAGGGGGCGGAGCGTCCCCTGAAGTTTGAGAATTAGCTCGTTTACGAGCATTGGATACTACTAAGGAGTCAAGAGGGAGCTGGCCTTTAATGTAAGCAGGGTCGTCAGGGGCAGGTCTATATTTTTTGTCGATCCTAGGGTTAAGAATTCTGGCCCGTACAGGATCTTTAAATATGTCAGGAGCATGCTTGATGACTCCTTTAATCATGGGTAACGTCTGCACAGTTCTGAGACTGTTCAAAAGTATCTAGGAGGAAATCTTCCTCTGGTGCGTTTGTGTGCATATGTACCCCATGAAAAACAGCAGCCCTGTGAATGAGTTGCCCAAAACCAATGTTATCATCTGGGGGAGATGGTTTTGTTGGGTATGGTGGAGGGCTTGGGAGGTCTGGGAGATCTATTGGATCGTTGTAGCCCCAATCATCCTGTGGTGGGTCATCTGGGTCAGTGAATGCGTCAGGGTCACCACCGTCCCCCATGTCATCTTGATAGTCATGTGGTAGAGATGTTACAGGCTGAGGCGGTGTAACAGGGATGTGGAGAGGAGGGGTGTTAGAGGGAAGGACAGGGGAAGAAGGAGGCATAGGTGAAGTAGCACAGTCCTTTTCCACAGGAACGGGCTTGTGGCGTGGCACAGTAATGATATGTCCAGTTTTGGGGTTAATGTGGATTTTGGCTTGTTTAGGATCAACAGGATCCGGATGAAAAAGCTCCTCCTCCTGGAGATTTGGATTTGGCGCCGACTTTTTCGGTTCCGAGCGAGGTGATGGCTGTTTTGTGTGCTCTTTGGCCTTAGAAGGCGTGGAAGAGTCTTTAGTCTTGGGAATGGGCTCCGAAAGCTTTGGCTTAGGGGCTGTGTCGTGGAGTCTCGGTTTCGACGCCGACTTATCCCCATGCTTGGATGTGGGTTTTGGAATCGAGGTGGATTTCGGAGCTGAGTGTTCCTTTGGCTTCGGCGCCGAAGGTGCCGGTGGAACTAATACATGCGGCTTGGTCGGTGCCGAGGTACTGGAAGGCTTAAGTCTTTTCTTCGGCGCCAGGCCCGAAGGCGGGGCGTCCAAAGCATGTTTTCGGTCGCGACTGGGGCCAACAGGCGAAGTCTTGACCAGTGCCTTCTGCTTCGGTGGGGGGGTTGGGGTAGGGGCAGTAGTACTCACTCGTTGCCCAGGAGTGATGGGATCGTCTGAGTCTTCTGCCTCCGACACGATCAGTAGACCTTCGGAATCCTCCTCAGGGACATCAGGGCCTTCGTCGAAGATGTCGACAGGTTCTGGAGCGTATCTCTGCGCCATGACGTGCCTTCGAGCTCGACGATCCCGAATGGTTTTCTTCGAGCGAAAGGAGGCGCAAGCTGGGCAGGTAGCCTCGTTGTGGTCGGGCGAGAGGCACAGGTTACAGACCTCGTGATGGTCACTGTGGGGGAACTTTGCTCCACACTGGGGGCATTTCCGGAAGGGCGTCCTTTCCATTAGCCGTAGGCCTCACGGCGTCGATGGGCCCAGCGGCCCGCGTCGACGGCTGGAAAGGGAATCGATGAAGAGGCGCGTCGAGATTTCGATAGAAGTTGTTTAAAGTTTTGATGATGGAAAACGGTTGAAAGTAGAGTTTCGAACCGGAGCGCGAAAGTTGCATCCGAACCCAATGGCGGAAAAAAACAATCTGAGGATGGAGTCGATGCCCATGCGCACTATCGTCCAAAGGAGGAGTCACCTATCACATGACTACAAAAGACTTCTTCGAAGACAACAACAAAGTGCAAGCATCCGAGCCCAACACCAGATGGCGATCTAATGCAAAGTGTGAGCTCTGCAGCTCACATGCCTCGAACAGTGGGTTTCTGTTGCAGTAACCCCCCCCACTTTTTGCCTGATAACTGATGCACTTTTCCATGGTGTGCACTGGGTCCCTGCCAATCAGGTATCCAGGGCCTGTGTTCCTTCCCTAAAAACTGTACTAAAGCCTAAACCCAATTGGCATCTCTGGCCACAGGTAAGCCCCTGGTAAATGGTACCCAGGGCACTGTGACCAGAGAAGGCCCCTAAGGGCTGCAGCACTTATTGTGCCACCCTTAGAGGCCCTGTACCCTGACACACACACCCTGCCTTTGCAGGCTGAGTGTCTTGGTGCAGAACTAAACAGAGTCAACATGGCACACATCCCTGTGTGCCATGCCCACAAACACACTGCCCTGGCATACCTCAGTCACCCCTCTAGCTGGGTGCACTATGCCAGTGGTGTGGGCACAGGTGCATGAGCCCTGTGCCCCTACAGTACCCAGGGCCATTCCTGGGCACTGTAAGTGCAGTGATGCCATTAAGAGTATATGGTGCTGGGAGGTTGTCATTACGAACTCCACAGCACCATAATGGCTACACTGAAGACTGAGAAGTTTGGTATCAAACTTCTCAGCACATTAAACCCACACTGATGCCAGTGTGGGATTTACTGTAAAATGCACAACAGAGGGCAACTTAGAGTTGCCCCCTGAACCTAACCTACAATCCACGTCTTGTCTGAGGGGCTGCCCCGGCTGCCACACAGCAGACATGTTGCTGGACCCCTGGGTGGAGAGCCATCCTCTCTCCTGGGCCTGCAACAATGCACATCCTGGGCGAGGTGCTAGGTCTCCTCCCCCAGGATGGGCAGGGGAAGCTTCAAAGGCATGCCGCCTTTGTGAGCTTCTCCAGGCCACTTGCTGTACTCAGCAACTGGCCCCCACCGGTTCTGACCCCCTCTCTGGCGGGAAACCCCAAGGGAGGAAAGGGGATATGCCAGACTCTGCCAACCCCACCCCTCAGGTGGGGGAGGCGAGGTGAAGCACAACTCCGGGCTCTCGCCATCTTGAAGATGGGGAGCCCTGCCCAATCAGGACTAGGCTACTGCCCCCCTCCCACAGGAGAGGGGCAGGATAGGGGGTGTACCCACCCCAGGGAAGGGACCCATTGGTCCCTGCCCTTTACCTACCTGTAACGCCCCTAAATTTAGTATTTAGGGGCACCCTGAACCTTCCTTCCTCAGATCCCGATTCTGCAACAAGAAAGAAGAACAAGACCTGCCGTGCAGCTGCTCACAAATGGACGACACCAACTGACTTGGCCCCAGCCCTACAGGCCTGTTGATCCTTGAACCTGCTAAACCCCGGCGTCTCCAGCGGACAGCAACCTCGAAAACCCCGCAGGACCTGCCTGCCTTGCTCATCTAAAGACTGGGACTCCCACGAGCAGTGGTTCTGCTCAAACAAGCAACACCCCTGGTGACAGCCAGGAACCGCGAATCCAGCACACTCTGCACCCGTCGAGCCCTGCCTGTGCCTGAGTGAACCAAGAGCACGAGGACGTCCCCCCGGCGACTGTGACCTGGAATCCAGTGCCCAAGGACCCTCCTCGACGACCCTGACGACGCCTGCAGCCTCACAACAAGGGACCCCCTAACCGCGACCAGCAGACGGTAAGATTCCCGACGCCAAAAGACACCCCTGCACCCGGCGCCCCACGGCCCCCTGTGCCCAACTCCTGGGTGCCTACCTATCCTCCAAGATCCCAACTTACCTCTCGAAGTGGTGGTCGCACCTGAAGAATCTCCGTCCCCGAGCCTGCAGCCTTTGTTCAACTTCCAAGTCTCCCATTGAATAACATTGAGCGCCCGACGGCTCAAAAGCACCCTGCACCCAGCCGCCCGAGTGCCCCTGGCAGTGCAACCTCTACTCTAATCTACTTCCCCATTTGCCCTGGGCAAGTGACCAGGAGCCCAGCTCCCACAGCCGTGTGGTCTGCTAGCCAGCAGCCACCAACCAAAGGCCCCCTGCCTCCCATAGGATAACATTGGGCCTAACTCACTCTGCACCCGGCTGCCCCTGTGCCGCTGAGGGTGTAACAACTGTACTTACCTGACCCTGGGAGACCCCTGAGTCTATGCCCAGAACCTTAACTCTGTCAGTCGAGTACTTACCCGAAAGCCGATAACTCACTTTTCTTCCATAGGGTAACATTGACTGGTTTCACTTGGAAATTCTTTTAAGTGTGGAGTTTCTAAACTTTAAAATATTCATCTAAAATCAGCCGAACTACGAAAACGAATTTACTCACCTGTTATCAGGAGAGATCCCAGTGCTGGATCTTGGTGCCCAGCACTGACCCTGAAAAGTAATCATAACTGTACTTACCGGTAACTTGAATTTCCTTCCATAGGATAACATTGCCTGTTTTTTGCTGAAAAAGTTTCTAAGTGTCGATTTTGCAAACTTACAAATATTCTTTCCCAAACTAAATATTGGTTAATGCACAAAGCGTTCTGGACACCGTCTAGGTTGCTCTCCATGGGGATTCGGGAAGATGATTTGTGCTGGAACTGTAAAACAAGACAAAGGCGACTTAGCCCATCTTATTTTGCATTGCTCAGCAGTGAAACCTTTCTGGGACAAGGTATACTTATTTTTGTATAAATTGTTTAAATGTACACTGTGTAGAGATTTGCCAACCTTGGTAGCTGCTTTTTTACAGGTGGATCTGCCGTCGGAGGATGACAGAGTTCTCCTCGATCTTCTGTTAATCTCTGCGGTAAAAATGATACTCACCAACTGGAAAGATACCAGTAAGTCTTCCTATGCAGGTTGGATGAACTGGGTCATTCACCTCAGGGGGGCAGATAATCTTACTCTTCAAAATTCACCTTGGAAACCTTCAACGAGGAAAATGTGGTTTACTTTGGACAAGTATTTTGACTCTTATAAACCACCGTGAGCTTCATTAGGTTGAGCGTCATTCTCTAGCACAGGTGCTATAAGTCATCGTTGGGTACTCATATGCCATGTAACTCTTTATGTTATGTATGGGGCTCTGGACTGTCTCTTTCTCCCCTCTCTTCTGGGTTTCTATCTCTTTCTTTTTTCTATCTTATCCTTTTTCTCCTTTTCCTATTTTTGATGTATAGGAGGTTAGTTCTTTCTAGCCCATTGTTGAGACACATATGTATTGCCTGCAATTGTAAGGAGGCTCCTTTGTTGTTCATTGATATGTACTTATTGTTCTAATCTCGCCAAGTCACCAGTTTCTATTTGATGATCTTCTCCTTCCTTTCATATAAATGAATAAAGATCATTTGAAATATAAAAATCACAACTGTAACCAAAACGTTTTTACTCAACTGTTTACAGGAGATGTCCCAGGACTGAATCTAGGATCCAGTCCTGTGGTAAGAAAAGTAATCCAAAAAGTAATCTATTGCATTTAACTAGAAATTCCCATTGAGCTCAATGTATTATTGTGTTTGAAATTGTGTTGCCTATTGCAACAACTGTAACTATTGTATTCAAAAGTCTATTGCCTATTTGAAAGTATTTAACTAAAGTAACTCATTCTGAGAAAGTATAGTTTGATACCTATTGTTGGTTCTAAAATAAAACTATATATTTTGATACAAAACCATTGGCCTAGAGTTCAGTTCTTGAGTGTGTGAGACCATTTGCTGACTGAGTGTGTACAACAAATGCTTTACACTGTCCTCTGATACTGCCTTACTGCTCGACCAAGCTACCACTTTAGAGAGTAAGGTTATATCTAACTTTAGCCTCTGCCAAACCTCTGGGGACTGTGGACTCTGTGCACACTGTACCTATTTGGGAACAGTATATACAGACCCACTTTCTTACAAGGATGCACTCTAGTTACACCCTCAGCGGCACTAGGGCGGCCGGGTGCAGAGTGCTGAGGCCCAATGTTATCCAATGGGGGATAGAGGGCCTCCGGTTCGTGGCTGCTGGCAAGCAGGCCACTTGGGTGTGGGAGCAAAGCTCCTGGACTTTAGCTCAGGGCAAATGGGGAAACAAAGTAGCACAAAAGGTGCACCCTCAGCGGCACTAGGGCGGCCGGGTGCAGGGTGCTGTTTCGGGTGCAGGGGCGCCTTTTGGGGTCGGATCTTCTTACCAGCTCCTGGTCGCGGTTGGGGGGACCTTCTGGATTTAGGCTGCAGGCATCGGCTGAAGGCATGTCAGGGGTCGCCGGATCTCGGGTCAGGATCGCTGGGGTGACCTCCTCGTGGTGTTTGCCCACTCGAGCTCAGGCCGTGGACGGTGGGTGCAGAGCGGGGCGGATCCGCGGTGTCCGGCCCGAGCCAGAAGTTGCAGATGAATAAATCCGGGGTTCATGTTCGTGAAGGCAGGCAGGTCCTCCGGGGTTTGAGGTTGCTGGCTGCAGGACACACCGGGATTTCGCAGGAGCAGATTCGAGGGGGAGACAGGCCGGTAGGGCTGGGGCAAAGTCAGTGGGCGTCTTCCTCTTGTTAGCTGCTGCACGACTGTTCGGTCCTTCTTCTTGTAGTTTCTTCTTGTCTGAGGAAGCAAGGTTCAGGGGTGCCCCTAAATACTAGATTTAGGGGCGTTACAGGTAGGTAAAATGCAGGGACCAATGGGTTCCCCCTAGTATGCCACCCTCCAGTGGGAGGGGGGGGGCATGAGCCTGTCCCGGGGGGGCATGAGCCTGTCCCTGGTTGGCTGAGTCCCCCATCTGCAAGATGGCGGGGACTGGGAGTTGTGCTTCACCTCGCCTCCCCCACCTGAGGGGTGGAGTTGGCAGAGGTGGGCACACCTCCCTTCCTCACTTGATTTTCCCGCCGGTTCTCCCGCCCAAAGTGGGGGTCAGAACCAGTGGGGACCAGGGGGAGGAGGCCTGGCACCTCGTCCCAGGATGTGCATTGTTTCAGGCCCCAGAGAGCAGCAGGCTCTCGACCCAGGGGTCCAGAAACATGTCTGGTGGTGACAGCTGAAAGCAGCCACTCAGCCTGGACACTAGAGGTGGGTTCGTTTTCAGGGGGCATCTCTAAGATGCCCTCTGTGTGCATTTTCATTAAATCCCACACTGGCATCAGTGTGGGTTTAATGTGCTGAGAAGTTTGCTACCAAACTTCTGTTTTCAGTGTAGCCATTATGGTGCTGTGGAGTTCGTAATGACAAACTCCCAGCACCATATACTCTTAAAGACAGCAGCCCTGGTATAGTGCACCCAGCTAGAGGGGTGGCTGATCTATGCCAGGGCAGTGGGTTGTAGGCATGGCACACAGAGATGTGTGCCATGTCGACTCTTCACTTTGTTCTGCACCAAAACACGCAGCCTGCAAAGGCAGTGTGTGTGTGTGTAAGGGTACAGGACCTCTAAGGGTGGCACAATAAGTGCTGCAGCCCTTAGAGGCCTTCTCTGGTCACAGTGCCCTGGGTACCTGTGGTACCATTTACCAGGGGCTGACATGTGGGCCAGAGATGCCAATTGGGTTTAGGCTTCAATGCAGTTTTAGGGAAAGAACATAGGCCCTGGGTACCAGATTAGCAGGAGCCCAGGGCACACTCAGTCAAAGCACATCAGCAATTCAGCAAAAAGTGGGGGCAACCATGCAGAAAAAGAAGACTTTCTCACAGGAGCTTCTAGAATTAGTGTGAGGGATGTTTGCCTGAGCTTCCGAACCACACATGGAATGAGCGGGGGAGGCGGAAAAGCGTAGACAAATATCCCTGACCAGTTCATCCATAGGGCATTGCCCTTTGATTGCGGGTGTGGGTACCTGGATCCAAAGTTTGGGCATTTTGCGTTTTCGGCTGTGGTGAACAGGTCTATTTGTGGAAATCCCCACTGTTGGAAGTACGGAAGGAGAACCTGGGGGTGAAGTTCCCACTTGTGAATTTGTTGCCTTCTTCTGCTGAGGAGATCGGCAATTTGATTGTTTATTCCTGGGAGATATTCTGCCAGGAGATAAATGTTGTGATGGATCGCCCAATTCCAAATGGCTTGAGCTAGTGTTGATAGTTGGAGAGAGTGTGTTCCCCCTTGCTTCTGCACATAATACATTGCTGTCATGTTGTCCGTTCGGACCAGGACAGTTTTGGCTAGAGAAGAGTCTGAATAGCTTTTAGTGCTAGAAAGACAGCTAATAGCTCCAGATAGTTGATGTGGAGAGTCTTGTGCTTGTTATTACACAAGCCACGTATTGTGTAATCTTTGAGATGAGCTCCCCAACCTGTTAGAGATGCGTCTGCTGTGAGTACAATTTGTGGAACAGGGTCTATGAAAGGCACCTTTTGTGGGTTCCACCACTGCAAAGGGCGATGTGTACGCCCGTCTACCAACACTAGATCGGTTAATAAACCCTGTGATTGAGCCCACTGACGTGCTGAGCACTCTTGAAGGGGGCGCATGTGAAGCCTTGCATGGGGTACAATTGCTATGCAAGACGCCATCATTCCGAGTAGTTGCATGAACACTTTGGCTGGTAATGCTTGGTTGGGCTGAAACTGTTGAATGGTAGCTTGAATATTGTATATTCTGGCTACATTGGGAGAGGCTAGAGCTTTGATTGTGTTTAGAGTGGCTCCTAGGTAAGACTGCATCTGTGAGAAATGCAGATGAGACTTTTGTGCGTTGATGGTAAAGCCCAGTCGATGGAGTAGATCTATTGTGATCTGTGTGTGCTGCAGACAGTTTTGGTGAATGCTGGCTTTATGAGCCAGTCGTCTAGGTAGGAGAAGACGTGAATTTGTTGTCTTCTGAGATGAGCAGTGACTACTGCCAGGCATTTGGTAAAAACTCTGGGCGCTGTAGTCACTCCGAAGGGAAGCACCTTGAACTGGTAGTGCTTGCCTGCTATTACAAATCTGAGGTATTTGCAATGAGCTGGATGAATTGGAACATGAAAATATGCGTCTTTTAAATCTAGAGTAGACAAAGTCTGCTGTTTGTAAAAGTGGGAGTACTTGTTGAAGTGTCACCATGTGAAAATGCTCTGACAGTATGTAATGATTTCGCTCTCTCAGATCTAAAATAGGTCTTAGGGAACCGTCCTTTTTGGGGATGATAAAGTAGAGAGAGTAAACCCCTGAGCCCTGGTACTGTATTGGAACTGGCTCTATTGCTCCTTTTAGTAAAAGAGACTGGATGTCTTGTTTTAGCAAGTGGACATGTTCTGGAGATAACGTGCGAGATCGTGGCGGAATGTTTGGGGGATTGGTGGTAAGCTCCAGGCAATAACCATGTTGGATAATTCCAAGAACCCATTTGTCTGACGTTATAGACTGCCAAATAGGGTGAAATTGGTGAAGTCTTCCTCCGACAGGTGTGGTATAATCAGAGGGGGGGGGGGGGGGGGAGCGTAGGCAAGTCACAGTTTGAGGGAAGGGGAGTTCCTAGGTGTGTTGCTCTTACCCCTACCCTTAAAGTTGTTGCCTCTATAACGTCCTCGAAAAAATCCTCTGGAGCTAGTGGTGTCAGTCACGCAAAACGAGGACATGACAGCCGAACGGTTTCGCAATTGTATTACATCACTGAAGTCTTGGATGAATACAAACTTCTTAAAACTCAACACTGAAAAAACGGAGATTATAGAGTTTGGTCAGAAACCATCAATTTGGAGCCAATCATGGTGGCCCATCGAAGCCGGAACTTGTCCGACTCCGGTGCCCAAGGCTCGGGACCTTGGTTTTCTGATCGACAAAGATTTAACACTTGCCTCGCAGATAAACCAAGTGGCTTCAGCCTGCTTCTTCGCGTTGAGGGTTCTACGGAAGATTCTTCCTTTTATTCCTTTCTCCCTGAGGAAAACGGTGGTAGGAGCTTTAGTGCTATCTAGAATAGACTATTGCATCGCCCTCTACCTTGGCGCCGGAGCACGGCAGCTCACTAAACTCCAATCACTGCAAAACGCAGCAGCACAAGTACTGCTTAGGCTACCTAAACACCACCCCACCTCTGCCAGTATAAAGCAACTTCACTGGCTTCCAGTGAGACGGCGGGTGCAGTTTAAAGCCCTCTGCCTAGTTCATAAAGCCCTCTATGGAGGAGGGGCAATGGACTTACAATCTCTATTCCTCGGTATGTTCCATCGCGTTGTCTAAGATCCACTGACACTGGACTGGTACATCTTCCAAGAACAAAAAGAGTAAGATGGGGAGGAAAACGTTTTTCATTCCAAGCAGCTAAATTATGGAATTCCCTCCCTGTCCAACTTCGACTTCAGTCCTGCCGTACGCTTTTTAGGAAAAACATAAAAACCTGGCTCTTCATGCAGCTCCAATTTTCTTTGCCTGTTCCGCCTTTCACATTCCCCCAGCGCCAAGACGCCTCGGCAATAGTGCGCTCTATAAATATTTCAGTCAGTCAGAGGGGAGGACTGCTTATTACCCTTGTAAGTGGAGGTATTCTGATCTGGGGATGTTGTTTTTGATCCTCCTCTGTAGAAAGAGCTACGAAAAGAACCTCTATTGGATGCAGTCTGATGTGCTCCCATAGATTTAGAGACTTCAGCGTCCTTTTTCATCTTTTCCAACGCCTGGTCAACGTTGGGGCCAAATAAGTGTTCCTTTTCAAATGGTGTGTTAAGGATGGATTGTTGGACCTCAGGTTTGAAATTGGAGATTCTTAAACAGGCGTGCCTCCTGAGTATGATGCTGGTGTTAATCTCTCTAGCTGAGGTGTCTGCAGCATCTAGAGCACAACAAATAGAGGAATTAGAAATGAGCTTACCCTCATTTACTAAGTCCTGAGCTTTAGTTTTATGCTCATCTGGGAGGTATTGGAGAAGTTGCTCCATTTCGTCCCAGTGTGCCCTGTCGCACAAGTTACTAACTTGTGTAACGATATATCTGTAAGAGACAGTAGTTAGTGACAGATTCCTTACCTTAGAATATCCCCAGGCGTCAGGCTGGATCCGGAAAGTTTTTGCGTAGCAGTACCCTTGCGCGTCGGTAGGCGGCGTCGTGCGGCTCCGCGTCCGTCGTCGGCGTCGCCGGGATGACGTCGCGGGCAGTACTTAGGCGCCGCCCCTGCGCGCTGACGTCAGTTCTGTACACGACTTTCCGCGCCAGGAACGCAGAGCCATGCAAGAAGCTGACATAGGTGTCTGAAAAATACTAGGGCCCTGAAAGGGATGTCCTTAACCCTAGAAATCAGTTCGCAGAACGGGGAGGATGGGTGGGCGGTAGGAATCTGTCACTAACTACTGTCTCTTACAGATATATCGTTACACAAGTTAGTAACTTGTGCATCTGAAAGAGACACGTTAGTGACAGATTCCTTACCTTAGAATAGATACCCCAGCAATACCAACCCCGGTGGTGGGTCTGCGAACAAAGATCAGACAAGGAAGTCCTGGAGGACAGAACGGCCAAAGAAGCCGTCCCTCCGGACCTGACTGTCAAGGCAGTAATGCTTTGTAAACGTGTGCAGCGAGGCCCACGTAGCTGCCTGACAAATAAAGGGCAGCGGAACACCAGCGGCCCAAGGCCGTGGTAGCAGCTGTTGCCCTGGTGGAATGGGCACGCAGCCCAACAGGAGGCTCCTTCTTAGCCAAAGAATAGCAGGTCTTGATGCACAAGGTAACCCAGCGGGAGATGGTTCGTTTGTGCACCGCCCGACCTTTTTTGGCGCCCACGTAGCCAACAAAGAGCTGGTCATCCACCCGGAAGTGTTTTGTGCGGTCGATATAGAAGGAGAGCGCACGTTTTGGGTCCAGACGGTGGAGCCTCTCTTCCTCTCTGGAAGGATGCGGAGGCGGAAAGAAGGTGGGCAAAGTGATGGTCTGCCCAATGTGAAAGGCAGTAACCACCTTTGGCAAGAAGGACGGACGCGTCCGAAGAACAACCTTGTCTGGATGAACAGACAGAAAGGGAGGTTTGCAAGATAAAGCCTGGAGCTCACTCACCCGCCGAGCGGAGGTGATGGCCACCAGAAAGGCTGTCTTCAGAGTCAGAAGACGAAGAGGACAGTTATGTAGAGAGCTCAAAGGGAGCGCACATTAAAAGGTAAGAACCAAGTTCAAGTCCCACTGAGGCATCACAAATGGAACAGGAGGAAAGAGGTGTGTAATGCCTTTTAAGAACCTGTTAACAACAGGGGACTTGAAAAGGGAGGGCTGATCAGGGAGCCTGAGGAAGGCCGAGATAGCACAGAGATAACCCTTGATGGTACCCAGGGCAGAACCCTGTTGGGCCAGAGAAAGAAGGAACAGAAGGACCTCAGAAAGAGGGGCAGAAAGGGGGTTCACAGCCTTTGCTGTGCACCATGCCACAAATTTGTTCCACCTGCAGGCGTATACCACCTTAGTGGAGGGACGCCTGGCTGCCAGAATCACATCACAAACTTCGGGAGGCAAGTCGAAAGGAATCAACTGCCGCCGCTCAATCTCCACGCAAGCAGGTGTAGACTGGACAGGTTCGGGTGGAGGACCGTCCCCTGCTGCTGCGACAGAAGATCCTCCCGAAGAGGCAGACGGATCGGGGGATCTACGCTCATACTGAGTAGCTCGGGATACCAAACTCTTCGAGCCCAGTCCGGAGCCACAAGAATGACTTGGGCCCGGTCGTGCCGAATCTTCTTCAACACTCTGGGTAGAAGTGGTATAGGCGGAAAGGCGTACAATAGACCGCAACTCCACTCGTGACGAAAAGCGTCGCCGAGCGAGTGCCGCCTTGGAAATTCCAACGCGCAAAACTGATGACATTGCGCGTTCTCTTCGGTGGCTAATAGATCTAACCAAGGCTCTCCCCACTGTAGAAAGAGTCCTTGCGCCACTTCCGAGTGAAGACGCCATTCGTGATCCATCATGCACCTGCGGCTGAGTTCGTCCGCCCTGGCGTTCAGGGAACCTGCCAGGTGTTGAACCATCAGGAACATGCCCTGATGTTCCAGCCATGTCCAGAGGCGCAGAGCCTCCTGACAAAGGGTCCACGACCCCACCCCGCCCTGTTTGTTGCAGTACCACATGGCGGTGGTGTTGTCGGTGAACACCTGCACTACCGTCCCTTTGACAGAGGGAAGGAATGCCTTGAGTGCAAGCCGGATCGCCCGGAGCTCCAGAAGGTTGATATGGAGCCGGGACTCCGCCCGGAGACCAGAGGCCTCTGATCTCCGCCTCTCCCATGTGACCGCCCCATCCCAGAAGGGACGCGTCCGTCACAACTGTGTGCTCTGGCTGGGGAAGGGAGAGGGATCTGCCCATGACCCATTGCCGGTTCGAGAGCCACCACTGCAACTGTCTTGCAGTCCCCTCCGAGATCTGGACGTGATCGGACAGGTTGCCCTGGTGCTGCGCCCACTGGAACTTCAGGTCCCACTGCAGAGCCCGCATATGCCATCTGGCATGATTGACCAGCAGGATGCAGGAGGCCATGAGGCCCAGCAGCCTCAGGGTCATCCGTACCGAAACCCAGGATAAAGGCTGAAAGATCGGAATCATAGCCTGAATATCCCGGACTCGCCGTTCGGGAGGATAGGCCCGAAACTGCGTCGTGTCCAGAACTGCTCCGATGAAAAGGAGCTGTGGAGAAGGAATCAGATGCGACTTTGGCACATTGATGGAGAACCCCAGCGAGTGCAGGAGTTCGGCCGCAGTCTGGAGGTGGGAGACGACTGCCTGGGACGAGCCCGCCTTCAGCAGCCAGTCGTCGAGGTAGGGGAAGACTGAAACCCCTGCCCGGCGCAGATGAGCTGCGACCACCGCCATCACTTTCGTGAACACCCGAGGGGCACTGGTAAGGCCAAGGGGAGCACGGTGAACTGAAAATGCTCGAGGCCTACCGTGAACCGAAGGTAACGCCGGTGGGCCGGCAGGACGGGGATGTGGAAATAGGCGTCCTGCAAGTCCAACGCTACCAACCAGTCTCCGGGGTCGAGGGCAGTCAAGACCTGAGCTAGGGTGAGCATCTTGAACTTCTCCTGCTGGAGGAAGCGATTGACGTTCCGGAGGTCCAAGATAGGACGCATGTCCTCCTTGTCCTTTTTGGGCACCAGAAAGTAGTGGGAGTAGCAACCACGCCCTACTTCTGGGGTCGGAACATGCTCGATGGCCCTCTTGGCCAAGAGGGCCGTGACTTCCTTCTGTAGAAGCACCAAGTGATCCCCTGACATGCGGTGGAATTGAGGTGGCATGGCTGGGGGGTGGTCTCGAAGGGGAGGGAGTAGCCCCTTCGGACAATGTCCAAGACCCACCTGTCCGAGGTGATGGAACGCCAGCGGTGAAGGTGATGGCGGACCCTGCCCCCGACCGGCGTACTGTGCACCTGAAAGGAGGGACTAGGAGGGCTTGGAGGCCGCGGACGGGTTGGAGGTGGTGGCCTGACCCGCACGCTGGTTGCCCGAACCGCCACGGCGGTATCCACGTCCTCGGCCACGCGAAGGAGCTTGCTGCGCGGGCCGTTGGCCGGGCTGTGGACGTGACTGGGCGCCCCTTCCGTGGCCACGAAAGGGGCGAAAAGCAGACGTGAGCGGAGGGCGCACAACAGCAAGGCCCAGGGACTTAGCAGTAGCCCGTGAGTCCTTGAAACGCTCCAGCGCATGGTCTGCCTTAGAACCAAAAAGACCGACTCCATCAAAGGGCATGTCCATGAGTGTATTCTGGACATCCCCTGAAAAACCAGTGGTTCTCAGCCAGGCGTGGCGACGCAGCGCCACCGTCGTTGCAAGCGATCTGCCCAGCGAGTCGGCGGTATCAAGGCCACAGCGGATGGTATATTTAGCCGCATCACGCCCTTCCGCAATGGCGCGGGTAAGCAGTGTCTGGACCTCCTCAGAACACTGCGGCAAAACAGTTGCCACCGAATCCCACAGGGAGTGGGTGTATCGGCCCAAGAGGCAAGCGGTATTAACAGACCGCAAGCCAGCACTGGAGGAAGAGAAAGCCTTCTTCCCAAAGTGATCCAGGCGCTTGGATTCCCTATCCGGAGGGGCGGTAGGGAAGGCGGTTTGGGAGGCAGAGGCTTGGACAACCAAGCTCTGAGGGGTGGGGTGTTGGGAGAGAAACAGGGGGTCGCCCGGAGCAGGGCGATGGCGTCGGGCCACGTTCCTATCCACAGGAGCCCCTGTGGTGGGTTTGGACCAGGCACCCAAAAGAACGTCAGTCAGTGCCTCGTTGAACGGCAGCACAGTCTCCGCAGAGGAGGCCGCCGGCTGAAGCACTTCAGTCAGGATGTTAGACCTGACTACCACTGTAGGCAACTGGAGATTTAAGGCTCCAGCAGCTCTACGCAACACCGTTGCAAAATTAGCCCCCTCCTCCGTTGCCACGGGAGGAGACAGCATGCCAGAGTCAGGGGAGGTATCCAGACCACTGGCATCCCCAAGTTCCTCAACCCAGTCCGGGTCAAACTCGCACTGTTGTGTGAGAGGGTCCTCAGACCCCTCCCAGCTCTCCTGGTCCTCCTCAGGTTGAAAATATGGAGGAGGAGGGACATCAGGGACCCAAGGTCTCATCGGCGCCGGAAACTGCGTCGGGCGACGCCGGTCCGGCTCCATGTCCGGACCCGGAGAGAACCGGGGAACGACGCCGCCCGGAGCCCCGGACGGCGTCGGAAACGGCACCGGGGACATCGGCGTCGGCGGAGGCGTGGTTAGGTCAACCGGCGTCGATGGGGGTTGTGGCACCACCGGAGCCGGGGTCGAGGCCGGGGCCGAGACGAAGGCTGGTGGGACAGGCGACGCCGGGACCGGAGTCGACGGCGACGCCGGAGCAACCCCATCAGGGCCCGTGGGGCCCGAAGGCGCACCGGAGGGACCTTGAGGCCCGAAGAGGCGGGCCATGGCCGACAGGAATTCCTGTATATCGGCCGGAGTCGCCCCCGAGCCCGGGTAGGGCGGGTACTGCGGGGGTAACTCGACAGGCACGTCCGGGGCCGCAGGGACGGTGCCGACAGGGACCTCAGCCGAGTCGCGAGACCGGCGAGGCGAAGTCTTAGAGCGATGACGCCGCTTAGACTTCTTGTGCTTCAACTTACCGGAGGAGCGCGAAGACTTTGAATCCGACGAACGGCGGGGACTCCGCGTCCGGCCCCTCGACCTCTCCCGGGACCGGGGCTTGGTGCGGCGCGGAGCCGAATGCCGGACTTCGAGGAGCTTTCGAGACCGCTCTCGCAAAGCCTTAGGATGAAGTTTCCGGCAGTCAGGACACGACTTCGTGTCGTGGTCTCGGCCGAGACAAAAGAGACACTCGAGGTGCGGGTCCGTGATCGACATCATGCGACCACATTCCTCGCAGGGCTTAAAGCCGGGCATCCCTACGACACCTTAGGAGTCGTGAAGACTCGTTGAAGAAACAGTGAAAAAATTCACCAAAAAAGATAGTCAAAAAGTGACTAGGGCACTGCTCTTCCCGGATCTGCGCTTACTGGCGCGGAAAAAGAAGAACTGACGTCAGCGCGCAGGGGCGGCGCCTAAGTACTGCCCGCGACGTCATCCCGGCGATCACGACGACGGACGCGGAGCCGCACGACGCCGCCTACCGACGCGCAAGGGTACTGCTACGCAAAAACTTTCCGGATCCAGCCTGACGCCTGGGGATATTCTAAGGTAAGGAATCTGTCACTAACGTGTCTCTTTCAGATATACCTAGCTAAAAACCCTTGGGTATTTGCAATACGCCAATGATTTGCTGCCTGAGCAGCTATGCGCTTGCCAGAGGCATCAATTAGTGAAGACTCCTAATCCGGTGGAGGAACATCTCCTGATGATTGAGAATTCGCTCTCTTATGAGCGTTGATACCACTAGGGAATCTAAGGGCAATTGTCCTCTGATAAAGATAGGGTCTGTAGGAGAGGCTTTATATTTTTTGTCCACTCTAGGATTTAGGATGCGGGCTCTGACTGGGTCTTTAAAACTTTCTTCAGCATGCCGCATCATGCCTTTAAGCACTGGTAGGGATTGTGATGACCTATGTGTAGATGCTAGTGTCTCAAATAAGAAATCCTCCTTCAGTGATTCCTTATGGAGCTCTACCACATGGTAATGTGCAGCCCTGGCAATGAGCTCATGATGTGATGCATTGTCGTCTGGAGGAGATGGTTTGGTACAAGTCTGGATCAGTGTCACCTGGGGGATCTAGTGTGTAATCTATCCATGGATCTATTGGCATAGGCATTCCCCCATCATGGCATCATCATCGTCATGATGAGATTGAGGAGAATCTTGAGGTGTAATCTGTAAAGGATTCTCAGGAGGTGACGGGGGTGCTGGATAATGAAAAGGACTTGTAGCCAGTCTCTCTTTTCAAGGGGATCTTGCA
Organism: Calotriton arnoldi; assembly: GCA_963921515.1. Classification (NCBI taxonomy): domain Eukaryota; kingdom Metazoa; phylum Chordata; class Amphibia; order Caudata; family Salamandridae; genus Calotriton; species Calotriton arnoldi. Next base: position 128,889 of record CAWUFW010000652.1, read on the forward strand.
AGAAGTGTCCTCCTCCTCTTGAAGCTTGCGTTTCTGAGGTGGTTTTATGTGGATATGACCAGTATCAGGGTTGATATGTAGTCTTTTTTGCTTTGGATCGGGTGTTAATAGAATAATGTCCATTTTTGGATCCGAAGGGGTATCTTTATGTTTCGGTGCCAGTGCTTTCTGTGTCTAAGGAGGCTGACCTTTCGGCGCGGAAGGTTTCGGCTCCGAAGGTTGCTTGGTCTTGGGCACAGTGAGTTTCGGCTCCGAGCCGGACTTATGCTTGGAACCGGAGGCTTTCGGCTCTGAGGAGGGTTTTTGTCGACTCAGTACCGAGGGTGAAGGCCTGACCGGTGGTTTCAGTGCCAGGCCCGAGGGCGGGGCGTCTGAAACGTCATGTCGGTGCCGACCTTGGCCAGAAGGCAGAGGTGGTGCCGAAGCCTTATGTTTTTTTGGAGATAGTTTGTGGGGGCAAGGGGTCTTCGGTACTTACGTCACCTTGACCCTGCAGCAGTTCCTCGGCATCTAAGTTGATCGAGTTCCGAGCCAGAGTCTTGTTCGGAGAAGGCTTCCTCCTCCTCTGCCGGCGATGCCTTGATATCTTCCTGGCCGGAGTCTTCACCGAAGATGTCCGGCGTGTCTTCGATGCTTTGACGCTGCATCTCCCGACGTCGAGCCAGACGTTCGTGAAGAGTCTTCTTTGATCTAAACGATCTGCAAGCGTCACAATTTTCTTCTTTGTGCTCAGGTGATAAGCACAAGTTGCACACTTCGTGAGAGTCGGTGCGCGGATACTTCGCGTGGCACCAAGGGCAGAATTTAAACGGCGTCAGATCCAACGACGGAGAGCTACCAGGCGCGGGTAGGCCTCGAAGGCCGTCCACGAAGCCTCCCGATCGAAGGTCGTTCCGATGTCAAAAACAATACGCAGAGAAGTGGGAACGCGTACGGAAACAATACCGTCGAGGTTGAGAGGATTGCGTGTCGAGAGGAACCCGAGAAAATGGTTTTGAATCGGAGCGCAGCAATACACATCCGAACCCGATGGCAGAAAAAAACAATCTAACAATGGAGTCGATAACCATGCGCACTATCACCGTAAGGAGGAGTCACCTTACCTCGTGACTAGGAAAGACTTTTTCGAAGAAAAACAACTTGCAAACATCCGGACCCAACACTAGATGGCAGGAGTATGCAAAGCATGTATATCTACAGCACACATGCTTCGAACATATATTTCTTCCAGTGTGCAGAATATTCAGAAACTGTTTTACTGGGTGTTATTAGTTCTAGGGTTACTCACTGTAGAAAGCCGACTCCTTATATGATTTATCAAAATGAGATATATTGTGCAAGGAGTCCAGGGGTTCCCTTATGAGTGGACCGGACCTGCTCTAGCAATCCCAAGGTGCTCTTCTAGGGGGTAGTGTGGTCAAGCAGTCTTAGGCTTATCAGAGAGGAGTGTGAGACATCTGCAAATACACACAATAGTCAATAAATGATGCACACGACTCAAGGAGATCCACACCAATTTTTAAAAATATCACATATTTTCATATATTTTAAGGCACCCGAATCAATACGATCAGGTAAGTACGTTTTTCAATAGAAATACTTTTGCACTTTTTACAAGCTGGAATGTTTTCCTATGGGAGGAAAAACAAGTACAGCATTCAGGTATAGTACAGCGACTTACCAGACTAATCTCCGGGACTTAGTGATCGGGGGGGAAGAACCAGCGGCACTAGGTTGGCTAGGTACAGGGGTGCAAAACAGCATCAGCTGTCCAACGGAAGTCAATGGGGAGGAGTCTACGTACAAATAGACTGCTCGGGGACATAGGGACACCTTCGGTCCTCTTCTCCACAGCCAGGGGCGATGGGTGCAGAGGTCCTCAGGCATCAGGTTTTTCTTACTGGGAGCAGTCGCAGTAGAAGGGACCTGTGAACAGAGGCTGCAGGTGTCCGAGAAGGCCAGAGTGAGGAAACCCAAGGTGGGCTTAGTCTGGAGGGTCTGAGGACCACATCGGCACCGTAGGACCACTTCAGCTCTGACTAGGTGGCTCGGGTGCAATGGTGCTTTCCAGCATCAGGTTTCTGCGGACTTGGAGCATCACAGCTCAGACTTTGGTGCCTGCAAGATGACCATTTTTGCATGGTTGCCCCCCACTTTTTTCCTGATGTTGATGCTCTTTGACTAAGTGTGCCCTGAGTTCCTGCCAACCAGGTCACCAGGGCCTATGTTCTTTCCCTAAATTTGTACTGTTGCACGCCCAAATTGGCAACTCCATGGCACATGCAAGTCCCTTGTAAAAGGTACCATGGGTACCAAGGGCACTGTGACCAGGGAAGGCCTCAAAGGGCTGCAGCACATATTGTGCCACCCTTAGAGGCCTTGTACCCTGGCACACACACTTCCATTGCAGGCTGCGTGTTTTAGTGCATAACAAAGGGAAGAGTCGACACGGCACACATCCCTGTGTGCCATGCCTACAACCCCCTGTCGCCTATGGCATAGGTCAGCCACCCCTCTAGCTGGGTGCACTATGCCACTGGTGAGGGTACAGGTGCATGTGCCCCTACAGTGTCTAAGTCCATTCTTAGACATTGTAAGTGCAGTGCTGCCATTAAGATCATATGGTGCTGGGAGTTTGTCATTATGAACTCCACAGCACCATAATGGCTTTACCGAAAACTGGGAAGTTTGATATCAAACTTCTCAGCACATTAAACCTACACTGATGCCAGTGTGGGATTTAATGAAAAATGCACTCAGAGGGCATCTTAGAGATGCCCCCTGAAAAACAACACGACTTTAGTGTCTTGGCTGACTGGCTGCTTGCCAGCTGCCACCCCCAGACATGTTTCTGGACCCCTGGGGCCAGAGCCTCCCGCTCTCGGGGTCCTGAAACAAAGCACATTTTGGGCAGAGGTGCCAAGCCTCCTCCCCCAGGATGGGCAGGGTCCACGAAGGGGAAGCTTCCTTTGCTGCTTCCAACAACTGGCCCCCACCGGTTCTGACTCCCACTGTGGGCGGGAGAATCAGCGGGAACACCAAGATAGGGAGAGAGGTGTGCCCACCTTTGCCAACCCCACCCCTCAGGTGGGGAGGCAAGGGGAAGCACAACTCTGTAGCCGCCATCTTGAAGATGGGGGGACCCAGCCAACCAGAGTGAGGCCTATTCCCCCTCCCCCCCACTGGAGGGTTGCATAATAGGGGGTGTACCCACCCCAAGGAAAGGGCCCATTGGTCCCAACCTGTACCTACCTGAAACACCCCTAAATCTAGTATTTAGGGGCAACCCCGAACCTTGCCTCAGACAAGAAGAAACAAGAAGGACCGAAGAGCCATGCTAAAGGAAGAAGAGGATGACACCAACTGACTTGGCCCCAGCCCTACCAGCCTGTCCCGACCTCGACCTGCTCCAGCGGAATCCTGGTGTGTCCTGCAGCCCCCCAGAACCCGGAGGACCTGCCCTGCCTTCCCCAACCAGACTGTCTCCTGTGAGCACCAGATTTGGTCACCAACAGACTCTGGCCAAATCCGAGAGTTAGCACCATACTGCACCAGACGCCCCTGGCCCGTGATCGAATGGCACAACACCATAAGGAGGTCTCCCCGGCGATCCTGACCTGGGATCTGGTGATCACTGACCTGCCTTGAGTCTACCGACACCTGCAGCCCCTTTCTGGAGGACCCCCCCGACCAGAGCCGGTAAGAATAATCAAACGCAAAAAGACACCACTGCACCCGACGCCCCATGGCCTTGGCTGGCCCAACCGACCGTGTCCCGGCATCCCAACTTACCTCTCCAACCGGTGGTCGCCACCAGAAGATCTTTGTCCCCGAGCCTGCAGTGTTTGTTCAAACCGGAGAATCCCCATTGAAAGTCACAGGGCACCTGACTCCAAACCAGCACCCTGCACCCGGCCGCCCTGGTGCCGCTGTGGGTGCACCTTGGGTGCTATCTTGAACCCCACTTTGCCCTGAGATTAAGTCGAGGAGCTTCGCTCCCTCAAACCTTTGGCCTACTCGTGAGCAGCCACCAGCCAGTGGCCCCCTAGTCCCCATTGGATAACATTGGGCCTCAGCACTCTGCACCCAGCCACCCTAGTGCCGCTGAGGGCGCTCTTAGAGTGCATCCTTGACTCTGGGGGAACCCTTTTTCTAACCCCAGAAAACCAACTCCCAAAACTAAGTACTTACCTGTCAACCGATAACTTCATTTCATCCAATAGGATTGCTTTGACTGCTTTTCTGTGGAAAAAATGTCAAGTGTGGAGTTGGAAAATTGTATGAAACCTTAAACTGTATGCTTACAAAAACTGATTTGCTTACCTTTTATTTAGGAAATGTCCCAGTCCAGTGTGATATCTAGGCATACCACACTGAGTAGGAAAAGTAACTTGAAAAGTAATCTAAAAAGTAACCATACAGTAACTGCAAAGTAACTGAAAAGTAATTTAAACTTTCTGAATAATTGACCAATCTGTGTACAAATCAATTACATACAACTGTATTATTCCTGCAAAGTATTATTTCACTTACCTGCACCCGGCCTGGCTTAGTTCTAGAAATAAAATAAGACTAAATAATATTTTTATACAAAACAAATTGGTCAGAGTTCAGTCTTTGAGTGTGTGACATCATTTCTTGCCTGAGTGTGTACAATAAATGCTTAACACTACCCTCTGATAAAGCCTTACTGCTCGCCCACACTACCACAAATAGAGAGTAAGGTATTATCTACTTTAGCCTCTGCCTACCTTTGGGGATCCACTGGACTCTGTGTACACAATACCTTAATTTGGTATAGTGTATACAGAACCAGCTTCCAACAGCAGCCAATAGGCTACATACCTTTAGGGTCACAACACCCCCTATGTGACCACTTCCTGTGAGAAGCGGGCATAACCCTGCCCCAGAATTCCTCAGTTTGCCATCTTCAAGATGGCCAACTCTGAAAAGTCACGTCCACTTCAGGTAGCCCACCTTAGGGGTGGTACTAGCCTGAGGGTGGGTATGCCTCCCTGACTAGCTACTTTTGGCATCTGTCCAGGTGCCAAAGGGCTCTGGACAAATGGGGGTCAACTTCCCCTCATGGCAGTCTGTATGTGAATGGTGAGGGGACCTTAGGGGTGTCACAATTTGTGTTGCAGCCCTTAAGAACCCTCTTTGGCCTCCCTGCCCTAGGTACCAGGGGTACCACTTACTAGGGACTAACAGGGAGTGCCAAAGGTATTGCCAATTGGGGTAGAATTGCACAGTTTTGGGAAAGCGGTCTGGCACTGGATATCTGGTTAGCAGGGACCCAGTGCACTTCCAGTCGCAATCACATCAAATACCAGGCAAAAAGTGAGGGTGACCATGTCAAAAAGGGGCACTTTCCTACACTCACCTTTCCCTGTAAATGATAACACAATGAAAGCTTTTCAGTTAGTCATACTGCCTGAAGCAACTAATGCATATTTGGTATTGGTAAACACATTCTTTTTTCAAATAGCTAAAACAATTCCACAATCCCTTTATCACGAGGTTGCAAAAACAACATCCAATATTGTACAGTGCTTTGGCACTGAAATGTTTCAAAGAGGACACTTTTTTCTACTGCTTACAGTACTGTTTTTAGTTGATCGTTAACAATACAGTTGTTTTAATTCAAGCACATCATTTGGTTAAAAGGTAGTGTGTATCCTACTAAAGCAAATAAAAAGGTGTCAGAAATGCACACTTCTGAAACTTTAACCGAAACGCAGTTATCAAGGTAACTGTTTCTATTACCCAGAACAGCGAAAGATTACAGAAGGAAGTTTTTAAGCATAAAAAAAGGTAATTAAATTACTGATCAGCAGGGCCGTCTCCATTCCATCAACTACTGTGAAAAACAGCATGAAAGAAACAAGAAACCTTGAACATTAAAATATAATATTGGTACACAGACCAAAGCAAATTGACAATGCAACATGCTTATTTTTAAGTTCCTGAATTGAAATAAATTCATTATTCATGCACAATAAAGGCACTGTATGCTTTACAAACCGTCTAGGAGAAGGAGATCTTGATGGTTTTCTCTTAGGAGAACGTAATTTCTTGGGAGACCTTGATCCACTTCTGCTTCTTCTGCGCCGTCTGTCTCTGCAAGTTATTCAAAGCAAGAAGTCATACTAGGGCAGGTTTTTTAATTGACAGATTGTCTTTGGGTTGTATGAAAGAGAAACACTTCCAAAGGGAACCCTTATACCGAATTTGAGGGTAAACAAACCAAACTGCTAATCAGTAATGAAAATGGCAGCCTGTCCTTGGAAGAGTCCCAAGTAACAGTTCACAAGGTTACACTGAGATAATTTGCTAATCTCCCTCCTACTAGTAAAATACCTCAATTAAGAAGGTGGATGCTTCTCCATGCAACTCTGCAATACTACCATACTTTAATTTGTTTACCGCATTCCCTTAATTTACAGTGACCAGTTAACCATTTGTAACATTCCATTTTGTCTTACTTCAAGGTTTGACACTCAAGTCTGCCTGAACTGTGGCCAGAAGTGTCATAGGGAGTGTCGTACGGTCTGTGAGGTGTGAAGTTGCGATCGCAGTGAGAAGGCTGGTGAATGGTGCAGCCAGCGACTTGCTGCACAGAAATCAAGCAGGGAAAGTAGCCAGAGGCAACTGAAGGCAGACGTGCTTGAATAGCAGTAACAGGGCAACACCTTCCTCCCGTCAAGCAGTCTCAATGGCTCAGAAAGATGAGGCTTTGGACTTTTCAGATGTTTGAAGGAACCAGGAATTTTAAAGCACTTAATTGAGCAGCTGTGGGGGGTTGTTAGATTTTTGTATACAACTAAGAGAAAAATGGACTTCTGTGTAAGTCCTTACAAACTGTGCCCTATAAGAAACCCTACAGTGGAAAGATCTGAGCTGTGAAATGTTTCTCATTCTGTTCCATATGTAGTGCTGCCCACCATAGTCCACAAACTATAGATAAATTACTTCTTTTAAATTCAGACTCTTATTTGAAATAACAAGCTAGGAAACACTGCTGAATTTGATCCGCATGACATTATATAAACTGTTATACAAACCACTACAGAAAAAGCCTTATAATCAGCTTCCTAAATGGATGTGATCTTGAGTGGGCTAAAGGGGTAGCATCTCCTGCATAGGAATGCTATGATTCAGTAAGGTTCACTGCTGCAATATCAAGGCATGTAGTACAAAGTAAAAAGAGGGAACAAGATATCTGGCCAAGGCAAAGAAAAATGATCCTCCTCCTCTTATTGAATCAAAGGAGCACACTACGATGGTACTAGCTCTTATGAGGCATTTTATTATGCAGAACTATGGAAACAATTCTGCGTTTTTTAAAACCATCTCACATATCCTTAGAGGGTATATAAAGGAAGAGGTCGAACTAGTAGTTGACTTTTCTCTTTAACCAAAGTTCAAACTACAGCGAAGTATACATTTAAATGTAGAGTCCAAAATGAATCCACCCTATCAGTACAGGATGACCAGGATGAAACGAAACTAGTTACTTACCTGTAAGAATAGTTTTGCAGCATAGACTCTTCTAGATTCACATACTGTGCATATTCCGCCATCTAGTGGTTGGAGTTGGAAAGTTGTAGGAAACTGGCTCTATATATACTACACCAAAATTAGGTCTAGTGTGTATAGAGTCTAGGTGACCCCAGAGGTAGGCAGAGGTTAAAGTTAGATAGAACCTTACTCTATTTGTGGTAGAGTGGTCGAGCAGTAAGGCAGTATCAGAGGACAGTGTAAAGCATTTGATGTACACACTCAGTCAGCAAATGAATTCACACACTCAAGAACTGAACTCTAGGCCAATTGTTTTTGTATAAAAAAATATACTGTTTTATTTTTTAGAACCAAGCAAGCCTGGCACAGGTAAGCATTAAATACTTTACAGGAATAAGTTATTGATTGTAGAACAGTTTGAAAATGCAATAGAAATTGTACTTGGTTTGATTTACATGGTATGCAGTAGGTTGCAACACTTAGCAAATACAGTACATTGGAATGAATAGGCTTTTTCAGTAAATTGCAGGTAAGTTACTTTTCTAACTCAGTGCTGGATACCTAGATTCAGCACTGGGACATTTCCTGAAACCAGGTAAGCAAATACGTTTTGGTTATTCGCAGGATTTTTAAAGAATATCTTTAGATTTCAAAACTCCACACAATCGTTTTTTGGAAGAAAAACAGTGCATTGAAATGAATAGGCTTTTTCAGTAAATTACAGGTAAGTTACTTTGTACGTTACTTTTCTTACTCAGTGCTGGATACCTGGATTCAGCACTGGGACATTTCCTGTAAACAGGTAAGTAAATACGTTTTGGTTATTTGTGCGATTTTTAAAGAATATTTCTAGATTTCAAAACTCCACACTTAGAAACTTTTTGGAGAAAAAGTGTCAATGTTATCATATGGAGTAAAAACAGGTTATCGGCTCACAGGTCTGTAATCGACTGTGGGAGTTAAGGTTCTGCAGTTAGACTCAGGGGTCCCCCAGGGTCAGTGATGCACTTTTGTTTCCCCCAGCGGCACTAGGGCGGCCAGGTGCAGAGTGTTGAGGCCCAATGTTATCCTATGGAGGATAGGGGGCCTCAGGTTGGTGGCTGCTGGCAAGCAGGCCACTGGGTTGTGGGAGCAAAGCTCCTAGGGTTTAGGTCAGGGCAAATAGGGAACCAAATTAGCACCAAAGGTTCCCCCTCAGCGGCACTAGGGCGGCCGGTGCAGGGTGCTGTTTTGAGGTCGGGTGCCCTGTTGTTTTCAATGGAGAACCACCGGTTAGAAGAAACACTGCAGGATCGGGGACGAGGATCTTCTGGGTGCGACCACCACTTCAAGGGGTAAGTTGGGATGTCTTGGGTTGGTTAGGCACCGCTGGTTTGGGCACACAAGGCCGTGGGGCATCGGGTGCAGGGGTGCCTTGGGACGTCGGAAAGTCTTACCTGCTCTGGTCGCGGTAGAGGGGATCCTCTGGATTGAGGCTGCAGGCGTCGTCTGGAGGCTTGAGGTAGGTCAGGAGTCGCAGGATCTCGGGTCAGGATCGCCGGGGTGACCTCCTCGTGTTTTTCCACTCGAGCTCGGGCCGGGTTCGGCGGGTGCAGAGTGCGCTGGATTTGCGGTATCCGGCCTTAGCCAGAAGCTGCAGTTTGAACAAGTCCGGTGTTCACGGGAGAAGCAGTCTTGGAAGTGAAGGCAGGCAGGTCCTCCGGGGTTTTTGAGGTTGCTGGCTGCAGGACACACCGGGATTTCGCAGGAGCAGGTTCGAGGGGAGACAGGCCTGTAGGGCTGGGGCCAAGTCAGTGGGTGTCATCCACTTGTTAGCTCTGCACGGCTCTTCGTCCTTCTTTTCTTCTTGTTGTCAGGCTGGATCTGAGGAAGCAAGGTTCAGGGTGCCCCCTAAATACTAGATTTAGGGGCGTTACAGGTAGGTAAAGGGCAGGGACCAATGGGTCCCTTCCCTGGGGTGGAGTACACCCCTATCGTGCCACCCTCCAGTGGGAGGGGCAGGAGCCTATCCTTGGTTGGTTGGGTCCCCCCATCCTCAAGATGGCGGGGACTCAGAGTTGTGCTTCACCTCGCCTCCCCCACCTGAGGGGTGGAGTTGGCAGAGGTGGGCACACCCCTTTCCCTCACTTGTTTTTCCCGCCGGTTCTCCCGCCCAAAGTGGGGGGGGGGGGGTAGAACCAGTGGGGACCAGTTGCTGAAAGCAGCAAATGGTCTGGGGAGGCTCACAAAGGCAGCATTCCTTTGAAGCTTCCCCTTCGTGAACCCTGCCCATCCTGGGGGGGGGGGGGGGGAAGGCTTGGCACCTCGTCCCAGGATGTGCATTGTTTCAGGCCCCCCCCCCGAGAGCAGCAGGCTCTCGACCCAGGGGTCCAGAAACATGTCTGTTGGTGGCAGCCTAAGCAGCCACTCAATCAGGTCACTAGAAGTTGGTCGAGTTTCAGGGGGCATCTCTAAGATACCCTCTGTTGTGCATTTTACATTAAATCCCACACTGGCATCAGTGTGGGTTTAATGTGCTGAGAAGTTTGATACCAAACTTCCCAGTTTTTCAGTGTAGCCATTATGGTGCTGTGGAGTTCGTAATGACAAACACCCAGCACCATATACTCTTAATGGCAGCACTGCACTTACAGTGCCCAGGAATGGACTTGGGCACTGTAGGGGTACAGGGCTCATGCACCTGTACCCTCACCACTGGCATAGTGCACCCAGCTAGAGGGGTGACTGATCTATGCCAGGGCAGTGGTTTGTCGACTCTTCACTTTGTTCTGCACCAAGACATGCAGCCTGCCAAGGCAGTGTGTGTGTGTGAAAAGGTGCAGGGCCTCTAAGGGTGGCACAATAAGTGCTGCAGCCCTTAGGGGCCTTCCCTGGTCACAGTGCCCTGGGTACCTGTGGCACCTTTTACCAGGGGCCTACCTGTGGCCAGGGATGCCAATTGGGTTTAGGCTTCAATGCAGTTTTTAGGGAAGGAACATAGGTCCTGGGTACCTGATTAGCAGGAGCCCAGGGCACACTCAGTCAAAGAACATCAGCAATTCAGCAAAAAGTGGGGGCATGCCATGCAGAAAGAGGGCACTTTCTCACAAAAGTGCTTTGCTTTTTTCTTTCTTTTTTCTCTTGGATGGTTGTGAAACCTGATCCCCGTGGTCAGGCTACAATTCCCCTGTGTGTGTGCAAGCTCTCAGATTATTTTTTCCCCTTTGAGATTGTGTCTGCTTGTTGAATAAGTATAATATTGCTTGTATGTGTTTATTGAGCTGAGAGTGCAGGGACACTAGTTAACCTTCAAAAGGTGATATATATATATATATATATATATTCACTGAAAAAAACCATAGGTTTTAGGGACGTTATAGTTAGTTGGACATTTCACTCATAAAACCAGAGAAATTCCACCGTTCTAGTTAGTTCAGCTAACTATAACTCTCGCACCCGTGAGATGTCATCAGTGATGTCACTGACCATGTCATGAATGATGTAATATGTGACGTCATGAGCAGTGCATTGCGGCTGCGCGAGTTATAGTTAGCTGAACTAACTATAACGGTGGAATTTCTCTGGTTTTATATGAGTGAAATGTCCAACTAACTATAACGTCCCTAAAACCTATGCTTTTTTTCAGTGAATTTCTAAAGTTTTTTAAAAGCCAATTTCTAACTATAACTTCTGTAAAACCTATGTTTTTTTCTGTGAATTTCAAAGGTTTTATAAATGCTAATTTCTAACTACAATGTCCCTGAAACCTATATTGTTTTTAAGTAAATTTTAAAAAGACGCGCATACTTTTTGTAGTGAAAAACTAACTGTAACAGTAGTCTGTTATAAGTTATAATTTAACAATGTTTAAAACTTAATTAGCACTAATTAACATTTAAGTGTGGAAAATGTGTGACGCATCAGCTATGATACCGGACTTCGAACAACAGCGTTCACAGTTCGATTCCCGGCTCCAGCGGCACGTTAGCCCACCACTATGTCACTGTGGGCAACACCTTGCTTAATCTTCCTGACGCCCCCACACCTTTCCGGGGGAAGCTGTACGCTTTACAAATGCTGGCATTTTTTTTAATTTAAAATCATAGTGATGAGAAATATTAGCACGTATTTTTTTGCTCTATTCTGAACGATATTTTTTTTTATGTCTTCTATTTAGAATTACGGCAATTAATAGATGTTTGTAGTCATGAGAATGGAAATGACACGGTTTGCCGGGTAACAGTTTTTAAGCTCTCCAACCTATGTACATATTAAGGACCTTATACGTGTTAGGATCGAAATCGAAACCTTTACCGTTTCACATTTTGTAACTTTTCCCAACACGTGCACAAGTTAAACAGTGAAAACGTGAGCACGTGTCAACTGTAAAACGTGACATCTAAATGGGCGGAGCCGCATCTTCCTTCCATAGACTACTCAATAATCAAAAAGTATATAAACCACACCCGTTGTTTGATTAGTTTCGTTTATGCGAGTTATTTACGCGTGTCCATTCTGTGATGCACGTTCCCTTTTCTAGCGTCGGATTCTTGTTTTGCGGCAACAAAACATATTCCAGAGTTGTAAGTTGTTTGATTATGGCATAGTAGATATTTATAATACGTAGCTATTTGTCAATATTTAAACATTTGTATTTAGAAAAAAGTGTTATCGGTTGTTTTTGCCATTTATATGTAACGTCAGCAGCTTGTTTTCAGAAACAGACAGAATACAGCAAACATTGTTCCTTTTCTGGCTCCTTTGAGATCATATAGTGTGACTTTGTATATTATAATATTGACATTGCACTTGACCTCAGAGGTGTTGGTGACCCGTCGGCGCGAAGACTAAAGATTTATATGTAACATCAGCAGCTTCTGGTTCTTACTCTGTTTCCCCCTTGGGATCATATAGTGTGATTATGTATATTATAATAACCACCCATTATGATCACAGAGAAGTTTATGACCCGTTGGCGCGAAGGCTAAAGATTTATATGTAACGTCAGCAGCTTCTGGTTCTTACTCGGTTTCCCCCTTGGGATCATATACTGTGAATATGTATATTGTAATATTCACAGTCATTATGATCTCAGAGGAGTTTATGACCCGTCGGCGCGAAGTTGAAAGATTTCGAAGTCCCGGATAAAAGAAACTCTGAACATATTCACTGCTGGAAAGTATTTTGTTATTGATCTTGTTTTGTGTTCATGACTTTATTTTCCTTTTCCTTTTTGTGTGCAATCAGTGTCACTCTCTATATTGTAGTAGAGTGTCATATTTTCACACAACAGGAATTGGAGATTTGTCGCCGCCAGGAGTAAACCATCTGAAATACAGCTTACTGACCTTTATAACTTACTTGATCAGATATTTTTACAGTGAGAATATTTTTCGAAATTGCAGTTTAAAAAAAGATTGTTTGCATAGACACTTTCTTACTGAATGCCTTTGATAAACCCTACATTTTTGAATGATTTTTTGGTATTTCTCTTTTTCTCTGTTGTGGTTCCTATTCTCGTTCTCCCTATAGAATTGATAGGAATAGTAGTGTATATATTACTACTATTCCATATGTTCTTAAAGGAGTCCGTGATCTGTTAGCGGAGCAGTGAGCGACATCTAAGCACTACGACTGAACTTTCCAGAGTTCTACAGAATAGAAATTGTAAGAAATTATGAAGCGTACATTTCTATGTAATATAAAGTCATTTGTGTTTAACAGTTTTTTACTTGTTATTGTTCTTGTGACCAGAGATGATGTAGTGCGGGAGTGTTTCTTGTAGCACTTCTTTTCTACTTTATCTAAAAGTAACTCATGCCCTCTTATATTATCAAGAATATGGGGCAACACTTTTACAAACTATAGCAGAAAAAAAGGGAGGGTGTGGCCACGCTTAAGGGATATTTTATGAATTGCGTTTTTATTTGTCACCTCTTTGATATATACAGCTTCAGTTTTCGAAGAAAGTTCATTTGTAATTGCTTAATAAGGAAAATGCTACTTACCAGTATGCATCTGTTCTTGGCATGTAAAGCTGCAGATCCACACACTATGCATAGATCGCCATCTGGTGTTGGGCCCGGATGTTTGCACTTTGTTGTTGTATTGGAATAAGTCTTTGGAAGTCACGAGATAGGTGACTCCTCCTTTGGACAATAGTGCGCATGGGCATCGACTCCATCTTCATATTGTTTTTTCGCCAAGAAGGGAAATGATGGAGTTTTGTGAGAAACAGAAAGAGATGTGCATGTATGTTGTATCTAAATAAGATAATACTGGAACAGATAAAGGTAGACGTGGAGGTGGTTGGGCGTGTGTGGATCTGCAGCTCTACATGCCAAGAACAGATGCATACTGGTAAGTAGCATTTTCCGTTCGAGGCATATGAGCTGCAGATCACACACTATGCATAGATTGCAAAGCAGTACTTCCCTTTAGCGGCGACCACCAGTATCTGTTGCAGTAGTTTGAAATAGTGTTTTAAGTACAGCCTGGCCCACACTAGCTTGTTGTTTTGCCTGCACATCTACACAATAATGTTTTGTGAATGTGTGCGGTGCAGACCATGTAGCTGCTTTGCAGATGTCATCTAAGGGAATGTTCCCTAAAAATGCCATGGAAGCCCCTATTTTGCGGGTAGAGTGGGATTTAGGGGGAATAGATAGTGTACGTTTTGCTTTGTGGTAGCAAATTTGTATACATTTGACAATCCACCTTGCAATCCCAGACTTTGATATAGGATTGCCTTTATGTGGTGGTGAGAAGGATACAAAAAGTTGTTTTGTTTTGCGAAAAGGTTTTGTTCTGTCAATGTAGTAAAGGAAGGCTCTTTTTACGTCTAGTGTATGAAGAGCTCTTTCTGCTACTGTTTGTGGTTGCGAGAAGAATACTGGCAACTCCACAGATTGGTTGAGATGGAAGGGAGAAATAACCTTAGGAAGGAATTTGGGATTTGTCCTGAGAACCACTTTGTTATGATGGAGTTGTAAAAATGATTCTTGAATAGTTAGTGCCTGTAACTCACTGACTCTTCTGAGAGATGTGATGGCTACAAGGAAAGCCACTTTCCATGTAAGAAATTGGAGCTCACATTTATGTAGAGGCTCGAATGGAGGGCCCATTAATCTAGTGAGGACGATGTTGAGATTCCACACTGGAGAGGGTGGTACCCTGGGAGGAATTATTCTTTTGAGGCCTTCCATAAATGCTTTAATGGCTGGTACCCTGAACAATGACAAATGTTGTCTATTTTGTAGGTAAGCTGCTATGGCAGCGAGATGCAATCTAATGGATGTGTATGCTAGATTACATCTTTGAAGATGCAGCAGGTAACATATAACATATAACAAATCTTTTCCACTTGGCTGCATAGCAGGCTCTAGTGGTGGGGCGCCTAGCCTCTTTGATAACGTTCATACAATCAGGTGGAATTGAGGTAACCAAATTCTAGGACTTCAGGAGCCAGATCGCTAGATTGAGCTGTGCTGGATCTGGATGTCTGATCTCTCCACGGTTCTGTGTTAAGAGATGTGTGGAGAGGTGTAGTTTTTGGTGCGGGACTACGGATAGTTCCAGCAATGTTGTGTACCATGGTTGTCTGGCCCATGTTGGAGCAACTAGAATCAGTGTTAGTGACTGTTGTTGCAGCTTGCGCACCACTAATGGAATGAGTGGGAGAGGCGGAAAAGCGTACGTAAATCTCCCTGACCAATTCATCCATATCGCATTGCCTTTTGACAATGGGTGTGGATATCTGGCGGCGAAGCTTGGGCATTTTGTGTTGTAATGTGTGGCGAAGAGATCTATCTCTGGATGCCCCCACATTTGGAAAAACGGTTGAAGAACCTGTGGGTGAAGTTCCCACTCGTGAATCTGTTGTGTTTGACGACTTAACAGATCTGCCATCCGATTCTGAATTCCTGGAAGGTGTTGGGCTAAAAGGAATATGTTTTGAGGAATAGCCCACCTCCATATGGTCTGAGCTAGTTGAGAGAGCTGCAGAGAGTGCGTCCCCCTCTGTTTTTGTAAATAATACATTGCTGTGATATTGTCCGTCCGGACTAACACAGCTTTGCCTGATATGTGTTTCTGGAATGATTTTAATGCCAGAAATATTGCTAGTAACTCCAAATGATTGATGTGGAGTAGTTTTTGTTGAGGTGTCCATGCGCCCTGTATGGTGTGATGTAGTAGATGAGCTCCCCATCCGGTGAGCGATGCGTCTGCGGTTAATACAATCTGTGGAACTGGCTCTAGGAACGGTCGCCCTTTGGAAAGGTTTTGGGTGTTCCACCACTGCAGAGAGCGATGTGTGCGGCCGTCCACCAACACCAGATCTGTTAACTGACCTAGAGCTTGGTTCCACTGACGTGCTAAGCATTCTTGCAAGGGGCGCATCTGGAGTCTTGCATGCAGGACTATGAATATGCAAGAGGCCATCATCCCTATTAGTTGCATAAACACCCGAGCTGGAAGGGAGTGCTGCGGCTGGAATTTTGTTATAAGGGCTTGCATGCTTGCTATCCTGGCTGGATTGGGGTATGCAAGGCCTCTTAAGGGGTCTATTGTGGCACCTAGATATTGCTGGATGTGGGACGGTTGGAGGTGAGACTTTGTGAGGTTTATTGTGAACCCTAAGTCGTGAAGTAGTTGGATTGTGGTGTGTGTGTGATTTACACACTGGGTATGCGACTTGGCTTTTATGAGCCAGTCGTTCAAGTATGGGAAGACGTGAATTTGTTGTCTTCTTAAGTGGGCTGCTACGACTGCCAGACATTTTGTGAAGACCCTAGGTGCTGTGGTGACTCCGAATGGGAGCACCTTGCACTGATAATGTTGACCGTCCACTACAAATCGAAAATATTTTTTGTGAGCCGGGTGAATGGGAAAGTAGGCGTCCTTGAGATCTAAGGTGGCAAGGAAATCGCCTTGTTTGAGTAGAGGAAGGAGTTGTTGAAGAGTGACCATATGAAAATGGTCTGACTGTATGTAGAGGTTTAATGGTCTGAGGTCGAGGATGGGCCTCAGGGTTCCGTCCTTCTTTGGAATGAGAAAATACAGTGAGTAGACCCTTGTGTTTTGCTGATGCAGGGGAACTGGTTCTATTGCATGTTTTTGTAGGAGGGAAAGTACCTCTTGTTTGAGAAGCGTTAAATGGTCTGCTGACATTGGACGCTGTTTGGGTGGTATGTGTGGAGGAGTTGAAGTGAGTTCCAGGCAATAACCGGATTGGATGATTTGTCTCACCCACCTGTCCGTGGTAATGGTGTTCCAGACAGGTAGGAACTGTAGTAATCTTCCCCCGACCGGAGTGGAATGGTCTGGAGGGAGTGGAGGGAAGTCATTGTTTGGAGGTGGAGGCAGTACGGGTATTGACGGTTTTGCCTCTACCCTTGTTATTATTACCCCTGTAGCCTCCTCTGTAATAACCTCTGGTAAAGGAGGTCTGGGTGGGACTTTTATAGGACGTGGAGGAGTTGTCCGTGGTAAAGCCTCTAGAGGCGCCCCTATAAGAGGAGCGACAAGAACTTCTGGGAGTTTGGGATTGTAATGCTCCCATTGATTTGGCTGTGTCTGTCTTTTTTCATCTTTTCTAATGGTGAATCCACAGTAGGGCCAAATAAATGTTCTTGGTCAAACGGCTGATTTAGTATGGCAGTTTGGACCTCGGGTTTGAACCCTGAAATACGGAGCCATGCACGTCTACGCAAAAGGACACTGGTATTAATGGCTCGGGAGGCTGTGTCTGCGGCATCCAGAGCACAGCGAATGGCGGTGTTTGTTATAGTCTTGCCTTCCTGTATGAGATCATTGGCTCTTGCTTTGTATTGATCTGGAAGGTGTTGTAGTAGGGTCTCCAGTTCATCATAATGTGCCCTATCGTACCTAGCCAACAACGCCTGTGTGTTGGCAATTCGCCAAATGTTAGCTGCCTGGGACGCTGTTCTTTTACCCAATGCGTCCAAGAGTTTTGACTCCTTATCAGGAGGTGGAGCATCGCCTGAGGTTTGGGAGTTAGCCCTTTTCCTGGCGTTAGAAACCACTAAGGAATCTAAGGGAAGTTGCCCTTTAATGTAAACAAGGTCAGCTGGGGCAGACTTATATTTCTTTTCTACCCTGGGGTTAATAACTCTAGCCCTGACAGGATCTTTGAAGACTTCAGGAGCGTGTTTGATTACCCCTTTCAACATTGGGAGAATAGAAGTGGACCTTTGAGATGGTGCGAAAGTGTCCAAAAGAAAGTCTTCCTCTATAGAGTGTGTGTAAATCTACACCGTGGTATTCTGCGGCTCTGTGTATGAGCTGAGTGAACCCTATAGTGTCCTCTGGCAGGGATGGTCTAGATGGGTAGACATCATCCTGTGGTGTGTCAGGAACATCTGGTGTGCCATAATTGTCCCATGGGTCAGTTGGGATATTAGGAGGGCTAGGTTCTCCTAAGGGTTGATCATCACCCTCGTACTCAGAAGGGTCCTCATCATCTTGAGGTGGAGGAGATTGTGAGGGTATTGGAGATGGAACAGGAGAGATGTGGTGTGGAGGAGGGGGTGGAGAAGGGATCCTGAGAGGAGAAGTGGCAATGTCTTTTCTTGAGAGGGAGTGGAGCTGGTGCAGGTTTGTCCAATTTCCTCTTCCTGGAAGGACTAACCACAAGGCGACCTGTATTTGGGTCTATTTCCAGGATTTGCTGGGTTGGATAAGCTCCTCCTGTGAAGTATGGTGTTTCGGCGCCTATTTTTTCGGGTCCAAATGTTTGTGTGGCACCGATTTTGGAGTTGTTTTGTACTCCCTAGGTTTGGAAACGGGAGTTTGTCGGTTCCGTTGGGGTCTTTGGAGCCGGTACCGGTAACTTTTTCGGCTCCGAAGGTTGCGTTCCAGCAGTTCTCGGAACTGGTTGTTTGCTCGATTCCGATGGCTTTTTCGGAGTCGAAGGCGCAGTGCCGGTGGGTTTTGGTGCCGAATGCGCCGATGTGGAACCCGGCTTTGGCGCGGTCGTAGACAGTGGCTTGTCTTTTGGTCTCGGTGCCAGGGTTTCGGCACGGAGGGTAGGCTGGCTCGAGACCGAGCGGCCTGAAGGCTTATTTGTCGACTTCTTGGCCGAGCCGGAAGGCGGGGCGTGAGACGTTTTGTCCCGGTGTGCACCTAGGCCCGAAGGTGTTACCGAAGCCTTTGCCGGAAATGATGGTGGGGAGGGGTCGACGTCAGTACTTACGACCCGTTGCCCAGGAGTGATGTCTTCGACGTCGGAATCGTCTGCTTCGTAGGCGCTGATGAGGCCCTCTTCGAGTTGTTCCTGTTCCGGTACATCAACGCCTTCCTGCAAGATATCGTCTGGTATGGATGTCGACGATCGAGCCATGTTTCTCCGAGCTCGACGATCCCGTATGGTTTTCTTGGAGCGGAAAGAGGCGCAAGCTGGACAGTCTTTGGCCTCGTGCTCGGGCGAAAGGCAGAGGTTACACACCTCGTGAAGATCAGCGTGGGGAAACTTGGAGCCACATTGAGGACACTTCTTGAAGGGAGTCCTTTCCATGAGCCAAGAAGGCCTGATGGCGCAGTTAGGCCCGAAGGCCTGCGTCGACGACCGGAATCGAAGGATTGGAGTTGTAGAGATGCGCGTCGAAAAAGGGAAACGCGATCGAAAACAATACCGAAAGGGTGAAGGATTGCGCGTCGAAAGTTAGAACGGTGGCGGCACCGAACTGGAGCGCGACAAACACATCCGAGCCCGATGGCGGAAAAAAACAATCTGAAGATGGAGTCGATGCCCATGCGCACTATTGTCCAAAGGAGGAGTCCCCTATCTCGTGACTTCCAAAGACTTATTCCAATACAACAACAAAGTGCAAACATCCGGGCCCAACACCAGATGGCGATCTATGCATAGTGTGTGGTCTGCAGCTCATATGCCTCGAACAAACTGTTTTAAACCTAGACTGAAATTTTTGCAGCGCAACCACACCTCCCCGTCAGAAAAGTAAACACCACATTCTAAGTAAATAGTGCTACTGGGAAGTATCCCACCCGCAAACTTAATAAAAAGAAGACCGCAACACAGTTATTTTCCTGCCC
The DNA here is from genome assembly GCA_963921515.1 of Calotriton arnoldi. NCBI lineage: Eukaryota > Metazoa > Chordata > Amphibia > Caudata > Salamandridae > Calotriton > Calotriton arnoldi. The sequence continues at coordinate 148,464 of CAWUFW010000652.1, forward strand.
TGATTTGTACACCCCACGCCAATTATATAAATGGCCCTTAAAATATATAAAAAAAACAATTTTTACCTTCACAATCCCCGTTCACCACCTTGTGACCACTTTACAGAGTTAATAGTGTTCCTACCCTCCCCGCTACTACTTTGTTTTCCCGTACTCCATTGAAGTGCGTCACAAAACGCTTCACAACCCTTGAAACGTTCCCAGCCAATAATGAGCAAACTTGTATTCGGAACACTTTAGCCAATAAAATGTCCATGGTGTTCCGCACAGAGGGAGGGAATCGCTGCCAACACTTCTACTTTTAATGCTTCACAGCCAATGAACATTAAGCTTGGGAAGGTCCTGCTTGGAACACATTACCCAATCAGATGTCCCTGATGCTCCGCGGAGGGGGAGGAAATGGCTGGCAACACTTCTACTTTCAATGGTTTACAGCCAATGAACATTAAGCTTGGGAACGTCCTGCTTGGAACACGTCAACCAATCAGATGTCCCTGCTACTCCGCGGACGGGGAGGAAATAGCTGGCAACACTTCTACTTTCAATGGTTCGCAGCCAATGAACATTAACCTCTGGAAGGTCCTGCTTGGAACATGTGAGCCAATCAGATGTCCTTGCTACTCCTCGCAGGGGGAGGGAATGGCTGGCAACACTTTTACTTTTAATGGTTCGCAGCCAATGAACATTGAGCTCGTTGTTGGAACACCTCAGCCAATTAAACGTTAATTTTGTTCACTGTCCGTGATAAAAGCGAACACCGCATTATAAGTAAACATTACTGCGCATATTAAAGGAAGGCTGCAATACGGCGCATTGTTATTTTCCTGATATGATTTCCACAGCCTACTGAACATTGCCGCAATACAGCGCATTGTTTTCCCGACGGGATTTCCAGAGGCTACGCAACCTTGCCGCAATACCACGCACCGTTGTTCTGCGGACGTGATTTCCACGGCCTACGCAACATTCAAACTCCCTGCCTCTGCACCGTACAGACTGCTTAAACTAAGACCACAGTGTTCCTACTATACCCTCTTATACAATTCTCTTATTTTTCCCCCTACGCCTTTCAACTCAGTCACAAAATGGCTGCCAACACTTCCTAGTTTCAACAGTTCGCAGCCATTGAGCCGCACGCTCGTGCTCGCAACGCCTCAGCCAATCAGATGTCAGAATTCTCAAATATCGATATCTGTAAATTTTGATATTTCTCTATAACTACTGAACGGACTTACCCCATTTAAACAAAAGCGTGCTTTCTGGACCAAGACTTTTCTCCCTGCCAAATTTGACGTAATTCCGTTCAGCAGTTTCACCTGTAGCCTTGTATAAAGTTTCCTATGGAAATTGCATGGAGTAAACACGTTTTGGGACCCCCCTTTTTTCTCAGCCCCCCCTTGACGAATCACCCCCAAACTTTCAACATAGGAGCTGATCTGAAAAGAGAAGTTTTTGGGAAAATTTCGTAAACATTCGTCAAACGACGCCAAAGTTATAAGCAAATCAAAAAACGCTTTTCCTATAGAAACGTGGTCCTAACTATAACTATCTACTGGCGACCGCCAGTAGATAATATATATACACACACACACCTATATATATATTTGTTATTTTTTATTTGTATTTATTATTTTTTTTTTTGTACAGCTATACTTGTTTGTTTTTTAACAACGTTGCTGTCTATATTTCCTTTGGATCAGTATGATAAGCATAGTAACTTATGTGTTATGCTTTTTACAATTTGTTATTTATTAGTTTGTTTATGAGCTATGTAGGTAGCTTGTTGTGACTGTTTTCAAACGGGTCACCTTGTTATAATTGGACAGATGTAGCACATTTGCTATTGTTTAGTTCTTATATAGTACGTATGCACTATTGTAAGAGGAGACGTATAGTCTTTTGCTATTTGTTAGCCCTTATCAGTACTTCTGTACTATGTTTATTTAGGGACTATGTTATGAGTCTCCTTTGTCTATTTTTTTAAATAATTATTTTAATTTATTGTTACTTTTTACTCCTTCACAGGGGAGGGAGGGAGGGTCGTATGTGAATCTAGAAGAGTCTATGCTGCAAAACTATTCTTACAGGTAAGTAAGTACTTTCGTTTTGCAGCATAGACGTCTTCGAGATTCAGATACTGTGTATAGATTGTGTAGCAGTATTCAGTGATAGTGGAGGAGGAAGTGAAGTGTAGTTTTTCTCCACAGGATAATATAAAAACAAAAATGGTGTTGTGTACCACTTGTTCTTTTTGAGAGAATATGGGTCGTCCCGTTGTGTGTGTATATAGTTGGGTTTCCAAATAGCTCTACTTTTAGAAGAGTATACACATTTATACACCCTTATGCATATTTGCATTAGCGAGTGTGGTAAATAGTTATAGATGTGACCCCGAAAAAACCCCATTAGTGGTTAACCGTATGTAAGAAAGTGGCTCTGTATATACTGAACCAAAGTAAGGTTCAGTGTGCACAGAGTCCACAGTCCCCAGAGGTTTGGCAGAGGCTAAAGTTAGATATAACCTTACTCTCTAAAGCGGTAGCTTGGTCGAGCAGTAAGGCATTATCAGAGGACAGTGTAAAGCATTTGTTGTACACACTCAGTCAGCAAATGGTCTCACACACAAGAACTCTAGGCCAATTGTTTTGTATATAAAAATATATTGTTTTATTTTTAGAACCACAGGTAGGTATAAAAATACTTTCTCAGACAGATGCTTTAGATATATACTTTCAGTACACAATAGACTGTTGAATGCAATAGCTACAGTTGTTGCAATAGGCAACACAATTTAAACACAATTATATCATTGAGCTCAATGGGAGTTTTTAAGTAAAAGCAGTTTGTTACTTTACGTATGATTTTCTTACTCAGGGTTGGATCCAGGATTCAACCCTGGTGCATTTCCTGTAAAAAGTTGAAAGAAATCGTTTTTGTTACACAGGCGATTTTTAAGGAATATTTGTTTGTTTCAAAAATCGACACTTAGAAGGATTTCTGGAGAAAACCAGGCAATGTTATCCTATGGAGGAAAATCAAGTTATCGGTACGTACAGTTGTAATTACTTTTCAGGGTCAGTGCTGGGCACCAAGATCCAGCACTGGGATCTCTCCTGATAACAGGCGAGTAATTTCGTTTTTGTTGATCGGGCGATTTTTAGTGAATATTTGTAAGTTTCAAAACTCGACACTTAGAAGAAATTTCAAGTGAAACCAGTCAATGTTACCCTATGGAGAAAATGTAGGTTATCGGCTTTCAGGTAAGTACTCGACTGGCAGAGTTAAGGTTCTGGGCATAGACTCGGGGGTCTCCCCGGGTCAGGTAGGTACAGTTGGTACACCCTCAGCGGCACAGGGGCGGCCGGGTGCAGAGTGAGTTAGGCCCAATGTTAGCCTATGGCGGGCAGGGGGCCCTTGGTTGGTGGCTGCTGTCAGGCAGGCCACTCGGCTGTGGGAGCAAAGCTCCTGGTCACTTACTCAGGGCAAGTGGGGAAGTCGAACAGGGTAGTTGGTGCACCCTCAGCAGCACTGGGGCGGCCGGGTGCAGTCAGCTTTTGGGCCGTCGGGCGCCCAATGGATTTCAATGGGAAAGCTGCGAGACGAACAAAGGCTGCAAGCTCGGAGACGGTGATTCTTCAGGTGCGACCACCACTTCGAGAGGTAAGTTGGGAAGCTGTAGGAAGGGTAGGCACCCAGGAGTTGGGCACAGGAGGCCGTGGGGCGCCGGGTGCAGAGGTGTCTTTAGGCGTCGGAAATCTTACCCTCTGCTGGTCGCGGTTGGAGGGGTCCCTGGTTCTGAGGCTGCAGGCGTCGTCAGGAGCGTCGAGGAGGGTCCTTGGGTGCTGGATTCTGGGTCACAGTCGCCGGGGGGACGTCCTCGTGGTCTTTGTCCACTCAGGCACAGGCCGGGCTCGGCGGGTGCAGAGTGTGCAGGAGTCGCGTTTCCTGGCTGGCACCAGGGGTTTGTTACTTGCTTTTGAGCAGTACCACTGCTCGTGGGAGTCCCAGTCTTTTTAGAGTCACAAGGCAGTCAGGTCCTCCGGGGTTTTCGAGGTTGCTGACCACTGGAGACGCCGGGTTTCAGCAGGAGCAGGTTCGAGGGTCGACAGGCCTGTAGGGCTGGGGCCAAGTCAGTTGGTGTCTTCCTCTTTTTAGCAGCTGCACGGCAGGTCTTCTTTCTTCTTGTTCTTCTTGCTTGTTTCGGGATCTAAGGAAGGAAGGTTCAGGGTGCCCCTAAATACTAAATTTAGGGGCGTTACAGGTAGGTAAAGGGCAGGGACCAATGGGTCCCTTCCCTGGGGTGGGTACACCCCCTATCCTGCCACTCTCCAGTGGGAGGGGGGCAGGAGCCTAGTCGTGATTGGGCAGGGCTCCCGATCTTCAAGATGGCGAGAGCCCGGAGATGTGCTTCACCTCGCCTCCCCCACCTGAGGGGTGGGGTTGGCAGAGGCTGGCACACCCCCTCTCCGCCCTTAGGGTTTCCCGCCAGAGTGGGGGCTAGAACCAGTGGGGACCAGTTGCTGAGTACAGCAAGTGGTCTGGGGAGGCTCACAAAGGCGGCATGCCTTTGAAGCTTCCCCCTGCCCATCCTGGGGAGGTGACCTAGCACCTCGCCCAGGACGTGCATTGTTGCAGGCCCGGGAGAGCGGATGGCTCTCTACCCAGGGGTCCAGCAACGTGTCTGCTGGGTGGCAGCCTAGGCAGCCTCTCAGGACGTGGATTGTAGGTTAGGTTCAGGGGGCAACTCTAAGTTGCCCTCTGTCGTGCATCTGACATTAAATCCCACACTGGCATCAGTGTGGGTTTAATGTGCTGAGAAGTTTGATACCAAACTTCTCAGTCTTCAGTGTAGCCATCATGGTGCTGTGGAGTTCGTAATGACGACCTCCCAGCACCATATACTCTTAATGGCAGCACTGCACTTAATGCCCAGGAATGGACCGGGGTACAGGGCTCATGCACCTGTACCCTCACCACTGGCATAGTGCACCCAGCTAGAGGGGTGACTGAGGTATGCCAGGGCAGTGTGTTTGTGGGCATGGCACACAGGGATGTGTGCCATGTCGACTGTTTTGTTCTGCACCAAGACACTCAGCCTGCAAAGGCAGTGTGTGTGTGTCAGGGTACAGGGCCTCTAAGGGTGGCACAATAAGTGCTGCAGCCCTTAGGGGCCTTCTCTGGTCACAGTGCCCTGGGTACCTAGGATACCATTTACCAGGGGCTGACATGTGGCCAGAGATGCCAATTGGGTTTAGGCTACAATGCAGTTTTAGGGAAGGAACACAGGCCCTGGGTACCTGATTGGCAGGAGCCCAGGGCACACTCAGTCAAAGTACATCAGCAATTCAGCAAAAAGTGGGGGCAAACCATGCAAGAAAGATGGCACTTTCTTACACCGTATGTATATTGAAACAAAGTTATATTTCGTAGGCCCATTTATCTTTATATTTAATATGGTCTTTACCAACCAATAGCTCCTGTTTGTATATTGCTTGAATTTTTTTTTTTTTTTTGATGCAATGGGCAGGCTTTAATGCCTTTTGTAGATATAACTTAAGGGTTGTTCGGGGTGCCTGGTTGCTTTAAGTGTGTATGTATACCTTGTTTGATACTTGCTTTGGGTAGCGAGATCAAACACTAAGCGTATGCTACTGACGTGTTGAAGTCAGCTCTTACCTTTCCCTGTTTATGGTATTGCAGAACGTGGACGGTATTATATGATTATGTGATCTGTCCATGTCCTTATGGGCAATTGAGGGGAGAGGAAAGAAGGCTTTACCTTGTTATATGCAGAGTGCGTTTGTATAGGAAGGCAGAACTGGCAGTTTTTGCGGCACTTTTAGTTTATACCTATAAACCTACCTATACCTATAACTATACTATAATATACCTATAACTATAACATATATATATAGATAGACAGGAGTTTTCCGTGTAAACCCTCGATGATTTACGTCAAAGTCCCAGAGGGTCACAGAAAGGCAGCACTTACATCAGCAAGCCCAGGCAAGTTAACGTTGTTCACTTTTTGTTTATTTTTCTTTTCTCATTTTCATTATTTCTCCAGTGTGAGCATGCAAAGTGCAGGGTGCATCAGAAAACAAAAAGACGACCTACGCGTTTCGGCCAGAGGCCTTCGTCCGGGTCATGTGATGACATGTGTGGGGTGTTTTTAAAAAGGGGTTGGTTAGACCCGCCCCAATTACAAAAAACTAAATCCCAAATTAAAAACATGTTATTTGAGGGAACAAAGATTCTAAGTATAACATTCAAATACAGTCGATGAATTTAAACTAAATGACATCCTATATGACCTTGTAAAGTACTTAAGGCAAGATAATCTTATTGAGTCATCAAAGGTTTAAATATACATAAAAAATTATTATTTCCTATTGCAAAAACAATAGCATAAGCCCAACTTCTGGGTTACTCTCCTGACATGTCCATAAGAAGTATGTATGTATGTATGTATATATATATATATATATATATATATATATATATATATATATCCCATATTGACTCAATCAAAAAATAGGCGATGTAACAAAACCCAATTCATTGTGAACATATGGGCACTACATATGACATGTGAAATGTGAAATTATCAAAATCCGGTAAAATACCAGATTAACAGAAAAAATGTAGGGATTTAACTTTATCAAAACATGGTATATTTTCTATCCATAAGGAAAGAAATTCCAACACATACGGTAAAGTACCTCACTGTGTCCAAATTCTACTATATACCACAATTGATCTACTTTCTCTTGAAAATTCTACATCCTCTTGAATCAACTAGATCAACATATGACAGTTGACATGTATCACCTACAAATAAGCCAGTCATAAGAGAATCCCCTATATCTACACTGGGTTTAATCTATATTTCTATTCTTACAGATGGACATCTGAGAAAGGACACCCTTTGATAATAAAGTTGACGCTTGATATTACCCGTAAGGTGTAGCTATTGCCTAGATCACAGTACCACTCTAAATTGAGAATAGACTTGTATTTTTAACAAGATAACATTTTTGACTAAGGAACATGGTCTTTAATGCCGGGCTTATCCATAATGTCAATCATAAGAAATTGTGCAGTTCGGCATCTGCGTTCAAGCCCCATGGTATCTCCGTTCCTTTCATGATGATCCATCTAGATTCTGCTTGTCTCAATAATTGATCACGGTCTCCCCCTCTGATATTCGAAGGGATATGTTCCACACCATAGTATTTTAATTTATCAAAGTTACCATCATGTACGTTCCAAATGTGTTTGGCGATTGCATAAGCAAAATCTTTATTCTTTATTGCCCTCAAATGTTGTAATATGCGTAGTTTCAATTTATTGACAGTGCTACCTATATATTCCTTCCCGCATTCACATTTCAGGGCATAGACCACATAGGTGGTTTCACAGGTGATACTTTCTTTAATTACTTTTAGTTCGCCAGACATGATGTTAATTTTCTGTTGATTCATGCCGTGACGGCATGCTTTGCATTTTGGACATTTAAAAATCCTTTTGCTCTTAGCCATTGTGCTTTACTTCCATCTTGGTCAATTCTTCGATAGTGACTATGTGTAAGAATTTCTCCCAAGGAGGGTGCCTTTTTATATGTGATGTTAAGATGACCCGTTGTCACTTCCTTTAAGTCGTCATCTTTCCTTAGGATTTTCCAATGATCTTGAAGTGTGTCCCTTATTATTTTACTGGATGAGTTAAATTGCGTGATGTATCTTATTTTGTTCCTCTCTGAATCCTCATCCTGTTCCATAGTTGTTCTCTTTGGAAGTAATAGGGCTTCTCTTTTTTTCTGTAAAGTTCTTGATTTAGCATTATCTAACACTGTTACGGGATATCCTCTGATTAGGAATCTCCGATACATCTCATCAAGTTGTAAAAGAAACTCCACTTCCTCCGAGCAATTCCTCCGTGCTCTTAAAAATTCCCCATATGGGACACTCCATTTTAAACACTTCGGATGAGCACTGTTAGCTGATAAAATGCTGTTACATGCAGTTGTTTTTCGAAAAAGTGTTGTACAGATTTTCTGATCTTTTATGTAAACATGAATGTCCAGATAGTCTATCTCTATTTTACTGATATTGTAAGTGAATTGGAATTGAAAGATGTTGTTATTGAGACTTTTGAGGAAGATTGTAAGATCCTCTGTATCTCCCTCCCAAATTAAAAACAGATCGTCTATATAACGTACCCAAAGTACAATGTGCTCCATCATCGGTTTATTCTTGTCTGACCAAATTTGTTCTGCCTCCCACATGCCCATGGTGAGATTCGCATATGTGGGTGCAAAGGAAGTCCCCATTGCTGTACCTTTGCTTTGCTTATAATATTTATTATCAAAAATAAAGATGTTATTCGTGAGGCAGAACCGTAGCATTTCCACTAACATATTGGTCTGTTGGAGTACATTTAATGATCTTGATCGAAGAAAGTATTGGCAGGCTTTGATCCCATCTTCATGCCGAATTGAAGTGTACAGTGATACAACATCAATGGTTATCATTATATACTCATCTTTCCAGGGTACGATTCTGTTTAAAAAGTCCATCGAGTCTCTGATGTAGGACGGTAGATCTTGTACAAATGAAAATAGGAAAATATCCAGGAATCTTGAGGTGTTCTCTAATAAGGAACTACAGGAACTGACGATGGACGTCCCGGCGGATTATCTAAGCTTTTATGTACCTTGGGTAGTACATAAATTGTTGGTGTTACCGGATGTTTTATCAAAAGATAGTCCAACTCATTCTCATCAAGTAAACCATCCTGATGCCAGTCCTGAAGCATCTTATGGAACTTGCTCATGATTATAGGTGTCGGATCTTCCTTTAATTTTTCATAATTAGACAGATCGTTCAATTGTCGCTTGATTTCAGTGTAGTATTTTTGAGCATCCATAACTACAATATTACCCCCTTTGTCGGAGGATTTTATAACGATCTTGTCATCCGATCTTAAGTCATTCAAGGCCCACCTATCGTCATGAGACATGTTTCCAAATTTATTTTGGTTCCTCTTCTTTTCTTTGATGTAAATAGTACGTAATTCCTCTGTCATTAATTCCTGGAATATATCAATTCTATTGCCCGCTGGTAGTTGTGGGCAAAATCTCGACCTGGATTTACATTCGCTGCTGATGGTTAAATTCGTTGTAATTGCCATTGCTTCACAAATTTGTGTGTTCGTCATATCCTCTGTTTCCAGTGGTGCATTCATATCACTTTCAGACAATAAGCTATGTGCTGTTGTTAATGGCACAAGGTCATTGAGGGTAAGTGGTGTTAGAGGTTCTTGGTTTTGCTGTCCCACAGTTCTTGTTGGCATTGACGCAAAATATTTTTTCAATTTGAGTTTACGGCAGAAGAGGTATAGATCTACCCTGGACATTGCTAAGTCCATACTGTTGGAAGGGCAGAACGTTAGTCCTTTGTTTAGTAGATTGAGGTGTTTTTTTGTCAGCTTTTTTGAGGAGAGGTTAACAACCAGGTTATTTTCTTGATGTTGAAGTGAGTCGAGCAGTGATGGAGTCTCTATTTCTTTGAATCTCATTTTTTTGGGTTTGTTTTTTGCGCCCCCGTCTGGTTCTTTTGATTGGTTTTCCGTTTTTTGGGGGATACCTCTTCCTCGCGTCGTCATTCTCACGAGACGCATTTCCCCGGAAAAATCCAATGCACATCTGTTCGTTGGTAGTCCATCTCCTGAGCTTACTTCTGAGCTCTCCGCACTTGATATCCTGGCAACTTCCACATGTGCTGTTGTCTGGTCTAAAGCTCGATCCATTGCTGGTTTCTTATAATTTGTATCATATCTCCTAGCAAAGGTGTAAACTCTTCCTGTAGCGTAATCTATTTTGTCACGCTGAAACTTTCGTATTTTTTTGTTTTGTACCTCCTCCTCATGTTTATTCAATTACTTTTCCATGTCTTCAAATGCTTTATTACCCTCTTTGAAATTTTCCAGTGTTTTTTCCAAATCTTTTATCTTATCCATTGTTTGTGACAGTCTCCTTTCTGCATGTATAATCAGGGTATCAATTAATTTCATAGAACATTCATTAGTATCTGATTGCCATTTCAACAATAGGTCTGGGTCCAAGTCACTCAGAGTAGGTAGAACAAAAATTCGTAGGCCTCTAGGGACTCTCTTGCAGTCGATGTATTTTTTTTAGAGTGACACTTTCCCACCATTTGTTAATCTCTACTATTCTCGCTTGTTCCAATTCTTTTAACAGTTGTTTTGGTGAATTCATTGACCCCGTTTTTTTAGTGCCATGCTGGCTATGTGCCGCTGTTAATTCTCCTTCATTGTCAAACATATCCTAGAACTATACTATAATATATATACACATATATATATTCCTTTCCGCATGGTCCCATTTTCCTGGCCAAGGGCGCTTCTATGGTGGTGCGTGACGAGTACGGCAGGACCAAGCCGTTTCCAATATTCACAACACTGATCCCCCAAAGGGAGCTTCTCACCGCACTCACAACTCCGTGCTTCTCTATGCAGTTCCAATAAATTCCATCCACTTAATGCAGTTCAAGGGTGTTTATTCATAGCCTGCCAACACACCCCTACGCGTTTCAGTCTCCACCGAGACCTTGTTCACGGGGAAAAAACGACAATGAATAAACACCCTTGAACTGCATTAAGTGGATGGAATTTATTGGAACTGCATAGAGAAGCACGGAGTTGTGAGTGCGATGAGAAGCTCCCTTTGGGGGATCAGTGTTGTGTGTGTGTGTGTGTGTGTGTGTGTGTGTGTGTGTGTGTGTGTGTGTGTGTGTGTGTGTGTGTGTGTGTGTGTGTGTATATATATATATATATATATATATATATATATATATATATATAATCTACTGGCGGTCGCCAGTAGTTATAATTAGGATCTTTATCCATAGGAAATCCGCAACATTCTATTCCCAATAAGTTTGGCGTCGTTTGACGAATCATCGCGAAATTTTCAAAACTAGTGGGGCGCTCCGGTCCGCTCCTGTCTTGAAAGTTTCGGGGTGATTCATCAAGCGGCGGCCGAGAAAAAAGGGGGGTCCCAAAACGCGTTTTCTCCATGTTAATTCCCATAGGAAATTTTAGCCACGGCTACAGCCCGAACTGCTGAACGGAATTACACCAAATTTTGCAAAAAGGTAGCGCTTGGTTCAGAAAGCAACCTTTTTTTTAAATGGTGTAAATCCGTTCAGTAATTGCGGAGAAATTAAAAAAATAAGAGTGAAAAAATCAATTTCCCATAGGAAACTTTATGCAAGGCTACAGCCAAAACTGCGGAACGGTAGAACCGAGGAACAAGAAAGCAGAAAAACAACTGCGTAAAACGCAAAAAGGGGGCAGGGTAGAAACCCCCTAGGCCTGCTCAGGGCCCAAAAAAAATTATATATATTTTTTTTTAAAAATCGGCAGAAAACGCGCTTCTTTGTGATTTGGCCCCCGGGTGGGCCAAGTCCCGGGGGCATGCGGGGTTAATGAAAATGTATGTGGGGGGGCCTTCCCGGAAACCGCCACCCCCCGGGGCTTTCAATTAAAATGCTGCGGGAGGGCTTTGGGCCCTCCCGCAGGGCCCTCCCGCAGCCCCGGGGACCGCCACCCCCCGGGGCTTCTTTTTTTTTTTTTTTTAAATAACCTGTTGGGGGGGGGGGGGGGCAGCGAGCCACCCCACATGCCCCGGGGACCGCCACACCTCCCCGGGGCACTAAATAATAAAATGTGGGGGTCCGTTTAGGACCCCCGAGCCCCGGGGACCACCACTTCCCCGGGGCTGTGAACAGAGATGGGAGGGGGCCGCGCGGCCCCTCCTGGAGCCCTTGATGGCCCTGGGGACCGCCACCCCCAGGGCCGCCTCCTGCAGTGTCCCGGGGTGCCTACCCCGGGACACTGCTGTTTGCTTCATTGAAGCGAGAGCAGGGAAACCTGCTCTCGCTTCAATGAAGCAAAGCAGTATTGCTTTTCCATAAGGGGAGCTGCATGTCAGCAGCTCCCCTTATGGAAAAGCAATGCCGGCTCCCGCAGGACGCGGGGAGCAGACGGGACTGTGGGGGGATTGGGGACCCCCCCCCACAGTCCCCAACCAGAGGCCAGGCCCCAGGGGATGGGGTCCCCGGGGCCATTAGTGGCCCGGGAAGGGGGCCACGCGGCCCCCCTCCCCTACAAATAAAAATTTAAAAATTAATTTATTTTTTTTAAATGTAAAGGCCGGCCCCGGGGGATGGGTTCCCCGGGGCCATAAGTGGCCTAAGGAGGGGGGCCACGCAGCCCCCCTCCAATATTTTTAAATAAAAAAACAAAGCGGGCATGCCCCGGGGGATGGGGTCCCCGGGGCCAATAGAGGCCCAGGGAAGGGGGACCACGCGGCCCCCTTCCCGTTTTTTTAAAATTTTAAAAATAAATAAATAAATAAAAAATCCTCAGGCCCTGGGGGATGGGGTCCCCGGGGCAAAAAGTGGCTGAGGGTAGGGGGGCCACGCAGCCCCCCCATACAAAAAAAAGATCGGCATCGCGCCGGAGGCTCCGCCCCCTCCCTGCAGCAGTCTGCAAACGCGCCCCCTGGCGCGTTTTAAGAAGGGGAAGTAATTCCCCTTGAATACTGGGGGTCCCTGGGGGCCAAGTAGCCCACCAGGAACCTCCAGTATGCGCCAGGGGGCTGTGTTGCAGAGAGGTGTACAGAGGCCACGCCCCTTTTTACACCTCTCTGCAACGCAGCTCTGTGGCGCTTTTTGGAGGTACCTGGTGGGCTAGTTGGACTCCAGGGACCCTCAGGATTCAAGGGGACTTAATCCCCCAACTTAAAACGCGCCACGGGGCGCGTTTGCACAGTGGTGAAGGGAGGGGGCGGGGCTTCAGGTGACGTGTGCAAACAGGCCCTGTGGCGTGTTTTAAGTTCAGGAATTAATTCCTCTTCAATCCTGAGGGTCCCTGGGGGCCAACTAGCCCACCAGGTACCTTCCAGTAAGCGCCACGGAGCTGCGTTGCAGAGTGTTGTAAAAAGGGGCGTGGCCTCTGAACACCTCTCTGCAACACAGCTCTCTGGCGCATACTGGAGGTACCTGGTGGGATAGTTGGCCCCTAGGGACACTCTGGAATGAGGAGGAATTAATTCTCCAACTTAAAACGCGCCACAGGGCGTGTTTGCAGACATGTCACCTCAGGCCACACCCCCTTCCTTCACCATTGTGCAAATATTCCTCTAAAATCAGCCGAACTACGAATTCCGATTTACTCACCTGTTATCAGGAGAGAACCCAGTGCTGCATCTTTTAGCCCAGCACTGACCCTGAAAAGTAATTCTAACCGTACTTACCAGTAACTTGAACTTCCTTCCATAGGCTAACATTGACTGGTTTCACTTGGAAATTCTTCGAAGTGTGGAGTTTTGGAACTTTATAATATTCCTCTAAAATCAGCCGAACTACGAATTCCGATTTACTCACCTGTTATCAGGAGAGAACCCAGTGCTGCATCTTTTAGCCCAGCACTGACCCTGAAAAGTAATTCTAACCGTACTTACCAGTAACTTGTATTTCCTTCCATAGGAATCCATTGTCTGGTTTTCAGCAGAAAAGTTTCAAAGTGTCGATTTTCACAAACTACAAATATTCCTTAAAAATCGCCTGTATGACTTAAACGCATTCTTTCAACTGTTCACAGGAGATGCACCAGTGCTGGATCCAGGATCCATCACTGAGTAAGAAAAAGTAACGATAACACTACTTACCTGCTAAGTGAATTTCCTCCCATAGGATAACATTGGTGATTCTATGTGAAAAAGTTTCTAAGTGTCAACTTTTAAAATACAATAATATTCCTTAAAAATCACTACTGTAACCAAAACGCTTTTACTCAACTGTTTACAGGAGATGTCCCAGGACTGAATCTAGGATCCAGTCCTGTGGTTAGAAAAGTAATCCATAAAGTAACTAATTGCATTTAACTAGAAATTCACATTGAGCTCAATGTTGCATTGTGTTTGAAATTGTGTTGCCCATTGCAACAACTGTAACTACTGTACTTAAAAGTCTATTGCCTATTTGCAAAGTATTTAAACTAAAGTAATTCATTCTGAGAAAGTATATTTTGTAATGTAATGTATAATGTAATTACAATGTAATTTAAAAAATAAAATATCTAAAAATAAATAATTTTAAAAAATGTAGTAAATCAGTATCAAAAAAATAAAGATAACAATTAATACATTTGAAAATTGTCATTTACAAAACCTTTGAAATTCACTGAAAAAAACCATAGGTTTCAGGCACGTTATAGTTAGAAATTAGCATTTAAAAAACCTTTGAAATTCACTGAAAAAACCATAGGTTTCAGACACGTTCTAGTTAGTTGGACATTGCACTCGTACAAAACCCGTGAAATTCCCCCGTTATAGTTAGTTCAGCTAACTATAACTCGCGCCCCCGTAATGCACTGCTGATGACGTCACATATTACATCACTCATGACATGGTCACACTCAGTCAAAGCACATCAGCAATTCAGCAAAAAGTGGGGGCATACCATGCAAGTAAGAGGGCACTTTCTCACAGCGTGTATAGTGCTTCTATTTGCAGACCCCTTTTGGGGCGGTTTGCGGAATCATGCCTGTTGTAAAACAGGGTTGTTAAGCACGGTAGTGGTGAATGGTGGAGGGATTTGGTATGTGTTTAATGTCTTGTGTGACTGAGTTTAAAAAGAGGCAGTTATGTGCTCCGTATAAAAAACCCACTTCCTACCTTTAACATTGGTGCAATGCGGTGTGTGTTAGTGGTAAAGGGAGCGTATGTATATATATATATATATATATATATATATATATATATATATATATATATATATATATATATATATATATATATATATATATATATATATATATATATATATATATATATATACACCGTCTATATTGATATTCACATGTACATATGTATACATATATGTATATATCTGTATACAATGAAATACCTAGCTATATATAATATGCACACATATGCATATAAATATATATAACTAAACCTTGATGGGTAATTTATTGTGCGTTGCTATTTGGGGATGTATCTAGATATTTGAGCTGGAATCACGACATACGACTTTTTAATAATTTAATTAAGGGGCAAATGTATGGTATTAAAAGAAGTGAACGGTAATATGGGAATTCATTATCCCTTTACCGTAAAAAGTGGTCAACATGTTTCTGCTCTGCGTCCCAGATGGGTACATAGCATTCGTCAGGACCAGGATGAATAATGGGCTCCACCTTTCTACACAATGTGTATGAAAGAGTTACACTCTAAAAACCGGGGGTGAAGATAACTACTCCCCGTGTAGTGCAATATTAAAAAGTGAGAGTATCTGTAGGTAAATAGGAAACAAAAAAACAAACAAACCGGACGTGCAAGTATGGTAAATGCACAATATGCTATACGTATAACACCACACATTATGCTGCGCGTGGTGGGGTCTAAGTGAAACACGTGTCAGTCATACGTGTTCACACTTCTTAAAAAACACTTATTTCTACTGCTTACCCAAAAACACTATCCTACTTAATCCATGGGAGGTCGAGGGTGGAAGGGCCTACTGTGGCTTTTTCTGAAAAAACACAATACACGGAAACATAGGCTACTTAGATTGTGGCCCATTTCAAAACATATAAAACATACATACAAACATTCATACACGTGCATGCCTTGTATTGAACAAGGAATGACGAATGTCGTAAACCTGAGTGATTATACAATCAACAAAGAAGAAGAAGCCGTCCTCGCGAAAGGCTTGGGCTTTGTCCCAACACCAAGAAATAATCCTTTTTTCCTTAACACCAAACTAGCACAGTTTTCCCGGAAAATAAAGCTGAAAGATTTCTTTGGAGAGATACGAGGAACTGATGACGGAAAAACAAACACAGGCCTTCGGAAAAAGTCTACGTTTACTCCACCTACTCAAAACATCTCATGTAATGTCCTTGCGTTTGAACAGGCAGTACTGAAGGAAGTCGAAGCAATCGACTTTAATAACACCAAAGGATTCCAGAATCTGACAAAGGGGGAGAGAACAGCCCTCCAAAAACTGAGAAACAACCATGAGCTGCTAGTCAAACCAGCCGATAAGGGTGGAGCCATAGTTCTCATGAATTATACCATGTACAGAGAGGAGTGCCTACGTCTTCTATCTGACGCTACGAGTTACGAGATACACCAGAATGACCCCACTACATGGATTATGAATAAAATCAAGAGCCTGGTTCATGAGGCGTTGACATGCGATTGGATCACGAAACATGAGGCTGAATTCCTCATAAATACAGAACCAAGAATACCAAGATTTTACACGCTCCCCAAAATCCACAAGAACAGGACACCACCACCAGGGAGACCAATAGTGTCGGGCATCGGATGAATATTGGAACCTTTATCCCAATTTTGCGATTGGTTCCTAAGACCCATCGTAAAAAAATCTCCATATTTGAAGGACACGAAGGACGTCTTATGCCACCTGAGGGACCTCGAGATTAACACTGAGGAGGACTTGTTCATAACTATGGACATCGAGGCACTCTACACGAGTATTCCCCAGAGACGGACTTTGGAGGTGGTGGAACAAATCCTCCTTAACCAAGATTGGTCTTTCATTACACCGACACACTTCATTATGGAGTGTGCGGAGTTGGCCCTCACTGAAAATTTCTTCGAGTTCGAAGACAAACTATATCATCAGATCAAAGGCACGTCAATGGGCAGCACCGTCGCGCCGAGTCTGGCGTGCCTTTACGTCCACCAGTTCGAGGAAGACCATATCTTCAGTGATAACGAATAGTTTACCTGTCGGTGTAGTTTTGCAGCTTGAAGACTTTCTGGATTCACTATGCTGTGGATTATTCCGCCATCTCGTGGTTGGGTCCGGATTCGTAGTCTTTTCTTTCTTTCTTTTTTTTTTTGTTGTTGGCCCAGGTGGGCGGCGACGCCCCCACCATTTGGTGTCCTCGGTGACGTCGTCGCACTTCCTGCGGAAGCTCCCACCTTTGGTCGCCATCTTCGGATTCTTTTTTCTTTTCCTCTTATTGTTTTGTTGTCTATGTCTTTTTCTTTTATCTTTCTATTTTTGTTTTGATCCCTCTAAACTCTGTATGTAGTCTAGTTTTACCCTTAACCTCCTATGTTATCTTCCTGGCGGAGGCGGGTGGGATCGCTAGTGAATCCAGAAAGTCTTCAAGCTGCAAAACTACACCGACAGGTAAGAAACTATTCGTTTTGCAGCGTGAATCTTTCTGGATTCACTATGCTGTGCATAGACTTTGTAGCGGTTTTCTGTTATTGCGGTGGTTGGGTGGAAGATGAGCATTGGTTGCTGAAAATGTGTTGTAAGACCTTCTGTCCTACTTGTGCCTCTTTGTTCATCTGGATATCAACACAGTAGTGTTTGGTGAACGTGTGCACGGAAGACCATGTTGCCGCTTGGCAAATGTCTTGTATAGGTGTGTTCGCTAGGAACGCAACCGTTGCTCCCTTCTTCCTTGTTGAGTGAGCCTGGGCGGCTCCTTGTAATTCTTGTCCTGCCTGCTTGTGGCAGAGTTGTATTGCTTGTGCAATCCATCGTGCTATGGTATTTTTTGTTACTGGTCGTCCCAAGAAACTGCTTGCGAAGGAAACGAAGAGTTGTTTTGTTTTCCTGCATTCCTTCGTCCTTTCTATGTAGTGCATCACTGCCCTTCTGGCGTCTAGCGTGTGTAGCGCCTTTTCTGTGGGCGTTGATGGTTTCTGGAAGAAACTTGGTATCTGTATTGTCTGGTTAATATGGAACCGCGACACCACCTTTGGCAGGAAGTGTGGGTCCGTTCTCATGACAATTCTGTCCTTGTGTATTTGCAAGTAGGGCTCTTGTACTGTAAGAGCCTGCAGTTCACTGACCCTTCGCAGTGACGTGATAGCCACCAAGAATGCGGTCTTTAGTGTGAGCATGTGCAGTGTGGTCTTGTGTATGGGCTCAAATGGTGATTGCATCAACTGTGTTAGCACCGTGTTGAGGTTCCAACTTGGGGCTGGCATCCTTTTTGGGGGGGCTATTCTTTTACCTCCCTCCAGGAATCTTTTGACCACCTGTGAGGTGAAGAAACTTTTCCCCGCTTCTCCCCTGGTGTAGGCCACTATGGCTGCTAAGTGAACCCTTAGTGACGAGTAGCTTAGCCCGCTGTGTAGTAGGTGCGTTAAGTATTTGTTGGAAAACGAGGCAGTATCTGTGAGGCCTGCACAAATAACATGACTACATTTGTCCTTCACTGGGAACCAAACACCCAATTGTAGCGCCTGACTCTGAGGGTAGCGTTGCAGAGCAGTCTGAGGCTTTACTCAAGGGAGGTTGTGTGGGCTAGTAATCGCCATTGGCAGGTGCGCAGAAATAACACTCAATAATTGATTGTCCAGTCTGTACTTTGCTTTATAAAAGTAAGAGTACATTTATTAAACACACACACTACTCAATACTATGCACCAATTTACAAATATACATAAGCTGTTGGAATTACTTTGTGACATTGCGTAACATCTCCACCCCTCCCAAAAGGGGGGGGTGGGGTCTAGTACCACCACTCCCATGTATGCACATCATCTTGCCCCCTAATGCAGTGTGTTGAGCATAACCTGGAGCGAGGGCCCTGCGCACTGGCACCATCCCAGTGGCGACCCACCCCATTACCTCAACACGCATTAAAAATAGGTTCACCTGCCCTAGTGACACATAACCCTGACTGAGCATCTTATATTGACCATACAGTATGCACCCCTACATATTCAGGGCTAACAGTCTGGGTTGTTCCTCACTTAAGCGCAGCAGCAAAAATACATGTTTACGCACACTTTAGAATGACAGTACTCAGCACCTTTGTTGGATCATTAAAATGCGTTGCAATTACAGCCCCTAAAGGCATCACAGATGAAATCACAGGATTACGCATATCCAGCCAGACACCCTAGCAGGAGTGTCTGGCAACATAACCCACTTTGCTTATGACATCACCTTACACAGGTACTTCACATTACATATGTGACCTTCAGTCCCTCTAAAAAGGAATAACAGTTAGTAAATGCAGTGCTGGTGCAATTACACCTCCAGGGGATGCCCTTCTCCAGACATCCCCAACTCAGCCCTTCACTCCTTGAGGCACTTCTCAAAACACCCTCAGCTGTAGAACAAAAGTTCCAGCCTAAAGGGAGTTAAATGCTGGCTGAGCCCTTGAGGGGTTATTCTTTTAAAATCCCTATGACACTTAGGGAGGGACTTTTCTTCGTGCTGGGGGTAGACTCCACTTCTCCAGCAGCTCCCCCAGCACCTTTGCGCCTGTGTGGTGGTGACCCCGTTCTCCTGGGGCCACCACAAGCCAAGAAAACGCTGTTTTGCCCTTGCAGGCCGATCCTGGCCTGCAAGGTATTATGGGATTCGCCGCATAATTGAACAGCGGCTCTCCCGCTGCTCCGGGGGGAGCCGCGATGTGGGCCTCCGGCCGCTTTGGCTGCCCGTTGGAGGGTCCGGTCCCACCCGGACCCTCAGGTAAGCTCTACGGCTCAGGGAGCCCACCCCTGGCCGCTCATTCCCATTTTTTGGGGGCCCGGTCCCACCCGGGCCCCGACTTCTGGGTGTTGGGGGCCCTGGTCCCACCCGGGACCCCCACAGACTCTCCACGTGGGAGGGCAGCCCGGGGAGCCAGGCTGCCCCCGCGCGGCCCACAGCTCCGTGTGCGGCCGCGGGAGCCAGCACCTTCATTCTGGTCTGCCCGCTCCGGCGGGCAGACACGGAGGTTCCCGCCGGTCCGGCGGACCTCGGGGGAGTGCAACGGCACTCCCCCCGCCTACCTCCCACTACTTCTGGGGCCCGGGGATGGGGTCCCGGGCCCCCAGGGCCATCTTCACGGGGGGTGCAACGGCACCCCCCGGCTTTGCTTCGGGGCCCGGGGATGGGGTCCCGGGCCCCTGGGGGTATCTTCACGGGGAGCGCGACGGCGCTCCCCGACTTTGCTTCGGGGCCCGGGGATGGGGTCCCGGGCCCCTCGAGACCTCCTCGCGGGTGGGGGGCGCAACGGCGCTCCTCCGCCTCCTCTGGTTCGGCGGGGGCCAGGGTGGGCTCCTGGCACCCCGTGTTTGGGGTCATCTTCACGGGGAGCGCGACGGCGCTCCCCGGCTTCCCTTTTCTTAGCCGGGGGCCAGGGTGGGCTCCTGGCACCCCGGAGGGCACAATCTTCACGGGGAGTGCGACGGCGCTCCCCGGCTTTGCTTCGGGGCCCGGGGATGGGCTCCTGGGCCCCCGACCTCCCCTTCGTGGGGGGGTCAAAGGTCGCTCACCTTCTGGGGGCCATAGCTCAGCCCCTGGGGGACCAATCTGCCCCATTTTCGTGTCCTTGCGCTCCTGGCGGCCAGCCCCAGCCACTGGGAACACTCTCCTTCGCCCTCGGGGTCCCTGAGAGGGGGGATTCGGCAGGGAGCTGTCTTCACTGGCTCCCTGCGCCAGCCTTTCGCGCGTCTCCCCTCCTTGGCCTCTCTTCTCCCTGCGCAGAGGCCTCTGCTTCTGCGCACTGGGCTCTTCTTCTGGTGCTGGCAGGGCCCTGGGGGACAGTCAGGGGGTTCCTCCTTCCAACTGCCCATTGCCAGGCTCCAGCACCTTCCGCCTCCGCAGACCACACCCAGGAGAGAGCTTCCCTTCCTGTGCAAACACTTTTTAAAAGTTGAGTAGGGGGCTGGCAGGAAGTCTGTTTGTCCTATCAAACAGCGACACATCACTTCCCTGCCCCTGCTCCCTCCTCCTGGTCCAGCCTCTGGGCTTGTTCAAAATGGCGTCGTCCAGGGTCTCTGGCCACATGGTCTCTGAAACAAGACCCTTTCCCCAGGGCTGCCTTCACCTTGGTTCAGCTTGGTGCCTGGCACCCAGCGACAGCTGCTGATGGATTAGCCTGTAGCTCCACCTATCTCCTCTCCTTGGAGGGAAGATCTTTGCTCTGGGAAGAAGGGTCATTAATCTAACCTGCCAGGGCCAGACCCCAGCCAGGGACTCAGAGAAATATGACATTCCTGGATGACCCAAAAGCAGTACAAATATGACTTTGGACTCTGCAGAATACTTCTTTTCACATCCGCTACCGTGGACGTTAGTGCGTGTCTGGAATCTGTAGGCCTTATGGAAGTTAATCTAACACATGGGCTCCACATTCCCATAGGGGAATAATGAAGTGAAAAACACAGTAAAGCACCCTGACTTTCCCTGGCATGTTCCTTCCTAGTGTATAAGGCCTATTCCGTGTCACCACCCAATTCTGCATAAGTCCTGCCACACCATTCACTTCGTAGCTGCTCCCGGGCTGCGCACGCCAAGAATCTCCCCTGCGCAGCCCTTACACGTGTGCACACGCATGTACACAGGTGTCTGCATGTAACCAACCCGGTGCCCCTTACTCCAGCTGCTGCGCAGCAGCAGCAGCCTAGTCAAGCTAGGGGGACACCAGTAAAATCCACATGCAGTCTCTTCCATCATGAGTTCACTGTGGATGAGTCCCAATTTACGAGGCTCTCCCACAGTAAAAGCTCAACAATTAGGTGCTCAAAAAGCGAAAAATCCGGGCGGCCCATAGTGTCAGAACCACCTTCTAACAGTATTGTAGTACCGTTGATTCTTTTGTGACCTTTCGTTGCAGTCCCTCTTTAATGCACCATTGCGAGAACCTTTTCCACTTTGCAATGTAGCATTTTCTTGTAGTGGGTCTCCTTGCTTCTCTGAGTACCGCCATGGTGCTTGGTGGTAACTTGAGGTGTGCGAATTCTAGGTCCTCAGGAGCCATGCTGCTAGGCTGAGGCTCTCTGGTTCTGGGTGGAGCACTTTTCCTTCTTGCATTGTTAGGAGGTCTTTCCTTCTGCTGAACCTGTGCGCTGGTTCCTGTGCCATTTCCATTATTTGTGAGAACCATGATTGTCTGGCCCACTGAGGTGCCACTAGTATGAGTGTCATGCTGCTGCTCCTGCATTTGCTGAGTACCTTGTGCAACAGTGGTATCGGGGGAAAAGCGTATGCAAATTCGTTCGACCAACTTATCCATAGCGCATTCCCTAGGGACCTTTGGTCCGGTTGTCTGGATGCGTAATGTTGGCATTTTGCATTCTGGAGTGTTGCAAACAGGTCTATCCGTGGTGTACCCCACTTTTGGAACAGCCGCTGCACCTCCTGTTGGTTGAGTTCCCATTCGTGGGACGCAGACGTCTGCCTGCTGAGTCGGTCTGCTTCTACATTGTCTATTCCTGGAAGGTGTATTGCCAGTAGGTCTATCCTTAGAGGGATGGCCCATCTCCAAATCTCTTGTGCCAGGCTTGATAGCGGTGCTGACTGTGTTCCACCTTGCTTGTTGATGTAGAACATGGTGGTTGTGTTGTCTGTTTGTATCAGCACTCGCTGTCCGTAAAGCTGCTTCTGAAAGGCTTTTAAGGCTAGGACACAGTTTTTTGTTCTAGGTAGTTGATGTGTTTCACTGCATCTTGTTGTGACCACAGCCCCCTGACGCGGAGTCTGTCCATGTGCGTGCCCCAGCCCTGCTGTGAGGCGTCTGTTGTGATGGTCACTGTTGGAGTTGGCTGTGTGAATGGCTTCCCTTGTGATATGTTCTCTTCCTTCCACCACGCTATTTCTTGCTGCACTGCGTGTGTGACAACCACTAGATCTTCCCAACTCCCTGTCGCTTGTGACCACTGCTGCTGTATCCATTCTTGGAACGGTCTCATGTGCAGCCTGATATGTGGGACTAGGTGGATGCATGATGCCATCATTCCCATTAGTCTGCTCACCGTCCTCACTGCCAGAACTTGCCCCTTCTGGTAATGACGTGTTTCCCTCAGGAGCGCTATAGTACTCTTGTCGCTGGGGAACACCTTGGACTGTGTGCTGTCGATTTGTGCTCCTAAGAATATTTTGATCTGCGGAGGTTCTGTTGACGATTTCTCCCAATGTATTGAGAAACCTAGTCTGGACAGTGTTTGTATGACTTGTTTGATGTGATCCTTGCAGAGTTTGTATGATCCTGCTTTCAAAAGCCAGTCGTCGAGGTAGGGGTATACATGTATGCCCTTTCTCCGTAGGTGCGCTGCCGCTGCTGCAAGGCATTTTGTGAAAACCCTTGGTGCGGACTTGAGCCCGAAGGCTAGCACTGTGAACTGGTAGTGATTGTGGCCAATTACGAATCTTAGTAGACGTTTGTGTTTGATGAGTATGTGTAGATATGCGTCCTTCATGTCTATGGTCGCCATGTAATCCCCTTCTTGGATTTGGGGTATTACTTCCTGAAGTGACGTCATTTTGAATTTTTGAGTTTTTACAAACTTGTTGAGGAATCTGAGGTCCAGTATTGGCCTTAGTGTTTCGTCTACCTTTGGCACTAGGAAGTACGTTGAGTAGACTCCCCTGTTCCTTTCGTTTATTGGAACTGGTTCTATTGCTCTTTTTTGTAGCAGCTCCTCTGCTTCTAGACGTAGGAGGGCGAGCTCCTTTGCGGGAATTGCCCGGTGTCTTGGTTTTTTGCTTGGGGGGTTTCTTTGGAGTTCTATGCAGTATCCGTGCTGTATGATGTTTAGTATCCATTTGTCCGTGGTAATCTCCCTCCATTGTGTGAGGAAGTTTCCTATTCTGCCCCCCACCGGGGTTGTATGCTCGGTGGTTATTTGTTTGCTGTGTGTGTTTTTTCTTTTGTCCTTTTGTTGACTTCTCCTCTCCCTTGGTGTTAAAAGGGGAGGGTTTGGTTTGTTTGTGGAGTCACTTTGAGGTGGGCTGCTGACCCCTCTTCGGGGTTGTCCCCGTCCGTACCCGCGTCCTCGAAAGGACCGTCCTCTGGGTTGATATTGCCAGTTTTGCTGCTGTTGTCCCTGTTGGCTCTGGCCTTGGTTGTTCCCCTGGTATCCTTGTTGGGGAGATTGGTGGGAAGTGGCGGGTGCATTGCCCCCTCTACCATTGGGCCGCCTTGAGGGTGTTCCTCTTCTCATCCCTCTGAATTGCAGTGCTCCCATGGACCTCGCAGTTTCATTGTCTTTCTTGAGCTGCGTTAACTTCTCGTCCACTGGGGCTCCAAACAGTTTCTGGCCGTCGAATGGCGTGTTCTGGATGTTGCTTTGTACCTCCGGTTTGAAACCTGAGATCCTGAGCCATGCGTGTCTCCTTTCGGTCACCCCTATCATCATTTGCCTGCCGGAGTTCTCTGCTGCGTCCAAGGCTGATTTTAGGCAACTGTTTGCCATAGCCTTGCCCTCTTCCACCAGGTGATTAGCCCTTTGTTGGTGTTGTTGTGGTAGGTGTGTTATGAGCTGGCTCATCTCATCCCAATGCTGGTATGCATGCCTGCTGATGAGGGCGTTGGAGTTGGCGATGCGCCAGTGTATGGCTGCGTTCCTCTCCACCTTTCTTCCTGTGAGGTCCATTTGTTTGCTCTCCTTGTCTGGAGGTGGACCTGTGTTAGTGGGCACATTTGCCCTTTTCCTTGCCGTTGCAGTGATAATGGAGTCTGCTGGCACTGACCCTTGTATGTACGCAGGGTCTTTAGAGGAGTGCTTGTATTTCTTTTCGCTCCTTGGTGTAACCGCCTTGCAGACTGCCGGTTCTTTGAAGGCCTCCCTTCCCTGGTCCAGGACGCTAGGGAGCATGGGTAGGAACTGGGATGTTGTTTGTTGAGGAAGTAGGGTTTCCAAAAGGAAACATGCCTTTGCCTTCTCCTCTTGCATTTCGACGCCATACGTTGCTGCAGCCCTTTGGACGACCACATTGTAGGCTCCAATGTCGTCTGGCGGCGAAGGCCTCGAGGGATAAGAGTCTACCCCTTCTTCTGGTGATTCTGCGTCGAGGTCTTGCCAGTCTAGGTCTTGTTCTTCTGAGGGCGCCGAGTCCCGGTAAGACTAACTCTTCTTCGGCTTCGAGGTAGTAGTCTTCTTCGCCATGTTCGTCGAGCGGTTCGGGGGGTTTTAGGGGGCTCGATGTCTTCGTTTTCGTCCTCCGCGAGTGTTTCGCGTGCTGGCTTCGACAGAATGGCGTATTGCTTCATTTTTTCGTCGAAGTCTTTTTTCCTTTGCAGGATGCTCGCCATCTCTGCTTCGAGCCTTCTCTTCTTCTTCTCAATCTCGTGGACCCTTTCGGCGTTGACGGATGAAGCGCCCCTCTTCGTGGTCTCGGACGTCGAGGATGACGCCGGGCCTTCCTTTCTGGGTGTCGAGGCTTCCTTTTCGGAGGTTACCTTCGACGCCCTTTGTTTTTCGGAGGGTTTTGCCGATTGGGAGTCCTTCACGAAGGATCCGCTCGGTTGTTTGTCCTTGGTTGCTGTTGCTTTCGTCGAGTGTTTCGGCGGCAACGCTCCCTTCGAGGACTTGGCTTCACTTCTGAGAGTGTCGCTCGGGGCCTTAGCTTCACTCCTTCGAGCGTCGCTTGGGTGCTTCGGGGTCGACGTCTCCCTTACCTCCTTCGAAGTTTTCTTGTGGACCTCGACGACTGAGCAGTCCTCCGGTCCCTCTGCGATGTTGTCTTCCTCTCCACTCGAGAGGCCCAGGTCTCGGAGCGATGGAGGTGCTCCCTGGCCCTGCATGCTGTGTTTCGCCCTTCTTTGCCTCTCTCTCACCCGGATGGTTTTCGGGGTGAACGCCGAACACGCGTTGCAGTCGTCGCTGATGTGTTCGAGCGGCAAGCAGATGTTGCAGACTGGGTGCTGGTCCTTCTGGGCGTACTTGTGGTGACAATTTTGGCAAAACTTGAACGGTGTCTTGTCCATACCCGCGCTCAGGGGGCCCCCTGTGAGCTTATTCTCTGTAGGCGTCGAGATTTTGGTCGTGGACCTTCTACCTTGTAGTCCTTTTCGTCGCCTCCTGTACTCGTCTCCTCGTCCGGTGTCCTCAGGAAACGATCTTTTTGTGAATATTTCGACTTCTTGAGATTCTTCGTCCAACTTTCTGGAACTTCTCGTCGACGATCCAGACCCCACGACGGAAAAAAGAATCTGAAGATGGCGACCAAAGGTGGGAGCTTCCGCAGGAAGCGCGACGACGTCACCGAGGACACCAAATGGTGGGGGCGTCGCCGCCCACCTGGGCCAACAAAAAAAAAAAAAAAACAGAAAGAAAAGACTACGAATCCGGACCCAACCACGAGATGGCGGAATAATGCACAGCATAGTGAATCCAGAAAGATTCACGCTGCAAAGCAACCCTTTCAACCACCAGATGAAGACGTGGAAGCGATATATAGACGACATCTTTGTCGTGTGGCATGGTACACTGGAGGAAGCCAGCACTTTCGTGGAGTGGATCAACAGCAAAGACATCCATCTCAATTTCACTCATTCCATTGAGAAAAACCATGCTATTTTTCTGGACCTGGACATCACCTTGACTACGGAAGGGATCTCCACCAAAGTACACACTAAACCAACAGACAGGAATAGTCTCCTACTATATGAGAGCTACCATCCAAGGGCACTACGACAAAATCTGCTTGTGGGCCAATTCCTAAGAGTGCGAAGAAATTGCTCAGAACTAGAGTCATTTCACACACAGGCAGAAGAACTGGAATCCAAACTCCTGGCAAGACACTATCCAAAACGTATGGTCAGGAGAGCCAAGAAAAGTGCAAGAAATAATAACAGAGAAGCCCTGCTCGATACTACAACAAAGGAACAATCCGACCGTTTGGTATGTGTGACCACATACACCCCCGTGTCCAACAAAGTGCAGAATATCATTAAAAAGAAATGGGCGATACTCAATAGCGGAACAAGACAGTGGGAACCTCCCCTCTTCGCTTTCAAGAGAAGCAGAAACCTGCGAGATGACCTGGTACACTCTAAAATCACACGGGAGGAAGAGGATAATCAGTCTACCCTCTGGAGCCAACCAAAGCCAGTCGGTCATTTCCCATGTGGTAACTGTGTATGCTGCCAGTTTACCACCACCACCAAAAAAGTGGATATCGGCACAAACAGACCCTGGAGATTAAAAAACTTCAGTAACTGCAACACTGAAAACGTGATATACATGCTTAGTTGCCCATGCAACTTGAAGTACATTGGGATGACTACAAGGAAGGTGAAAACACGAATTAATGAACACCGTAGCACAATTCGGTGCAAAAAATCTAACACCAGATTGACCAAGCATTTTCTTGAAAAGAATCACACAGAATCAGATCTCAGATGGGTGGTCATGGAGGTAATGAGGAAACAGAAAACAGATATAAGCCAACAACTACATGTCAGGGAGCAACGCTGGGTTTACCGGTTGCGCTCATGGGATACAGGGCTCAATGACAAAATACCATGGCTACAACTATCCTGCTGAACTAACAATACATATACTGTTTACCATCAGTCAGTCGTTGTAGAGGTGTGTTCCTTTCCTCCTTCCCCCCCTAAAATAAGCAAGAATTGCTATAGCAAGTGGAACATCTGATTTCACCTTGGTCATAGTAATACAGTGTCATACCAACTGTTCTAACTGCGAAAAAGATCTATGTACTATTTTTGACCCTAAAATATCAATATAACACAACAACTCTTAAATCAATTGTTCCCTCTTATGGCCTGCCGTTAAAATAGGAGGTGATTAGTAATGACTTCATGTATTGAGACACGACCACAATATCTGGCAACTGATTAACATAAAGTGATTTATTGTGAGGCACTATGAACGGTGCATTTTTACAATTCTTATCTTTTGCACGTGTGCTCACTGCAAACACACAGAAGAGAAGGGTCCTCATCATTTTATGCGATCCGTCGTTCTCCTGGCATTTGACAGTATTATCGCTTAGAAACGATCTGATTTTATCAACACGCATGCTCAAAAAGCATACAATACGAACCGCTATATACAAGCGGATTCGTGTTTTTACCATGATGTAGTGTTCTCCTGGCATTTGACAGTATTATCTCCTAGAAATTATCTGATTTTACCAACACGCATGCGCAAAAAGCAAACAATACGAACCGCTATACACAAGCGGATTCGTGTTTTTCACTTGCGCACTCTTAATCACCACGTGTCTCTCACCAAAGGGAGGAGAGCGGTGTAGCGAGGTTAGCGCACGCGCCCTTCAGTGTTATGGGTGTGCCACCAGATAGAGTCCACCCACTAGATCTTTTCGCCCAAGAACAGGCAACCAGGCAGTTAACCAGGCGTACACCGGAACCCGCACAGGCGGTAACAATTATCTTTCAATTAGTTACGAAAGAGCCACTGCGCATGAGTATAAAAACTCGCTCCCCACACACCATCCTTTACCGGCGGGGAGGCGAAGCGGACGATCGTAGATGAGACTGCTGGAAGCGCTGAAAATGACAGTAAGAGTATGAGTGTCATGGATAAATGTAGAAGCGTATTGTTAACGCCCAATGTGCATGTACTCAATACAAGGCATGCACGTGTATGAATGTTTGTATGTATGTTTTATATGTTTTGAAATGGGCCACAATCTAAGTAGCCTATGTTTCCGTGTATTGTTTTTTTTCAGAAAAAGCCACAGTAGGCCCTTCTACCCTCGACCTCCCATGGATTAAGTAGGATAGTGTCTTTGGGTAAGCAGTAGAAGGAAAATGCTACTTACCAGTATGCATCTGTTCTTGGCATGTAGAGCTGCAGATCCTCACACTGTGCATTAGATCGCCATCTGGTGTTGGGCTCGGATGCTTGCACTTTGTTGTTGTCTTCGAAGAAGTCTTTTGTAGTCATGTGATAGGTGGGGCATCGACTCCATCCTCAGATTGTTTTTCGCCATAATGGGGAGTGATGGAGTTAGTAGAAAAAGATGTCCATGTGTGTATATCTAAATAAGACAGGACTGGAACACATACAGGTCCCGGGGAGGTGGGTGGGCGTGTGAGGATCTGCAGCTCTACATGCCAAGAACAGATGCATACTGGTAAGTAGCATTTTCCGTTCGAGGCATGTGAGCTGCAGAGCTCACACTGTGCATAGACTGTACAGCAGTATCTCCCCTAGCGGTGGTCACCTGTATGTGTTGCAGTAGTTTGAAAAAGTGTTCTAAGGACAGCTTGGCCCACAGAAGCTTGTTGCTTGGCTTGCACATCAACACAATAGTGTTTAGTGAAGGTGTGTGTTGTAGACCATGTGGCTGCCTTACAGATGTCTTCTAAGGGAATGTTCCCTAAGAATGCCATGGAAGCCCCTAGTTTGCGTGTTGAGTGTGCTCTAGGGGGAATTGATAATGTGCGTTTGGCTTTTTGGTAGCAAATTTGGATACATTTAACAATCCACCTTGCAATCCCAGCTTTTGAGATGGGGTTACCCTTATGTGGCGGAGAGAAAGCTACAAACAATTGTTTGGTTTTGCGAAATGATTTGGTTCTGTCAATGTAATACATTAGGGCTCTTTTGACATCCAGGGTGTGGAGAGCTCTTTCTGCTACAGAATCTGGGTTTTGAAAAAACACGGGTAGTTCTACAGATTGGTTAAGGTGGAAAGGCGAAATGACTTTTGGAAGGAATTTTGGGTTTGTCCTGAGAACTATTTTGTTA
The DNA here is from genome assembly GCA_963921515.1 of Calotriton arnoldi. NCBI lineage: Eukaryota > Metazoa > Chordata > Amphibia > Caudata > Salamandridae > Calotriton > Calotriton arnoldi. Next base: position 178,018 of record CAWUFW010000652.1, read on the forward strand.
TGATGTATTTGTAAGAAGGGCTCTTGTATAGTTAAAGCCTGGATCTCACTGACTCTCCTGAGAGAGGTGATTGCAATTAGGAACGCGACTTTCCATGTAAGGAATTGAAGTTCACATTTATGCAGGGGTTCAAATGGTGGTCCCATGAGCCTAGTAAGTACTATGTTAAGATTCCACACTGGGGAAGGTGGTAATCTGGGAGGTATGATCCGTTTAAGGCCTTCCATAAAGGCTTTAATGGCTGGGACTCTAAAGAGTGATAAGTGTTGCCTGTTCTGTAGGTAAGCAGCAAGGGCCGCTAGATGCAGACGTATGGATGAGTATGCAAGATTACATCTTTGCAAATGTAGTAAGTAGCAAATGATGTTTTGCGTGGAGGCCTGTAATGGCTGGATATTATTGTTAGTGCAGTAAATAGCGAATCTTTTCCATTTTGCTGCATAGCAAGCTCTGGTAGTAGGGCGTCTAGCCTCTTTAATAACGTTCATACAGTCTGCCGGTAGGTTAAGGTAACCGAATTCTAGGACTTCAGGAGCCAGATCGCAAGGTTCAGTTGGGATGGATCTGGGTGCCTTATCTCTCCATGGCTCTGCGTTAGCATTGATGGGGAGAGGTGTAGTTTTTGATATGGGACTACTGATAGTTCTAGCAGTGTGGTGAACCACGGTTGGCGTGCCCATGTGGGAGCTACTAGGATCATTTTTAGAGACTGTTGTCGGAGCTTGCGTACCACAAGTGGAAGGAGTGGTAGTGGTGGAAAAGCGTACGCAAATCTGCCGGACCAGTTCATCCATATCGCATTGCCCTTGGACTGCGGGTGTGGAAACCTGGCGGCGAAGGTTGGGCATTTTGCGTTTTGGTGTGTGGCGAACAGATCTATGTCTGGCTGGCCCCACATGTGGAAAAACGGTAGAAGAACTTGTGGATGTAGTTCCCATTCGTGAATCTGTTGTGTCTGTCGACTTAACAGATCGGCAATCTGATTGTGAACTCCTGGTAGGTGTTCTGCTAGAAGGTATATGTTCTGTGGAATGGCCCACCTCCAAATGTCCTGTGCCAGTTGGGACAGTTGTGGAGAGTGTATCCCCCCCTGTTTTTTATGTAGTACATGGCTGTGATGTTGTCTGTTCGGATCAGGACAGCCTTGTTTTGTACGTGGAGTTGGAAGGATTTGACAGCTAGGAATATAGCTAGTAACTCCAGATGATTGATGTGGAGCAGCTTTTGTTGCGCTAGACACTCTTGTAGGGGACGCATTTGAAGTTTTGCATGAGGGACGATGAAAATGCAAGATGCCATCATGCCGATTAGTTGCATGAATACTCTGGCTGTGAGAGTGTTGTATTTGAAACCTGGTGATGAGGGTTTGTATACTGGCTATCCTGGCTGGGGTGGGATAAGCTAGGGCTGTGGAAGTGTTTATTGTGGCTCCTAGATATTGATGTATATGGGATGGTTGGAGGTGCGACTTGGTGTAGTTGATTGTGAACCCCAAGTTGTGTAGTGTTTGTATAGTTTGATGAGTGTCTTGGACACACTGGTTGAATGATCTGGCTTTGATGAGCCAGTCGTCCAGGTATGGGAAGACATGTATTTGCTGCAAGGCATTTGGTAAACAGTCTTGGAGCAGTGGTGACTCCGAATGGAAGTACTTTGAACTGGTAGTGCTGTCCATCGAGTACGAACCTTAGATACTTCCTGTGAGCAGGATGTATGGGAATGTGGAAGTAGGCGTCCTTGAGGTCTAGTGTGGCAATTAAGTCTTCTTGTTGTAGTAAGGGAAGCACTTGTTGGAGAGTGATCATGTGAAAATGATCAGAATGTATATATTGATTGAGGGGTCTGAGGTCTAGAATAGGCCTTAGAGTCCCATCCTTTTTGGGGATTAGGAAATACAGGGAGTAAACCCCTGTGCCCTGGTGTTTTAGAGGGACTGGCTCTATGGCGTGCTTTTGAAGCAGGGAAAGAACTTCTTGCTTTAAAAGCATGAGATGGTCTGCGGACATTGGACGCTGCCTGGGTGGTATGTTTGGGGGGCAGCTGTAAGTTCTAGGCAGTAACCATGTTGGATAATTTGTCTCACCCACCTGTCTGTTGTAATGGAGTTCCAGACAGGTAGGAACTGTGCTAGTCGTCCCCCGACAGGAGTGGAATGGTTGGGGGGAAGTGGAGGGAAGCCACTGTTTAGGAGTGGGGGAGGTACGGGTGTTGTTGCTACCTCGGCCTCTGCCCTTACTGTTGTTGCCTCGGTAACCACCTCTAAAATATCCCCTATTGGGAGATGTTTGGGTGGTGTTTCTGTAAGAAGAGGAATTGTCTGTGTTGGTGTTCCTAGAGCCTCCTCTGTAGAAGGAGCGGCGAAAGGAGCCACGTTGTTGTGGAGACTGCAATGCTCCCATTGATTTGGCAGTGTCAGTGTCCTTCATTTTTTCAAGTGCCGTGTCTACAGCCGGACCAAAAAGTTGGTTCTGATTAAACGGCTGGTTTAAAATGGTGGTTTGAACCTCTGGCTTGAAGCCTGAAATGAGTAACCAGGCATGCCTTCTGATGAGTACGCTGGTGTTAACAGACCTAGCGGCGGTGTCGGCCGCATCAAGGGCACACTTAATGGACGCATTGGAGATTATTTGCCCTCCTGAATGAGATCATTTGCCTGCGTCTTGTACTGGTCAGGTAGGTGTTGCAATAGGGTTTCCAGCTGGTCGTAGTGGGCCCTATCGTATCTTGCCAGCAGTGCCTGGGTGTTGGCTATGCGCCAGTGATTGGTGGCTTGCGCAGCCACTCGTTTGCCAGAGGCATCCAACAATTTTGACTCCTTATCAGGGGGCGGAGCGTCCCCTGAAGTCTGAGAATTAGCCCGTTTATGAGCATTGGAGAAGACTAAGGAGTCAAGAGGGAGCTGGCCTTTGATGTAGGCAGGGTCATCAGGGGCAGGTCTATATTTTTTGTCGATCCTAGGGTTAAGAACCCAGGCCCGTACAGGATCTTTAAATATCTCAGGAGCATGTTTGATGACTCCTTTAATCATGGGCAATGTCTGTACAGTTCGTTGAGACTGTTTGAAGGTATCCAAGAGGAAATCTTGCTCTGGTGGGTTGGTGTGTATATGTACCCCATGAAAGACAGCAGCCCTGTGAATAAGTTGCCCAAAACCAATGTTATCATCTGGGGGAGATGGTTTTGTGGGATATGGTGGAGGGCTTGGGAGGTCTGGAAGATCTATGGGATCATTGTAGCCCCAATCGTCCTGTGGTGGGTCATCTGGGTCTGGGAAAGCGTCATCAGGGTCACCACCATCCCCCATGTCGTCCTGATAGTCATGTGGTGGAGATGTTACAGGCTGAGGCGGTGTAACAGGCATGTAGAGAGGAGGGGTGTTAGGTGGAAGGACAGGGGAAGAAGGAGGCATAGGGGAAGTAGCAGAGTCCTTTTTGATAGGGACGGGCTCGTGGCGTGGCACAGTAGTGACATGTCCAGTTTTAGGGTTAATGTAAAGTTTATGTTGTTTAGGATCAATAGGATCCGGTTGAAACAGTTCCTCCTCCTGGAGATTTGGCTTCGGCGCCGACTTTTTCGGTTCCGAGCGCGGTGATCGTTACTTTGTGTGCTCTTTGGCCTTGGAAGGCGTGGAAGAGTCCTTCGGCTTGGCAATGGGCTCCGACAGCTTTGGCTTAGGGGCTGTGTCGTGGAGCCTTGGTTTCGACGCCGACTTATCCGCATGCTTGGAGGCGGGTTTTGGGACCGAGGTGGATTTCGGAGCAGAGTGTTCCTTTGGCTTCGGCACCGAAGGTGCCGGTGGAACTGATACATGCGGCTTGGTCGGTGCCGAGGAACTGGAAGGCTTTAGTCTTTTCTTCGGTGCCGAGCCGGAAGGCGGGGCGTCCAAAGCATGTTTTCGGTCGCGACTGGGGCCAGCAGGCGAAGTCTTGACCGGTGCCTTCTGTTTTGATGGGGGGGGTTGGGGCAGGGGCAGTAGTACTCACTCGTTGCCCAGGAGTGATGGAACCGTCTGAGTCCTCTGCCTCAGACACGATGGTTAGGTCTTCGGAATCTTCCTCCGGGACATCGGGGCCCTCGTTGAAGATGTCGACAGGTTCTGGAGCGGACCGTTGCGCCATAACGTGTCTTCGAACTCGACGATCCCGAATGGTCTTTTTCGAGTGGAAGGAGGCGCAAGCTGGGCAGGTGGCCTCGTTGTGGTCGGGCGAGAGGCACAGGTTACAGACCTTGTGATGGTCACTGTGGGGGAACTTTGCTCCACACTGGGGGCATTTCCGGAAGGGCGTCCTTTCCATTAGCTGTAGGCCTTACGGCGTCGATGGGCCCAGCGGCCCGCGTCGACGGCTGGAAAGGGGATCGAAGAAGAGACACGTCGAGATGATGATATCGATAGAAGTTGTAGAAGTTTTGAAGTATTGTAAAAAACAGTAGAAGTAAGTTTCGAACCGGAGTGTCGAAAGTTGCATCCGAACCCGATGGCGGAAAAAAACAATCTGAGGATGGAGTCGATGCCCATGCGCACTATTGTCCAAAGGAGGAGTCACCTATCACATGACTACAAAAGACTTCTTCGAAGACAACAAAGTGCAAGCATCCGAGCCCAACACCAGATGGCGATCTAATGCACAGTGTGAGCTCTGCAGCTCACATGCCTCGAACATAAGTGTTTTTTAAGAAGTGTGAACACGTATGACTGACACGTGTTTCACTTAGACCCCACCACGCGCAGCATAATGTGTGGTGTTATACGTATAGCATATTGTGCATTTACCATACTTACACGTCCGGTTTGTTTGTTTTTTTGTTTCCTATTTACCTACAGATACTCTCACTTTTTAATATTGAACTACACGGGGAGTACTTATCTTCACCCCCGGTTTTTAGAGTGGTAACTCTTTCATACACATTGTGTAGAAAGGTGGAGCCCATTATTCATCCTGGTCCTGACGAATGCTATGTACCCATCTGGGACGCAGAGCAGAAACATGTTGACCACTTTTTACGGTAAAGGGATAATGAATTCCCATATTACCGTTCACTTCTTTTAATACCATACATTTGCCCCTTAATTAAATTACTTGGGGACAAGTTTAATGGTTTTTAAATCACACTTTCACTAATTCACGGGCCACCACTTAGTTTTAGAAGTGCATCCCTGTCTTCAGGTGTATGCCCGCCCTCTATCAAACGGAGTTTTTAGAGGGCGAGGACGGCCTATGATGAAGCATGACACCAGGTGGTGTGTGAGGCCAGTCCTTCACTTTTTGTGAGATGCCCCCATTGGACTTGCATCTCTAGAGACTCTGTAGAAACCTGTAGGAATCCCAACTAGGGACAGCCCCATTTGTGTTTAAATGTAGCACTCGCACATGTGTTATTGCGTGTTTGAGGCACCAGGATAGGCTAGTTGTGAACTGTTGCTCTATAAACATTAAATGCTTTGCAGTGTTTGGGCGGCTATAGAGAATGCAAACTGTAGCATTTTCCCCCCTTGTTAGTGCGTGTTTTAATATCTTCTGAGAGCCCTGGTAACAGCCAACTAACAACTTGTGTTGTTGCTGGGGCCTCACTCCTGCGTTTCTGCCTGTTTTTATCGAGCGTTTGAGGAATGCGCTTCTTTGAGATACAAAAGGGATGATGGACGGAACGTTTGAGCCAATCAAACACTCACCCCCAGTCAACTGATCTGGGTTTAATCCATCATCATTCTTTAGCTCACTCCACCACCCCAGTTCAGACATGGCCATATGCAAATCAGTCTGACCCTGTGCCTCATGGGAACAGTCCAGCACGAACTGCCAAGCCATGTCTTCCCTGGACCGGAAACAAGCATCCTAGGACCGGTTTCTGGCATTCCAGCCGTCATCAGCCAGGCTTGCTTGAATCCAGTGGCAAAGTGAGCAAGGGACCCACGTCTGGGCATACCCCCGCCAACTTAGGGCGAACAAAGCGATACAAAAGGGGATGATGGACGGAACGTTTGAGCCAATCAAACACTCACCCCCAGTCAACTGATCTGGGTTTAATCCATCACAGGGTCAGACTGATTTGCATATGGCCATGTCTGAACTGGGGTGGTGGAGTGAGCTAAAGAATGATGATGGATTAAACCCAGATCAGTTGACTGGGGGTGAGTGTTTGATTGGCTCAAACGTTCCGTCCATCATCCCTTTTGTATCGCTTTGTTCGCCCTAAGTTGGCGGGGTATGCCCAGACGTGGGTCCCTTGCTCACTTTGCCACTGGATTCAAGCAAGCCTGGCTGATGACGGCTGGAATGCCAGAAACCGGTCCTAGGATGCTTGTTTCCGGTCCAGGGAAGACATGGCTTGGCAGTTCGGGCTGGACTGTTCCCATGAGGCACAGGGTCAGACTGATTTGCATATGGCCATGTCTGAACTGGGGTGGTGGAGTGAGCTAAAGAATGATGATGGATTAAACCCAGATCAGTTGACTGGGGGTGAGTGTTTGATTGGCTCAAGCGTTCCGTCCATCATCCCCTTTGTATCGCTTTGTTCGCCCTAAGTTGGCGGGGTATGCCCAGACGTGGGTCCCTTGCTCACTTTGCCACTGGATTCAAGCAAGCCTGGCTGATGACGGCTGGAATGCCAGAAACCGGTCCTAGGATGCTTGTTTCCGGTCCAGGGAAGACATGGCTTGGCAGTTCGGGCTGGACTGTTCCCATGAGGCACAGGGTCAGACTGATTTGCATATGGCCATGTCTGAACTGGGGTGGTGGAGTGAGCTAAAGAATGATGATGGATTAAACCCAGATCAGTTGACTGGGGGTGAGTGTTTGATTGGCTCAAACGTTCCGTCCATCATCCCCTTTTGTATCGCTTCTTTGAGATAAGCACAAGTTTTATGGGGTCACTTTGTTCGACCCGAATGATTCCTTGCGTCTGCTTTTGAAGTGGAGTTGGGGGTGGGGTGGGGGGGAAGGGGGGTGGGGGGAGGGAGCGGTTTATGACCCTTCCGTCCGTTTGCCTAGAAACCCTTTGCAGACGTGAGCTGCATCTGGTGCCGCGTTAGAAGTGTTGTGCCCAGATATTTAGTGTTTGCGATGAACAAAAGGGGCTTGTATTGCTGCGAGTCATAATAATATCTGATGGCTTATTGCATGTTTTCTCCGTTGATATGGGAAAACATTTTTGGGAGGTAACCCACCTGTGTAGGCCTGAATATTGTTCAAAATATCCGTTAAATCCCATCTCAAGTAAAGAAAACCCCCTGTTTTTCTTTGTTTAGTTTACCCCTGGTAAGCCTAGGGCGCATATTTGAGCCCTAACCCTGTTAGGAAGAGAAAGATTTGGGAATAATTGGTTTCTAGAATTGTTGTGCGCTGTGCTGTCTGGAAGAGGCACTGTTGTGCGTTTCAAACGTAGTACCAAAACTATGAAAGTAGGATTAAAATAACTGAAAGAACACACGTAGTGAATAAACAGCACATTGACACATTGCCTTATGCGCCGCATGGTAGATGTGTTGGATTTTTCCAACCTTGTAATGAAAAAAGCGGCTGTGCTGCTTTATTTCAAGTTTTCTTGCTAGTACCTGGGGCAATTCATCCGTGCTTTGCTCATATATTATATATAAAAGAGCAAATTCTTACCTTGTTTTCGTATGAACCATCAGCTCCTTGCAGAAAACCCCCCCCAAATACCTGGAGACTGTATTCTGCCTGCGAATAATGTACTTGCTCTGGTGCATGAGGAACCAAGTGAGCAGTGCCAAAAAAGGTTTTTTTGCTCGAAGATTTCCCCCCTCATGCAACCTTCCTTGGTACCACCTCTCTCTCTGGAGTTTCTGGTGGGTTTTCCTTCTTGCCTGCGTCTGCTGCTGTGTTTTCTCAGACGTCTTCAGTGCTCCTCCGACTCCATGGCGGAAAAAATAATCTAAGAGCTTGCACACACACAAGGGGGTTGTAGCCTGACCACGGGGATCAGGTTTCACAACCATTCAAGAGAAAGAAAAAAGCAAAGCACTTTCCGACTCCAACCACTAGATGGCGGAATATGCACAGTATGTGAATCTAGAAGACGTCTATGCTGCAAGATCTCATTTACTGTGATAAGGCTCTGAATCTCGTTCCTCCATGCTCGTTCAGGTAATGTATAGACAAGTCCATCCTAAGTGATGGAAGGAAAGATTCAGGGCCAGGTGAACCTCCCTCAATTTAAGTATATCCTTAAACTGGTTTATGAACCATTCGTGCATCGCAGCTTGAGAGGGAGGCATCGGTAACGTATAGTTTCTTACCTGTCGGTGTAGTTTTGCAGCTTGAAGACTTTCTGGATTCACTATGCTGTGCATTATTCCGCCATCTTGTGGTTGGGTCCGGAATTGTAGTAGTTTTTCTCTCTTTTTTTCTCGTGGCCCAGGTGGGCGGCGACGTCCCACCATTTGGTGTCCTTCGTGACGTAGACGCGCTTCCTGCGGAAGCTCCCACCTTTGGTCGCCATCTTTGGATTCTTTTTTCTCCTTTCTTGTTTTGTTGTCCGCTTGTTTGATCCCTTTAGCTATGTAAGCAATTTTAGCCTCCTTTGTCCTTATGCCTCATCTTTCTGGCGGAGGAGGGTGGGATCGCTAGTGAATCCAGAAAGTCTTCAAGCTGCAAAACTACACCGACAGGTAAGAAACTATACGTTTTGCAGCGTGAATCTTTCTGGATTCACTATGCTGTGCATAGACTTAGTAGCGGTTTTTCATTATTGCGGTGGCTGGGTGGAAGATGAGCACTGGTTACTGAAAATATGTTGTAAGACCTTTTGTACTACTTGGGCTTCTTTGTTCATTTGAATATCCACACAGTAGTGCTTAGTGAACGTGTGCACTGAAGACCATGTTGCAGCTTGGCAAATGTCTTGGATAGGTGTGTTCGCTAGAAACGCAATTGTTGCTCCCTTCTTCCTTGTTGAGTGAGCTTGAGCTGCTCCTAGTAATTGTTGTCCTGCCTGTTTGTGGCAGAGTTGAATTGTCTGCGTAATCCATCGTGCAATGGAATATTTGGTGACTGGACGTCCCAGAAAACTGCTGGCAAAGGAGACAAAGAACTGCTTTGTTTTCCTGCACTCCTTTGTCCTTTCCATATAGTGCATTACGACCCTTCTGGCGTCTAGTGTGTGCAGCGCCCTTTCGGTTTGTGTGGAAGGGTTTTGTAAAAAACTTGGTATTTGGATTGTTTGGTTAATGTGGAACCGAGACACCACCTTTGGCATGAAGTGTGGGTCCGTCCTCATTACAATCCTGTCCTTGTGTATTTGCAGGTACGGCTCTTGGAGTGTCAGTGCTTGTAACTCACTTACTCTTCGTAGTGAAGTGATAGCTACTAAGAAGGCCGTCTTTAGCGTGAGCATGTGCAGTGTAGTTTTGTGAATAGGTTCAAATGGCGCCTTCATCAACTGAGTGAGCACAACGTTGAGATTCCATGCTGGTGCTGGCATCCTTTTTGGGGGCGCGATTCTTTTCGCCCCTTCCAGAAATCTCTTCACAACTTGGGAGGTGAAGAAACTTCTCCCTGTCTCTCCTCTTGTGTATGCCACTACCGCAGCCAAGTGCACCCTCAGGGATGTGTAACTTACTCAGCTTTGTAGCAGGTGCGTTAAGTATTTTAGTACCGTTGATTCCCTTGTGATCTTCCGTTGTAGATTCTCCTTGATGCACCATTCGGAGAACCTCTTCCACTTTGCTACGTAGCACTTCCTTGTGGAGGGCCTCCTTGACTCCCTGAGTACTGCCATGGTACTTGGTGGTAATCTGAGGTGTGCAAATTCTAAGTCTTCAGGAGCCACGCTGCTAGGCTGAGGCTCTCCGGTTCTGGGTGTAGCACCTTTCCGTTCTGCATTGCTAACAGGTCTTTTCTTCTTGGGAACCTGTGTGCTGGTTCTTGTGCCATTTCTACTATCTGTGAGAACCAGGACTGCCTGGCCCACTTGGGTGCTATCAGTATTAGCGTCATGTTGCTAATTCTGCATTTGCTGAGTACACCCTGTGTATCAGTGGTATCGGGGGAAATGCGTATGCAAATGTCTTTGACCAATCTATCCATGGCGCATTCCCTGGTGACCAATGGTCTGGTTGTCTGGATGCGTAGTGTTGGCATTTTGCATTCTGGTGTGTAGCAAATAGGTCTATTTGCGGTGTACCCCATTTCTGGAATAGCTTCTCTGTTTCCTGTTGATTGAGCTCCCACTCGTGGGATGCTGACGCATGCCTGCTGAGTCGGTCTGCTTCCACATTGTCCTTCCCCGGGAGATGTATTGCCAGTAGGTCTATTTCCAGTGGGATGGCCCATTTCCATATTTCCTGTGCTAGCCCTGATAGTGCCACTGATTGAGTTCCTCCTTGTTTGTTGATGTAGAACATGGTGGTTGTGTTGTCTGTTTGGATCAATACCCTGTTTCCGTACAGCTGTTTCTGAAAGGCTTTTAAGGCTAGGAACACAGTTTTCAGCTCCAGGTAGTTGAGGTGTTTGACCGCATCTTGCTGCGACCATAGACCCCTCACCCTGAGCTTGTTCATGTGTGCGCCCCACCCCAGTTGGGAGGCGTCCGTTGTGATGGTCACTGTTGGAGTTGGTTGTGTGAATGGCTTCCCCTGCGATATGTTTTCCTTGTTCCACCACGCCACTTCCTGATGCACTGCGTGTGTGACAACCACAAGATCTTCCCAACTCCCTGTTGCCTGTGACCATTGCTGCTGAATCCATTCCTGGAATGGTCTCATGTGTAGCCTGATATTTGGGACTAGGTGGATGCATGATGCCATCATTCCCATTAGCTTGCTCACCGTCCTCGCTGTCAGAACTTGCCCCTTGCGGTAAGGACGTGTCTCCTTTTGTATCGCCAATGTTCTCCTCCTGCTGGGGAACACTTTGGCCTGTATGGTGTTGATCTCGGCCCCCAAGAATATCTTGATCTGCTCTGGGTCGGTTGACGATTTCTCCCAATGAATTGAGAAACCCAGTTGACTTAGTGTTTGCACGACCTGCAGGATGTGTTCTTTGCATTTGCTGTAAGAGCTTGCCTTTACGAGCCAGTCGTCGAGGTAGGGATATACGTGTATTCCTTGCCTTTGTAGGTGCACTGCTACTGCTGCTAGGCACTTTGTAAACACCCTTGGAGCGGATTTGAGTCCGAATGCTAGTACTGTGAACTGGTAGTGAGTCTGGTTGATTACAAACCGTAGTAGCTGTTTGTGCCTGTGGTTGATGGGGATGTGTAAGTACGCGTCCTTTAGATCTATTGTTGCCATGTAATCCCCTTTTGTATTTGTGGTATTACCTCCTGTAGGGAAGTCATTTTGAATCTTTGAGTTCTTATGAATTTGTTTAAGAATCTCAGATCTAGGATAGGTCGTAGTGTTTCGTCCACCTTTGGCACGAGGAAGTAGGTTGAGTAAACCCCTTTGTTCCTTTGGTTGTGCGGTACTGTCTCTATTGCCTTATTGCTGAGCAGTTCCTTGGCCTCCAGCTGCAAGAGCGGGAGTTCTTTTGCTGAGTGAGTCTTGTTTCTTGGTCCTTTTGTTGGGGGTTGTCTTCCCAGTTCTATGCAATATCCGTATTGTATGATGTTTAGTATCCACTTGTCTGTAGTGACCTTCCTCCACTGCTTGAGGAAGTTTTTTATCCTGCCTCCTACCAGTGTTGCATGTTCTAGGGACTGTTTTCTGTGGATTGTTAGGTTTTTGTTTCTCTGTTTGTTGTTGCCCCCACCCCGAGGTGTTGCTAGGGTGGTTGTGGGCTTGGTGGCAAAGTCACTTGGAGGTGGGCTGTTGGCCTCCTCTACGAGATTGTCCTCGTCCGTTTCCGCGCCCTCGAAAGGACTGGCCCCGGGGCTGGTACTGCCAGTTTTGCTGCTGCTGTCCTTGCTGCTGCTGGCCTTGGTTGTTCCTTTGGTAGCCTTGCTGGAACGTTTGGTGCGATGTGGCAGGTACGTTGCCTCCTCTACCGCCCGGCCTTCTGGTGGGTGCCCCTCTTCTCATCCCTCTGAACTGCAGCACTCCCATGGACCTTGCTGTCTCGTTGTCCTTTTTGAGCTGCGTCAGCTTTTCATCAACGGGCGTGCCAAACAGTTGTCCGCCGTTGAAGGGCGTATTCAGGATGTTACTCTGCACCTCTGGGTTGAACCAAGAAATCCTGAGCCATGCGCGTCTCCTCTCGGTCACTCCTATCATTAGTGTGCTGGATGTTTCTGCAGCATCCAAGGCTGACTTCAAGCATGTGTTTGCCAAGCTTTTGCCTTCTTCCACCAGGTGAGCTGCCCTTTGTTGGTACTCATCTGGTAGATGTTTGAGGAGTTGCCCCACTTCGTCCCAGTGATGGTATGCATGCCTGTTGATCAGGGCGTTTGAGTTTGCGATACGCCACTGTATTGCCGCATTTCTCTCCACCTTTCTTCCTGTCAGATCCATCCTCTTACTCTCCTTGTCAGGAGGTGGTCCGGTATTAGTGGGCACATTGGCCCTTTTCCTGGCCGTGGCCGTAATTATGGAGTCAGCTGGCACTGATCCTTGTATGGATGCAGGGTCTTGGGAAGAGTGTTTGTACTTTTTCTCTGTTCTTGGAGTGACAGCCCTGCATATTGCTGGTTCCCTGAAGGCATCTCTCCCGTGGTCCAGCACACTAGGGAGCATGGGAAGGAATAGGCTCCTGGTTTGTTGAGGCAGTAGAGTTTCCAGGAGGAAACATGCCTTGGGCTTCTCTTCTTCCATTTTCACCCCATAGGTTTGTGCCGCCTTCAGGACTACTGTGTTGTAGACAACGATGTCGTCTGGCGGCGAGGGCCTCGAAGGGTAAGTGTCTACCCCTTCTTCCGGCAATTCTGCGTCGAGGTCTTGTGCCTCCGAGGACGTAGAGTCCCGGTAGGATTGCAGGTCTTCGTCGCCTTCTCCCTCGAAGTAATAGTCTTCATCCCCCTGTTCCTCGACCGGATCGGGCGTTTGGCGGTTCGGCGTCTTCGTAGTCTATTTCGACCTCGAGCGCGGGTCTCGACGGGATGGAGTATTCGCTCATTTTGCGGTCGAAATCCTTCTTCCGCTGTAGGATGCTCGCCATTTCGGCCTCGAGCCTCCTCTTTTTCCTCTCCATCTCTTGTGCCTGTTCGGCGTCGAGGGCTGGAGCGGCTCTCTTCGGGGCCGTCGACGATTGCCCCTCCCTTCTCGGCGCCGAGGTGTGCTTTTCGGGGGCAACCTTCGACGCCTTTGGTTTTTCGAGGGTTTTTGCCGATTGGGAGTCCTTTTCGAAGGATCCGCTCGGCTGACTGTCCTTGGTCGCTGTTGCCTTCGACGACTGTTTCGGCGGCAATGCTCCCTTCGAGGACTTAGCTTCACTTCTACGAGTGTCGCTCGGGGCTTTGGCTTCACCCTTTCGAGTGTCGCTCGAGTGTTTATGGGTCGACGACTCCCTTACCTCCTTCGACGTTTTCTTTTGGACCTAGACGACTGTGCAGTCCTCCTGCGATGTTGTCGTCCTCTCCACGAGAGGCCCAGGTCTCGGAGCGATGGGGGTGGTCCTTACCCCTGCATGTTGTGGTTCGCCCTTCTCTGCCTCTCCCTCACCTTGAGGGTCTTGGATGTAAACGCTGAGCGCGCGTTGCAGTCCTCGCTGCTGTGGTCGAGCGGCAAGCAGAGGTTGCAGACTGGATGCTAGTCCTTCTGGGCGTACTTGTGGTGGCAGTTGGTGCAAAACTTGAACGGTGTCTTGTCCATACCCGCGCTCAGGGAGCCCCCTGCGAGCGCATTCTCTGTAGGACGTCGAGATCTCGGTCGTAAACTTTCTCCCTCGTCGTCCCGGCTACTTGACCCGTAGTCCGGTGTACTTGAAACTGATTTTCGTCGGTTTTTCTTCTATTTGCCTTGATTCCTCTTCCAAACTTCTGGAACTCTTAGGTGACGATCCAGACCCAACGGCGGAAAAAAGAATCTGAAGATGGCGACCAAAGGTGGGAGCTTCCGCAGGAAGCGCGTCGACGTCACGAAGGACACCAAATGGTGGGACGTCGCCGCCCACCTGGGCCACGAGAAAAAAAAAAAAAAGAGAAAAAATACTACAATTCCGGACCCAACCACAAGATGGCGGAATAATGCACAGCATAGTGAATCCAGAAAGATTCACGCTGCAAAACTACGGTTTCAGATGGAATCTCCGGACGGAAACTCATTCCGCTAAGCAGATACTCTGGATGACACAGCCATACGATGGACTGAATTGCTTGGGGGAAGACAGGATAAGGGTGTCCTCCCACTTGTCTGAAAATTAGCTTCATTGTTGCAGTGGCCTCATGTGGAGGCGTGCAGTTGGAATGAGGAAGATGGAGGACCACATTGAGCATAGCAAAGATATGTGCCTCGCTGTCGGATGGGCTGATCTTACCAGACTGTGGCATTTCAGATATACTTTTGTTTTTAATGTGTCCAGAACTCTTCCCAAGTAATGCAGAGATTGCACTGTGGTTGAATTTGATATTTCATTATTAAAATGCAGTTCTTATTGGTTGAGGGTGGAAACAACCATCTAAAAATGCTGACTAGCTTGCTGAAAAGTTGATGCCCAAGTGGGAGGATCTTATGCAATGTTTTCTTCCCACCACAAATCTCAGGAAACTGATGTTTCGGGCCATGTGCACATGAAAGTACACATCTTTAAGATCTATGGAAAATAGCCAATCTCTCTGAAGGAGCGGAGGGTAGATCTGATCCAACACCAGCATCCTGAACTTCCTTTTCTGTGGCCATTTGCTCACTAGGTTTAGATCCAATTAGTCTGAATTAGACTTTGGGGGTGCTTCTTTTTCACTAGAACACTACCAGCGGCACAGGGGCGCCCAGGTGCAGGGTGCAATTTCGACATGGGGCGTCCGGGTGCAGGGTGCAATTTCGACGTCGGGCACCCAATGCTTTTCAGTGGGGATTCTCTTTTTGGCAAAGAGGCTGCAGGCGTTGCACCAGAGGCTGCAGGAGGGAGACCAACAACAACAGAGAAAATGAGAGATGTAGGGAGTCGTCGGGGCATCGTCATTTCATGTCACCAAGGCCCAGGAGCTACTGGTGCAGTGGTGCCTTTCGAAATCGGAGTCTTTATTGGAACCAGTCGAGGGGAGCCTCTGGATTCACACTGCAGGCACCGTTGTGGAGGTCAGGAGCGGTCAGTCAACTGTCGACACGAGGTCAGGATCGCTCGGGAGACTTCCCTGCACAGGTGAGCCACTCCGACTCGGGCCGTGGGCGTCTGGTGCAGAGTGGGCAGGAGACACGGATCCGCTGGAATCCGGAGTCCTTGGAGTAGGTTTCTTCTGAACAGGTCCCCTGTCCACGGGAGATTGGAGTCTTTTTCTAAGGCAGCAGTCCTCCCAGGGGATTCAAAGGTCGCTGGCTGCAAGACAGGTCGCAGAAGCTAGAGACAGGCCGGTAGAGCTGAGGCCAAGGCAGTCTTCAATCTTCTCTGCAGGGTAGTCTTTCTTCTTGGGTCGTGGCAGATCTAGTCTGTGGGGAGCCACCTAAATACTAAATTTAGGAGGTGTTTTAGGGGAGTAGCAGGTAGGGCCAGTGGGCACCTTACCTGGGGGGTGACTACACCCTCTATTATGCCACCCTCCTGTGGGAGGGGGGCATAGACCTAGCCCTGATTGGTGGTGTCTCCTAATCTTCAAGATGGCGGGGACTGAAAGTTGTGCTTCACCTAGACTCCCCCTTAGGGGTGGGGTTGGCAGTGGTGGGCACACCTCCAATTCTTTTGAATTTCTCAACGGTTTTCCTGCCCTAAGTGGGGGGTGTAAACCAGGGGCTGCCATCTGTTGCTAGCAGCAGAGGCTGGGTGCACATAAAAAAGGGCGGCAGGCCTTTGAAGCTCCCCTCTTCGAGCACTGGCCCATCCTGGGGGTGAAGGCATTACACCTCTGTCCAGGATGTGCATTGTTACTGGTCCCAGAGAGCAGGGCACTCCATCCAGGGGTCCAGAAACATGTCTGGTCTTGGCTGACTGCCTACAGCCGGTCAGAGACCACACCAGGGTTGGTAGGTTTTTAGGGGGCACCTCTGAGGTGCCCTCTGAGTACATGGTACAATAAATCCTACAGCTGCATCCGTGTGGATTTATTGCAAGGAGCTGTTTGGTACCAAACACTCCTGTGTTCAGTGAAGCCATCACGGTGCTGTGGAAGTCGAATTGTCGAGTTCCAGCCCATGTACTCTCTATGGCTTCCCTGGCACTTACATTATTAAGGAATGGACCCTAATA
Source organism: Calotriton arnoldi (assembly GCA_963921515.1). NCBI lineage: Eukaryota > Metazoa > Chordata > Amphibia > Caudata > Salamandridae > Calotriton > Calotriton arnoldi. Next base: position 194,250 of record CAWUFW010000652.1, read on the forward strand.
CTGTAGGGGCATACCTGCTCCTGCAGATATGCCCACACCTGCAATATAGTGCACATGGCCTTAGGGCTGGTAAGGCCTGCTAGAGGGGTGACTTACCTATATCTTAGGCAGTGCTAGTTGGCATGGCACACAGCAGTGTGCCATGTCGACTTTGTCATTTTGTCTGCACCAAGCCATGTATGCTGCAGTGGCAGTCTGCATGGCTTAGGTGAGAAGTCCCTATGGGACCCTCTTCAGTCCCAATGCCCTTGGGCCCCAGGTACCATTTACTAGGGACTTATAGGGGGCCTGAAGGGCCAATTGTAGAATAGCTATTTAGGGAAGAAGCACTGGCACAGGGGACCTGGTTGGCAGGTACCTTGTGCACTACAATCGAAACCACATCAATGTCCAGGTAAAAAGTGGGGGCTAACCATGTCAAAAGAGGCACTTCCTCACACAAGCTTTAGTTGCTGCAAGGGGTCAGGTACCCCTAGTATTGTTGCACTTGGTGGGGAGACGGATTTGACAGCCTGGAGCACTGTGACCTCCTCCTGGGCAGCTGCTGCATCGGTGGACCAGACATTGCGATCCGTGCCTGCAGGGAAGTGGCTCCTCCACTTCAAGGGAGATGCTGACGATTTGGTGAAGTGCTGGAGGCCACACAGCTGCAGGAAGAGTCGGGTTATCGCGATTGTCAGGACAGGAGCAGGCAGGGTTTCGTGCCAAAGTCCACCAGCAGTCCATAGTTCTCGCTTCTTTGTCTCTTCTTGGTCCTTCTTTTGTCAAGGGAATTCAAGTTCCTAGTGTCAGGGTGTGAGAAAGTGCCCTCTTTCTGCATGGTTGCCCCCACTTTTTGCTTTATTGCAGATGTGCTTTGACTGAGTGTGCCCTGGGCTCCTGCTAATCAGGTACCCAAGGCCTATGTTCTTTCCCTATAACTGCATTGAAGCCTAAACCCAAATGGCATCTCTGGCCACAGGTCAGCCCCTGGTAAATGGTACCACAGGTACCCAGGGCACTGTGACCAGAGAAGGCCTCTAAGGGCTCCAGCACTTATTGTGCCACCCTTAGAGGTCCTGTACCATTACACTCACACACTGCCTTTGCAGGCTGCGTGTTTTGGCGCAGAACAAAGTGAAGAGTCGACATGGCACACCTCCATGTGTGCCATGCCTACAACCCACTGCCCTGGCATAGATCAGTCACCGCTCTAGCTGGGTGCACTATACCAGTGGTGAGGGTACAGGTGCATGAGCCCTGTACCCCTACAGTGTCTAAGTCCATTCTTAGACATTGTAAGTGCAGTGCTGGCATTAAGAGTATATGGTGCTGGGAGGTTGTCACTACGAACTCCACAGCAAAATAATGGCTACACTGAAAACTGAGAAGTTTGGTATCAAACTTCTCAGCACATTAAACCCACACGGATGCCAGTGGGGGATTTAATGAAAAATGGACACAGAGGGCATCTTAGAGAAGCCCCCTGAAAACTAACCCATCTCTAGTGTCCAGGCTGAGTGGCTGCTTTCAGCTGCCACCACCAGTCATGTTTCTGGACCCCTGGGTTGAGATTCTGCTGCTCTGTGGGGCCTGAAACAATGCACATCCTGGGACGAGGTGCCAAGCCTCCTCCCCCAGGATGGGCAGGGTTCACGAAGGGGAAGCTTCAAAGGCTTGCCGCCTTTGTGAGCTTCCCCAGGCCACTTGCTGCTTTCAGCAACTGGTCCCCACTAGTTCTGACCCCCACTTTGGGCGGGAGAACCTGTGGAAAAAACAAGTGAGGAAGAGAGGTGTGCCCACCTCTGCCAACTACACCCCTCAGGTGGGGGAGGCGACATGAAGCACAACTCCCAGTCCCGCCATCTTGCACATTGGGGGGTCTCAACCAACCAGGGACAGGCTCATGCCCCCCTCCCACTGGAGGGTGGCATAATAGGGGGTGTGCCCACCCCAGGGAGGGGACCCATTGGTCCCTGCCTTTTACCTACCTGCAACGCCCCTAAATCTAGTATTTAGGGGCACCCCTAAACCTTGCTTCCTCAGACAAGAAGAAACTGCAACAAGAAGATGGAGGACCGAACAGCCGCGCAGCAGCTAACAAGAGGAAGACACCCACTGACTTGGCCCCAACCGGCCTGTCTCCCCCTCGAACCTGCTCCTGCGAAATTTCGGTGTGTCCTGGAGCCAGCAACCTCCAAAACCCCAGAGGACCTGCCTGCCTTCAACCACAAAGACTTTGTCTCCCGTGAACACCGGATTTGTTCATCTGCAACCTCTGGCTCCCGCCGGACACCATGGATCCGCCCCACTCTGCACCCGCCGTCAATAGGTTCCTATGAAGAGAAATTAAGTTAACGGTTACCAGGTAAGTAATCAGTCTTTGGAGTTGAACTTCTGGGGTTAGAACAAGGGTTTCCCCAGGGTCAAGGATGCACTCTCGTTACACCCTCAGCGGCACTAGGGCGGCCGGGTGCAGAGTGCTGAGGCCCAATGATATCCAATGGGGGATAGGCGCCCTCCGGTTGGTGGCTGCTGGCAAGCAGGCCACTTGGGTGTGGGAGCAAAGCTCCTGGACTTTAGCTCAGGGCACATGGGGAAACAAAGTAGCACCAAAGGTGCAGCACTAGGGCGGCCCGGTGCAGTTTCGACGTCGGACGCCCTATTGGTTTCAATGGGGAACCTCCGGTTTGCAAAGGCACTGCAGGCTCGGGGACAAAGGTCTTCTGGGTGCGACCACCACTTCGAGAGGCAAGTTGGGTAGTTAGGGGTTGGTTAGGCACCGTCAGTTTGGGCACACAAGGCCGTGGGGCGTCGGGTGCAGGGGTGCCTTTTGGGGTCGGATCTTCTTACCAGCTCCTGGTCGCGGTTAGGGGGACCTTCCGGATTTAGGCTGCAGGCGTCGGCTGGAGGCTTGAGGCAGGTCAGGGGTCGCCGGATCTCGGGACAGGATCGCTGGGGTGACCTCCTCGTGATGTTTGCCCACTCAAGCTCGGGCCGTGGACGGCGGGTGCAGAGTGGGGCGGATCCGCGTTGTCCGGCCGGAGCCAGAGGTTCCAGATGAACAAATCCGGTGTTCACGGGAGACAAAGTCTTTGTGCTTGAAAGCAGGCAGGTCCTGCGGGGTTTTCGAGGTTGCTGGCTGCAGGACACACCGGGATTTCGCAGGAGCAGGTTCGAGGGGGAGACAAGCCGGTAGGGCTGGGGCCAAGTCAGTGGGCGTCTTCCTCTTGTTAGCTGCTGCGCGGCTGTTCAGTCCTCCTTCTTGTTGCAGTTTCTTCTTGTCTGAGGAAGCAAGGTTCAGGGGTGCCCCTAAATACTAGATTTAGGGGCGTTACAGTTAGGTAAAAGGCAGGGACCAACGGGTCCCTTCCCTGGGGTGGGTACACCCCCTATTATGCCACCCTCCAGGGGGAGGTGGGCATGAGCCTGCCCCTGGTTGGCTGAGTCCCCCATCTTCAAGATGGCGTGGACTGAGAGTTGTGCTTCACCTCGCCTCCCCCACCTGAGGGGTGGAGTTGGCAGAGGTGGGCACATCTCTCTTCCTCACTTGTTTTTCCTGCCGGTTCTCCCGCCCAAAGTGGGGGTCAGAACCAGTGGGGACCAGTTGCTGAGAGCAGCAAGTGGCCTGGGGAAGCTCACAAAGGCGGCAAGCCTTTGAAGCTTCCCCTTCGTGAACCCTGCCCATCCTGGGGAGGAGGCTTGGCACCTCGTCCCAGGATGTGCATTGTTTCAGGCCCCAGAGAGCAGCAGGCTCTCGACCCAGGGGTCCAGAAACATGTCTGATGGTGGTAGCTGAAAGCAGCCACTCAGCCTGGACACTAGAGGTGTTAGTTTTCAGGGGGCATCTCTAAGATGCCCTCTGTGTGCATTTTCCATTACATCCCACACTGGCATCAGTGTGGGTTTAATGTGCTGAGAAGTTTGATACCAAACTTCTCAGTTTTCAGTGTAGCCATTATGGTGCTGTGGAGTTCGTGATGACAAACACCCAGCACCATATACTCTTAATGGCAGCACCGCACTTACAATGTCTAAGAATGGACTTAGACACTGTAGGGGTACAGGGCTCATGCACCTGTACCCTCACCACTGGTATAGTGCACCCAGCTAGAGGGGTGACTGATCTATGCCAGGGCAGTGGGTTGTAGGTATGGCACACAGATGTGTGCCATGTCGACTCTTCACTTTGTTCTGCACCAAAACACGCAGCCTGCAAAGGGTGTGTGTGTGTGTGTGTGTGTGTGTGTGTGTGTGTGTGTGTGTGTGTGTGTGCGTGCGTGCGTGCGTGTGTGTGTGTAAGGGTACAGGACCTCTAAGGGTGGCACAATAAGTGCTGCAGTCCTTAGAGGCCTTCTCTGGTCACAGTGCCTTGGGTACTTGTGGTACCATTTACCAGGCGCTGACCTGTGGCCAGAGATACCAACTGGGTTTAGGCTTCAATGCAGTTTTAGGGAAAGAACATAGGCCCTGGGTACCCGATTAGCAGGAGCACAGGGCACACTCAGTCAAAGCACATCAGCAATTCAGCAAAAAGTGGGGGCAACCATGCAGAAAGAGGGCACTTTCTCAAACTTGCCATGCAGAAAGGCTGCACTATTCAGACTCAGGGTTGTATGCCACCCAGTGTAACCTACTAAACTCAGAATTTTCTGAAAACTAGATAACCAGGGTGGTATGACTTGCTTGGATTTCACTATGTTTAATGACGCCACAATCCCCTGCACACCTCAAACTTAACCTAAAATCACACATTTTTCTCATTTGTGTGAGAGAAAGTTCTGGAATATGCAGGGATCCACACAGGTTCCCAATCTTGCTCTGGCACTTGTGTGGCTGGGTATGCGACAGGAACAAATAAAAATGGTTTTATCTCTTCCTGTGGTGTGATCTAGGCAGTAATAGGAAAACACAAACTCACAATTATCTTTCTATCCTACAGGATAGCATAAATATGCGTGAGCAAAAGGGAATAAACAGACGTGCACGAATTGGGGTGTGCCAGAAAATGTAAAAAGCAATACCAGTTCATCACCAGATAGTGAGGAATTAAAGTTTGAGAGCATAAAATACAAGAGAGAAAAGTGGACGCTAGTATGGAACAGCTCAATGAAATAGCTCAGCTATGACGGTTCAAGCAAAGTTACAACTGAAACAAAATAAAATCAGTTATTACCTGCTTGTGCTCCTAGATCGTCTGGAAGTGCTGTAGCTTTTAGGTGGGGTTTTCGAGCGCTTCTTTTCTTTGTCCTCTTTCTTCCGATCTCTGGAAATGGTATTGAAACAGTCGAAATTAGGAAAAAAAATATGATAAATACACTGAATGTCAATAACTTTATAGGTGAATGGACAAAAGTAAGAAATTCTCATCCAGGTATAACTACTGCATGTAAGGCCTTGCTGAATGGCCACGAGGAAGGCAGTCTTCTATCAAAGAAATGTGACACCACCGATGCCATAAGTTCAAAAAGCTCAATGGCCAATGTTTTCAAAACTACACTCAAGTGCCATACTGTAGGATGCTGGCTCTGTATGGAAATAAGTTACTTACCTGTAACTGTAGTTCTTCAGTATTGGAATCTTCCATAGATTCACATGCTTGAATCATTCCACATCGTCGAGATGGGAGCACCCGGTTCGGTATCCTTAAAAGCAATGTTAGACATAGAACAGAGGGCCCAAGGACTCATTATTTAGCAACATATACCTGTCCTTATTTAAACAAGAACGGACCACCGTTGCAGACTTAAAACATGCACTGGTGCACGATTTTCTGCCAGTTTCCCCGCTAGGTTACCTCACAGAGTCTGAAGGCTCGAGCACAAAGGCACGTTTGACATCAGAGAGGATGCTGGGAGTCAGTCGGCCTTTTCGGTTGATTTCCACGTGAAGGCGATCCATTTACAAGCATTGGCATAGCCAATAGGTCTCGCCTTTGGGACCTTATAAGTGTTTAGCCATGCAACAGTTGATGTTGTTGCACCAAGGATATTGTGCTGCATAACTAAATACTTATAAGGTCCCAAAAGCGAGACCTATTGGCTATGCCAATGCTTGTTATTTAGTAGGGTTGCCTTTGTCTTTTGATACAAGCCCTAGCTCTACCTGTCCTCTGACGTTAGGAAGCTTGCACTGTGTTTTTCCCCGCCAAGGTTTACCTCTTCTATGAAGAGGGGTGTTTCCAATGGTGTTACCCCATCTTATAAAAATGAAATGGCTATTTTGAATGCACTTGAATAACATGCTAGACAAGTAAGAAGCTTTTGTTTGACCAAGGGCAAAAACTAGTTGAGGGGCCTTGACCCAGAGAATCTGGTTTTAGCCATAGCTTATCAGATTGACCAAACTGTGTGACCCTGGACAATTACTTTTCTTCCCTTTGCTTACTTTTATGTGATCATTACATTTGAGAGCACTTTGAAATAATTCATTTCAGGGCATGCACTGTACAAAAATCTTCTCATATTTGGTTCAATTGACAATAATGTTTCATCTGTTACAGCAATATAGGCCGTGTATGGGTGGCACAAGACAACTGACTTGCCTCTTGGTCACTAATACAATTGTCATCAGGGTAGAAGGGGGGGAAGAATGAGATGGCCCATCCAGGATCAGAATCACACAGTGTCTATTCAGGAAACCTGGTTTCAATCCTGGCTTCCAAGATTGACCAAACAGTGTGACGCTAGGGGATAATATTTTTTTCCTATGCCTTCGTTTCTATGATCATCACATCTAAGAGCATCTTCAAATAATTCAGTTCAGAATGTGTGGTATAAAAGACTTTAATATTACTCCTTGTATAAAAATAAAGGCTCATATTAGAGAAACAAGACAACTGGTTTGTCTCTCCAGTTATTAATAAAACTGTCACAGCAGCAAGGTTGGCTCACTAATTTTAATAAAGGCCAGTCCATATAATCTAAGGTGCTAAAGTGACGCAATCTAACATCAACTTTTTATGTAAAAGTTTATACCTCAGCTATAAAGGGCAGTCAGCGACACTTGCAGTAGGTCCAGGATGAGCTAAGAGCTGTCGTCCTCTTTGCCCATGGTGCTGATTTTCCAGAGAGGCTGTAACAAAGAAGGATCTGCTCAGAATTGTGGAATCTGGCCATCACTGCCTCACTACAGCTGCCCCATTGGCACTGGTAATGGGTAGGTGATGCTTTTGAGTGCATGGTTCACAGTCTCAAGGCCTATGAACTCCGGCTTCCCACACCCCGTTTTCTGTGAGTGTGTCTCGGCAGCTCAGGCTTGGTTGGTTTCAAAGTGCAGGCTACAATTACAGTGACTCGCCATGCAAAACATGCTGCACGTGCTGATAGCCTTGCCAAAAGCATGTTGCAAGGGCTCTTCAAGGAGTGGGGCCGGAGGGAGTTTGCCCGATTGCCCCCCTACACCCCAATCTAATGCTGTTTCACAGTATTTGATGTGTGATACCTGTATTCCTAGTGAAGATGCCTGACCCCAGAGGGGTAATATTGAAGTTCCAAGAAATGATGGAATAGAAAACAAGCATTGGCAATGCCAACCGGTCTCGCCATATTGATGAGTTTAGTGGTGTAGTTCCTATTAAAAATTACACTGCAGCACACCTTTTTAATAAAACATTTCAATTACAAATGTACCACGACACCAGTCAACACAGAGGTGTTTACTTTTTGGTGCTGTGGGCCCAATACCACCTCATCTCATTTAGATCCGCTTTGTGGTGTTAACAAATGCAACGAGGACCCGGCAGTGACTACGTTTAGTGGATCCGGGGGTGGCGACTTGCCTGGTGTTTTCTGGCAAGGAGCCACCCGTTATATGACCGTGATGGTGTCTGATTGGCGCTTGAGGCGGCATGTCTGGATTTCCTTACGGCGCCTGCGTCAGCCAGAGTGGCGCACCGTGTGATTCACCCGCGACTCTAGGTGCTGCTTAATGCTGCCGATGAGGACGCGCTCTGGCTGTCAGGCAAAATTTCGGGTCTTGTGGATGACAGTGAGTAAACACAACTGAACTCACTTTCTGCCCTCTATGTTTGTTAGCGCTCAGACATACTTTTGTTTGGTGTAGGCGAACACTGCGCCACTCATGGAAAATAAATTCTCAAATTACGAGCAGGAACATCAGTCCCCACTCCCCCCTGCCTGTCCACAGTTTGCAATTGTTTTCATTTGCTTCTGGGCTATCACACGAAGCTATGACGTGCTGCTTTGCGTCACATTGATCTGACTTTGTGTGGTTTCTTATGGTTTTGCACTATCGGCCTTTTACGCCCACTTTCATGAACTATTGAGATTTCACTTTTATTTACTTCTAGCGCAAAACTCATTTTGAATGTGAAGAGTGATCATCTGCACAGCTGATTGCACCCCCACCCCTTTTGGGCATGCGCCAGCGCTAATAAAGGATGCTTGTTTCCGGTCCAGGGAAGACATGGCTTGGCAGTTCGGGCTGGACTGTTCCCATGAGGCACAGGGTCAGACTGATTTGCATATGGCCATGTCGGAACTGGGGTGGTGGAGTGAGCTAAAGAATGATGATGGATTAAACCCAGATCAGTTGACTGGGGGTGAGTGTTTGATTGGCTCAAACGTTCCGTCCATCATCCCCTTTTGTATCGCTTTGTTCGCCCTAAGTTGGCGGGGGTATGCCCAGACGTGGGTCCCTTGCTCACTTTGCCACTGGATTCAAGCAAGCCTGGCTGATGACGGCTGGAATGCCAGAAACCGGTCCTAGGATGCTTGTTTCCGGTCCAGGGAAGACATGGCTTGGCAGTTCGGGCTGGACTGTTCCCATGAGGCACAGGGTCAGACTGATTTGCATATGGCCATGTCTGAACTGGGGTGGTGGAGTGAGCTAAAGAATGATGATGGATTAAACCCAGATCAGTTGACTGGGGGTGAGTGTTTGATTGGCTCAAGCGTTCCGTCCATCATCCCCTTTTGTATCGCTTTGTTCGCCCTAAGTTGGCGGGGGTATGCCCAGACGTGGGTCCCTTGCTCACTTTGCCACTGGATTCAAGCAAGCCTGGCTGATGACGGCTGGAATGCCAGAAACCGGTCCTAGGATGCTTGTTTCCGGTCCAGGGAAGACATGGCTTGGCAGTTCGGGCTGGACTGTTCCCATGAGGCACAGGGTCAGACTGATTTGCATATGGCCATGTCTGAACTGGGGTGGTGGAGTGAGCTAAAGAATGATGATGGATTAAACCCAGATCAGTTGACTGGGGGTGAGTGTTTGATTGGCTCAAACGTTCCGTCCATCATCCCCTTTTGTAGCGCTAATAAAGTAAGCCTGGCCCAGAGAGTCATGCATGAATCTTGGAAGTATCTCTCACAAGCACAGGAAAATGTCACAGGACCACGCACGCAGCATCACCTCCCCACTAACCGACGGTGCACTCGTTGCTGCGCACAGATTGCAGGGTCTCCACATCAGCACCGTTCTTTCCCAACAACGGATGCTGTTGCTGTCCAGTCACACCCATAGGGGTCCAGGCTCCAGGACCAGACGCTTTAAGTAGCTGCTCTTATTTCCTTTAAGGGCTCAAGCTCTAGGTTGCTGTGTTGCCTTACACAGACACCCCGTTGCTCTCCGAATAAACCTTTGCTGTATAAGGAAATAAACCGGAAAGCATCTATCAGTGAAAACAGAAAACAATTCTTTTCCCAATGATTACTAGTTTTACAGGTTGCATAGCCAATTTCTGATATTTGTGTTCCCTCGTCTTCATTGCTTGATTTTGCTCAAGAGAAAGCGTCAGTCGTTGTGGAAATGGCACTCATAATTACACTGAAATTAAAAAAATGTCACACATAGCAATCTGAAACCTTGGCAGCTATGTCCACGTAACGAAGATGCAACAGCAAAACCATGTGGCTGTGCGTATTTATATGCGAGTGCCTCACAACAGAACCGGTAATGTAAGTAAAACTCCTGGCAGCCCCACTCTTACCTCGCCAGTGTGCTTGCACATGGGCGCATTCAGCTTCCACGGTAATGGTAAACAAAGGTGCTGCTCCGGTTTGCACCCGAAAGCCCTACATGAGAATTAAGATAAAGCGGTGCTCTTAAAAATCGTGCCCGGCACAATAAGCCCAAAAAAAAACAGCTGGAAGCAAGAAGAGGATATATTGCTTACTGCTGCGGTGATGTGTTGTCCCTCAAGTGCACCTTTGTGGTTAGCCTGTGAGGTGTGTAGGAAAGTGGGTTTCTGTTGCAGTAACCCCCCCACTTTTTGCCTGATAACTGATGCACTTTTCCTTGGTGTGCCCTGGGTCCCTGCCAATCAGGTACCCAGGGCCTGTGTTCCTTCCCTAAAACTGCATTACAGCCTAAATCCAATTGGCCTCTCTGGCCACAGGTAAGCCCCTGGTAAATGGTACCCTAGGTACCCAGGGCACTGTGACCAGAGAAGGCCTCTAAGGGCTGCAGCACTTATTGTGCCACCCTTGGAGGCCCTGTACCCTGTCACCCACACACTGCCCTTGCAGGCTGAGTGTCTTGGTGCAGAACAAAACAGAGAGTCGACATGGCACACATCCCTGTGTGCCATGCCCACAAACACACTGCCCTGGCATACCTCAGTCACCCATCTAGCTGGGTGCCCTATGCCAGTGGTGAGGGTACAGGTGCATGAGCCCTGTGCCCCTACAGTACCCAGGTCCATTCCTGGGCACTGTAAGTGCAGTGCTGCCATTTCAAGTATATGGTGCTGGGAGGTCGTCAGCACGAACTCCACAGCACCATGATGGCTGCACTGAAGACTGAGAAGTTTGGTATCAAACTTCTAAGCACAGTAAACCCACACTGATGCCAGTGTGGGATTTACTGTAAAATGCACAACAGAGGGCAACTTAGAGTTGCCCCCTGAACCTAACCTACAATCCACGTCTTGTCTGAGGGGCTGCCTAGGCTGCCACACAGCAATCATGTTGCTGGACCCCTGGGTAGAGAGCCATCGGCTCTCCCGGGCCTGCAACAATGCACGTCCTGGGCGAGGTGCTAGGCCTCCTCCCCCAGGATGGGCAGGGGGAAGCTTCAAAGGCATTCCGCCTTTGTGAGCTTCCCCAGACCACTTGCTGTACTCAGCAACTGGTCCCCACCGGTTCTTCCCCCCCATCCTGGCGAGAAGACTGGCGGGAAACACCAAGGGAGGAAAGGGGGGTGTGCCACCCTCTGCCAACCCCACACCCCTCAGGTGGGGGAGGCGAGGTGAAGCACATCTCCGGGCTCTCTCCATTTTGAAGATGGGGAGCCCTGCCCAATCAGGACTAGGCTCCTGCCCCCCTCCCACAGGAGAGTGGCAGGATAGGGGGTGTACCCACCCCAGGGCAGGGACCCATTGATCCCTGCCCTTTACCTACCTGTAACGCCCCTAAATCTAGTATTTAGGGGCACCCTGAACCTTCCTTCTTTAGATTCAGCAACAACAAGAAAAGAAAGAAGAAGGACGAGAAGCCGTGCAGAGCTAACAAGGACGACGCCCACTGACTTGGCCCCAGCCCTACAGGCCTGTCTCCCCTCGAACCTGCTCCTGCAAAACCCCGGCGTGTCCAGCGGCCAGAAACCTCAAAAACCCCGGAGGACCTGCCTGCCTTCACTTTCCAAGCTGTTTCTCCCGTGAACACCGGACGTGTTTGAACTGCAGCTTCTGGTGCCAGCCAGGAACCGCGAATCCCGCACACCCTGCACCCGCCGAATCCGGCCCGAGCTCGAGTGGACAAATACCCAGAGGAGGTCCCCCCGGCAATCCTGACCCGAGATCCGGCGACCCCTGACCTGCCTCAAGCCGCCTGACGCCTGCAGCCTCAATTCAGAGGACCCCCCCTACCGCGACCAGAGCGGGTAAGAAAATCCGACATCCCAAGGCACCCCTGCACCCGACGCCCCACGACCTTGTGTGCCCAAACCAACGGTGCCCAACCAACCCTCTACATCCCAACTTACCCCTCGAAGTGGTGGTTGCTCCTGGAAGGTCCTCCTCCCCGAGCCTGCAGTGTTTCTTTGTCCCGGAGAATCTCCATTGAAATCAACAGGGCACCCGACCTCAAAACAGCACTCTGCACCCGGCCGCCCTAGTGCCGCTGAGGGTGCCCCTTTGGTGCCAACTTGGTCCCCAACGTGCCCTGAGCTTTACCCTAGGAGCTTTGCTCCCACAACCCCGTGGCCTGCTTGCCAGCCGCCACCAACCGGAGTCCCCCCTATCCTCCATAGGATAACATTGGGCCTCAACACTCTGCACCCGGCCGCCCTAGTGCCGCTGAGGGTGCAACAACAGTGCATCACTGACCCTGGGAGACCCCTGAGTCTAACCCCAGAACCCTAACTCAAAAGACCGATTACTTACCTCAAAACCGATAACTCATTTTTCCGCATAGGATAACATGGACACTTTTTCTTCCAAAAAGTTTCTCTGTGTCGACTTTTGAAAACTAAGAATATTCCTTAAAAATCGGACAAATAACCTAACCGAATTTTCTCAACTGTTTGCAGGAAAGGTCCCAGTGCCGAACCTAGGTGTCCAGCACTGAGTAACAAAAGTAATTAAAAAGTAACTTGCCTGTGAATTGAATTTCCTTCCATAGGATAACATTGGTGGTTCTTTGTGAAAAAGTTTCAAAGTGTCAACTTTTGAAATACAAGAATATTCTTTAAAAATCGTACAAACTACAAAAACGTAATTACTTACCTGTTTTAAGTAAATGTCCCAGTGCTGAATCTAGGAGTCCAGCACTGGATTACAAAAGTAACGTTAAAGTAACTTACCGGCGAATTGAATTTCCTTCCTGCAGCGCCTTGATGCCCTTGGGCTAAGTTAGCGCTTTATAAATCTAATATTCATTCATTCATTCATTCCATAGGGTAACATTGACTGGTTTCACTTGGAAATTCTTCTAAGTGTCGAGTTTTGAGACTTTAAAATATTCACCTAAAATCAGCCGAATTACGAAAACGAATTTACTCACCTGCTAGCAGGAGAGATCCCAGTGCTGGATCTTGGTGCCCAGCACTGACCCTAAAAAGTAATCACAACTGTACTTACCGGTAACTTGAATTTCCTTCCATAGGATAACATTGCCTGGTTTTTGCTGAAAAAGTTTCTAAGTGTCGATTTTGCAAACTTACAAATATTCGTTAAAAATCGCCTGTATAACAAAAACACATTCTTTCAACTGTTTACAGGAGATGCACCAGTGCAGGATCCAACACTGAGTAAGAAAAAGTAACGATAACACTACTTACCTGCTAAGTGAATTTCCTACCATAGGATAACATTGGTGATTCTATGTGAAAAAGTTTCTAAGTGCCAACTTTTAAAATACAATAATATTCCTTAAAACTCACACCTGTAACCAAAACGTTTTTACTCAACTGTTTACAGGAGACGTCCCAGGACTGAATCTAGGATCCAGTCCTGTGGTTAGAAAAGTAATCCAAAAAGTAATTATTGTATTTAACTAGAAATTCCCATTGAGCTCAATGTATAATTGTGTTTAAAATTGTGTTGCCTATTGTAACGATCGCATTCAAAAGTCTATTGCCTATTGAAAGTATTTACCTAAAGCATCTCATTCTGAGAAAGTATATTTTGATACCTGTTGTTGGTTCTAAAATAAAACAAGCATATATTTTTATATACAAACCATTGGCCTAGAGTTCAGTTCTTGAGTGTGTGGCTTCATTTGCTGACTGAGTGGGTACAACAAATGCTTTACACTGTCCTCTGATACTGCCTTACTGCTCGACCAAGCTACCACTTTAGAGAGTAAAGTTATATCTAACTTTAGCCTCTGCCAAACCTCTGGGGACTGTGGACCCTGTGCACACTGAACCTTACTTTGGTTCAGTATATACAGAGTCACTTTCTTACAAGGTGCTGCTGCACGTTAGCACATGTGCTTCCGTGCTGGTTCACTAGTGCTGTTGCGCTAATCAGCCAATCAGTCAGCCCTTTTCCACTGTGACCTCCCTGCAAGCTGTGGACTCGGGAGAGGGAGATCGGTGTTCGAGCCTCAGTGTCGGCTCAAAAATGCAGTAATGTAATAAAAATTTTTTTTTTTAAAAACAGCGATCGCAACTGTAGATGTATAAATGTAATGACAAAAAAACCCAAGCTGATCCTAGAGCACGCGAAGAGTCATTCACATAGTGATACAGCACCACACAGCCAGAGAGCTCGGTTGCGCTCTCTTCCTGGGAGATGTAGTCCGTCAGAAAGGTTTTGCTGTTGAGTACCAGCTTACAGTAAACTACAGCCCCCAGGGGCCAAAGCGTGCCAACACCAGACTCTCCCTTTCCCAACGTCCCACTTCTGCACCCGACCAGTCCAATGGAAACACACGGGATGTTAATGCCGTTCTGTATTCACTGTTTCTCACCAATAGCGCACGGGCCAAGTGTGGAAAGGGAGGAATCTAGGTACAATCAGGCCCCCATGTGGGGACAGTACCGCCTCCTTCCAACTTCTACAACAGATCGGAGCCTATCAGCGTGTTGGAACACCATGCGAATCGGTGACATCGGCGGCTCCGGGGCGTCAGAACTGAGGACTACTTTAAAAAACAAGCATTTGCAATGCAATACGACTCGCATTTACGCGAGACGTATTGCATTACAAATGGGAGCTTCCGCGTTTAAGAAGGCACGAACAGGAGTGGAGGGGGTTGAGGAGGGGGGAGGGGGGGCGGGGGCGAAAAATCTGCGAACTGCGGGGGACACAGGGCAGCAAATAGTGTTCGAGTAAAGGGGCTGATAGCCTCGGAAGGAGCAAAATGACGACATAGGCGTCAGGAGGCGGGACTAACAAGCCAAACACCAATCAATGCAGATTTTATGATTAAAGCCAATCAAAAAGATGGGCGGAAAGTGGGTGGAGCTTCCCCCACTATAGTGTATACAGCATCTCTCGACGAGACAGCGCATGCGCTGCCTAGGCGAGACCTAAAAAGGACCAAACTTAGAAAACAGCCAATCAGATGATACCACCCCTGTAGAACCTTCCTGAGAGAAGCTCCAATCCCTCAGATTTTCCAAGCACTAGTGCGTACAAATAGAAATAACTGAGAAACTATAGGTGAGCCTCTCCAGGGGAGGTGGGTGGGTCACAGGTGAATCTATGAAAGATTTCAATACTGGAGAACTACAGTTACAGGTAAGTTAGTTATTTCCTTACTCCAGTACTGGAACCTTCATATGCTTGAATCAGAGTAGTGAGCAGTAATTAACACATTTTCGTTCAAGAGACAGAATCTGTAAGGAACGCGAAATGCTATTCCATGCACACGTAAAATACCAAGGTACATATGTACCCACATGAATTTTTTTTATAGATAAACAAATACATATTCACGTCATATCATAGAAAATGTGTGTTAGAAAAAGGATGGTGGGAAAAAAGAAAAAGGTTCACCTTTATTGAAAAAGATGTCCGAGAACCGCTTGACCCACTGCTGCATCTCGCATAGTCTTCGAGTCCGTCCAAGCAGTAGTGCTTAGTGAATGTGTGTGGCATTGTCCAGGTTGCTGCTCTGCCGATATCTGGAAGGGAGACACCTGCAAACAGTGCCATAGACGTGGACATGGCTCTGGTGAAGTGAGCATGGACCTTTGACGCCAAAGGCTGGCCCGCTTGTTGAAGACAGAAAACAATAGCACTTGATATACACCTTCATATGCTTTGTTTAGTGAGAGGAAACCCCTTTCTAAGTGCACTGTAGGCTACAAACAGTTAGTTGGATTTACAAAAAGATTTGGTTCTGTCCAAATAGAATTTTAGGCACCGTTTGACATCCAAGGAATGAAAAGCACGCTCAGCTGAAGTCTGAGGATTTGGAAAAAATGATTTTAAAAAACAGTTAGCTCATTTAGGTGAAAGTCCGAGGAAACCTTAGGGATAAACCTAGGGTTAGTACGTAGAATGACTATCATGTTTAAATTGTACGTAAGGTGCCTGTGTAATGAAAGCCTGGAGTTCACTAACCCTTCTCGCTGAAGAGCCAGTAGGAGAGCAACCTTCCAGGACAGGAACTTTGTATCCATTCTATGGATAGGTTCAAATGGATGCTTCATTAATTGAGCAAGCACTGTGTTTAGCTGCCAAGTAGGTCGAGGTGTCCGCACTGGCAGAAAAGTTCTGAACAAACATTTGAGGAGCCGTTTTATCAGTCTACTGGACCATAAAGATGGAACACTGATCTCCGGAAACGGGAAATGGCTTCTAAGTGAACTTTAATTGAAGTGTGTGCCAAGCCAGGACGCGCCAAATGCAGAAGATACGGCAACATTTCTTCTGGTGATGAAAGAGGATGTGCACCAAATGCAGAACCTCTTCTGCTTGAGAGTACGTCTTGTTAGTACTATCTGATCGTGCCCTAGCAAGCACATGTCTGCACTCCTGTGGGATCTTTAAATGCTGAAATTCTTGGGACTCAGGAGCCAGGTGGATAATTTCAGAGATCTGGGTGACATACTTGTCTCTGGCTCATCGACAACAGAGATGGATTTGGTTTGAGGTGGATCGGAGGCTGCACTGAGAGGAGGTGAAGCTCTGTGTACCAATGTTGGCGAGGCCACGCTGGAGCTATTAGTATGATCTTGCACGGCGGTTCTGCTTTTATCTTCAACACCTTTGGAAGGAGAGGGATGGGAGGAAAGGCATAAGCAAATATGCCGGACCATGATCCCTGATGGGGACGCCAACTTGCAAAGTACCAGCATTTGGCGTTATCTGATGTTGCAAAAAGGTCTATGTTTGGCTTGTCCCACCGGAAGAAAATGTTGTTGAGAGCGCGTTGGTTTAATTCCCACTTGTGGCAGGTTGTTTTTAGCCTGCTTAACATGTCTGCTATGATGTTTTGTCTTGCTGGCACATACTCCGCTGCTAGCGACACCTGGTGCTGAATCGCCCAGCACCAGATTAGTTGAGCTTCCTGAAGGAGCAGGGGTGATTGTGTTCCTCCTTGCTTGTTCAGGTAGTGCATTGTCGTTGTATCGTCTGTTCTGAAAAGCACCAAAGCATTTTGTATTCTGGGCAAGCAAGCTTGAATGCCAGGAATACTGCTCTCATCTCATCAAGGAGATTGATATAAAGGTCCCGATGAGATGGCCATTTTCCGCTGACCTGAAGCTCATGTAGCAAATCTCCCCACCCGTCCAAGGAGGCATCCGTTATTATGAGAGGTGTGGCCCGAGACAGGAAAGGCAAGCCTTGTGACAGCTGGTGAGGTTTTGTCCACGAGGTTAGCAATGCCATCATGGAGGAGAAACCTGAATTATGTCATCGAATGTTCCCTCGACCTGTACCCATTGCATATTTAGAGCTTCCTGGAGAGGATGCATGTGCAGGCGACAGTGAGGAATGAGGTGAATACAGGAGGACATCATGCTCAGGAGAGATTTGTAAAGGCGTGCGGAAAGAAACTTTTTTTTTTTTTTTTTCATGTTTCGCCAAGGCAAATCTCTGTTGTCTTTCCAGCATGGGGTATGCCTCGTTTTGAATGGCGTCCAGAATGGCACCTAGGAAGCTAACCATCGGGAAGGTCGAAGAACTGACTTTTCCGGGTTTAAAGTGAGACCTAGCAGCTCAAAAAGCTGCAGACAGGCCCTTGCTTCTCTAAGTGTCGAGGTAGCCAGTCGTCTAGGTAAGGAAAAATTGGATGATGCTGCTACCCGAGGTATACTGGAACCGGCGATTTGAGCCCAAAAGGCAATACTCGGAACTGATGCCTGCCTGCCGGCCACCGTGAACCTGAGAAACTTCTTGTGCTTCTGGTGTATGGGTATATGAAAGTGTGCATCCTGGAGATCCAGCAACGACATTGTAATCGTTTCCATTGAGGAGATGCAATACATCCTGGATGGATATCATACGGAACAACTGTTTCTTGAGGAATTTGTTCAGGCTTCTTAAGTCCAAAATCGGTCTCCACTTCTTTAACTTTTTGCGAACAAAGAAGAAATGGGAGTAGAAACCTCTTCCTCTTTGACTCAGAGGGACGTTTTCTATAGCTCCCTTCCGTAACATGGTGGTAACCTATAGCTTTAAAAGATGCAGGTGTTTTTGGGCAAGAGGTAACGGAGGAGGAATTTTCACGAATTCTAGAGTGGCCAAATTGGATTAGGTCTAGGACCCATGGATCTGTGGTTCTTTTCTTCCACTGTTGAAAATAATGCAGTATTTTGTGATGTGAAATAACTTTCTCTCTCTTTGCCATTGGTGTTGTCGATGAGCCCGTCGGTGAGGGCTGCATTAAAGTTAGATGTGCTTGTTCCGTCGACGGTATAGCCGCCATCGGACGATGAACCGTCGGTGAAAAGAAGTTTAGTCAACGAGGACAATGTGGTTGCCGTTGACGACAAAATCGTAGACACTTCTTCCGCTGTCAACGAGGTCTGCACCGTCGACGAGGATTGGGTCATCGTTGAGACCCCTTTAATCGGCGAGAGGATTGCCATCGACAAGGTGTGTGTCGACAGGTGGGTCGTCGTCGAGAGATGGTTTTTCGAGGTCGACGATTTAGAGGACTACGTGATCTGTGTCCTATAGGATAAAGGAGCTTAGCGTGACGACGATGACAGTCGATGAGGAAATCGCCACCGACGATACGGTGATGACTTGTGGACGCCGTCGATGCCACTGAAACAGTACCTGAAGAGGATCTTCTCGTAGTCAGGGATGTCATCGCGTCAGTGGGGTAGAGTTAGGCTTTTTAAATATTTCAACTTCGGAGGAGGAGTAGAAGGCTCAGAAGCTGGTTTTTGAAGGGAGTTTTGGAAGATACTGGCCTTTTATCCAGCTGCAGCGGGGAAGGCAGCTTAGAAGGAGCACTATGCTTGTGAGAGTTCTCAGATTATTTTTTAGATACTTTTTCAGTGGCTGCAAAGATGGACTCGCAGGGTCATTCAAAGGCCTTTTTTGAGGCGCTATAGAGGAGGATCTAGAAGAGGCATCACTCTCCTCATCCGAGACTACAGTATCCCTGTTCTTACGCCTCTGCAGCCACAAGAGAAGCCTCCCTTCCCGATCTTTCAAAGTTTTAGTTGAAAACGTACAGCATACCTTGCAATCCTTAGGTTTGTGGTCAAGATAAAGACAGTCCATATGAGGGTCGTCGATATGCAATCTCTTCTTTCTGCAAGTGCCACAGGGTCTGAAGTGACCTTTTTTAGGTGTGTCTGACATGATGGGTGGCAGTTTATTCCACCTAAACACAGAAGTACAGGTCTGGAGAATATATATGTGCAACAAGGAAAAAGAAAAAACCTAAAATCTTCTTTCAAGAGCTGTGAGGAAAAAAACTGAGCAGAGCTCAGTGGAGACTCCCTAGCACGACATGGGGTAGAAAATCTGAGGGACTGGAAGGTTCTACAGGGTGGCATCATCTTACTGGCTTTTTTCTAAGTTTGGTCCTTTTTTCAAATAGGGACAGGGATCGTATAGTTTCTTACCCGTCGGTGTAGTTTTGCAGCTTGAAGACTTTCTGGATTCTCTATGCTGTGCATTATTCCGCCATCTAGTGGTTGGGTCCGGAATTGTTGTATTTCTTCCTTTTTTTTTTCGTGGCCTAGGTGGGCGTCGACCTCCCACCATTTGGTGTCCTTCGTGAGGTCGACGCGCTTCCTCCGGAACCTCCCACCTTTGGTCGCCATCTTCGGATTCTTTTTTTTCCCTCTTCTTTTCTTTTAATAGTCTTTCTCCTGTTTTAATAGTTTCCCTCCTGTCATCTTTCTGGCGAAGGAGGGTGGGATCGCTAGTGAATCCAGAAAGTCTTCAAGCTGCAAAACTACACCGACAGGTAAGAAACTATACGTTTTGCAGCGTGAATCTTTCTGGATTCACTATGCTCTGCATAGACTTTGTAGCAGTTTGCTAGGTTTGTGGTGGCTGGGTGGAAGATGAGCATTGGTTACTGAATATGTGTTGCAAGACCTTCTGTCCCACTTGCGCTTCCTTGTTCATTTGAACATCTACGCAGTAGTGCTTAGTGAACGTGTGCACTGAGGACCATGTTGCTGCTTGGCAAATGTCTTGAATAGGTGCATTTGCTAGAAACGCAATTGTTGCTCATTTCTTCCTTGTTGAGTGAGCATGCGTTGCTCCTTGTAGTTGTTGCACAGCTTGCTTGTGGCAGAATTGTATGGCTTGTGCAATCCATCGTGCAATGGTATTTTTGGTAACTGGTCGTCCCAAAAAACTGCTTGCAAATGACACAAAGAATTGCTTTGTTTTCCTGCACTCCTTTGTCCTTTCTATGTAGTGCATCACTGCTCTCCTGGCGTCCAGTGTGTGTAACGCCTTTTCTGTTTTTGTGGATGGTTTTTGGAAAAAACTTGGTATTTGTATTGTTTGATTAATGTGGAACCGTGACACCACCTTTGGCAAGAAATGTGGGTCCGTTCTCATTACGATCCTGTCATTGTGTATTTGTAGGTAGGGTTCTTGCAGTGTTAGTGCTTGTAATTCGCTCACTCTTCGTAGCGATGTTATAGCTACTAAGAAGGCTGTCTTTAGCGTGAGCATATGCAGTGTTGCTTTATGAATAGGCTCAAATGGTGCCTTCATCAATTGAGTTAGCACTACGTTGAGGTTCCACGCTGGAGGTGGCATTCTGTTTGGCGGTGCGATCCTCTTTGCCCCTTCTAGAAATCTTTTTACTATTTGGGAGGTGAAGAAACTATTCCCTGTTTCTCCTCTTGTGTAAGCCACTATCGCCGCTAAGTGCACCCTTAGTGATGTGTAGCTTAGTTTATTTTGCAGTAGATGTGTTAAGTACTTCAGTACTGTTGATTCCTTGGTAATCTTTTTCTGTAGTTTCTCCTTAATGCACCATTCTGAGAATCTTCTCCACTTTGCTACGTAGCACTTCCTTGTGGTAGGTCTCCTTGCCTCTCTCAGCACCGCTATTGTGCTTTCTGGTAGTTTGAGGTGTGCAAACTCTAGGTCTTCAGGAGCCATGCTGCCAGGCTGAGGCTCTCTGGCTGTAGCACCCTTCCGTTTTGCATCGTTAACAGGTCCTTTCTTGTGGGGAACCGGTGTGCGGGCGCTTGTGCCATCTCCATAATCTGTGAGAACCAGGTTTGTCTGGCCCACTGAGGTGCTATCAGTATTAGCGTCATGTTGCTGAATCTGCATTTGTTTAGTACTCTGTGTAGCAGTGGTATCGGTGGAAAAGCATAGGCAAATGTCCCTGACCAGCTTATCCATAGCGCATTCCCTATGGACCGTTTGCACGGTAGTCTGGATGCGAAGTTTTGGCATTTTGGTGTGTTGCAAATAGGTCTATTTGCGGAGTTCCCCATTTGTGGAATATCTTTTGGATTTCTTGTTGATTGATCTCCCATTCGTGGGATGCTGACGTCTGTCTGCTTCCACATTGTCCTTCCCTGGTAGATGTATTGCGAACAAGTCTATTTGTTTTGGAATTGCCCATCTCCATATTTCCTGTGCCAGCACTGATAGTGTCACTGATTGTGTCCCTCCTTGCTTGTTGATGTAGAACATGGTGGTTGTATTGTCCGTTTGGATTAGTACCCTGTGTCCGTACAGTTGTTTCTGAAAGGCTTTTAAGGCTAGGAACACTGTCTTTAGCTCTAGGTACTTGATGTGCTTTATCGCATCCTGTTGTGACCACAATCCCCTTACTGTGAGGGTGTCTGTGTGTGCTCCCCACCCTATCTGGGGGGCATCTGTTGTGATGGTCACTGTTGGAGTTGGTTGTGTAAAAGGCTTCCCTTGTGTTATGTTCCTCTTGTTCCACCACGTTATCTCGTTCTGTATTGTTTGCGTGACAACCACTAGATCTTCCCAACTCCCTGTTGCCTGTGACCATTGTTGTTGAATCCATTCTTGGAATGGCCTCATGTGTAGGCGGATGTTTGGGACCAAATGTATGCCCGACGCCATCATTCCCATCAGTTTGCTCACTGTCCTCACTGTCAGAGATCGCCCCTTCTGGTAAAGACGTGTCTCCTTCAATATTGCCGAGGTTCTCTTTGCACTCGGAAACACCTTGCTCTGTATGGTGTTGATCTCCGCACCTAAGAAGATCTTCACTTGTTCTGGCTCTATTGATGACTTTCCCCAATGGATTGAAAACCCTAGTTGGGCTAGTGTTTGTATGACTTCTTCCAGGTGCCGCTTGCACTTGTTGTATGAGTTTGCCTTTACCAGCCAGTCGTCGAGGTACGGGTACACATGTATCCCTTACCTCCTTAAGTGTGCTGCTACTGCTGCCAGGCATTTTGTAAAAACCCTTAGCGCGGATTTGAGTCCGAATGCCAGCACTGTGAACTGGTAGCGAGTCTTGTTGATCATAAACCTTAGTAGATGTTTGTGTTTGCTGTTGGTGGGGATGTGCAAGTAAGAACCTTTAGGTTGATAGTTGCCATGTAATCCCTCTTTGTAACTGGGGTATTACCTCTTGGAGTGATGTCATTTTGAATCTTTGAGTCTTTATGAACCTGTTTAAGAACCTTAGATCCAGAATTGGCCGTAAGGTTTCGTCCAGCTTTGGTATGAGGAAGTAGGTGGAGTATACCCCCTTGTTCTGTTCCTTGTATGGTACTATCTCTATGGCCCTTTTCTTTACAAGTTCTTGTGCTTCTTGTAGCAAATGAGAATGCTCCTTTGCTGAGTGACTCTGCCCTTTTGTTTGGAGGTTGTTTTTCTAGCTCTATACAGTAACCGTATTGTATGAGGTTTAGTATCCATTTGTCTGATGTGATCTTCCTCCACTCCTGGAGGAAGTGTTTTATCCTGCCTCCTACTGGTGTTGTGTGTTGGAGGAACTGTTGGTCTTGATTTAGTCTGTCTTTGTGTTGTCTCTTGCTGTACCCCTAGAGATGTAGGCTGGATGTGCGATAGTCCTACTGATGAGTCACTTGGATGAGGGTTGTTGACCTCCTCTCTGTCCATTTCCTCTTCCTCAGGCGCGCCCTCAAAAGGATTGTCCTCGGGGCTGGTACTGCCAGTTTTGCTGCTGCTGTCCCTGCTGTTGTCCTTGGTTACCTCCTTGGTAACCCTGCTGGAAGGCTTGGTGTTGTGCTACAGGTTGGTGATTTCCCCTACCCGTTGGTCTCCTTGAAGGTGTTCCCCTTCTCATTCCTCTGAACTGTAGTGCCCCCATGGACCTAGCTGTCTCGTCTTTTTTGAACTGGTTCAGTTTCTCATCCACTGGAGCGCCGAAAAACTGTTCCCCGTCGAAGGGTGTGTTGAGTATGTTATTTTGAACTTCATTCTTGAAGCCCGAAATTCTCAGCCAGGCATGCCTCCTCTCTGTTATACCCAGCATCATCTGCCTGCTTGATGTCTCCGCTGCGTCTAGGGCCGACTTCAGGCATGTATTTGCCATGTTCTTTCCCTCCTCTACCAGGTGGCTCGCCCTTCTCTGGTATTGCTCTGGTAGGTGTTTTAGGAGTTCGCTCACTTCTTCCCAGTGCTGGTATGCGTGCCTGTTGATGAGCGCATTGGAATTGGCGATGCGCCATTGGATGCCGCACTTCTTTCCATCTTCCTCCCTGTTAAGTCCATTCTCCTGTTCTCCTTGTCTGGAGGTTGTCCTGTGTTTGTGGGTATATTCGCCCTCTTCCTAGCCGTGGATGTTATAATTGAATCCGCTGGCACTGATCCCTTAATATACATAGGGTCTTTAGAAGAGTGCTTATATTTTTTCTCAGCTCTTGGGGTTACTGCTTTACACATAGCTGGTTCCTTGAAGGCCTCCTTCCCCTGGTCCAGCACACTTGGGAGCATGGGTAGGAACTGGCTTCTTGTCTGTGATGGCAACAAAGTCTCTAAGAGGAAGCAAGATTGGGGTTTCTCCTCTTCTAGCTGCACTCCATATGTGTCTGCAGCTCTTTTGATGACCTGGTTATAGATCTCAATGTCGTCCGGCGGCCAAGGCCTCGAAGGATAGGATTCTACCCCTTCTTCCGGTGATTCGGCGTAGAGATCCTGCCACTGCAAGTCTTGCGCCTCCGAGGATGTCGAGCCCTGGTAAGTTCGCTAGTCTTCCTCACCTTCGGCGTCGCCGTAGTACAGCTCTTCCTCCTCCTGTTCCTCACCAGGTTCTGGTGTGGCCGGTGGTTGGATTTCCTCGACGCACTCTTCAGCTTTCGACGGTATAGTGTACATTTTCATTTTTTCGTCGAAATCCTTCCTGCGTTGCAAGATGCTTGCCATCTCGGCCTCGAGCCTTTTCTTTTCCATCTCGGCGGCATGTTCGGCGTCGAGGGTTTCGGCTTTTCTCTTCGCGGTCATCGACATCGAAGTCGTAGCTGCTTTCAGCCCTTCGTTTTTCGACGTCGAAGCGTCCTTTTCATGACTGCTCTTCGACGCCCTTCCCTTTTCTTGGGTTTTCGCCGTCTGGGAGTCCTTTTCGAAGGAACCGACGGACTGTTTGTCCTTGGATGCAGTTGTGGACGTCGAGTGTTTTGACGGCAATGCTCCTTTCGAGGACTTTGACTCACTTTTGCGATTATCAGTGGAGTGCCTGGGGTTCGACGACTCTTACCTCCTTCGGCGTTTTCTTTACAACCTCGACTATGGCGTCCTCCGGTGATGTTGTCTTCTTCTCCACTGGAGAGTCCTAAATCTCGGAGCGATGGAGGTGTCCCCTGCCCCTGCATGCTGTAGTTTGCTTTTCTTTGCCTCTCCCTTACTCTGAGGGTCTTTGGAGTGAATGCCGCGCAGGCGTTGCAGTCCTTGCTTCGATGGTCGAGTGGCAGGCAGAGATTGCAAACCGGGTGTTGGTCCTTTTGCGCGTACTTGTGGTGGCAGTTGGCGCAGAATTTGGCAGTTGGCGCCCAGGGTGCCCCCTGTGTGCGCATTCTCCTTCGAAACGTCGAATTTCTCGATGTTCCTTTTCCTCTTTCGTCATTTCCCTTACTTGACTTGTAATCCGGTACGTTCTCCAGTGAATTCTCGATCTTCCTGTAGATTTTCAATGATTCTTCTCTCCAAAGTTGTGGAGCTCCTTCACTGATGATCCAGACCAAACGGCGGAAAAAAGAATCTGAAGATGGCGACCAAAGGTGGGAGTTTCCGGAGGAAGCGTGTCGACGTCACGAAGGACACCAAATGGTGGGAGGTCGACGCCCACCTGGGCCACGAAAAAAAAAAAAAAAGAAGAAATACAACAATTCCGGACCCAACCACTAGATGGCGGAATAATGCACAGCATAGTGAATCCAGAAAGATTCACGCTGCAAAACTGTTACTAAATAACGAGGCCTTCGGCCCTCTATTCTATGTCTAATAGGACATTGCTTTTAAGGATGCCAGGGGCTCCCATTTCGAAGACGGGGAATGATTCAAGCATGTGAATCTATGAAAGTTCCAATACTGGAGTAAATGATATGCCACTAGGTGGTTATACTGTGCACAGAGTCCAGGGGTTCCCCAAAAGTGTACAGGACTCAATGTAAAACCCAAAGTACTTTATTCGTGGTAGTGTGGGAGAGCAGCCTTAGGCTTAACAGAGGAGCGTAAGACATTTATTGTACACAAATTACCAAAAACTGACACGACTCAAAAAGGGAATCCACTGCAATTTTAAAAAATTTGCTTTGTTTGTACTTTATTTTAAGACCAAGATCTTCGCAACAGGGTAAGTACATTTTTAATTAAAAATACTTTTCACTTTAAAAAGTCGACAGTGCAATTTCTGAACAGTTCAATGTTATCCTATGGAGAAAAACAATGCGGTTTAACAGGTAAGTACAACACTTACAATTCCTTTCTTCAGGACCAAAGGTCAGCAAGGGTCAAGGGAGTATCAAAACTGCACAACCAGCGGCACAGGGGCAGCTGGGTGCAGAGGTCAAAATTGAAGGTCGGCTCAATGAGTTTCAATGGAGGTGCTTGAAGCCACAGTGCTTGCAGGTAAGTAGATCAGTTGCAGGGGAAAAGCTTTCGGGGTTAGGACCAGCACAGGGGGGGGGGGAGGGGCCAAAAAGCAGCACCAAACCTAGACCACCAGCGGCACAGGGGCGACCGGGTGCAGGGTGCAATTTCAGCATCGGGTGCCCAATGCGTTTTAATGGAGATTCTTCTTTACGGAAACAGGCTGCAGGCATCGAACTAGAGGGTGCCGGCACAAAAACAGCGACAGCACAGGTAAGTTGGGAGCCACAGGGGCACCGCTGGTCAAGGTCCCCAAAGCCCAGGAGCTGTGGGTTCAGGGGTGCCTTTAGAAAGCAAATTTCTTCTTGCCGGTGGTGGTGGTGGGGGCCTTCATGTTCACACTGCAGGTGCCATTGTGGAAGTCAGGAGGGGTCAGCCAACTCTGGATTCGAGATCAGGATTGCTGGGAAGACTTCACTGGACTGGACTGGCGAGCCACTCAGACTAGGGCAATGGGCGTAGGGTGCAGAGTGGGCAGGACTCACAGTTCCAGATAGCACAGGAATCTTTGGAGTTGATTTCTTCTGAATAGATCCGCTGTAAACGGGAGATTTGAGTCTTTTTCAAAGGCAGCAGGGTTTTCAGGGGTTGCTGGCTGCAAGACAGGTCACCTTTTAGTGGCAGGCTCTTCGAAGCTGGAGACAAGGCAGTAGGGCTGGGGCCAAGGCAGTCGTCGTCCGGGATGTAATCTTTCTTCTTAGGTCGTCGCAGACCTAGCTTCAAGGTCTGAGGGAGCCTTCTAAATACTAGATTTAGGGGAGTAGCAGCCTTACCTGGGGTGACTACACCCTCAATTTTGCCACCCTCCTGTGGGAGGGGGCATAATACTAGCCCCGATTGGAAAAGTCCCCCCTTCTCTTCAAGATGGAGCGGACTGAAAAGTGAGTGTAACTTTGCCTCCTCCACCAGAAGGGTGGCGCTGGCAAAGGTGTGCACACCTAGTCTTTATGACTTTTCCAGCCGGTATTCCCCACCCAAAGAGGGGGTGTAAAACAGGGGCTGCCATCCGCAGCTAGCAGCAGAGGCTGCGGGTAGCATTACAAAGGCGGCAGACCTTTGAAGCTTCCCCTTCGAGCACCGACACCTCCGCCCAGGATGTGCATTGTTTCTGGTCCCAGAGAGCAGAGGCTCTCTACTCAGGGGTCCAGAAACATGTCTGTGTGTGGCAGGCTGCCTAAAGGCAGTCAGTGAGCACACCATGGTCGATAGATTTTCAGGGGGCACCTCCGATGTGCCCTCTTGAGTACATGGTGTAATAAATCTCACACTTGCATCAGTGTGGATTTGTTACAAGAAGTTGTTTGGTACCAAACACTCCTGGTTTCAGTGAAGCCATCATGGTGCTGGGAAACTCGAGTTGTCGAGTTCCCAGCCCATGTACTCCTCGTGGGTTCCCTGCCACTAACATTTAAGTATTGACTTAAGTATTGTAGCAGCATATCCACACCTGCAGATATGCTCTCACCTGTGGTATAGTGCACCCTACCTTAGGGCAGTGCTGGCTGGCATGGCGCCCAGACAGGGTGCCATGTCGACTTTGTCGCTTTTCACCTCACAGGGGCATGCAAGCTGCAAGGGCAGTGACATGGTCCTGGCGAGGGGCTCTTCAGTTACCAGGCCCTAGATACCCAGGGTACCACTTGCTAGGGACTTACAGGGGGGAAGGAGTACCAACTGTGGATATGCTTGAGGGAAGAAACACTGGCACTGGGGCCCTGGTTGGCAGGGACCCTGTGCACTACATCAAAACCTGGCAAAAAGTGGGGGGCTAACCATGTCAAAAGAGGCACTTTCTCACACATACCAAAAGAGATTTCTTATTGGGTGAGAAAAACACAATCAATCTAGGTTAGAATTGAAGAGATAAGTTGGCAGTACTTCTGCTTGCCACAGTAGCAGCTAAAGCACAAGTTACTAACTTGTGTAACGATATATCTGTAAGAGACAGTAGTTAGTGACAGATTCCTTACCTTAGAATATCCCCAGGCGTCAGGCTGGATCCGGAAAGTTTTTGCGTAGCAGTACACTTGCGCGTCGGTAGGCGGCGCCGTGCGGCTCCGCGTCAGTCGTCGGCACCGCCGTGATGACGTCGCGGGCAGTACTTAGACGCCGCCCCTGCGCGCTGACGTCAGTTCTGTACACGACTTTCCGCGCCAGGAACGCAGAGCCATGCAAGAAGCTGACATAGGTGTCTGAAAAATACTAGGGTCCTGAAAGGGATGTCCTTAACCCTAGAAATCAGTTCGCAGAATGGGGAGGATGGGTGGGGCGGTAAGGAATCCGTCACTAACTACTGTCTCTTACAGATATATCGTTACACAAGTTAGTAACTTGTGCATCTGAAAGAGACACGTTAGTGACAGATTCCTTACCTTAGAATAGATACCCCAGCAATACCAACCCCGGTGGTGGGTCTGCGAACAAAGATCAGACGAGGAAGTCCCGGAGAACAGAACGGCCAAAGAAGCCGTCTCTCCGGACTTGGCTGTCAAGGCAGTAATGTTTGGTAAACGTGTGCAGCGAGGCCCACGTAGCTGCCTGACATATATCCTGTAACGGAACCCCGCGGCCTAAAGCCGTGGTAGCTGCCGTTGCCCTGGTGGAATGGGCACGCAGCCCAACAGGAGGCTCCTTCTTAGCCAAAGAATAGCGGGCTTTGATACACATAGTGACCCAGCGGGAGATGGTCCTTTTGTGTACCGCCCGACCTTTTTTGGCGCTCACGTAGCCAACAAAGAGCTGGTCATCCACCCGGAACTGGTGTGTGCGGTTGATGTAAAAAGAAAGCCCACGTTTTGGGTCCACACGGTGGAGCCTCTCTTCCTCTCTGGAAGGATGCGGAGGCGGAAAGAAGGTGGGCAAAGTGATGGTCTGCCCAATATGGAAGGCAGTAACCACCTTTGGCAAGAAGGACGGACGCGTCCTAAGAACAACCTTGTCTGGATGAACAGACAGAAAGGGAGGTTTGCATGAAAGAGCCTGGAGCTCACTCACCCGCCGAGCAGAGGTGATGGCCACCAGGAATGCTGTCTTCAGAGTAAGAAGACAAAGAGGACAATTATGTAGAGGCTCAAAGGGAGCGCACATTAAGAAGGTAAGAACCAAGTTCAAGTCCCACTGAGGCATTACAAACGGAACAGGAGGAAAGAGGTGCAATGCCTTTAAGAAACCTGTTAACCACAGGGGACTTGAAAAGGGAGGGTTGATCAGGAAGCCTGAGGAAGGCTGATATTGCACAAAGATAGCCCTTGATGGTACCCAGGGCAGAACCCTGTTGGGCCAGAGAAAGAAGGAACAGAAGAACCTCAGAAAGAGGGGCAAAAAGGGGATTCACAGCCTTTGCTCTGCACCATGCCACAAACTTGTTCCACCTGCAGGCGTATACCACCTTAGTGGAGGGACGCCTGGCTGCCAGAATCACATCACAAACTTCGGGAGGCAAGTCGAAGGAATCAACTGCCGCCGCTCAATCTCCACGCAAGCAGGTGTAGACTGGACAGGTTCGGGTGGAGGACCGTCCCCTGCTGCTGCGACAGAAGATCCTCCCGAAGAGGCAGACGGATCGGGGGATCGACGCTCATACTGAGTAGCTCGGGATACCAAACTCTTCGAGCCCAGTCCGGAGCCACAAGAATGACTTGGGCCCGGTCGCGCCGAATCTTCTTCAACACTCTGGGTAGAAGTGGTATAGGCGGAAAGGCGTACAACAGACCGCAACTCCACTCGCGACGAAAGCGTCGCCGAGCGAGTGCCGCCTTGGAAATTCCAACGCGCAGAACTGCTGACATTGCGCGTTCTCTTCGGTGGCGAACAGATCTAACCAAGGCTCTCCCCACTGCTGAAAGAGACCTTGCGCCACCTCAGAGTGAAGACGCCATTCGTGATCCATCATGCACCTGCGGCTGAGTTCGTCCGCCCTGGCGTTCAGGAAACCTGCCAGGTGTTGAACCATCAGGAATGTGCCCTGATGTTCCAGCCAATCCCAGAGGCGCAGAACCTCCTGACATAGGGTCCACGACCCCACCCCGCCCTGTTTGTTGCAATACCACATGGCGGTGGTGTTGTCTGTGAACACCTGCACTACCTTCCCTTTGACAGAGGGAAGGAATGCCTTGAGTGCAAGTCGGATCGCCCGGAGCTCCAGAAGGTTGATATGGAGCCGGGACTCCGCCGGAGACCAGAGGCCTCTGATCTCCGCCTCTCCCATGTGACCGCCCCATCCCAGAAGGGACGCGTCCGTCACAACTGTGTGCTCTGGCTGGGGAAGGGAGAGGGATCTGCCCATGACCCATTGCCGGTTCGAGAGCCACCACTGCAACTGTTTTGCAGTCCCCTCTGAGATCTGGACGTGATCGGACAGGTTGCCCTGGTGCTGCGCCCACTGGAACTTCAGGTCCCACTGCAGAGCCCGCATATGCCATCTGGCATGATCGACCAGCAGGATGCAGGAGGAGGCCGAAAGATCGGAATCATAGCCTGAATATCCCGGACCAGACGTTCGGGAGGATAAACCCGAAACTGTGTCGTGTCCAGAACTGCTCAGATGAAAAGGAGCTGTGGAGAAGGAATCAGGTGCGACTTCGGCACGTTGATGGAGAACCCCAGCGAGTGCAGGAGTTCGGCCGTTGTCTGGAGGTGGGAGACGACTGCCTGGGACGAGCCCGCCTTCAGCAGCCAGTCGTCGAGGTAGGGGAAGACTGGAACCCCTGCCCGGCGCAGATGGGCTGCGACCACCGCCATCACTTTCGTGAACACCCGAGGGCGCTGGTAAGGCCAAAGGGAGCACGGTGAACTGAAAATGCTCGAGGCCTACCGTGAACCGCAGGTAACGCCGGTGGGCCGGCAGGACGAGGATGTGGAAATATGCGTCCTGCAAGTCCAATGCTACCATCCAGTCTCCAGGGTCGAGAGCAGTCAAGACCTGAGCTAGGGTGAGCATCTTGAACTTCTCCTTCCGGAGGAAGCGATTGACGTTCCGGAGGTCCAAGATAGGACGCATGTCCTCCTTGTCCTTTTTGGGCACCAGAAAGTAGCTGGAGTAGCAACCACGTCCTACTTCTGGGGTCGGAACACGCACGATGGCCCTCTTGGCCAAGAGGGCCGCAACTTCCTTTTGAAGAAGCACCAAGTGATCCCCTGACATGCAGTGGAATTGAGGTGGCATGGCTGGGGGGGATGGTCACGAAGGGGAGGGAGTAGCCCCTTCGGACAATGTCCAAGACCCACCTGTCTGAGGTGATGGCACGCCAGTGGTGAAGGTGATGGCGGACCCTGCCCCCTACTGGCGTGATGTGCACCTGAAAGGAAGGACTAGGAGGGCTTGGAGGACGCGGACGGGGTTGGTGGCCTGACCCGCACGCTGGTGGCCTGACCCGCACGCTGGTGGCCTGACCCGCCACGGCGGGAGCCACGTCCTCGGCCACGCGAAGACGCTTGCTGCGCGGGCCGGTGGCTGGGCAGCGGACGTGACTGGGCGCCCCTTCCGTGGCCACGAAAGGGGCGAAAAGCAGACTGTTGCTGAGGGCGCACAGCAGAAAGGCCCAGGGACTTGGCTGTAGCCCGCGAGTCCTTAAAGCGCTCCAGCGCATGGTCTGCCTTTGTCCCAAAAGACCGACTCCATCAAAGGGCATGTCCATAAGAGAGTTTTGGACATCACCCGAGAAACCAGTGGTCCTCAGCCAGGCGTGACAGCGCAGCGCCACTGTCGTCGCAAGTGATCTGCCTAGCGAGTCGGCGGTATCAAGGCCACATCTGATGGTGTACTTTGCCGCATCTCTTCCCTCCGCAATGGTGCGGGAAAGCAGTGTCTGGACCTCCTCAGGACACTGGGGCAGAACTTGCGCCACCGAGTCCCACAAGGAGTGGGAATATCGGCCCAAGAGGCAAGTGGTGTTGACTGACCGCAAGCCAGCACTGGCGGAAGAAAAGACCTTCTTCCCAAATTGATCCAGGCGTTTGGATTCCCTATCCGGGGGAGCGGTAGGGAAGGCGCTTTGGGAAGCAGAGGCTTGGACCACCAAGCTCTCAGGGGTGGGGTGTAGAGAGGAACGGGGGGGGGGGGTCGCCCGGAGCAGGGCGATGGCGTCGGACCACGTTCCTATCCACAGGAGCCCCTGTGGTGGGCTTGGATCAGGTGCCCAAAAGAACGTCTCAAAGCGCCTCGTTGAACGGCAGCAGTGGCTCCGAGGAGGTAGCCGCCGGCTGAAGCACTTCCGTCAGGATGTTAGTCCTGACAGCCACTGTAGGCAACTGGAGGTTTAAGGCCCCAGCTGCTCTACGCAACACCGTTGCAAAATTTGCTCCCTCCTCCGTTGCCACGGATGGAGGAGGCAGCATGCCAGAGTCAGGGGAGGTGTCCAGCCCACTGGCATCCCCAAGTTCCTCAGTCCAGTCCTGATCAAACTCACACTGCTGTGTGAGAGGGTCATCAGACCCCTCCCAGTTATCTCCGTCCTCCAATTCAGGTTCAAAATAAGGAGGAGGAGGGACATGTGGGACCCAAAGTCCCGTCGGAGCCGGCGTGACGCCGCCCGGAGCCCCGGGCGGCGCCGGGACCGGCACCGGAGACATCGGCGCCGGCAGAGGTGTAGTTAGGTCAACCGGCGTCGATGGGGGTTGCGGTAGCACCGGAGCCGGGACCGAGACTGGTGTTACAGGCGGCGCCGGGACCGGAGTCGCCGGCGGCGCCGGGGAAACCCCATCAGGGCTCGCGGGGCCCGAAGGCGCACCGGGGGGGGACCTTGAGGCCCGAAGAGGCGGGCCATGGCCGACAGGAATTCCTGTATCTCGGCCGGAGTCGCCCCCGAACCCGGGAAGGACGGGTAATGCGGGGGCGGCTCCACAGGCACTCCCGGAGCCGCGGGGACGGTGCCGATAGGAGCCTCAGCCGAGTCGCGAGACCGGCGAGGCGAAGCAGTCGAGCGATGACGCTTCTTAGACTTTTTATGCTTCGACTTACCGGAGGAGTGCGAAGACTTGGACCCCGACGACCGATGAGGACTCCGCGACCGGCCCCTCGACCTCTCACGTGACCGGGGCTTGGTGTGGCGCGGAGCCGACTGCCGGACCTCGAGGAGCTTTCGAGACCGCTCTCGCAAAGCCTTCGGGTGCAAGGCCTGGCAGTCGGGGCACGACTTCGTGTCGTGGTCGCGGCCGAGGCAGTAGAGACACTAAGTGCGGGTCTGTGATCGACGACATGCGACCACAGGCGTCGCAGGGCTTGAAGCCGGGCATCCCTACCGACACCTTCGGAGTCGAGAGACTCGTGTAAAAAAACAGTGAAAAATCACCAAAAAGTTAGTCAAAAAAGATGACTAGGGCACTGCTCTTCCCGGATCTGCGCTTACTGGCGCGGAAAAAGAAGAACTGACGTCAGCGCGCAGGGGCGGCGTCCAAGTACTGCCCGCGACGTCATCCCGGCGGTCCCGACGACGGACGCGGAGCCGCACGACGCCGCCTACCGACGCGCAAGGGTACTGCTACGCAAAAACTTTCCGGATCCAGCCTGACGCCTGGGGATATTCTAAGGTAAGGAATCTGTCACTAACTACTGTCTCTTTCAGATATACTTTATATGAATTCCCCTGTGTTACTGCAGAAAAAAAGTTAGTGTCTACGGCCCAAGACAAGAAGGAAAGCAATATGTTCCTTACTGTTTTCTTGCCCAACTAATAGTTATTCAGCTCTGTCACAACAGACGCTTTCTTAAAGAAAGTAGCATATGGGGAGCCAGAACATTACTCAGAATAAGGATGCAAGGGTCATGCTTGGACAGCTTAAAAGGGTTACAGGAATCCAGGAGTGCAGGATCTACCCCAGGAGAGAACCATCAACTAAGGAATCGTAACAGCCCCTTCTAAAAGTGTATCATAAATGCAAATTGGGAAAAAGATTTAGCGTACGAGTCACCTGCAATGCATGTTAAATACTGCAGCAATCACGAGAAGGACTCTCCCATCACTTCACTATATATAGGAATGATTTTAGTTCCAAGAATGCTGGCTTCAATTTTAAGAATGTACTGCATGTGTACAGAATACGCCCGCCACCTCTAAAATAAGTAGCAGTAGGGTACTACAAGGTCTCTTATTCTCTCAATGTGAAAGTCCTCCAAAGCTTGATTAAACGACGAGTATTTTTAAACAAATGCAATAAACCCCTAAAACCTGTTGAAAAACATTGGGATGAAGACAAATGTAACCAATCTGGACTGGCGTCTATCAAACATTGGCAAGTGGATAAAGACTTGCTCCTCTCCAATATGTCCAACGGGCATAAAGTAATCAATGTAGAACATTTTGCACATTAACAACTGAGAAAATGGGGTTCTGTAGCAGTACCCTCCCCCCACCACCATCACTACCACCACACTTTTTATCTGGCTTTTGATGCAACTTTGATTGTAGAGTACTGGGTCCCTGCTGTCCAGGTTGCCAGTACCAGTGTTCTTTCCCTAACACTGTATCACAATTGGCCCTTCAGGCCCCCGTATGTCCCTAGTAAATGGTACCTGGGTACCGAGGGTATTGGGACTGAAGAGGGTCCCCTAGAGACTCCTTGTAGGAAGCTGGCTCTGTATCTACTATACCCAAGTAAGGTATAGTGTGTGCAGAGCCCAGTTGATCCCCTAAGGCTTACAGAGGTAAAAGTAGATAATACCTAACTCTCTATTTGTGGTAGTGTGGGCGAGCAGTAAGGCTGTATGAGAGGGTAGTGTTAAGCATTTATTGTACACACTCAGGCAAGAAATGATGTCACACACTCTGACCAATTGTTTGTAGTAAAAATATTTCTTTAGTTGTATTTTATTTTTTAGAAAAAAGCAGGACTTTGTACTTTTCAAGACAGATTGATCAACAAGCAAGTTGGATGATAATGACTTTTGTTACAGATTTGTAAAATATTCAAATACAGTTGAAATTACTTTTAGATTACATTTGATTACTCTTTAGAGTACTTTTTCAGATTACCTTTTCTACTCGGTGTGATATGCCTAGATATCACACTGGGCTATTTCCTAGATAAAGGTAAGTAAAACAGTTTTCATAACACCACAGTTTCTTATGTTTCCATACAAACACCCTCAACACAAGTTTTTCAGAGGAAAACAGTTAATCCAATCCTATGGAGAAAAATGAGGTTCGAGTTTGCAGGTAAGTAAACTATCATGAGGGTTGAGTTTTGGGGGTTAGAACAAGGTTTCCCTCAGGGTCAAGGATGCACTCAAAAAATACCCTCAGTGTCACTGGGGCGGCCGGGTGCTGAGGCCCAATGTTAGCCTATGGGGAAAAGGGGCCGTCGGTTGGTGGCTGCTCTCGGGCAGGCCACAAGGTTGAGGGAGCAAAGCTCCTAGGGATAAGGTCAGGGCAAAGTTAGCACACAAGGTGCACCCACAGTGGCGGCCGGGTGCAGAGTGCTGATTTGGTGTCGGGTGCCCTGTTTTCAATGGGAGTTGCCAGTTTTGGATTTTGGCTGCAGGCTCGGTCCATGAAGTCTTCAGAGAGGAACCAACAGCTGGGCAGGTAAGTTGGAGGGCTCGGGACGTAGGTGCACCTCAGGTCCTCTTCTCCAGGGCACAGGGCGGCTGGATGCAGGGTTGTATTTTGAGGTCGAAGTTCACCTTATCGTGCCACTCGCGGTTGGGGGGGTTCCGTGCAGAGGCTGCAGGCGACGTCGGGGAGTCCTGGAGGGGTCAACCCACAATGGACTCAGACTCTGGGGGACCTCGCGGGGACCTCGCTGGGCCACTTGGACTCGGGCCGTAGGCAACAGGTGCAGTGGTGGTTCTAGGCGTCGGGTTTCTTTGTCTTCAGCAGGCTCGGGGTCTTTCTTTGGAGATTTTGTACAGAGCTGTTGTTCACAGAAGATCCAGCTTTGTTGAAGGCAGTCAGACTCGGATTCTGGAGGTCGCTAACTGCAAGACAAGGTGACTTTTTGGCGCATGATCTCTGGAAACTGCAGACAGGCCAGTAGGGCTGGGGCCTAGTCCGTTCTTCTCTGCAGTCTCCTCTGCTGTGCGTCTTCTTTTGTCCTTCGTAGGTTGCAGGAATCTGCTTTCTGGGTGTAGGGCTGCCCCCTAAATATTGTATTCTGTAAATCTATTATTTAGGTGGCTCCCCCAGACCCTGACACTAGTTCCTGCCGACCTAAGAAGAACAAGCATTGGCATAGCCAATTGGTCTCGCCTTTGGGACCTTATAAGTGTTTAGTTATTGTAGGAAAGTGGGTTTCTGTTGCAGTAACCCCCCCACTTTTTGCCTAACTGATGCTCTTTTCCTTGGTGTGCCCTGGGTCCCTGCCAATCAGGTACCCAGGGCCTGTGTTCCTTCCCTAAAAACTGTACTAAAGCCTAAACCCAATTGGCATCTCTGGCCACAGGTAAGCCCCTGGTAAATGGTACCCTAGGTACCCAGGGCACTGTGACCAGAGAAGGCCCCTAACGGCTGCAGCATTTATTGTGCCACCCTTAGAGGCCCTGTACCCTGACACACACACCCTGCCTTTGCAGGCTGAGTCTCTTGGTGCAGAACTAAACAGAGTCGACATGGCACACATCCCTGTGTGCCATGCCCACAAACACACTGCCCTGGCAAACCTCAGTCACCCCTCTAGCTGGGTGCCATATGCCAGTGGTGTGGGCACAGGTGCATGAGCCCTGTGCCCCTACAGTACCCAGGGCCATTCCTTGGCACCATAAGTGCAGTGATGCCATTAAGAGTATATGGTGCTGGGAGGTTGTCATTACGAACTCCACAGCACCATAATGGCTACACTGAAGACTGAAAAGTTTGGTATCAAACTTCTCAGCACATTAAACCCACACTGATGCCAGTGTGGGATTTAATGTAAAATGCACGACAGAGGGCAACTTAGAGTTGCCCCCTGAACCTAACCTACAATCCACGTCTTGTCTGAGGGGCTGCCCCGGCTGCCACACAGCAGACATGTTGCTGGACCCCTGGGTAGAGAGCCATCCGCTCTCCTGGGCCTGCAACAATGCACATCCTGGGCGAGGTGCTAGGTCTCCTCCCCAGGATGGGCAGGGGAAGCTTCAAAGGCATACCGCCTTTGTGAGCTTCTCCAGGCCACTTGCTGTACTCAGCAACTGGCCCCCACCGGTTCTGACCCCCTCTCTGGCGGGAAGACTGGCGGGAAACCCCAAGGAGGAAAGGGGATGTGCCAGCCTCTGCCAACCCCACCCCTCAGGTGGGGGAGGCGAGGTGAAGCACAACTCCGGGCTCTCGCCATCTTGAAGATGGGGAGCCCTGCCCAATCAGGACTAGGCTACTGCCCCCCTCCCACAGGAGAGGGGCAGGATAGGGGGTGTACCCACCCCAGGGAAGGGACCCATTGGTCCCTGCCCTTTACCTACCTGTAAGGCCCCTAAATTTAGTATTTCGGGATACCCTGAACCTTCCTTCCTCAGATTCCCGC
The DNA here is from genome assembly GCA_963921515.1 of Calotriton arnoldi. Taxonomy (NCBI): domain Eukaryota; kingdom Metazoa; phylum Chordata; class Amphibia; order Caudata; family Salamandridae; genus Calotriton; species Calotriton arnoldi. The sequence continues at coordinate 231,559 of CAWUFW010000652.1, forward strand.
AACCTAAGAAGAAAAAGGACGAAAGAAGACGCCCAGCAGAGGAGACTGCAGAGAACAACTGACTTGACCCCAGCCCTACCGGCCAGTCTGCAGTTTCCAGAGATCCTGTGCCAAAAATAGTCTTGTCCTGCAGCCAGCGACCTCCAGAACCCCGGGGAGGACTGACTGCCTTCAACAAAGACCGGATCTCCTGTGAACAGCAGCTCTGTTCAAAAGAAACACCAAACAAAGACTCCGAGCCTGCTGAGGAAAAAGAAACCCGATGCCTGGAACCACCACTGCACCCGTCGCCTACAGCCCGAGTTCAAGTGGCCCACTGGTCCCAGCGAGGTTCCCCCATCGCTCCAGAGTCCGAGTCCACTGTGGGTTGACCCCTCCAGGACTCCCCGATGTCGCCTGCAGCCTCTGCACGAGACCCCCCCCCCCCCAACCGAGAGTGGCCCGGTAAGGTGAAATCCGACCTCAAAAGACACCCCTGCATCCAGCCGCCCTGCGCCCTGGAGAAAGGAACCCGAGGTGCACCTACGTCCCCGAGCCCTCCAACTTACCTGCCCAGCTGTTGGTTCCTCCTGGAAGTCTTCCTGGACCGAGCCTGCAGCTGAAAACCAAAACCGAAAATCCCTATTGAAAACAACAGGGCACCCGACGCCAAAACAGCACTCTGCACCCGGCCGCCCCAGCGCCGCTGAGGGTGCACCTTTTGTGCTGGCTTGTTTCCCAATTTGCCCTGACCTAAACCCTAGTAGCTTTGCTCCCACAACCTTGTGGCCTGCTCGCCAGCAGCCACCAACCGGAGGCCCCCCATAGGATAACATTGGGCCTCAACACACTGCACCCGGCCGCCCTAGTGCCGCTGAGGGTACAACAACGGTGCATCACTGACCCTGGGAGACCCCTGAGTCTATGCCCAGAACCTTAACTCTGCCAGTCGAGTACTTACCTGAAAACCGATAACCTACATTTTCTCCATAGGGTAACATTGACTGGTTTACACTGAAATTTCTTCTAAGTGTCGAGTTTTGAAACTTTAAAATAATCACTAAAAATCGTCCGATCAACGAAAACGAAATTACTCACCTGTTATCAGGAGAGATCCCAGTGCTGGATCTTGGTGCCCAGCACTGACCCTGAAAAGTAATCATAACTGTACTTACCGGTAACTTGAATTTCCTTCCATAGGATAACATTGCCTGGTTTTTGCTGAAAACGTTTCCAAGTGTCGATTTTGCAAACTTACAAATATTCGTTAAAAATCGCCTGTATAACAAAAACACATTCTTTCAACTGTTTACAGGAGATGCACCAGTGCTGGATCCAGGATGCAACACGGAGTTAGAAAAAGTAACAATAACCACACTTACCTGCTAAGTGAATTTCCTCCCATAGGATAACATTGGTGATTCTATGTGAAAAAGTTTCTAAGTGTCAACTTTTAAAATACAATAATATTCCTTAAAAATCACAACTGTAACCAAAACGTTTTTACTCAACTGTTTACAGGAGATGTCCCAGGACTGAATCTAGGATCCAGTCCTGTGGTAAGAAAAGTAATCCAAAAAGTAATCTATTGCATTTAACTAGAAATTCCCATTGAGCTCAATGTATTATTGTGTTTGAAATTGTGTTGCCTATTGCAACAACTGTAACTATTGTATTCAAAAGTCTATTGCCTATTTGAAAAGTATTTAACTAAAGTAACTCATTCTGAGAAAGTATATTTTGATACCTATTGTTGGTTCTAAAATAAAACTATATATTTTGAGATTTGAGAAACAACGGCGGACTCCAGTGGCCGCACCTCCTTTTTATGTTCCCTATAGTTGCTATTAACTGATATGTTACGAGTCGGTGTGCACAAACCGCTCCTGCACCCGCCGTTGAAGAGTGCCAACTGCCAATGCAGATATAAAGTACTTTAAAGAACAGTGGAGCGGTGCACTAACCAGTCAAATTCAGATCAATAAAGAAGCACAGTCAGTATCTTCGTGATCAAAAAAATATATCCGTCTTTATTTTTCCACAATCCTTAAGAGTTAAGCACAGCATCAGCCAACGCGTTTCGTTCAATATATGAACTTCGTCAGGGCAGAGTTGTGTGTGGTTGGTTGTCGCGTGTAAGGCGCCTGCTCAATAGTAGGGGCTGAGAGCCCACTCCAGTCTCAGCCTATTTCGGATATATACTCCCGGTATGTCAGTTCAATAATACACCAATAACGTGGGTCTCCTTGATAAGAGCCCAAAAAATGATAATCTGGCTACGAAGCAGCAAACTGTTTACAGGAGATGTCCCAGGACTGAATCTAGGATCCAGTCCTGTGGTAAGAAAAAGTAATCCAAAAAGTAATCTATTGCATTTAACTAGAAATTCCCATTGAGCTCAATGTATTATTGTGTTTGAAATTGTGTTGCCTATTGCAACAACTATTGTATTCAAAAGTCTATTGCCTATTTGAAAAGTATTTAACTAAAGTAACTCATTCTGAGAAAGTATATTTTGATACCTATTGTTGGTTCTAAAATAAAACAACTATATATTTTGATACAAAACCATTGGCTTAGAGTTCAGTTCTTGAGTGTGTGAGACCATTTGCTGACTGAGTGTGTACAACAAATGCTTTACACTGTCCTCTGATACTGCCTTACTGCTCAACCAAGCTACCACTTTAGGGAGTAAGGTTATATCTAACTTTAGCCTCTGCCAAACCTCTGGGGACTGTGGACTCTGTGCACACTGAACCTTTCTTTGGTTCAGTATATACAGAGCCACTTTCTTACAGTTATCCAGAACAATATCCTTGGTGCAACAACATCAACTGTTGCATGGCTAAACACTTATAAGGTCCCAAAGGCGAGACCTATTGGCTATGCCAATGCTTGTTTGAACATGCGAAAAAGTTTGCCCATAGTACATCAGACTGCACATCTCTGCAGCCAGAAGCATTTATTGAAAGTGATAGTTTTTAAATAGAAGGTGAGAAACATTTCTGCCCTCCGCCGTGATGACAATGAGATAGCTGAGAGCCAAGTCAGTTGTCACGTGTACCCGATATGTGGCTTAGATTCTTATTATACACATAGCAACATTATAGTTTAGCAAATAGTTTATAGATTATTAAATCAAACACGACAGATTTTTGTGCACATCCTGAACTCATGTATTTGAAGGTGCTCCGATATATGATAATGAACAAAAAGGATGCCCTGTGACAAAGTATTTGCCTAGGATCACACAATTTGGCCAAGTAGGGTAGCTAGGATCGATCCCAGATTTTCCAGTTTCACAGTAGGCAATTTAGCCATTGATGGTATCTCTTTCTGAAATCAGAAGTTAATGCTTTCTCCATAATTCTTGGAAGAGGAGACTATAGAGTGGGTAACAGGCAGAATCAGCATTTTATTTTAAGCAGTGTCACATATGGCGAACCTTTCCCGACGAAATCCGGGCGCTTCTCAACAAACAGAAAATTTTACTTTACACTTTTCTCTGACACAGGGAGATTTGCAGATTTACATAATTTGTAACCTGATTTGTAGCTCGTTTCCAATGTTTCATGGTGGGTATTTGTAGCCAGTAAGCCAAAGGGCGTTCCACAACAGTTCGAGTCGTTTTGGGCTCGAGGTTGCAAGTGGCCTCTAGCGGAGTCAGAAGCAAGCAACTGGCTCGAGCCTGGCTCGCCCACCTGCAGCCACATTTGGTTTTAAGAACTCTTGACTTCAAAAATAGACGCACTCTCCGATACCCTGCGTCCCAAAAGCTGATGTGAGCCGCAAGCAGGATCTGCAAAACTGTCATCAACCGGAAGTCAATAAGCGCCCCTCTTACAGTGTACTCAAAGGGACATTAGGCTAGCGCTTTTTCCTCCAGCCCCTTACTGTCTCTTAGGTGAAAGCAAAGCATTTTCCAGCTCCCTGGCCCTCTCTCCGGTCCGGACTGAAACCAGTGGGAACCCGCGGGAGATTGGAACAGCCAAATGCACGTCCGCAGAAATGTGTGAGTCCCGCTGCAGTTACTTTGGCACAGAGGAGAGGGCCGCTTCCACATGACTGATGTCATCGAGGCTAAGGGCAGGAATTCCCTACAAGCCGCCAGCAGGCTGAACTCTGCAGCGCTCTCTCCCCCGCCCAGACACACAGCACATTCTCCCTCCAGAGGAACGGGCTGTCTCAGATACAAGACTTCTTTCTCTAAACTGAGCCTCATTTTGCCTAAAGCTGTTTATTTCTTTGTGCCAAATATAAATGGCAGAATAAATTCTATCGGCATTACAATTCAGGCCTACTTTAATCTATAGGTCAAGAGAAGACGTTTAGTGTGCAGTGTTAGAGCATGTCTGCCTCTGTTAGAACAAAAACAGATGGCCCCTGCGCGCGCCGCTGCTCGAAAAAGCACGAGCACGAAAGTTAAAGCCAATTAGAACAAGCGGGGCAGCGCGGCGAACGCGCTAATTGGAAACAGATGGCGTCGCTGCTAGCTCCCGCAAGCTGTAGGCCATGGGCGGATACATTTACTGGGAAAGGTGGGACATGCACCCGCCTTTACCCAATTGCGTGCTATCTTTTTTTTTAAAACGCACGCAAAGCCCAATAGAAATAATGATGTAAAAAAAGCCACACGCACGAGCGTGTGAAAAGTCCAGAGTGATTCCAAGAGGCTCGCTCCTAGTGCAGCGCATTCGCGCTGCGCTAGGCTCGGCCTAAAAAGGACGAAGACGACGCTGTGCAGAAGAAGACTGAAGACACCTACTGACCTGGCCCCAGTCCCAATGGCCTGACTGCAGCCCTTGAAGATCCTGCAAAGAGACAATGCTTGCCCAGCAGTCAGTTACCTCCACAAACCATGGGAGGGCTGCCTGCCTTCAAAGAAGACCAGAACACCAGAGGACAGCGGCTCTATCCAAGAAAAGCGACACCAAGGACTCCAGTGATCTCCGGATCCGCGATCCTTGACCACTCTGCACCGGACACCTCCACCCTGTGTCCAGGTGGCCCACTGTAGGAAGCTGGCTCTGTATATACTATACCAAAGTGAGGTATAGGTTGCACAGAGTCCAGTGGAACCCCAAAGGTACGCAGGGGTAAATGTAGATAGCACCTTACTCTCTATTTGTGGTAGTGTGGGCGAGCAGTAAGGCTTTATCAGAGGTTAGTGTTAAGCATTTGTTGCACACACTCAGGCAGCAAACGTCACACTCAAAGACTGAACTCAGACCTATTTTTCTTTGTATAAAAAAATATTATTTAGTTATATTTATTTCTAGAACCTAGCCAGGCCTGGTGCAGGTAAGTGAAATAAATGCTTTGCAAAATCTTATGCAAGGTTTTACAATTGAATGCATGTTCAAATGCAGTTGATTGAAATACAGGTAAGTCAAAATGTTGAAATTACTTTTCAGATAACTTTTTAAGTTACTTTTTCTACTCAGTGTGATATGCCTAGATATCACACTGGGACATTTCCTTGAGAAAAGGTAAGTAAAATCAGTTTTGCACAGTTGTAGTTTTTCAGGTTTTCATACAAATCAACTCCACACTTAGAACATTTTTCAAGGAAAAATAGTCAATGTGTTCCTATTGGGAGATATGAAGTTATCGGTTAACAGGTAAGTACTTTGTTGTGGGAGTTGGTATTCTGGGGTTAGAACTAGGGTTCCCCCAGGGTCAGAACCAGGGTTTTCCCCCAGGGTCAAGGATGCACTCTCAAAACACCCTCAGCGGCACTAGGGCGGGCGGGTGCAGAGTGCTGAGGCCCAATGTTATCCGATAGGGGGCCTCTGGTTGGTGGCTACTCACAAGCAGGCCAAGTGGTTGTGGGAGCCTATGCTTAGAATCCTCCCATCCCTGAACGATTAAAACCCTTTTACCACCCCTAAACTCCACCCACCACAGAACCCAAATAAATCCCATCTTCCATTCCTGAACCCCAAAACATTTTCTACTCACTCCACCCACGACCACTAAACCACAACCCTAAAACCACTCTGAACCCTAAAACCTCATCACCACCTCTAAACTTTACCCACCACTGAATCTTAAAACCTCAACATCCTTAAACCGCACCTTTCCACCCCTACACTCCAGCCACCCCCAAACCCTAAAAACGCTCTCCATCCCTAAACCCCACCCATTCCTAACTAAAACCTCTCACCAACCCTAAAGCCTACCCATTCGAGATCACTAAAATACCCACCTCACCCCTAAAAAAAATTAAACTCTGAACCAAAAACACCTCACAACCCCTACACTCTACCAAATTTTAATGTCATTTGGAATTTTTCCTTAAAATTATCTTTCCTTTAAAATGTTAATTTGATTGTTTTGTATTTCCTTAAAATTGGTTTCCATGATTTGGTTTCCTCAAATGTTGCCCAGTTTGTTTTTCCATTAATTCACATACCTCAGAAACTAAACTTTTTTTGTTTATATTTCAGTTTTAACTGTTCCATTTCATAACTATTTTTTTTTTAATAATGTCAAGCACTGACTGGACAGCAATGTTAATGAGCGCTATTTACTTGGTTATACATAGTATGAGTTTTAAACCCATTCAAACGTGGAGTAAGGTTTAACTGTTCGTCCTCAACCCCCTGAGCACCTTAAGGGAGTGCACTGGCTATCCAATTTGAGTGGTACTGTAATGTGGCCATGGGTTAACAGTGGTAAATTAAACAGCCCACACATGACATTGTCAAGTTGCCAATGATTACTCCAGGACCCCAAGAAAATGCCCCACAAACAAAAACCACCAAAGCACAGTAATGATACGGTTTCATGATTGCATTTTAACTTGCATTACTCTAGTGTTAAAAGACTGCAAGATATTTCAATAACCATTAGTTGTCTAGATTGAGTTCTTTTCCATCCCTTACCTACTCCCCCTAATCGCCATTTAGTAAACATTCAGATCTTCCTAGGTGAATATAGGCATCTCCAAGTAATCGGTCATCAAGACCGTTCTAACATGCATACACAATTCTAATGATGCATTCCAAATCAAATATATAAAATGCTGGGGGGCGTGGCCAAGCCGCCGACCGTGATGGCCGCGTAGGCTTGGGGCTCCGCCACGGTTTCCCCTTGTTGGATCTGTTGTGGCGGCATAATGGCGCTTCGTGACCCCTCCGACACCGTGTGAGGTGTGGGAGGCATTGGTGCAGCGCATGGTGGGGGAGCCAGGCTGATCGCGGCGTGGATCGGCACCGATTGCCCTGGATTGATCCGGCGTGGCCTGCTGCCACGAGGGAAGCCGGGGCCTCAAGTGGTGTGCTGGCCGGAGCGCGGAGGCGTGGACTGCAGAGAGCGGCTGCCGGTTCGTGGACAAGTTGCGGTGAGCGGTTGCGGTGGGGGCGTTGGAGGCTGACTCCATCGGTGACGGGGGCGTTGGCACTCCCCGGAAGCCCCGCGGCGACAGGGGCCGCAGGCGGGCTTGGGGATCGGACAGCCGGCTGCGAACAGTGCCGCTCGCAGTAGCCCCCCGCCCCTGCGGCCGCAACCGTCTCAGCCTGGTTCCCAGCCCGCGTTGACATTGCGGTGTCGGGGGCCTTACTTCACACAGCTGCGCTCTCTCTCCCTGTGTGCCGGACTGGGCCCTGCTGGGGAGCAGGGCCGGTTGGAGCGGTGGATTGTCCCGGGTGAGGCGGCGCACGCAGTGTGGGGGTCATTCCACATACCAGCTGCACCGTGGGTTGATGCCCTCAATCCTGACCCCGCGGCGGCAGTGTCCGCCCGCGGCGACCAACTAGATGTGGGCGACCGAACTCCTCCGGCCTCTGCCGATCACCACTCTTTAATGACGTTTAGCCTCGGCCCCCAACTACGTGTGAGACAGCTGTTGGGCATGGTTGTGGCTGACGACATGCCAGCTATTGGTGCACAACCGCGGCATCTTTCTTCTTGGTGGCCCCAGCCGAATAGATGTCCTGCGGCCTTGCGTAGCACTGGGCTGCTGCACGACTTACCTACCTCCTGGGGAACCAATCCACTCCGTGTACTGGGTATCGGACATGGGGGCCCCTGCCACGCCTGAGTTTGCGGCACGTCAACGGCGAGGGGAATGGGGCACAAAGACCCCAAGCAAAGCACCCTGCCTTTCAAGCCACCTGGTCCTGGCACTTCTGCGCAGCAACCCACCATGGCGGAAGGTGGCGAGACGCTCACGGTTGACCCGGCGGGGCCAGACAGCTTTCTGGCGGAACTAAGGGCTGGATTTAGAGCCCTGGACACCAGATTTGATGCCCTTGACAGCAGGTTGGAATCCATGGGGGCCAGGCTGGATGCGCAGGAGGGTCGTCTGACTGTAACGGAGGGTCGAATCTCGGACTTTGAGGACGGCGCGGCCCAGACAACTAAGAAGCTTGAAAGGATGGAGAAGCGCCTCAAGTCAGTGGCTATCAAGAACGAGGATTTAGAAGCTCGTGGGCGGAGGAACAACATTCGCATTATGGGGGTGCCGGAATCCACCAACACGGGGCGCCTGGACCGCTTCGTGGAAATGCTCTTAACGGATATGCTTGGAGGCGAATCCTTTACCACCACCTGTAAAAAAGTGGCTCTGTATATACTGAACCAAAGTAAGGTTCAGTGTGCACAGAGTCCACAGTCCCCAGAGGTTTGGCAGAGGCTAAAGTTAGATATAACCTTACTCTCTAAAGTGGTAGCTTGGTCGAGCAGTAAGGCAGTATCAGAGGACAGTGTAAAGCATTTGTTGTACACACTCAGTCAGCAAATGGTCTCACACACAAGAACGAATAGTTTCTTACCTGTCGGTATAGTTTTGCAGCTTGAAGACTTTCTGGATTCACTATGCTGTGCATTATTCCGCGGTCTAGTGGTTGGGTCCGGAATCGTAGTCTTTTTTTTTCCGTGTAGCCCAGGTGGGCGTCGACGCCCCACCATTTGGTGTCCTCCCGTGACGTCGGCGCGCTTCCTCCGGAAGGTCCCACCCTTGGGCGCCATCTTCGGATTCTTTTTTTCTTGTCTTGTGCTTGTGTTTATCCTTTTATCCTTTTGAAAGGTGTTTTCCATTTGTTAGTCCCATCTTCCTCCTGTCATCTTTCTGGCGGAGGCGGGTGGGTTCGCTAGTGAATCCAGAAAGTCTTCAAGCTGCAAAACTCTACCGACAGGTAAGAAACTATTCGTTTTGCAGCGTGAATCTTTCTGGATTCACTATGCTGTGCATAGATTTTGTAGCGGTTTGCTATATTTGTGGCGGCTGGGTGGAAGATGAGCGTTGGTTGGTGAATATATGTTGAAGCACTTTTTGACCTACTTGTGCTTCCTTGTTCATCTGTATATCCACGCAGTAGTGCTCAGTGAATGTGTGCACTGAAGCCCATGTTGCCGCCAGGCAAATGTCTTGGATAGGTGTGTTTGCTAGGAAGGCTATTGTTGCTCCCTTTTTCCTGGTTGAGTGAGCCTGAGCCGCTCCCTGTAGCTCTTGGCCTGCCTGTTTGTGGCAGTATTGAATTGTTTGTGCGATCCATCGTGCAATGGTATTTTTCGTCACTGGTCTGCCCAGGAAACTGCTTGCGAAGGACACAAAGAACTGCTTTGTTTTCTACAATCCTTAGTCCTTTCGATGTAATGCATTACTGCTCTCCTGGCATCCAGAGTGTGCAGTGCCCTTTCAGCGCTGGTGGATGGTTTCTGGAAGAAACTGGGAATTTGTATTGTTTGGTTTATATGGAACCTGGACACCACCTTTGGCATGAAGTGTGGGTCCGTCCTCATTACCACCCTGTCATTGTGAATCTGAATGTAGGGTTCTTGTAGTGTGAGTGCCTGCAACTCGCTCACCCTACGTAGCGAGGTAATCGCTACCAGAAAGGCCGTCTTTATTGTGAGCATATGTAGCGATGCCTTGTGGATGGGTTCGAACGGTGCTTTCATAAGCTGTGTTAGAACTACATTGAGGTTTCATGCAGGCGGTGGCATCCTCTTTGGCGGTGCTATTCTTTTGGCTCCTTCTAGGAATCTTTTTACTACTTGAGATGTAAAGAAGCTTTTCCCCGTTTCTCCTCTTGTATAGGCTACTATTGCTGCCAGGTGGACTCTTAGAGAAGTGCAGCTTAGGTTACTTTTTAGTAAGTGTGTTAAGTATTTTAGCACAGTTGATTCTTTAGTGATTCTCCTGTGGAGCTTTTTGTTGATGCACCATTCAGTGAATCTCTTCCATTTTGCTGCATAGCATTTCCGTGTGGTGGGTCTCCTCGCTTCTCGCAGCACTGCCAGCGTGCTTTGTGGAAGCTTGAGGTGAGCGAACTCTAAGTCCTCAGGAGCCACGCTGCTAGGCTGAGGCTCTCTGGTTCTGGATGGAGTACCCTTCCGTTTTGTAGCGAGAGCAGGTCTTTCCTTTTTGGGAACTTGTGTGGTGGTCCCTGTGCCATCTCCACGATCTGCGAGAACCAGGACTGCCTGGCACACTGTGGTGCTACCAGAATTAGTGTCATGTTGCTTGTTCTGCACTTGCTGAGCACTTTGTGTATCAGCGGTATCGGTGGAAAAGCGTAGGCAAATGTCTTTGACCAGCTCATCCATAGGGCATTTCCTTGGGATTGATGGCCTGGTTGCCTGGATGCGAAGTATTGGCATTTTGCATTCTGGTGTGTTGCAAACAGGTCTAGTTGTGGGGTCCCCCACTTCTTGAATAGTTTTTGCGTCTCCTGCGTGTTGAGCTCCCACTCGTGTGAGATTGACGTCTGTCTGCTCAGTCTGTCTGCTTCCATATTGTCCTTCCCTGGCAGATGTATTGCCAGGAGGTCTATTTGTAATGGAATTGCCCATTTCCATATCTGTTGCGCTAGATCTGAGAGCGCCACTGTGTGTGTTCCTCCCTGCTTGTTGATGTAGAACATCGTTGTGGTGTTGTCTGTTTGTACTAACACCCTTTGGCCGTACAGCTGTTTCTGGAACGCTTTTAGGGCAAGGAACACAGTTTTGAGTTCTAGGTAGTTGATGTGTTTGACGGCATCTGTTTGTGTCCATAACCCCCTTACCTTGAGCAGTTTCATGTGCGCTACCCACCCCATCTGGGATGCGTCTGTTGTGATGGTCACTGTTGGAGTTGGTGGTGTGAATGGGTTTCCCCTTGTTATGTTGCCCCTGTTCCACCATGCTATCTCTTCCTGCACTGCGTGCGTTACAACCACTAGATCTTCCCAACTCCCTGTTGACTGTGACCATTGCTGTTGCAGCCATTCCTGGAATGGTCTCATGTGTAGCCGAATATTGGGGACTAAATGTATGCAGGATGCCATCATGCCCATGAGCTTGCTCACTGTCCTCACTGTCAGACGTTGCCCCTTCAGGTAGCGGCGAGTCTCCTTCAGTAGTGCGAGGATCGTTTTCTCGCTGGGGAACACCCTCCCCTGAATGGTGTTTATCTTCGCACCCAGGAAGATCTTCACTTGTTCTGGTTCCAGTGATGACTTCTCCTTGTGTATGGAGAAGCCTAGTTTTGTCAGCGTTTGTGTGACTTGCTGAGTATGTAGTTTGCATTGGTTGTAGGAGTTCGCTTTTACCAACCAGTCGTCTAGGTAGGGGTATACGTGTATCCCCTGTCTTCGCAGATGTGCTGCTACGGCAGCTAGGCATTTGGTGAATACTCTTGGCGCTGATTTGAGGCCGAAAGCTAGGGCCGTGAACTGGTAGTGCGTCATGCTGATGGTGTATCTGAGCAGACGCTTGCATCTTTGGTTTATGGGGATGTGTAGGTAGGCATCCTTGAGGTCTATTGTGGACATAAAATCCCCGTGCCTTATTTGAGGTATGACCTCTTGTAAGGACGTCATCTTGAACTTTTGAGTTTTGATGTATTTGTTTAGGAACCGTAGGTCCAGTATGGGCCTTAACGTTTCGTCTACTTTTGGTACGAGGAAGTAGTTGGAGTACACTCCTGTGCCCTTTTCTCTGTACGGCACCTTTTCTATAGCCTGTTTGTGGAGGAGTTCTTGTGCTTCCTGCCACAATAGTGACAGCTCTTTTGTTGAATGTTTTTTGTTTGTTGGCCTCTTGTTTGGTGGCCTCTTTACGAGTTCTATGCAGTAGCCGAACTGTATAATGTTGAGTATCCACTTGTCGGTTATCTTCTCCCACTCCTGGGAGAAGTGTTTTAGTCTTCCTCCTACGGGCGTTGTATGATGGTAAATTTGTAAATGTCGTCCGTGTCTTTTGTTGTGCCGCAGCACTAGCGATGTTGGGGGTGCGGGCACGTGTTGTAGTGTGGAGTTACTTGGGGGCGGGCTGCTGGCCGCCTCTTCTTGTATTGCCTCGTCCGTTTGGTCGGCTACGAAAGGACTGGCCCCTCTGTTGGTTCTGCCAGCCTTGTTGCTGCTGACCCTGTTGTGCCTGGCTGCTTCCCTGAAATGTTTGCTGGAAGGCCTGGTGCGATGTTCCCGGCTGGTTTCCACCTCTGCCGTTTAGTCTTCGTGAGGGGTGCCCCTTCTCATACCCCTGAACTGTAGTGCTCCCATGGATCTTGCCGTTTCGTTATCTTTTTTGAGCTGCGTCAGCGTCTCGTCCCACGGGCGTGCCTAACAGCTTTTCCCCGTTGAAGGGCAACTTCAGGATGTTGTTTTGTACCTTCGGCTTGAACCCGGAGATCCTGAGCCAGGCATGTCTCCTCTCTGTCACCCCGATCATCATCAGCCTGCTTGATGTATCAGCTGCGTCTAGGGCCGACTTTAGGCAGGTGTTGGCCATGTTCTTCCCCTCCTCCACCAGGTGTGCCGCTCTCTGCTGGTTTTCTGTGGGGAGCAGTTTGAGCAACTGCCCAACTTCTTCCCAGTGCTGGTAGGCGTGCCTATTTATAAGGGCGTTGGAGTTGGCAATGCGCCAATGTATTGCCGCATTCCTTTCAATTTTCCTCCCTGTGAGGTCTATCCTCTTGCTCTCCTTGTCTGGGGGCGGACCGGAGTTTGTGGGAACGTTGGCCCTCTTCCTGGCTGTTGCTGTTATTATTGAATCAGCTGGCACAGATCCCTGGATATATGGTGGATCCTTTGAAGAGTGTTTATATTTTTTCTCAGTTCTGGGTGTGACCGATCTGCAGGTAGATGGCTCCTTGAAAGCTTCCCTGCCTTGGTCTAGCACACTAGGGAGCATAGGAAGGAATTGGCTCCTAGTTTGTGTTGGTAGCAGTGTTTCCAGGAGAAAACAGGCTTTAGGCTTTTCCTCCTCCATTTCCACTCTATAGGTGGCTGCCGCGTTCCTGGCGACCATGTTGTACACTCCTATGTCGTCCGGCGGCGAAGGCCTCGACGGATACGTCTCCACGGCCTCCTCCGGGTCTTCGGCGTCGAGATCCTGCCATTCCAGGTCTTGAGCCTCCGAGGGTGTCGAGCCGTAGTGCGTCTGCTGGTCGTCATCACCCTCCGTATAATCGTACAGGACCTCTTCGTCCTGTTGTTCCGACGGTTCGGGAGTTTTCGGCGGCTCGGTGCTGTCGAACTCCTCTTACGTTTCCGCTTCGACGACCGTCGAGGGCTTCGAAGGGATGGTGTATCTACTCATCCGGTCGTCGAAGTCCTTCTTCTTTTGGATGATACTTGCCATTTCGGCCTCGAGCCTTTTCTTCTTCCTCTCCATCTCCTCCGCTTGATCGGCGTCGAGAGTTTCGGCAGTTCTCTTCGAGGTCGTAGTTAACGTCGGAGGTGCCTTCTGCTCTTTCCCCTTCGGCGTCGAGTGCGGTTTCTCGGAACCGTGCTTAGACGACCTGGGTGTGTCAAGAGCTTTCGCCGACCGGGAGTCCTTTTCGAAGGATCTGCTGGGCTGTTTGTCCATGGATGCAGCTTCGGTCGTCGAGTGCTTCGAGGCCGGTGCTCCTTTCGAGGACTTTGGCTCGGATTTGAGAGTCTGTCGGGGTTCTTTGGGTCAACATGTCTCTTACCTCCTTCCTGGAAGTGTTATCGGTCTCTGCGACCGTGCAGTCCTCTGGTCCCTCGGCGATGTTGTCCTCTTCCCCACTTGAGAGGCCCAGGTCCCGCAGCGACGGAGGTGGCCCTTGGCCCTGCATGCTGTAGTTTGCTCTCCTCTGTCTGTCCCTCACCCTGAGGGTCTTGGTGGCGAATGCTGCGCAGTCGTCGCTTCGATGGTCGATCGGTAGGCAGAGGTTGCAGACTGGATGTTGGTCTTTCTGTGCGAACTTGTGGTGGCAGTTACGACAGAACTTGAATGGTGTCTTGTCCATTCCCGCGCTCAGGGAGCCCCCTGTGTGCGCATTCTCGGTTGGACGTCGAAGTTTCTTCTACCTCTCACCAGCTTCGTCGTCCCGGTAGTATGTTCTTTGTCTTGTGATGAAGATCTCCAATTTTTCTCGGTTCTTTCTGCTTTTCTTACTTCTTCTCTCCTCTTCCAACACTGGAGCTCTTCACGACGATCCAGACCCAACGGCGGAAAAAAGAATCTGAAGATGGCGCCCAAGGGTGGGAGCTTCCGGAGGAAGCGCGCCGACGTCACGGGAGGACACCAAATGGTGGGGTGTCGACGCCCACCTGGGCTACACGGAAAAAAAAGAGAAAAAAAGACTACGATTCCGGACCCAACCACTAGACCGCGGAATAATGCACAGCATAGTGAATCCAGAAAGATTCATGCTGCAAAACTGAACTCTAGGCCAATTGTTTTGTATATAAAAATATATTGTTGTTTTATTTTAGAACCACAAGTAGGTATAAAAATACTTTCTCAGAATGAGATACTTTAGTTATATACTTTCAATACACAATAGACTTTTAAATGCAATAGCTACAGTTGTTGCAATAGGCAACACAATTCAAACACAATTATAACATTGAGCTCAATGGAGAATTTTAAGTAAATGCAATATCAATTTACTTTACGTATGATTTTCTTACTCAGGGCTGGATCCTGGATTCAGCCCTGGTGCATTTCCTGTAAACAGTTGGAAGAAATCGTTTTTGTTACACAGGCTATTTTTAAGGAATATTTGTTTGTTTCAAAAATCGACACTTAGAAGAATTTCTGGAGAAAACCAGGCAATGTTATCCTATGGAGGAAAATCAAGTTATCGGTAAGTACAGTTGTAATTGCTTTTCAGGGTCAGTGCGAGGCAACAAGATCCAGCACTGGGATCTCTCCTGATAACAGGTGAGTAATTTCGTTTTCGTTGATCGGACGATTTTTAGTGATTATTTTAAAGTTTCAAAACTCGACACTTAGAAGAAATTTCAGTGTAAACCAGTCAATGTTACCCTATGGAGAAAATGTAGGTTGTCGGTTTTCAGGTAAGTACTCGACTGGCAGAGTTAAGGTTCTGGGCATAGACTCAGGGGTCTCCCAGGGTCAGGTAGGTACAGTTGGTACACCCTCAGCGGCACAGGGGCAGCCAGGTGCAGAGTGAGTTAGGCCCAATGTTAGCCTATGGCGGGCAGGGGGCCCTTGGTTGGTGGCTGCTAGCAGGCAGGCCACGCGGCTGTGGGAGCTGGGCTCCTGGTCACTTACCCAGGGCAAGTGGGGAAGAAAAATAGGATAGGTGTTGCACTCCCAGGGGACCTCGGGCAGCTGGGTGCAGGGTGCTTTTGAGCCGTCGGGCGCTCAATGTATTTCAATGGAGAAGCTGGAAGTTGAACAAAGGCTGCAAGCTCGGGACGGAGATTCTTCAGGTGCGACCACCACTTCGAGAGGTAAGTTGGGTAGTTGGAGGATAGGTAGGCACCCCGGAGTTGGGCACAGGGGGCCGCAGGGCGCCGGGGTGTCTTTTCGCGTCGGGAAATCTTACCCTCTGCTGGTCGCGGTTGGAGGGGTCCCTGGTTCTGAGGCTGCAGGCGTCGTCAGGAGCGTCGAGGAGGGTCCTTGGGTGCTGGATTCTGGGTCACAGTCGCCGGGGGGACGTCCTCGTGGTCTTTGTCCACTCAGGCACAGGCCGGGCTCGGCGGGTGCAGGAGTCGCGGTTCCTGGCTGGCACCAGGGGTTTGTTACTTGCTTTGAGCAGTACCACTGCTCGTGGGAGTCCCAGTTCTTTTAGAGTCACAAGGCAGTCAGGTCCTCCGGGGTTTTCGAGGTTGCTGACCACTGGAGACGCCGGGGTTTAGCAAGAGCAGGTTCGAGGGTCGACAGGCCTGTAGGGCTGGGGCCAAGTCAGTTGGTGTCGTCCTCTTGTGAGCAGCTGCACGGCAGGTCATCTTTCTTCTTGTTCTTCTTGCTTGTTTCGGATTCGGGATCTGAGGAAGGAAGGTTCAGGGTGCCCCTAAATACTAGATTTAGGGGCGTTACAGGTAGGTAAAGGGCAGGGACCAATGGGTCCCTTCCCTGGGGTGGGTACACCCTCTATCCTGCCACTCTCCAGTGGGAGGGGGGCAGGAGCCTAGTCCTGATTGGGCAGGGCTCCCCATCTTCAAGATGGCGAGAGCCCGGAGATGTGCTTCACCTCGCCTCCCCCACCTGAGGGGTGGGGTTGGCAGAGGCTGGCACACCCCCTTTCCTCACTTGGGGTTTCACGCCAGTCTTCCCGCCAGAGTGGGGGCTAGAACCGGTGGGGACCAGTTGCTGAGTACAGCAAGTGGTCTGGGGAGGCTCACAAAGGCAGCATGCCTTTGAAGTTTCGCCCTGCCCATCCTGGGGGAGGAGACCTAGCACCTCGCCCAGGACGTGCATTGTTGCAGGCCCGGGAGAGCGGATGGCTCTCTACCCAGGGGTCCAGCAACATGTCTGCTGGGTGGCAGCCTAGGCAGCCTCTCAGGCAGGACGTGGATTGTGGGTTAGGTTCAGGGGGCAACTCTAAGTTGCCCTCTGTCGTGCATCTTACATTAAATCCCACACTGGCATCAGTGTGGGTTTAATGTGCTGAGAAGTTTGATACCAAACTTTTCAGTCTTCAGTGTAGCCATTATGGTGCTGTGGAGTTCGTAATGACAACCTCCCAGCACCATATACTCTTAATGGCAGCACTGCACTTACAGTGCCCAGGAATGGACCTGGGTACTGTAGGGGTACAGGGCTCATGCACCTGTACCCTCACCACTGGCATAGTGCACCCAGCTAGAGGGGTGACTGAGGTATGCCAGGGCAGTGTGTTTGTGGGCATGGCACACAGGGATGTGTGCCATGTCGACTCTGTTTTGTTCTGCACCAAGACACTCAGCCTGCAAAGGCAGTGTGTGTGTGTCAGGGTACTGGGCCTCTAAGGGTGGCACAATAAGTGCTGCAGCCCTTAGAGGCCTTCACTGGTCACAGTGCCCTGGGTACCAGGGTACCATTTACCAGGGGCTGACATGTGGCCAGAGATGCCAATTGGGTTTAGGCTTCAATGCAATTTTAGGGAAGGAACACAGGCCCTGGGCACCTGATTGACAGGAGCCCAGGGCACACTCAAGTCAAAGTACATCAGCAATTCAGCAAAAAGTGGGGGCATACATGCAAGAAAGATGGCACTTTCTCACACCACCTTTGTGGTTGAGCGAGCTCACCGTATTCTGGGGCCACGACCTAATCCAGGGTGCCCACCAAGACCATCATAGCCCGGCTCCTGAACTTCAGGGATAGGGATACAGCCCTACGATTGGCATGTGAAAAGGGCCAGCTGGAGTGGCAGGGCTCGAACATATCCCTATACCCAGACTTTACTGCCATGGTCCAGGACGCACGTAGAAAATACGCTGGTGTGAAGGCAGCCCTACGGATTACGATATGGGATGCTGTACCCAGCACGGCTGAAAGTGGACATTGATGGTCAGACCCGGGTGTTACAATATAATTTGTTTTTGTTTGTATGATTCCATCATTATGGTTATAAGGGATGGTGACTTTCCCCCAAAGTTGGGTGTGGGGGATGGGTGGTGGGAGGGGGGGGCTCTGGGATTATTGGTCAATGTTTGTAGCATGTTCTTATTATACACATCAGTTGCAGTGTCGAGTACGTAGTCCTGATACCAGTGAGTCAGGAATGCAGGTTTTAGACTATGGCTAACAGGGTTGTTGCAGAATCCAGTGTGGTGCGAATGTCCTGGAACGTTAGGGGTTTAAACAATACCCGTAAGTGTAAGCAGGTGACTAACTATATGCAAAGATATCACGTGGACATTGCGTTTTTACAAGAGACTCACCTTGCGGCACATGTTACGACGCCATTGGCATCGGGTTGGGGGCCGCATAAATACTTTGCTGGATGTAGCTCTTATGCTAGAGGGGTTGCAGTGTTGATACACAAACTGGTGCCGTTGCGGGAGGAGGAGGTCTATCGGAATGTGGGGGGGGGTCGTTATTTATTGGTTAAGGGCACCATGCTTGATCACTCAGTGCTTTTTGTTAATATTTATGCCCCGAATGTTGACGACCCAGAGTTCTTCGAGGCAGTCCACGGTCACATAGTACGCATGGGGGCAGATTGTGTTTATATGGGGGGGGAGATTTCACCCTGTTGCTCGACCCGGGACGTGATAGCACGGCGCATGCGATAGCCACAAAGCCCAAGGCGCGACGCGTAATGCTGGACACTATTGAACAGCTTGGGTTGGTGGATATATGGAGATATCACTGCGCGGACCGTGAGGGGTATACTCATTCTGCGCCTCATAATACCTGGACGCGGTTGGACTACTGGTGCTTGTCAGCCGGGGTGGCAGTGTAGGTCGATGAGGTTACGCATCTCCTGCGTACTTTGTTGGATCATTCTCCGGTGATGGTGAGCTTGCTCATCCCGCGTGGCGGGGGGGGGGGAGGGGGATGGGGGTTGGAGCGTCTGTGGCGATTCCCAGATATGGCCTTGTGGGATACTGTTTTTGCGACTGAACTTGGGGAAGCGATAGTAGAATATTTTAAAATTAATGCTGGGTCAGTGGACTCTAAGGCTACCCTGTGAGAGGCCCTTAAGGCCTATGCAAGGGGGGGTGCATTTCCAAGAATGCTGGGGTTCTCAGGGCTCTGCGTCGCAAGCTTGCGGATATAGAGACACAGCTTATGGAGCTAGATCGCGGGGCAGTTAATGCAGATCCCCCCCCCCCCAACCTGCACAGACGTGTGGCACTCTTGGCAGAATTCCGCGAGGCCGCGGAACGTAAGGCGCATTTTCTTGGTAAATATGCAGTCGCTCTGAGGTATGGGGAGGGTGAGAGGCCTGGTAGGACGCTGGCCAGATTAATGCAACAAACCCGCAGGGCCACCTACATAGCGGAACTTCGCGGGGACGGTGGCGAGCGGATCACGGGCAATGTGGGGGTACTGAGAGAGGTGCTTAAGTACTATATTACCTTGTACACCTCCGGAACCGCTGACCACCCCTCGGCCTATAGTGATTACCTTGATGAGTTTTCCCTTGTTTGGATGGATAAAGCCCACCAAGAATTTCTGGCTGAACCATTTTCAGAGGATGAGATCACAGACGCTATCAATGCGTTGGATGGATCTAAAGCACCTGGGCTAGACGGCTTTACAGGTTGTTTTTATAAAAAATATAGGAGCCTGATTGTGCCCCATCTTATTGATATGTATTAGGAGTTCATTGAACTTGGAGTGCTTCCACCCACTTTGAGAGAAGCTGTCATAATCCTGCTGCCTGGTAAGGATGTATTGAGATGTAGCTCATACTGGCCTCTCTCGCTCCTGAATTTGATAATAAAATCTTGGCCAAAGTGTTGGCGACAAGGCTTGCTTTGATTGTAGAGAAATTGATTTCCCCAGCGCAGTCGGGATTTATTCCCCAAAAGTCCACTGCCCTTAATACTCATCCCCCGTTTGCTACACTAAATAGGATTTCGCCGTCGGTTCCTGCTGCCACTGTCCTCCTTGACGCTGAGAAAGCGTTCGATTCACTTGAATGGCCCTTTTTGTTTGCTACCACGCAAAGGCTGGGGATGCCGGAGCGGTTCTTGGAGGTAGTTCGGCTATTGTATACACTGCCTACGGCACGTATCCGATTGAATGGTACATTGACCAAGGCGTTTCCACTTACACGGGGAACGCGACAGGGATGCCCCCTAACCCCCTTCTGTTTGTCTTAGCGCTAGATCCATTGGTGCGCCAGTTGTTAGAAAGGCAGTCATAGGGGATTGCAGATTAACACCGGGCCTTTGCTCCTTACACTCTACGCGGACGATATTATCCTCTATGTACGGCGCCCGGATGACAATATAACACCGTTACTCCGAGAAGTGACGAGATATGGCACCAAGTCGGGCCTTCATATCAATTGGGAAAAATCGGAGGTGCTCCAATTGACGGAGGCAACCTGCGCTACAACGGTAGAATATCCCCTGACCTGGTGTGATGACTGTGAAATACCTTGGAGTTCACATCCATAGGGACAAGGACCGTATCCTGCAGCTAAACTATGGCCCAGCTGTTGAGAAACTGGAGCGAAACATTGAGCGTTGGTTGCAATTGCCCCTGTCAACAGCTGGAAGGATAGCTATAATTAAGATGGTGGTACTGCCACAATTTCTGTATCTCTTTTTAAACATCCCCATCCCGCTATATAATAGCTTTTTCTCCAACTTACGTACGCTGTTACTACGACTGGTATGGGGTGGTAAACGGGCCTGTATTGGTTGGGACACTTTAACACTCCCATACGAGAGAGGTGGGTTTGGCGTGCCAAACCTACAGATTTACTACTTGGTGGCGCAGGCGAGTTTTGCACGACACTGGTACTGTATGGATCTTCGGATTCCGTACTATAGGCCTGAGGCTGATTTGGTCCTTCCATCTGCGCTTAACTCCCTGTTGCCGCGGGGGTTCCCTAGGGATCCGCAAGATATCCAGACGATGTCCACAACCAGCTGGGCTTGGCATAAGCTGCAGCGTGACTGGAGCTCGTAAGGTAAATGCTACTTACCAGTATGCATCTGTTCTTGGCATGTAGAGCTGCAGAGTCGTACACTGTGCATGAGATCGACATCTGGTGTTGGGCTCGGATGCTTGCACTTTGTTGTTGTCTTGGAAGAGTCTTTTGTAGTCACGAGATAGGTGACTCCTCCTTTGGACGATAGTGCGCATGGGCATCGACTCCATGGTTAGATTGTTTTTCGCCATGATGGGAAAAGATGGAGTCAGTAAGAAGAAAAAGATGTCCATGTGAATATATCTAATTAAGATTATACTGGAACAGATACAGGTTCCGGGGAGGTGGGTGGGCGTGTACGACTCTGCAGCTCTACATGCCAAGAACAGATGCATACTGGTAAGTAGCATTTACCGTTCGAGGCATATGAGCTGCAGATCGTACACTGTGCATAGACTGTATAGCAGTGTCTCCCCTAGCGGTGGTCACCTGTATCAGTTGCAGTAGTCTGAAAAAGTGTTTTAAGAACAGCTTGGCCCACAGCAGCTTGCTGCTTTGCGTGTACATCAACACAGTAGTGTTTGGTAAAGGTATGTGGCGTAGACCATGTTGCTGCCTTACATATGTCATTTAGGGGGATGTTCCCTAAAAATGCCATAGAAGCCCCTAGTTTACGTGTGGAATGTGCCCTAGGGGAATTATTAAGGTGCGTTTAGCCTTTTGGTAGCAAATTTGAATGCATTTGACTATCCATCTAGCAATGCCAGCCTTTGAGATGGGATTACCTTTATGTGGTGGGGAGAAAGCTACAAATAATTGTTTTGTCTTTCTGAAAGGTTTGGTCCTGTCAATGTAGTAAAGTAGGGCTCTTCTGACATCTAGTGTGTGTAGAGCTCTTTCTGCTACAGAGTCTGGGTCTTGGAAAAAGACGGGTAACTCTATTGATTGGTTAAGGTGAAAAGCAGAAATTACTTTAGGTAGGAATTTGGGGTTTGGTCTGAGAACTACTTTATTACGATGGATTTGTAAAAAGGTTCTTGTATGGTTAAAGCCTGAATCTCACTCACTCTTCTGAGAGAGGTTATTGCAATTAGGAAGGCTACTTTCCATGTAAGAAATTGTAACTCACATTTGTGCAGAGGTTCAAATGGGGGACCCATGAGCCTGGTGAGGACAATATTTAGATTCCATGCTGGAGAGGGTGGCAATCTAGGGGGAATGATTCTTTTAAGGCCTTCCATAAAGGCTTTAATTGCAGGTACTCGAAACAGTGACAAATGCTGTCTGTTTTGTAAGTATGCGGCTAGAGCGGCAAGATGTAATCTTATGGATGAGTATGCTAGGTTACATGTTTGCAGATGCAGCAAGTAACAGATAATGTTTTGTATGGAGGCATCTAGTGGGTTGATATTGTTGTTATTGCAATAAATAGCAAACCTTTTCCATTTTGCTGCATAACAAGCCCTGGTAGTGGGACGTCTGGCTTCTTTAATGACCTGCATACACTCAGGTGGAAGGTTAAGGTAACCGAACTCTAGGACTTCAGGAGCCATATTGCCAGATTCAGTTGACCTGGATCGGGGTGTCTGATCTCTCCATGGTTCTGAGTTAAGAGGTGTGGAGAGAGGTGCAGTTTGTGGTGTGGAACTACTGAGAGTTCGAGAAGTGTTGTGAACCATGGTTGTCTTGCCCATGTGGGAGCAACTAGGATCATTGTTAGAGACTGTTGTCTGAGTTTGCGTACTACTAGGGGAATGAGTGGGAGAGGCGGAAAAGCGTATGCAAATCTGCCTGACCAGTTCATCCATATTGCATTGCCCTTGGACGACGGGTGTGGGAACCTGGCGGCGAAGGTTGGGCATTTTGTGTTTTCTTGTGTGGCGAACAGGTCTATTTGTGGATGGCCCCACATTTGGAAAAAGGTTGTAGAACTTGCGGATGCAGTTCCCATTCGTGAATCTGTTGTGTCTGTCGACTTAACAGATCCGCAATGTGATTGTGAACTCCTGGAAGGTGTTCTGCAAGGAGGTAAATGTTTTGAGGAATGGCCCATCTCCATATGGCTTGCGCCAGGCGAGACAGCTGTAGAGAGTGTGTCCCCCTGTTTTTGTACATAGTACATTGCTGTCATGTTGTCTGTTTTGACTAAGACAGTCTTGTGAGTAAGATGCGGTTGGAATGACTTTAGCGCTAGAAATATTGCTAATAATTCTAGGTGGTTGATGTGGAGCAGTTTTTGTGACTTGGTCCAGCTGCCCTGCGTTGTGTGGGTAAGGAGGTGAGCTCCCCACCCGGTGAGAGATGCGTCTGTTGTGAGCACTATTTGTGGAACTGGCTCTAGGAACGGCCGCCCTTTGGAAATGTTTTGTATGTTCCACCATTGCAGAGAGCGATGAGTGCGGCTGTCTACCAACACCAGATCTGTAAGCTGGCCCTGAGCTTGGTTCCACTGACGTGCTAAGCATTCTTGCAGGGGCCGCATTTGAAGTCGTGCGTGAGGGACAATAAAGATGCACGAGGCCATCATTCCTACGAGTTGCATAAACACTCGAGCTGGAAGGTAGTGTTGAGGTAGGAATTTGTTGATGAGGGCTTGCATACTTGTTATCCTGGAAGGATTGGGGTATGCAAGGGCCCTGGAGGTATCGATTGTGGCTCCTAGGTACTGATGTATGTAGGAGGGATGGAGATGCGATTTGGTATGGTTTATTGTGAACCCCAAATTGTGTAGTAGCCGAACTGTTTGGAGTGTGTGCTGTACACATTGGTTGTGTGACTTGGCTTTTATTAGCCAGTCGTCTAGATACGGAAACACGTGAATGTGTTGTCTTCGTAAGTGCGCAGCTACTACTGCTAGGCACTTGGTGAAAACCCTTGGTGCTGTTGCCACCCCGAATGGGAGGACTTTGAACTGATAATGTTGTCCGTCCACTATGAACCTTAGGTATTTCCTGTGCGCAGGGTGAATGGGAATATGGAAATAGGCGTCCTTGAGATCTAGTGTGGCAAGGAAGTCGCCTTGTTGGAGTAGTGGAAGTATTTGTTGAAGAGTGATCATGTGAAAATGATCTGAGTGAATGTAATAGTTGAGGGGTCTGAGGTCCAGTATGGGCCTGAGGGAACCGTCCTTTTGGGGATTAGAAAGTATAGTGAGTAAACCCCTGTGCCCTGATGTTGTAGAGGGACTGGTTCTATTGCGTGCTTTTGGAGCATAGAGAGAACCTCTTGATTGAGGAGCGTTAGATGTTCCGTGGACATGGGACGCTGTCTGGGTGGTATGTTGGGGGAGTAGAAGTGAGTTCGAGGCAGTAACCATACTGGATAATTTGTATTACCCACCTGTCGGTGGTGATGGAATTCCACGCAGGTAGGAACTTTGACAGTCTTCCCCGACGGGAGTGGAATGATCGGGGGAAACGGAGGGAAGTCACTGTTTGGTGGTAGGGGAGGTGCGTGTGTTAAACCCGCGTCCTCTACCCCTGTTGTTATTACCTCTGTAATTACCTCTGGAGTAACCTCTATTAGAGGAGGTTTGAGTGGTGTTTTTGTAGTTAGCAGAGGTGGTGTCTGTGGCTGTAGTTTTGGAGCCGCCTCTATATAAGGAGCGACGAAAGGAACCTCTGCTAGGTGTGGCTTGTAGAGCTCCCATAGCTTTGGCTGTGTCTGTGTCCTTCTTCATTTTTTCTAGAGAAGTGTCCACATTAGGCCCAAACAGGTGTTCCTGGTCTAAGGGTTGATTGAGGATGGTAGATTGTACCTCCTGCTTGAAGCCAGATATTCGTAGCCATGCGTGTCTGCGCAGCAAAACGCTTGAGTTTATTGTGCGTGCTGCTGTATCTGCTGCGTCAAGGGCGCACTTTATTGAGGTGTTTGTGACAATCTTGCCTTCTTGTATTAGATCATTGGCCTTGGTCTTATACTGATCTGGAAGGTGCTCAATGAGCTTTTCAAGCTCGTCGTAATGGGCTCTGTCATATCTCGCCAGTAAGGCTTGGGAATTGGCGATGCGCCACATGTTTGCTGCTTGAGACGCAACTCTTTTTCCCGATGCGTCGAGTAATTTGGACTCCTTGTCTGGTGGTGGTGTCTCACCAGTAGTCTGGGAGTTTGCCCTTTTCCGTGCATTAGCAACTACTAATGAGTCTAGAGGAGTTGGCCTTTAATATAAGCTGGGTCAGAAGGGGCAGGTTTATATTTTTCTCGATCCTTGGGTTAAGAACCCTAGCCCTAACTGGGTCTTTGAAGACCTCAGGGGCATGTTTAATAATGCCTTTAAGCATAGGTAGAGTATGGGTAGACTTTTGAGGCTGGCTAAAAGTTTCTAGTAAAAGTCTTCTTCCAGGGGGTCTGAGTGTAACTTGACACCATGGTATTGTGCTGCCCTGTTTATCACCTGTGAAAACCCTATAGCATCATCTGGAGGTGAGGCTTTTGATGGGTATGGTTCAGGGACAGGTATATCTGGGAGGTCATAACTGTCCCAGGGGTCTTGTGGTGGGATACTGTGAAGGTCGTCATCAGTGTAGGTGTTGTGAGGTGACTGCATGTCATCATCATGATCCTCCCTGTCTGTATCCCCTTGTGGTGAAAAACAAGGTGGAGGAGAGTGAGGCGGGGAGTGTAGAGGGCTGAGGTGTTGTGGAGGTGGAGAGAAAGACCTTATAGGTGATGTGGAAGAGTCTTTCTTCTTATGAGGTGGCTCAGGTGTGGTTGGTTCCTGTATCTTCCTCTTGTGAGGTATTACTGATTGTACCTGTCCGGTAATAGGGTCAATGTGCAGAGTTTTCTGCTTTGGGTCGATGGGAACCAAGAGTTCTTCTGAGCTGGCGTGTTTGGTCGGCATCGAAGATTTCGGCTCCGAGTGTTGTTTGGGCTTGCGAGGTTGTTTGGTGTCCTTTGGTGAAGTTTTCGACACCGAGGGTTTTTGTCGACTCCGAAGGTTTGGTATGCTTCGGTGTCGAGGTGTCTGGGACCTTGGACTTTGGCGCCGAAGGGTCTGTTGGTGCCGAGACCTTAGTCTTGTGTTTCGGTGCCGATGAGTGTTTTTCGGCTCCGGGACGTGGCTGGCTCGGTCCCGAGCTGCCAGAAGGCTTTAGGTGCTTGGGAGTCGAGCCGGAAGGCGGGGCTCCTGAAGCTTTGTGATGGTGCAGACCTAGGCCCGAAGGCGAAGGTGTGACCGAAGCCTTTTGTTTCTTGGGGGCAGGGGCATCGACGTCAGTACTCACAGTACGTTGGTGTGGTGTGGTGTGATGAGTTGGTCGTCGGACCCTGAGTCTTCGGCTCCGGAGGTGTCTATTTGTAAATCTCCGGTGTCCGGGTTGTCGGAGCCTGTGTCAAAGATGTCGTCCGGTGCGGGAGCGGCTGACCTGGACATTTCGTGTCGTCGGGCCCGGCGATCACGGATGGTCTTTTTGGACCGAAAGGAGTCACAGGCTTGGCAGTGTTGGCTCTCGTGTTCTGGAGAGAGGCAAAGATTACAGATCTCGTGGAGATCTGTGTGTGAAGTTAGCCCCACACCTGCATTTTTTAAATGGAGTCCTTTCCATATGCTGGATGATGGCGCCGACACGCCCAACGGACCAACGTCGGCGACCGGACTCGAAACAGTGTTGGAGTGGAGACGCGATGAGGGGATCGCGATCGAAAACAATACCGTCGAACGGTAGGAGGTTCTTCTGCGCGTCGAGAGGGGAACCGATCGATGTGGATCCGGAGCGCAGCAAGGTACATCCGAACCCGATGGCGGAAAAAAACAATCTAACCATGGAGTCGATGCCCATGCGCACTATCGTCCAAAGGAGGAGTCACCTATCTCGTGACTACAAAAGACTCTTCCAAGACAACAACAAAGTGCAAGCATCCGAGCCCAACACCAGATGGCGATCTCATGCACAGTGTACGATCTGCAGCTCATATGCCTCGAACATTATATTCCCCCGCGCTACCACTGGCAGGAAATAGTTGGATTCCCATCCTACAGGAGACCCTGATAAAGCGTACGTTGGCCAAGTTCCAGATGACCACATTTGGCGACCTGTTTCCAGGAGGGCACATTTTCTCCCGCACTGAAGACCCCCATCTCCGCTCAGCCTCTATGATGGACCACTTTGTGCTAATGAGAGTGCAGAGGGTGTTGCGCGCGTGTGGATAGTTATCCTTTGGAGCCCCCTGACTTCACTATTTTAACTGGGGTTATTAAGGGTGGTGATGGGAGCCACTTAGTGACCCGGGATGTATAAGGCGCCGGTGACACGGCTCCCATGCCATGATGCGAGTGTGCGGGCAGAGTGATCTTGGGTACCCCTTGACGGATGTGCAGTGGAGGTCGATTTTTGGGGAGGTGTCCCAGATGGTGGAGGTTGAGATTGCGCCATCGCCTCTATTAGCACTATTAGGATATGTTCGTGATCTCCCCAACTCAAAACGCCGCTTTGTTGCTGTAAGAAAGTGGCTCTGTATATACTGCACCAAAGTAAGGTTCAGTGTGCACAGAGTCCACAGTCCCCAGAGGTTTGGCAGAGGCTAAAGTTAGATATAACCTTACTCTCTAAAGTGGTAGCTTGGTCGAGCAGTAAGGCAGTATCAGAGGACAGTGTAAAGCATTTGTTGTACACACTCAGTCAGCAAATGAAGCCACACACTCAAGAACTGAACTCTAGGCCAATGGTTTGTATATAAAAATATAGTTGTTTTATTTTAGAACCAACAATGGGTGTCAAAATATACTTTCTCAGAATGAGATGCTTTAGTTAACTACTGTTCAATTGGCAATAGACTTTTGAATGCAATAGTTACAGTTGTTGCAATATGCAACACAATTTTAAACACAATTATACATTGAGCTCAATGGAAATTTCTGGTTAAATGCAATAGATTACTTTTTGGATTACTTTTCTAACCACGGGACTGGATCTTGGATTCAGTCCCGGGACACTTCCTGTAAACAGGTGAGAAAAAGCGTTTTGGTTATGGTAGTGATTTTTGAGGAATATTACTGTATTTCAAAAGTTGACACTTAGAAACTTTTCTGGGTAAAATTACCAATGTTATCCTAGGGAAGGAAATACAGTTTGCAAGCAAAGTATGTTTACGTTACTTTTGTAATCCAGTGCTGGACTCCTAGGTTCAGCACTGGGACATTTACTTAAAACAGGTAAGTAATTACGTTTTTGTAGTTTGTACGATTTTTAAAGAATATTTGTATGATTCAGAAATCGACACTTAGAAACTTTTTCAACAAAAAGCAGGCAATGATATCCTATGAGAGGAATTTCCAGTTACTGGTAAGTACGGTAAAAATTACTTTTCATGGTCGGTACTGGACTAAAAGATGCAGTACTGAGGTCTCTCCTGATAGTAGGTGAGTAATTCGGAATTCGTTACTGTTGTGATTTTTAAGCAATATTTTGGTATTTCAAAAGTGGACACTTAGAAGAAATTTCACAGAAAACCAGTCAATGGATCCCTATGTAAGAAAATTCAATTCGCCGGTAAGTTACTTTTAACGTTACTTTTGTAATCCAGTGCTGGACTCCTAGGTTCAGCCCTGGGACATTTACTTAAAACAGGTAAGTAATTACGTTTTGGTAGTCTGTACAATTTTTAAAGAATATTCTTGTTTTCAAAAGTCGACACTTAGAAACTTTTTGGAAGAAAAAGTGTCCATGTTATCCTATGAGGAAAAATGAGTTATCGGTCTCGAGGTAAGTAATCGGTCTTTTGAGTTAGGGTTCTGGGGTTAGACTCAGGGGTCTCCCAGGGTCAGTGATGCACTGTTGTTGCACCCTCAGCGGCACTAGGGCGGCCGGGTGCAGAGTGTTGAGGCCCAATGTTATCCTATGGAGGATAGGGGGACTCCGGTTGGTGGCGGCTGGCAAGCAGGCCACGGGGTTGTGGGAGCAAAGCTCCTAGGGTTAAGCTCAGGGCACGTTGGGGACCAAGTTAGCACCAAAGAGGCACCCTCAGCGGCACTAGGGCGGCCGGGTGCAGAGTGCTGTTTTGAGGTCGGGTGCCCTGTTGATTTCAATGGAAATTTTCGGTTTTGGTTTTCAGCTGCAGGCTCGGTCCAGGAAGACTTCCAGGAGGAACCAACAGCTGGGCAGGTAAGTTGGAGGGCTCGGGGACGTAGGTGCACCTCGGGTTCCTTTCTCCAGGGCGCAGGGCGTCTGGATGCAGGGGTGTCTTTTGAGGTCGGATTTCACCTTACCGGGCCACTCGCGGTTGGGGGTTCTCCGTGCAGAGGCTGCAGGCGACGTCGGGGAGTCCTGGAGGGGTCAACCCACGGTGGACTCGGACTCTGGAGAGCTGGGGGACCTCGCTGGGACCGGTGGGCCACTTGAACTCGGGCTGTAGGCGACGGGTGCAGTGGTGGTTCCAGGCGTCGGGTTTCTTTCTCCTCAGCAGGCTCGGAGTCTTTGTTTGGTGTTTCTTTTGAACAGAGCTGCTGTTCACAGGAGATCCGGTCTTTGTTGAAGGCAGTCAGTCCTCCCTGGGGTTCTGGAGGTCGCTGGCTGCAGGACAAGACTATTTTTGGCGCAGGATCTCTGGAAACTGCAGACGGGCCGGTAGGGCTGGGGCCAAGTCAGTTGTTCTCTGCAGTCTCCTCTGCTGGGCGTCTTCTTTCGTCCTTTTTCTTCTTAGGTTGCGGGAATCTAAGGAAGGAAGGTTCAGGGTGCCCCTAAATACTAGATTTAGGGGCGTTACAGGTAGGTAAAGGGCAGGGACCAATGGGTCCCTGCCCTGGGGTGAGTACACCCCTATCCTGCCACTCTCCTGTGGGAGGGGGCAGGAGCCTAGTCCTGATTGGGCAGGGCTCCCCATCTTCAAGATGGCGAGAGCCCGGAGATGTGCTTCACCTCGCCTCCCCCACCTGAGGGGTGGGGTTGGCAGAGGGTGGCACACCCCTTTCCTCCCTTGGTGTTTCCCTCCAGTCTTCCCACCAGGATGGGGGAGGAACCGGTGGGGACCAGTTGCTGAGTACAGCAAGTGGTGTGGGGAAGCTCACAAAGGCGGAATGCCTTTGAAGCTTCCCCCTGCCCATCCTGGGGGAGGGGCCTAGCACCTCACCCAGGACGTGCATTGTTGCAGGCCCGGGAGAGCGGATGGCTCTCTACCCAGGGGTCCAGCAACATGTCTGCTGTGTGGCAGCCTAGGCAGCCCCTCAGACAAGACGTGGATTGTAGGTTAGGTTCAGGGGGTAACTCTAAGTTGCCCTCTGACGTGCATTTTACAGTAAATCCCACACTGGCATCAGTGTGGGTTTACTGTGCTGAGGAGTTTGATACCAAACTTCTCAGTCTTCAGTGCAGCCATCATGGTGCTGTGGAGTACGTGCTGACGACCTCCCAGCACCATATACTCGGAATGGCAGCCCTGCACTTACAGTGCCCAGGAATGGGCCTGGGTACTGTAGGGGCACAGGGCTCATGCACCTGTGCCCTCACCACTGGCATAGGGCACCCAGCTAGAGGGGTGACTGAGGTATGCCAGGGCAGTGTGTTTGTGGGCATGGCACACAGGGATGTGTGCCATGTCGACTCTCTGTTTTGTTCTGCACCAAGACACTCAGCCTGCAAGGGCAGTGTGTGTGTGTCAGGGTACAGGGCCTCTAAGGGTGGCACAATAAGTGCTGCAGCCCTTAGGGGTCTTCTCTGGTCACAGTGCCCTGGGTACCTAGGGTACCATTTACCAGGGGCTTACCTGTGGCCAGAGATGCCAATTGGGTTTAGGCTGAGTACAGTTTTTAGGGAAGGAACACAGGCCCTGGGTACCTGATTGGCAGGGATCCAGGGCACACCAAGGAAAAGTGCATCAGTTATCAGGCAAAAAGTGGGGGGTTACTGCAACAGAAACCCACTTTCCTACACAAGCCCCCCCAGCCCAAAGGCCAGGAGACTCAGCCAACGCTGGGAGAGCCTGTCTAGTCTTTCAGGCGAGGAAGAGTTGGGGAAGTGGTTTGAAAGTTGCAGGGCCTACTCCGCCTTATATCCTTCTGTCCAGGTCAGTCCCTTTGGGGAGCTGGCCTACCTCATCAGTTTCAGGACCTAATTCCCAAAGCTCCTCTCCTTGCTCTTTAGTGTCTTCACCCCATCTTTTAAGTTTGGGTTCAGAGGTGCCCACCTCTGCAAAGTCTAACTTAGCCAGGGCAAAGCCCAGCTTACCCACAGAGGTCACCCACAGTTTGAGCAACCCCACCATGACCAATAGGGTCAGGGGGCCTAGCTTGTTATTTGGCAGGGGGTTAGGCCACCATGCCAAGGATAGGGCTGCCATGAAGGCTAACACCCAGCAGAGGCTGCTGACAGCTGTCAGTGCCCAGAACCACACCTTTAGCTCCTGTCTGGCAAGTGAAGGGGCTATCTTACAGGTCTCTTTGGGTCCTGGCTGTCTGCCTGTTGCTTTAGGGTGGGGGGTCACTAAACTTTGTAGTGAGCACCCTTCCTCCACCCTTTGTTCTGCCAGCTGAGGAGCCACCAAGTCAGGCTGGACAGTTGCCTGACTAGTCAGGTCTTCTTGTTGGCTAGGGGGGCTTTACCAGGGCCACTTCTGGAGTTTTCCCTCACTGGGATAGAATCTCCCTGGCCCTCTGGGACTGTGGCTAACAGTTGCCCACCTTTCCTACCCTGTTCCTTTTTACTCTTTTGGGGCTCAGCTGCACTGACTGCAGGTTGAGCCCCCCAGGTTTCTTGGGTGAGGCCTGGCATTGGGCCAGTGCCTCTCTTTGGCTCAGGTCCACCTCTAAGTGGTCATTCCCCAGGAGACAATCAAGGGGAGGTCTTTACTGACTACCACCTTTCTCCATCTAAGGGACCCAGCTATGACTAGGGGCACTACAGCCACAGGCCTAACAGTGACTCCCCCTGGGACAGCCCTTACTCTCCTTGATTCCCCTGGGACATACTGGTGTGGGAGTACCAACCTGTCATGCACCACAGTGTGACTGGCACAGGTATCTCTCAGGGCAGTGGCTGGGATTCCATTCACCAGTAGGCGGTGGAAGTGTCTACTCCCCTCTGGGATCTCCAGCTTACCTCTTGGGCCCATTTTCCAGTTGAAAGCTAGGAGGACTTCCTCATCTGAGGACCCTTCCTCCAGAGCTACACTGGCAACTCCTGGGGCTACACTAGTCACCCCTGGGGCTGTACTAGGGATCTTGTTTTTAGGACAGCTAGGGTCCTTGGTGTGGTGTACTGACTTCTGACAGTTGTGACACCATATTCTGTTGGGATCCCAATTCTTACCTTGGTACCCTGGTTTAGTTTGTGAGGTGTCTTTGGGCCCACCCTCCTGGACAGGTTTTTGGGGGGCTGCCTGGGACTCCTTACTTTTATCCTTAAGGGGTTCACTATCTTTCTTCTGGGGAGGCTTTGTGACCCCTGTCTTTTGGTCACCCCCAGTGGATGTCCTAGTTACCCTTGTTCTGACCCAGTGGTCTGCCTTCTTTCCCAATTCTTGGGGAGAAATTAGACCTAGGTCTACCAAATGCTGATGCAACTTTTCGTTTGTGCAATTACTTAGTATGTGTTCCTTCATAAACAAATTGTAAAGTCCAGGAAAATCCTGCACATTATGTCCAGCTAACCAACCATCCAGTGTCTTTACTGAGTAGTCTACGAAGTCAATCCAGGACTGGGTCTGGGTTTTGTGAGCCCCCTGAATCTAATTCTATACTCCTCAGTAGTGAGCCCAAATCCCTCAATCAGAGTATTCTTCATGAGGTCATAGGACCCTGCATCTGGCCCAGAGAGGGTCAGAAGCCTGTCTCTGCAGTTACCAGAGAACAGTTCCCACAGGAGTGCCCCCAGAGAGGTTTCTTTACTTTTCTTATTTCACAAGCCCTCTCAAAGGCTGTGAACCATTTGGTGATGTCATCACCTTCCTCAAATTTAGGGACAATCCCTTTGGGGATTTTAGGATCAGAAGTTTCCTCCCTATCCTTAGTTTTAGTATTGCTGCCACCATTGATGGGTGCTAAACCCATCTCCTGTCTTTCCTTCTCTAGAGCCAGGAGTCTGGTCTCTAGGTCCAGTCTTTTGGCCAACCTTGCTAAAAGGTGGTCCTCCTCACTAAGGCTATCCTCAGTGTCCTCTCTGGGACCTGAACCACCTAGGTGGCCCCTAGGTCCCCAGAGGTTTACTCTTGGAAATAAGGGTGCAGTGACCCTGTCTTCCCTAGGAAGTGGTGGAGGTGGGTTACCATCCCCATCCTCCTCACTCCTTTCCTCCTCTGCGTGGTCATCACCATGCTCAGAGGGGTGGGCCTTAGCATACTCAGCCAGGAGCTCCTGGAGCCCTTGTTTGGTTGGATGCTGGCCCATTGGTATATTTTTAAGTTTACATAAGGACCTTATCTCTTTGAAAGACAAATGAAGATAAGGGGTGAGGTCGAGCTCCTCAACCATGTCCTGTATGTCATTATTATTTTCACTAATAGCTGGGTTGTTTTCTTGAGACATTCTAACAAAAAGTTCTAACCCCTCTACCCTTGACTATAGTGACTTTTTATTTTCTACAATTTTAAAGGGACTTAAGCAAGGCCCTAACAAGACTTTTAGTAATTTGGTAAAAAATGCCAATTTGAAAAAATCAGAATTCTAAAGGCAATTTAAGAGTTCTGTCGTGTGATCAGATGGTAACCAAGTAGTCCAACAATGCAAGTTTGTATCCCACCGCTGATCCACCAATGTAAGAAAGTGGCTCTGTATATACTGCACCAAAGTAAGGTTCAGTGTGCACAGAGTCCACAGTCCCCAGAGGTTTGGCAGAGGCTAAAGTTAGATATAACCTTACTCTCTAAAGTGGTAGCTTGGTCGAGCAGTAAGGCAGTATCAGAGGACAGTGTAAAGCATTTGTTGTACACACTCAGTCAGCAAATGAAGCCACACACTCAAGAACTGAACTCTAGGCCAATGGTTTGTATATAAAAATATAGTTGTTTTATTTTAGAACCAACAATGGGTGTCAAAATATACTTTCTCAGAATGAGATGCTTTAGTTAACTACTGTTCAATTGGCAATAGACTTTTGAATGCAATAGTTACAGTTGTTGCAATATGCAACACAATTTTAAACACAATTATACATTGAGCTCAATGGAAATTTCTGGTTAAATGCAATAGATTACTTTTTGGATTACTTTTCTAACCACGGGACTGGATCTTGGATTCAGTCCCGGGACACTTCCTGTAAACAGGTGAGAAAAAGCGTTTTGGTTATGGTAGTGATTTTTGAGGAATATTACTGTATTTCAAAAGTTGACACTTAGAAACTTTTCTGGGTAAAATTACCAATGTTATCCTAGGGAAGGAAATACAGTTTGCAAGCAAAGTATGTTTACGTTACTTTTGTAATCCAGTGCTGGACTCCTAGGTTCAGCACTGGGACATTTACTTAAAACAGGTAAGTAATTACGTTTTTGTAGTTTGTACGATTTTTAAAGAATATTTGTATGATTCAGAAATCGACACTTAGAAACTTTTTCAACAAAAAGCAGGCAATGATATCCTATGAGAGGAATTTCCAGTTACTGGTAAGTACGGTAAAAATTACTTTTCATGGTCGGTACTGGACTAAAAGATGCAGTACTGAGGTCTCTCCTGATAGTAGGTGAGTAATTCGGAATTCGTTACTGTTGTGATTTTTAAGCAATATTTTGGTATTTCAAAAGTGGACACTTAGAAGAAATTTCACAGAAAACCAGTCAATGGATCCCTATGTAAGAAAATTCAATTCGCCGGTAAGTTACTTTTAACGTTACTTTTGTAATCCAGTGCTGGACTCCTAGGTTCAGCCCTGGGACATTTACTTAAAACAGGTAAGTAATTACGTTTTGGTAGTCTGTACAATTTTTAAAGAATATTCTTGTTTTCAAAAGTCGACACTTAGAAACTTTTTGGAAGAAAAAGTGTCCATGTTATCCTATGAGGAAAAATGAGTTATCGGTCTCGAGGTAAGTAATCGGTCTTTTGAGTTAGGGTTCTGGGGTTAGACTCAGGGGTCTCCCAGGGTCAGTGATGCACTGTTGTTGCACCCTCAGCGGCACTAGGGCGGCCGGGTGCAGAGTGTTGAGGCCCAATGTTATCCTATGGAGGATAGGGGGACTCCGGTTGGTGGCGGCTGGCAAGCAGGCCACGGGGTTGTGGGAGCAAAGCTCCTAGGGTTAAGCTCAGGGCACGTTGGGGACCAAGTTAGCACCAAAGAGGCACCCTCAGCGGCACTAGGGCGGCCGGGTGCAGAGTGCTGTTTTGAGGTCGGGTGCCCTGTTGATTTCAATGGAAATTTTCGGTTTTGGTTTTCAGCTGCAGGCTCGGTCCAGGAAGACTTCCAGGAGGAACCAACAGCTGGGCAGGTAAGTTGGAGGGCTCGGGGACGTAGGTGCACCTCGGGTTCCTTTCTCCAGGGCGCAGGGCGTCTGGATGCAGGGGTGTCTTTTGAGGTCGGATTTCACCTTACCGGGCCACTCGCGGTTGGGGGTTCTCCGTGCAGAGGCTGCAGGCGACGTCGGGGAGTCCTGGAGGGGTCAACCCACGGTGGACTCGGACTCTGGAGAGCTGGGGGACCTCGCTGGGACCGGTGGGCCACTTGAACTCGGGCTGTAGGCGACGGGTGCAGTGGTGGTTCCAGGCGTCGGGTTTCTTTCTCCTCAGCAGGCTCGGAGTCTTTGTTTGGTGTTTCTTTTGAACAGAGCTGCTGTTCACAGGAGATCCGGTCTTTGTTGAAGGCAGTCAGTCCTCCCTGGGGTTCTGGAGGTCGCTGGCTGCAGGACAAGACTATTTTTGGCGCAGGATCTCTGGAAACTGCAGACGGGCCGGTAGGGCTGGGGCCAAGTCAGTTGTTCTCTGCAGTCTCCTCTGCTGGGCGTCTTCTTTCGTCCTTTTTCTTCTTAGGTTGCGGGAATCTAAGGAAGGAAGGTTCAGGGTGCCCCTAAATACTAGATTTAGGGGCGTTACAGGTAGGTAAAGGGCAGGGACCAATGGGTCCCTGCCCTGGAGTGAGTACACCCCTATCCTGCCACTCTCCTGTGGGAGGGGGCAGGAGCCTAGTCCTGATTGGGCAGGGCTCCCCATCTTCAAGATGGCGAGAGCCCGGAGATGTGCTTCACCTCGCCTCCCCCACCTGAGGGGTGGGGTTGGCAGAGGGTGGCACACCCCCTTTCCTCCCTTGGTGTTTCCCTCCAGTCTTCCCACCAGGATGGGGGAGGAACCGGTGGGGACCAGTTGCTGAGTACAGCAAGTGGTGTGGGGAAGCTCACAAAGGCGGAATGCCTTTGAAGCTTCCCCCTGCCCATCCTGGGGGAGGGGGCCTAGCACCTCACCCAGGACGTGCATTGTTGCAGGCCCGGGAGAGCGGATGGCTCTCTACCCAGGGGTCCAGCAACATGTCTGCTGTGTGGCAGCCTAGGCAGCCCCTCAGACAAGACGTGGATTGTAGGTTAGGTTCAGGGGGTAACTCTAAGTTGCCCTCTGACGTGCATTTTACAGTAAATCCCACACTGGCATCAGTGTGGGTTTACTGTGCTGAGGAGTTTGATACCAAACTTCTCAGTCTTCAGTGCAGCCATCATGGTGCTGTGGAGTACGTGCTGACGACCTCCCAGCACCATATACTCGGAATGGCAGCCCTGCACTTACAGTGCCCAGGAATGGGCCTGGGTACTGTAGGGGCACAGGGCTCATGCACCTGTGCCCTCACCACTGGCATAGGGCACCCAGCTAGAGGGGTGACTGAGGTATGCCAGGGCAGTGTGTTTGTGGGCATGGCACACAGGGATGTGTGCCATGTCGACTCTCTGTTTTGTTCTGCACCAAGACACTCAGCCTGCAAGGGCAGTGTGTGTGTGTCAGGGTACAGGGCCTCTAAGGGTGGCACAATAAGTGCTGCAGCCCTTAGGGGTCTTCTCTGGTCACAGTGCCCTGGGTACCTAGGGTACCATTTACCAGGGGCTTACCTGTGGCCAGAGATGCCAATTGGGTTTAGGCTGAGTACAGTTTTTAGGGAAGGAACACAGGCCCTGGGTACCTGATTGGCAGGGATCCAGGGCACACCAAGGAAAAGTGCATCAGTTATCAGGCAAAAAGTGGGGGGGTTACTGCAACAGAAACCCACTTTCCTACAGTTGCCATAGCGCTTCTTCTCGCCAAACGTGAAATAGCTATCAAGTGGGCCTGCTTACGGGCCCCTACACTCGCTGCATGGCTTCATAGCATGACATTTTGCAACACCACCAGCGACACATATGCACAGCTGCAACCGCCGGCTTCTCGGCCCGTGGACATCTGGCAACCGCTCCAAACTTATCTCTTGGCAGTGCAGGATAGTAGTGGCCCTCCCACTCAGGAACCGACTAACCCCCGTGGGCCTGCAAATTTGTAAAGGTATAAGTGCTTTATGTTTTGCCCCCTTGTCTCAGGATTAATGCATTTAACAACTGGTCCTTCTGTAAGGAAGATCTGCGTGTGACTTAATATCTGGTACTGTACGGGTCTTTTTGCCATGTCTGTATATGGTACACTGCTGTGTAGGATGTTACCACATGCTGCTCACTGTACTGCTACACTGTAATGCTATGAACATTGTTTTCTTTCTTTTGTTCATTCAATTTGGAAAACTCAAAATAAATTGGGGGAAAAAAATATATATAAAATGCTACAGTGCTTTTACCTGGATTTAGATGGACTCCTAGATCTTCTAACTCTCTCTCTTGAATGAGACCGTCTTCTCCTTGGACTTTTAGATCTCCGCCGGCTTCTGGACTTTGAATGTGACCGCCTTCGTGATCTACTTCTAGAGCGTCTAAACATGAAGGTAACAGATAAAAGTCAAGGTTACAAGATAATTTACCCTTAATAAAATTGACTTTAAAGGGGCCGTCCAGCTTAGCGAAAAGGATTGCTACACTTACTATGTTACTTACTCTATAAGCATCTGTTCGTCACATGTGGTGCTGTAGATTCACATGCTGTGCATACCCCTGCCATTTAGTGTTGAGCCTAGACTGTTGCAACTTGTGTTTCCTCAAAGTAGTATTTTGAGTGACAAAGTATTGGTGACTCCTTTATTAGTGATTAACACGTATGGTTACCGACTCCTATGTTAGATTGTTTTCCACACTGCGGGTGAGAGTAGGTATGGAGAAGTGAGTAAGATAGCATAGTGACCATGTGTGTTATGTAAATAATTTTGTAGGTTGAATATATCTCTATTAAACACTGGCTTCCGGGTAGGCGTATGTGAATCTACAGCACTAATTACGATAAACAGATGCTTACATTGTAGATGGTGCACATGCTCTGCATCAACTGTAAAGCAGTATTCACCTGAGCAGTGGCTAGCAAGTGTATGTTACAGAGCTCTGAAATTGAGTCCACATGACAGTTTGCCCAACTGTAGGAAAGTGGCTCTGTATATACTGCACCAAAGTAAGGTTCAGTGTGCACAGAGTTCCCAGTCCCCAGAGGTTTGGCAGAGGCTAAAGTTAGATATAACCTTACTCTCTAAAGTGGTAGCTTGGTCGAGCAGTAAGGCAGTATCAGAGGACAGTGTAAAGCATTTGTTGTACACACTCAGTCAGCAAATGAAGCCACACACTCAAGAACTGAACTCTAGGCCAATGGTTTGTATATAAAAAAAAAATATGCTTGTTTTATTTTAGAACCAACAATAGGATCAAAATATACTTTCTCAGTATGAGATGCTTTGGTTAACCACCTTACAAATAGGCAATAGACTTTTTGATGGTAATAATCACAGTTGGTGCAAGAGGCAACACAGGGTCAAATACAATGCAACATTGAGCTTAATGGAAAATTATGATTAATTACAATTAATTACTTTGTAGATTACTTTTCTAACCACAGGACTGGATCCTGGATTCAGTCCTGGGACACTTCCTGTAAACAGGTAAGAAAAAGCGTTTTGGTTAATGTAGTGATTTTTGAGAAATATTACTGTATTTCAAAAGTTGACACTTAGAAACTTTTCTGGGTAAAACTACCAATGTTATCCTATGGAAGGAAATGCAGTTTGTAAGCAAAGTGGGTTTACGTTACTTTTGTAATCCAGTGCTGGGTTCTATGGTTCAGCACTGGGGTATCTATCTAAAACAGGCAAATAATTACGTTTGTATCGTTGGCACGATTTTTAAAGAATATTTGTAAAATGCAGAAATCGACACTTAGAAACTTTTTCAACAAACGCAGGCAATGATATCCTATGAGAGGAATTTCGAGTTACTGGTAAGTACGGTAAAAATTACTTTTCATGGTTGGTACTAGACTAAAAGAGGCAGTACTGACGTCTCTCCTGAGAGCAGGTGAGTAGTTCGGAATTCGTTACTGTTGTGATTTTTAAACAATATTTTAGTATTTCAAAAGTAGACAGAAGAAATTTCACAGAAAACCAGTCAATGGATCCCTATGGAAGAAAATGGAGTTAGCGGTAAGTAACGTTGTGATTACTTTTTAGGGCCAGTGTTGGGCACCCCGGTCCAGCACTGGGGCCTCCTCTAATACCAGGTGAGTATTTTCGTTTTCGTGACTCGGTTGATTTTAGGTGAATATTTTAAAGTTTCAAAACTCCACACTTAGAAGAAATTCCAGGCGGGAGCCAGTCAGTGTTACCCTATGGAAGAAAAGTGAGTTATCGGTCTTTGGGTAAGTACTCGACTGGCAGAGTTAAGGTTCTGGGCATAGACTCAGGGGTCCCCCAGTATCAGGTAAGTACAGTTGTTACACCCTCAGCGGCACAGGGGCGGCCGGGTGCAGAGTGAGTAGGCCCAATGTTATCCTATGGCAGGCAGGGGGCCTCGGGTTGGTGGCTGCTGGCAAGCAGGCCACGCGGCTGTGGGAGCTGGGCTCCTGGTCACTTGCTCAGGGCAAATGGGGAAGTAGGTTAGGGTAGAGGTTGCGCTTCCAGGGGCACTCGGGCGGCTGGGTGCAGGGTGCTTTTGAGCCGTCGGGCGCTCAATGTTAACCAATGGAGATCTTGGACGGTGGAAAAAGGCTGCAGGCTCGGGGACGGTGACTCTCCAGGGGCGACCAACACTTCGGGAGGTAAGTTGGGGTCTTGGAGGATAGGTAGACACCCAGGAGTTGGGCACAGGGGGCCGTGGGGCGCAGGGGTGTCTTTTGAGGTCGGGAAATCTTACCCCCTGCTGGTCGCGGTTGGAGGGGTCCCTTGTCCTGAGGCTGCAGGCGTCGTCTGGGTTGTCGAGGAGGGTCCTTGGGCACTGGATTCCAGGTCAGAATCGCCGGGGGGGACGTCCTCAAAGTCTTGGTTCACTCAGGCACAGGCCGGGCTCGGCGGGTGCAGGTTTCGCGGTTCCGTGCCAGGGCTGGGTCTTTTGGAGTTTGTTCTTTTGAGCAGTACCACTGCTCGTGGGAGTCCCTGGGTTGAAGGCTGTGGCACAGAAGTCAGGTCCTCCGGGGTTTTTGAGGTTGCTGAGGCCGGGGTTCCGCAGGAGCAGGTTCAGAGGTCGACAGGCCGGTAGGGCTGGGGCCAAGTCAGTTGTCGTCGCCTCCTTGTTAGCGGCTGCACGGCTGGTCTTCTTGCTTCGTCTTCTCTTCTTGTTTTCGGATTCGGGAACTGAGGAAGGAAGGTTCAGGGAGCCCCTAAATACTAAATTTAGGGGTGGTTACAGGTAGGTAAGGGCAGGGACCAATGGGTCCCTTCCCTGGGGTGGGTACACCCCCTATTCTGCTCTTCTCCAGTGGGAGGGGGGCAGGAGCCTGTCCCTGGTTGGCTGGGTCCCCCCATCCTCAAGATCGCGGGGACTCGAGTTTGTGCTTCACCTCGCCTCCCCCACCTTAGGGGTGGAGTTGGCAGAGGTGGGCACAACCCATTTCCTGCCTCTGGTTTTCCCGCCGGTTCTCCCGCCAGAAGTGGGGGTAGAACCAGTGGGGACCAGTTTGCTGGAAGCAGCAAATGGTCTGGGGAAGCTCAAAAGGCGGCAGGCCTTTGAAGCTCCCCTGCCCATCCTGGGGAGGAGGCTTTGGCACCTCGCCCCAGGATGCGCATTGTTTCAGGCCCCTGAGAGCAGAGGCTCTCGACCCAGGGGTCCAGAAACATGTCTGATGGTGGCAGCCTGGGCAGCCACTCAGTCCGGACACTGGAGGTCGGGTTGGTTTCAGGGGCATCTCTAAGATGTCCTCTGGAGTGCGTTTTACATTAAATCCCACACTGGCATCAGTGGGGGTTTAATGTGCTGAGAAGTTTGATACCAAACTTCTTAGTTTTCAGTGGGGCCATTATGGTGCTGTGGAGTTCGTAATGACAGACTCCCAGCACCATATACTCTTAATGGCAGCACTGCACTTACAATGCCCAAGAATGGACTTGGGCACTGTAGAGGTACAGGGCTCATGCCTCTGTGCCCTCACCACTGGCATAGTGCACCCAGCTAGAGGGGTGGCTGACCTAGGCCAGGGCAGTGGCTTGTAGGCATGGCACACAGGGATGTGTGCCATGTCGACTCTTCACTTTTGTTCTGCACCAAGACACGCAGGCTGCAAAGACAGTGTGTGTGTGTAAAGGTACAGGGTCCCTAAGGGTGGCACAACAAGTGCTGCAGCCCTTAGGGGCCTTCCCTGGTCACAGTGCCCTGGGTACCCATGGTACCATTTACCAGGGGCTGACCTGTGGCCAGGGATGCCAATTGGGTGTAGGTATCAATGCAGTTTTAGGGAAGGAACACAGGCCCTGGGTACCTGGTTGGCAGGAGCCCAGGGCACACTCAGTCAAAGCACATCAGCAATTCAGCAAAAAGTGGGGGCATACCATGCAAGAAAGATGGCACTTTCTCACACCAACTCTATCCTGTTCCCTTGCAAGAATATCCACACATTGTTTAGTGAAGAAATGTGGAGTTGACCATGTGACAGCTTTGCAGATGCCAGCTATGTGTATGTTCCCAAGGAAGATCAAAGTGGTGCCCTGTTTATGGGCAGAATGAGGTCTTGGGACAGTAGGTAGGGTTCTTTTGGCTTTATGGTAGAAGGTTTGGATGCATCTGATGATCCACCTAGCTAGACTTCATTTTGATATGGAGTGACCTTTATTAAGCAGAATAAAGGAAACAAAAAGCTGTTGTGTTTTACTTGGTCCTATCTATGTAATACATAAGCAAAAGCTTGATGTCAAGTTTGTGGAGTGCTCTCTGCCACTGAATCAGGCCGATGGAAGGTGACCAGGAGCGCAACTGTTTGGTTAAGGTGAAAAATTAACGCAACCTTGGATTTGAATCTGGGGTTGGTCCTAAGGAAAACTCATTCAGGACCTGGAAGAAAGGCTCTTGCAGTGTAAGGGCCCGTAGCTCATAAATATGCCTAAGGGATGTGTTGGCTACTAGGAAGGCGACCTTCCAGGAGAGCAACTACAAAGGGCAAAAGTGTAGTGGTTTTAGAGGGGTGCTCTATTAGTGGTACTGCGGGCGAACAGCCTTAGGCCTAACACAGAGGAGTGTAAGACATTTAGTGCAACATAACCCAATAATGGACACACGACTCAAGAAGGAGATCCAAACCAATTTTAGAAAAATATACTTTGTATTTTATTTTAAGACCAAGATCTTCCCAATCAGGTAAGTATGTTTTAAAATAAAATTACTTTTCACTTTGAAAAATCGACACTTCGAAACCAGTCGCGGCCGCTGCAGGTAAGAGCGGTGGGGCCGGCTGGGGGGGATTTCGAAAGATGACCACAAGGGAAAATTAATTTATTTAACTTTCCCTCTTGGTCGTCTCTCGAAATCCCCCCCAGCCGGCCCCACCGCCCTTACCTGCAGCGGCCGCGGCTGTTAGAAACGTTTTAGAACAGTTCTATGTTATCCTGTGAAGAAAACAATATTGCAGTTAAGAGGTAAGTAATGCACTCACAATTCCGGTCTTCGGTACCAAAGGTCAGCAAAGGGGAAGGGTCAGGTAAGTACCAACACTGCACCACAGTGGCACAGGGGCAGCTGGGTGAGGAAGTCAAAATCGGAGTTTGGACCAATGTTTTTCAATGGAGACTGGAGGTGCCTGGGGCCACACTGCTTACAGGTAAGTAGTTCGGTAGCAGGGGCAAAGCTTTGGGGGTTAGCACAAGCACAGAAGGGGCGGGGGGGGGCCACAAAGCAGCACCAAACATACTCTACCAGCGTCACAGGGGCAGCCGGGTGCAAAATCAGCGTTGGGTGCCCAATGATTTTTAATGGAGATTCTTAAACAGGCTGCAGGTGTGGCACTGGGGGTTGCAGGAGGGAGAGCAATGACAGCAGCAGAGCTAAGTGGAGATGTAGGGGGTCGTAGGGGCACTATCGGTTTACCTCATCAAGACACAGGGGCTTCAGGTGCAGGGGTGCCTTTCGACATCGGAGTCTTCTTGCCGGTCAGGGGGAACCTCTGGATTCACACTGCCGGCGCCACAGGAGAGGTCAGCCAACGCTGGACCCGGGGTCTGGATTGCCGGGGAGACTTCACTGCACAGGTGAGCCACTCGCAGTCGGGCTGTGGGCTTCGGGTGCAGAGTGGGCAGGAGACATCTG
Organism: Calotriton arnoldi; assembly: GCA_963921515.1. Lineage (NCBI taxonomy): Eukaryota > Metazoa > Chordata > Amphibia > Caudata > Salamandridae > Calotriton > Calotriton arnoldi. The sequence goes on from CAWUFW010000652.1 coordinate 274,805, forward strand.
CCTGGATCAAGAGTCCTTGGAGTTGGTTTCTTTTGGACGGGTACACTTTTCACGGGAGATTGGAGTCTTTTTCAAATGCAACAGTCCTCCCTGGGTTTCAAAGGTCGCTGACTGCAAGACAGGTTGCAGGCTCACAGAAGTTGGAGACATGCAGGTAGGGATGGGGCCAAGGCAGTCGTCATCTTCAGTCTTATCTGGAGGGATGTCTTCTTTCTTCTTAGGTCATCATAGATCTAGTATCTAGGTCTGGGGTGCCGCCTAATAACTAAATTTAGGGCAATTATAGGAGAGTAGCAGGTAGGGCCAATGGGCACCTTACCTGGGGTGACTATACCCTCTACTATGCCACCCTCCTGTGGGAGGTGGCATAGACCTAGCTCCGATTGGAGGGGTCTCCCCATCTTCAAGATGGCGGGAGGGAAAGATGTGATTCACCTCGCCTCCCCACCTTAGGGGTGGAGTTGGCATAGGTGGGCACACCACCTATTCTTCTAAGTTTTCCAGCCGTTTTTCCCACCCAAAGTAGGGGATGTAAACCGGAGGTTGCCATCTGCTGCTAGCAGCAGAGGCTGGGGGTCGCATTACAAAGGGAGCAGGCCTTTCAAGCTTCCCCCTTCGAGCACTGGCCCATCCTGAGGGAGGAGGTGTGACACCTCTGCCCAGAATGTGCATCGTTTCTGCTCCCAGAGAGCAGGATCTCTCCACCCAGGGGTCCTGAAACATGTCTGGTGGTGGCTGGCTGCCTACAGCCGGTCAGACACCACACCAGAGTTGGTAGGTTTTCAAGGGGCACCTCAGAGGTGTCATCCGAGTACATGGTAAATCAGTGTGTATTTATTGAGAGGAGTAGTTTGGTACTGTAGGAAGCTGGCTCTGTATATACTATACCAAAGTGAGGTATAGTGTGCACAGAGTCCAGTGGATCCCCAAAGGTATAGCAGAGGCTAAAGTAGATAATACCTTGTTCTCTTTTGTGGTCGTGTGGTTGAGCAGTCAGGCTTATCAGAGGGTAGTGTTAAGCATTTGTTGTACACACTGGGACAAGAAATGATGTCACACACTCAAAGACTGAATCCAAACCAATTGTTTTATAAAAAGTTGTTATATTGTTGTTTTATTTCTATAAGGATAAGTTACTTACCTGTAATCCTAGTTCTCTTCCAGGGGTATCCTCATCAAAGTCATAAGCACTGAATATTCCCGCCCATGTGCGGGGACCCCGAAATAATAAAAAATATATATGAAAAACATATATATATATATATATACAGCTCTATATATATATATATATATATACATATATATATACATATATCATTTTTCTCATACCAATTCAGCCCCCAAATAGGAGGCTAAACAATGCCATAATAAATAACTGCTTTTGTAAACACACAATGAATATATATAGACCACAGGAGGGCAAGTATCACTTGAACTCTTTTTAAGGAGTAGAACTCATGAAAACTGCAAAAGAGCAGGCATTGTTAGCCTACAGGCTGCATTGTAAACCAATAGCATAGAAAATTAAAGCAATTGTACAAAAAACTGGCACCGTGCCTTTAAGGCAGCCATGACCCCTAGCTTCCCATCATGCCTCAGGGGTGACAGTTAGGTCAGTTGTTCTTTGCGGAGACCCGAAGGTCAGGGCACAAAGATATACTTTTAAACATAACAGACATTATCATTTGCCTGGGGAGGCGGGTGGGTTGCTTATGACTTTGATGAGGATACCCCTGGAAGAGAACTAGGATTACAGGTAAGTAACTTATCCTTCTCTTCCAGGGGATCCTCATCCATAGTCATAAGCACTGAATAGAATAGCAAGCCCATCCTCCACCTGCGGGCAAATGAGAGCGAATGACTCAATCAACAAGTAGAGTAAATCAGTGATGGAACAGGTTCCTCAAGGAGGCTTGGCCTACTTGGGTGTCTGCTCTTGTATCTGAATCAAGACAATAATGTCTTGTAAACGTATGTATAGATCTCCAAGTAGCTGCTTTACAGATCTCGGAAATCGGTACATTGTTAAGGAAAGCAGCAGTCGCCGCTTTTCCCCTAGTGGAATGTGCTTTTGGTCTAGACCAAAGTGGCTTCTGTGCTAGCTGATAAGCCAGTTTGATGCACAAAGCTATCCACCTGGAGATGGACCGTTTAGAGGCTGGAAAACCTGTCGTGATCGAACTGTAATTAATGAACAGTTGATCAGCTTTCCTAATTGATTTAGACCTGTCCAAGTAAAATTTTAAAACTCTCTTCAGGTCTAAGGAATGCAGAGCCCTCTCAGCTGGAGTAGAGGGATTTGGAAAAAAGGTTGGAAGCGAAATGGTCTGGTTCACATGAAAATCCGACACCACCTTCGGGAGAAAAGAGGGGTGGGTTCTCATAACAACCCTATTGAGGTGAAAAACAGGGTAAGGTTCTTTTGAGCAGAGGGCCTGGATCTCGCTCACCCTGCGAGCTGAGGTAATCGCTGTAGGAAAGTGGCTCTGTATATACTGTACCCAAGTAAGGTTCAGGGTGTACAGAGTCCACAGTCCCCAGAGGGTTGACAGAGGCTAAAGTTAGATATAACCTTACTCTCCAAAGTGGTAGCTTGGTCGAGCAGTAAGGCAGTATCAGAGGACAGTGTAAAGCATTTGTTGTACACACTCAGTCAGCAAATGAAGCCACACACTCAAGAACTGAACTCTAGGCCAATGGTTTGTATATAAAAAAATATATGCTTGTTTTATTTTAGAACCAACAATAGGATCAAAATATACTTTCTCAGTATGAGATGCTTTGGTTATTCACCTTACAGATAGGCAGTAGACTTTTTTGATAGTGGTTATCACAGTTGGTGCAAGAGGCAACACAGGGTCAAATTCAATGCAACATTGAGCTCAATGGAAAATTATACTTAATTACAATTGATTACTTTGCAGAGCACTTTTCTAACCACAGGACTGGATCCTGGATTCAGTCCTGGGACACTTCCTGTAAACAGGTAAGAAAAAGCGTTTTGGTTATTGTAGTGATTTTTGAAGAATATTACTATATTTCAAAAGCTGACACTTAGAAACTTTTCTGGGTAAAATTACCAATGTTATCCTATGAAAGGAAATACAGTGTGCAAGCAAAGTATGTTTACGTTACTTTTGTAATCCAGTGCTGGACTCCTAGGTTCAGCACTGGGACATTTACTTAAAACAGGTAAGTAATTACGTTTTTGTAGTTTGTTCGATTTTTAAAGAATATTTGTAAAATACAGAAATCGACACTTAGAAGAAATTTCACAGAAAACCAGTCAATGGATCCCTATGAAAGAAAAGTGAGTTAACGGTAAGTAACGTTGCGATTACTTTTTAGGGCCAGTGTTGGGCACTCGGGTCCAGCACTGAGGCCCCTCCTAATACTAGGTGAGTATTTTCGTTTTCGTGACTCGGTTGATTTTTGGTGAATATTCTAAAGTTTCAGAACTCCACACTTAGAAGAAATTTCGCAGAAAACCAGTCAATGGAACCCTATGGAAGAAAAGTGAGTTATCGGATTTCGGGTAAGTACTTGACTGGCAGGGTTAAGGTTCTGGGTAAGACTCAGGGGTCCCCCAGGATCAGGTAAGTACAGTTTTTACACCCTCAGCGGCACAGGGGCGGCCGGGTGCAGAGTGAGAAGGCCCAATGTTATCCTATGGCAGGCGGGGGCCCCGGGTTGGTGGCTGCTGGCAAGCAGGCCACGCGACTGTGGGAGCTGGGCTCCTGGTCACTTGCTCAGGGCAAGTAGGGAAGTAGGTTAGGATAGAGGTTGCACTTCCAGGGGCACTCGGGCGGCTGGGTGCAGGGTGCTTTTGAGCCGTCGGGCGCTCAATGTTAAACAATAGAGGTCGTGAAAGGTGAAGAAAGGCTGCAGGCTCGGGGACGGTGATTCTTCAGGGACGACCAACACTTCAGGAGGTAAGTTGGGGTCTTGGAGGATAGGTAGACACCCAGGAGTTGGGCACAGGGGGCCGTGGGGCGCCGGGTGCAGGGGTGTCTTTTGAGGTCGGGAAATCTTACCCCCTGCTGGTCGCGGTTGGAGGGGTCCCTTGTCCTGAGGCTGCAGGCGTCGTCTGGGTCGTCGAGGAGGGTCCTTGGCCACTGGATTCCAGGTCAGAATCGCCGGGGGACGTCCTCGAGGTCTTTGGTCACTCAGGCACAGGCTGGACTCGGCGGGTGCAGAGTGTGCAGGTTTCGCGGCTCCGTGCCAGGGCCGGGTCTTTGGTAGGTTTTCTTTTGAGCAGTACCACTGCTCGTGGGAGTCCCTGGGTCGAAGGCTGTAGCACAGAAGTCAGGTCCTCCGGGGTTTGTGAGGTTGCTGAGGCCGGGATTCCGCAGGAGCAGGTTCAGAGGTCGACAGGCCGGTAGGGCTGGGGCCAAGTCAGTTGTTGTCGCCTCCTTTTTAGCAGCTGCACGGCTGGTCTTCTTGCTTCGTCTTCTCTTCTTGTTTTCGGATTTGGGAACTCCGGAAGGAAGGTTCAGGGAGCCCCTAAATACTAAATTTAGGGGTGGTTACAGGTAGGTAAGGGCAGGGACCAATGGGTCCCTTCCCTGGGGTGGGTACACCCCCTATTCTGTTCCTCTCCAGTGGGAGGGGGGCAGGAGCCTGTCCCTGGTTGGCCAGGTCCCCCCATCCTCAAGATGGCGGGGACTCGAGTTTGTGCTTCACCTCGCCTCCCCACCTTAGGGGTGGAGTTGGCAGAGGTGGGCACAACCCATTTCCTGCTTCTGGTTTTCCCGCCGGTTCTCCCGCCAGGAGTGGGGGTAGAACCAGTGGGGACCAGTTTGCTGGGAGCAGCAAATGGTCTGGGGAAACTCCAAAGGCGGCAGGCCTTTGAAGCTCCCCCTGCCCATCCTGGGGGAGGAGGCTTTGGCACCTCGTCCCGGGATGTGCATTGTTTCAGGCCCCTGAGAGCAGAGGCTCTCGACCCAGGGGTCCAGAAACATGTCTGGTGGTGGCAGCCTGGGCAGCCACTCAGTCCGGACACTGGAGGTCGGGTTGGTTTCAGGGGCATCTCTAAGATGCCCTCTGGAGTGCGTTTTACATTAAATCCCACACTGGCATCAGTGGGGGTTTAATGTGCTGAGAAGTTTGATACCAAACTTCTTAGTCTTCAGTGGGGCCATTATGGTGCTGTGGAGTTCGTAATGACAGACTCCCAGCACCATATACTCTTAATGGCAGCACTGCACTTACAATGCCCAAGAATGGACTTGGGCACTGTAGGGGCACAGGGCTCATGCCTCTATGCCCTCACCACTGGCATAGTGCACCCAGCTAGAGGGGTGGCTGACCTAGGCCAGGGCAGTGGCTGGTAGGCATGGCACACAGGGATGTGAGCCATGTCGACTCTTCACTTTTGTTCTGCACCAAGACACGCAGCCTGCAAAGGCAGTGTGTGTGTGTAAAGGTGCAGGGTCCCTAAGGGTGGCACAACAAGTGCTGCAGCCCTTAGGGGCCTTCCCTGGTCACAGTGCCCTGGGTACCCATGGTACCATTTACCAGGGGCTGACCTGTGGCCAGGGATGTCAATTGGGTGTAGGTATCAATGCAATTTTAGGGAAGGAACACAGGCCCTGGGTACCTGGTTGGCAGGATGTAGGAAAGTGGCTGTGTATATACTGTACCCAAGTAAGGTTCAGGGTGTACAGAGTCCACAGTCCCCCAGAGGGTTGACAGAGGCTAAAGTTAGATATAACCTTACTCTCCAAAGTGGTAGCTTGGTCGAGCAGTAAGGCAGTATCAGAGGACAGTGTAAAGCATTTGTTGTACACACTCAGTCAGCAAATGAAGCCACACACTCAAGAACTGAACTCTAGGCCAATGGTTTGTATATAAAAAAAATATATGCTTGTTTTATTTTAGAACCGACAATAGGGTCAAAATATACTTTCTCAGTATGAGATGCTTTGGTTATTCACCTTACAGATAGGCAATAGACTTTTTAGATAGTGGTAATCACAGTTGGTGCAAGAGGCAACACAGGGTCAAATTCAATGCAACATTGAGCTCAATGGAAAATTATGCTTAATTACAATTGATTACTTTGCAGAGCACTTTTCTAACCACAGGACTGGATCCTGGATTCAGTCCTGGGACACTTCCTGTAAACAGGTAAGAAAAAGCGTTTTGGTTATTGTAGTGATTTTTGAAGAATATTACTATATTTCAAAAGCTGACACTTAGAAACTTTTCTGGATAAAATTACCAATGTTATCCTATGAAAGGAAATACAGTGTGCAAGCAAAGTATGTTTACGTTACTTTTGTAATCCAGTGCTGGACTCCTAGGTTCAGCACTGGGACATTTACTTAAAACAGGTAAGTAATTACGTTTTTGTAGTTTGTTCGATTTTTAAAGAATATTTGTAAAATACAGAAATCGACACTTAGAAGAAATTTCACAGAAAACCAGTCAATGGATCCCTATGAAGGAAAAGTGAGTTAACGGTAAGTAACGTTGCGATTACTTTTTAGGGCCAGTGTTGGGCACTCGGGTCCAGCACTGAGGCCCCTCCTAATACTAGGTGAGTATTTTCGTTTTCGTGACTCGGTTGATTTTTGGTGAATATTCTAAAGTTTCAGAACTCCACACTTAGAAGAAATTTCGCAGAAAACCAGTCAATGGAACCCTATGGAAGAAAAGTGAGTTATCGGATTTCGGGTAAGTACTTGACTGGCAGGGTTAAGGTTCTGGGTAAGACTCAGGGGTCCCCCAGGATCAGGTAAGTACAGTTTTTACACCCTCAGCGGCACAGGGGCGGCCGGGTGCAGAGTGAGAAGGCCCAATGTTATCCTATGGCAGGCGGGGGCCCCGGGTTGGTGGCTGCTGGCAAGCAGGCCACGCGACTGTGGGAGCTGGGCTCCTGGTCACTTGCTCAGGGCAAGTAGGGAAGTAGGTTAGGATAGAGGTTGCACTTCCAGGGGCACTCGGGCGGCTGGGTGCAGGGTGCTTTTGAGCCCTCGGGCGCTCAATGTTAAACAATAGAGGTCGTGAAAGGTGAAGAAAGGCTGCAGGCTCGGGGACGGTGATTCTTCAGGGACGACCAACACTTCAGGAGGTAAGTTGGGGTCTTGGAGGATAGGTAGACACCCAGGAGTTGGGCACAGGGGGCCGTGGGGCGCCGGGTGCAGGGGTGTCTTTTGAGGTCGGGAAATCTTACCCCCTGCTGGTCGCGGTTGGAGGGGTCCCTTGTCCTGAGGCTGCAGGCGTCGTCTGGGTCGTCGAGGAGGGTCCTTGGCCACTGGATTCCAGGTCAGAATCGCCGGGGGTCGTCCTCGAGGTCTTTGGTCACTCAGGCACAGGCTGGACTCGGCGGGTGCAGAGTGTGCAGGTTTCGCGGCTCCGTGCCAGGGCCGGGTCTTTGGTAGGTTTTCTTTTGAGCAGTACCACTGCTCGTGGGAGTCCCTGGGTCGAAGGCTGTAGCCCAGAAGTCAGGTCCTCCGGGGTTTGTGAGGTTGCTGAGGCCGGGATTCCGCAGGAGCAGGTTCAGAGGTCGACAGGCCGGTAGGGCTGGGGCCAAGTCAGTTGTTGTCGCCTCCTTTTTAGCAGCTGCACGGCTGGTCTTCTTGCTTCGTCTTCTCTTCTTGTTTTCGGATTTGGGAACTGCGGAAGGAAGGTTCAGGGAGCCCCTAAATACTAAATTTAGGGGTGGTTACAGGTAGGTAAGGGCAGGGACCAATGGGTCCCTTCCCTGGGGTGGGTACACCCCTATTCTGTTCCTCTCCAGTGGGAGGGGGCAGGAGCCTGTCCCTGGTTGGCCAGGTCCCCCCATCCTCAAGATGGCGGGGACTCGAGTTTGTGCTTCACCTCGCCTCCCCCACCTTAGGGGTGGAGTTGGCAGAGGTGGGCACAACCCATTTCCTGCTTCTGGTTTTCCCGCCGGTTCTCCCGCCAGGAGTGGGGGTAGAACCAGTGGGGACCAGTTTGCTGGAAGCAGCAAATGGTCTGGGGAAACTCCAAAGGCGGCAGGCCTTTGAAGCTCCCCCTGCCCATCCTGGGGGAGGAGGCTTTGGCACCTCGTCCCGGGATGTGCATTGTTTCAGGCCCCTGAGAGCAGAGGCTCTCGACCCAGGGGTCCAGAAACATGTCTGGTGGTGGCAGCCTGGGCAGCCACTCAGTCCGGACACTGGAGGTCGGGTTGGTTTCAGGGGGCATCTCTAAGATGCCCTCTGGAGTGCGTTTTACATTAAATCCCACACTGGCATCAGTGGGGGTTTAATGTGCTGAGAAGTTTGATACCAAACTTCTTAGTCTTCAGTGGGGCCATTATGGTGCTGTGGAGTTCGTAATGACAGACTCCCAGCACCATATACTCTTAATGGCAGCACTGCACTTACAATGCCCAAGAATGGACTTGGGCACTGTAGGGGCACAGGGCTCATGCCTCTATGCCCTCACCACTGGCATAGTGCACCCAGCTAGAGGGGTGGCTGACCTAGGCCAGGGCAGTGGCTTGTAGGCATGGCACACAGGGATGTGAGCCATGTCGACTCTTCACTTTTGTTCTGCACCAAGACACGCAGCCTGCAAAGGCAGTGTGTGTGTGTAAAGGTGCAGGGTCCCTAAGGGTGGCACAACAAGTGCTGCAGCCCTTAGGGGCCTTCCCTGGTCACAGTGCCCTGGGTACCCATGGTACCATTTACCAGGGGCTGACCTGTGGCCAGGGATGTCAATTGGGTGTAGGTATCAATGCAATTTTAGGGAAGGAACACAGGCCCTGGGTACCTGGTTGGCAGGAGCCCAGGGCACACTCAGTCAAAGTACATCAGCCATTCAGCAAAAAGTGGGGGCATACCATGTAAGAAAGATGGCACTTTCTCACACAACTCCCCCCAAACGAAAGATGATGAGACTAACCTTGCCCTATGGAGTCTTCATTGTCTAAGTGGAAGAACCTGGAAAGGCCATCTGCATTGGCATGGGCAGTGCCAGGTCTGTGTTCCACTTCAAAGTCCATTCCCTGTAGGGAGATGGACCACCTCAACAGTTTTGGGTTTTCTCCTTTCATTTGCATTAGCCACCTGAGAGGTCTGTGGTCAGTTTGAACTAGGAAGTGAGTTCCAAACAGGTAGGGCCTCAGCTTCTTCAGGGACCAGACCACAGCAAAGGCCTCCCTCTCAATGGCACTCCAACGCTGCTCCCTGGGGAGAAGCCTTCTGCTTATAAAAGCAACAGGTTGGTCTTGGCCTTCATCATTGGTCTGGGATAGGACCGCTCCTATCCCTAGCTCAGAGGCATCAGTCTGCACAATGAACTGCTTGGCATAATCTGGTGCTTTTAGAATTGGTGCTGAGCACATTGCTTCTTTCAGAGTGTCAAAAGCCTTTTGGCAACAGACTGTCCAGTTTACTTTCTTTGGCATCTTCTTGGAGGTGAGTTCTGTGAGGGGAGTCACAATGGACCCATATCCCTTCACAAACCTCCTGTAGTACCCAGTCAAGCCAAGGAATGCCCTGACTTGGGTCTGAGTTGTTGGAGCTACCCAGTCCAGGATAGCCTGGATCTTGGGCTGTAAGGGTTGTACCTGGCCTCCACCAACCAGGTGGCCCAAGTACACCACAGTGCCCTGCCCTATCTGGCATTTGGATGCCTTGATAGTTAGGCCTGCAGTTTGCAGGGCCTTTAAAACCTTCCCAAGGTGGACCAGGTGATCCTGCCAGGTGGAACTGAAGACAGCAATATCATCAAGATAAGCTGCACTAAAGGACTCCAACCCAGCAAGGACTTGATTCACCAACCTCTGGAAGGTGGCAGGGGCATTCTTTAAACCAAAGGGCATAACAGTGAACTGAAAATGCCCATCAGGTGTGGAGAATGCTGTTTTCTGTTTGGCTCCTGGGGCCATGCCAATCTGCCAGTACCCTGCAGTTAAGTCAAAGGTACTCAGGTATTTGGCTGCACCCAATCTGTCTATCAGTTCATCAGCTCTTGGGATAGGGTGTGCATCTGTCTTGGTGACAGAGTTGAGACCCCTATAGTCCACACAAAACCTCATCTCTCTCTTTTCACCCTTTTGATGAGGTTTGGGGACCAGAACCACTGGGCTAGCCCAGGGGCTCTCAGAGGGCTCAATAACCCCTAGCTCCAGCATCTTGCTGACTTCAGCTCTGATGCTTTCCTTAACTTGGTCTGACTGACGATAGATCTTGTTTTTGACAGGTGCACTGTCACCAGTGTCCACATCATGGGTACACCAGTTTGTCAGACCAGGGGTCAAGGAAAAGAGCCCAGCATACTGCTGCAAGACTTGCTTGCAGTCAGTCTGCTGTTGGGCAGTGAGGGTGTCTGAAAAGACAACTCCATCTACTGACCCATCTTTTGGGCTGTGGGAGAGGAGATCAGGGAGAGGTTCACTCTCAGCTTCCTGTTCCTCATCTGTCACCATCAGCATGGTGATGTCAGCCCTGTCATTGTAGAGTTTTAGGCGGTTCACATGGATAACCCTTTTGGGTGTCCTGCTGGTGCCCAGGTCAACCAGGTAGGTGACCTCACTCTTTTTCTCTAGGATAGGGTAAGGGCCACTCCATCTGTCCTGGAGGGCCCTTGGTGCCACTGGCTCCAAAACCCATACCTGTTGCCCAGGTTGGAATTCAACCAGTGCAGCTTTTTGGTCATACCAGTGCTTCTGAAGCTCCTGGCTGGCCTCAAGGTTCTTGGATGCCTTTTCCATGTACTCAGCCATTCTGGACCTTAGGCCAAGCACATAGTCCACTATATCTTGTTTGGGTTCTTGGAGAGGTCTCTCCCAGCCCTCCTTTACAAGACAGAGTGGTCCCCTCACAGGATGGCCAAACAGAAGTTCAAAGGGTGAGAAACCTACCCCCTTCTGTGGCACTTCTCTGTAAGCGAAAAGCAGGCATGGTAGTAGGACATCCCATCTCCTTTTGAGTTTTTCAGGGAGCCCCATGATCATGCCTTTCAATGTCTTGTTGAACCTCTCAACAAGGCCATTGGTTTGTGGGTGGTAGGGTGTAGTAAACTTGTACTGCACCCCACACTCCTTCCACATGTGGGTCAGGTAAGCAGACATGAAGTTGGAACCTCTGTCTGAAACCACCTCCTTAGGAAACCCTACCCTGGTGAAGACACCAATGAGGGCTTTGGCTACTGCAGGAGCTGTAGTAGTCCTAAGGGGAATAGCCTCAGGATACCTAGTGGCATGATCCACTACCACCAGTATGAATTTGTTCCCTGAGGCTGTGGGAGGTTCCAGTGGACCCACTATGTCCACACCTACCCTTTCAAAGGGAACCCCCACCACAGGTAGTGGTATCAGGGGGCCTTTGGATGGCCACCTGTCTTGCCACTGGCTTGACAGGTAACACAGGAGCTGACAAACTCCTTCACCTTTTGGTGCATCTGGGGCCAGTAAAAGTGGCTAACTAGCCTTTCCCAAGTTTTGGTTTGGCCCAGATGTCCAGCTAGGGGGATGTCATGAGCCAAAGTTAGGAGGAACTCCCTGTACTTCTGGGGCACTACCACTCTCCTGGTGGTTCCAGGGTTGGGGTCTTTTGCCTCAGTGTACAGTAATCCCTCTTCCCAATAGACTCTGTGGGTACCACTGACATCTCCCTTGGCTTCTGAAACAGCTTGCTGCCTCAGGCTTTCAAGAGTGGGACAGTCTTGCTGTCCCTGGCACAGCTCTTCCCTAGAGGGTCCCCCTGGGCCCAAGAGTTCAACCTGGTAAGGGTCAAGCTCTAGGGGCTCAGTTCCCTCTGGGGCTTCCAGGTTCTCTCCCTGAGGAGAGGGGTCCTGCTCTTGTGACTGTGTAGAAGCTGGTCCGCCAGTCTTCTTTCCTTTTCTCTTGGTAGGCTGGGCCATCATTTCAGGCTCCAACACTATTTCTTCACCCTGCCTTTTGCTCTGTGCTCTTGTTTTTACACACACCAATTCAGGGATGCCCAGCATGGCTGCATGGGCCTTTAGCTCCACCTCTGCCCAGGCTGAGGTTTCCAGATCATTTCCTAGCAGACATGCAGCTGGTAACTTCGGAGAGACCACTACCTGCTTCAGGCCAGTAACCCCCCCAGCCTAATGTCACCATGGCCATGGGATGACTAGTGGTGACACTGTCAGCATTGGTGACTGGGTAAGTTTTCCCAATCAAGTATTGCTCAGGGGAAACCAGTGTGTCCCTCACCATAGTGACACTGGCACCTGTATCCCTCAGAGCCTCTACTCTAGTTCCATTCACCCAGGGGTATTGCAAATACTTCTTTAAGTTGGGTGGCCACACAGCTACAGTGGCAAATTCCACTTCCCCTAGGGAGACCAGACTTGCCTCAGTGGGTTCCCAGATTTGCTCAGGGTACACTTCTGATCCCATCTGTAAACTTGCTGCCCCAGGAGTAGCTGTACTGGGTGCCTTAGGGGCTTTGTTGTGGGGGCAAGTTTTGTCTACAGTGAGGTGTCCTGACTTCTTACAGTTATTACACCAGGCCTTCAAGGGATCAAAGTTCTTCCCCCTATAGGGTTGAGGCACATAGGGAGTAGTTTGGGACCCACCCCCTGAACAGGTTTTTGGGGCCCTTTGGAAGACTCAGACTTTTTATCTTGGGGATTCTCACCACCTTTCCCCTGGGGGGTTTGGTGACCACCTTCTTTTGGTCACCCCCAGTGGTTGTCCTTGTCACCCTAGTCTTGACCCAGTGGTCTGCCTTCTTTCCCAATTCTTGGGGAGAAATTAGACCTAGGTCTACCAAATGCTGATGCAACTTTTCATTTGTGCAATTACTTAGTATGTGTTCCTTCATAAACAAATTGTAAAGTCCAGAAAAATCATGCACATTATGTCCAGCTAACCAGCCATCCAGTGTCTTTACTGAGTAGTCCACGAAGTCAATCCAGGACTGGGTCTGGGTTTTGTGAGCCCCCCTGAATCTAATTCTATACTCCTCAGTAGTGAGCCCAAATCCCTCAATCAGAGTACTCTTCATGAGGTCATAGGACCCTGCATCTGGCCCAGAGAGGGTCAGAAGCCTGTCTCTGCAGTTACCAGAGAACAGTTCCCACAGGAGTGCCCCCCACAGAGGTTTCTTTACTCTTCTTATTTCACAAGCCCTCTCAAAGGCTGTGAACCATTTGGTGATGTCATCACCTTCCTCAAACTTAGGGACAATCCCTTTGGGGATTTTAGGTTCAGAAGTTTCCTCCCTATCCTTATTTTTAGTATTGCTGCCACCATTGATGGGTGCTAAACCCATCTCCTGTCTTTCCTTCTCTAGAGCCAGGAGTCTGGTCTCTAGGTCCAGTCGTTTGGCCAACCTGGCTAACAAGTTGTCCTCCTCACTGAGGGTATCCTCAGTGTCCTCTCTGGGACCAGGACCACCTAGGTGGCCCCTAGGTCCCCAGAGGTCTATTCTTGGAGTTAAGGGTGCAGGGACCCTATCTTCCCTAGGAAGTGATGGAGGTGGGTTACCATCCCCATCCTCCTCATTCCTTTCCTCCTCTGTTGGGTCATCACCATGCTCAGAGGGGTGGGCTTTAGCATACTCAGCCAGGAGCTCCTGGAGCCCTTGTTTGGTTGGATGCTGGCCCATTGGTATATCTTTAAGTTTGCATAAGGACCTTATCTCTTTGAAAGACAAATGAAGATAAGGGGTGAGGTCGAGCTCCTCAACCAGTTCCTGTATGTCATTATTATCTTCACTAGTAGCTGGGTTCTTGTCTTGAGACATTTTTAAAAAAAAAAATCTAACCCCTCTAACCTTGGCTATAGTGACTTTTTATTTTCTAAGATGCTACAGGGACTTAAGCAAGGCCCTAACAAGACTTTTAGTAATTTGGTAAAAAAAAAATGCCAATTAAAAAAATCAGAATTCTAAAGGCAATTTAAGAGTTCTGTCGTGTGATCAGATGGTAACCAAGTAGTCCAACAAATGCAAGTTTGTATCCCACCGCTGATCCACCAATGTAGGAAAGTGGCTGTGTATATACTGTACCCAAGTAAGGTTCAGGGTGTACAGAGTCCACAGTCCCCCAGAGGGTTGACAGAGGCTAAAGTTAGATATAACCTTACTCTCCAAAGTGGTAGCTTGGTCGAGCAGTAAGGCAGTATCAGAGGACAGTGTAAAGCATTTGTTGTACACACTCAGTCAGCAAATGAAGCCACACACTCAAGAACTGAACTCTAGGCCAATGGTTTGTATATAAAAAAAATATATGCTTGTTTTATTTTAGAACCGACAATAGGGTCAAAATATACTTTCTCAGTATGAGATGCTTTGGTTATTCACCTTACAGATAGGCAATAGACTTTTTAGATAGTGGTAATCACAGTTGGTGCAAGAGGCAACACAGGGTCAAATTCAATGCAACATTGAGCTCAATGGAAAATTATGCTTAATTACAATTGATTACTTTGCAGAGCACTTTTCTAACCACAGGACTGGATCCTGGATTCAGTCCTGGGACACTTCCTGTAAACAGGTAAGAAAAAGCGTTTTGGTTATTGTAGTGATTTTTGAAGAATATTACTATATTTCAAAAGCTGACACTTAGAAACTTTTCTGGATAAAATTACCAATGTTATCCTATGAAAGGAAATACAGTGTGCAAGCAAAGTATGTTTACGTTACTTTTGTAATCCAGTGCTGGACTCCTAGGTTCAGCACTGGGACATTTACTTAAAACAGGTAAGTAATTACGTTTTTGTAGTTTGTTCGATTTTTAAAGAATATTTGTAAAATACAGAAATCGACACTTAGAAGAAATTTCACAGAAAACCAGTCAATGGATCCCTATGAAGGAAAAGTGAGTTAACGGTAAGTAACGTTGCGATTACTTTTTAGGGCCAGTGTTGGGCACTCGGGTCCAGCACTGAGGCCCCTCCTAATACTAGGTGAGTATTTTCGTTTTCGTGACTCGGTTGATTTTTGGTGAATATTCTAAAGTTTCAGAACTCCACACTTAGAAGAAATTTCGCAGAAAACCAGTCAATGGAACCCTATGGAAGAAAAGTGAGTTATCGGATTTCGGGTAAGTACTTGACTGGCAGGGTTAAGGTTCTGGGTAAGACTCAGGGGTCCCCCAGGATCAGGTAAGTACAGTTTTTACACCCTCAGCGGCACAGGGGCGGCCGGGTGCAGAGTGAGAAGGCCCAATGTTATCCTATGGCAGGCGGGGGCCCCGGGTTGGTGGCTGCTGGCAAGCAGGCCACGCGACTGTGGGAGCTGGGCTCCTGGTCACTTGCTCAGGGCAAGTAGGGAAGTAGGTTAGGATAGAGGTTGCACTTCCAGGGGCACTCGGGCGGCTGGGTGCAGGGTGCTTTTGAGCCCTCGGGCGCTCAATGTTAAACAATAGAGGTCGTGAAAGGTGAAGAAAGGCTGCAGGCTCGGGGACGGTGATTCTTCAGGGACGACCAACACTTCAGGAGGTAAGTTGGGGTCTTGGAGGATAGGTAGACACCCAGGAGTTGGGCACAGGGGGCCGTGGGGCGCCGGGTGCAGGGGTGTCTTTTGAGGTCGGGAAATCTTACCCCCTGCTGGTCGCGGTTGGAGGGGTCCCTTGTCCTGAGGCTGCAGGCGTCGTCTGGGTCGTCGAGGAGGGTCCTTGGCCACTGGATTCCAGGTCAGAATCGCCGGGGGTCGTCCTCGAGGTCTTTGGTCACTCAGGCACAGGCTGGACTCGGCGGGTGCAGAGTGTGCAGGTTTCGCGGCTCCGTGCCAGGGCCGGGTCTTTGGTAGGTTTTCTTTTGAGCAGTACCACTGCTCGTGGGAGTCCCTGGGTCGAAGGCTGTAGCCCAGAAGTCAGGTCCTCCGGGGTTTGTGAGGTTGCTGAGGCCGGGATTCCGCAGGAGCAGGTTCAGAGGTCGACAGGCCGGTAGGGCTGGGGCCAAGTCAGTTGTTGTCGCCTCCTTTTTAGCAGCTGCACGGCTGGTCTTCTTGCTTCGTCTTCTCTTCTTGTTTTCGGATTTGGGAACTGCGGAAGGAAGGTTCAGGGAGCCCCTAAATACTAAATTTAGGGGTGGTTACAGGTAGGTAAGGGCAGGGACCAATGGGTCCCTTCCCTGGGGTGGGTACACCCCTATTCTGTTCCTCTCCAGTGGGAGGGGGGCAGGAGCCTGTCCCTGGTTGGCCAGGTCCCCCCATCCTCAAGATGGCGGGGACTCGAGTTTGTGCTTCACCTCGCCTCCCCCACCTTAGGGGTGGAGTTGGCAGAGGTGGGCACAACCCATTTCCTGCTTCTGGTTTTCCCGCCGGTTCTCCCGCCAGGAGTGGGGGTAGAACCAGTGGGGACCAGTTTGCTGGAAGCAGCAAATGGTCTGGGGAAACTCCAAAGGCGGCAGGCCTTTGAAGCTCCCCCTGCCCATCCTGGGGGAGGAGGCTTTGGCACCTCGTCCCGGGATGTGCATTGTTTCAGGCCCCTGAGAGCAGAGGCTCTCGACCCAGGGGTCCAGAAACATGTCTGGTGGTGGCAGCCTGGGCAGCCACTCAGTCCGGACACTGGAGGTCGGGTTGGTTTCAGGGGGCATCTCTAAGATGCCCTCTGGAGTGCGTTTTACATTAAATCCCACACTGGCATCAGTGGGGGTTTAATGTGCTGAGAAGTTTGATACCAAACTTCTTAGTCTTCAGTGGGGCCATTATGGTGCTGTGGAGTTCGTAATGACAGACTCCCAGCACCATATACTCTTAATGGCAGCACTGCACTTACAATGCCCAAGAATGGACTTGGGCACTGTAGGGGCACAGGGCTCATGCCTCTATGCCCTCACCACTGGCATAGTGCACCCAGCTAGAGGGGTGGCTGACCTAGGCCAGGGCAGTGGCTTGTAGGCATGGCACACAGGGATGTGAGCCATGTCGACTCTTCACTTTTGTTCTGCACCAAGACACGCAGCCTGCAAAGGCAGTGTGTGTGTGTAAAGGTGCAGGGTCCCTAAGGGTGGCACAACAAGTGCTGCAGCCCTTAGGGGCCTTCCCTGGTCACAGTGCCCTGGGTACCCATGGTACCATTTACCAGGGGCTGACCTGTGGCCAGGGATGTCAATTGGGTGTAGGTATCAATGCAATTTTAGGGAAGGAACACAGGCCCTGGGTACCTGGTTGGCAGGAGCCCAGGGCACACTCAGTCAAAGTACATCAGCCATTCAGCAAAAAGTGGGGGCATACCATGTAAGAAAGATGGCACTTTCTCACACAGGAGCCCAGGGCACACTCAGTCAAAGTACATCAGCCATTCAGCAAAAAGTGGGGGCATACCATGTAAGAAAGATGGCACTTTCTCACACAACTCCCCCCCAAACGAAAGATGATGAGACTAACCTTGCCCTATGGAGTCTTCATTGTCTAAGTGGAAGAACCTGGAAAGGCCATCTGCATTGGCATGGGCAGTGCCAGGTCTGTGTTCCACTTCAAAGTCCATTCCCTGTAGGGAGATGGACCACCTCAACAGTTTTGGGTTTTCTCCTTTCATTTGCATTAGCCACCTGAGAGGTCTGTGGTCAGTTTGAACTAGGAAGTGAGTTCCAAACAGGTAGGGCCTCAGCTTCTTCAGGGACCAGACCACAGCAAAGGCCTCCCTCTCAATGGCACTCCAACGCTGCTCCCTGGGGAGAAGCCTTCTGCTTATAAAAGCAACAGGTTGGTCTTGGCCTTCATCATTGGTCTGGGATAGGACCGCTCCTATCCCTAGCTCAGAGGCATCAGTCTGCACAATGAACTGCTTGGCATAATCTGGTGCTTTTAGAATTGGTGCTGAGCACATTGCTTCTTTCAGAGTGTCAAAAGCCTTTTGGCAACAGACTGTCCAGTTTACTTTCTTTGGCATCTTCTTGGAGGTGAGTTCTGTGAGGGGAGTCACAATGGACCCATATCCCTTCACAAACCTCCTGTAGTACCCAGTCAAGCCAAGGAATGCCCTGACTTGGGTCTGAGTTGTTGGAGCTACCCAGTCCAGGATAGCCTGGATCTTGGGCTGTAAGGGTTGTACCTGGCCTCCACCAACCAGGTGGCCCAAGTACACCACAGTGCCCTGCCCTATCTGGCATTTGGATGCCTTGATAGTTAGGCCTGCGGTTTGCAGGGCCTTTAAAACCTTCCCAAGGTGGACCAGGTGATCCTGCCAGGTGGAACTGAAGACAGCAATATCATCAAGATAAGCTGCACTAAAGGACTCCAACCCAGCAAGGACTTGATTCACCAACCTCTGGAAGGTGGCAGGGGCATTCTTTAAACCAAAGGGCATAACAGTGAACTGAAAATGCCCATCAGGTGTGGAGAATGCTGTTTTCTGTTTGGCTCCTGGGGCCATGCCAATCTGCCAGTACCCTGCAGTTAAGTCAAAGGTACTCAGGTATTTGGCTGCACCCAATCTGTCTATCAGTTCATCAGCTCTTGGGATAGGGTGTGCATCTGTCTTGGTGACAGAGTTGAGACCCCTATAGTCCACACAAAACCTCATCTCTCTCTTTTCACCCTTTTGATGAGGTTTGGGGACCAGAACCACTGGGCTAGCCCAGGGGCTCTCAGAGGGCTCAATAACCCCTAGCTCCAGCATCTTGCTGACTTCAGCTCTGATGCTTTCCTTAACTTGGTCTGACTGACGATAGATCTTGTTTTTGACAGGTGCACTGTCACCAGTGTCCACATCATGGGTACACCAGTTTGTCAGACCAGGGGTCAAGGAAAAGAGCCCAGCATACTGCTGCAAGACTTGCTTGCAGTCAGTCTGCTGTTGGGCAGTGAGGGTGTCTGAAAAGACAACTCCATCTACTGACCCATCTTTTGGGCTGTGGGAGAGGAGATCAGGGAGAGGTTCACTCTCAGCTTCCTGTTCCTCATCTGTCACCATCAGCATGGTGATGTCAGCCCTGTCATTGTAGAGTTTTAGGCGGTTCACATGGATAACCCTTTTGGGTGTCCTGCTGGTGCCCAGGTCAACCAGGTAGGTGACCTCACTCTTTTTCTCTAGGATAGGGTAAGGGCCACTCCATCTGTCCTGGAGGGCCCTTGGTGCCACTGGCTCCAAAACCCATACCTGTTGCCCAGGTTGGAATTCAACCAGTGCAGCTTTTTGGTCATACCAGTGCTTCTGAAGCTCCTGGCTGGCCTCAAGGTTCTTGGATGCCTTTTCCATGTACTCAGCCATTCTGGACCTTAGGCCAAGCACATAGTCCACTATATCTTGTTTGGGTTCTTGGAGAGGTCTCTCCCAGCCCTCCTTTACAAGACAGAGTGGTCCCCTCACAGGATGGCCAAACAGAAGTTCAAAGGGTGAGAAACCTACCCCCTTCTGTGGCACTTCTCTGTAAGCGAAAAGCAGGCATGGTAGTAGGACATCCCATCTCCTTTTGAGTTTTTCAGGGAGCCCCATGATCATGCCTTTCAATGTCTTGTTGAACCTCTCAACAAGGCCATTGGTTTGTGGATGGTAGGGTGTAGTAAACTTGTACTGCACCCCACACTCCTTCCACATGTGGGTCAGGTAAGCAGACATGAAGTTGGAACCTCTGTCTGAAACCACCTCCTTAGGAAACCCTACCCTGGTGAAGACACCAATGAGGGCTTTGGCTACTGCAGGAGCTGTAGTAGTCCTAAGGGGAATAGCCTCAGGATACCTAGTGGCATGATCCACTACCACCAGTATGAATTTGTTCCCTGAGGCTGTGGGAGGTTCCAGTGGACACACTATGTCCACACCTACCCTTTCAAAGGGAACCCCCACCACAGGTAGTGGTATCAGGGGGCCTTTGGATGGCCACCTGTCTTGCCACTGGCTTGACAGGTAACACAGGAGCTGACAAACTCCTTCACCTTTTGGTGCATCTGGGGCCAGTAAAAGTGGCTAACTAGCCTTTCCCAAGTTTTGGTTTGGCCCAGATGTCCAGCTAGGGGATGTCATGAGCCAAAGTTAGGAGGAACTCCCTGTATTTCTGGGGCACTACCACTCTCCTGGTGGTTCCAGGGTTGGGGTCTTTTGCCTCAGTGTACAGTAATCCCTCTTCCCAATAGACTCTGTGGGTACCACTGACATCTCCCTTGGCTTCTGAAACAGCTTGCTGCCTCAGGCTTTCAAGAGTGGGACAGTCTTGCTGTCCCTGGCACAGCTCTTCCCTAGAGGGTCCCCCTGGGCCCAAGAGTTCAACCTGGTAAGGGTCAAGCTCTAGGGGCTCAGTTCCCTCTGGGGCTTCCAGGTTCTCTCCCTGAGGAGAGGGGTCCTGCTCTTGTGACTGTGTAGAAGCTGGTCCGCCAGTCTTCTTTCCTTTTCTCTTGGTAGGCTGGGCCATCATTCCAGGCTCCAACACTATTTCTTCACCCTGCCTTTTGCTCTGTGCTCTTGTTTTTACACACACCAATTCAGGGATGCCCAGCATGGCTGCATGGGCCTTTAGCTCCACCTCTGCCCAGGCTGAGGTTTCCAGATCATTTCCTAGCAGACATGCAGCTGGTAACTTCGGAGAGACCACTACCTGCTTCAGGCCAGTAACCCCCCAGCCTAATGTCACCAGGGCCATGGGATGACTAGTGGTGACACTGTCAGCATTGGTGACTGGGTAAGTTTTCCCAATCAAGTATTGCTCAGGGGAAACCAGTGTGTCCCTCACCATAGTGACACTGGCACCTGTATCCCTCAGAGCCTCTACTCTAGTTCCATTCACCCAGGGGTATTGCAAATACTTCTTTAAGTTGGGTGGCCACACAGCTACAGTGGCAAATTCCACTTCCCCTAGGGAGACCAGACTTGCCTCAGTGGGTTCCCAGATTTGCTCAGGGTACACTTCTGATCCCATCTGTAAACTTGCTGCCCCAGGAGTAGCTGTACTGGGTGCCTTAGGGGCTTTGTTGTGGGGGCAAGTTTTGTCTACAGTGAGGTGTCCTGACTTCTTACAGTTATTACACCAGGCCTTCAAGGGATCAAAGTTCTTCCCCCTATAGGGTTGAGGCACATAGGGAGTAGTTTGGGACCCACCCCCTGAACAGGTTTTTGGGGCCCTTTGGAAGACTCAGACTTTTTATCTTGGGGATTCTCACCACCTTTCCCCTGGGGGGTTTGGTGACCACCTTCTTTTGGTCACCCCCAGTGGTTGTCCTTGTCACCCTAGTCTTGACCCAGTGGTCTGCCTTCTTTCCCAATTCTTGGGGAGAAATTAGACCTAGGTCTACCAAATGCTGATGCAACTTTTCATTTGTGCAATTACTTAGTATGTGTTCCTTCATAAACAAATTGTAAAGTCCAGAAAAATCATGCACATTATGTCCAGCTAACCAGCCATCCAGTGTCTTTACTGAGTAGTCCACGAAGTCAATCCAGGACTGGGTCTGGGTTTTGTGAGCCCCCTGAATCTAATTCTATACTCCTCAGTAGTGAGCCCAAATCCCTCAATCAGAGTACTCTTCATGAGGTCATAGGACCCTGCATCTGGCCCAGAGAGGGTCAGAAGCCTGTCTCTGCAGTTACCAGAGAACAGTTCCCACAGGAGTGCCCCCCACAGAGGTTTCTTTACTCTTCTTATTTCACAAGCCCTCTCAAAGGCTGTGAACCATTTGGTGATGTCATCACCTTCCTCAAACTTAGGGACAATCCCTTTGGGGATTTTAGGTTCAGAAGTTTCCTCCCTATCCTTATTTTTAGTATTGCTGCCACCATTGATGGGTGCTAAACCCATCTCCTGTCTTTCCTTCTCTAGAGCCAGGAGTCTGGTCTCTAGGTCCAGTCGTTTGGCCAACCTGGCTAACAAGTTGTCCTCCTCACTGAGGGTATCCTCAGTGTCCTCTCTGGGACCAGGACCACCTAGGTGGCCCCTAGGTCCCCAGAGGTCTATTCTTGGAGTTAAGGGTGCAGGGACCCTATCTTCCCTAGGAAGTGATGGAGGTGGGTTACCATCCCCATCCTCCTCATTCCTTTCCTCCTCTGTTGGGTCATCACCATGCTCAGAGGGGTGGGCTTTAGCATACTCAGCCAGGAGCTCCTGGAGCCCTTGTTTGGTTGGATGCTGGCCCATTGGTATATCTTTAAGTTTGCATAAGGACCTCATCTCTTTGAAAGACAAATGAAGATAAGGGGTGAGGTCGAGCTCCTCAACCAGTTCCTGTATGTCATTATTATCTTCACTAGTAGCTGGGTTCTTGTCTTGAGACATTTTTAAAAAAAAATTCTAACCCCTCTAACCTTGGCTATAGTGACTTTTTATTTTCTAAGATGCTACAGGGGCTTAAGCAAGGCCCTAACAAGACTTTTAGTAATTTGGTTAAAAAAAAATGCCAATTAAAAAAATCAGAATTCTAAAGGCAATTTAAGAGTTCTGTCGTGTGATCAGATGGTAACCAAGTAGTCCAACAAATGCAAGTTTGTATCCCACCGCTGATCCACCAATGTAGGAAAGTGGCTCTGTATATACTGTACCCAAGTAAGGTTCAGGGTGTACAGAGTCCACAGTCCCCAGAGGGTTGACAGAGGCTAAAGTTAGATATAACCTTACTCTCCAAAGTGGTAGCTTGGTCGAGCAGTAAGGCAGTATCAGAGGACAGTGTAAAGCATTTGTTGTACACACTCAGTCAGCAAATGAAGCCACAAACTCAAGAACTGAACTCTAGGCCAATGGTTTGTATATAAAAAAATATATGCTTGTTTTATTTTAGAACCAACAATAGGATCAAAATATACTTTCTCAGTATGAGATGCTTTAGTTATTCACCTTACAGATAGGCAGTAGACTTTTTTGATAGTGGTTATCACAGTTGGTGCAAGAGGCAACACAGGGTCAAATTCAATGCAACATTGAGCTCAATGGAAAATTATACTTAATTACAATTGATTACTTTGCAGAGCACTTTTCTAACCACAGGACTGGATCCTGGATTCAGTCCTGGGACACTTCCTGTAAACAGGTAAGAAAAAGCGTTTTGGTTATTGTAGTGATTTTTGAAGAATATTACTATATTTCAAAAGCTGACACTTAGAAACTTTTCTGGGTAAAATTACCAATGTTATCCTATGAAAGGAAATACAGTGTGCAAGCAAAGTATGTTTACGTTACTTTTGTAATCCAGTGCTGGACTCCTAGGTTCAGCACTGGGACATTTACTTAAAACAGGTAAGTAATTACGTTTTTGTAGTTTGTTCGATTTTTAAAGAATATTTGTAAAATACAGAAATCGACACTTAGAAGAAATTTCACAGAAAACCAGTCAATGGATCCCTATGAAAGAAAAGTGAGTTAACGGTAAGTAACGTTGCGATTACTTTTTAGGGCCAGTGTTGGGCACTCGGGTCCAGCACTGAGGCCCCTCCTAATACTAGGTGAGTATTTTCGTTTTCGTGACTCGGTTGATTTTTGGTGAATATTCTAAAGTTTCAGAACTCCACACTTAGAAGAAATTTCGCAGAAAACCAGTCAATGGAACCCTATGGAAGAAAAGTGAGTTATCGGATTTCGGGTAAGTACTTGACTGGCAGGGTTAAGGTTCTGGGTAAGACTCAGGGGTCCCCCAGGATCAGGTAAGTACAGTTTTTACACCCTCAGCGGCACAGGGGCGGCCGGGTGCAGAGTGAGAAGGCCCAATGTTATCCTATGGCAGGCGGGAGGCCCCGGGTTGGTGGCTGCTGGCAAGCAGGCCACGCGACTGTGGGAGCTGGGCTCCTGGTCACTTGCTCAGGGCAAGTAGGGAAGTAGGTTAGGATAGAGGTTGCACTTCCAGGGGCACTCGGGCGGCTGGGTGCAGGGTGCTTTGAGCCGTCGGGCGCTCAATGTTAAACAATAGAGGTCGTGAAAGGTGAAGAAAGGCTGCAGGCTCGGGGACGGTGATTCTTCAGGGACGACCAACACTTCAGGAGGTAAGTTGGGGTCTTGGAGGATAGGTAGACACCCAGGAGTTGGGCACAGGGGGCCGTGGGGCGCCGGGTGCAGGGGTGTCTTTTGAGGTCGGGAAATCTTACCCCCTGCTGGTCGCGGTTGGAGGGGTCCCTTGTCCTGAGGCTGCAGGCGTCGTCTGGGTCGTCGAGGAGGGTCCTTGGCCACTGGATTCCAGGTCAGAATCGCCGGGGGACGTCCTCGAGGTCTTTGGTCACTCAGGCACAGGCTGGACTCGGCGGGTGCAGAGTGTGCAGGTTTCGCGGCTCCGTGCCAGGGCCGGGTCTTTGGTAGGTTTTCTTTTGAGCAGTACCACTGCTCGTGGGAGTCCCTGGGTCGAAGGCTGTAGCACAGAAGTCAGGTCCTCCGGAGTTTGTGAGGTTGCTGAGGCCGGGATTCCGCAGGAGCAGGTTCAGAGGTCGACAGGCCGGTAGGGCTGGGGCCAAGTCAGTTGTTGTCGCCTCCTTTTTAGCAGCTGCACGGCTGGTCTTCTTGCTTCGTCTTCTCTTCTTGTTTTCGGATTTGGGAACTCCGGAAGGAAGGTTCAGGGAGCCCCTAAATACTAAATTTAGGGGTGGTTACAGGTAGGTAAGGGCAGGGACCAATGGGTCCCTTCCCTGGGGTGGGTACACCCCTATTCTGTTCCTCTCCAGTGGGAGGGGGGCAGGAGCCTGTCTCTGGTTGGCCAGGTCCCCCCATCCTCAAGATGGCGGGGACTCGAGTTTGTGCTTCACCTCGCCTCCCCCACCTTAGGGGTGGAGTTGGCAGAGGTGGGCACAACCCATTTCCTGCTTCTGGTTTTCCCGCCGGTTCTCCCGCCAGGAGTGGGGGTAGAACCAGTGGGGACCAGTTTGCTGGGAGCAGCAAATGGTCTGGGGAAACTCCAAAGGCGGCAGGCCTTTGAAGCTCCCCCTGCCCATCCTGGGGGAGGAGGCTTTGGCACCTCGTCCCGGGATGTGCATTGTTTCAGGCCCCTGAGAGCAGAGGCTCTCGACCCAGGGGTCCAGAAACATGTCTGGTGGTGGCAGCCTGGGCAGCCACTCAGTCCGGACACTGGAGGTCGGGTTGGTTTCAGGGGGCATCTCTAAGATGCCCTCTGGAGTGCGTTTTACATTAAATCCCACACTGGCATCAGTGGGGGTTTAATGTGCTGAGAAGTTTGATACCAAACTTCTTAGTCTTCAGTGGGGCCATTATGGTGCTGTGGAGTTCGTAATGACAGACTCCCAGCACCATATACTCTTAATGGCAGCACTGCACTTACAATGCCCAAGAATGGACTTGGGCACTGTAGGGGCACAGGGCTCATGCCCTCACCACTGGCATAGTGCACCCAGCTAGAGGGGTGGCTGACCTAGGCCAGGGCAGTGGCTTGTAGGCATGGCACACAGGGATGTGAGCCATGTCGACTCTTCACTTTTGTTCTGCACCAAGACACGCAGCCTGCAAAGGCAGTGTGTGTGTGTAAAGGTGCAGGATCCCTAAGGGTGGCACAACAAGTGCTGCAGCCCTTAGGGGCCTTCCCTGGTCACAGTGCCCTGGGTACCCATGGTACCATTTACCAGGGGCTGACCTGTGGCCAGGGATGTCAATTGGGTGTAGGTATCAATGCAATTTTAGGGAAGGAACACAGGCCCTGGGTACCTGGTTGGCAGGAGCCCAGGGCACACTCAGTCAAAGTACATCAGCCATTCAGCAAAAAGTGGGGGCATACCATGTAAGAAAGATGGCACTTTCTCACAATCGCCACAAGGAACGCCACCTTCCATGTAAGGTGTTGTAGTGTTGCTTTGTGGGTCGGCTCAAAAGGGGGACCCATCAATTTAGAAAGAACCAGGTTCAGTTCCCAGGGAGGTGAAGGAGGCTGAATAGGAGGATAGACCTTCTTCAGATCCTGTAAGAAGTCCTTTACTACCTGCAGTTGGAAAAAAGAAGGTTGAGATGGTGAATGCCTATACGCTGTTATGGCAGCTAGGTGTACCTTAATGGAAGAGAATTTCAGGCTTGCCTTAGCTAAATGAAGCAGGTAGGGTAAGATCACTTCTTCCTGCCCCTTTGTAGGACTACAATTATTCTGAACACACCAAATATAAAAACGTTTCCATTTACAAGAATAGGATTGTCTTGTGGATGGTCTAGCCTTTTTCAGGATGGTCATGCAGTCTTGAGGGAGCCTTAAATGACCATACTGGAGGACCTCAGGAGCCATGCTGCCAAGTTCAGTGAGGGAAGGTTGGGGTGATAAATGCTCCCATTCATCTTGGACAGCAGGTCCAGCCTGCACGGCAGTCTCCTGTGTGGACGCTCTGACAGGTGTAGAAGGTTCGGGTACCACCACTGCCTTGGCCAGTCCGGAGCAATCAGTATCATTCTCGCCTCGGAGTGGGAGAGCTTCGTCACGACCTTCGAGATGAGTGGAAGGGGAGGAAAGGCGTACACAAATGCCCCTGACCAGCTGATCAAAAGGATCAGCTGGTCAGGCGAAGGCTCAGCATTTTTTGTTTGCGTCGTCTGCGAACAGGTCAATGGTTGGACGACCCCATTCTTGGAAGATGCTTTCGACGACAGAACCTAGTCCTGCTGGTCCTCGAAGTACCGGCTGAGAGTGTCTGCTTGTGAATTCTGCTCTCCTGGAAGGTGAATTGCCGTTATGGAGAGATTCCTCGCTAGGAGCCAATGCCAGATAGCTTGCGCTTCCAGAGATAGGGACATCGATCGAGTTCCTCACTGCTTGTTCAGGTAGTACATGGACGTTGTGTTGTCCGTCTGAACCAGGATGGAGTTGGTCTGAATTGAAGGAAGAAAGGCTTTGAGAGCGAGATGCACGGCTCTCAGCTCCAGCATGTTGATGTGGTACAACTGTTCTTTTGCTGACCAACGACCCTGAAGCGGCCCCATGTGGGCTCCCCAACCCTGTAGGGAGGCATCCGTGATCAATGACTCAGAGGTAGGCGTCTGATGGAACGGGATCCCTACCAGCTGATTCTCCTTTCGCATCCACCATGGAATTGAAGCTCTGGCTGCTTTTGACAGTTGTATCCTGTCGTCCCACCGAGCAGACCGTTGATCCCACTTGTCCTCCAGGTCTTGCTGCAAAGGACGCATTCTGAGTCTGGCATTGGGGACCAGAAAAATGCAGGAGGCCATCGACCCCAGGAGAGAGGCAACCTGACGGACCGAAGGCAAAACGTTGTGTAGAATCGGTTTGCCCTTCAGAATGATAGATAACAGTCTCTCCTCCAAAGGAAACACTTTTCCTACTGCGGAGTCTATTGTTGCCCCCAGATACTGCATTCTTTGCGTGGGCTGCTGCATCGATTTCTCGAAGTTGACTTGGAGACCTAGCTGCAGGCATAGGCTCAGACATTGCTGAAAAAGGTTCCCCACGCTCTGGGGAGAGGGACCCTTCAGAAGCCAGTCGTCAAGGTAGGGGTACACAAAGATGCCTCTGCGACGTAGAGCGGCTGCCACCACTGCCATGCACTTCGTGAACACCCGAGGAGCTGACTTCAACCCGAAGGGCAAGACTTTGAACTGGTAATGGGTCGATCCCACTAGAAAACGTAGGAACTTCCTGTGCAGTGGACTGACCAGGACATGGAAGTATGCATCTTGCAGGTCCAACGAACACATCCAATCTCCCTTTCGCAGATGCGGATATATTTGATGGAGAGCCAGCATGCGAAACTTTTCTTTTTTGATGGATTTGTTTAGGGCCCGAAGATCTAGAATGGGCCTGTATTCTGCCTTCCGCCCTTTCTTCCTCACCAGGAAGTATCGTATAGTTTCTTAACTGTCGGTGTAGTTTTGCAGCTTGAAGACTTTCTGGATTCACTATGCTGTGCATTATTCCGCCATCTTGTGGTTGGGTCCGGAATTGTAGTATTTTCTCTCTTTTTTTTTTTTCATGGCCCAGGTGGGCGGCGACGTCCCACCATTTGGTGTCCTTCGTGACGTCGACGCACTTCCTGCGGAAGCTCCCACCTTTGGTCGCCATCTTCGGATTCTTTTTTCTCCTTTCTTGTTTTGTTGTCCGCTTGTTTGATCCCTTTAGCTATGTAAGCAATTTTAGCCTCCTTTGTCCTTATGCCTCATCTTTCTGGCGGAGGAGGGTGGGATCGCTAGTGAATCCAGAAAGTCTTCAAGCTGCAAAACTACACCGACAGGTAAGAAACTATACGTTTTGCAGCGTGAATCTTTCTGGATTCACTATGCTGTGCATAGACTTAGTAGCGGTTTTTCATTATTGCGGTGGCTGGGTGGAAGATGAGCACTGGTTACTGAAAATATGTTGTAAGACCTTTTGTCCTACTTGCGCTTCTTTGTTCATTTGAATATCCACACAGTAGTGCTTAGTGAACGTGTGCACTGAAGACCATGTTGCAGCTTGGCAAATGTCTTGGATAGGTGTGTTCGCTAGAAACGCAATTGTTGCTCCCTTCTTCCTTGTTGAGTGAGCTTGAGCTGCTCCTAGTAACTGTTGTCCTGCCTGTTTGTGGCAGAGTTGAATTGTCTGCGCAATCCATCGTGCAATGGTATTTTTGGTGACTGGACGTCCCAGAAAACTGCTGGTAAAGGAGACAAAGAACTACTTTGTTTTCCTGCACTCCTTTGTCCTTTCCATATAGTGCATTACGGCCCTTCTGGCGTCTAGTGTGTGTAGCGCCCTTTCGGTTTGTGTGGAAGGGTTTTGGAAAAAACTTGGTATTTGGATTGTTTGGTTAATGTGGAACCGAGACACCACCTTTGGCATGAAGTGTGGGTCCGTCCTCGTTACAATCCTGTCCTTGTGTATTTGCAGGTACGGCTCTTGGAGTGTCAGTGCTTGTAACTCACTTACTCTTCGTAGTGAAGTGATAGCTACTAAGAAGGCCGTCTTTAGCGTGAGCATGTGCAGTGTAGTTTTGTGAATAGGTTCAAATGGCACCTTCATCAACTGAGTGAGCACTACGTTGAGGTTCCATGCTGGTGCTGGCATCCTTTTTGAGGGCGCGATTCTTTTCGCCCCTTCCAGAAATCTCTTCACAACTTGGGAGGTGAAGAAACTTCTCCCTGTCTCTCCTCTTGTGTATGCCACTACCGCAGCCAAGTGCACCCTCAGGGATGTGTAACTTACTCAGCTTTGTAGCAGGTGCGTTAAGTATTTTAGTACCGTTGATTCCCTTGTGATCTTCCGTTGTAGATTCTCCTTGATGCACCATTCGGAGAACCTCTTCCACTTTGCTACGTAGCACTTCCTTGTGGAGGGCCTCCTTGCCTCCCTGAGTACTGCCATGGTACTTGGTGGTAATTTGAGGTGTGCAAATTCTAAGTCTTCAGGAGCCACGCTGCTAGGCTGAGGCTCTCCGGTTCTGGGTGTAGCACCTTTCCGTTCTGCATTGCTAACAGGTCTTTTCTTCTTGGGAACCGGTGTGCTGGTTCTTGTGCCATTTCTACTATCTGTGAGAACCAGGACTGCCTGGCCCACTGGGGTGCTATCAGTATTAGCGTCATGTTCCTGATTCTGCATTTGCTGAGTACCCTGTGTATCAGTGGTATCGGGGGAAAAGCGTATGCAAATGTCTTTGACCAATCTATCCATAGCGCATTCCCTTGTGACCAATGGTCTGGTTGTCTGGATGCGTAGTGTTGGCATTTTGCATTCTGGTGTGTAGCAAATAGGTCTATTTGCGGTGTACCCCATTTCTGGAATAGCTTCTCTGTTTCCTGTTGATTGAGCTCCCACTCGTGGGATGCTGACGCCTGCCTGCTGAGTCGGTCTGCTTCCACATTGTCCTTCCCCGGGAGATGTATTGCCAGTAGGTCTATTTCCAGTGGGATGGCCCATTTCCATATTTCCTGTGCTAGTTCTGATAGTGCCACTGATTGAGTTCCTCCTTGTTTGTGGATGTAGAACATGGTGGTTGTGTTGTCTGTTTGGATCAATACCCTGTTTCCGTACAGCTGTTTCTGAAAGGCTTTTAAGGCTAGGAACACAGTTTTCAGCTCCAGGTAGTTGATGTGTTTGACCTCATCTTGCTGCGACCATAGACCCCTCACCCTGAGCTTGTTCATGTGTGCGCCCCACCCCAGTTGGGAGGCGTCCGTTGTGATGGTCACTGTTGGAGTTGGTTGTGTGAATGGCTTCCCCTGTGATATGTTTTCCTTGTTCCACCACGCCACTTCCTGATGCACTGCGTGTGTGACAACCACAAGATCTTCCCAACTCCCTGTTGCCTGTGACCATTGCTGCTGAATCCATTCCTGGAATGGTCTCATGTGTAGCCTGATATTTGGGACTAGGTGGATGCATGATGCCATCATTCTCATTAGCTTGCTCACCGTCCTCACTGTCAGAACTTGCCCCTTGCGGTAAGGGCGTGTCTCCTTTTGTATCGCCAATGTTCTCCTCCTGCTGGGGAACACTTTGGCCTGTATGGTGTTGATCTCGGCCCCCAAGAATATCTTGATCTGCTCTGGGTCGGTTGACGATTTCTCCCAATGAATTGAGAAACCCAGTTGACTTAGTGTTTGCACGACCTGCAGGATGTGTTCTTTGCATTTGCTGTAAGAGCTTGCCTTTACGAGCCAGTCGTCGAGGTAGGGATATACGTGTATTCCTTGTCTTCGTAGGTGCGCTGCTACTGCTGCTAGGCACTTTGTAAACACCCTTGGAGCGGATTTGAGTCCGAATGCTAGTACTGTGAACTGGTAGTGAGTCTGGTTGATTACAAACCGTAGTAGCTGTTCGTGCCTGTGGTTGATGGGGATGTGTAAGTACGCGTCCTTCAGATCTATTGTTGCCATGTAATCCCCTTTTGTATTTGTGGTATTACCTCCTGTAGGGAAGTCATTTTGAATCTTTGAGTTCTTATGAATTTGTTTAAGAATCTCAGATCTAGGATAGGTCGTAGTGTTTCGTCCACCTTTGGCACGAGGAAGTAGGTTGAGTAAACCCCTTTGTTCCTTTGGTTGTGCGGTACTGTCTCTATTGCCTTTTTGCTGAGCAGTTCCTTGGCCTCCAGCTGCAAGAGCGAGAGTTCTTTTGCTGAGTGAGTCTTGTTTCTTGGTTCTTTTGTTGGGGGTTGTCTTTCCAGTTCTATGCAATATCCGTATTGTATGATGTTTAGTATCCACTTGTCTGTAGTGACCTTCCTCCACTGCTTGAGGAAGTTTTTTATCCTGCCTCCTACCGGTGTTGCGTGTTCTAGGGACTGTTTTCTGTGGATTGTTAGGTTTTTGTTTCTCTGTTTGTTGTTGCCCCCACCCCGAGGTGTTGCTAGGGTGGTTGTGGGCTTGGTGGCGAAGTCACTTGGAGGTGGGCTGTTGGCCTCCTCTACGAGATTGTCCTCGCCCGTTTCCGCGCCCTCGAAAGGACTGGCCCCGGGGCTGGTACTGCCAGTTTTGCTGCTGCTGTCCTTGCTGCTGCTGGCCTTGGTTGTTCCTTTGGTAGCCTTGCTGGAACGTTTGGTGCGATGTGGCAGGCACGTTGCCTCCTCTACCGCCCGGCCTTCTGGTGGGTGCCCCTCTTCTCATCCCTCTGAACTGCAGCGCTCCCATGGACCTTGCTGTCTAGTTGTCCTTTTTGAGCTGCGTCAGCTTTTCATCAACGGGCGTGCCAAACAGTTGTCCGCCGTTGAAGGGCGTATTCAGGATGTTACTCTGCACCTCTGGCTTGAACCCTGAAATCCTGAGGCATGCGTGTCTCCTCTCGGTCACTCCTATCATCATTAGTCTGCTGGATGTTTCTGCAGCATCCAAGGCTGACTTCAAGCATGTGTTTGCCATGCTTTTGCCTTCTTCCACCAGGTGAGCTGCCCTTTGTTTGTACTCATCTGGTAGATGTTTGAGGAGTTGCCCCACTTCGTCCCAGGGATGGTATGCGTGCCTGTTGATCAGGGCGTTTGAGTTTGCGATACGCCACTGTATTGCCGCATTTCTCTCCACCTTTCTTCCTGTCAGATCCATCCTCTTACTCTCCTTGTCTGGAGGTGGTCCGGTATTAGTGGGCACATTGGCCCTTTTCCTGGCCGTGGCCGTAATTATGGAGTCAGCTGGCACTGATCCTTGTATGTATGCAGGGTCTTGGGAAGAGTGTTTGTACTTTTTCTCTGTTCTTGAAGTGACAGCCCTGCATACTGCTGGTTCCCTGAAGGCATCTCTCCCTTGGTCCAGCACACTAGGGAGCATGGGAAGGAATAGGCTCCTGGTTTGTTGAGGCAGTAGAGTTTCCAGGAGGAAACATGCCTTGGGCTTCTCTTCTTCCATTTTCACCCCATAGGTTTGTGCCGCCTTCAGGACTACTGTGTTGTAGACCCCGATGTCGTCTGGCGGCGAGGGCCTCGAAGGGTAAGTGTCTACCCCTTCTTCTGGCGATTCTGCGTCGAGGTCTTGCCATTCCAGGTCTTGTGCCTCCGAGGACGCCAAGTCCCGGTAGGATTGCAGGTCTTCGTCTCCTTCTCCCTCGAAGTAATAGTCTTCATTCCCCTGTTCCTCGACCGGTTCGGGCGTTTTCGGCGGGTCGGCGTCTTCATAGTCTATTTCGACCTCGAGCGCGGGTCTCGACGGGGTGGAGTATTCGCTCATTTTGGGGTCGAAATCCTTCTTCCGCTGTAGGATGCTCGCCATTTCGGCCTCGAGCCTCCTCTTTTTGCTCTCCATCTCTTGTGCCTGTTCGGCGTCGAGGGCTGGAGCGGCTCTCTTCGGGGCCGTCGACGTGGACGCTTGCCCCTCCCTTCTCGGCGCCGAGGTGTGCTTTTCGGGGGCAACCTTCGACGCCTTTGGTTTTTCGAGGGTTTTTGCCGATTGGGAGTCCTTTTCGAAGGATCCGCTCGGCTGACTGTCCTTGGTCGCTGTTGCCTTCGACGACTGTTTCGGCGGCAATGCTCCCTTCGAGGACTTAGCTTCACTTCTACGAGTGTCGCTCGGGGCTTTGGCTTCACCCTTTCGAGTGTTGCTCGAGTGTTTATGGGTCGACGACTCCCTTACCTCCTTCGACCTTTTCTTTTGGACCTAGACGACTGTGCAGTCCTCCGGTCCTTCGGCGATGTTGTCCTCCTCTCCACTTGAGAGGCCCAGGTCTCGGAGCGATGGGGGTGGTCCTTGCCCCTGCATGTTGTGGTTCGCCCT
The DNA here is from genome assembly GCA_963921515.1 of Calotriton arnoldi. Taxonomy (NCBI): domain Eukaryota; kingdom Metazoa; phylum Chordata; class Amphibia; order Caudata; family Salamandridae; genus Calotriton; species Calotriton arnoldi. Next base: position 307,722 of record CAWUFW010000652.1, read on the forward strand.
TCTCTGCCTCTCCCTCACCTTGAGGATCTTGGGTGTAAACGCCGAGCACGCGTTGCAGTCCTCGCTGCTGTGGTCGAGCGGCAAGCAGAGGTTGAAGACTGGATGCTGGTCCTTCTGGGCGTACTTGTGGTGGCAGTTGGTGCAAAACTTGAACGGTGTATTGTCCATACCCGCGCTCAGGGAGCCCCCTGCAAGCGCATTCTCTGTAGGAAGTCGAGATCTCGGTCGTAAACCTTCTCCCTCGTCGTCCCGGCTACTTCACTCGTAGTCCGGTGTACTTGAAACTGATTTGTCGGTTTTTCTTCTATTTGCCTCGATTCCTCTTCCAAACTTTTGGAACTCTTCGGCGACGATCCAGACCCAACGGCGGAAAAAAGAATCTGAAGATGGCGACCAAAGGTGGGAGCTTCCGCAGCAAGCGCGTCGACGTCACGAAGGACACCAAATGGTGGGACGTCGCCGCCCACCTGGGCCACGAAAAAAAAAAAAAAAAGAGAAAAAAATACTACAATTCCGGACCCAACCACAAGATGGCGGAATAATGCACATCATAGTGAATCCAGAAAGATTCACGCTGCAAAACTTGAATATACTCCTCAACCTCGTTGCGACATAGGAACCTCCTCGATAGCTGATTTTCGCAGGAGGGTGGCAACTTCCCTTCGCAGTATCTTCATTTGATGACACGTTGATTTTACTGGAGGGATCGCAGGAGGTCGATGCTGGAAACGAAGCGAGTACCCATTCTGTAGCGTAGTCAACACCCACTGATCTTTTGTGATCGCACGCCACTCTTCTAGATGATTTGCAACACTTCCCCCCCACTGGCGTGGATAACGGCGATGGGGGAAGTAGACACTCATTGTTTGGAGGGTGTTTTTGCCGAGGTAGCAGACTGCCGACGGGTGCCTCTTCCTCCGGGGGTGCGACGACCCTGATAGTGCGACTGACTGGGTCTGTTGATGTTGCTGCCTCTGCCAATGAGGGGTTTGAACCCTCTGGTGGAAGGGCCGCCTATCATACGGCCTGTAACGGCGTTTGAATTCTTTTCTTTTCTCAAGGCCAACTGCCTTCAAGGTATCCAGATCGGTCTTCATCCGTGACATCTCCTCATCAGTGTGTGTTCCAAATAAGGATGTCCCTGAGAATGGGAAATTGAGCGAGATGGCGCTTCCGGCTTTAACGCAGTTAACCGGAGCCAGGATGATCTTCTGGCACATATTCCATGTGCATAGGCATGAGCCGACAGCGTAGCTCCATCAGCTGCGGCGCTGATCACCTGATTTGCCACCAGGCTTCCCTCTTGTAGTACCTCCTCAAAGTCCCTGCGGTCTTCCTTTGGGAGTTTTTCTGTAAATCTCTGAAGCGAGTCCCACAGAGATCTATCGTAGCGCCCTAAAAGCGCTGAGGCGTTGGAGACCTTAAGCATGGAGGCTGACGTGCCACAGACCTTCCTGCCCCATGAATCCTGTGTTCTGCTCTCCTTATCGGAACGGATGATGAAGAGGCCACCGCATGAGTCTTTAGTAGCCACTATAATCACAGAATCAGGTGGCGGATCAGACCTGAGGAATAAAGGATCCTCCTGCAGGGGGGTCTATATTTCTTTAAGATCCTCGCTGGCGCAGTCTTGAGTGTTGCAGGTGTCAGAAAAACATCCATGACTGGCTGAAGGAGGCCCGGCACCAAAGGCAACAATGGTCTAGATGTTGACCTCTGATGTAGCGTTTCGAATATCAGAGGATGAAGCCTGTTGAGTGGGCATAACAATGTTTAACTTATTTGCCCCTCTGGCCAGAACGTCCTGAAAAGTACTGACGTCATCCACCGGAGAGATCCTCGACGGTGGGCTGTCAGTCAGAGTCGGCGAGTAATCCCTCTTTGAAGAGCGAGTGGAAGAGGGCGAGGTTGTCGGAGATCTGAGCCTTCTCCTGCGCTGTCTAGACCTGAATCTTCTTCTTGAGGAGGATGCAGGAGTATGAGTTCGCTCCCGACCCCTTGGTGGAGCAGTAGGGGAGCGATCCACCGCTTGCACCAGCCGGGCTAGAGGAGACCTGTGCAAAGGACTGGAATAGTCCGGATTGTCTCCTGCCTGCACCGTCCCAGACTTCTGCCAGTGATGCAGAGGTAACATCCATCTAGGAGATAGGTGAATAGACGGAGTTCCCTGCCTTTCCTCCCGTGCAGGAGATACAGGTGGCCAAGGTCGTACTGGAGAAGGAGCTGGACTGCTAGACATTGAGATAGCCACCTCCGGTGAGCCTGAGTGTGACGACGAGTGTCTTGAGACAGTACGATGGGCTGGCGAGAGTGTCTCGACGTCGAACGAGGAGTCTCTGCATGACCCAGCGCTGGAGATTTTGCCCTCGGCGCTGTTGATGGAGATGACGAAATGGTCACCGACCGAGATCTGTGTCTCGACGTCGAACGATCCCTGCGTTTTCTTGCCTGAAGGCGGAGGAGATGGCCTCGACGTCGAACGTCTATGTGGTGACGCCGACGGAGTCCTGTGCCTCGACGCCGGTTTACTACGAGAAGAGGCCGGCGGGGACCTCTGCCTCGACGCTGAGTGCCTCTTTGCCAGCGACCCATGTCTCGACGTCGACTTAGGAGAAGTAGCCGAGTCTTCTGCTTCGACGTCGATCTCCGGGGCGACGACCGTAGAGTCTTTTGCCTCGACGTCGATTGTCTCTGGGCATAGGACGACGGAGACCTCTGTTTGGGAGTCGACGGTTGAACCTGGTGCTTCGACGTCGACCCCCTTCTCGACGGCGGAGTCTTATGCCTCGACGTCGACCGTTCAGCCAACGCTGGCGGAGACCTATTCCTCGACGTTGATCGTCGCCGGGTTGACACCAACGGAGGCTCCGATATCGGACTCTATGTTGGAACGGTCTTCGGTCTTGGCGTTGATCGGTGCACCTGCACCGTCGAAGACTTCGACAATGGCTTTCATTTTCTATGCTATTAGTTTACAATGCAGCCTGTAGGCTAACCATGCCTGCTCTTTTGCAGTTTTCATGAGTTCTATTCATTAAAAAGCCCTCCTTTGTTCTATATATATATATTCATTGTGTGTTTACAAAAGCAGTTATTTATTATGGCATTGTTTAGCCTCCTATTTGGGGGGCTGCATTGGTATGAGAACAAATGATATAGATATATATATATATAGGTTTTTCATATATATTTTTTATTATTTCCGGGGTCCCCGCACATGGGCGGGAATATTCAGTGCTTACGACTATTGATGAGGATCCCCTGGAAGAGAACCAAGATTTACTCAGTAGCAGGTAAGTTAAACTCTTCATACAATGTTACTTTTCAAAATACAGTGAACACTGGTTTGGTAGGAACATTTAGATTACTTTTGCAGTTGAGAAAATGATTTACATTTACAATGTCTATGCTAGAGGTACAAATGGTAAAAAAATCGGAAGTTTTAGCGGCTCTCGATCATTTACTAGACCAATACTCTCGGGGCAGGAATGTAATAATCGCGGGTGACTTTAACGTAACCTTTGAGCCCCTTACAAATGAGAAATATAATATCACTGATGAAGAAGATGACCGGTGGGGAATCCCCAAATTGGATCTACCTCCCATAAAAAAATGGACTGAGGTGGCGATCCAATTAAATTCAATCTGGCTGGAAAATGGGCTAAGGGCGGCTAATGGTAGATCCCCATCTGACAAACACGGGGCTTGCACATTTAATAATGGCCTAAGCTCTAGCCGCATTGATTATCTATTGATAAATTTCCAATTATGGTTTGTGCTAAGGGACATGGTGGTCAGAGAGAGGATCGAGAGCGACCACAACCCCCTGTGTTCTCTTTTTAATTTATCAGTAAAGGAAGTTCCTAATTTCGTAGACAGCGCTGTTGTCACCCTGGACGTGGTCCCCACAACTGATATGAGGCGCTTAAAATGGGCAAACCTACTTGAGAACCCTGATGCACTTGAAAAAATTTCACTAGAAACTAATAGGGCTTTAACCACATTAGAAGCTCTCACTTCTAACTCAGTATCCCGAGTCCATAATAGAATCCCATGAAGAATTTTTTATTTTACTTCGCACCCATTTCTTGAGGCACTCCAAAACTAGGAGTAATAATCTGAGAAACGTTTTAAAATGGTTTAATGATGAATGTAAGGAGGTACGCAAGTCCCTTGGGAGTGCAATCAGAGAAGGGGATCCCGTTAAAGTACGTATGGCTAGACAATCTTACAAGAAAGCGCAATATAAGGCCAAGAAAAATTGGGACGAGAATAGATGGCTGGACCTCAAACGTGCCTGTGATAGTAAAAATTCCAAAGAGTTCTGGGACGCTGTAAAATGGGGCAGAGGTGGACGTCCAACTGAACCTATAAACCATGTAAGCCAGGACCAATGGGTAAGCCACTTTAAACCCCAATATGCTTGTAGCCTAGAGGAAAGCGAAACGGCTGAGTTTTTACATTCTTATTTTTGTGACCCCGTATTCAGCGTGGCCGATGTTAGCCTTGCTCTAAGAGCTGTAACTGGAGGTAAAGCTCCGGGTCCGGACGGAATCCCAGCTGACATATTTCTTTCTGATCAAGCTAAGTGGACCAAATATATTATGATTTTCGCTAATGAAATTGCAAAGGGCGCACCTATCCCGGCCTCGTGGAAAGGGGCCGAGGTAATTCCCGTTTTTAAAAAAGGGGATAGATGTTTGCCCGGAAACTATAGACCTATTAGCTTAATCGATTCCCTTCAAAAAATTATGGGTCGGCTTGTATTAAACAAGATGCAAGACTGGGTGGACGAACGAGGCATACTATCCCCACTTCAGGCGGGGTTTCAGGCGTGTACAAGTACCATTGATCAGATATTTCGTTTTACAATGGTATATTGGAAGACGGTGGTCATAGACAAGGGCAGTTTATATGCTGCCTTTGTCGACCTTAAGTCTGCTTTTGACCTCGTCTCCCGTGCCAAACTATGGGTAGTATTACAAGATCTAGGCATGCCCCACAAATTATTATCACTTATAGCTAGACTTCATGAGGGAAACTACGCAACAATCAGATGGGAACCCAAGGTCAGACCACTAACCCTTTCCCTGTAGAAAGAGGGGTGCGACAAGGTTGCGTAATGGCACCCACATTATTCTCGCTGTTTATTAACGGGATAGCAAAATTTATGGAAACCACACCCACGGATGCCCCAGTTCTAGCCAATGTGAAAATACCTATTTTAATGTTTGCGGATGACACGTTGATAATCGCTAAAACACCAAGCGGTCTCCAACGTGCCCTGTTGCTCTTTGAAGAGTTTTGCCATCTGCGGGGCCTGGAAATCAACGTGTCAAAAACGAAATTTATGACTTTTAATCCACACAGATCTTTTAAAGGAGGTGTAGCACTTAACAACCGTCCCCTAGAACAGGTAAAAGATTTTACATATTTAGGGGTCACAATGCAGGGAGATATGAAGTGGAGCAAGCAATTGGAAATGGCCACTTTGAAGCATCGCCAACTGGCCGGAACATTGCAAACTGAGTTTAATGCTTCACTAACTAAACCAGTAAGCCCAGCATTGCAAATATATAATACGAAAGTTGTTAGTTCCGTGCTTTATGGGGCTGAACTGTGGGGTTTCAACCATCTTTCCAAATTAACAATAGCGGAAAATAAGTTTCTCCGGAACATCATTAAACTCCCACAAAGTACACCAGTTCGCCCGCTCCTCCATGATTTGGGTAGGAAGTCACTGGCCGACATAGCCAAACTGCGACCCCTTTTACATTGGCAGAGAATCTGGTCGACACCGGAACTACGAGCATATGCTGACGGCCTGAAGGATCTAATTCGAGTAGATCGCTACAAAAAGTCATATGGTTGCAAGAAATTAGAATTTTGCTCACCAATATTGGCATGGTTACATTGTGGGAAAATCCAGAAAGTACCCCGTTTCCAACTAAGGCTTTGCTAAAGGAAAGATACTGGAGTTGGGTGACAGATAACATTGTTAAACAGTGATTCCTCATCACTAACTGGTTACTTTCTGAATGCAAAGCCTTTACAAAAGCTGGAACCATACTGGGACATAATAACCAAACCATTTGACAGGAAGCTCTATTTCCAATTGAGAGTTGGTACTCTGCCTGTAAGGTCATTTGCGGCCAAATGGGAGGCGCAGGCCTCAGTTTCTTGTCCAGCCTGCCATGCACCTTTAGAGTCGCTGGCCCATCTACTGTTCGCATGTCCAGCCTATGCGGCTCCACGCTGCATGTGGCTGACTCCCATTTGCAGAACACTGGGAACTAGAAGCAATGTTACGGCGCTTAGACTTTTGCGCTCAGAAACAACGATACCCATCGTCATTGCTCTGGCAAAGTTTTTAGGCTGGGCATGGTCCATTAGATCTCAAACCACCACAGTTGGGTAGAGGGCAGATTATGTTCTTACGTGTGGTGTCTACATGTTTTCAGACCCTTGTTTGACATATTGACTGATCACATTGTTTGCCCGATCTAGATGATATGTTAAATGAAGTTTTTATATATCTGTAGAATAAGTGATAATAGATATCTTACATCTAACATCTACCCAGAACTGTTTAAGTGTTAAACGCCCACTGCTTTCTTTTTAATTTTTTTTAATGGATTTTTATGTATTTCTAGAGGAATGCATTTTAATGTATTTTTTTTAACTAACGGTCATGTGTCTCCCAAGTTTGTATATGTGCTTTGAAGACTAATATTGTCGAATAAAGCCAATATGACTGACTGATTTGTAAACTGTTCAAAAACACTTGAAACTACTTTCGGATTACTTTGCAATTACTTTTCTAGTTTGGCATGAAACACACTCTAAACAGTTTAAGCAACACAGGACATTGATAACCAGGTAAACTCTTGCAAAGGCCCTAAGTTACTTTTTGTTGTACAAGAAGTTGAACACAGAATTTTCAGAGAAATCACACCATACAGTCCTCCGAAGTGTTAACAGGTAAGTTAACGGATAAAGGATTGGAGTTTCTCCAAAGTTCAAGCTGGCATTTAAGGGGCACAAGCAACAGCACTATGGCGGCCGGTGGCAGAGTGCAGGGAGCCAATGTTAGCCAATGGGGCACCTCAGTTGGGGGCTGCTTACGGGTAGGTGGCTCTGTCTTGTGAACCAAGCTCCTAGGGTTAAGGTAAGGGCAAAGGGGGTCCCAGGTTGGCACCAAGTCCACACCACCAGCGGCGCAGAGGCGGTCGGGTGCAGGGTGCTCAGGAGATGTCGGGAGCCCAATGCTTTTCTATGGAGGATTTCGGTCGTGGAAAAGGATTGAAAGCTGGAGCCAGAAGACTGGAAGAAGGGAACCAACGACTGGTGGATGAAGTTGAGTTGCTGGACACCAGGACACTGTTGCTCAGGCACCTCAGTTCTCAGGAGCTGCGGGTGCAGGGGTGTTCCTTTCGTGCCGGGTTCTACTCACCGGTTCCGGTCGCGGGGACCCCTCCGGATGAGGCTGCAGGCGTCGAGGAGAAGGTCGGTGGAGGTCGTCCAACAGTGGAACACAAGTCAGGATCGCCTGTTGGACCTCGCTGGGGTGTTGGGCCACTCAAACTCGGGCCGTCGGGTCCAGAGTGGTGAGGACTCGTGGATACTGCTGGATCTGGAGTCTGGGAGATCAGAGTTCTTTAGGAAGACATGGCAGTTCCTGGGGTTCTTGGAGGCTGCTGGCTGCAGGACACGTCGGGTTCAGCTTGCAGGGGTTTCAGAGCAGGAGACAGGCCGGTAAGGTTGGGACCAAAGCAGTTGTCGGTGCCGTCCTCTTCTGCAGCACGGCTCTTCGGTCCTTCGTCTTCTTGTCACATCGAATTTGAAGAGGCAAGGTTCAGGGGGTGCATGCCCATGCGCACTATCACTGAAAGGAGTCGTCATCTACCTAGTGACTGGAAAGACTTCTTCGAAGAAAAATAAAGTGCAAACATCCGGACCCAACACTAGATGGCAGGAGTATGCAAAGCATGTGATCTACAGCTCACATGCCTCGAACACTAGATTTAGGAGTGTTACAGGGGGTGTGCAGTTTGAGTCCAATGGGTCCCTTCCCTGGGGTGTCTACACCCCATAATATGCCACCCTCCAATGGGAGGTGGGCATAGGCCTCTACCTGATTGGAGGGGTCCCCACATCTCCAACATGGCGGGGACTGAGAGGTGGCCTTCACTTCGCCTCCCCCACCTGGATACTGCCCTGGGACATTTCCTGTAAACAGGTAAATAAAAGCGTTTTTGTTATTTAGTTACAGTTTTAAAGGGTTTCATAGATTTTCCAACTCCACACTTAGAAACTTATCACAGAAAAACAGTCAATGTTATCCTATGGAGAAAAGGAGAATGCTACTTACCCAGTATGCATCTGTTCTTGGCATCTAGAGCTGTTAAGTCATATGATATGCATAGATCGCCATCTAGTGTTGGGTCCGGATGTTTGCACTTTGTTTTTCTTCGAAGAAGTCTTTCCAGTCACGAGGTAGGTGACTCCTCCTTTAGGTGATAGTGCGCATGGGCATCGACTCCATTGTTAGATTGTTTTCCCGCAGAGGGTGATAATGGAGTTAGTAAGAGTAGTAAAAGGAGATGTCCATGAATGCATGTATCCAAGTAAGATGTTACTGCAACAGGTATAGGTACGCATAGGACTCTACAGCTCTACATGCCAAGAACAGATGCATACTGGGTAAGTAGCATTCCCCGTTCGAGGCATATGAGCTGTAGATCATATGCTATGCATAGACTATGTAGCAGTTATCTCCCAAAGCGGTGGCTAACCTGTATCTGTTGCAGTGGTCTGAAATAGTGTACGTAAAACTGCCTGGCCCACTCTAGCTTGTTGTCTTGCTAACACATCTACACAATAGTGTTTTGTGAATGTGTGAGGTGTAGACCATGTTGCAGCTTTGCATATGTCATCTATCGGTATATTTCCTAAGAATGCCAAAGATGCCCCTAGTTTGCGTGTAGAGTGTGCTCTAGGGAGGAACTGTTAACGTTAGTTTAGCTTTTGCATAGCATATTTGAATGCACTTGACTATCCACCTTGCAATACCTGATTTTGATATGGGATTGCCTTTGTGTGGTGCAGCAAAAGTGACAAAAAGTTGATTTGTGTTACGGAAAGGTGTTGTCCTTTCTATGTAATAAAGCAATGCTCTTTTCACATCTAATGTGTGTAGGGCACGTTCTGCCACTGAATCTGGTTGAGGGAAGAACACAGGTAACTCAACAGATTGATTGATATGAAAAGCAGAAATGACTTTAGGAAGGAATTTAGGATTAGTCCGAAGAACCACTTTATTTTGGTGCATTTGTAAAAAAGGTTCTTCTATAGTTAATGCCTGAAGCTCACCCACTCTTCTGAGCGATGTGATAGCAACGAGGAAAGCAGTTTTCCAAGTGAGAAATTGCAGTTCACATTTGTGCAGTGGCTCAAAGGGTGGACCCATTAGTCTGGTGAGAACAATGTTGAGATTCCATACTGGAGCAGGTGGACGTCTCGGGGGAATGACTCTTTTGAGTCCCTCCATAAAGGCTTTGTTAACAGGCACTCTAAAAAGAGATAGATGTTGTCTATTTTGGAGGTATGCAGCTAGATGTAAGCGTATGGAAGTGTACGCTAAATTGGAACGTTGTAGATGTAACAAGGAAAATGCTACTTACCAGTATGCATCTGTTCTTGGCATGTAGAGCTGCAGATCCTCACACTTTGCATTAGATCGCCATCTGGTGTTGGGCTCGGATGCTTGCACTTTGTTGTTGTCTTCGAAGAAGTCTTTTGTAGTCATGTGATAGGTGACTCCTCCTTTGGACAATCGTACGCATGGGCATCGACTCCATCCTCAGATTGTTTTTCGCCATAATGGGGAGTGATGGAGTTAGTAGAAAAGGAAAAGGATGTCCATGTGTGTATATCTAAATAAGATAGGACTGGAACACATACAGGTCCCGGGGAGGTGGGTGGGCGTGTGAGGATCTGCAGCTCTACATGCGAAGAACAGATGCATACTGGTAAGTAGCATTTTCCATTCGAGGCATGTGAGCTGCAGAGCTCACACTTTGCATAGACTGTACAGCAGTATCTCCCCTAGCGGTGGTCACCTGTATGTGTTGCAGTAGTTTGAAAAAGTGTTCTAAGGACAGCTTGGCCCACAGCAGCTTGTTGCTTGGCTTGCACATCAACACAATAGTGTTTAGTGAAGTTGTGTGTTGTAGACCATGTGGCTGTCTTACATATGTCTTCTAGGGGAATGTTCCCTAAGAATGCCATGGAAGCCCCTAGTTTGCGTGTTGAGTGTGCTCTAGGGGGAATTGATAATGTGCGTTTGGCTTTTTGGTAGCATATTTGGATACATTTAACGATCCACCTTGCAATCCCAGCTTTTGAGATGGGATTACCCTTATGTGGTGGAGAGAAAGCTACAAACAATTGTTTGGTTTTGCGAAATGACTTGGTTCTGTCAATGTAATACATTAGGGCTCATTTGACATCGAGGGTGTGGAGAGCTCTTTCTGCTACAGAGTCTGGGTTTTGGAAAAACACGGGTAGTTCTACAGATTGGTTAAGGTGGAAAGGCGAAATGACTTTAGGAAGGAATTTCGGGTTTGTCCTGAGAACTATTTTGTTATGATGTATTTGTAAGAAGGGCTCTTGTATAGTTAAAGCCTGGATCTCACTGACTCTCCTGAGAGAGGTGATTGCAATTAGGAACGCGACTTTCCATGTAAGGAATTGAAGTTCACATTTATGCAGTGGTTCAAATGGTGGTCCCATGAGCCTGGTAAGTACTATATTAAGATTCCACACTGGGGAAGGTGGTAATCTGGGAGGTATGATCCGTTTAAGGCCTTCCATAAAGGCTTTAATGGCGGGGACTCTAAAGAGTGATAAGTGTTGCCTGTTTTGTAAGTAAGCAGCAAGGGCTGCTAGATGCAGACGTATGGATGAGTATGCAAGATTACATCTTTGCAAATGTAGTAAGTAGCAAATTATGTTTTGCGTGGAGGCCTGTAATGGCTGGATATTATTGTTAGTGCAGTAAATAGCGAATCTTTTCCATTTTGCTGCATAGCAAGCTCTGGTAGTAGGGCGTCTAGCCTCTTTAATAATGTTCATACAGTCTGGCGGTAGGTTAAGATAACCAAATTCTAGGATTTCAGGAGCCAGATCGCAAGGTTCAGTTGAGATGGATCTGGGTGCCTTATCTCTCCATGGCTCTGCGTTAGCATTGATGGGGAGAGGTGTAGTTTTTGATATGGGACTACTGATAGTTCCAGCAGTGTGGTGAACCACGGTTGGCGTGCCCATGTGGGAGCTACCAGGGTCATTTTTAGAGACTGTTGTCGGAGCTTGCGTACCACAAGTGGAATGAGTGGTAGTGGTGGAAAAGCGTACGCAAATCTGCCGGACCAATTCATCCATATTGCATTGCCCTTGGACTGTGGGTGTGGAAACCTGGCGGCGAAGGATGGGCATTTTGCGTTTTGGTGTGTGGCGAACAGATCTATGTATGGCTGGCCCCACATCTGGAAAAAAGGTAGAAGAACTTGTGGATGTAGTTCCCATTCGTGAATCTGTTGTGTCTGTCGATTTAACAGATCGGCAATCTGATTGTGAACTCCTGGTAGGTGTTCGGCTAGAAGGTATATGTTTTGTGGAATGGCCCACCTCCAAATGTCCTGTGCCAGTTGGGACAGTTGTGGAGAGTGTGTCCCCCGTTTTTGTATGTAGTATATGGCCTGTGATGTTGTCTGTTCGGATCAGGACAGCCTTGTTTTGTACGTGGAGCTGAAAGGATTTGAGAGCCTCTAGATGATTGATGTGGAGCAGCTTTTGTTGAGTGGTCCACTTGCCTTGTGTTGTATGATCTAACAGGTGTGCTCCCCATCCTGTGAGTGATGCGTCCGTGGTCAGTATTTGTGGAACAGGCTCTAGGAACGGCCGCCCTTTGAACACATTTTTGTGTTCCACCACTGCAGAGAGCGATGTGTGCGGCTGTCCACCAACACCAGATCTGTAAGTTGTCCGTGAGCCTGGTTCCATTGGTGCGCTAGACACTCCTGTAGGGGACGCATTTGAAGTTTTGCATGAGGGACGATGAAAATGCAAGATGCCATCATGCCGATTAGTTGCATGAACACTCTGGCTGGGAGAGAGTGTTGGATTTGAAACCTGGTGATGAGGGTTTGTATACTGGCTATCCTGGCTGGGCTGGGATAAGCTAGAGCCATGGAAGTGTTTATTGTGGCTCCCAGATATTGATGTATATGGGAGGGTTGGAGGTGCGACTTGGTGTAGTTGATTGTGAACCCCAAGTTGTGCAGTGTTTGTATAGTCTGATGAGTGTGTTGGACACACTGGTTGAATGATCTGGCTTTGATGAGCCAGTCGTCCAGGTATGGGAAGACATGTATTTGCTGTCTAGCGGCGGTGTCGGCTGCATCAAGGGCACACTTAATGGACGCATTGGAGATGAGTTTGCCCTCCTGAATGAGATCATTTGCCTGCGTCTTATACTGGTCAGGTAGATGTTGCAATAGGGTTTCTAGCTGGTCATAGTGGGCCCTATCGTATCTGGCCAGCAGTGCCTGGGTGTTGGCTATGCGACAGTGATTGGTGGCCTGCGCAGCCACTCGTTTGCCAGATGCATCCAGCAATTTTGACTCCTTGTCAGGGGGCGGAGCGTCCCCTGAAGTCTGAGAATTAGCCCGTTTACGAGCATTGGATACGACTAAGGAGTCAAGAGGGAGCTGGCCTTTGATGTAGGCAGGGTCATCAGGGTCAGGTCGATATTTTTTGTCGATCCTAGGGTTAAGAATTCTGGCCCGTACAGGATCTTTAAATATTTCAGGAGCATGCTTGATGACTCCTTTAATCATGGGCAACGTCTGTACAGTTCTTTGAGACTGTTCGAAGGTATCTAAGAGGAAATCTTCCTCTGGTGGGTTGGTGTGTATATGTACCCCATGAAAAACAGCAGCCCTGTGAATGAGTTGCCCAAAACCAATGTTATCATCTGGGGGAGATGGTTTTGTTGGATATGGTGGAGGGCTTGGGAGGTCTGGAAGATCTATGGGGTCGTTGTAGCCCCAATCGTCTTGTGGTGGGTCATCTGGGTCAGTGAATGCGTCATGTCGTCCTGATAGTCATGTGGTGGAGATGTTACAGGCTGAGGCGGTGTAACAGGGATGTAGAGAGGAGGGGTGTTAGGGGGAAGGAGAGGAGGAGGAGGCATAGGTGAAGTAGCACAGTCCTTTTCCACAGGGACGGGCTTGTGGCGTGGCACAGTAGTGATATGTCCAGTTTTGGGGTTAATGTGGAGTTTAGCTTGTTTAGGATCGACAGGATCCGGACGAAAAGCTCCTCCTCCTGGAGATTTGGCTTCGGTGCCGACTTTTTCGGTTCCGAACGAGGTGATGGCTGTTTTGTGTGCTCTTTGGCCTTAGAAGGCGTGGAAGAGTCTTTAGTCTTGGAAATGGGCTCCGAAAGCTTTGGCTTAGGGGCTGTGTCGTGGAGTCTTGGTTTCGACGCCGACTTATCCCCATGCTTGGAGGCGGGTTTTGGAACAGGGGTGGATTTCGGAGCCGAGTGTTCCTTTGGCTTCGGCGCCGAAGGTGCCGGTGGAACTAAAACATGCGGCTTGGTCGGTGCCGAGGAACTGGAAGGCTTGAGTTTTTTGTTCGGTGCCGAGCCGGAAGGCTGGGCGTCCAAAGCATGTTTTCGGTCGCGACTGGGGCCAGCAGGCGAAGTCTTGACCGGTGCCTTCTGTTTTGGTGGGGGGCAGGGGCAGTAGTACTCACTCGTTGCCCAGGAGTGATGGAACCGTCTGAGTCCTCTGCCTCCGACACAATCATTAGATCTTCGGAATCTTCCTCCGGGACATCGGGGCCCTCGTTGAAGATGTCGACAGGTTCTGGAGCGGACCTCTGCGCCATGACGTGTCTTCGAGCTCGACGATCCCGAATGGTTTTCTTCGAGCGGAAGGAGGCGCAAGCTGGGCAGGTAGCCTCGTTGTGGTCGGGTGAGAGGCACAGGTTACAGACCTTGTGATGGTCACTGTGGGGGAACTTTGCTCCACACTGGGGTCATTTCCGGAAGGGCGTCCTTTCCATTAGCTGTAGGCCTCACGGCGTCGATGGGCCCAACTGCCCGCGTCGACGGCTGGAAAGTGAATCGAAGAAGAGGCGCGTCGAGATTTTGATGTCGATAGAAGTTTTGATGATGAAAAAACAGTTGAAAGTAAAGTTTCGAACCGGAGCGTCGAAAGTTGCATCCGAACCCAATGGCGGAAAAAACAATCTGAGGATGGAGTCGATGCCCATGCGCACTATTGTCCAAAGGAGGAGTCACCTATCACATGACTACAAAAGACTTCTTCGAAGACAACAACAAAGTGCAAGCATCAGAGCCCAACACCAGATGGCGATCTAATGCAAAGTGTGAGCTCTGCAGCTCACATGCCTCGAACAATGTTTTTTACAGAAGCATCAAGCGGGTTGATGATGTTATTACAGTATATCACAAACCTCTTTCACTTTGGTGCATAGCAAGCTCTTGTGGTAGGGCGTCTAGCCTCTTTGATAATATTCATGCAGTCTGGCGGTAGATTAAGATAGCCAAACTCCAAGACTTCAGGAGCCAGATCGCCAGATTGAGCTGACTGGGGTCTGGATGTTTTATTTCTCCATGGCTCTGTGTGAGAAGATTGGGTGTAAGACTTAGTTTTTGGTGAGGAACTACTGAGAGTTCTAATAGGGTTGAGAACCAAGGTTGACGTGCCTATGTGGGAGCAACTAGGATTAGTGTCAGGGATACTTGGTTGAGTTTCCGAACCACTAATGGAATGAGTGGGAGAGGCAGAAAAGCGTAAGCAAATATCCCTGACCAATTCATCCATAGTGCATTAACTTTGGACAATGGGTGTGGATACCTGGATGCGAAGTTTGGGCATTTTGCGTTTTGGTATGTGGCGAACAGGTCTATGGGAGGGACTCCCCAACGTTGAAAGTATGGAAGGAGGACCTGAGGGTGGAGTTCCCATTTGTGTATTTGCTGTCTCTGCCTGCTGAGATCTGCAATTTGGTTGTTGACTGCTGGGAGGTGTTCTGCTAGGAGATAAAGTTTGTGGTGAAAGGCCCACCTCCAGATGTCTTGGACTAAGTGGGACAGGTGGAGAGAGTGTGTCCCCCCCCCTGTTTTTGTATGGAATACATGGCTGTCATGTCTGTACGAATTAGGACAGTTTTGCCCTGTACGTGAGTTTGAAACGCCTTGAGTGCTAGAAATATTGCAAGCAGCTCTAGGTGATTGATGTGGAGCAACTTCTGTTGTTGGCTCCACAGGCCTTGCACTGTGTGCTGTTGTAGATGAGCTCCCCAGCCAGTGAGGGACGCGTCCGCTGTCAGTACTATCTGTGGAACCGGGTCTATGAACTGCCATCCTGGGGATAAATTTTATGTGTTCCACCACTGCAGAGAGCGAGGAGTACGGCCGTTTACCAACACTAGATTGGTCAATAGACCTTGCGACTGGTTCCACTGACTTGCTAAGCATTCTTAAATGGACGCATGTGCAGTCTGGCATGGGGAATGATCATGATGCAGGATGACATTTCCAGTAGCTGCATGTAATCTCGTGCTGGAATCCAATTGTTGGATTGAAAGCGGATAACTAAAGCCTGAATATTTCGAATTCTGGCTGAGCTGGGAAAAGCGAGAGTTTTTTGAGTATCTATTGTGGCTCTTAGGTAGTCCTTTGTATTGGTTGGTTGGAGATGTGACTTTGGTACATTGATTGTGAACCCTAGTTGATGCAGTAACCAAAATGTCCTGAAAGTGTGCTGCAGACATTGTTGGTACATGTTGGCTTTGATGAGCCAGTCGTCTAAGTACGGGAAGACGTGGATGCTTTGTCTCCTTAGGTGAGCAGCTACTACCGCCAGTCGCTTTGTGAAGACTCTGGGGGCGGTGACCCGCTACCACAAACCTGAGGAATTTGCGATGAGCAGGGTGAACTGGTATATGAAAGTAGGCGTCTTTTAGATCTAGAGTAGATAGTCTCTTTCTGTAGTAGAGGAAGTACCTGTTGAAGTGTCACCATGTGGAAATGGTCTGACTGAATGTAGCGGTTGAGTTCTCCGAGATCTAAGATTGGTCTGAGAGAACCGTCTTTTTGGGGAATTAGGACATAAAAGGAGTATACGTCCGACCCGTGATGTTGGGGCGGCACAGGCTCTATAGCCCCTTTTAGAAGCAGAGACTGAACCTCTTGTTTGAGGAGGTATAGATGGTCTGGTGATAGTTTGTGGGGCTTTGGTGGAATATTTGGAGGCGTGTTGATTAATTCCAGGCAGTAACCAGAACGGATAATTTGGAGTACCCAATTGTCTGTTATTGATTGCCAGATTGGTAGAAAATCCGACAGTCTTCCTCCGACGGGTGTTGAGTGGTCGGGGGAAGTGAAGGCAAGTCACTGCTTTGTGTTGGCAGTGGAGTTGCTTGTGTTTGAACCCCAGGTCCTGCCCTTACCGTGGTTACCCCTGTAACCTCCCCTGAAATAACCCCTAGATGGAGAGGGTTGGTTATTGCCCTTATAGGTGGAGGTGGCTTCTGATGAGGTATTTTTGGAACCTCCTCAGTAAAAGGAGCGTCGAAAGGAAACACGACCCTGTGTGGATTGAAGGGATCCCATAGATTTGGCTACCTCAGTATCTTTCTTCATTTTCTCAAGTGAAGAATCTACTACTGGGCCAAATAGATATTCCTTATCGAATGTGGTATTGTGAGAAAGTGCACTCTTTCTGCATGGTTGCCCCAACTTTTTGCTGAATTGCTGATGTGCTTTGACTGAGTGTGCCCTGGCCTCCTGCTAATCAGGTACCCAGGGCCTATGTTCTTTCCCTAAAACTGCATTGAAGCCTAAACCCAATTGGCATCTCTGGCCACAGGTCAGCCCCTGGTAAATGGTACCACAGGTACCCAGGGCACTGTGACCAGAGAAGGCCTCTAAGGGCTGCAGCACTTATTGTGCCACCCTTAGAGGTCCTGTACCATTTCACAAACACACACTGCCTTTGCAGGCTGCGTGTTTTGGTGCAGAACAAAGTAAAGAGTCGACATGGCACACATCTCTGTGTGCCATGTCTACAACCCACTGCCCTGGCATAGATCAGTCACCCCTCTAGCTGGGTGCACTATACCAGTGGTGAGGGTACAGGTGCATGAGCCCTGTACCCCTACAGTGTCTAAGTCCATTCTTAGACATTGTAAGTGCAGTGCTGCCATTAAGAGTATATGGTGCTGGGAGCTTGTCATTACGAACTCCACAGCACCATAATGGCTACACTGAAAACTGAGAAGTTTGGTATCAAACTTCTCAGCACATTAAACCCACACTGATTCCCGTGTGGGGTTTAATGAAAAATGCACACAGAGGGCATCTTTGAGATGCCCCCTGAAAACTAACCCACCTCTAGTGTCCAGGCCGAGTGGCTGCTTTCAGCTGCCACCACAAGACATGTTTCTGGACCCCTGGGTTGAGAGCCTGCTGCTCTCTGGGGCCTGAAATAATGCACATCCTGGGACGAGGTGCCAAGTCTCGATGGGCAGGGTTCACGAAGGGGAAGCTTCAAAGGCTTGCCGCCTTTGTGAGCTTCCCCAGGTCACTTGCTGCTCTCAGCAACTGGTCCCCACTGGTTCTGACCCTCACTTTGTGCGGGAGAACCGGCGGGAAAAACAAGTGAGGAAGAGAGGTGTGCCCACCTCTGCCAACTCCACCCCTCAGGTGGGGGAGGCGAGGTGAAGCACAACTCTCAGTCCACGCCATCTTGAAGATGAGGGGACTCAGCCAACCAGGGACAGGCTCATGCCTCCCTCCCACTGGAGGGTGGCATAATAGGGGGTGTACCCACCCCAAGGAAGGGACCCATTGGTCCCTGCCTTTTACCTACCTGTAACGCCCCTAAATCTAGTATTTAGGGGCACCCCTGAACGAAATGGTTACTTACCAGTAGGAGTAGTTTTGCAGCTTGAAGAATTTTCTGGATTCACATGCTGTGCATCATTCCGTCATCTAGTGGTTGGGTCCGGAATTATCTGGGGTTTTTTTTGGGTCGCTGTCGACCACCATTTGGTGCCAGGTACGTCCCCTGTGTGACGTCAGATGGTATCCTGGAGGTCGACGTGTGTGGTAACCATCTTCGGATTCTTTTTTTCTGTCTTTCTTATGTTTTGTAATCCTTGAGATGGTTTTGAAAAATACTGATGTAGTCCTTTGCTTCCCCACCTGTTTGTTTTCCTTATAGGGGAGGCCGGGTGGGTCGCATGTGAATAAAGAAAATTCTTCAAGCTGCAAAAATACACCAACTGGTAAGGAACCAGTTCGTTGTGCAGCGTGAATCCTTTTCTGGATTCACATGCTGTGCATCAGATTATGTAGCGGTTTCTCCCGTGTTTGGGAGGCTGTGTGTAAGGAAGTGGGTTTCTGTTGCCGTAACCCCCCACTTTTTGCCAGACCACTGATGCACTTTGACTTGATGTGCCCTGGGTCCCTGCCAATCAGGTTCCCAGGGCCTGTGTTCTTTCCCCAAAACTGTACCCAATTGGCATCTCTGGCCACAGGTCAGCCCCTGGTAAATGGTACCACAGGTACCCAGGGCACTGTGACCAGGTAAGACCTCTAAGGGCTGCAGCACTTCTTGTGCCACCCTTAGAGGCCCTGTACCTTACACACACACACACTGCCTTTGCAGGCTGCGTGTTTTGGTGCAGAACAAAGTAAAGAGACGACATGGCACACACCTCATGAGCCCTGTACCCCTAACAGTGTCTAAGTCCATTCTTAGACATTGTAAGTGCAGTGCTGCCATTAAGAGTATATGGTGCTGGGAGTTTGTCATTACAAACTCCACAGCACCATAATGGCTGCACTGAAAACTGAGAAGTTTGGTATCAAACTTCTCAGCACATTAAACCCACACTGATGCCAGTGTGGGATTTAATGAAAAATGCACACAGAGGGCATCTTTGAGATGCCCCCTGAAAATGACCAGCCTCTGGTGGGTTCCCTGACTGGTACACACCAGCCTGCCACCATGAGACATGTTTCTGGACCCCTAGGGTGGGAGCCTACGATCCCCGAGCCCAGAAACAAAGCCTTTCCTGGGCGGAGGTGTACACACCTCCCCCAGGCCAGGAAGAGCCATCTGTGGCAGGGGAGCTTCAAAGGCCTGGCAGCCTTTGTAATGCGACCCTCCCAGCCTCTCCTGCTATCAGGAGCAGGCCCCCTTCCTGTCTCCCCTCCCTTTCGGAGGGAAGACAGGCAGGAAAAACTAGCCAGCCCAGGAGGTGTGCCCACCTCTGCCAACTCCACCCCTCAGGTGGGGGAGGCGAGGTGAAACCCACTCTCCAGTGCTCGCCATCTTGCAGATGGCAGGCACTCCCCAATCAGGACTAGGGATTGTGCTCACTCCCCCACGTGGGGTGAGCACACCAAGGGTGTAGTCACCCTAAGGTCAGTAGCCCATTGGCTACTGACCTCAAGACCCCTAAAATGCCCTCTAAATACAGTATTTAGGGGGCAGCCCTGAACTAGGAAGGCAGATCCAGCCTACCAACAAGAAGAAAAGAAGAAGGACGAAGAGCCGTGCAGAGCTAACAAGAGGACGACGCCCACTGACTTGGCCCCAGCCCTACAGGCCTGTCTCCCCTCGAACCAGCTTCTGCGAAATCCCGGCGTGTCCAGCAGCCAGCAACCTCACAAACCCCGGAGGACCTGCCTGCCTTCACTTCCAAGACTGTTTCTCCCGTGAACACCGGTCGTGTTTAAACTGCAGCTTCAGACTCCGGCCGGACACCGCGAATCCAGCCCACTCTGCACCCGCCGAACCCGGCCCGAGTGGAAAAACACCACAAGAAGGTCACCCCGGCGATCCTGACCCGAGATCCGGCGACTCCTGACCTACCTCAAGCCTCCAGACGACGCCTCAAGCCTCAATCCAGAAGCCCCCCTCTACCGCGACCAGAGTGGTAAGAAAATCGACCCTAAAAGGCACCCCTGCACCAGACGCCCCATGGCCTTGTGTGCCCCAACCAAGGGTGCGTAACTAACCCAAGACATTCCAACTTAATCCTCGAAGTGGTGGTCGCACCCAGAAGGTCTTCGTCCCCGAAGTGCTTCTTCAAACCGGAGGCTCTCCATAGAAAACAGGGCGTCCGACGTCGAAACAGCACTCTGCACCCGGCAGCCCCAGTGCCGCTGAGGGTGCACCTTTTGTGCCTACTTGTTTCCCCTTTTGCCCTGACCTAAACCCTAGGAGCTTTGCTCCCACAACCCAGTGGCCTGCTTGCCAGCAGCCACCAACCGGAGACCCCTATCCTCCATAGGATAAGAAAACAAGTTACTTACCTGTAACTACAGTTATCCAGTATTGGTATCTTTCATAGATTCACATGCCTGAATCATTCCCCGTCGTCGAGGCGGGAGTCCCACGGTAAATTACAAAAGTAGTGCCAAAAGTAAATAAACAGTAGAAGGCTAAAAGAAAAGGCCTAAAACTTAGTAGCCTATCTACATCATTATAATGAAAAAGAACTAAAGGTTAGCTCCAACCAATCAGCTACCAGCACCCTCTAGAACACTCCCAACAGAGGCAGTTCTCCTCAGATTTTCTTAGCACAAGTGGGAATAAGAGTCCCAAATCCTAGAGAACTGACCTGCCGGGGAGGAGGGTGGGTGCATGTGAATCTATGAAAGATACCAATACTGGATAACTGTAGTTACAGGTAAGTAACTTGTTTTCTTATCCAGTATTGGGGTATCTTTCATAGATTCACATGCCTGAATCAGAGTAGTTAGCAGTATATCAAACGTAATGTCGTTTGCGGATGGTGGGAGACAAGTATTACTAAACCCCCAAACTGTATCCACTTTTTTTTTTTTTACACAAGTCTTCAAGACATCAAAGTTATGTAAAATGCAATCTACTACTAAGAACAAGAATACATAAGAATTATCATATATGTATATTAGAACAACTATACTTTATATAGATATTTACATATCAGTTTTATATGAATACTGATCGCAGGAACAAACAGCATATAAAAGAGAAAATACCTGGTCCGACTTAATGAAAGAGATGTCGTAGAACCGCCTGTCCAACTGCTGCATCTTCTCGCTGAGCAGATTGAAGACAGTAGTGCTTCGTGAACGTGTGGACATTTTTCCATGTCGCAGCACGACAGATATTTTCTAGAGTTACTCCGGCAAACAAAGCTGCAGAAGCCGCCATAGTCCTTGTAGAGTGAGCCTTGACCTTCCCCTGTAAAGGCTTGTTGGCCTTGTCATGGCAGAAGCGGATAGCGGAAGCCAGCCATCTGGCGATTGTTGCTTTTGTTACTGCAGTTCCAATAGTTGTTTGGCCATAGGCCACGAACAGTTGGTTGGAACGCCTGATGTCTTTAGTTTTCTGTCAGTAGAATTTTAAACAGCGTTTGACATCCAGAGAGTGTAACGCTCTCTCAGCTGGAGAGGATGGATCCGGAAAGAAAGTTCCTAACCTTACCGGTTCGTTCAAATGAAATTGTGACGGTACCTTGGGGATGAATTTAGGATTTGTGCGAAGGGTTACATAATCTCGAGTGAAATGTAGAAAAGGCTCAGTGATAGTGAATGCTTGGATTTCACTAACCCTTCTTGCCGAAGTTAGCGCCAGTAAAAGTGCGACCTTCCACGTGAGGAATTTGAGGTCCGCCTTGTGGATTGGTTCAAATGGACGCTTCATCAGCTGCGCTAGCACAGTATTGAGCTCCCACTCTGGAGGGGGTGCTTGCACTGGAGGGAAAGCTCTGAAAAGTCCCTTCATGAATTGCTTGACAAGTGAGTATGAACAGAGAGACGGCCGATCAGCACTTTTTCTGAATCTAGACAGAGCAGCAAGGTGGACTTTGACTGATGAAAAGGTAAGACCCGACTTGGCTAGAGACAGCAAGTAAGGGAGAATCTGTTCCGCCGGAGCTTGAACTGGGTGAGTATTATTCGCTTCACACCAATAACAAAATCGTTTCCATTTTGAACGATAAGTCTTTATTGTGCTTTGAGCACGAGCTTTGGTCAAAATTTCACGACAGTCTTGTGAGATGTTGAAGTCTTTGAACTCTAAGAAATCAGGAGCCATGCGTGCAAGTGTAAGGACTGTGGGTCCGGGTGGACCACTTGGCCGCTGTTCCTGGACAACATCGTAGGAGTCGGACACAGGCGAATGGGCTTGTCCTGAATCAACAGTAGAAGTTCCTGGAACCAATATTGTCTTGGCCAACGGGGTGCAATCAGGATTATTCGGCAACCCTCTAGCTTCATTTTCCGGAGCACTCTCGGGACCAACGGGATCGGGGGAAAAGCGTAAGCACAAATC
This sequence comes from Calotriton arnoldi, assembly GCA_963921515.1. Lineage (NCBI taxonomy): Eukaryota > Metazoa > Chordata > Amphibia > Caudata > Salamandridae > Calotriton > Calotriton arnoldi. The sequence goes on from CAWUFW010000652.1 coordinate 330,154, forward strand.
CCTGACCATCGCATGGACAGGGCATTCCCCTTGACCCCTGTTGAGGGAATCTGCTGGCATAGTACCGGCATTTCTTGTTGTCCCTTGTTGCAAACAAATCCAGTGCAGGTTTGCCCCAGGTTTGAAACACTCTGTTCAACTGTTCCTGTTCCAGTTCCCACTCGTGACAGTCCGACAGAGACCTGCTCAACGTGTCTGCCAGAGTATTGTGTAAACCCCTGACGTGTTCTGCTCTGAGGGTTATCCCGTGAAGAGTGACCCATTCCCACAGTTCCTGGGCCTCTTGTGAGAGTGTGGTAGATTTCGTTCCTCCCTGTTGTAGGAAAGTGGCTCTGTATATACTGTACCTAAGTAAGGTTCAGGGTGTACAGAGTCCACAGTCCCCAGAGGGTTGACAGAGGCTAAAGTTAGATATAACCTTACTCTCCAAAGTGGTAGCTTGGTCGAGCAGTAAGGCAGTATCAGAGGACAGTGTAAAGCATTTGTTGTACACACTCAGTCAGCAAATGAAGCCACACACTCAAGAACTGAACTCTAGGCCAATGGTTTGTATATAAAAAAATATATGCTTGTTTTATTTTAGAACCAACAATAGGATCAAAATATACTTTCTCAGTATGAGATGCTTTGGTTATTCACCTTACAGATAGGCAATAGACTTTGTTGATAGTGGTTATCACAGTTGGTGCAAGAGGCAACACAGGGTCAAATTCAATGCAACATTGAGCTCAATGGAAAATTATACTTAATTACAATTGATTACTTTGCAGAGCACTTTTCTAACCACAGGACTGGATCCTGGATTCAGTCCTGGGACACTTCCTGTAAACAGGTAAGAAAAAGCGTTTTGGTTATTGTAGTGATTTTTGAAGAATATTACTATATTTCAAAAGCTGACACTTAGAAACTTTTCTGGGTAAAATTACCAATGTTATCCTATGAAAGGAAATACAGTGTGCAAGCAAAGTATGTTTACGTTACTTTTGTAATCCAGTGCTGGACTCCTAGGTTCAGCACTGGGACATTTACTTAAAACAGGTAAGTAATTACGTTTTTGTAGTTTGTTCGATTTTTAAAGAATATTTGTAAAATACAGAAATCGACACTTAGAAGAAATTTCACAGAAAACCAGTCAATGGATCCCTATGAAAGAAAAGTGAGTTAACGGTAAGTAACGTTGCGATTACTTTTTAGGGCCAGTGTTGGGCACTCGGGTCCAGCACTGAGGCCCCTCCTAATACTAGGTGAGTATTTTCGTTTTCGTGACTCGGTTGATTTTTGGTGAATATTCTAAAGTTTCAGAACTCCACACTTAGAAGAAATTTCGCAGAAAACCAGTCAATGGAACCCTATGGAAGAAAAGTGAGTTATCGGATTTCGGGTAAGTACTTGACTGGCAGGGTTAAGGTTCTGGGTAAGACTCAGGGGTCCCCCAGGATCAGGTAAGTACAGTTTTTACACCCTCAGCGGCACAGGGGCGGCCGGGTGCAGAGTGAGAAGGCCCAATGTTATCCTATGGCAGGCGGGGGGCCCCGGGTTGGTGGCTGCTGGCAAGCAGGCCACGCGACTGTGGGAGCGGGGCTCCTGGTCACTTGCTCAGGGCAAGTAGGGAAGTAGGTTAGGATAGAGGTTGCACTTCCAGGGGCACTCGGGCGGCTGGGTGCAGGGTGCTTTTGAGCCGTCGGGCGCTCAATGTTAAACAATAGAGGTCGTGAAAGGTGAAGAAAGGCTGCAGGCTCGGGGACGGTGATTCTTCAGGGACGACCAACACTTCAGGAGGTAAGTTGGGGTCTTGGAGGATAGGTTGACACCCAGGAGTTGGGCACAGGGGGCCGCGGGGCGCCGGGTGCAGGGGTGTCTTTTGAGGTCGGGAAATCTTACCCCCTGCTGGTCGCGGTTGGAGGGGTCCCTTGTCCTGAGGCTGCAGGCGTCGTCTGGGTCGTCGAGGAGGGTCCTTGGCCACTGGATTCCAGGTCAGAATCGCCGGGGGACGTCCTCGAGGTCTTTGGTCACTCAGGCACAGGCTGGACTCGGCGGGTGCAGAGTGTGCAGGTTTCGCGGCTCCGTGCCAGGGCCGGGTCTTTGGTAGGTTTTCTTTTGAGCAGTACCACTGCTCGTGGGAGTCCCTGGGTCGAAGGCTGTAGCACAGAAGTCAGGTCCTCCGGGGTTTGTGAGGTTGCTGAGGCCGGGATTCCGCAGGAGCAGGTTCAGAGGTCGACAGGCCGGTAGGGCTGGGGCCAAGTCAGTTGTTGTCGCCTCCTTTTTAGCAGCTGCACGGCTGGTCTTCTTGCTTCGTCTTCTCTTCTTGTTTTCGGATTTGGGAACTCCGGAAGGAAGGTTCAGGGAGCCCCTAAATACTAAATTTAGGGGTGGTTACAGGTAGGTAAGGGCAGGGACCAATGGGTCCCTTCCCTGGGGTGGGTACACCCCCTATTCTGTTCCTCTCCAGTGGGAGGGGGCAGGAGCCTGTCCCTGGTTGGTCAGGTCCCCCCATCCTCAAGATGGCGGGGACTCGAGTTTGTGCTTCACCTCGCCTCCCCCACCTTAGGGGTGGAGTTGGCAGAGGTGGGCACAACCCATTTCCTGCTTCTGGTTTTCCCGCCGGTTCTCCCGCCAGGAGTGGGGGTAGAACCAGTGGGGACCAGTTTGCTGGAAGCAGCAAATGGTCTGGGGAAACTCCAAAGGCGGCAGGCCTTTGAAGCTCCCCCTGCCCATCCTGGGGGAGGAGGCTTTGGCACCTCGTCCCGGGATGTGCATTGTTTCAGGCCCCTGAGAGCAGAGGCTCTCGACCCAGGGGTCCAGAAACATGTCTGGTGGTGGCAGCCTGGGCAGCCACTCAGTCCGGACACTGGAGGTCGGGTTGGTTTCAGGGGGCATCTCTAAGATGCCCTCTGAGTGAGTTTTACATTAAATCCCACACTGGCATCAGTGGGGGTTTAATGTGCTGAGAAGTTTGATACCAAACTTCTTAGTCTTCAGTGGGGCCATTATGGTGCTGTGGAGTTCGTAATGACAGACTCCCAGCACCATATACTCTTAATGGCAGCACTGCACTTACAATGCCCAAGAATGGACTTGGGCACTGTAGGGGCACAGGGCTCATGCCTCTATGCCCTCACCACTGGCATAGTGCACCCAGCTAGAGGGGTGGCTGACCTAGGCCAGGGCAGTGGCTGGTAGGCATGGCACACAGGGATGTGAGCCATGTCGACTCTTCACTTTTGTTCTGCACCAAGACACGCAGCCTGCAAAGGCAGTGTGTGTGTGTAAAGGTGCAGGGTCCCTAAGGGTGGCACAACAAGTGCTGCAGCCCTTAGGGGCCTTCCCTGGTCACAGTGCCCTGGGTACCCATGGTACCATTTACCAGGGGCTGACCTGTGGCCAGGGATGTCAATTGGGTGTAGGTATCAATGCAATTTTAGGGAAGGAACACAGGCCCTGGGTACCTGGTTGGCAGGAGCCCAGGGCACACTCAGTCAAAGTACATCAGCCATTCAGCAAAAAGTGGGGGCATACCATGTAAGAAAGATGGCACTTTCTCACACAACTCCCCCCAAACGAAAGATGATGAGACTAACCTTGCCCTATGGAGTCTTCATTGTCTAAGTGGAAGAACCTGGAAAGGCCATCTGCATTGGCATGGGCAGTGCCAGGTCTGTGTTCCACTTCAAAGTCCATTCCCTGTAGGGAGATGGACCACCTCAACAGTTTTGGGTTTTCTCCTTTCATTTGCATTAGCCACCTGAGAGGTCTGTGGTCAGTTTGAACTAGGAAGTGAGTTCCAAACAGGTAGGGCCTCAGCTTCTTCAGGGACCAGACCACAGCAAAGGCCTCCCTCTCAATGGCACTCCAACGCTGCTCCCTGGGGAGAAGCCTTCTGCTTATAAAAGCAACAGGTTGGTCTTGGCCTTCATCATTGGTCTGGGATAGGACCGCTCCTATCCCTAGCTCAGAGGCATCAGTCTGCACAATGAACTGCTTGGCATAATCTGGTGCTTTTAGAATTGGTGCTGAGCACATTGCTTCTTTCAGAGTGTCAAAAGCCTTTTGGCAACAGACTGTCCAGTTTACTTTCTTTGGCATCTTCTTGGAGGTGAGTTCTGTGAGGGGAGTCACAATGGACCCATATCCCTTCACAAACCTCCTGTAGTACCCAGTCAAGCCAAGGAATGCCCTGACTTGGGTCTGAGTTGTTGGAGCTACCCAGTCCAGGATAGCCTGGATCTTGGGCTGTAAGGGTTGTACCTGGCCTCCACCAACCAGGTGGCCCAAGTACACCACAGTGCCCTGCCCTATCTGGCATTTGGATGCCTTGATAGTTAGGCCTGCAGTTTGCAGGGCCTTTAAAACCTTCCCAAGGTGGACCAGGTGATCCTGCCAGGTGGAACTGAAGACAGCAATATCATCAAGATAAGCTGCACTAAAGGACTCCAACCCAGCAAGGACTTGATTCACCAACCTCTGGAAGGTGGCAGGGGCATTCTTTAAACCAAAGGGCATAACAGTGAACTGAAAATGCCCATCAGGTGTGGAGAATGCTGTTTTCTGTTTGGCTCCTGGGGCCATGCCAATCTGCCAGTACCCTGCAGTTAAGTCAAAGGTACTCAGGTATTTGGCTGCACCCAATCTGTCTATCAGTTCATCAGCTCTTGGGATAGGGTGTGCATCTGTCTTGGTGACAGAGTTGAGACCCCTATAGTCCACACAAAACCTCATCTCTCTCTTTTCACCCTTTTGATGAGGTTTGGGGACCAGAACCACTGGGCTAGCCCAGGGGCTCTCAGAGGGCTCAATAACCCCTAGCTCCAGCATCTTGCTGACTTCAGCTCTGATGCTTTCCTTAACTTGGTCTGACTGACGATAGATCTTGTTTTTGACAGGTGCACTGTCACCAGTGTCCACATCATGGGTACACCAGTTTGTCAGACCAGGGGTCAAGGAAAAGAGCCCAGCATACTGCTGCAAGACTTGCTGGCAGTCAGTCTGCTGTTGGGCAGTGAGGGTGTCTGAAAAGACAACTCCATCTACTGACCCATCTTTTGGGCTGTGGGAGAGGAGATCAGGGAGAGGTTCACTCTCAGCTTCCTGTTCCTCATCTGTCACCATCAGCATGGTGATGTCAGCCCTGTCATTGTAGAGTTTTAGGCGGTTCACATGGATAACCCTTTTGGGTGTCCTGCTGGTGCCCAGGTCAACCAGGTAGGTGACCTCACTCTTTTTCTCTAGGATAGGGTAAGGGCCACTCCATCTGTCCTGGAGGGCCCTTGGTGCCACTGGCTCCAAAACCCATACCTGTTGCCCAGGTTGGAATTCAACCAGTGCAGCTTTTTGGTCATACCAGTGCTTCTGAAGCTCCTGGCTGGCCTCAAGGTTCTTGGATGCCTTTTCCATGTACTCAGCCATTCTGGACCTTAGGCCAAGCACATAGTCCACTATATCTTGTTTGGGTTCTTGGAGAGGTCTCTCCCAGCCCTCCTTTACAAGACAGAGTGGTCCCCTCACAGGATGGCCAAACAGAAGTTCAAAGGGTGAGAAACCTACCCCCTTCTGTGGCACTTCTCTGTAAGCGAAAAGCAGGCATGGTAGTAGGACATCCCATCTCCTTTTGAGTTTTTCAGGGAGCCCCATGATCATGCCTTTCAATGTCTTGTTGAACCTCTCAACAAGGCCATTGGTTTGTGGATGGTAGGGTGTAGTAAACTTGTACTGCACCCCACACTCCTTCCACATGTGGGTCAGGTAAGCAGACATGAAGTTGGAACCTCTGTCTGAAACCACCTCCTTAGGAAACCCTACCCTGGTGAAGACACCAATGAGGGCTTTGGCTACTGCAGGAGCTGTAGTAGTCCTAAGGGGAATAGCCTCAGGATACCTAGTGGCATGATCCACTACCACCAGTATGAATTTGTTCCCTGAGGCTGTGGGAGGTTCCAGTGGACCCACTATGTCCACACCTACCCTTTCAAAGGGAACCCCCACCACAGGTAGTGGTATCAGGGGGCCTTTGGATGGCCACCTGTCTTGCCACTGGCTTGACAGGTAACACAGGAGCTGACAAACTCCTTCACCTTTTGGTGCATCTGGGGCCAGTAAAAGTGGCTAACTAGCCTTTCCCAAGTTTTGGTTTGGCCCAGATGTCCAGCTAGGGGATGTCATGAGCCAAAGTTAGGAGGAACTCCCTGTACTTCTGGGGCACTACCACTCTCCTGGTGGTTCCAGGGTTGGGGTCTTTTGCCTCAGTGTACAGTAATCCCTCTTCCCAATAGACTCTGTGGGTACCACTGACATCTCCCTTGGCTTCTGAAACAGCTTGCTGCCTCAGGCTTTCAAGAGTGGGACAGTCTTGCTGTCCCTGGCACAGCTCTTCCCTAGAGGGTCCCCCTGGGCCCAAGAGTTCAACCTGGTAAGGGTCAAGCTCTAGGGGCTCAGTTCCCTCTGGGGCTTCCAGGTTCTCTCCCTGAGGAGAGGGGTCCTGCTCTTGTGACTGTGTAGAAGCTGGTCCGCCAGTCTTCTTTCCTTTTCTCTTGGTAGGCTGGGCCATCATTCCAGGCTCCAACACTATTTCTTCACCCTGCCTTTTGCTCTGTGCTCTTGTTTTTACACACACCAATTCAGGGATGCCCAGCATGGCTGCATGGGCCTTTAGCTCTACCTCTGCCCAGGCTGAGGTTTCCAGATCATTTCCTAGCAGACATGCAGCTGGTAACTTCGGAGAGACCACTACCTGCTTCAGGCCAGTAACCCCCCCAGCCTAATGTCACCAGGGCCATGGGATGACTAGTGGTGACACTGTCAGCATTGGTGACTGGGTAAGTTTTCCCAATCAAGTATTGCTCAGGGGAAACCAGTGTGTCCCTCACCATAGTGACACTGGCACCTGTATCCCTCAGAGCCTCTACTCTAGTTCCATTCACCCAGGGGTATTGCAAATACTTCTTTAAGTTGGGTGGCCACACAGCTACAGTGGCAAATTCCACTTCCCCTAGGGAGACCAGACTTGCCTCAGTGGGTTCCCAGATTTGCTCAGGGTACACTTCTGATCCCATCTGTAAACTTGCTGCCCCAGGAGTAGCTGTACTGGGTGCCTTAGGGGCTTTGTTGTGGGGGCAAGTTTTGTCTACAGTGAGGTGTCCTGACTTCTTACAGTTATTACACCAGGCCTTCAAGGGATCAAAGTTCTTCCCCCTATAGGGTTGAGGCACATAGGGAGTAGTTTGGGACCCACCCCCTGAACAGGTTTTTGGGGCCCTTTGGAAGACTCAGACTTTTTATCTTGGGGATTCTCACCACCTTTCCCCTGGGGGGTTTGGTGACCACCTTCTTTTGGTCACCCCCAGTGGTTGTCCTTGTCACCCTAGTCTTGACCCAGTGGTCTGCCTTCTTTCCCAATTCTTGGGGAGAAATTAGACCTAGGTCTACCAAATGCTGATGCAACTTTTCATTTGTGCAATTACTTAGTATGTGTTCCTTCATAAACAAATTGTAAAGTCCAGAAAAATCATGCACATTATGTCCAGCTAACCAGCCATCCAGTGTCTTTACTGAGTAGTCCACGAAGTCAATCCAGGACTGGGTCTGGGTTTTGTGAGCCCCCTGAATCTAATTCTATACTCCTCAGTAGTGAGCCCAAATCCCTCAATCAGAGTACTCTTCATGAGGTCATAGGACCCTGCCTCTGGCCCAGAGAGGGTCAGAAGCCTGTCTCTGCAGTTACCAGAGAACAGTTCCCACAGGAGTGCCCCCCACAGAGGTTTCTTTACTCTTCTTATTTCACAAGCCCTCTCAAAGGCTGTGAACCATTTGGTGATGTCATCACCTTCCTCAAACTTAGGGACAATCCCTTTGGGGATTTTAGGTTCAGAAGTTTCCTCCCTATCCTTATTTTTAGTATTGCTGCCACCATTGATGGGTGCTAAACCCATCTCCTGTCTTTCCTTCTCTAGAGCCAGGAGTCTGGTCTCTAGGTCCAGTCGTTTGGCCAACCTGGCTAACAAGTTGTCCTCCTCACTGAGGCTATCCTCAGTGTCCTCTCTGGGACCAGGACCACCTAGGTGGCCCCTAGGTCCCCAGAGGTCTATTCTTGGAGTTAAGGGTGCAGGGACCCTATCTTCCCTAGGAAGTGATGGAGGTGGGTTACCATCCCCATCCTCCTCATTCCTTTCCTCCTCTGTTGGGTCATCACCATGCTCAGAGGGGTGGGCTTTAGCATACTCAGCCAGGAGCTCCTGGAGCCCTTGTTTGGTTGGATGCTGGCCCATTGGTATATCTTTAAGTTTGCATAAGGACCTTATCTCTTTGAAAGACAAATGAAGATAAGGGGTGAGGTCGAGCTCCTCAACCAGTTCCTGTATGTCATTATTATCTTCACTAGTAGCTGGGTTCTTGTCTTGAGACATTTTTTTAAAAAAATTCTAACCCCTCTAACCTTGGCTATAGTGACTTTTTATTTTCTAAGATGCTACAGGGACTTAAGCAAGGCCCTAACAAGACTTTTAGTAATTTGGTAAAAAAAATGCCAATTAAAAAAATCAGAATTCTAAAGGCAATTTAAGAGTTCTGTCGTGTGATCAGATGGTAACCAAGTAGTCCAACAAATGCAAGTTTGTATCCCACCGCTGATCCACCAATGTAGGAAAGTGGCTCTGTATATACTGTACCCAAGTAAGGTTCAGGGTGTACAGAGTCCACAGTCCCCAGAGGGTTGACAGAGGCTAAAGTTAGATATAACCTTACTCTCCAAAGTGGTAGCTTGGTCGAGCAGTAAGGCAGTATCAGAGGACAGTGTAAAGCATTTGTTGTACACACTCAGTCAGCAAATGAAGCCACACACTCAAGAACTGAACTCTAGGCCAATGGTTTGTATATAAAAAAATATATGCTTGTTTTATTTTAGAACCAACAATAGGATCAAAATATACTTTCTCAGTATGAGATGCTTTGGTTATTCACCTTACAGATAGGCAATAGACTTTGTTGATAGTGGTTATCACAGTTGGTGCAAGAGGCAACACAGGGTCAAATTCAATGCAACATTGAGCTCAATGGAAAATTATACTTAATTACAATTGATTACTTTGCAGAGCACTTTTCTAACCACAGGACTGGATCCTGGATTCAGTCCTGGGACACTTCCTGTAAACAGGTAAGAAAAAGCGTTTTGGTTATTGTAGTGATTTTTGAAGAATATTACTATATTTCAAAAGCTGACACTTAGAAACTTTTCTGGGTAAAATTACCAATGTTATCCTATGAAAGGAAATACAGTGTGCAAGCAAAGTATGTTTACGTTACTTTTGTAATCCAGTGCTGGACTCCTAGGTTCAGCACTGGGACATTTACTTAAAACAGGTAAGTAATTACGTTTTTGTAGTTTGTTCGATTTTTAAAGAATATTTGTAAAATACAGAAATCGACACTTAGAAGAAATTTCACAGAAAACCAGTCAATGGATCCCTATGAAAGAAAAGTGAGTTAACGGTAAGTAACGTTGCGATTACTTTTTAGGGCCAGTGTTGGGCACTCGGGTCCAGCACTGAGGCCCCTCCTAATACTAGGTGAGTATTTTCGTTTTCGTGACTCGGTTGATTTTTGGTGAATATTCTAAAGTTTCAGAACTCCACACTTAGAAGAAATTTCGCAGAAAACCAGTCAATGGAACCCTATGGAAGAAAAGTGAGTTATCGGATTTCGGGTAAGTACTTGACTGGCAGGGTTAAGGTTCTGGGTAAGACTCAGGGGTCCCCCAGGATCAGGTAAGTACAGTTTTTACACCCTCAGCGGCACAGGGGCGGCCGGGTGCAGAGTGAGAAGGCCCAATGTTATCCTATGGCAGGCGGGGGGCCCCGGGTTGGTGGCTGCTGGCAAGCAGGCCACGCGACTGTGGGAGCTGGGCTCCTGGTCACTTGCTCAGGGCAAGTAGGGAAGTAGGTTAGGATAGAGGTTGCACTTCCAGGGGCACTCGGGCGGCTGGGTGCAGGGTGCTTTTGAGCCGTCGGGCGCTCAATGTTAAACAATAGAGGTCGTGAAAGGTGAAGAAAGGCTGCAGGCTCGGGGACGGTGATTCTTCAGGGACGACCAACACTTCAGGAGGTAAGTTGGGGTCTTGGAGGATAGGTTGACACCCAGGAGTTGGGCACAGGGGGCCGCGGGGCGCCGGGTGCAGGGGTGTCTTTTGAGGTCGGGAAATCTTACCCCCTGCTGGTCGCGGTTGGAGGGGTCCCTTGTCCTGAGGCTGCAGGCGTCGTCTGGGTCGTCGAGGAGGGTCCTTGGCCACTGGATTCCAGGTCAGAATCGCCGGGGGACGTCCTCGAGGTCTTTGGTCACTCAGGCACAGGCTGGACTCGGCGGGTGCAGAGTGTGCAGGTTTCGCGGCTCCGTGCCAGGGCCGGGTCTTTGGTAGGTTTTCTTTTGAGCAGTACCACTGCTCGTGGGAGTCCCTGGGTCGAAGGCTGTAGCACAGAAGTCAGGTCCTCCGGGGTTTGTGAGGTTGCTGAGGCCGGGATTCCGCAGGAGCAGGTTCAGAGGTCGACAGGCCGGTAGGGCTGGGGCCAAGTCAGTTGTTGTCGCCTCCTTTTTAGCAGCTGCACGGCTGGTCTTCTTGCTTCGTCTTCTCTTCTTGTTTTCGGATTTGGGAACTCCGGAAGGAAGGTTCAGGGAGCCCCTAAATACTAAATTTAGGGGTGGTTACAGGTAGGTAAGGGCAGGGACCAATGGGTCCCTTCCCTGGGGTGGGTACACCCCCTATTCTGTTCCTCTCCAGTGGGAGGGGGCAGGAGCCTGTCCCTGGTTGGTCAGGTCCCCCCATCCTCAAGATGGCGGGGACTCGAGTTTGTGCTTCACCTCGCCTCCCCCACCTTAGGGGTGGAGTTGGCAGAGGTGGGCACAACCCATTTCCTGCTTCTGGTTTTCCCGCCGGTTCTCCCGCCAGGAGTGGGGGTAGAACCAGTGGGGACCAGTTTGCTGGAAGCAGCAAATGGTCTGGGGAAACTCCAAAGGCGGCAGGCCTTTGAAGCTCCCCTGCCCATCCTGGGGGAGGAGGCTTTGGCACCTCGTCCCGGGATGTGCATTGTTTCAGGCCCCTGAGAGCAGAGGCTCTCGACCCAGGGGTCCAGAAACATGTCTGGTGGTGGCAGCCTGGGCAGCCACTCAGTCCGGACACTGGAGGTCGGGTTGGTTTCAGGGGGCATCTCTAAGATGCCCTCTGGAGTGAGTTTTACATTAAATCCCACACTGGCATCAGTGGGGGTTTAATGTGCTGAGAAGTTTGATACCAAACTTCTTAGTCTTCAGTGGGGCCATTATGGTGCTGTGGAGTTCGTAATGACAGACTCCCAGCACCATATACTCTTAATGGCAGCACTGCACTTACAATGCCCAAGAATGGACTTGGGCACTGTAGGGGCACAGGGCTCATGCCTCTATGCCCTCACCACTGGCATAGTGCACCCAGCTAGAGGGGTGGCTGACCTAGGCCAGGGCAGTGGCTGGTAGGCATGGCACACAGGGATGTGAGCCATGTCGACTCTTCACTTTTGTTCTGCACCAAGACACGCAGCCTGCAAAGGCAGTGTGTGTGTGTAAAGGTGCAGGGTCCCTAAGGGTGGCACAACAAGTGCTGCAGCCCTTAGGGGCCTTCCCTGGTCACAGTGCCCTGGGTACCCATGGTACCATTTACCAGGGGCTGACCTGTGGCCAGGGATGTCAATTGGGTGTAGGTATCAATGCAATTTTAGGGAAGGAACACAGGCCCTGGGTACCTGGTTGGCAGGAGCCCAGGGCACACTCAGTCAAAGTACATCAGCCATTCAGCAAAAAGTGGGGGCATACCATGTAAGAAAGATGGCACTTTCTCACACCTGTTTGTTGATGTAATACATGCTGGTCGTATTGTCCGTACGGACCAGCACTGAGGAACCCGCAATCCTTGGCAGGAACGCTTGTAGGGACAGAAAAATTGCGCGGAGCTCCAGACTGTTGATATGTTGTTGTTTGTGAATTTGAGACCATTTTCCTTGTATTCTTAAATCTTGTAGATGGCCTCCCCATCCCTCCATGGAGGCATCGGTAGTCAACACGAAATCTGGGATGGCTTGTAAAAAAGTTAGTCCCTGGGTTAAATTCGTTGCCTTGGACCACCAGCGCAGAGCCTGTATCATGCGAGGTGTAACCTTTATGGAGTCGTCGAAGGAACCCACGGCTTGCTGCCATTGAAGATGTAATTCCTCTTGAAGAGGCCTCATTTTGAGCCGCGCTAGGGGTATCAAGTTTATTGCAGAAGAACACATTCCTAGGAGTGAAGCAAACATCCGGACAGAAACTGACTTTCTTCTTGAAATTGATGTTGCTAGTTTTCGGAGACGCAATTGCCGATCTTCTGACAAGAATGCCTTGCACTGGATCGTGTCCAGCATTGCTCCGAGAAAAGGAATGACTTGACTCGGACGGAATTGTGACTTGCTCTCGTTGATAGTCAGCCCCAGTGAAGAGAAGAGATGGAGACACGTCTCTGTGGCCACTTTGGCTTTCTGTGCTGAAGGACCCTTGATAAGCCAATCGTCGAGGTAAGGGAATACTTGGATTCCTTGAGATCTCAATGCTGCTGCTACAGGTGCCAAGCACTTCGTGAAGATTCTTGGTGCCGATTTTAGTCCAAACGGGAGCACTTTGAACTGATAATGAGCGCCAGCCACTGTGAAGCGAAGATATTTTCGATGTTTTGGGTGAATTGGGATGTGGAAGTACGCGTCCTCCATATCCAGAGAAGCCATAAAATCTCCTTCGTTTAAACAGCTTAAAATCTCTGAAAGTGTGACCATCCGGAAACTCTGTTTTTTGAGAAATTTTTTAGTTTTCTGAGGTCCAGAATAGGTCGCCATTCTCCTGACTTCTTTCTGATTAGGAAGAAACGAGAATAGAAACCTGTTCCCCTTTGAGAAGAGGGAACTTTCTCTATTGCGTTCTTGAGGAGCATTAGTAAGGCTTCTTTGAACAATAAGTGAAGACGAGGGGAGGGGGACCCCTGGGTGGAGTAGTGGGTGGTTGTTTGACGAATTCTAGCGTGTGACCGCTGGATACCAGGTCTAGAACCCATCGGTCTGATGTAATGTCCTGCCACTTGCGAACAAAGGCTGAAATTTTCGCACCCACGGGAATAGAAGATAATGTGGTTGGCGCCCTTCTGAGATCATTGTTTCTTGTTGGTGTCTCGGCCTTGATTCTGGGATCTTCTGCGTCCGCCCTGACGGGAGAAACCAGCCGAAGAGGATTGGTGATATGAAGACTGGTTATACTGTTGTCTATATTGTGGCTGATATTGCCTATTCTGTTGATTTTGATATCCTCCTCGTGATGTGAAACTACGTCCTCTTGCGCCCCTAAAAGATCCGCGCCTGTATTGAAGGACGCCTAAAGATTTGGCGGTGTCCGTGTCCGTTTTAATGGCAAGAAGAGCGTCGTCAATATGTTTTCCAAACAAAGACTCTCCATCATAGGCCATATCTAGGATCTTCGTTTGTACTTCCGGTCGGAAAGTAGTGGCCTTAAGCCATCCCTGGCGTCTAAGTACGGCAGCCCCGGCAAGCTGACGAAAATTGGTATTAACGATATCCAGCGCGCAATCTATAGTCTCAGATGCGGCTCTTTCTCCCTCAAGCAGAATCTTTCGTGCGTCCTGCCTGTGGTCTTCAGGGATTAGATCAATAAGGGCAGCCATATCTGACCACATTTGACGGTCATACCGGCCGATTATTGCTAAAGAATTTGCCGCTCTAATGGAGGCCGCCGCCATGGTGGAAAATTTTTTCCCAATGAGATCCAGCCGACGTCCTTCTTTGTCGGGCGGTGTGGTGATAGGCGTTGCAGGATTTTTAGAACGCTGTTGAGCGGCTTGTGAGATGACTGAGTCCGGGCGAGGATGACCAATCAGAGAAGATGGACTATTAGCAGGCGCTCGATACTTTTTTCTATACGAGGAAGCACCGCTGGAATGGAAGCAGGCGTCTTCATAATTTTTATCCCCTCTTTCCAGATATAGTCTATGATTGGGATCGCTCTAGTGATTTTTCTGGACTCCTCCTTAAAATCATGTAGGAAACATTCTGTTTGTTCAATTGTCACAGGCAATTGAAACCTGGCTACCGCCCGTTGCATCAAGTTATGAAAACCCCCGATATCCTCCGGGGGAGTCGGATGGTAAAGGTATGGGCGGAGAAGGTACCGGTATGATGTAACTATCCCACGGATCCTGGTGAGGGATATTCTCAGGTAATTCTCCCTCTTCAACTTCATCTTCCGAGGAAGTCACATCCTGTTGCCCATGCTCGGAGGAAGCAGGCGGAGGAAGCGGTATGACTGGAACCTGTGGCTGCGGTAAGGGTTCAGGGACCACTGATGGTTCTGGTACCTCTTGCTGCGGTGGAAACCTTTGCCGGTAATCCGCCAGCATTGCCTGGAGATCTTGAATGAGCGTCGAAGGGAGATGACTGGTTTCCCTCTGATGCGACTCCCTTTGATGAAACCTATGCTGCGGGACCGTAAGGTGGTGTTGATAATAATGTTCTTGGTAATCATCATCATCATCTTCGTCGTCCTCCTGACATTTTATGTTAAGTTCAGAGGGATGGTGAGCTATGCCAAATGGTCCATCCTCATAGTCATCTTCATCATCATCATCATCATCAACATAAGATAGGAGATGTGAGGGAAGAAGCGGAGAAATTTTTGTATAGTCCTGCTGTTTTTGGAATGTCTTAAGTTGGAAAGACTCCGATAATAAAGGCGTCGATTGTGAAAGCCCAATTTTCACCGTCGACGGGGTCGTCGTCGACGGGGCCGTCGTCGACGGGGCCATCGTCGACGGGGCTATCGTCGACGGGGCTATCGTCGACGGGCTCTTCGTCGACGGGCTCTTCGTCGACGGGCTCTTCGTCGACGGGCTCTTCGTCGACGGGCTCTTCGTCGACGGGCTCTTCGTCGACGGGCTCTTCGTCGACGGGCTCTTCGTCGACGGGGTCGTCGTCGACGGGCTCTTCGTCGACGGGGTCGTCGTCGACGGGGTCGTCGTCGACGGGCTCTTCGTCGACGGGGTCGTCGTCGACGGGCTCTTCGTCGACGGGGTCGTCGTCGACGGGGTCGTCGTCGACGGACTCTTCGTCGACGGGGCTATCATAGACGGGCTCTTCGTCGACGATGTTTTCGTCGACGGTACCGTCGTCGACGGACTCGTTATTGATGCGGTCGTCGACGGGGCCTTCAAAGAAGGTTTCCTCACAGAAGAGTCCTCAATACCAGATTTCTTAGATGACATAGAAATTCTGGTAGATAAAATAGGAGCGGTTATGGCCGTCGTCGAGATAGTAGCTGTCGACGATGAGGCCGAAGTGGTCACAATAATGGTCTTACTCACAGTTTTTGTGACAGCTTTAGGTGGCCCTTGTGAAGGGTCAGGAACAGCATGGGAAGACTTGTGATGTTTTCGTCCTTCACTTGAAGAGCTGTCCTGGGATCTAGCCCTCTTGCTAGACGTAGAGGCTCTGTCATCCTCCTCAGCCGAAGAGGATTTAAGCCACAAAAGAAGCCTTGCCTCCCTATCCCTCAGAGTTTTGGCAGGGAAGGTACGGCAGATTTTACAATTTTTTGCCTCATGCTTAGGATGGAGGCAATAAATGCAATCCTTATGTTGATCATCAACATGGACCCTCTTCTTATCACAGGTCCTACAGGGTCTAAAAGGGCCTTCTTGTCAGACATGCTGAAGAAAGTTGAGAAGAAACTGAGTTGGCACTCAGGGAGACTCCCTTCCACACGACGTGCGGTGAAAATCTGAGGAGAACTGCCTCTGTTGGGAGTGTTCTAGAGGGTGCTGGTAGCTGATTGGTTGGAGCTAACCTTTAGTTCTTTTTCATTATAATGATGTAGATAGGCTACTAAGTTTTAGGCCTTAGGCCTTTTCTTTTAGCCTTCTACTGTTTATTTACTTTTGGCACTACTTTTGTAATTTACCGTGGGACTCCCGCCTCGACGACGGGGAATGATTCAGGCATGTGAATCTATGAAAGATACCCCAATACTGGATAACATTGGGCCTCAACACACTGCACCCGGCCGCCCTAGTGCCGCTGAGGGTGCAACAACAGTGCATCACTGACCCTGGGGGACCCCTGAGTCTAACCCCAGAACCCTAACTCAAAAGACCGATTACTTACCTCGAAACCGATAACTCGTTTTTCCTCATAGGATAACATTGACACTTTTTCTCCCAAAAAGTTTCTAAGTGTCGACTTTTGAAAACTAAGAATATTCCTTAAAAATCGCACAAATAACCTAAACGAATTTTCTCAACTATTTACAGGAAAGGTCCCAGTGCTGAATCTAGGTATCCAGCACTGAGTAGGAAAAGTAACGTAAAAGTAACTTACCTGTGAATTGAATTTCCTTCCATAGGATAACATTGGTGGTTCTATGTGAAAAAGTTTCAAAGTGTCAACTTGTGAAATACAAGAATATTCTTTAAAAATCGTACATCTAACTAAAACGCATTTTCTCAACTGTTTTCAGGAAATGTCCCAGTGCTGAATCTCGGATCCAGCACTGTGTTAGAAAAAGTAATCCGAAAAGTAATTAACTGCATTTTTCTTAAAAAGCCTATTCATTCCAATGTACTGCATTTGCTAAGTGTTGCATACTACTTCTCCCCTGTAAATCAAACAAAGTACAATTCCTATTGCTTTTTAAAACTGTTCAACATATAGCAGCTTATCACTGTAAAGTATTTCATGCTTACCTGTGCCAAGCCTGCTTGGTTCTAAAATAAAACAGTATATTTTTTTATACAAAACATTGGCCTAGAGTTCAGTTCTTGAGTGTGTGAATTCATTTGCTGACTGAGTGTGTACATCAAATGCTTAACACTGTCCTCTGATACTGCCTTACTGCTCGAACAAGCTACCACTATTAGCGAGTAAGGTTCTATCTGACCTTAACCTCTGCCTACCTCTGGAGTCACCTGGACCCTATACACACTATACCTCATTTTGGTGTAGTATATATAGAGCCAGTTTCTTACACTGTGGTGAAAGGAAGACCTTGCAAACAGGTGTTGAAGCACCCTCTGTCCAATTTGAGCTTCCTTATTCATTTGTATGTCCACACATTAATGCATTGTAAAGGTGTGTGGTGATGCCCATGTTGCTGCTGCGCAAATGGAATCAATGGGTACATTGGCCATAAATGCCAGCGTTGCTCCTTCCTTTCTAGTGGAGTGAGCTGTTGGTTGCATTGTTAGTTCATTTTTGGCATTGGCGTAACATAATTGGATAGCTTGTACTATCCATCTTGCAATAGTTGCTTTTGTGACAGCTGTTTCTGTGTTGGTATGTGCGTAAGCAACAAACAATTGCTTTGTTTTCCTGATTTGTTCTGTTTTCTGCAAATACAGTAAAGCCCTCCTTACATCCAGGGTATGGAGGTTTCTCTCTGCTTTAGTTTTTGGGTTCTGGAAGAAAACTGGCAGGAGAATGTTTTGATTTAAGTGATACTTAGATACCACTTTTGGCAAAAATTGTGGGTTAGTCTTTAAGATTACTTTATCCTTGTGGATTTGTAAGTAGGGTTCTTGTACCGTTAATGCTTGCAGTTCACTTACTCTTCGTAGTGATGTTATAGCAATGAGAAAGGCTGTGTTTAGAGTAATATGTTTGAGGTCCGCTGCATGCATGGGCTCGAAGGGTTGTGTCATCAGTTGAGAAAGTACTGTATTTAAGCTCCATGTTGGTACAGGAGAAGCTCTTGGTGGAGCAATTCTTTTTGCTCCTTCTAAGAACCTTTTGATGACTGGTCTTGTAAAAAAGCTTTTGCATGATTTTCCTCTTGTGTATGCCACTATGGCAGCAAGGTGCACTTTAAGGCTGGGAAAATTGATGTTGCTGTCCAAGAGGTAAGTAAGATATGTAATAACTGTTTCTTGTCTATTGATTGAACTAGTGTTGTTGTTAGCGGTGCACCATGCCAGATTTCCTGTGCAAGTTTGCTCAGGGGAAAGGACCTTGTTCCACCCGGATTGTTCAGGTAGAACATTGTAGTGGTAGTGTCTGTTTGTATTAAGATGGTTTTCCCCTGAATATGTTTCTGGAATGCCTTGAGTGCCAGAAAAACTGTTTATCTCCAAAACATTGATGTGTTTCGTGGAGTCCTGTTCGCTCCACGGACCATGAACATTTAGTTGAGATGTGCCCCCCCAACCGTTGAGGGATGCATCCGTGGCGACTGTCACAGATGGAGTTGGGTCCCTGAAAGGTCTCCCCTGTGCTATGTTGTTGGATGCCCACCATTGTATCACCATTGCACCCTTTGTGTAACAACCACTAGATCCTCCCAACTTCCTGTGGCTTGTGACCAGCTGTTGTTGAGCCATTCTTGAAATGGGCGCATGTGTAGGAGAGCGTGAGGGATAAGTGGGATACATGATGCCATCATGCCCATTAGTTTCATTACTTTCCTCACTGTCAGAGACTGTCCCCTCTGGTAGAGGGCTGCTTCGTGATGGATAGCTTGTATCCTGGCTTGCGTGGGATAAGCCTTAGCATTTGCTGTGTTCAGTCTTGCTCCCAGGAAGGTTCTCTCTTTCTGGTGTCGTAGAGGATTTTTTGTGGTTTATTGAGAAACCCAGGATTTGTAGCGTTTGAATTGTTTTTCGAACAGGATTGTGACATGTTTGTTTCACGAGTCCCCTTAATAGCCAGTCGTCTAAGTAGGGGTAGACGTGGATTTTCTCTCTTCTCAGGTGTGCCGCCACTGCGGCTAGACACTTTGTGAACACCCGTGGAGCCGATTTTATGCCGAACGGGAGCACTTTGAATTGGTAGTGTGCTCCGTTGTGCAGGAATCTTAGGTACTTTCTGTGCCTTTTGTTCATAGGGATATGCAAGTAGGCGTCCTTGAGGTCTATTGTTGCCAAATAATCCCCCTTTTGGATCTGTGGGATTATTTCTTGAAGGGTACACATCTTGAAGTGTTGTGTTAGTATGAACTTGTTTATGAATCTCAAGTTAATGATTGGCCTTAGAGTCTGGTCCTGTTTGGGTACTAGGAAGTATGGAGAGTAGTTTCCTTTGTACCATTCTTGTGTTGGTACCTTTTCTATTGCCTTTTTTAGGTATAGTTCTTTGACTTCTGCGTTTAGCAGTGTTTGTTCTGATCTGGTTAATTTTCTTGTTTTGGGTGGATTTGCAGGTGGTGTCTTTGTGAGCTCTATGCAATATCCGTATTGTACCAAATTTATTATCCAATTGTCTGTTGTGATCCTTTTCCATTGTGTGTGGAAAAAGGATATTCTTTCCCCCCACTGGTGTTTTGTGTGGGTCCTTTTCTGAGATTAAGTCAGTTAGAGCCACTTCCTCTTCCTCTAGAGGATTGGCCTCTCCCTCTGCCATTACCTCTTCCTCGAAAGGGCTGCTTCTGCTGTTGTTGCCTACCTTGATAGCTAGACTGTTGACCCATCAGTTGGTTTGGGTTCTGTCCTTGAGATTGTTGTGGCGTCTGCTGTCCTTGACCAAAGCTGCCTCTACCTGTGGTTTTTCTGTTAGAGAAGCCTCCTCTTTTAAAAGAACCTCTTTGCTGTAGGGCTCCCATTGCCCTTGCTGTTTCATTGTCCTTTTTAATTTGCTGAAGGGATTCATCCACTTCCTTGCCAAAGAGCTTCTCCGTTAAAAGGTCTGTTGATGATTGATGTCTGAACTTCTTGTTTAAAGCCAGAAATTATGAGCCAGGCATGCCTTCTGAGGATGGTTCCTGTGCACATTTGCCTGCTTGCAGTATCTGCTGCATCTAGGGCTGACTTTAGGCAGGTGTTAGCCACATTTTTTCCTTCTTGGACAATAGATTTTGCCCTCTTTTTGTCCTCCTCGGGGAGTTTGTTCAGCAATTCTTCTATTTCATCCCACTCGGGGTGGCCATATCTGATCAACAGGGCATTAGAGTTGGCAATGCACCACTGTGTTGCTGCCTCTTTTTCCATTCTCCTCCCCACCATGTCCATCCTTTTACTTTCCTTTTCAGGTGGTGGGCCTGTGTTGGAGACTGCATTGGCACTCCTCTTGGCTGTCGCGACAATAATAGTCAGGTACTGTACTTCCCTGAATATATTTTGGGTCTTTTGAGGAGGGTTTGTACTTTTTCTCTACTCTGGGGGTTATCCCCTTGTTTGAAGCTGGTTCTTTAAATGCTTCTTTGCCTTGGTCCAGGGTACTTGGCAGCCTAAAGAAAAAAAAATCCTCTTTTTCCTCTTTCTTCCCCACTTTGGTCTCTACTGAACAGAATGCAGTGGCAACACCCCTCCCACCCGTTCTAGAGGCTCATGGAGCATTGACTCCTATATATCCCAGTATGTATTCTCTCATTATGTTTATTCTACATACTAGACCACTCTCCACTCCATTTTTAGACGTCAGTATAGAGTGTGTGCTTTCGGTTTCAATATGTGTATGTCCAGTTCGTCATTTTTTCCACAGGTCACTACAATAATGATTAAATATAAGACTATGGCTAATAACACTATAAGTCACCATGTGGCTCATTTTTTACAGGTTACACGTGTTTGCGCTTAAGGAGGCGCAGTTTTACAGTTTTAATGAATTGTGCTTTCTTTTTCAGATTTACATTTAGAATACCAATGGGTATTGTATACAGTGCATGATCATTTGCATTTTCACTTATTTGTACATATCACTAGTTTCATTTTATTGATAGCAACATAATGAGTACTGAAGGGATCAGTTTCAGTCCTGATGAAGACGCCTCGGTGCTTCGAAACAAGTTGACTTGATTAGGAGTATCCGCACATTACACGCAGGACATTTCCGACCCACAGCTTTTAATAGTACCAGCTCCAGTGACCTATTAAAGTTTCTTAGTCCACAGGGGCCAGGTACTTTTTATTTCACTTTTTTCATTCACTCTTGACCCTTCCTCTCACTACCCCTACACCACACATAGTACTGAAAGATCAGTGCTCCCGCGTAGTCGCAGGTCGTAGCACGCCCCGTCCCGCAGCGGGGCGGTAAGACCCCTATGATGAAGCATGACACCAAGGGCCCTTTTGGTGTGTGAGGGGTATTTAAGCAAACACTGTGTGCGTCCAACCAATGTAGGAAACACTTTTTGACAGAGAGAATCTCAACCGATAGAACCCCTTCTACAGGTGGATCCTTGCGTTTTGTAATAGATTTCTAGAGGAGGACGTATCCACCTCAAGTGTCCGCTAAGGACACTACCTCTTCACTCCCTATTTTTGTTTTTTGTAACTACTTTGCAGCATAGGCAGGTATTGTGTTCCTCTTGAAGCTGGTGCCAGCGTTTCTAGCAAGAAACGTGTCCCCTTTTTCCTCCTCTAAGGGTACTCCCAATTGATTTGCTGCCCTTTGTGAGAAAGTGCCATCTTTCTTACATGGTATGCCCCCACTTTTTGCTGAATGGCTGATGTACTTTGACTGAGTGTGCCCTGGGCTCCTGCCAACCAGGTACCCAGGGCCTGTGTTCCTTCCCTAAAATTGCATTGATACCTACACCCAATTGACATCCCTGGCCACAGGTCAGCCCCTGGTAAATGGTACCATGGGTACCCAGGGCACTGTGACCAGGGAAGGCCCCTAAGGGCTGCAGCACTTGTTGTGCCACCCTTAGGGACCCTGCACCTTTACACACACACACTGCCTTTGCAGGCTGCGTGTCTTGGTGCAGGACAAAAGTGAAGAGTCGACATGGCTCACATCCCTGTGTGCCATGCCTACAAGCCACTGCCCTGGCCTAGGTCAGCCACCCCTCTAGCTGGGTGCACTATGCCAGTGGTGAGGGCATAGAGGCATGAGCCCTGTGCCCCTATAGTGCCCAAGTCCATTCTTGGGCATTGTAAGTGCAGTGCTGCCATTAAGAGTATATGGTGCTGGGAGTCTGTCATTACGAACTCCACAGCACCATAATGGCCCCACTGAAGACTAAGAAGTTTGGTATCAAACTTCTCAGCACATTAAACCCCCACTGATGCCAGTGTGGGATTTAATGTAAAACGCACTCCAGAGGGCATCTTAGAGATGCCCCCTGAAACCAACCCGACCTCCAGTGTCCGGACTGAGTGGCTGCCCAGGCTGCCACCACCAGACATGTTTCTGGACCCCTGGGTCGAGAGCCTCTGCTCTCAGGGGCCTGAAACAATGCACATCCCGGGACGAGGTGCCAAAGCATCCTCCCCCAGGATGGGCAGGGGGAGCTTCAAAGGCCTGCCGCCTTTGGAGTTTCCCCAGACCATTTGCTGCTTCCAGCAAACTGGTCCCCACTGGTTCTACCCCCACTCCTGGCGGGAGAACCGGCGGGAAAACCAGAAGCAGGAAATGGGTTGTGCCCACCTCTGCCAACTCCACCCCTAAGGTGGGGGAGGCGAGGTGAAGCACAAACTCGAGTCCCCGCCATCTTGAGGATGGGGGGACCTGGCCAACCAGGGACAGGCTCCTGCCCCCTCCCACTGGAGAGGAACAGAATAGGGGGTGTACCCACCCCAGGGAAGGGACCCATTGGTCCCTGCCCTTACCTACCTGTAACCACCCCTAAATTTAGTATTTAGGGGCTCCCTGAACCTTCCTTCCGGAGTTCCCAAATCCGAAAACAAGAAGAGAAGACGAAGCAAGAAGACCAGCCGTGCAGCTGCTAAAAAGGAGGCGACAACAACTGACTTGGCCCCAGCCCTACCGGCCTGTCGACCTCTGAACCTGCTCCTGCGGAATCCCGGCCTCAGCAACCTCACAAACCCCGGAGGACCTGACTTCTGTGCTACAGCCTTCGACCCAGGGACTCCCACGAGCAGTGGTACTGCTCAAAAGAAAACCTACCAAAGACCCGGCCCTGGCACGGAGCCGCGAAACCTGCACACTCTGCACCCGCCGAGTCCAGCCTGTGCCTGAGTGACCAGAGACCTCGAGGACGTCCCCCGGCGATTCTGACCTGGAATCCAGTGGCCAAGGACCCTCCTCGACGACCCAGACGACGCCTGCAGCCTCAGGACAAGGGACCCCTCCAACCGCGACCAGCAGGGGGTAAGATTTCCCGACCTCAAAGACACCCCTGCACCCGGCGCCCCACGGCCCCTTGTGCCCAACTCCTGGGTGTCTACCTATCCTCCAAGACCCCAACTTACCTCCTGAAGTGTTGGTCGTCCCTGAAGAATCACCGTCCCCGAGCCTGCAGCCTTTCTTCACCTTTCACGACCTCTATTGTTTAACATTGAGCGCCCGACGGCTCAAAAGCACCCTGCACCCAGCCGCCCGAGTGCCCCTGGAAGTGCAACCTCTATCCTAACCTACTTCCCTACTTGCCCTGAGCAAGTGACCAGGAGCCCAGCTCCCACAGTCGCGTGGCCTGCTTGCCAGCAGCCACCAACCCGGGGCCCCCCGCCTGCCATAGGATAACATTGGGCCTTCTCACTCTGCACCCGGCCGCCCCTGTGCCGCTGAGGGTGTAAAAACTGTACTTACCTGATCCTGGGGGACCCCTGAGTCTTACCCAGAACCTTAACCCTGCCAGTCAAGTACTTACCCGAAATCCGATAACTCACTTTTCTTCCATAGGGTTCCATTGACTGGTTTTCTGCGAAATTTCTTCTAAGTGTGGAGTTCTGAAACTTTAGAATATTCACCAAAAATCAACCGAGTCACGAAAACGAAAATACTCACCTAGTATTAGAAGGGGCCTCAGTGCTGGACCCGAGTGCCCAACACTGGCCCTAAAAAGTAATCGCAACGTTACTTACCGCTAACTCACTTTTCTTTCATAGGGATCCATTGACTGGTTTTCTGTGAAATTTCTTCTAAGTGTCGATTTCTGTATTATACAAATATTCTTTAAAAATCGAACAAACTACAAAAACGTAATTACTTACCTGATTTAAGTAAATGTCCCAGTGCTGAACCTAGGAGTCCAGCACTGGATTACAAAAGTAACGTAAACATACTTTGCTTGCACACTGTATTTCCTTTCATAGGATAACATTGGTAATTTTACCCAGAAAAGTTTCTAAGTGTCAGCTTTTGAAATATAGTAATATTCTTCAAAAATCACTACAATAACCAAAACGCTTTTTCTTACCTGTTTACAGGAAGTGTCCCAGGACTGAATCCAGGATCCAGTCCTGTGGTTAGAAAAGTGCTCTGCAAAGTAATCAATTGTAATCAAGCATAATTTTCCATTGAGCTCAATGTTGCATTGAATTTGACCCTGTGTTGCCTCTTGCACCAACTGTGATAACCACTATCAAAAAGTCTATTTCCTATCTGTAAGGTGAATAACCAAAGCATCTCATACTGAGAAAGTATATTTTGATTCTATTGTTGGTTCTAAAATAAAACAAGCATATATTTTTTTATATACAAACCATTGGCCTAGAGTTCAGTTCTTGAGTGTGTGGCTTCATTTGCTGACTGAGTGTGTACAACAAATGCTTTACACTGTCCTCTGATACTGCCTTACTGCTCGACCAAGCTACCACTTTGGAGAGTAAGGTTATATCTAACTTTAGCCTCTGTCAACCCTCTGGGGACTGTGGACTCTGTACACCCTGAACCTTACTTGGGTACAGTATATACAGAGCCACTTTCCTACACCCTTTTGACAATGTCATTTTAGAAAGCGATGTCATCTGGAGGTGAAGCTTTCGAAGGGTAGCTGAAAATCTCTTCTTCCGGGCTCTCGGTGTCGAGGTCGTTCCACTCTTCCTCGAAATTTTCTGAGTTTTCCTCCTCTTCTGGTATTTCTCCGTTATTTCTCGGGTTCTTCGCCTCGTTCTGGTGTCGGCGGAGAGTCGAAGATCCCTTCTTCCTCTCCTTTGGGGTCTTCTGTCTCTTCGGCGTCGACGTTCTCTGGTTCGGCTGCTGGTGTTATCGGGATTCGAAAAACCTTCAATGAGGCATCTAAGTCCTTTTGTAGGAGCGCTGCCATTTCTTCCTCGAGTCTTCTCCTTTTCTTTTCGACCTCGAGGACCCTCTCGGCGTCGGTGGCCAGAGATTTTCTTTTCTTCCCGACGTAGACGTTAGTCTTTGGCGGCGTAGTGCCCTTTTTGCGGGTTCGGTGTCGACCCTTTGTTTCGGCGTCTTCTGTAACCTTTGATTGGGTTACGTGGGGTTCTTTTAATCGCGGCTGACCTTTGATCGCCTTTTTGCTCGGCGTCGGGGCTGCCTTGTGCGCCTTATGTTCGTGGCCCTTTGCTTCCGACGGATCTTTATGGTGTCTTACCATCTCAGTCTTCTTTTCGGATCCTTAGCATTTTTCTTGGCGTGGATGTTTTCGGAGTCCCCTTCTAGGACCTCAACGTCCGATCCCTCGTGCGTTGACTCCGCTGGTGCTATATGTTCCTCCTCGTTGCTCGAGAAACCCAGGTCTCTCAGAGAGGTCTTCTTCGTTGTCTGCGACATTGTGGCGTAGTGGGTTTATCTTTGACTTGGGCGTGTCCTTAGTGTTTTTGGTAGGAACGCTGCGCATGCCTCACAGTCCTTGTGGTCTTCGGGCAGGTAGAGGTTGCAGACGTTGTGTGGGTCGCATTGAGCGTACTTGTGGTGGCTCTTGGGGCAGAACTTGAAGGGGGTATTCTTCATGGCCCCAACCTCGCCATTTGTGGACCGGAGTGGTCCTCTGGTCATGCCTTACTTACGACGTTGATGATTGATATTTCTTCGTTGACGTCGAAGTTCGATGATTTTCTTTGTTAATCTTCTTTTTCAAAGTTTTTAGGGAAAAATCGAAATTTTCTTCAGAGCTTCCCGTCTTACTTCCAGACCCAACGGCGGAAAAAAGAATCTAAAGATGGCCACCACGCACGTCGACCTCCAGGATACCCTCTGACGTCACACAGGGGACGTACCTGGCACCAAATGGTGGTCGACAGAGACCAAAACAAACAAGAAAAAAAAAAACAGACAATTCCGGACCCAACCACTAGATGGCGGAATGATGCACAGCATGTGAATCCAGAAAAGAATTTACGCTGCAAAACCTTGCTTCCTCAGACAAGAAGAAACTGCAACAAGAAGAAGGACCGAACAGCCGTGCAGCAGCTAACA
This sequence comes from Calotriton arnoldi, assembly GCA_963921515.1. Lineage (NCBI taxonomy): Eukaryota > Metazoa > Chordata > Amphibia > Caudata > Salamandridae > Calotriton > Calotriton arnoldi. Next base: position 356,247 of record CAWUFW010000652.1, read on the forward strand.
AGAGGAAGACAGCCACTGACTTGGTACCAGCCCTACCGGCCTGTCTCCCCCTCGAACCTGCTCCTGCAAACACCCGTTGTGTCCTGCAGCCAGCAACCTCGAAAACCCCGGAGAACCTGCCTGCCTTCACTTCCAAAGCCTGCTTCTCCCGTGAACACCGGATTTGTTCAACTGCAACCTCTGGCAGCAGCCGGAGACCGCGGATCCACCCCACTCTGCACCCGCCGTCCACGGCCCGAGCGGGCAAACACCACGAGGAGGTCACCCAGGCGACCCTGAACTGAGATCCGGTGACCCCTGACCTGCCTCCAGCCGACGCCTGCAGTCGAAATCCAGAAGGCCCCCTAACCGCAACCAGGAGCTGGTAAGAAGATTCGACCCCAAAAAAGGCACCCCTGCACCCGACGCCCCACGGCCTTGTGTGCCCAAACCGACGGTGCCTAACCAACACCTAACTTACCTCTCGAAGTGGTGGTCGCACCCAGAAGTCCTTCGTCTCCCTGCCTGCAGTGTTTTTGCCAACCGGAGGTTCTCCATAGGAAACAACAGGGATTCCGATGTCGAAACAGCACCCAGCCGCCCTAGTGCCGCTGAGGGTGCACCTTTGGTGCTAATTTGTTTCCCCATTTGCCCTGAGCTAAAGTCCAGGAGCTTTGCTCCCAGAACCCAGTGCCCTGCTTGCCAGCAGCCACCAACCGGAGGCCCCCTATCCCCCATTGGATAACATTGGGCCTCAACACTCTGCACGCGGCCGCCCTAGTGCCGCTGAGGGTGCAACAACAGTGCATCACTGACCCTGGGGGACCCCAGAGTCTAACCCCAGAACCTCAACACCAAAGACCGATTACTTACCTAAAAACCGATAACCATATTTTCCTCCATAGGATAACATTGACACTTTTTTTCCTGAAAAAGTTTTCAAGTGTGGAGTTTTAAAACCTAAAGAAATTCTTTAAAATTGTATGTTTTTACAAAAACGCTTTTACTCATCTATTTACAGGAAATGTCCCAGTGCTGCATCCAGGCATACAGCACTGAGTAAGAAAAGTAATCCAAAAGTAACTTACCTGCTATTTTACTGAAAATTCCATTGAAGTGAATGTACTGTATTTACAAGTGATTGCATTTCTCTGAAACAATACTGTAAGTCAAACCACAGTACATTTACAATTGCAATTGAACTGTTACACAATCAGCATTTATTACTGTAAAGTATTTATTGCTTACCTGTGCCAGGCGTGCTTGGTTCTAGAAATAAAATAACTAAAAGATTATTTTTATACGAAAACAATTGGTCTGAAGTTCAGTCTTTGAGTGTGTGAATTCATTTGCTGACTGAGTGTGTACAACAAATGCTTAACACTGTCCTCTGATACTGCCTTACTGCTCGACCACACTACCACAAATAGAGAGTAAGGTTCTATCTAACTTTACCTCTGCCTACCTTTGGGGATCCACTGGACTCTGTGCACACTATACCACACTTTGGTATAGTATATACAGAGCCTGCTTCCTACACCTCTCTTCCTCCTTAGAAGGATGCAGAAATAAGGTGGGGAAAGTGATGGTTTGACCAATGTGGAAAGAAGTAACCACTTTAGGAAGAAAAGAGGGTCGAGTTCGAAGGACAACCTTGTCTGGATGAACCGCCAGAAAAGGAGGTTTCGAAGAAAGAGCCTGGAGCTCACTCACTCTGCGAGCAAAAGTGATGGCAACCAGAAAGGCAGTCTTTAAAGTGAAGTCTGAGGGGACAATTATGTAGCGGCTCAAAGGGAGCGCACATAAGAAAAGTAAGAACCAAGTTCAAGTCCCACTGAGGAAAGGAAGGAGGAAAAAGAGGAGTAATGCTCTTAAGAAAGCGATTTACAACAGGGGACTTAAAAAGAGAAGGCTGATCAGGAAGCCTAAGAAAGGCTGAAATGGCTGAGAGATAGCAAGTGCCCAGAGCAGAGCCCTGCTGGGCCAAAGAAAGGCGGAACAAGAGAACCTCAGAAAGAGGGGCAGAAAGGGGATCCACAGCCTTTGCTGCGCACCATGCCACAAATTTGTTCCCTCTGCAGGCGTATACCGTCTTAGTGGAGGGACGCAAGGCTGCCAAGATAACATCACAGACTTCGGGAGGAAGGTCGAATGCTGTCAACTGTCGCCGCTCAATCTCCACGCAAGGAGGTGGAGGCTGGACAGGTCCGGGTGGAGGACCGTCCCCTTCTGCTGCGACAGAAGATCCTCCCGAAGAGACAGTCTGATCGGAGGATCGATGGCCATGTGTAGCAGCTCGGGATACCAGACTCTTCGTGCCCAATCCGGAGCCACAAGAATGACTTGAGCCCGGTCGCGCTTGATCTTCTTGAGCACTCTGGGCAGAAGTGGTATAGGCAGAAAGGCGTAAAGAAGACCGCAACTCCACTCGCGACGAAAAGCGTCGCCTAGCGAGTGCTGCCTTGGAAATTCCAACGCGCAGAATTGCTGACATAACGCGTTCTCTTTGGTGGCGAATAGATCTAACCAAGGCTCTCCCCACTGCCGAAAGAGACCTTCCACCAACTCTGAGTGAAGACGCCATTCGTGACCCATCATGCACCTGAGTTCGTCCGCCCTGGTATTCAGTGAACCTGCCAGGTGTTGAACCACCAGGGATATTTTCCAGCCATGTCCAGAGACGGAGAGCCTCTTGACATAGGGTCCACGACCCCACCCCGCCCTGTTTGTTGCAGTACCACATGGCGGTGGTGTTGTCCGTGAACACCTGCACTACTCTTCCCCGGACAGAAGGAAGGAATGCTTTCAGCGCAAGACGGATCGCCCGGAACTCCAGAAGGTTGATGTGGAGACCGGACTCTGCCAGAGGCCTCTGATCGCCGCCTCTCCCATGTGGCCGCCCCACCCCAGAAGTGATGCGTCCGTCACCACTGTGAACTCCGGTTGGGTAAGGGAGAGTGATCTGCCGTTGACCCAATCCTAGTTTGTCAGCCACCGCTGCAATTGTCGTGCAGTGCCCTCCGAGATCTGAACGCAATCGGACAGATTCCCGATACTGTGCCCACAGGAACTTCAGGTCCCACTGCAGAGCCCGCATATGCCACCTGGCATGATCTACCAGCAGGATGCAGGAGGCCATGAGGCCCAGTAGCCTCAGGGTCATTCTGACCGAAACCCGGGATAGAGGCTGAAAGATCGGAATCATAGCCCGAATATCCCGGGCTCACTGCTCGGGAGGATAAGCCCAAAACTGCGCCGTGTCCAGAACCGCTCCGATGAGAAGGAGCTTCTGAGAGGGAGTCAGGTGTGACTTCGGCACGTTGATAGTGAAACCCTACGAATGCAGGAGATCCGCCGTAGTCTGGAGGTGGGAGACTACTGCCTGGGGCGAGCACGCCTTCAACAGCCAGTCGTCGAGAAAGGGGAAGACTGGAACTCCTGATCAGCGCAGTTGAGCTGCGACCACCGCCATCACTTTCGTAAATACACGAGGGGCGCTGGTAAGGCCAAAGGGGAGCATGGTAAACTGAAAGTGCTCTTGGCCTACCGTGAACCGTAGGTAACGCAGGTGGGCCGGCAGGACAGCGATGTGAAAGTAAGCGTCCTGCAAGTCCAACGCTACCATCCAGTCTCCAGGGTCGAGGGCAGACAGGACCTGAGCTAGTGTCAACATTTTGAACTTTTCCTTCCTGGGAAAGCGGTTGACGGTCCTGAGATCCAAGATAGGACGCAGGCCTTTGTCCTTCTTGGGCAACAGAAAGTAGTGGGAATAGCAACCACAACCTACTTCTGGAGCAGGAACTCACTCGATAGCCCCCTTGGCCAAGAGAGCCGTAACTTCCTGTTGGAGAAGGGCCAAATGATCCTCCAACATGCGATGGTGTTGAAGTGGCATGGATGGAGGGGTAGTCTCGAAGGGGAGGGAGTAGCCCCATTGGACTATCTGCAAAACCCACCTGTCTGACGTGATGGTGCGCAAGTGGGGGAGGTGATGGCGAATCATGCCGCCCACTGGCGATTGGTGGCCCTGAAAGGTCGGACTAGGAGGGTTTGGAGGCTGCTGAAGAAGGGGCGCTGGTGGACTGGCCCGCTCGCTGGCCCCCAGACCCACTACGGTGGGTCCCACGTCCCCGGCCGCGCAGGGGCTGGACTGCTTGCGACGGCCTGTGGCCCTGGGTGGGACGTGGCGGGACACCCCTTCCGTAGCCACGAAAGGGGCGAAAAGCAGACTGCGCAGGGCGGGTGGAGAGGCCCAAGGACTTGGCTGTAGTCCGGGAGTCCTTGAAGCGCTCTAGCGCGTTGGCTACTTTGTCGCCGAACAGGCGACGGCCATCAAAAGGCATGTCCAGCAAGGTAGCTTGGACATCCCCGGAAAAACCAGTCGACCTCAGCCAGGTGTAGCGTCGAATGGCTACCGAAGTTGAAATCGTCCTGTCTAGCGAGTCGGCGGTGTCCAGTCCACATCTTATGGTGAACTTGGCTGCGTCTCTCCCCTCGGCGACTGCATGGAAGAGCATGGCCCGGGCCTCCTGCGGGCACTGTGGCAGCACCTGCGCTACCGTATCCCACACAGAGTGGGTGTAACGGCCCAACAGACATGCGGTGTTCACCGACCGCAGTCCCAAGCTGGAGGAAGAAAACATCTTCCCAAGATGGTTCAGCTTTTAGGATTGCCTATCAGGGGTTGCGTTAGGGAATGCGCCTTTGGACGTAGAGGCTTGGACCACCAAGCTCTCAGGGGTGGGGTGTTGGGAGAGGAAAGAGGGGCCGGGCGGTGGCGTCGGGCAATCATCCTATCCACAGGAGCCCCTGTGTTGGGCCTGGACCAGCTGCCCAAAAAGATGTCAGTAAGGGCTTCATTGAAAGGCAGCAGGGGCTCCGAAGAGCCGCTGCCGGTTGAAGCACCTCCGTCAGGAGATTCGTCCTGACCGCCACATGAGGTAGCTCGAGGTTGAGGGCCTCGGCCGCCCTACACAACACTACTGCGTATGAAGCACCCTCCTTTGTAGCCACGGTAGGAGGAGACAGCATGCCAAGGTCTGGGGAGGTATCCAAACCACTGGCGTCCCCCAACTCCTCTCTCCAGTCCAGTTCAATGAACTGGTCAGCCAAAGGGTCTACAGACCCCTCCCAGTCCTCCTCACCCTCCTCTGGTTGGCAATCTGGCCTGTAGGAAACACCAGGGTCGAACAGAGGTACAAAAGTAACGCTCGGCGCCGGATCCGGCGTCGCTCGGCGCCGGATCCGGCGTCGGTCGACGCCGCTCCGGCTCCGTGTCCAAGTCACGGTGGAGGCCGGGGTTGACGCCGGCTGGGGATCCAACCGGCGTCGGAAGCGGACATGGTGCCGGTGGAAACGGCTCTGGGGGCGGCGTGATAAGATCGACTGGCGCCGATCCGGATCCAGGCCTGGATCCAAGGGGACCCTGCGGTGCCGGGGCTGCCAGCGTCGAAGGCCCAGGGCCGCCAGCCGAGTCCGCAGGGCCCGAAGGCGCGCCGGCGGAGTCGGGCTGCCCAAAGATGGCATGCATCGCTTCGTAGAAACTCCAAAGCTGGGCAGGGGTCGCTCCGGCTCCCGGAAAAGGAGGCTAACTCTGAGTCGACCCTTCAGGCTCCGCACGCAGAGCCGCCGGACGGGCACCGTCCGCATCCCTCGTCGCGTCGGCTGACGGACGGGGAGAAGTCTTAGAGCGACGATGCTTCTTCGACTTCTTCTTGTGCTTCGACTTACCTGAGTGCGAAGTCTTCGATGACGAGTGGTGGTGACTCCGCGACCGGTCCCTCGACCTCCCACGCGACCGGGACCTCGAGCGGCACGAAGCAGACTGCCGGGCCTCGAGAAGCTTTCGGGAACGCTTCCGCAAAGACTTCGGATTCATGGTCCAGCAGTCGGAGCACGACTTGGGATCATGTTTGCGCTCCAGACACCAAAGGCACACGCGGTGCAGGTCCGTAACCGACATCAGCTTGCGACAGGTGTCGCAAGCCTTGAAGCAGGGCCGAGGACAACTGGACATCCCTGCATGCACCAGGAGTCGAAGACTCAAAAAACGGTGCCGACAAAAGTAAAAAAAAAAAAAAGTCAGTCAAAAAGTGACTGAAGGTACCGCTCTCTCCGGATCTGCACTGGCTGGGGCGAAAAAATAAAGAACTGACATCAGCGTGCGTGGGCAGCGTCTAAGTAGCTACCGCGACGTCATCCCGGCGACCACGACGCCACCGACGTACGCGGAGCCGACCGACGCCACCTTTCGACGCGCATGGGTACTGCTGACGAAAAAATTCACTGGATCCAGTCTGACGGGGGTAATTCTAAAGGTAAGGAATATATAACTAATTGTCTCTTTCATATAAGGTAGGCAGAGGTAAAGTAGATAGCACCTCACTCTTCATTTGTGGTAGTGTGGTCGAGCAGTAAGGCTTTATCAGAGGACAGTGAAGCATTTGTTGTACCCACTCAGCAAATGAATTCACACACTTAAAGACAACTTCAGACCAATTGTTTTTGTATAAAAATATTTTTATTTTTTTTATTTTCTAGAACCAAGCAAGCCTGGCACAGGTTAGCAATAAATACTTTACAGTAGTAATGCAGTTTGTAAATAGTTTAAATTGCAATTGTAAATGTACTTTGATTTGATTACAATAGTGTTACTGATAATGCAATGCTTTTCAGAATACAGTACATATACTTTGTATAGGTTTTTTTAGTAAAATTACAGGTAAGTTACTTTTGAGATTACTTTTCTTACACAGTGTAGTATACCCGGATACTACACTGGGACATTTCCTGTAAACAGGTAAGTAAAATCGTTTTTTTAGTACAATTTTAAAGAATTTCTTTAGGTTTTCCAACTCCACACTTAAAAACTTTTCACAGAAAAACAGTCAAGGTTATCCTATGCAGGAAAATAGTGTTATCGGTTTAAAGGTAAGTACTTTGTTGTGGGAGTTCGTGTTCTGGGGTTAGACTCGGGGGTCCCCTAGGGTCAAGGATGCACTCTTGTTACACCCTCTGCGGCACTAGGGCGGCCGGGTGGAGAGTGCCGAGGCTCAATGTTATCCAATGGGGGATAGGGGGCATCCGGTTGGTGGCTGCTGACGAACAGGCCACTGGGTTGTGGGAGCAAAGCTCCTAGGGTTAAGCTCAGGGCAAATGGGGGTTTAGGCCAGCACAAAAGATGCACCCTCAGCAGCACTGGGGCGGCCAGGTGCAGAGTGCTGTTTTGGCGTCAGAAGCCCTGTAGCAAAAGCACTGCAGGCTCGGGGACGAAGGTCTTCTGGGTGCGACCACCACTTGGAGAGGTAAGTTGGGATCTTGGAGATTGGTTAGGCACCGTCGGTTGGGCCACCCAAGGCCGTGGAGCGTCGGGTGCAGGGCTGCCTTTTAGGGTCGGATCTTCTTACCAGCTCCTGATCGCGATTGGGGGGACCTTCCGGTTTGAGGCTGCAGGCATCGGCTGGAGGCTTGAGGCAGGTCAGGGGTCGCCGGATCTCGGGTCAGGATAGCCGGGGGAACCTCCTCTTGGTGTTGGGCCACTCTTACTCGGGCCGTGGGTGTCGGGTGCAGACCCGCCGATCCTTGCAGAGCTGGAGTCTGCCGTTTGAACAAATCCGGTGTTCACGGGAGACAGTTTTATTTTTATTTTTTATTTTTTTTTAAGGCAGGCAGGTTCTCTGGGTTCTTGAGGCTGCTGGCTGCAGGACACACCAGAGTTTTGCTTCTGCGGGTTCGAGGTGGGGACAGGCCGGTAAGGCTGGGGCCAAGCCAGTGGGCGTACTACTCCTCAGCTTCGGAACGGCTGTTCGGTCATTCTTTCCTTCCTGTAGTTTCTTGTCTGAGGAAGCAAGGTTCAGGGGTGCCCCTAAATACTAGATTTAGGGGCGTTACAGGTAGGTAAAGGGCAGGGACCAATGGGTCCCTTCCCAGGGGTGGGTACACCCCCTATTATGCCCCCCACCAGTGGGAGGGGGGCATAAGCCTCACCATGGTTGGCTGGGCCCCCCCCCATCTGCAAGATGGTGGGGACTGAGTGTTGTGCTTCACCTCGCCTCCCCCACCTGAGGGGTGGGGTTGACAGAGGTGGGCACACCTCCCTTCCTCACTTGGTTTTCCCGCTGGTTCTCCAAGCCCAAAGTGGGGGTCAGAACCGGTGGTGACCAGTTGCTGGAAGCAGCAAAAGGCATGGGGAAGCTCACAAAGGTGGCAAGCCTTGTAAGCTTCACCTTCGTGGACCCTGCCCATCCTGGGGGAGGAGGCTAGGTACCTCGTAACAGGATGTGCATTGTTTCAGGCCCCACAGAGCAGCAGACTCTCGACCCAGGGGTCCAGAAACATGTCTTGTGGTGGCAGCTGAAAGCAGCCACTCAGCCCGGACACTAGTGGTAGGTCGTTTTTCAGGAGTATCTCTAAGATGCCCTCTGTGTGCATTTTTCATTAAATCCCACACTGGCATCAGTGTGGGTTTAATGTGCTGAGAAGTTTGATACCAAAGTTCTCTGTTTTCAGTGTAGCCATTATGGTGCTGTGGAGTTCGTAATGACAAACTCCCAGCACCATATACTCTTAATGGCAGCACTGCACTTACAATGTCTAAGAATGGACTTAGATACTGTAGGGGTACAGGGCTCATGCACCTGTACCCTCACCACTGGTATAGTGCACCCAGCTAGAGGGGTGACTGATCTATGCCAGGTCAGTGGGTTGTAGGCATGGCACACAGGGATGTGTGCCATGTCGACTCTTCACTTTGTTCTGCACCAAAACACGCAGCCTGCCAAGGCAGCGTGTGTGTTTAAGGGTACAGGACCACTAAGGGAGGCACAATAAGTGCTGCAGCCCTTAGAGGCCTTCCCTGGTCACAGTGCCCAGGGCACCTGTAGTACCATTTACCAGGGACTGACCTGTGGCCAGAGTTTTCCAATTGGGTTTGGTCTTCAATGCACTTTTAGGGAAATTACATAGGCCCTGGGTACTTGATTGGCAGGATCCCAGGGCACACTCAGTCAAAGCACATCAGCAGTTCAGCAAAAAGTGGGGGCAACCATGCAGAAAGAGGGCACTTTCTCACCCATTTGTCTGTAGTTATGGACTGCCAAATGGGGAGGAATTGTTGCAGTCTTCCCCCGACAGGTGTGGTATAGTCGGGGGAAGGGTGGGGAAGTCACTGCTTATTAGGGGAAGGGGAATTACAGGGCGTACTGATTTTTCCTCTACCCTTAGGATTGTTACCTCTAACCTCCTCGAAAGAATCCTCTTGAAGGAGATGACTGGTTGTTACTCTTACAGGTGGCTGTATTTTGGTCTGAGGTTGTGGTCTTAGACCCTGCTCGGTAAATGGACCGACGAAAGGAACCTCTATTGGAAGGGAACTGGAGTGCTCCCAAAGATTTGGCGACTTTGGTGTCCGTTTTCATTTTTTCTAAAGCCTGATCAACATCAGGTCCAAAAAAATATGTTTTTTGTCGAATGGTGTGTTCAGAATGAATTGTTGGACCTTGGGCTTAAATCCAGAGATCCTTAACCAAGAATGTCTCCTAAGAAGAATGCTGGTATTGACCTCTCTAGCTGCAGTCTCAGCAGAAGTCCAGGGCTCTGGTTTTATGCTCATATGGAAGATATTGAAGCAGCTGCTCCATTTGGTCCCAGTGAGCCCTCTCGTATCTGGTTAAAAGGCCCTGCGTATTTGCAATGCTCCAGTGACTGGCAGCTTGAGCCACTATGCGCTTGCCAGAAGCATCAATTAACTTGGACTCTTTATCCGGTGGAGGAGCGTCCCCAGATGTTTGGGAATTCGCCCTTCCACAAGCATTAGATAAAACTAGTGAATCTAATGGTAATTGCCCCTTTATAAATACTTTATCATTTAGGGAGGCCTTATATTTTTTATCAACTCTAGGAGTTAATGTGTGTGCAGGCACAGGATCCTTAAAAATGCCATCTGCGTGTCTCATCATGCCCTTAAGCATAGGAAGTGTGTGCGACGACCTGTGTGTGGACCCTATAGTTTCAAACAAAAAATCTTCCTCTAATGCCTCTTTGTGTACTGCCACCCCATCTGGGGGCGATGGCTTGGCAGGGTAAAGGTCTGGGTCGTTATCTGTTGGGGGATCACTAGTATAATAGGACCATGGGTCTAGTGGTGAATGTGTACCCTCATCAATATCATGGTGAGATTGTGGAGAATCCGGAGGTGTAATTTGTAAAGGATCTGAAGGTGGAGTGGGTGGCGGTGGCAGATGAAAAGGACTGGTGGCAACAGATTTTCTCTTTAAAGGAATCTTGTAATGAGTGTCCTCATCTGGAAGTTTGTGTTTTTGAGGTAGTTTAGTATGTATACGACCTGTGTCAGGGTTAATATAGAGTTTGTTTTCGATCCTTTTTTAGTGGGACAATGTCTAAATTCGGATAGGACGAGGCATGTTTTGTTTTCGGTGCCGACATGTGATGCTCTTTGGAAGCGGAAGATTTCGGTCTCGAAGGCTGTTTCGCTTTCGGCGTGGAACGTTTCGGCTCAGAGCTGGATTTCTGCTTGGATCCGGATGGTTTCGGATCTGAAGAGGACTTCTGGTGAGTAGGTATGGAGCCGGAAGGCTTGACAGTGTTTTTCGGAGCCGAGCCTGGAGGCGAGGTGTCGGAAACGTCATCTCGGTGCCGACCTTGGCCAGATGGCAGAGGTAGCGCCGAAGACTTGTCTTTTTTCTGGGGAAGTTGGCGGGGCAGGGGGTCTTCGGTGCTCACATAACCTCGTCCTTGCGGTAATTCCTCGACGTCCAGGTCGATCTCGAGGTCTGAGCCGGAGTCCTGGCTGGAGAAGATTTCTTCTTCCTCCACCGCTGATGCCCCATTTTCTTGATCGGAATGTTCACCGAAGAGGTCCGTTGTGTCTTCGATGCTTTGACGCTGCACTTCTTGACGTCGGAACCGACGATCTAGAAGAGTTTTCTTCGATCTAAATGATTTGCAGGCGTCACAGTCTTCTTCCTTGTGCTCTGGAGACAAGCACAAGTTACACTCTTTGTGTGAATCAGTGCGTGGATACTTCGCGTGGCAGTGAGGGCAAAATTTGAAAGGTGTCCGTTCCATCGACGGAGAGCTGACTCGGTTAGGCCAGAAGGCCGTCCACAAAACACTACACGGAGAAGTGGAAACATGTACGAAAACAATACCGTCGAGGTAGAGAGGGTTGCGCGTCGAGGGGAACCGAAGAACGATTTCAAATCGGAGCGCGGCAACACACGTCCAAACCCTTTGGCGGGAAAAAAACTATCTAACAATGGAGTCTATGCCTATGCGCACTATCAGCGAAAGGAGGAGTTACCTTACCTCCTGACTAGGAAAGACTTCTTCGAAGAAAAACAACTTGCAAACATCCAGACCCAACACTAGATGACAGGAGTATGCAAAGCATGTGTATCTACAGCACACATGCCTCGAACAAGCATGTGTCAACATGGGGTTGTTCTTCCCTACGAAAAACTACCAACCTCAGACATTTTATAACACTCAGCACCAGGAGAAGGCTAAAGAGATACATGTGCCTGAATAACCAGACTTCAATTCGGAGAAAACTCAAAATGAAAAATATTAGAATGACTAACCAGGTTGGTGCAAGTACATTTTGGTGATTTTGCAAAATGAAGAAAAATCTAGTTCACAAAGATTGATGAAAAACTAGAAAAAAACTGCGCAGTAAAAGAGAATAAAGGAGACCAGAAAATGGCACAAAATGAGCAATGAGAAAGGGGAAGGGGAAGGATTAACAGAAAAGTACATGTCGGAAAAGAACTACAAATGCAAAAGTAGGGATAGAGTCACTAGAACATAGGTAGTGGTAAAATGTTTTATGTAAGGGTTAGCACTATGGAATATTCAGTGGTTGATATGCTATAGCATAAGTAGCAATGGACTACATGCAAGATAGGACGCCAAATGTTTGAGTAAGAGAATAGCTATTAGGATGCAGGCAGACGTAGATAAGGTTATAGACCGTAGTAAAAGTACTGGTAAACAGGTGGGGTAGTCATAAAGGGAATAGATAAGTGTAAAGGTGTCTGGGTACAGGCATGGGTTGAGGTTCAATGGTAAAGGTACTAGGTATAGATACGAGTAGAAATGTCAAAGTGAAGGTGAGGATGGGAACAGAAGTAGAACAGTGAAGGGTATAGGTGTGGAAGATATAAAAGTGCAGGTAGTATGTACACGGAGCAATGTACGTACAAGCAAATATGCAGGGGGTAGAGAAACTAGGGTATGATGAGGTACCGGTGATTGGGTATAGGTAGAATCTTAGTAAAAAGGTAGGAGTACTATTTTATAGGCACAGACAGATAATACAGGGTACAAATATCATGTATTTTTAGTGGTATAGGTAACTAGGGCATATTCATTGGTACAGGTGCTTGAATAAAGGCAAGGTCATTAGCAAAGAAGCATAGGTAGGGTAAGGATAATACAGTATAGGCACAGGTTGAAATAGGAGGTAAAACTGCCATTTATTTTTAGGAGTACGGATACTAGGCGCTAGAGTGCTAGGAGTCTGTAGATGCATGAGGGAAATGACAGGAGTAGAGAAATTAGGATATAAGTAGGGATGTAGCTACTCACATTGGGAGTTGTAGAGGTATAGGAGGTGGGGGTAGAAAAAGACAGGCATAGTTAGGGGTTTACATACAAGGGTATAGGCAGAGTGTGGGGACAATAGTGTATGAGTAGTTGTAGACTTTTAGGGGTACAGGTGAGGTAAAGTTACAAGGGTATAAGCAGAAGTAAAGAGCACAGAGGTAAAGAATAAAAGCAAAGTTGAGGGAGAACCCACGGTGATATAAAAAGAGTCAAAGAGATAAAAGATGGAAGGGAAGAAGGAGGGCAGACAGGTCAAAAAGGGAAATAAGGATCTAGGAGGGATTTTTTTCCACATAAGTTGGATTCAGAAAGATTCAGCCGACTTCTTAAGAATGTAAATTAGTTGAAAAAATATGAAGAAACTGGTCACAGGGAAAGTTTCTCCAGAACAGTTTTCCTCAAATATGTTTTTCACCATAATCACATACTTTTTACCCTCTTCTGTGCAAGAGCTTTTTTCAAACACCACAAGAGTGAGGACTAAACAACTATTGGGAACAGGAATGGGGGAGGCGTTTGGGGAGTTTTCAGAGACTAGGCGCAACCGTTGAAAAGAAACCCTGCACAAAAAGTCCTGAGCCTTCTAACATTCCTGAGACTGTAGAACATTCCATCAAACAATCCAATTCATCACACAATCATGCTGTGTAAATGTGCTAAGGAAATATGGAGTCTAATTACTCCCATAAAAATAGTATGAGAGGGAGCTAATGACCAAAGGGGCTAGGAACTCGGAGATTGGTTCCGACATACGGCGCGCAAATTATCCAACAAGAAAAGAGGGTGTTGCCCCCATAATCAAGAGCAAACGAGCGTGAAAGGATAACTCGCCCTAAACAGGTCTCACCAAAGATCATTTGATTCTTTATCAATTAAGTTGGAAGAGGAGGAGTGTTAAAAACATGTACACAATTAAGAAGTAAGAAGATACCCTTTTGGATGCTAATAAATAATTTATATTGATTCGAGAGAGTAAAATATACCTGTCTTGAAGAAGGTGGTCAGAATTGGTTGAATACTGCTGAAACACTTCAACACATATACAAAGCCAAATTTAAAGAACGTACTGGCACAGTAGATGAGGGATACCAATCATGTGGTTGTATTGATTGATTGTACAATTAGCTGATGCATTTATGACAAAGTGTAATTGTCTCGTGTGTTCTCTTTCTCTCTTTTTTATGGTGTGGATTTTTAATTATGGTATATCAATTTTTACATTAGTCTGTTAATTGTCTTATTGCATTTGTAATAGATTGACATTGGAATTGTTTCCAAAGAACGCCTGCTTTTCTTAAATATTTTCTCATATGAATAATGATCTTGTTGCTCTATATATTCCTGCTGGTGGGTTCACATTTATGTAAATGTGATTAAGTATTGACCAATGAAGTGTGTGGCGACTGATATGCGAGTGCATTGGTCGGGGAAAGGCTAGAAGCCAAAGGGAATATTTGCAGATTTGATAGTCTAATTACTCCCGACATAGTGCTGTGGAAAGCACCCAAATGATGAATGTGGGAGGAGAAGTCCATGCTGCAGAACTGTGATCAGTTAGCAATCTTATTCCACACTTGTTTAAAATGTTGCTCATTTTTTTCATTCCTTCACTGAAGTACACTGTCGTGGTCAAGTTAACTGATGAAAACCTTACCTGTGCCTAGAAGATGATGGTGTTCTCCTCCTCCTTGATCGGGACCTTGATCTTGAATGCCTTCGCTTATCATCTTTCTTATCTAACAAATAAGAAATATTGGAGAAAACATGCAGTAAACGTCAAATGAATGTACAAGATTGATGCATGAAAAATAAAAATAGCACTATTTTGTGCCCATATAAATCAAACTTATTATCTGTAATTTCTGATCCAGAAGCAAATCCCTGCAGAATGATCTTGTTTGCTGCCTCATAAAATGTTTCAACACAACATACACAAATATTGATGCACAACCATTTCAAGCACTAGAGATAGTGAGGAAGAGTAGTCAATCTACTGCCAAAGCCAACATACAAGAGATGTAGAAGATGACAAACTCTTAAGGTTGATTATATGGATCATTGCTACAGTAGGAAAGTGCCCCTTTGTGACATGGTCACCCCCATTTTTGTGCCTGGTATTTGATGGAACTTTGAAGGGCAGTTGGTTCCTGCTAACCTGGTCCCCAGTACGAGAGTTCTTTCCCAAAAACAAGGTAACTGTGCAATTGTTCCACAATTGTTAAGACCCTAGTAAATGGTATTCCGGTTACTGACTCCAGAAACTTGGGACCAGTTACTGAGGGCATGGGTACTAAAAAAGGGTACCTAAGGGCTGCAGCATGTATTGTGCCACCCTAAGGGACCCACCACCTAACTCATGCAGACAGCCATTGAGGGCTGCGTGAAATGGTGCAGACAAAAGAGAAAACACAATATGGCATACACCCTGTGTGCCATGCCCCCAGACACTGTATGCAATATATGTAAGTCACCCCAACAGCAGGCCTTGCAGCATTAGGCAGGATGCACTATAGTACATGTGTGGTCGTATCTTCATGAGCAGCTATGCCCCTGTGCTGTCTAGTTCAATTACTAGATAGTACAAGTGAACAGGGAAGCCATCTTAAGTACATGTACTGGGCACTGGTCATTACGAGTTCCCCAGCTATATCATGGCTTCACTGCAACATATCGGGAAGATATCTGTGGCAGGGGAGCTTCAAAGGCCTTGCCGCCTTTGTAATGCGACCGCCAGCCTCTCCTGCTATCAGGTGCAGGCCCCCTTCCTGTCTACCCTCCTTTTTGGCACGAAGACAGGCGGGAAAAATTAGCCAGCCCAGAAGGTGTGCCTGTGAGAAAGTGCCATCTTTCTTGCATGGTATGCCCCCACTTTTTGCTGAATTGCTAATGTACTTTGACTGAGTGTGCCCTGGGCTCCTGCCAATCAGGTGCCCAGGGCCTGTGTTCCTTCCCTAAAACTGCATTGAAGCCTAAACCCAATTGGCATCTGTGGCCACATGTCAGCCCCTGGTAAATGGTACCCAGGGGACTGTGACCAGAGAAGGCCTCTAAGGGCTGCAGCACTCATTGCGTCACCCTTAGAGGCCCTGTACCCTGACACACACACACTGCCTTTGCAGGCTGAGTGTCTTGGTGCAGAACAAAACAGAGAGTCGACATGGCACACATCCCTGTGTGCCATGCCCACAAACACACTGCCCTGGCATACCTCAGTCACCCCTCTAGCTGGGTGCACTAAGAACAAGAAAGAAGACCTGCCGTGCAGCTGCTCACAAAAGGAAGACACCAACTGACTTGGCCCCAGCTCTACAGGCCTGTCGACCCTCGAACCTGCTCCTGCTAAATCCCGGCGTCTCCAGTGGTCAGCAACCTCGAAAACCCCGGAGGACCTGACTGTCTTGTGACTCTAAAAGAACTGGGACTCCCACGAGCAGTGGTACTGCTCAAAGCAAGTAACCAACCCCTGGTGCCAGCCAGGAACCACGACTCCTGCACACTCTGCACCCGCCGAGACCGGCCTGTGCCTGAGTGGACAAAGCCCACGAGGACGTCCCCCCGGCGACTGTGACCCAGAATCCAGCACCCAAGTACCCTCCTCGACGCTCCGGACGACGCCTTCAGCCTCAAAACCAGGGACGCCTCCAACTGCGACCAGCAGAGGGGAAGATTTCCCGACGCGAAAAGACACCCCTGCACCCGGCGCCCTGCGGCCCCCTGTGCCCAACTCCGGGGTGCCTACCTATCCTCCAACTACCCAACTTACCTCTCGAAGTGGTGGTCGCACCTGAAGAATCTCCGTCCCCGAGCTTGCAGCCTTTGTTCAACTTCCAGCTTCTCCATTGAAATACATTGAGCGCCCGACGGCTCAAAAGCACCCTGCACCCAGCCGCCCGAGTGCCCCTGGGAGTGCAACACCTATCCTATTTTTCTTCCCCACTTGCCCTGTGTAAGTGACCAGGAGCCCAGCTCCCACAGCCGCGTGGCCTGCCTGCTAGCAGCCACCAACCAAGGACCCCCTGCCCGCCATAGGCGAACATTGGGCTTAACTCACTCTGCACCCGGCCGCCCGTGCCGCTGAGGGTGTACCAACTGTACCTACCTGACCCTGGGAGACCCCCGAGTCTATGCCCAGAACCTTAACTCTGCCAGTCGAGTACTTACCTGAAAACCGATAACCTACATTTTCTCCATAGGGTAACATTGACTGGTTTACACTGAAATTTCTTCTAAGTGTCGAATTTTGAAACTTTAAAATAATCACTAAAAATCGTCCGATCAACGAAAACGAAATTACTCACCTGTTATCAGGAGAGATCCCAGTGCTGGATCTTGGTGCCCTGCACTGACCCTGAAAAGCAATTACAACTGTACTTACCGATAACTTGATTTTCCTCCATAGGATAACATTGCCTGGTTTTCTCCAGAAACTCTTCTAAGTGTCGATTTTTGAAACAAACAAATATTCCTTAAAAATCGCCTGTGTAACAAACGATTTCTTCCAACTGTTTACAGGAAATGCACCAGGGCTGAATCCAGGATCCAGCCCTGAGTAAGAAAATCATACGTAAAGTAATTGATATTGCATTTACTTAAAATTCTCCATTGAGCTCAATGTTATAATTGTGTTTGAATTGTGTTGCCTATTGCAACAACTGTAGCTATTGCATTTAAAAGTCTATTGTGTATGAAAAGTATATAACTAAAGTATCTCATTCTGAGAAAGTATTTTTATACCTACTTGTGGTTCTAAAATAAAACAATATATTTTTATATACAAAACAATTGGCCTGGAGTTCAGTTCTTGTGTGTGAGACCATTTGCTGACTGTGTACAACAAATGCTTTACACTGCCCTCTGATACTGCCTTACTGCTCGACCAAGCTACCACTTTAGAGAGTAAGGTTATATCCAACTTTAGCCTCTGCCAAACCTCTGGGGACTGTGGACTCTGCACACTGAACCTTACTTTGTTTCAGTATATACAGAGCCACTTTCTTACACCCCTGAAAAACGACCAGCCTCTGGTGGGTTCCCTGACTGGTACACACCAGCCTGCCACAACAAGACATGTTTCTGGACTCCTGGGTTGGGAGCCTTCGCTCCCTGAGCCCAGAAGGAAAATGCTACTTACCAGTATGCATCTGCTCTTGGCATGTAGAGCTGCAGATCCTCACACTTTGCATTAGATCGCCATCTGGTGTTGGGCTCGGATGCTTGCACTTTGTTGTTGTCTTCGAAGAAGTCTTTTGTAGTCATGTGATAGGTGACTCCTCCTTTGGACAATAGTGCGCATGGGCATCGACTCCATCCTCAGATTGTTTTTCGCCATAATGGGGAGTGATGGAGTTAGTAGAAAAGGAAAAGGATGTCCATGTGTGTATATCTAAATAAGATAGGACTGGAACACATACAGGTCCCGGGGAGGTGGGTGGGCGTGTGAGGATCTGCAGCTCTACATGCCAAGAACAGATGCATACTGGTAAGTAGCATTTTCCATTCGAGGCATGTGAGCTGCAGAGCTCACACTTTGCATAGACTGTACAGCAGTATCTCCCCTAGCGGTGGTCACCTGTATGTGTTGCAGTAGTTTGAAAAAGTGTTCTAAGGACAGCTTGGCCCACAGAAGCTTGTTGCTTGGCTTGCACATCAACACAATAGTGTTTAGTGAAGGTGTGTGTTGTAGACCATGTGGCTGCCTTACATATGTCTTCTAGGGGAATGTTCCCTAAGAATGCCATGGAAGCCCCTAGTTTGCGTGTTGAGTGCGCTCTAGGGGGAATTGATAATGTGAGTTTGGCTTTTTGGTAGCATATTTGGATACATTTAACGATCCACCTTGCAATCCCAGCTTTTGAGATGGGATTACCCTTATGTGGTGGAGAGAAAGCTACAAACAATTGTTTGGTTTTGCGAAATGACTTGGTTCTGTCAATGTAATACATTAGGGCTCTTTTGACATTCAGGGTGTGGAGAGCTCTTTCTGCTACAGAGTCTGGGTTTTGGAAAAACATGGGTAGTTCTACAGATTGGTTAAGGTGGAAAGGCGAAATGACTTTAGGAAGGAATTTCGGGTTTGTCCTGAGAACTATTTTGTTATGATGTATTTGTAAGAAGGGCTCTTGTATAGTTAAAGCCTGGATCTCACTGACTCTCCTGAGAGAGGTGATTGCAATTAGGAACGCGACTTTCCATGTAAGGAATTGAAGTTCACATTTATGCAGGGGTTCAAAAGGTGGTCCCATGAGCCTGGTAAGTACTATATTAAGATTCCACACTGGGGAAGGTGGTAATCTGGGAGGTATGATCCGTTTAAGGCCTTCCATAAAGGCTTTAATGGCGGGGACTCTAAAGAGTGATAAGTGTTGCCTGTTTTGTAAGTAAGCAGCAAGGGCTGCTAGATGCAGACGTATGGATGAGTATGCAAGATTACATCTTTGCAAATGTAGTAAGTAGCAAATTATGTTTTGCGTGGAGGCCTGTAATGGCTGGATATTATTGTTAGTGCAGTAAATAGCGAATCTTTTCCATTTTGCTGCATAGCAAGCTCTGGTAGTAGGGCGTCTAGCCTCTTTAATAATGTTCATACAGTCTGGCGGTAGGTTAAGATAACCGAATTCTAGGATTTCAGGAGCCAGATCGCAAGGTTCAGTTGAGATGGATCTGGGTGCCTTATCTCTCCATGGCTCTGCGTTAGCATTGATGGGGAGAGGTGTAGTTTTTGATATGGGACTACTGATAGTTCCAGCAGTGTGGTGAACCACGGTTGGCGTGCCCATGTGGGAGCTACTAGAATCATTTTTAGAGACTGTTGTCGGAGCTTGCGTACCACAAGTGGAATGAGTGGTAGTGGTAGAAAAGCGTATGCAAATCTGCCGGACCAATTAATCCATATTGCATTGCTCTTGGACTGCGGGTGTGGAAACCTGGCGGCGAAGGATGGGCATTTTGCGTTTTGGTGTGTGGCGAACAGATCTATGTCTTGCTGGCCCCACATCTGGAAAAAAGGTAGAAGAACTTGTGGATGTAGTTCCCATTCGTGAATCTGTTGTGTCTGTCGACTTAACAGATCGGCAATCTGATTGTGAACTCCTGGTAGGTGTTCGGCTAGAAGGTATACGTTTTGTGTAATGGCCCACCTCCAAATGTTCTGTGCCAGTTGGGACAGTTGTGGAGAGTGTGTCCCCCCCTGTTTTTGTATGTAGTACATGGCTGTGATGTTGTCTGTTCGGATCAGGACAGCCTTGTTTTGTACGTGGAGCTGAAAGGATTTGAGAGCTAGGAATATAGCTAGTAACTCTAGAAGATTGATGTGGAGCAGCTTTTGTTGAGTGGTCCACTTGCCTTGTGTTGTATGATCTAACAGGTGTGCTCCCCATCCTGTGAGTGATGCGTCCGTTGTCAGTATTATTTGTGGAACAGGCTCTAGGAACGGCCGCCCTTTGGACAAATTTTTTGTGTTCCACCACTGCAGAGAGCGATGTGTGCGGCTGTCCACCAACACCAGATCTGTAAGTTGTCCGTGAGCCTGGTTCCATTGGTGCGCTAGACACTCCTGTAGGGGACGCATTTGAAGTTTTGCATGAGGGACGATGAAAATGCAAGATGCCATCATGCCGATTAGTTGCATGAACACTCTGGCTGGGAGAGAGTGTTGTATTTGAAACCTGGTGATGAGGGTTTGTATACTGGCTATCCTGGCTGGGCTGGGATAAGCTAGAGCCGTGGAAGTGTTTATTGTGGCTCCCAGATATTGATGTATATGGGAGGGTTGGAGGTGCGACTTGGTGTAGATGATTGTGAACCCCAAGTTGTTTAGTGTTTGTATAGTCTGATGAGTGTGTTGGACACACTGGTTGAATGATCTGGCTTTGATGAGCCAGTCGTCCAGGTATGGGAAGACATGTATTTGCTGTCTTCGTAGGTGTGCTGCTACTACTGCAAGGCATTTGGTAAACACTCTTGGAGCAGTGGTGACTCCGAATGGAAGTACTTTGAACTGGTAGTGTTGTCCATCGAGTACGAACCTTAGATACTTCCTGTGAGCAGGATGTATGGGAATGTGGAAGTAGGAGTCCTTGAGGTCTAGTGTGGCAAGGAAGTCTTGTTGTTGTAGTAAGGGAAGCACTTGTTGGAGAGTGATCATGTGAAAATGATCCGAATGTATATACTGATTGAGGGGTCTGAGGTCTAGAATAGGCCTTAGAGTCCCATCCTTTTTGGGGATTAGGAAATACAGGGAGTAAACCCCTGTGCCCTGATGTAGTAGAGGGACTGGCTCTATGGCGTGCTTTTGAAGCAGGGAAAGAACTTCTTGCTTTAAAAGTATGAGATGGTCTGCGGACATTGGACGCTGCTTGGGTGGTATGTTTGGGGGGGCAGCTGTAAGTTCTAGGCAGTAACCATGTTGGATAATTTGTCTCACCCACCTGTCCGTTGTAATGGAGTTCCAGACAGGTAGGAACTGTGCTAGTCGTCCCCAGACAGGAGTGGAATGGTCGGGGGGAAGTGGAGGGAAGTCACTGTTTAGGAGTGGGGGAGGTACGGGTGTTGGTATTACATCGGCCTCTCCCCTTACTGTTGTTGCCTCGGTAACCACCTCTAAAGTATCCTCTATTGGGGGATGTTTGGGTGGTATTTCTGTAAGAAGAGGAACTGTCTGTGTTGGTGTTTCTAGAGGCTCCTCTGTAGAAGGAGCGACGAAAGGAGCCACGTTGTTGTGGAGACTGCAATGCTCCCATTGATTTGGCAGTGTCAGTGTCCTTCTTCATTTTCTCAAGTGCTGTGTCTACAGCCGGACCAAAGAGTCGGTTCTGATTAAACGGCTGGTTTAAAATGGTGGTTTGAACCTCTGGCTTGAAGCCTGAAATGCATAACCATGCATGCCTTCTAATGAGTACGCTGGTGTTGACAGACCTAGCGGCGGTGTCGGCTGCATCAAGGGCACACTTAATGGACGCATTGGAGATGAGTTTGCCCTCCTGAATGAGATCATTTGCCTGCGTCTTATACTGGTCAGGTAGATGTTGCAATAGGGTTTCTAGCTGGTCATAGTGGGCCCTATCGTATCTGGCCAGCAGTGCCTGGGTGTTGGCTATGCGCCAGTGATTGGTGGCCTGCGCAGCCACTCGTTTTTGCCAGATGCATCCAGCAATTTTGACTCCTTGTCAGGGGGCGGAGCGTCCCCTGAAGTCTGAGAATTAGCCCGTTTACGAGCATTGGATACGACTAAGGAGCCAAGAGGGAGCTGGCCTTTGATGTAGGCAGGGTCATCAGGGGCAGGTCTATATTTTTGTCGATCCTAGGGTTAAGAATTCTGGCCCGTACAGGATCTTTAAATATTTCAGGAGCATGCTTGATGACTCCTTTAATCATGGGCAACGTCTGTACAGTTCTTTGAGACTGTTCGAAGGTATCTAAGAGGAAATCTTCCTCTGGTGGGTTGGTGTGTATATGTACCCCATGAAAAACAGCAGCGCTGTGAATGAGTTGCCCAAACCCAATGTTATCATCTGGGGGAGATGGTTTTGTTGGATATGGTGGAGGGCTTGGGAGGTCTGGAAGATCTATGGGATCGTTGTAGCCCCAATCGTCTTGTGGTGGGTCATCTGGGTCAGTGAATGCGTCATCAGGGTCACCACCGTCCCCCATGTCGTCCTGATAGTCATGTGGTGGAGATGTTACAGGCTGAGGCGGTGTAACTGGGATGTAGAGAGGAGGGGTGTTAGGGGGAAGGAGAGGAGGAGAAGGAGGCATAGGTGAAGTAGCACAGTCCTTTTCCACAGGGATGGGCTTGTGGCGTGGCACAGTAGTGATATGTCCAGTTTTGGGGTTAATGTGGAGTTTAGCTTGTTTAGGATCGACAGGATCCGGACGAAAAAGCTCCTCCTCCTGGAGATTTGGCTTCGGTGCCGACTTTTTCGGTTCCGATCGAGGTGATGGCTGTTTTGTGTGCTCTCTGGCCTTAGAAGGCGTGGAAGAGTCTTTAGTCTTGGAAATCGGCTCCGAAAGCTTTGGCTTAGGGGCTGTGTCGTGGAGTCTTGGTTTCGACGCCGACTTATCCCCATGCTTGGAGGCGGGTTTTGGAACGGAGGTGGATTTCGGAGCAGAGTGTTCCTTTGGCTTCGGCGCCGAAGGTGCCGGTGGAACTAAAACATGCGGCTTGGTCGGTGCCGAGGAACTGGAAGGCTTGAGTCTTTTGTTCGGTGCAGAGCTGGAAGGCGGGGCGTCCAAAGCATGTTTTCGGTCGCGACTGGGGCCAGCAGGCGAAGTCTTGACAGGTGCCTTCTGTTTTGGTGGGGGGGTTGGGGCAGGGGCAGGGGCAGTAGTACTCACTCGTTGCCCAGGAGTGATGGAACCGTCTGAGTCCTCTGCCTCCGACAGTATCAGTAGATCTTCGGAATCTTCCTCCGGGACATCGGGGCCCTCGTTGAAGATGTCGACAGGTTCTGGAGCGGACCTCTGCGCCATGACGTGTCTTCGAGCTCGACGATCCCGAATGGTTTTCTTCGAGCGGAAGGAGGCGCAAGCTGGGCAGGTAGCCTCATTGTGGTCGGTGAGAGGCACAGGTTACAGGCCATGTGATGGTCACTGTGGGGGAACTTTGCTCCACACTGGGGGCATTTCCAGAAGGGCGTCCTTTCCATTAGCTGTAGGCCTCACTGCGTCGATGGGCCCAACGGCCCGCGTCGACGGCTGGAAAGGGAATCGAAGAAGAGGCGCGTCGAGATGTTGATAGAGGTTTTGATGATGAAAAAACGGTTGAAAGTAAAGTTTCGAACCGGAGCGTCGAAAGTTGCATCCGAACCCAATGGCGGAAAAAACAATCTGAGGATGGAGTCGATGCCCATGCGCACTATTGTCCAAAGGAGGAGTCACCTATCACATGACTACAAAAGACTTCTTCAAAGACAACAACAAAGTGCAAGCATCCGAGCCCAACACCAGATGGCGATCTAATGCAAAGTGTGAGCTCTGCAGCTCACATGCCTCGAACACAAAGCCTTTCCTGGGAGGAGGAGGTCACACCTCCCCCAAGCCAGGAAGAGCCATCTGTGGCAGGAGAGCTTCAAAGAGCTTGCAGCCTTTGTAATGCGACCCCCAGCCTGTCCTGCTATCTGGTGCCCCCTTCCTGTCTCCCCTCCTTTTCCGCGGGAAGACAGGCTGGAAAAATGAGCCAGCCCAGAAGGTGTGCCCACCTCTGCCAACCCCACCCCTCAGGTGGGGGAGGCGAGGTAAAGCCCACTATTCAGTGCCCGCCATCTTACAGATGGCAGGCACTCCCCAATCAGGATTAGGGATAGTGCTCACTCCCCCACGTGTGGTGAGCACACCAAGGGTGTAGTCACCCTAAGGTCAGTAGCCCATTGGCTACTGACCTAGAGACCCCTAAAACGCCCCCTAAATACAGTATATAGGGGGCAACCCTGAACCAAGAAGAGAGATTCCCGCAACCTACGAAGGACAAATGACGCCCAGCAGAGGAAACTGCAGAGAAGAAGTGACTTGGCCCCAGCCCTACCGGCCCGTCTGCAGTATCTAGAGATCCTGCGCCAAAAGTCGCCTTGTCCTGCAGCCAGCGACCTCCAGAACCCCTGGGAGCACTGACTGCCTTCAACAAAGAACGGATCTCCTGTGAACAGCAGCTGTGTTAAAAAAACCTCCCAAGACAGACTCCGAGCCTGCGGAGGACAAGGAAACCAAACGCCTGGAACCACCACTACACCCGTCGCCTACAGCTAGAGTGGCCCATCGGTCCCAGTGAGGTCCCCCAGCGCTCCAGAGTCCCAGTCCACCCTGGGTTGACCCCTCCAGGACTCCCCGACGTCGCTGGCAGCCTCTGCACGGACCCCTCCCTCCCCCAACCGCGAGTGGCCCGGTAAGGTGAAATCAGACCTCAAAAGACACCCCTGCATCCAGCCGCCCTGGAGAAACGAACCCGAGGTGCACCTACGTCCCAGAGCCCTCCAACTTACCTGCCCAGCTGTTGGTTCCTCCTGGAAGTCTTCCTGGACCGAGCCTGCAGCTAAAAACCAAAACCGAAAATCCCCATTGAAAACAGGGCACCCGACGCCAAAACAGCACCCAACCCAGCCGCCGCTGCGGGTGCACTTTGTGTGCTAAACCAGATCCCCCTTTGCCCTGAGCGCAACACCAGGAGCTTTGCTCCCCCAACATTGTGGCCTGCTCGTGAGCAGCCACCAACCGGAGGCACCCTATCCCCCATTGGATAACACTGGGACTCAGCACTCTGCACCAGGGTACGCTAGTGCCGCTGAGGGTGCTTTGAGAGTGCATCCTTGACCCTGGGAGAACCCTTGTTCTAACACCACAAACTCAACGCCAAAGACAGAGTACTTACCTTTTAACCGATAATTCTGAATCCATGACTTATCTGTATCTCAAACAACTGCATTTGAAATTGCATTCAATTGTAATCACTGCATAACATTTTGCAAAGCATTTATTTCACTTACCTGTGCCAGACTTGGCTTGGTTCTAGAAATAAAATACCTTAATAATATTTTTATACCAAACAAATTGGTCGGAGTTCAGTCTTTGAGTGTGTGCAATCAATCCTCAAAGTATAATTTTCTAAATTTGGTCTGAATCTCCTCCTTGAGTCGCGATTCCTCTGTGTTAGGCCGAAGGCTGCTCGTACACACTAGCACTAATAAAGCACTTTGGGTTTTACATTGAGTACTGTACACTTTTGGGGAATCCCTGGACTGTGCACGGTATAACCACCTAGTGGTGATACCATATAAAGAGCCAGCTTCCTATACCCCTGAACTCCGAAATCAGAGCTGCCAGGAACATCTGCCCGTCGCTGAACACCAAAGTGCCTTTTGGGAGTAACTCACTGCCCGAGCATATATTCGTTCATCTTAACATCCATTTAAGTTCATATCATCAACACAATTCCAGTATGGTTTGGTCTTGCTCTTTTATTATCTTCCGTTAGAAGTCCAGCCAACATGTATTTCGTCGTCCCGGGAATTAACCCACGACTTCCTCAGGGCTGTCTGGAAAATTTAAACCACTCTGAACCTCTGCGCCGGCTGTACTTCCGTCCCGGCCAGTAGGTAGATGGAGCGAAATCCAATCTCTGCAAAATGCAGCAGCCGTACCAATATGTAGAAAAATATCGAAAACTGTCTCCTTTTCTTGGATGTCTCCCCAAAGAATTATGTATGATGCCAAATCCACTGCCTCATCTGACACACACGCTGATCCGCGTCATGAAGAGGGAATCAAACACTTAACGGCACAGAATTTGCCTGTCTGCGTCTTGTCGGCTCTGTGTATTCTGTATATACTATACCAAAGTGAGGTATAGTGTGCACAGAGTCCAGTGGAACCCAAAAGGTAGGCGGAGGTAAAGTAGATAGCACCTCACTCTCTATTTGTGGTAGTGTGGTCGAGCAGTAAGGCTTTATCAGAGAACAGTGTTAAGCATTTGTTGTACACACTCAGTCAGCAAATGAATTCACACACTCAAAGACTGAACTTCAGACCAATTGTTTTTGTATAAAAATATTCTTTTAGTTATTTTATTTTCTAGAACCAAGCAAGACTAGCACAGGTAAGCAATAAATACTTTACAGTAGTAATACAGTTTGTAAATAGTTTGAATTGCACTTGTAAATGTACTTTGATTTGATTACAGTAGTGTTACTGATAATGAAATGCTTTTCAGAACACAGTACATATACTTTGTATAGGAATTTTACTCAAATTACAGGTAAGTTACTTTTGAGATTACTTTTTTTACAGTGTAGTATACCTGGATACTACACTGGGACATTTCCTGTAAACAGGTAAGTAAGAAAATAAGTTACTTACCTTTAACTTTAGTTCTCCAGTATTGGAAACTTTCATGGATTCACATGCTTGAATCATTCCCTGTCGTCGAGATGGGAGTCCCCGGTAAATCAAAATAGCAATGCAAAGCTATCATAAACTAGAAACTAGGCCTAGGCCTAGGCCTATTTCAGTTTTATAACATATCCACCTCTTTTTGTAAAAGAGACCAAATAAAACACACAACCAATCAGAACAGCCTCACCCTTTAGAACCTCCCTGAACCTCAGACCTTCAGATTTTCGCAGCAGTAGTGCTATAAGATAACCATAAAGGTCAAAAAGAAGGTTGAGCTTTCCCAGGGGAGGAGGGTGGGTCGCATGTGAATCTATGAAAGTTTCCAATACTGGAGAACTGAAGTTACAGGTAAGTAACTTATTTTCTTACTCCAGTATTGGAACTTTCATAGATTCACATGCTTGAATCAAAGTAGCTAGCAGTTATGAGCACATCGTTTGTCCAGATCCTTTTAGAAAAAGGATCTAAGGACAGAAAGAGTAGAAACCACCAAATTGTTTTCTCAATCTAGACTCTGAAAAGTATCCAAATAAGCATTTAATCATTCTGCGTAATTATGCAGTAACATTCAAGAATTAGCAAACAGTCATAGGCTTCTTGAAAATGTGCAAAAGTTATATGCAAATAGTATAATGTGACAAAAGAAAACAACATTTACCAAAGAATGTGCGAGGCGTTAGGAAAGAAAAAGGAAGGAGGGATGAAACAGAAAGCTCACCGCTATTGATATAGGTTCCTCAGGACGGCTTGGCCCACTGCAGTATCATCACGTGCCGAAGAATCTAAGCAGTAATGTCTGGTAAAGGTATAGATACTCTTCCAGATGGCTGCTCTGCAGATGTCCCGGATAGGTACCCCAGCAAAGAGGGCTGTAGAGGAAGAGACTGCCCTCCTGGAGTGAGCACAGACTTTCCCCTGTAGGGGTTTTCCAGCTAATTGATGACAATACTGGATAGAGCCGGAAATCCAACGTGCAATTCCTTGTTTAGAAAGGGTGAAACCCTTACGAGGAGCACTGTAAGCCACAAAGAGCTGAGGCGACTTCCTAAAGTGTTTAGTTCTTTGGAGATAGAATTTTAAGCAACGCTGAATGTCTAGTGAATGAAGTGATCTCTCAGCCGGAGTTGTAGGTTGAGGGAAAAAATTCTTAAGAACGACAGGTTCATTTAATTGAAAATCCGAGGGCACCTTAGGGATGAACTTAGGGTTAGTACGGAGTACCACTGTGTCATTCTTGAACTGAAGAAAAAGCTCCTGGATAGTGAGTGCCTGCAATTTGCTAACCCTTCTAGCCGATGTTAGAGCCAGAAGAAGAGACACCTTCCATGACAGGAATTTTAAGTCTGCCTTATGGATAGGCTCGAAGGGATGTTTCATGAGCGGAGCCAAGACCACATTAAGGTGCCACAGTGGTGGAGGAGGCTTAATCGGAGGGAAGACTCGAAAAAGCCCCTTCATAAATTGTTTAATTATTCTTGCTGACCAAAGAGAAGAGCCTGAAGATGTTCTTCTGAAACGAATGATGGCCGCGAGGTGAACCTTAATAGATGCATGAGCCAGGCCTGCTTTTGCCAAAGAAAGGATGTCAGGAAGGATCACATGAGCCGAAGAAGAGAAAGGATGAACTCCCGATTCTTGGCACCAGTTACAAAACCTCTTCCACTTCATCCGGTATGTCTTGTTTGTACTCTGAGCACGAGCTTGGTAAAGGAGGTCTCTACATTCTGCGGACAGTTTCAGGTCGAGAAACTCTGTGCTCAGGAGCCATGCTGATAATTGCAGGGATTTGGGATCCGGATGCAGTACTTGGCCCTGGGACATAGTCAGTAATGATGGGATAGGATCCAAGGGAATCGGTTGCTCCACCGACATAAGAAGAAGCTCCGTGTACCAGTACTGGCAAGGCCAGGACGGTGCAATGAGGATCATTTGGCAGGGTTCCGCCTTTAACTTCCTGAGAAGCCTCGGGAGAAGAGGAATGGGGGGAAAAGCGTAGACCAAGGCGCCTGACCATGCCATCGAAAACGCACTCCCCCAGGATCCCGGATAGTGACGCCAGCTTGCGAAGTACTGGCATTTCCTATTTTACGGTGTCGCAAACAGATCTCTGGACGGTCTGCCCCATAGTCGGAAGATGTCGTCCAGTGTCCTCTGATCCAGCTCCCACTCGTGACAGACTGACTTCAGCCTGCTTAGTGTATCTGCCGTCTCGTTGAGATTCCCTGGAAGATGCTCAGCTTTCAGTGAAACCCCATGTAGGATCGCCCATTCCCAGATACCTTGAACTTCCACAGACAACGGACAGGATCTCGTGCCGCCCTGCTTGTTGACATAGTGCATGGCCGTGGTATCGTCTGTTCTTATCAGAACCAATGAATTTTTTATTCTCGGGAGAAACGCCTGTAGGGCTAGGCGAATTGCTCTGAGTTCTAGCAGATTGATGTGCAAAAGACGATGATGAGGTTGCCATCGACCACTTATCTGGAGGTCCTGTAAGACCGCTCCCCAACCCTCCAGGGATGCATCTGTTGTAATTATCTGAGCTGGGGTGACCAAGAAGGAGAGACCCTGGGAAATGTTCTCCTTGCGAATCCACCATGAAGCAGCTTCTCTCATTGGCGTATTGACCGCGATTATGTCCTCGAAAGATCCCTGCACCTGAAGCCACTGTAAGTCCAGTTGCTCTTGGAGAGGACGCATTCGAAGCCTGCAGTGGGGTATCAGAGGAATGCAGGACGAAATGGATCCCAGAAGGGACTTGTAGAGGTGAACTGAAAGTGACCTTTTTAGAAGTAGATGGGCCATTGACATCAGTTTGGCTTGCCTTTCGAGTGACGGAAATGCCCTGTTCAGAGACGTGTCCAACAAGGCTCCCAGAAAAATGGCGTTCTTGGACGGACACAAGTTTGACTTTTCCCTGTTGAGGGTAAGACCTAGACTCTTGAATAGCTTTGTACAAGCTGTCACCGAATTCCTGGCTGAGGACTTGGAGGGGGCTTTTAGCAACCAGTCATCTAGGTAGGGGAACACCTGGTGCTGTTGTCTTCTGCGGAAAGCCGCTACAGGAGCCAGAATGTTTGTAAAGATTCTTGGTGCCGATCTGAGACCGAAAGGGAGGACTTTGAATTCAAAGTGGCTCTAGGCTACTGTAAAGCGAAGGAACTTCCTGTGCGATGGATGAATGGGGACGTGAAAGTATGCGTCCTCTAGGTCCAAAGTGGCCATGAAATCGCCCGAATTTAGAAGTCGAAGTATGTCCTGTAAGGAGATCATTCGGAACGACTGCTTGATGAGATGGGTATTGAGCTCCCTCAGATCTAGGATAGGGCGCCACTTTGACAGTCTTTCGAACGAGAAAGAACCAAGAGTAGAATCCCTTTCCTCTTTGGGATAACGGGACCGGTTCTATTGCCCCTTTCTGCAACATTTGTTGGACTTCTGGGCGCAGGAGACGGAGATGTTTTGTCAAGTGGGTGCGAGGAGGGGTGTTTGGAGGAGGATGAACGAACTCCAACGTATGGCCAAATTGAACTATGTTGAGCACCCAACGATCTGAGGTTATTTTTTGCTAATTTTGGAAGTAGAGAGAAATCCTGCCCCCTACAGGTGTTTGATGAGGGGGAAGGAACAGTAGTCAGAGCCTGCAAGCCGCTATTGACGTCTGGAAGAATCCTTTCCCTGACGTCCTGCTCTGCCTTTGGGTGCCGATTTTGAATAGGTTGTTGACTGACCCTGCCGCTGATTGTACTGCGGACGGTAAGACTGCGTGGCAGGTGTATAAGAGGAGTGTCTATATTGTTGGTACCCTCCTCTGTATGAAGGAAGCCCTCTACACCCCATGCTCCTCGAAAAGGAACTTTGCGGTATTGAAGCGTCCCCAACGACTTTGCTGTGTCCGTGTCCTTTTTAGGTCGAGCCTACCGCAGCGCGCATGCGCTGCTCTATGGGAGGCTTCCAGTGAGCACTCCAAACTTCCCCAAAACTTCTCCATGTGGGTCTGGCAACTCCCACACATTAGATTGGCCTTTGCGTGTGGCTTTCAATAATGAAAGCACGCAAATGGTCAAAGGCGGGTGCATGTCCCACCTCTTCTTTAAAGGTTCACTCCTACGGCGTTTTGCTCTTGGGAGCGAGCGTGCTTTCTCTTTCACTTGTTTTGCTTGCCTGACCCTCTCTCTCTCTCATTTGTTGCTGACTAGCGGACCTTTTCTAATATTTAAAGCCGCCGTGTTACTATGGGCAATACATTAATTTGTTTTTCCACAAGAAATGCTTACAAATCAACGGAGGTTATTGCCCGGAAGTATTATTATAATTACTGAAAATAAATTACGTTCATCGAATAAATATCCTAGCCCATACTCTGCAGTTCCAGCTGCCATTTGTCACGCTTGGGAGGAGGGAATCTGTCGACGCTGCTCCAATTGACCTGCTAAAAGACATAGTGGAAAAATGTATTCACAACCTGTGCTTGTATGAAAGCGAAATGGAGGCCGGCTCGTTGATGTGAGCTTGAAAAGGCAGCAGTGGTATTCTGTCGAAAGGGAATTCGTGAGCCCATGGCTGGCCTAAAAAAAACACTGGCTTCTTGGAATTCCCGGCCCATGTGTGCTGTGGGCAGGCTGCCCTCGGAGGTTAGTTTAACTTGATTAAGACGCTGCATATAGATCCCGGCCTAGATATTCCATGCGGCCTACTTGGACAGGCCTCCCCGGTGGAAGGCAGGCGGCCCGGCCGGGACACGCAGGGCCTTCAGTGCTGTGCGGGCTTTTTTGCAGCATGCCCGTGGTTTAAGTGAAGAGAGAGCGGGGATTAGCGGCCTGTATGCGCCAATAAAAGGGGGCGATTGTTCTGGAGCCACTTTCTCCCATAAAATCGTATGCCTTTTTGTGACTTTCCATAGCTTCCTTGCCGTTCCTGTTCCGCCATTGTGCCTGACTCTGCCCTGAAGGGGAGGGGGCATGAATGAGCCATTGTATTGTCCCTACGCAGAGTTTGTTCTGCTGGGGGGGGAATATTTGTAGGATGGAGGAATGCAGGGCCACCCATGCCAGGAAGCTCTCCCCCTTTCAGCCAGGATCACATTACACCCCCTCCTGGACTGTGAAACCTGGCCAGAGCCGACATCCTTTCCAGCTGGAAAGAGTGAGGCATCCTAATCGAGGGGGGGGCTCTGGCGCCTCGTGTTAACAAAGATAATTAATACTGCATGCCCTTAGAGTTGCACTTTCACCCAAATAGCTTTAATTGATAAGATTTAGATTCGGTTGTTACCCAATCCAAATTGACTTCGATGTTATCGACCCTAGTAGAATGAAAGACTGGAAATTAAATACAAGTATTACAAACTGATAGTTGTATTCTGCATTTCCCAAGCTATCGTATTATTTTAAGAAATGTCCTTCAAAATCTTTAAGCTATATTGCAGTCTGACGCAGGACAATGTAATAATTGTATGGCTTTTTCTATTTGCAGGTCGTTATTAATCCCTAAAATAAACCCTAGACTGTACTACCTTTCAAATCATAAAGTGTGTGTCCTTGTTACACTTAGCTATATCATGACGTTCCTCGAGTGTCTGCTGTTCGAATATCTTCAAGGGCTGCACTGGCACTTCTCGCCAGGGCTGGGATACTTTTTGGGTGACAGTACTGTCACTTTTCCCCCTGGTTGTGGCAGCACTTCTCATTAGGGTGACGATCGTTTTGAGTGACTGTACTGGCACTTATCACCGTTGTGATAATGTAACATTTGTAAAGCGCTCTGATACCCTTCCAGGGTCTAGTTCGCGCTATATAAAACTTTATAAATGAAATGAAAAAATCCCACAGTTGATTGCCATACATTATGGAAAAAAGTAAGGAATCGTACTTTGGTTACTAAGCACATTAATATGTATTCTGGTCATATGCAAATGGTTAGTGTAGGTCAGAAGAAAGCCTCACGTGCCACTAAGGAGTGCATAAGCAGAAAAATGAAGTCGAGCAACAACAGCTTATTGAGTAGGCGCGAGGCTCTCCGGCTTATCGACATGAGACGATTTTGCTTCGGCCTTATTTATACCAGTGCAGTCTGCATACAAAAACTGCATTCCAGATCTTCGCAGCGCGTGCTGGGGCAAGGCACGGGAGATTGGCAGCTCTATCTGTAGGCGCCAGATGTTTGTTTGTGGCGCAGTACAGGTATTTTTAATTGCTGAAGCTGCCAGAACCCCCTGCCGTGTGCTATCTTTGTCAAATGCAAGTATTTTCTTGGACTAATGGTATATCAGCACATTCCCATTGGGCTGAGCTCCCGTTGCTGAGGCAGCCTTGAAGGTTCCAGTGACTCAATGTTTCACAGATCTGTGAAAAGAGCATAGCGCACCCAAGTTCAACTTACATACGCAATAATGCCAGCTGTGCTCATAGCACGCATGTTATGTACATGCATTCGTTACCCCCTATAGCCACCCCGCACCAATGACAAAGCCAATAGTTCTCCCATCGGCGAGACCTATTGGTCGAGCCTAGCGCAGCGCGCATGCGCTGCCCTATGGGAGGCTTCTTGTGAGCACTCCAAAACTTCCCGTGTGGGTCTGGCAACTCCCACACATTTGATTGGCCTTTGCGTGTGGCTTTCAATAATGAAAGCACGCAAATGGCCAAAGGCGGGCGCATGTCCCACCTCTTTGTTTACTGGTCACTCCCACAGCGTTTTGCTTGCGGGAGCGAGCAGCGGCGTGCAGGGTGGTATCTGCATTCCTTGCAGTGCGCGCGCACCACTCGGAGTCTTCTAGTCTTTCCCGCGGGAGCAGGGGCGCGCAGGGCGGCAGATGCATTCCTGTGCCCGCCCCCACCACTCCTCTTGAGCTGCTTAATTGTTCCTTTCCGCTGCCAGCAGTTAAGAGCGTCGTACAGAAATACATAGCTATATGCGCGCCGTGCCAGCCGCCTCCCCAGACGCACTGAGCCCACAGCGAGCTCGAGGACTTTTGGGAGATTTTTTTTTTTTTTTAAATGTGCCTGATTTTTTCGGTAGATTTTTGTAAGAAACTGGCTCTATATATACTGCACCAAAGTGAGGTACAGTGTGTATAGAGTCCAAGGGTCTCCAGAGGTTTGGCAGAGGTTAAAGTTAGATAGAACCTTACTCTCTAAAGTGGTAGCTTGGTCGAGCAGTAAGGCAGTATCAGAGGACAGTGTAAAGCATTTGATGTACACACTCAGTCAGCAAATGAATCCACACACTCAAGAACTGAACTCTAGGCCAATTGTTTTGTATAAAAAAAATATACTGTTTTATTTCTAGAACCAAGCAAGCCTGGTACAGGTAAGCATAAAAATACGTTTCAGTAGTAAATTACTTGTATGAACACAGTTCAAAATTGCAGTGTAACTTGTACTGGTTTTGGTTACACGTTTTAAGTAAGCAGTTTGCAACACATTGCAGGTATAGTACATTCAATTGAATGGGCTTTTCAAGTGAAATGCAGTTAATTACTTTTCAGATTACTTTTGCTAACACAGGACTGGATCCTAGATTCAGCCCTGGGACATTTCCTGAAAACAGGTGAGTAAATACGTTTTGGTTAAAGGTACGATTTTTAAAGAATATTATTGTATTTCAAAAGTTACCACTTAGAAACTTTTTCACATAGAATCACCAATGTTATCATATGGGAGGAAATTCACTTAGCAGGTAAGTTAGGTTATCGATACTTTTTCTTACTCGGTGCTGGATCCTAGATTCAGCACTGGGACATTTCCTGAAAACAGTTGAGAAAATGCGTTTTTGTTATTCGGCTGATTTTTAAGGAATATTTGTAGTTTTCAAAGTCGACACTTAGAAACTTTTTGGGAGAAAAAGTGTCAATGTTATCCTATGAGGAAAAATGAGTCATCGGTTTCGAGGTAAGTAATCAGTCTTTTGAGTTAGGGTTCTGGGGTTAGACAGGGGTCTCCCAGGGTCAGTGATGCACTGTTGTTGCACCCTCAGCGGCACTAGGGCGGCCGGGTGCAGAGTGTTGAGGCCCAATGTTATCCTATGGAGGATAGGGGGGTCTCCGGTTGGTGGCTGCTGGCAAGCAGGCCACGGGGTTGTGGGAGCAAAGCTCCTAGGGTTAAGCTCAGGGCAAGTTGGGGACCAAGTTAGCACAAAAGGGGCACCCTCAGCGGCACTAGGGCAGCCGGGTGCAGGGTGCTGTTTTGAGGTCGGGTGCCCTGTTGATTTCAATGGAGATTCTCCGGGACAAAGAAACACTGCAGGCTCGGGGACGAGGATCTTCCAGGAGCTACCACCACTTCGAGGGGTAAGTTGGGATGTAGAGGGATGGTTAGGCACCGCTTTGTTGGGCACACAAGGCCATGGGGCGTCGGGTGCAGGGGTGCCTTTGGACGTCGGATTTTCTTACCCGCTCTGGTCGCGGTAGGGGGGGGGGTCCTCTGGATTGAGGCTGCAGGCGTCGTCTGGAGGCTTGAGGCAGGTCAGGGGTCGCCGGATCTTGGGTCAGGATCGCCGGGGGGACCTCCTCGTGGTGTTTTTCCACTCTAGCTCGGGCCGGGCTCGGCGGGTGCAGAGTAGGCTAGATTCGCTGTTCCTGGCTGGCACCAGGAGCTGCAGTTCAAACACGTCCGGTGTTCACGGGAGAAACAGCTTGGAAAGTGAATGCAGGCAGGTCCTCCGGGGTTTTTGAGGTTGCTGGCTGCTGGACACGCCGGGGTTTTGCAGGAGCAGGTTCGAGGGGAGACAGGCCTGTAGGGCTGGGGCCAAGTCAGTGGGCGTCGTCCTCGTTAGCTCTGCACGGCTTCTCGTCCTTTTTCTTCTTTTCTTTTTCTTGTGGTTGCTGGATCTGAGGAAGGAAGGTTCAGGGTGCCCCTAAATACTAAATTTAGGGGCGTTACAGGTAGGTAAAGGGCAGGGACCAATGGGTCCCGTCCCAGGGGTGGGCACACCCCCTATTCTGCCACTCTCCAGTGGGAGGGGGGCAGGAGCCTGTCCCTGGTTGGCTGGGTCCCCGCATCCTCAAGATGGCGGGGACTCGAGGTGGTGCTTCACCTCGCCTCCCCCACCTTAGGGGTGGAGTTGGCAGAGGTGGGCACACCTCTCTTCCTCACTTGTTTTTCCCACCGGTTCTCCCGCCCAAAGTGGGGGGGGGGGTAGAACCAGTGGGGACCAGTTGCTGAAAGCAGCAAATGGTGTGGAGAGGCTCACAAAGGCGGCATGCCTTTGAAGCCTCTCCTTCGTGAACCCTGCCCATCCTGGGGGAGGAGGCTTGGCACCTCGTCCCAGGATGTGCATCGTTTCAGGCCCCCCCGAGAGCAGCAAGCTCTCGACCCAGGGGTCCAGAAACATGTCTGGTGGTGGCAGAATGCGCAGCCACTCAGTCAGGTCACTGGGAGTTGGTCGAGTTTCAGGGGGCATCTCTAAGTTGCCCTCTTTCGTGCATTTTACATTAAATCCCACACTGGCATCTGGGTTTAATGTGCTGAGAAGTTTGATACCAAATTTCTCAGTCTTCAGTGCAGCCATCATGGTGCTGCGGAGTTCGTGATGACAAGCTCCCAGCACCATATACTCTTAATGGCAACACTGCACTTACAGTGCCCAGGAATGGACCTGGGTACTGTAGGGGTACAGGGCTCATGCACCTGTACCCTCACCACTGGCATAGGGCACCCAGCTAGAGGGGTGACTGATGTATGCCAGGGCAGTGGTTTGTGGGCATGGAACACAGAGGTGTGTGCCATGTCGACTCTTCACTTCTCTGGTCACAGTGCCCTGGGTACCTGTGGTACCATTTACCAGGGGCTTACCTGTGGCCAGAGATGTCAATTGGGTTTAGGCTTCAATGCAGTTTTAGGGAAGGAACACAGGCCCTGGGTACCTGATTGGCAGGAGCCCAGGGCACACTCAGTCAAAGCACATCAGCAATTCAGCAAAAAGTGGGGCATACCATGCAAGAAAGAGGGCACTCTCTCACAATTTTGTAGTGCGTATCCCTCTGAGAGGAGCGCAGGAGACGCACAAAGGAGGTAAGAGTTTGTGGTGAGGTGGAGCGTGTGGGTATTGCAATGTATCCGACTTGGGGCGGGGGGCAGATGGTAAGTCGTTTTTAAGTTTAGTGGCAGAATCTAGTGCTGTCCTGCGTCAGACGAACAGCTCTTCCAGTCCGATTTATTTTTCTTTGTTCTGTAGTATTAGTAATTGTTGCCTTTTCTTTGTCAACCCGTATGCAAGATTAACAGTAACGAATAGTTTCTTACCTGTCGGTGTAGTTTTGCAGCTTGAAGACTTTCTGGATTCACTATGCTGTGCATTATTCCGCCATCTCGTGGTTGGGTCCAGATTCGTAGTCTTTTCTTTGTTTTTGTCTTTTTTTTTTTTTTTTTTTTTTTTTTGTTGGCCCAGGTGGGCGGCGACGCCCACCATTTGGTGTCTTCGGTGACGTCGTCGCGCTTCCGGCGGAAGCTCCCACCTTTGGTAGCCATCTTCGGATTCTTTTTTTCTTTTCCTCTTACAGTTTTTTGTTGTCTATGTCTTTAACCTTTAATCCTTCAATTATTCTTTGATCCCTTTAAAACCTTGTATGTAGTTTAGTTGTACCCTTAACCTCCTATGTTATCTTCCTGGCGGAGGCGGGTGGGATCGCTAGTGAATCCAGAAAGTCTTCAAGCTGCAAAACTACACCGACAGGTAAGAAACTATTCGTTTTGCAGCGTGAATCTTTCTGGATTCACTATGCTGTGCATAGACTTAGTAGCGGTTTTGTTATTGCGGTGGTTGGGTGGAAGATGAGCATTGGTTGCTGAAAATGTGCTGTAAGACCTTCTGTCCTACTTGTGCCTCTTTGTTCATTTGGATATCAACACAGTAGTGTTTGGTGAACGTGTGCACGGAAGACCATGTTGCCGCTTGGCAAATGTCTTGTATAGGTGTGTTCGCTAGGAACGCAACCGTTGCTCCCTTTTTCCTTGTTGAGTGAGCCTGGGCGGCCCCTTGTAACTCTTGTCCTGCCTGCTTGTGGCAGAGTTGTATTGCTTGTGCAATCCACCGTGCAATGGTATTTTTTGTTACTGGTCGTCCCAGGAAACTGCTTGCGAAGGAAACGAAGAGTTGTTTTGTTTTCCTGCATTCCTTCGTCCTTTCTATGTAGTGCATCACTGCCCTTCTGGCGTCTAGCGTGTGTAGCGCCTTTTCTGAGGGTGTTGAAGGTTTCTGGAAGAAACTTGGTATCTGTATTGTTTGATTGATATGGAACCGCGACACCACCTTTGGCAGGAAGTGTGGGTCCGTCCTCATGACAATTCTGTCCTTGTGTATTTGCAAGTAGGGCTCTTGTAGTGTGAGAGCCTGTAGTTCACTGACTCTTCGCAGTGACGTGATAGCCACTAAGAAAGCCGTTTTTAGTGTGAGCATGTGCAGTGTGCTCTTGTGTATGGGTTCAAATGGTGATTTCATCAACTGTGTCAGTACAGTGTTGAGGTTCCAGCTTGGGGCTGGCATCCTTTTAGGGGGCTATTCTTTTAGCCCCTTCCAGGAATCTTTTGACCACTTGGGAGGTGAAGAAGCTTTTCACCGCTTCTCCCCTGGTGTAGGCCACTATGGCTGCTAGGTGAACCCTTAGTGACGAGTAGCTCAGCCCGCTTTGTAGTAGGTGTGTTAAATATCGCAGTACTGTTGATTCTTTTGTGACTTTTCGTTGCAGTCCCTCTGTAATGCACCATTGTGAGAACCTTTTCCACTTTGCAATGTAGCATTTTCTTGTAGTGGGTCTCCTTGCTTCTCTGAGTACTGCCATGGTGCTTGGAGGTAGTTTGAGGTGTGCGAATTCTAGGTCCTCAGGAGCCATGCTGCTAGGCTGAGGCTGTCTGGTTCTGGGTGGAGCACTTTTCCGTCTTGCATTGTGAGGAGGTCTTTCCTTCTGCTGAACCTGTGTGCTGGTTCCTGCGCCATTTCCATAATCTGTGAGAACCATGTTTGTCTGGCCCACTGAGGTGCCACCAGTATGAGTGTCATGCTGCTGCTCCTGCATTTGCTGAGTACTTTGTGTAACAGTGGTATCGGGGGAAAAGCGTAAGCAAATTCGTTCGACCAACTTATCCATAGGGCATTCCCTAGGGACCTTTGGTCCGGCTGTCTGGATGCATAATGTTGGCATTTTGCATTGTGGGGTGTTGCAAAGAGGTCTATCCGTGGTGTTCCCCACTTTTGGAACAGTTGCTGCACCTCCTGTTGGTTCAGTTCCCATTCGTGGGATGCAGACGTCTGCCTGCTGAGTCGGTCTGCTTCTACATTGTCTATTCCTGGGAGGTGTATTGCTAGCAGGTCTATCCTTAGAGGGATGGCCCATCTCCAGATCTGTTGTGCCAGACTTGACAGCGGTGCTGATTGTGTCCCACCTTGCTTGTTGATGTAGAACATTGCAGTTGTGTTGTCTGTTTGTATCAGCACTCGCTGGCCGTAAAGCTGCTTTTGAAAGGCTTTTAAGGCTAGGAACACAGTTTTGAGTTCTAGGTAGTTGATGTGTTTCACTGCATCTTGTTGTGACCAGAGCCCCCTGACGCGGAGTCTGGTCATGTGCGCGCCCCAGCCCTGCTGTGAGGCGTCTGTTGTGATGGTCACTGTTGGAGTTGGCTGTGTGAATGGCTTCCCTTGTAATATGTTCTCTTCTTTCCACCACGCTATTTCTTTCTGCACTGCGTGTGTGACAACCACTAGATCTTCCCAACTCCCTGTGGCTTGTGACCATTGCTGTTGTATCCATTCCTGGAACGGTCTCATGTGCAGTCTGATATGCGGGACAAGGTGGATGCATGATGCCATCATTCCCATTAGCCTGCTCACCGTCCTCACTGTCAGAACTTGCCCCTTGCGGTAATGACGTGTTTCCCTCAGGAGCGCTATACTTCTCTTGTCGCTGGGGAACACCTTGGACTGTGTGCTGTCTATTTGTGCCCCCAAGAATATCTTGATTTGTTGGGGTTCTGTTGACGATTTTTTCCCAATGTATTGAGAAACCTAATGTGGACAGTGTTTCTATGACTTGTTTGATGTGTTTTTTGCAGAGTCTGTATGATCCTGCTTTTACCAGCCAGTCGTCGAGGTAGGGGTATACATGTATGCTCCTCCTCCGAAGGTGCGCTGCAGCTGCTGCTAGGCATTTCGTGAACACTCTTGGTGCGGACTTTAGTCCGAAGGCTAGCACTGTGAACTGGTAGTGATTGTGGCCTATCACGAATCTTAATAGCCGTTTGTGTTTGCGGTTGACGGGTATGTGCAGGTATGCATCTTTTAGGTCTAAGGTCGCCATGTAATCCCCTTCTTGGATTTGGGGTATTACTTCCTGAAGTGAAGTCATCTTGAATTTTTGTGTTTTTACGAACTTGTTCAGGAATCTGAGGTCCAGTATAGGTCTTAGTGTATCGTCTACCTTTGGCACTAGGAAGTACGTTGAGTATATTCCCTTGTTCCTTTCGTTGTTTGGAACTGGTTCTATTGCTCTTTTTGTAGCAGTTCCTCTGCTTCTAGGCGGAGGAGGGCTAGTTCTCTTGCGGGTATTGACCGATGTCTTGGTCTTCTCCCTGGCGGGTGTTTTTGGAGGTCTATGCAGTACCCGTGCTGTATGGTGTTTAGTATCCATTTGTCTGTGGTAATTTTCCTCCATTGTGTGAGAAATTTTCTTATTCTTCCTCCCACTGGTGTCGTATGCTCGGTGGTTATTTGCTGTGTGCTTCTGCTCTTTATATTTTCCTTTTGCGGACTTCCCCTCAACCTTGGTGTTAACGGTGGGGGGCTTGTTATGTGTGTGGAGTCACTTTGAGGCGGGCTGCTGGCCCCTCTTCGGGCCTGTCCCCGTCCGTACCCGCGCCCTCGAAAGGACCGTCCTCTGGGTTGGTACTGCCAATTCTGCTGCTGTTGTCCCTGCAGGTTTTGGCCCTGGTTGTTCCCTTGGTACCCTTGTTGTTGTGATTGATGTGAAGTGGTAGGTGCATTGCCTCCTCTACCACTGGCTCGCCTTGAGGGGTTCCCTCTTCTCATCCCCCTGAACTGCAGCGCTCCCATGGACCTTGCAGTTTCGTTGTCCGTCTTTAGTTGTGTTAATTTGTTGTCAACTGTTGCTCCAAACAGTTTCTCACCGTCGAACGGTGTGTTGATGATGTTGCTCTGTACTTCTGGTTTGAAGCCGGAGATCCTGAGCCATGCGTGTCTCCTCTCAGTCATCCCTATCATCATTTGCCTGCTGGAGTTCTCTGCTGCGTCCAAGGCTGACTTTAGGCAAGTGTTCGCGATGGCCTTGCCTTCTTCCGCTAGGTAATTGGCCCTTTGTTGGTGTTCTTCTGGCAGGTGCTTAATGAGCTGGCTCATTTCTGCCCAATGCTGGTATGCATGCCTGCTGATGAGGGCGTTGGAGTTGGCGATACGCCAGTGTATGGCTGCGTTCCTCTCCACCTTACGTCCTGTGAGGTCTATTCTTTTGCTCTCCTTGTCTGGAGGTGGGCCTGTGTTGGTGGGCACACCGGCCCTCTTCCTGGCTGTTGCAGCGATAATGGAGTCTGCTGGTACAGACCCCTGTATGTATGCAGGATCTTTTGTGGAGTGCTTATACTTCTTTTCGCTCCTAGGGGTAACCGCCTTGCAGATTGCTGGTTCCCTGAAGGCCTCCCTTCCCTGGTCGAGAACGCCAGGTAACATGGGTAGAAATTGACTCCTTGTCTGTTGGGGGAGCAGGGTTTCGAAGAGGAAACCTGCTTTTGTCTTTTCCTCCTGCATTTCGACCCCATAAGTCTTTGCAGCCTTCTGCACGACCTCATTGTAGACTCCGATGTCGTCTGGCGGCGAAGGTCTCGAGGGGTAAGTGTCTACCCCTTCTTCTGGTGACTCTGTGTCGAGGTCTTGCCAGTCTAGGTCTTGTACTTCAGAGGACGCCGAGTCCCTGTAAGACAGCATCTCTTCTTCGCCTTCGGCCTCGAAGTAGTAGTATTCCTCGTCCTGGTCTTCGAGCTGTTCGGGTGTCCCCGGGGCCTCGTCGACTTCGACCTCGAACTCCTCGACTGCCTCGTGGACTTGCTTCGACGGAATAGCGTATTGTTTCATCTTCTCGTCGAAGTCTTTTTTGCGTTGCAGGATGCTCGCCATCTCTGCCTCGAGCCTCCTCTTCTTTTTCGCCATCTCGTGGGCCTTTTCGGCGTCGAGTGGTGCAGTGCCTCTCTTCGCGGTCGCGGTCGTCGAAACAGACGCCGGGCCTTCCTTTCTCGGTGTCGAGGTTTCCTTTCGGGGACGACCTTCGACGCCTTCGTTTTCGGAGGCTTTCGCCGATTGAGAGTCCTTGTCCAAGGATCCGCTCGGCTGTTTGTCCCTTGGTGCTGTTGCTTTCGTCGAGTGTTTCGGCGGCAACGCTCCCTTGGTGGACTTTGCTACACTTCTGGCAGTGTCGCTAGGGATTCTGGCTTCACTCTTTCGAGCGTCGCTTTGGTGTTTTGGGGTCGACGACTCCCTTACCTCCTTCGACGTTTTCTTTTCGATTTCGACGACAGCGCAGTCCTCTGGTCCCTCTGCGATGTTGTCCTCCTCTCCGCTCGAGAGACCCAGGTCTCGGAGAGATGGTGCTGGTCCCTGGCCCTGCATGCTGTAATTCGCCCTTCTCTGTCTGTCTCTCACCCGGAGGGTCTTCGGGGTGAACGCCGAGCACGCGTTGCAGTCTTCGCTGGCGTGGTCGAGCGGCAAGCAGAGGTTGCAGACTGGGTGCTGGTCTTTTTGGGCGTATTTGTGGTGGCAATTTCTGCAGAACTTGAACGGAGTCTTGTCCATAACCGCGCTTAGGGAGCCCCCTGTGAGCGCATTCTCTGTAGGCGTCGAGATTTCGGTCGTGGACCTTCTACCTCGTCGTCCTTCTTCTCCGGTACTAGTGTTGTCGTCCGGTGTCTCAGTAGTATATCTTCTGTGATGAATTTTCGACTTTTCGAGATTCTTCGTCCAACTTTCTGGAACTTCTCGGCAACGATCCAGACCCCACGGCGGAAAAAAGAATCTGAAGATGGCTACCAAAGGTGGGAGCTTCCGCCGGAAGCGCGACGACGTCACCGAAGACACCAAATGGTGGGGCGTCGCCGCCCACCTGGGCCAACAAAAAAAAAAAAAAAAAAAAAGACAAAAACAAAGAAAAGACTACGAATCCGGACCCAACCACGAGATGGCGGAATAATGCACAGCATAGTGAATCCAGAAAGATTCACGCTGCAAAACTGGCCACAAAGAAACCTAGAGTACCGAGCCTGATATTCACTAGACAGCAGTGGAAGATGGCGGTGGAGTGCTTTGAAGATTTATATAGCGCCCACACGGGCCTGACAGATCCATAGACTAATACAGCCTCTGCAAGACCCGTGTCTGATCACATGGTTACATTTTCTAAACCAGGTGGGTCCACGCTGCCACTTATCCTTATATGGTCGACAAAGTGCCTTTCAGTTGGGTTATAAGGTTCTTTTGTTTTGTTTAGTACTAAACCAGCAAAAGTGCCATATGCAGAAGAAACACAATGTATCCGGTTGTGTGCTTTCATTTGAAACCTCTCTGCATTCTGGGACTTGTAGTCAATACTTCAATTGCGCCAACTGGACACAATCTTGTCTTTCTCACGGTCTTCTCGTTATAGGCAGAGGCCATCTTATGTGTGGAGTTCAACGGAAGTGGAAATACAACAGGGTGATGTTTCCACTGAGGCATTCAGTTGTAGCCAGACAATAGCGCTGAATCGGATGTCAGCGAGGGGCATGTGTTACACGGAAAAGCATGTGGCTGACAGAAGTGTTCTCATTTCACTTTGCGGCGTTCTTGCAATGTTTTGTAGGTGCCCATGTTTGTGTTTGTTTTGTATTTTTGCAAACACAATGCTTCACTTGCAGTCCTAGGTGATGTACAGATTGTTTGAGATTTGATTCACATTCATGTGGCATCTCTTTTTGAAATGTTTGTCATAGGCTTGTTTTTATCCTTGCTTCATGTATAGCTGACAGGTTAAATGCTGAAAAGGCATTTTTCTTTTTTTACTTTGAAAAGCAACTGGGGCTAAATTGCTGAGTAGTTTTTTTTATCTCATGTCTGTTCAGCAGAGGACTGATGTATTATGACCAGCTGACTATTTGGATGTGTTTCTCAAACCATAAAATGACGCTCTTAGCCTTTACATCCTTGGCAGAGAGACTGTATTTTGAAGTCTTAGCCGCCAACAATGTATTTTGCAGTACTATGCATTAAATGTGCTTATAGGATGAGTATGATCTATGTTTATTACATATGTGGCCCTCTCGGCCGACTGGAAAAAGCGTGTCAACTTTCCCTCTACAATTTCTTGCTAAACGTGTTGCAAAGTATCGGCTAACTCCTTTAAAGCATACCAGTTTTGAAGATGGTAGATGACCACTGTTGAGAGTAGTGTTTTGTTTGCCTCATTTATTAACAGTTGTTTGAGTGCTTGGCTACTAACCACTGAAGTTTGCACCAGTAGTTTTGGCATTCTGTAGTTTATTGCTGTTTTTTTTAGTTTACCTATTTAACCCAGAGACCGGATGACCAATTTTGCAGTACTATTTCTGTAGCCTAACACCAACCAACTCTAAATTAATCCTGTGTACGCTTTTCTCAAGTAAGGCAGAAGTTGTTTTTGCGCAGCAAAGCACTCAGGAAAATGTTCTGCATGGCTACACAGTTATAAGGTCCAAAAGGCGAGACCTATTGGCTATGCCAATGCTTGTTTATGTCTTGGAGAGAAAGTCGTCCACATGTTTTCTGAAGAGCGCTTCTCCATCGAATGGAAGGTCTAATATTGTGTACTGGACCTCTGGTCTAAATGAGGTTGCTCGAAGCCAACCCTGGCGACGTAGGACCGCTGCTCCCGCCAGGGAACGAAAAGCAGTTGTAGCAATATCCATTGCACAATCAATGACCTCAGAGGAGGCCCTTTCCCCTTCCAGTAGGATCTTTTTCGCCTCGGATTTACTGTCTTCAGATAGTTGGTCGAGGTAAGGAGATAGATCACACCACATCTGGCGGTCGTAGCGGCCCAGAATAGCTAAGGCGTTAGCTGCTTTGACCAGTAGACCTGACAGAGGAGAATCTCTTGCCCGCATTGTCTAG
The DNA here is from genome assembly GCA_963921515.1 of Calotriton arnoldi. Classification (NCBI taxonomy): domain Eukaryota; kingdom Metazoa; phylum Chordata; class Amphibia; order Caudata; family Salamandridae; genus Calotriton; species Calotriton arnoldi. The sequence goes on from CAWUFW010000652.1 coordinate 400,845, forward strand.
GAGGTGTAGTTAGAGGAGCTGCCGGATTTTTCGACTTCCGCTGAGCTGCCTGGGATATGACTGAGTCCGGTTTCGGCTGACTCACTAGGCAGGCCGGGCTATCCTCTGGGGCTTTATATTTCTTTTCCAAATCGAGGAAGCACCGGGACCACCGTGGCTGGGATCTTCATGACTTTAAGACCCTCTTCCCATACATGATTTACAATGGGAATGGTTCTTACGGTTTTCTTATAGGGTTCCTTAAAGTCATACAAGAAACAGTCTGTCTGCGCCGAAGGCATAGGCAGATCAAACCTCTTGGCCGCCCTTTCCAGCAGATTGTGGAAACCACCTATGTCCCCAGGCGGAGAATCCACAGGAACCGGTGAAGGGGAAGAAGGGGTAGGGATAATATAATCATCCCATTCCCCATGCGGGTCTGGAAGATCCATGTCCCCTTGGTCATCATCTGAGGTATCTTGTTGGATAAAAGGAGTAGTTGGTGGAAGATCCTCTATTAATTGCAGCGGTGGTGGTGGCACCCGGGGGGTGGAAGGCACAGAGGTTGGTCCAGTGGGAACTGAGCCCTGTTCCTGAGCCGAAGATGGTGTTGGAAATCTCCGTTTGTAGTCTGACAGCATAAATTGCAAGTCCGAAATCAACGAGGACGGCATACAGACCATCTCCTCTTGATATCCTCTATGGTAGTCCTGGGGAGGATCATAGTCCTGCTCCCCTTCATATCCCTCTTTAGAATCCTCCTCCTGGCACTTGACGTGCAGCTCCGAAGGGCTATGGGCATATCCGAAAGGACCATCATCATCCAAGTCCTCCTCTTCCAGGAGGTGAGAGGGTAGTAGGTGCTAGGTGAAATGACCTCAGGAGTCACATGGCGCTTTCTGTCTTTCTCTGCAGAATTTTTTACTCCCGTCGACGATGTCGTCGGCGATGAAGATATTGCCCTCGACAGTGCTTTCGTCAACACCGTCGTCGTTACCGCTGTCGACGCTGCAGTTGTCGTCGACGCGGTCGTCGCCATTCTTGTCGACGTTGTCGTCACTGCCGTCGTCGTCGATGGAGTTGGAATCGTCTTAGTCGACACCGTCAAAGCTCTCGGCGACGATCCCGTCGTCGGAACTGATGAAAGCTGAAGAGACTGGCCCTTGTCACTCCGCGTAGACGATGTCTATGACGGTTTCTTCGCCGACTGCTTCGTCGACGGTGGTAACTTTTTTCCCTCTCTTTCCTCAAGAGGAACAGAGGAGGGTTTCTTGAACACTTTTCTTCCCTCAGGAGGGGAAGAAGGAGGAACAGAGCTCGACTTTCTCCCGTTTTAAGTCCTTTCCTCTCCTTTTCACCTCGGTGAGGAGATTTAGTTGGACTGAGCCTGTCAGGTCCATGGGAGGTCGTTTTAGAGGCTTTTTGAGGGCGCTCCTCAGAAGAAGTAGGGTCAGACCTTCCTCTTTTTTCAGATCTTCTAGAAGACTAAGCAGATGAGGCCTCATCACTGTCGTCACTAGAGACTGGATCTTTTCTGGATTTTAGCTTCTGGAATCAGGTAAGGAGGCGTCCCTCACGATCCCTCAAGGTTTTAGTAGAAAAGGTCCGACATACCTTGCAGTCCTTGGCCTTGTGGTCCGGATACAAGCATATGCAATCTTTATGAGGGTCATCCACATAAAGCCTCTTTTTAGAGCAGGTGGCACAAGCTCTAAAAAGGCCTTTTTTCTCCCTCTCTGCCATGATGAATAGAGAACAGACCAAGATTATAGAGTAATCTGGAAATATATAGCTGAAGAATTCTCTTAAAAGTAATAGAATAAGCAATAACTGAGCAGAGCTCAGTGGAGACTCCCTAGCACAACGTGCGGTAGAAAATCTGAAGGTCTGAGGTTCTCTCAGGAAGGTTCTAAAGGGTGAGGCTGTTCTGATTGGTTGTGTGTTTTATTTGGTCTCTTTTACAAAAAGAAGTGGATTTGTTATTGTAAGAAAGTGGCTCTGTATATACTGAACCAAAGTAAGGTTCAGTGTGCACAGAGTCCACAGTCCCCAGAGGTTTGGCAGAGGCTAAAGTTGGATATAACCTTAATCTCTAAAGTGGTAGCCTGGACGAGCAGTAAGGCAGTATCAGAGGACAGTGTAAAGCATTTGTTGTACACAGTCAGCAAATGGTCTCACACACTCAAGAACTGAACTCTAGGCCAATTGTTTTGTATATAAAAATATATTGTTGTTTTATTTTAGAACCACAAGTAGGTATAAAAATACTTTCTCAGAATGAGATGCTTTAGTTATATACTTTCAATACACAATAGACTTTTAAATGCAATAGCTACAGTTGTTATAGGCAACACAATTCAAACACAATTATAACATTGAGCTCAATGGGAGTTTTTAAGTAAAAGCAGTTTCAATTACTTTACGTATGATTTTCTTACTCAGGGCTGGATCCTGGATTCAGCCCTGGTGCATTTCCTGTAAACAGTTGGAAGAAATCGTTTTTGTTACACAGGCGATTTTTAAGGAATATTTGTTTGTTTCAAAAATCGACACTTAGAAGAGTTTCTGGAGAAAACCAGGCAATGTTATCCTATGGAGGAAAATCAAGTTATCGGTAAGTACAGTTGTAATTGCTTTTCAGGCTCAGTGCTGGGCACCAAGATCCAGCACTGGGATCTCTCCTGATAACAGGTGAGTAATTTCGTTTTCGTTGATCGGGCGATTTTTAAGGAATATTTGAAAGTTTCAAAACTCGACACTTAGAAGAAATTTCAGTGTAAACCAGTCAATATTACCCTATGGAGAAAATGTAGGTTATCGACTTTCAGGTAAGTACTCGACTGGCAGAGTTAAGGTTCTGAGCATAGACTCGGGGGTCTCCCAGGGTCAGGTAGGTACAGTTGGTACACCCTCAGCGGCACAGGGGCGGCCGGGTGCAGAGTGAGTTAGGCCCAATGTTAGCCTATGGCGGGCAGGGGGCCCTTGGTTGGTGGCTGCTAGCAGGCAGGCCACGCGGCTGTGGGAGCTGGGCTCCTGGTCACTTACCCAGGGCAAGTGGGGAAAAAAAATAGGATAGGTGTTGCACTCGGGCGGCTGGGTGCAGGGTGATTTTGAGCCGTCGGGCGCTCAATGTATTTCAATGGAGAAGATGGAAGTTGAACAAAGGCTGCAAGCTCGGGGACGGAGATTCTTCAGGTGCGACCACCACTTTGAGAGGTAAGTTGGGTAGTTGGAGGATAGGTAGGCACCCCAGAGTTGGGCACAGGGGGCCGCCGGGTGCAGGGGTGTCTTTTCGCGTCGGGAAATCTTACCCTCTGCTGGTCGCGGTTGGAGGGGTCCCTGGTTCTGAAGCTGCAGGCGTCGTCAGGAGTGTCGAGGAGGGTCCTTGGGTTCTGGATTCTGGGTCACAGTCGCCGGGGGGACGTCCTCGTGGTCTTTGTCCACTCAGGCACAGGCCGGTCTCGGCGGGTGCAGAGTGTGCAGGAGTCGTGGTTCCTGGCTGGCACCAGGGGTTGGTTACTTGCTTTGAGCAGTACCACTGCTCGTGGGAGTCCCAGTTCTTTTAGAGTCACAAGGCAGTCAGGTCCTCCGGGGTTTTCGAGGTTGCTGACCACTGGAGATGCCGGGGTTTAGCAGGAGCAGGTTCGAGGGTCGACAAACCTGTAGGGCTGGGGCCAAGTCAGTTGGTGTCGTCCTCTTGCGAGCAGCTGCACGGCAGGTCTTCTTTCTTCTTGTTCCTCTTGCTGGTTTCGGATTCGGGATCTGAGGAAGGAAGGTTCAGGGTGCCCCTAAATACTAATTTTAGGGGCGTTACAGGTAGGTAAAGGGCAGGGACCAATGGGTCCCTTCCCTGGGGTGGAGTACACCCCTATCCTGCCACTCTCCAGTGGGAGGGGGCAGGAGCCTAGTCCTGATTGGGCAGGGCTCCCCATCTTCAAGATGGCGAGAGCCCGGAGATGTGCTTCACCTCGCCTCCCCACCTGAGGGGTGGGGTTGGCAGAGGCTGGCACACCCAGTTTCCTCCCTTGGGGTTTCCCGCCAGTCTTCCCGCCAGAGTGGGGGCTAGAACTGGTGGGGACCAGTTGCTGAGTACAACAAGTGGTCTGGGGAGGCTCACAAAGGCGGCATGCCTTTGAAGCTTCCCCCTGCCCATCCTGGGGGAGGAGACCTAGCACCTCGCCCAGGACGTGCATTGTTGCAGGCCCAGGAGAGCGGATGGCTCTCTACCCAGGGGTCCAGCAACATGTCTGCTGAGTGGCAGCCTAGGCAGCCTCTCAGGCAGGACGTGGATGGTGGGTTAGGTTCAGGGGGCATCTCTACGTTGCCCTCTGTCGTGCATCTTACATTAAATCCCACACTGGCTTCAGTGTGGGTTTAATGTGCTGAGAAGTTTGACAAACTTCCAGCACCATATACTCTTAATGGCAGCACTGCACTTACAGTGCCCAGGAATGGACCTGGGTACTGTAGGGGTACAGGGCTCATGCACCTGTACCCTCACCACTGGCATAGGGCACCCAGCTAGAGGGGGGGACTGATGTATGCCAGGGCAGTGGTTTGTGGGCATGGCACACAGGGATGTGGGCCATGTCGACTCTTCACTTTGTTCTGCACCAAGACACGCAGTCTGCAAAGGCAGAGTGTGAGTGTCAGGGTACAGGGCCTCTAAGGGTGGCACAATAAGTGCTGCAGCCCTTCGAGGTCTTCCCTGGTCACAGTGCCCTGGGTACCTGTGGCACCATTTACCAGGGGCTGACCTGTGGCCAGAGATGCCAATTGGGTATAGTTTGGGGGAAAGAACACAGGCCCTGGGAACCTGATTGGCAGGGACCCAGGGCATACCAAGTCAAAGTGCATCAGTGGTCTGGCAAAAACTGGGGGGGTTACTGCAACAGAAACCCACTTCCTTACAGTTATAAAACTGAAATGGGCCTAGGCCTAGTTTGATAGCTTTGCATTGCTTTTTTAATTTATCAGGGACTCCCATCTCGACGACGAGGAATGATTCAAGCATGTGAATCTATGAAAGTTCCAATACTGGAGTAAAATCGTTTTTGTTAGTTAGTACAATTTTAAAGAATTTCTTTAGGTTTTCCAACTCCACACTTTTCACAGAAAAACAGTCAATGTTATCCTATGGAGGAAAGGAAAATGCTACTTACCCAGTAAGCATCTGTTCTTGGCATGTAGAGCTGCAGAATCTCATGCTTTGCATAAGATCGCCATCTAGTGTTGGGTCCGGATGTTTGCACTTTGTTTTTCTGGAAGAAGTTTCCCCTAGTCACGAGGTAGGGGACTCCTCCCTTAGGTGATAGTGCGCATGGTCATCGGCTCCATCTTCAGACTGTTTTCAGCAGAGGGTAAGAGAATGGAGTAGTAGTAAAGAATAGAGATGTCCATGCGTAAGTATTTGTAGTAAAACAGAGAACTATAGCAGTTACAGGTATCCGGGGAGGTGGCTGGGCGCATGAAATTCTACGGTTCTACATGCCAAGAACAGATGCATACTGGGTAAGTAGCATTTTCCGTTCGAGGCATGTGAGCTGTAGATCACATGCTTTGCATAGACTATACAGCAGTCTCCCCGAAGCGGTGGCTATTCTGTAACTGTTGGAGTTGTCTGAAATAACGTTTTAAGTACTGATTGTCCCACATTACCTTGTTGTCTTGCTAACACATCTACACAATAGTGTTTGGTGAATGTGTGTGGTGTAGACCATGTTGCAGCTTTGCAGATATCAGCAATAGGGATATTCCCTAAGAAAGCCATAGTAGCCCCTAATTTGCGAGTGGAATGTACTCTAGGGGGTATTAGGAGAGTCCTTTTGGCTTTTTGATAACAAATCTGAATACACTTGACAATCCACCTAGCAATTCCGGATTTGGAGATAGGATTGCCTTTATGAGGTGGTGCAAAAGCTACAAAGAGTTGTTTGGTTTTACGAAATGATTTTGTTCTTTCAGTGTAATACAAAAGAGCTCTTCTGACATCTAAGGTATGTAAAGCTCGTTCTGCAACAGAGTCCGGTTGAGGGAAGAATACAGGTAATTCAACCGACTGATTGATGTGAAATGCAGATACAACCTTAGGTAGGAATTTAGGGTTGGTACGAAGAACCACTTTATCTTTATGTAGCTGGTAAAAGGGTTCTTCTATGGTTAGTGCCTGTAGTTCACCCACTCTCCTTAATGAAGTGATTGCAATGAGGAAAGCTGTTTTCCAAGTAAGGAACTGTAGTTCACATTTGTGCATAGGTTCAAATGGCGGACCCATTAGCCTTGTGAGGACTATATTAAGATTCCATACTGGGGCAGGTGGGAGTCTTGTTGGTATTACCCTTTTTAGTCCTTCCATGAATGCTTTGATGACAGGCACTCGAAATAGCGATAAATGTTGCCTATTTTGAAGGTAAGCTGCTATGGCAGCAAGATGCAGTCTGATGGATGTATAGGGCAATGCGGACTGCTGCAAATGCAATAGGTAGCACAGTATGTTCTGTATGGAAGCATCAAGGGGGTTGATGTGATTGTTATTGCAATAGATGACAAAACGCTTCCATTTGGCTGCGTAGCAGGCCCTTGTGGTAGGCTTTCTGGCCTCTCTAATAATGTTCATACAGTCTGGTGGAAGGTTGAGATAACCAAACTATGACTTCAGGAGCCAGATCACAAGGTTTAGCTGTCTGGGATCTGGGTGTTTGATTTCTCCATGGCTCTGTGTGAGGAGACTGGAAGTCAAATGTAATTTTTGGTGTGGTACCAGAGAGAGTTGCAACAGGATTGTGAACCAGGGTTGACGAGCCCATGTTGGAGCTACTAGTATTAGCGTGAGTGATGTTTGGCTGAGTTTCCGAACCACTGATGGAATGAGTGGGAGAGGCGGAAAAGCGTAGGCAAATATCCCTGACCAGTTCATCCATAGAGCATTGCCTTTGGACAAAGGGTGTAGATACCTGGAGGCGAAGCTTTGGCATTTTGCGTTTTCGGGTGTTGCGAACAGGTCTACGTGTGGGACTCCCCAATTTTGGAAGTATGGGTGTAGAACTTGAGGGTGAAGTTCCCACTCGTGTATTTGATACCTATGCCTGCTGAGGAGGTCCGCAATCTGATTGTTGACTCCTGGGAGGTGTTCCGCTAGGAGATACATTTTGTGGTGAATAGCCCACTTCCAGATATCCTGGGCTAAGTGGGACAGTTGGAGAGAGTGTGTCCCCCCCCTGTTTTTGTATGTAATACATAGCTGTCATGTTGTCGGTTCGGACTAACACAGCTTTGCCAGACAGGTGATCTTGAAAGGCTTTGAGCGCTAGAAAGATTGCCATGAGCTCCAAGTGATTGATGTGGAGCATCTTTTGCTGGCGACTCCACAGTCCTTGCACTGTGTGTTGTTGAAGATGAGGTCTCCAGCCAGTAAGGGATGTGTCCACACGGTTTGTGGAATCGGGTCTATGAACGGCCGCCCTTTTGATAGGTTTTGTGTGTTCCACCACTGCAGAGAGCGATGAGTACGGCCGCTTACCAACACTAGATCGGTTAATAGACCTTGAGACTGGTTCCACTGACTGGCTAAACACTCTTGAAGTGGACGCCTATGTAGCCTGGCGTGGGAAACGATCATGATGCAAGATGCCATCATTCCCAGCAGTTGTATAAACACTCGAGCCGGAAGAGACTGAGTGGGTTGAAATTTGAAAATGAGCGCCTGAATGTTTCGAATTCTGGCTGCACTGGGATACGCTAGAGCCTTGTGAGTATCTAGAGTGGCTCATAGGTAATCCTGAACTTTGTTTGGCTGAAGATGTGATTTTAATACATTGACTGAGAACCCTAGCTGTTGAAGCAGCTGAATGGTTAGCGAAGTGTGCTTGCGACATTGTTGGTATGTGCTGGCTTGGTGAGCCAGTCGTCCAGATAAGGAAAGACATGTATGCTTTGTCTTCTGAGACGCGCAGCTACTATCGCCAGATATTTTGTGAAGACTCTGGGAGCTGTGGTGATTCCGAATGGGAGCAGTTTGAATTGGTAGTGTTGACCTGCTACCACAAACCTGAGAAATTTGCGGTGAGCCAGATGGATTGGAATATGAAAGTAGGCGTCCTTTAAATCTAGAGTAGAAAGAAAATCGCCTTTTTGCAAACGAGGCAGTATCTGTTGCAGTGTTACCATGTGGAAGTGGTCTGACTGTATGTAAAGGTTGAGTTCTCTGAGATCCAGTATGGGTCTGAGAGAGCCGTCCTTTTTGGGAATTAGAAAGTAAAAGGAGTACACGCCCGACCCTTGGTGTTGAGGTGGTACGAGCTCTATGGCTTGTTTTAGTAGCAGGGATTGTACTTCCTGTTTGAGACGGTGTATGTGATCCGGTGGTAGTCTGTGCGACTTTGGGGGAATGTTTGGAGGAGTGTTGATGAACTCCAGGCAGTAACCAGAATGGATAATTTGGAGAACCCATTTGTCTGTTATTGACTGCCACTTTGGTAGAAATTGTGACAGGCTTCCCGCTACAGGTGTTAAGCGGTCGGGGGGGAACTATGGGCAAGTCACTGTTTTGTATTGGCTGGCGAGGTACGTGTGTTGGAACCTCTACCTCTGCCCTTGCTTCCTCTGTAATTGCCTCGATAGAAGCCCTTGGAACCTGAGGGCTGGTTATTGCCCTTATAGGTGGACGCAGTGTCTGAGGAAGTAGTCTTAGGTCCTGCTCGATAAAAGGAGCGACGAAAGGAACCACGCCCTTGTGGAGACTGAAGTGCTCCCATGGATTTAGCCACTTCAGTATCTTTCTTCATTTTATCCAATGAAGTGTCTACCACCACCCCAAAAAGGTGTTCCTTGTCAAAGGGTGTGTTTAGTATGGAAGTTTGAGCTTCCGGTTTAAACCCCGATATGCGCATTAAAAACAGTGATGCTCGTATGGGATTCAATGGTCCTAAGGAGCAGTCGTGATCAATTTCTAAAACATGAGGTCAACATGTTTCTTGCCTACTCTAGCCCACAAGGGGTCTATTGGCAATTTATCAGGACCGAAAAAAAGCAACCTACACAACTGATTGACTGATTCATCAATGTGTCATGAGAATCCCAGTAATTAGTCACACCATTAATCACAAAGCATGATTCTACCGTGATTTGCGAACTGACCTTAAAGACAAAAGAGACAGACAAGAATTATAACATTTAGAAAGTCTTATTTAGATTCTGACAGACGTAGGGCGAAATACTTAATTTAGGACCATTGAATCTGATACAAGCATCACTGTTTTTAATTCGGTTAGTGAGCTTCACTAGTAAAGTTTACTCAAACCCAGCATCACTAGACCTATTTTAAATCACCTTTTTTTCACCCCACATACCCACTCTTTACACCCCACATACCCACACTTCATCATACGGCAAAATGAAAAGATCTCAGGCAAAGACCCACTTCGTGGGTGCCCGTCGAGCATTGCAGCACCGGCCCGACGAGGAGCAGATGATGAAGCATGACACCTTTCGGGGTGTTTGAGAGCACTTGCTCCTATTGGAGCCTATTCCACTGACCTGAAATACCACTAGTACTCAATCTTGGTCTAAGGAACTGCACACTCCTGGATTAAGGTTATAGTATATACAGAGCCAGTTTCCTACACCGAGGTCTAGTTAGAAGGCCTCAGTGCACTCTCAGTCAGAAAACCAGCAGCATCAGCCAAAAAGCTAGGGAGTGACCATACAAAAAAAAAAAAAAAAAAGGGGAGGTATTTCCTTACATATTCCAAGGCAGAATCTGCTTTTTTGCCAAACAGGCATGTGTCATCAGAAAGCATATCCATGAGGGAGACCTGGATGTCTCCAGAAAATCATGTGGAGCACATCCACACATGGCAGGGGAGCACCACACTAGGGACAACTGCCCTTTCCAGACTATCACTACTACTAAGGACAGTACAAATCACATATTTGGCTGCATCGTGACCATCCTGAATGGTCACCCAGTGAGACCCTATGGTCTACGGGGACAGTCCGCAAGATCTCACAGCAATACGTATGTATCGGCCCAATCACAGGTATCAATGCTAGACTAGCTGAAAAGAACATTTGCTTTCCAAATGCCACAAATCTCTTAAGACTACCTATCCAGAAAAGTTGGGGGGAATGAATTGGGATCCACCTGTCTGAACAATCAGACGCGCTGGAGTACAATGTTCAGTGACAAAATCAGGGTCGTCGGGTGCCGGTCTGAGGCATCTGCTGGCCACCTGCCTGTTCACAGGTGGGAAAGAACATGACTTTGACCAGATGCTCATTAAGGTGTCGGTGAGGGTCTCATTGAAAGGGAGCTAGTGCTCAGAAATGGCTGGCTTAGGTTGTAAGAACATCGTCTTAACCTCAAAAAGGACAGTTATAGGTCCAAGACTACAGCTGCTCATCAGATCATCACTGCAAATGAGCCCCGTTTTTCCATTGGAGGTCTAAATGGAGAGTTCAACCCTGTATAAGGGGAAGTATCAAGTCCACTGGCCTCTTTAAGTCTATGCAAAAATTATCAAAATGAGAGGGTAAATCATTCCCATCCCCACCATCATCTCAGGGTGGTGGTAAGCTTTGGTTAGAATCGGAGCCAACAAGATATTGGAGCCTGTATAGGATCAGAGTCAGGCTGTATGGTGACTGGCTGCAATTAGGTAATTTCATAGCTCGACAGCGGTCAGGATCGGACTGAAGTCAGTTTGGGGTCAAACATCAGAGCCCGAGTTTTATCCTCCACTGGCAATGTTGGTACCAGCGTCGGGACTCGGACCAGCGTAGGTTGAAGACCTAGGGTAGATGTCTGTACCATAGGCAATAATGGATCCAAGAGGGAGTCAAATGGTTCAGAGGATGAATTTGATTGCAGTAACCTGACTAAGAGCCCCTTTGGATCTCTTAAGGGGCCCCAGAGGGAACTGGAGAAACACCAATTACCTGCAGCACTGTCCCCTTAAAGGTGTCAATTTGCTGCAGCATTGCATATGGCCTGGGGAATTTGGGGTGCACCAGGACAAACTGTGAAATCGGCTCAGCAACAGGAGATCTGCAGGAGATCTGAGAGGGGACTGACTAACATTGTCACACCCTTGTGTCATCACTTTGGATAGATAGGGTTGAGTTCAGCTTCTCTTTGTTATGACTGCATTTAAATATCGACTTACTGATGGACATCGACCAGAATGTTGACCTCTGGCAGGAGCGAACTCGGGAGAAGGAGGGAGTCAACGCCTTCGACATGGAGTAGGACTTACGAATCACTTGTGATACCTTCTTTCGTTCAGCGAGATGCAGCTTTTTCTCGGTCCTGAATCCGCTTCGAGAGCATGAAGGCACACTTTGCGTACAACTTGGAGCCATGTCCCGAGCCCAAGCATCAAAGACACACCTTGTGCAGGTCCGTGACCGACATCTGTTTTCTACAGTTGCAGCATGGTTTGAGACCTGTAGTCTTGAGGGAGCGCCATTCCCTCACACATTGGATTCTGTTCCGTTTTACAAGTCATAGAAAGGCTAACGAAATTGAAACCGAGAAAGAAAGAACTGGCATAAGACCGAAGGCGTGGCGCTTATATGCAGCTCTGCTCCATCACTTCCAGGGCGGTGCACACCACCACCTAGCAGTACGCAAGAGCCTTGCTGATGAACGTTTTCAGGATCCAGTCTGGTGCTTGGGGAGTACTGTAAAGTGGGGAATCTGCAGCTAGAAGTGTCTATCTGAGCAGATGCTTTCGTCATGGTCCCTTAATAGACTCAATGTTGACCCCATCAAGGAAACTTGCTATTAAGAACAATAGTTACTTACCTGTAATCTGTGGTTCTCCAGTATTAGTATCTTTCATAGATTCACATGCTTGAATCATTCCCCGTCGTCGGAGTGGGAGTCCCACGGTACATAAAAATAGATATATATATATATATATATATATATATACACACACACACACCATATCCTAGGTAAATTAGAACCAGGAAGTAAAGTGGCCAGAAATTAAAGGAAAAAGATTTCTCCACTTTCATGACTCGTCCAAGTCATTATATATAGTCCAAAGTCCAGCCAATCAGGCGACAGCACCACCCAGAATGTTCTCCTCAGAGGCTCAGGCTCTCAGATTTTCCAGCACAAGTGTGATCCAGAATGAAACAGAGCATAGCAAAAGAGCCTCTGAGGGGAGGTGGGCGGGTTGCATGTGAATCTATGAAAGATACTAATACTGGAGAACCACAGATTACAGGTAAGTAACTATTGTTCTTCTCCAGTATTGGGGTATCTTTCATAGATTCACATGCTTGAATCAGAGTAGATAGCAGTGACTCCAGAACAATACTGCTGACATTATCAGCACAACATAAGCATACGCATAACACAGTCATAGTGTAATCACAAACATATAGCTTATTGTTATATATCTATTCACATATCAAGATATACATGTATAAATCCATTGTAAAACAATAGCAAGAGGAGGAGGGAAAAAAAAACAGAGGCTCACCTTAGTTAAAAAGATTACGAAGAACCGCCTGTCCCACAGACGTGTCTGCATCATTGGCAGCTTCCAAACAGTAGTGCCTTGTAAAGGTGTGCCTGTTGGACCACGTAGCAGCTCTGCAGATTTGATGAATAGGCACACCAGCAAAGAGAGCGGTAGAGGAAGAGATTGCTCTCGTAGAATGTGCTCTTGGAGTTGTCTGTAAAGGTCTGCCTGCCAGCTGATGACAGAAACCAATCGCAGCAGAGATCCAACGGGCAATGGACTGTTTTGATATTGGGTGTCCTGTACGCATTTTTCCATAAGCTAAAAATAGCTGATCAGATTTCCGTATGGAAGATGTCCTTTGTAGATAGAATTTGAGACATCTTTTGAGATCAAGAGTATATAAAGCCCTTTCCGCAGGCGATTGAGGATTGGGAAAAAAAGTTTTTAAAATGACCGGTTCGTTGAGATGGAAGTCCGAAGGTACTTTGGGCATAAAAACGGGGTTAGTGCGTAACACTACTGAATCTCTTGTGAATTGAAGGTACGGCGGTTTTATAGTGAAGGCTTGAATGTCACTGACCCGCCTAGCCGACGTGAGGGCTAATAGTAAAGACACCTTCCATGAAAGAAACTTCAATTCTGTCCGATGAATAGGTTCAAAGGGGTGTCGCATAAGTTGCGAGAGCACAACGTTAAGATGCCAGGCTGGAGGTGGATGGCGAATAGGTGGAAACATACGAAATAACCCCTTAAAGAACTGTCGAATGATCCTAGAGGAATAGAGAGAATTGGAACCGTCCTGCCTAAATCTTGAGATAGCTGCTAAGAATACCTTAAGCGTAGAATGAGAAAGGCCTGATCTTGCCAGATGCAGGAAGAAAGGTAAAATTTGTTCCGGCTTTGCATGCACTGGATGTATGTTGTTGGCTTGACACCACAGGCAAAATCGTTTCCATTTAAGCGTGTATGTCTTTATTGTGGAAGGCGCCCTAGCATTGGCCAGAACTTCTCTACAGTTAGAAGGAATATCTAAGTGGGCGAATTCAAGGTGCTCAGGCGCCAGGCTGCTAAGTGCAGGGATGCAGGATCCGGATGGCAGATCTGACCGTTCTGAATGGATAGAAGATTCGGTATTGGTCTCAACTGAATGGGATGGCATTCGGAGAGAAGGAGTAGCTCGGTAAACCAGAACTGGCGAGGCCATCTGGGAGCTATGAGTATTAGGCGACAAGGTTCCTTCTTCATTTTCCAGAGAACCCTGGGAACCAACGGTATCGGTGGAAAAGCGTAGGCATAAATCTGCGACCAGTTCATCAAAAAGGCATTTCCGCATGATTTGTTGTGGGGACGCCAACTTGCGAAGAATTGGCATTTGCGGTTCAGACTGGTTGCGAACAAGTCCAGGTTGGGCTGACCCCACTCCTGAAAAATTCGATTCAACGTTGGCTGATGGAGCTCCCACTCGTGATTGGACGTTGTCAAGCGGCTGAGGGAATCCGCTAGAACGTTGGACACTCCCGGGACATGAACTGCTGTCAGAGTTATCTGATGTTTGATCGCCCAATCCCACATTTCCTGGGCTTGCTGAGACAACAGTGTGGACCTTGTTCCTCCTTGTTTGATCAAGTAATGCATACTTGTTGTGTTGTCCGTCCGGATCAACACTGATGCTCCGAGAATGATGGTGCGAAAAGACTTCAGGGCTAGGAAGATCGCCAGCAATTCCAACAGGTTGATATGACAAGTCTTTTGCTGAGCATCCCATCTTCCGCTTGCTGTCAGTCCCTGCAGATGGGCTCCCCATCCTTCTAGGGAGGCATCCGTGGTGATGACGAAGCTTGGAGGTTTCATGAGGAATGAGCAGCCTGCTGCTACATTTGTCTTTGAAGTCCACCATGTTAGAGTGTCCCTTATCTGTGAAGTGACGCGAATGAGATCGTCGAAGGATCCTGAGATTTGCAGCCACTGTTTGTTGAGTTCCTCTTGCAAGGGTCTCATTCTGAAACGGCAATTGGGGACCAGAGGAATGCAAGATGAAAGCATCCCCAGAAGCGACTTGAACCGTCGAACTGAAACGTACTCTTTTGATCTTAGTAGCTGTGCAAGATTGCAAAGTTTCGTTTGTCTTTCGGTTGAGACACAGACTTCTGTTCGCAACGTGTTTATGGTGGCTCCCAAGAACGTTCTCTCCTGCGATGGGAGGAGGTGAGATTTGTCGAAATTGATGGAGAGACCCAGAGATTGGAACAGGGATAGACATCTCTGAGTATGGACGTTTGCGCTGTTGAAGGAACTCGCCTTGATAAGGCAGTCGTCCAAATAGGGAAAAATCTGGATTCCCTCCAGTCGAAGGTGTGCAGCCACCGGTGCTAAGACCTTGGTATAGACCCGGGGTGCGGACCGTAGTCCGAAAGGGAGGACTTTGAACTGAAAGTCCCTGCCAGCCACTCTGAACCTCAAGAACTTTCTGTGTCTGGGTAGAATTGGTACATGAAAATAAGCATCTTGGAGGTAGAGGGTGGTCATGTAATCCCCCGCAGTAAGGAGAGGAAGAATTTCTTGCAGAGTTAGCATCCGGAATGACAATTTCTTGAGATATTTGTTGAGGGAGCGAAGATCTAAAATGGGACGCCATTCTCCAGATTTCTTTTTATGAGAAAAAATCTGGAATAGAACCCCGTTCCTCTTTGCAGTCGAGGGACTACTTCGATGGCTCCCTTTCGCAGCATCAAATTTATTTGGGCAAACAGCTCTGAGAGGCGAGCTGGAGGTGGGCCCTTGGGGGGAAAATTGAGGAAATTTTACGAATTCTAGAATGTGGCCTCTGGCCACAATGTCCAAGACCCATTTGTCTGATGTTATTTTCGACCAGTTTGAGTAATAACGGGAGATTCTTCCTCCAACTTGTAAAGGGGAAAGTGGTCGAGCAGGTGGCAGTTGTCACTGCTTTTTAGAGGTATCACGTCCTCGGAAGGTAGACTTCCTTCTATTTTGCGAGTAAGAGGTCGCTGGTTGTTGCCTGAATTGTTGTTGGCGCTGTGAAGAGAAGCGCTGATTGCTGTGATAGGGCTGATATTGTCTCTGTTGATTATATCCTCCTCTAGTAGAGAAGGATCCACGCCCCCTCGCACCCCGAAAGGGCGGTTTACGAAACTGAAGTGTTCCGAGAGAACTTGCTGTCTCAGTATCTTTTTTAATGGTCTGTAGGGCCTCATCAACATGGTTCCCAAAAAGAGACTCGCCATCAAAAGGCATGTCCAATATCTTAGCCTGAACCTCCTGGCGAAATGAAGTTGACTTTAACCAGCCTTGCCTCCGCAAGACTGCAGCACCCGCCATTTGTCGAAAACCTGTAGAGGCAACATCCACCGATGAATCTATAATCTCAGCCGAGATTCGTTCCCCTTCCTGAAGGATCTTAAGCGCCTCTGATTTAGAAGGCTCAGTCAACATGTTAATGTAGGGAGCAATGTCCGACCACATTTGTCTATCATAGCGTCCTAAGATAGCCAGTGAATTAGCTGCCCGAACTGTTGTCGCTGCCATAGTGGACACCTTCTTCCCAATAGCGTCCAAACGTCTACCGTCCCGATCTGGGGGGGGCGGATAACGGAGAGGAGGGATTCCGCGCTCGTCGCTGCGCTGCCTGTGCTATAACAGAATCTGCCTTTGGTTGACCAATCAAACATGCAGGCCAGTTGTCCGGCGCCTTGTATTTTTTATCAAGGCGGGGCATGACCGCAGGAATAGAGGCAGGAGCTTTCATAACCTTCAATCCCTCTTGCCAAATGAAGTCAATAATGGGAATGGATCGTATTTGTCTTCTTGGCTGATCCTTAAAATCATAGAGGAAGCAATCATCCGGTTTCGTTTCCATAGAAAGTAGAAAACGCTTTGTAGCTCTCTCCATAAGAAGGTGAAAACCTCCAACGTCAGCAGGAGGAGAATCGACAGGAGCAGGAGTTAAAGGCGATGGAGTTTGAATCTGATACTCATCCCATTCTGAGAGTAAAGATCTGTCATCTAATTCTCCTTCCTCCCTATCGTCGTCAGAGGTGTGGGCGTCCTGAGAGTGATGCGACAGTACAGGAGAATGTGGCCTGGGTGACCTCAAAGTTGAAGAAGTTTGAGGCATAGGTGTGGGCGGCATAGAAGAAGCCGATTCTGATGGAGGGAAACGGCGATAGTAATCATCTAGCATGTATTGTAGATTGTTCAAAAGAGCCAAAGGCATTTGGGCCGTAGGCAGTGAATCTGTAGGTAAAGGAACCGTTTCCTGACAGATGTCATCCTCTGGATCCTCATCTTGATATTTAATGAGGAGCTCTGAAGGGCTCCTGGCGGTACGGAACATATCACCTTCTTCCGATTGGTCATCGTCTTCATCAGAGGTTAGCAATTGGTCCGGTAGTCTAAGGTGCACCTTAGGAGGAGAGATTGTGAGCGGAGAGCGTACATTTAAAGAAGATGCACGTCTTTGTAATAAAGAAGAAGACGCCGTTGTCACCGGAGGCAACGTAGACGGTGTAATCTCTACTGCAGGCGTCGACGAAGACCAGACTTGCAGAGCTGTGCATGAGGCCAGTGGTAACGTCGACAAGGAAACCGTCGACGAAGTAGTCGTCGACGGGGCAGGCGTCGACGGAAGTATCGTCGACGAGACGGGCTTCGTCGACGGGACGGGCTTCGTCGACGGGACGGGCTTCGTCGACGGGACCTTCGTCGACGGGATGGTCGTCGACGAGGCAGTCGACGACGACACTCCTTTACTTTTCGGCGTCGGAGCGTCGACGGTAGATACCAACACCTTCGTCGACGGAACTGGTCTGACTGAGACGGATACCAGCGTCGACGGCGAAGACGCCGACGACATGATCATTTGTGTCTTCGGCGATGAGAATGTTGCCGTCGACGTCGTAGTTGCAGTGTAAGAGCTCGTCGACGAAGGAGTCGCCGACTAGCCCGTCGACGAGGAACTCCGTTTCTGAGGCAAAACCTTCTCAGAAACTTGCTTAGAAGAGAGAGACTTTTTAGACTTTCTCGGGGGCGTAGAAGCTATAGATCTAGGTTTAGAAGGTGGAAGAGTCTTTTTTGAAGTAGAAGGCACTTCAGCACTGCTGGAGAGTTGTTTCTTCGACACCTTAGCCCCAGGAGAAGACAAATTTGTGTCAGCAATCCTCTTTCTGGAGGACGTAGACTGAACAGAGGCAATACTCCCCACATCAGATAAGGGATTGTCCTGGTCTTTTATCTTCTGTAGCCACAGAAGTAGACGCCCCTCTCTGTCCCTCAGAGTCTTTTGAGGAAAAGTTCTGCAGATCTTGCAGTCTCTCACCTGATGTTCAGGATATAAGCAATAAATGCACTTCTTGTGGGGATCTTCTGAAAACAGCCGGAGCTTCCCACAAGAGTCACAAGGGCGAAAGAGAGACTTCTTTGAAGAAGACATCCTAAGAAGAATAAAATCCAAAGAACTGAGAAGAAAACTGAGCAGAGCTCAGGGAGACTCCCTTCACACGACGTGCGGTAGAAAATCTGAGAGCCTGAGCCTCTGAGGAGAACATTCTGGGTGGTGCTGTCGCCTGATTGGCTGGACTTTGGACTATATATAATGACTTGGACGAGTCATGAAAGTGGAGAAATTTTTTTCCTTTAATTTCTGGCCACTTTACTTCCTGGTTCTAATTTACCTAGGATATGGTATATATATATATATATATTGCTATTTTTATGTACCGTGGGACTCCCACTCCGACGACGGGGAATGATTCAAGCATGTGAATCTATGAAAGATACCCCAATACTGGAGAACTAACACCTACCCTAAATGAGTCATTCTAATAGCATCTTGCCTGGGATATTCAGTGCAAGCTGCTTTACGTCTAAGTTAGATAGTGTGCACAGTGCTGCAGCAAAAATCTTTCCTTTTCTGGTCCTGTAATGTTGCAATCTTTGTCAAGGCATAGCTTTTATGGAGAAACTGATGCAGATGGTGAAACAAAAAATACCCGAGGTAGAGTGTACCCAGTTGCATGGAGCGTGTTGGGGAAGGTAGCATATGCCACCTCGAACCTGAAAACACTTCTTCAAAGAAACTACTTGGAGCCTTTCTGAGCCCAGCACCAGAGGGCAGAAATTACATAACAAATCTGCTATTTGACTTGCATAATAACAGTATCCATGTCAATAAAAACTACACCACATGCTCACAGCTTTTATGAAAGGCCCACTTAAGTACATTTGTAGAGTATGGTATTGTTCTGTGTAAGGCAGATAATTTCATCTGAAAAAGGAGAATCAGGGTTCTGGTCTGAGGATTGGGACAGAGGCTGATAAAAATCAATTATTTCTTAAGTGCTAGTTAACTGTAAAGCAGAAAAGCGGTAGGGTTAGCATGCTCCCTGTGACATCCAAGCAAAAATGATTAAGATAATGAAGGGATCAGCAAGATGATGTAATCTTGAAACCTCAGAAACCATGAATGTAGGAGTCAGCAGTAATATAGGACACTGAAGCAGAAAGCCATGCCACCTTCAGGAAACCCTAGAGACCTTTTGGCATCTTATGTTGGTCTTGTTATGCCCATGCTACTAGTGAAAGATCCTATCAATAGAAAGGTGCATGCTTTGTGCACCCCTACATCAGCCCCTCAGTAACATTCCTCTGCTCGTCCCTCCCAGGAAAACAATGGCAGAACAGGACTCAAGAGATGATGTCCCTCTGTGACACAACAAGAGCAGATACGACTTTCAGGTGCTCATTTGAAGAACCAACTGAAATGGCCTTCTCCAAACAATTAGTTGCTTGGCAACCTACTTTGATCATATTCCAAAAACGACTGCTCCATTCTTATCCACCTCACCACCGGTTCAACATATCTTTTCCCCTTTTTCTTTGAATATACTTCTGCCTGCAACAACTCCACCATCTTCTTCTCTAACCGTGCAACTAAGTTTTTATGTATTATTTACAAAGTACAATATTTTTATGCCAGTAAATATGGCTTACCTACACTTAAGAAAGGCTGCAAAGCTGAAAGGGATCATACCAGAGTACAAACTTGGCATAAACTAGAGTTTTCTGGAGACAAATGAAGAAACATTGTGATCCTAGTCAAACATGGGCACAGTAGTCCCTTTTAAGGCCCTGGGGGGCATCAGACGTAGCAAGATTTTTTATAACACTTTGCAGAAAATGTAGCTGGAGCTCTACTCCAGATAGTGTGTGTGGCATAGAGATTAGGATGTAGTTTTAAACTAAGCACAAATTGGAAATCACAAATCAAACATGACAGTCACCAAGTTCGCAACTTCTACAAGCACGATCTTGGACAGGGAGTGAGTCCCCTTAATTTGATAGTTGAGTTGGTATTTTGGCCTTCAATTCTGTCCATTCGGCGCATCATGCATAATGGTAGACTTTCAGGCCATCATTCACAGCTCCTAGAGACCCCATGCAGCAGTTAAAACTAAGCAGAAACAAGGATCCCTGCAGAAATGCAGATGGCACTGGTACAGAAGTAGGCTAGGACTCTGCCACCCATGCTTAAGTTGGTCTTGATCATAAAGCCATGATCTACATAGTGCCAAATTTGGAAATATAAAAAGGCAGACATAGTACTTTCCCATTTGGCATGTAACGTCAATGAAGAGCATGGTGGCTATTTCCATAGTATATCCCTACCTAAGCTGAGTATGGTCCCCCAGCAGGCTTAAGAAAACCAAACGGCAGTAGATTCATCTTTCAGCTGCACCGGTCAGGAAGATGATTGTGATACTAAATGGTAGGTGCCGTGATAGGCAGGGTCTTTAATAAGGAAAAAAGGCAGGGTGAAAGGCAAGTTTGTGGACTTATCCAATCCTGGAATGGAATGGGAATTAGGTCTGAGCAATGCATCTGGTTAACATCTGCAGAATAGTGATGTAGTGGGTTGATTGTCACTGCATTTCAACACTGCTGTTGTGGTCTGCGCGTTGCCAAAAGCTCATAAATACTGAGAAAAAAAACACTGGATATGCCATAGTGATCCAGAAAAATTAGGTCTTTTTAATGTAACAAATAAGTATTTTGCAAAATTACTTTGTTTTGCCTGCATGCATTTTGACAGTCACAGGGGAATACAAACTTCATGGTGAACATGTACGCTACACTAATCGAGCTGGGCTGCTCAAAACACAATTCTACACTGAATCACATTCATTTGACTATTCAATATGGTCACAGGAAATGTGCGTTTTTAAGCAAATTAAGCTTACCTGGCTCTATAGCAGCTGAAATCAATGACTGTGCTTCTCTTACTCGTTTCATTGCTTCTTCTATCTCCTTATTAGAAGCATCAGATTTCACGCTTGGCGAAACAAGTCCAGCAGCTACATGGTTCAATCTGGAAATTAATGAACACAAAGCTAATCACTTCACAAAATAGACAAATCACATGTATCAGGAGTAAGTATTACCTATCGTCTTCTATCAAAGGCTTTCAGATATTTTTCCTTATTAAGGGTATCAATCAATCAATCAATCAATCTTCTTATAAAGCACGACTACTCACCCGTTAGGGTCTCACGGTGCTAAATGGAAGGGGGGGGGGGGCGCCTGCAGTTCAGTCAATTTGCCAGGTCTTGAGGTCCTCAATTTGCACTGCCCCATAATATCTACAAGGCTATGCACTGAAAAGTGTAAAGTGCCTTGTTGCACACCAGTCTGGCTAGTAACAACGCCAAAGATCATGTAATTCTCTTCTGATGCACCCTCAAGAAGAGAGATTCAACTGCATTACTTCAAGCAGGAAGATAAAGTGTAACGGAATGATCGTGTTACAAGAAAACAAATTATTCTCCTCTTTACTAGAGTGTGTATAATTTTTAATGTCGGCCAATACAAAAACACTTAGCGCCATGTGTCTAACAAAGATGAACACTCATGCACATGTTTTTTTGATGGACTTCACATTATGAACTCAGGCCTCAACACCAATATGGGGTAAAGTAGGCTGACCCATTGCACTAGGCTGTATGGTGTGGAGAGTGGAAGCTGGCTTTTTACGTAGTGTACCAAAAAGAGGGGCAATATGTAAAAAATCCAGATGACCCTTATTGGCTTACAGGGCTTAAATTAATAATCCCAAATGCTCTCTTTAGTGGTAGTGTGAATGAGCAGTTTAGGCTTATCAGATGGTAGTGTTAGGCATTTGATGTAAACAGTCAATAAATCAGACACACACCCAAGAAGAAACTAGAGACCAAAGTAGAAAAATAAGTATTTTTATATATATTTTAACACCAAGACCTTCATAATTGGGTAAGTACTTTTCAGGATATCAATTTTTACAGGAAAGTAAAATTGTGGCACAAATGCGTTTTTACGCAGTAATGCTATGGAGAAAAAGGCATATACTGCACACAGGTATTTGCAATTGAATTCCAGTGGGTCCCCTTAAGGTGCTAGGGGGCCAGGGTCTAAAGTAATCGCAGAAACCAGACGCCTGCAGACATCACTGCACACATCGCTCGAAGCCAGAGTTGAAGTGGGCCAACGGTGTAATCGTGGTCCCCCAGTATAGGAAGCTGGCTCTGTATATACAATACCAAAGTGAGGTAGTGTGTGCACATAGTCCAGTGGAACCCAAAAAGGTAGGCAGAGGTAAAGTTAGATAGCACCTCACTCTCTATTTGTGGTAGTGTGGTCGAGCAGTAAGGCTTTATCAGAGGACAGTGTTAATTTAAGCATTTGGTGTACACACTATCAGCCAATGAATTCACACACTCAAAGACTTAACTTCAGACCAATTGTTTTTATATAAAAATATTTTTAGTTATTTTATTTTCTAGAACCAAGCAAGCCTGGCATAGCTAAGCAATAAATACCTTTTAATAGTAACTCAGTTGTAACAGTTTGGATTGCAATTGTAAATGTACTTTGATTACAGTAGTGTTACTGATAATGCAATGCTTTTCACAATACAGTACATATACTTTGTATAGGATTTTTAGTAAAATGACCAGTAGATTACTTTGCAGATTACTTTTCTTACACAGTGCAGTATACCTGGATACTACACTGGGAAATTTCCTGTAAACAGGTGAGTAAAAGCGTTTTTGTTATTTAGTACAATTTTAAATGGATTTCTTGGTTGGTTTTCCAACTCCACTCTTAGAAACTTTTTATAGAAAAACGTCAATGTTATCCTATGGAGGAAAATAGTCTTATCGGTTAGCAGGTAAGTACTTTGTTGTGGGAGTTGGTATTGTGGGAGTTGGTATTCTGGGGTTAGACTCAGGGGTCCCCCAGGGTCAAGGATGCACTCTAGTTACACTCTCAGCGGCACTGGGGCGGCCGGGTGCAGAGTGCTGTTTTGGCGTCGGGTGGTTGCCCCCACTTTTTGCTGAACTGCTGATGTGCTTTGACTGAGTGTGCCCTGGGCTCCTGCTAATCAGGTACCCAGGGCCTATGTTCCTTCAATAAAACTGCACTGAAGCCTAAACCCAATTGGCATCTCTGGCCACAGGTCATCCCCTGGTAAATGGTACCCCAGGTACCCAGGGCACTGTGACCAGGGAAGGCCTCCAAGGACTGCAGCACTTATTGTGCCACCCTTAGAGGCCCTGTACCTTTACACTCACACACTGCCTTTGCAGGCTGCGTGTTTTGGTGTAGAACAAAGTGAAGAGTCGACATGGCACACATCCCTGTGTGCCATGCCTACAACCCACTGCCCTGGCATAGATCAGCCACCCCTCTAGCTGGGTGCACTATACCAGTGGAGAGGGTACAGGTGCATGAGCCCTGTACCCCTACAGTGTCTAAGTCAATTCTTAGACATTTTTAAGTGCAGTGCTGCCATTAAGAGTATATGGTGCTGGGAGTTTGTCATTACGAATTCCACAGTACCTAATGGCTGCACTGAAAACTGAGAAGTTCGGTATCAAACTTCTCAGCACATTAAACATACACTGATGCTAGAGTGGGATTTAATGAAAAATGCACACCGAGGGAATCTTCGAGATGCCCCCTGAAAAACGACCTACCACTAGTGTCCAGGCTGAGTGGCTGCTTTCAGCTGCCACCACCAGACATGTTTCTGGACCCCTGGGTCGAGAGCCTGCTGCTCTCTGGGTCCTGAAACAATGCACATCCTGGGACGAAGTGCCAAGCCTCCTACCCCAGGATGGGGAGGGTTCACGAAGGGGAAGCTTCAAAGGCTTGCTGCTCTCAGCAACTGGTCCCCACTGGTTCTGACCCCCACTCTGGGCGAGAGAACCAGCGGAAAAAACAAGTGAGGAAGAGAGGTGTGCCCACCTCTGCCAACTCCACCCCTCAGGTGGGGGGAGGCGAGGTGAAGCACAACTCTCAGTCCGCGCCATTTTGAAGATGGGGGGGGGGACTCAGCCAACCAGGGACAGCTAACAAGAGGAAGACGCCCACTGACTTGGCCCCAGCCCTACCGGCCTGTCTCCACCTCGAACCTGCGAAATACCAGTGTCCTGCAGCCAGCAACCTCGAAAACCCCAGAGGACCTGCCTCCCTTGAAGCACAAAGACTTTATCTCCAGTGAACAACTGATTTGTTCATCCGCAACCTGTGGCTCCGGCCGGGAAACGCGGATCTGCCCCACTCTGCACCCGCCGTCCACGGCCAGAGTGGGCAAACACCACGAGGAGGCCCCCTCTCACCTGCCTCAAGCCTTCAGCCGACGCCTGCAGCCTAAATCCAGAAGGCCCCCCTAACCGCGACCAGAAGCTGGTAAGAAGATCCGACCCCAAAAGGTACCCCTGCACCCGAAGTCCCACGGCCTTGTGTGCTCAAACCAACGGTGCCTAGCCAATCCCTAACTTCCCAACTTACCTCTTGAAGTGGTGGTCGCACCCAGAAGACCTTCGTCCCCGAACCTGCAGTGCCTTTCCAAACCAGAGGTTCTCCATTGAAACCAACAGGGCGCCCGACATCGAAACAGCACCCTGCACCCGGCCACCCTAGTGCCACTGAGGGTGCACCTTTGGTGCTACTTTGTTTCCCCATTTGCACTGAGCTAATTTCCAGGAGCTTTGCTCCCACAACCCAGTGGCCTGCTTGCCAGCAGCCACCAACCGGAGGCCCCCTATCCCCCATTGGATAACATTGGGCCTCAGCACTCTGCACCCGGCCGCCCTAGTGCCGCTGAGGGTGTAACGAGTGCGCATCCTTGACCCTGGGGGAACCCTTGTTCCAACCCCAGAAGCTCAACTCCAAAGACCGATTACTTACCTGATAACCATTAACTGCATTTCTCTCCATAGGAACCTATTGACTGTTTTTCTCTGAAAAATGTTCTAAGTGTGGAGTTGATTTGTATGGAAACCTAAAACAATTGTGCAAAACTGATTTTACTTACCTTTTCTCTAGGAAATGTCCCAGTGTGATATCTAGGCATATCACACTGAGTAGAAAAAGTAATCTCAAAAGTAACGTAAAAGTAACTTACCGGTAATTTTCATTGCAAAGTCGATGCCAAGTATATGTACAACATTTCACAGTATTGCATTACCAGTAATTCAAACTGTAACCATTTCAAAGTGCATTTACAATTGCATTTCAAACTTTATATTTACTGCAAAGTATTTACCAACTTACCTGTGCCATGCTTGCTTTGTTCTATAAAATAAAATAACTAAAGGAAAATGCTACTTACCAGTATGCATCTGTTCTTGGCATGTAGAGCTGCAGATCCTCACACTTTGCATTAGATCGCCATCTGGTGTTGGGCTCGGATGCTTGCACTTTGTTGTTGTCTTCGAAGAAGTCTTTTGTAGTCATGTGATAGGTGACTCCTCCTTTGGACGATAGTGCGCATGGGCATCGACTCCATCCTCAGAATGTTTTTCGCCATAATGGGGAGTGATGGAGTTAGTAGAAAAGGAAAAGGATGTCCATGTGTGTATATCTAAATAAGATAGGACTGGAACACATACAGGTCCCGGGGAGGTGGGTGGGCGTGTGAGGATCTGCAGCTTTACATGCCAAGAACAGATGCATACTGGTAAGTAGCATTTTCCGTTCGAGGCATGTGAGCTGCAGAGCTCACATTTTGCAGAGACTGTACAGCAGTATCTCCCCTAGCGGTGGTCACCTGTATGTGTTGCAGTAGTTTGAAAAAGTGTTCTAAGGACAGCTTGGCCCACAGAAGCTTGTTGCTTGGCTTGCACATCAACACAATAGTGTTTAGTGAAGGTGTGTGTTGTAGACCATGTGGCTGCCTTACATATGTCTTCTAGGGGAATGTTCCCTAAGAATGCCATGGAAGCCCCTCGTTTGCGTGTTGAGTGCGCTCTAGGGGGAATTTATAATGTGCGTTTGGCTTTCTGGTAGCATATTTGGATACATTTAACGATCCACCTTGCAATCCAAGCTTTTGAGATGGGGTTACCTTTATGTGGTGGAGAGAAAGCTACGAACAATTGTTTTGTTTTGCGAAATGACTTGGTTCTGTCAATGTAATACATTAGGGCTCTTTTGACATCTAGGGTGTGGAGAGCTCTTTCTGCTACAGAATCCGGGTTTTGAAAAAACACAGGTAGTTCTACAGATTGGTTAAGGTGGAAAGGAGAAATGACTTTAGGAAGGAATTTTGGGTTTGTCCTGAGAACTATTTTGTTATGATGTATTTGTAAGAAGGGCTCTTGTATAGTTAAAGCCTGGATCTCACTCACCCTCCTGAGAGAGGTGATTGCAATTAGGAACGCTACTTTCCATGTAAGGAATTGAAGTTCACATTTATGCAGGGGTTCAAATGGTGGTCCCATGAGCCTAGTAAGTACTATGTTAAGATTCCACACTGGGGAAGGTGGTAATCTGGGAGGTATGATCCGTTTAAGGCCTTCCATAAAGGCTTTAATGGCGGGGACTCTAAAGAGTGATAAGTGTTGCCTGTTTTGTAAGTAAGCAGCAAGGGCTGCTAGATGCAGACGTATGGATGAGTATGCAAGATTACATCTTTGCAAATGTAGTAAGTATCAAATGATGTTTTGCGTGGAGGCCTGTAATGGCTGGATATCATTGTTAGTGCAGTAAATAGCTAATCTTTTCCATTTTGCTGCATAGCAAGCTCTGGTGGTAGGGCGTCTAGCCTCTTTAATGATGTTCATACAGTCTGGTGGTAGGTTAAGGTAACCGAATTCTAGGACTTCAGGAGCCAGATCGCAAGGTTCAGTTGAGATGGATCTGGGTGCCTTATTTCTCCATGGCTCTGCGTTAGCAGTGATGGGGAGAGGTGTAGTTTTTGATATGGGACTACTGATAGTTCCAGCAGTGTGGTGAACCACGGTTGGCGTGCCCATGTGGGAGCTACTAGGATCATTTTTAGAGACTGTTGTCGGAGCTTGCGTACCACAAGTGGAATGAGTGGGAGTGGTGGAAAAGCGTACGCAAATCTGCCGGACCAATTCATCCATATCGCATTGCCCTTGGACTGCGGGTGTGGAAACCTGGCGGCGAAGGTTGGGCATTTCGCGTTTTGGTGTGTGGCGAACAGATCTATGTCTGGCTGGCCCCACATGTGGAAAAAAGGTAGAAGAACTTGTGGATGTAGTTCCCATTCGTGAATTTGTTGTGTCTGTCGATTTAACAGATCGGCAATCTGATTGTGAACTCCTGGTAGGTGTTCGGCTAGAAGGTATATGTTTTGTGGAATGGCCCACCTCCAAATGTTCTGTGCCAGTTGGGACAGTTTTGGAGAGTGTCCCCCCCCCTGTTTTTGTATGTAATACATGGCCGTGATGTTGTCTGTTCGGATCAGGACGGCTTTGTTTTGTACGTGGAGTTGAAAGGATTTGAGAGCTAGGAATATAGCTAGTAACTCTAGATGATTGATGTGGAGCAGCTTTTGTTGCGTGGTCCACTTGCCTTGTGTTGTATGACCTAACAGGTGTGCTCCCCATCCTGTGAGTGATGCGTCCGTTGTCGGTACTATTTGTGGAACAGGCTCCAGGAACAGCCACCCTTTGGACAAATATTTTGTGTTCCACCACTGCAGAGAGCGATGTGTGCGGCTGTCCACAAACACCAGATCTGTAAGTTGTCCGTGAGCCTCATTCCATTGGTGTGCTAGACACTCTTGTAGGGGACTCATTTGAAGTTTTGCATGAGGTACGATGAAAATGCAGAATGCCATCATGCCGATTAGTTGCATGAACACTCTGGCTGGGAGAGAGTGTTGGATTTGAAACTTGGTGATGAGGGCTTGTATACTGGCTATCCTGGCTGGGCTGGGATAAGCTAGAGCCGTGGAAGTGTTTATTGTGGCTCCCAGATATTGATGTATATGGGAGGGCTGGAGGAGCGACTTGGTGTAGTTGATTGTGAACCCCAAGTTGTGTAGTGTTTGTATAGTCTGATGAGTGTGTTGGACACACTGGTTGAATGATCTGGCTTTTATGAGCCAGTCGTCCAGGTATGGGAAGACATGTATTTGCTGTCTTCGTAGGTGTGCTGCCACTACTGCAAGGCATTTGGTAAACACCCTTGGAGCAGTGGTGACTTTGAATGGAAGGACTTTGAACTGGTAGTGTTGTCCATCGAGTACGAACCTTAGATACTTTCTGTGAGCAGGATGTATGGGAATGTGGAAGTAGGCGTCCTTGAGGTCTAGTGTGGCAAGGAAGTCTTCTTGTTGTAGTAAGGGAAGCACTTGTTGGAGAGTGATCATGTGAAAATGATCCGAATGTATATACTGATTGAGGGGTCTGAGGTCTAGAATAGGCCTTAGGGTCCCATCCTTTTTGGGGATTAGGAAATACAGGGAGTAAACCCCTGTTCCCTGGTGTAGTAGAGGGACTGGCTCTATGGCGTGCTTTTGAAGCAGCGAAAGAACTTCTTGCTTTAAAAGTGTAAGATGGTCTGCGGACATTGGACGCTGCTTGGGTGGTATGTTTGGGGGGGCAGCTGTAAGTTCTAGGCAGTAACCATATTGGATAGTTTGTCTCACCCACCTGTCTGTTGTAATGGAGTTCCAGACAGGTAGGAACTGTGCTAGTCGTCCCCCGACAGCAGTGGAATGGTCGGGGGGAAGTGGAGGGAAGTCACTGTTTAGCAGTGGGGGAGGTACGGGTGTTGGTGCTACCTCGGCCTCTCCCCTTACTGTTGTTCCCTCGGTAACCACCTCTAAAGTATCCTCTATTGGGGGATGTTTGGGTGGTATTTCTGAAAGAAGAGGAACTGTCTGTGTTGGTGTTTCTAGAGGCTCCTCTGTAGAAGGAGCGACAAAAGGAGCCACGTTGTTGTGGAGACTGCAACGCTCCCATTGATTTGGCAGTTTGTGTCCTTTTTCATTTTCTCAAGGGCAGTGTCTACAGCTGGACCAAAGAGTTGGTTGTGATTGAACGGCTGGTTTAAAATGGTGGTTTGAACCTCCGGCTTGAAGCCTGAAATGCGTAACCATGCATGCCTTCTAATGAGTACGCTGGTGTTGACAGACCTAGCGGCGGTGTCAGCTGCATCAAGGGCACACTTAATGGACGCATTGGAGATTAGTTTGCCCTCCTGAATTAGATCATTTGCCTGCGTTTTGTACTGGTCAGGTAAGTGTTGTAATAGGGTTTCTAGTTGGTCATAGTGGGCCCGATCATATCTGGCCAGCAGTGCCTGGGTGTTCGCTATGCGCCAGTGATTGGTGGCCTGCGCAGCTACTCGTTTGCCAGATGCGTCTGGCAATTTTGACTCCTTATCAGGGGGCAGAGCGTCCCCTGAAGTTTGAGAATTAGCTCGTTTACGAGCATTAGATTCTACTAAGGAGTCAAGAGGGAGCTGGCCTTTAATGTAGGCAGGGTCGTCAGGGGCAGGTCTATATTTTTTGTCGATCCTAGGGTTAAGAATTCTGGCCCGTACATTATCTTTAAATATTTCAGGAGCATGCTTGATGACTCCTTTAATCATGGGTAACGTCTGTACAGTTCTTTGAGACTGTTCAAAAGTATCTAGGAGGAAATCTTCCTCTGGTGCGTTTGTGTGCATATGTGCCCCATGAAAAACAGCAGCCCTGTGAATGAGTTGCCCAAAACCAATGTTATCATCTGGGGGAGATGGTTTTGTTGGGTATGGTGGAGGGCTTGGGAGGTCTGGGAGATCTATTGGATCGTTGTAGCCCCAATCATCCAGTGGTGGGTCATCTGGGTCAGTGAATGAGTCATCAGGGTCACCACCGTCCCCCATGTCATCTTGATAGTCATGTGGTGGAGATGTTACAGGCTGAGGCGGTGTAACAGGGATGTGGAGAGGAGGGGTGTTAGAGGGAAGGACAGGGGAAGAAGGAGGCATAGGTGAAGTAGCACAGTCCTTTTCCACAGGAACGGGCTTGTGGCGTGTCACAGTAATGATATGTCCAGTTTTGGGATTAATGTGGATTTTGGCTTGTTTAGGATCAACAGGATCCGGATGGAAAAGCTCCTCCTCCTGGAGATTTGGCTTCGGCGCCAACTTTTTCGGTTCCGAGCGAGGTGATGGCTGTTTTGTGTGCTCTTTGGCCTTAGAAGGCGTAGAAGAGTCTTCAGTGTTGGGAATCGGCTCCGAAAGCTTTGGCTTAGGGGCTGTGTCGTGGAGTCTCGGTTTCGACGCCGACTTATCCCCATGCTTGGATGTGTTGGAGGCGGGTTTTGGAATCGAGGTGGATTTCGGAGCCGAGTGTTCCTTCGGCTTCGGCGCCGAAGGTGCCGGTGGAACTAATGCATGCGGCTTGGTCGGTGCCGAGGTACTGGAAGGCTTGAGTCTTTTCTTCGGCGCCGAGCCCGAAGGCGGGGCGTTCTAAGCATGTTTTCGGTCGCGACTGGGGCCAACAGGCGAAGTCTTGACCGGTGCCTTCTGCTTCGGTGGGGGGGTTGGGGTAGGGGCAGTAGTACTCACTCGTTGCCCAGGAGTGATGGGATCGTCTGAGTCTTCTGCCTCCGACACGATCAGTAGACCTTCGGAATCCTCCTCAGGGACATCAGGGCCTTCGTCGAAGATGTCGACAGGGTCTGGAGCGGATCTCTGCGCCATGACGTGCCTTCGAGCTCGACGATCGCGAATGGTTTTCTTTGAGCGGAAGGAGGCGCAAGCTGGACAGGTAGCCTCGTTGTGGTCGGGCGAGAGGCACAGGTTACAGACCTCGTGATGGTCACTGTGGGGGAACTTTGCTCCACACTGGGGGCATTTCCGGAAGGACGTCCTTTCCATTAGCCGTAGGCCTTACGGCGTCGATGGGCCCAGCGGCCCGCATCGACGGCTGGAAAGGGAATCGATGAAGAAGCGCGTCGAGATTTCGATGTCAATAGAAGTTGTTGAAAGTTTTGACGATGGAAAACGGTTGAAAGTAGAGTTTCGAACCGGAACGCGAAAGTTGCATCCGAACCCAATGGCGGAAAAAAACTGAGGATGGAGTCGATGCCCATGCGCACTATCGTCCAAAGGAGGAGTCACCTATCACATGACTACAAAAGACTTCTTCGAAGACAACAACAAAGTGCAAGCATCCGAGCCCAACACCAGATGGCGATCTAATGCAAAGTGTGAGCTCTGCAGCTCACATGCCTCGAATATAATATTTTTATACAAAACCAATTGGTCTGAAGTTCAGTCTTTGAGTGTGTGAAATCATTAACTGATTGAGTGGGTACAACAATTGCTTAACACTGTCCTCTGATACTGCCTTACTGCTCGACCACACTACCACAAATAGAGATTGAGGTGCTATCCAACTTTACCTCTGCCTACCTTTGGGGTTCCACTGGACTCTGTGGACACTATACCTCACTTTGGTATAGTATATACAGAGCCAGCTTCCTACAGCGCCCGACGCTAAAACAGCACTCTGCACCCGGCCGCCCCAGTGCCGCTGAGGGTGCACCTTTTGTGCTGGCTTGAACCCCCATTTGCCTTGAACTTAAGTCCAGGAGCTTTGCTACCACAACCTTGTGGCCTGCTCGTAAGCAGCCACCAACCGGAGGCCCCCTATCCCCCATTGGATAACATTGGGCCTCAGCACTCTGCGCCCGGCTGCCCTAGTGCCGCTGAAGGTGTAACAAGAGTGCATCCTTGACCCTGGGGGACCCCTGAGTCTACAGCTAGATTACCAACTTCCACAACCGAATATCTACCTTTGAACCGATAACCCTATTTTCCTCCATAGGATAAAATTGACTGTTTTTCTGTGAAAAGTTTCAAAGTGTGGAGTTGGAAAATCTATAAAAGTCTCCAAAACTGTAACCAAATAACAAAAATGCTTTTACTTGCCTGTTTACAGGAAATGGCCCAGTGCATTATCCAGGTATACTGCACTGTGTAAGAAAAGTAATCTGTAAAGTAATCTACTTGACATTCTACTAAAAAGCCAATACAAAGTATATGTACAATCTTACAAAACATTGCATTACTATTAGTTCTACTGTTATCAAACCAAAAGTATATACACAACTGCAATACAAACTGTATTACTACTGCAAAGTACTCATCACTTACCTGTGCCAGGCTTGCTTGGTTCTAGGAAATAAAATAACTAAACAAATATTTTTATACAAAACCAATTGGTCTGAAGTTCAGTCTTTGAGTGTGTGATAATATTTGCTGCCTGAGTGTGTACAACAAATGCTTAACACTACCCTCTGATAAAGCCTTACTACTCGCCCACACTACCACTAATAGTGCTATATACTTTTACCTCTGCCTACCTTTAGGGTTCCACTGGACTGTGCACACTATACCTCACTTTGGTATAACATATACAGAGCCAGCTTCCTACAATGCCCATGTACAGTCACCAAAGGCTGCATGAAGTAGCTCCGGGGATCGGAGGAAAGCACCTGAAGAACTCAGACTGCGTGATTATTACCGGAACCATCATGATGTGACGACTCGCCAAGACGCTGAGCCGCAGACGGAGCCGGTTGAGGGGCTGGCCGACACCGGGAGAATGCGGTAGGAGAGAGAGGAGCCGTACCCTCACCTGTTAGCAGTGGTGCGATCGCCTGATCCCCGCCCTCCCCAGAGTGCGCAAGGTACGACGCGGAACCCTGTGATGGTGCGAAGCAGGAGGCCTGTGTGAGAGATCGGACGAGAATTTGGGCGGTGCCCAGCCTTCCCCTCCAAGGTACCGGCATTGGGCTAGCTGCAAGGTTGGTGGAAGGAGAGGATGCCGGCACGGCTTAGGCAGATGGAGGGGCGAGCGACGCTGGGAGAGTACTGCGACACCAGGCGGGCTGCCCTCTCGGCTGGCGACCGCTTCGTCTCCAGGTTGCGGTGGAGTTTTCGCCTGCCCCCTGCCCTACCTGGAGTGTGCCAATTTTGAGGTGGGGCCCTGCGAAGGGGGGATACGCATGAGGCCTGTGAGAGAGCTCGGCCGCGGACTCGAGCGGCGCATAGCCTCTGACCCCAAGGTTCCACCGCTGGGCGTGCAGTGAAGCCTGGGGAAGGAGGCGACCGCTGGCGTGTATTGGGCCGGCCAGCCGTGAATAGATGGTGCCGGCTCCCCCGGGAGGAGATCGGAGTGTGTCCCAGGTAGGGGCAAGTCACTCCTTGAGGGGTGCAAACCGCAATATAACTGGGTCCACGCGGGGAAGACGGTGCAACGATTAGCGCATGCCTGATAGTACGGAGCAAAAGATGCCGAGCTCCCATAGAGCGCCTGTAGTAAAGTGGGTTTCTGTTGCAGTAACCCCCCACTTTTTGCCAGACTACTGATGCACTTTGACTTGATGTGCCCTGGGTCCCTGCCAATCAGGTTCCCAGGGCCTGTGTTCTTTCCCCAAACCTAACCCAATTGGTATCTCTGGCCACAGGAACCCAGGGCACTGTGACCAGGGAAGACCTCTAAGGGCCCCCCCTTTGCAGGCTGCGTGTTTTGGTGCAGAACAAAGTGATGAGTCAACATGGCACACCTCCGTGTGCCATGCCTACAACCCACTGCCCTGGCATAGAATAGTCACCCCTCTAGTTGGGTGCACTATACCAGTGGTGAGGGTACAGGTGCATGAGCCCTGTACCCCTACAGTGTCTAAGTCCATTCTTAGACATTGTAAGTGCAGTGCTGCCATTAAGAGTATATGGTGATGGGAGTTTGTCATAACGAACTCCACAGCACCATAATGGCTACAGTGAAAACTGAGAAGTTTGGTATCAAACTTCTCAGCACATTAAACCCACACTGATGCCAGTGTGGGATTTAATGAAAAATGCACACAGAGGGCATCTTTGAGATGCCCCCTGAAAAACGACCAGCCTCTGGTGGGTTCCCTGACTGGTACACACCAGCCTGCCAGCACGAGACATGTTTCTGGACCCCTAGGGTGGGAGCCTTCGCTCCCGGAGCCCAGAAACAAAGCCTTTCCTGGGCGGAGGTGTTCACACCTCCCCCAGGTCAGGAAGAGCCATCTGTGGCAGGGGAACTTCAAAGGCCTGGCAGCCTTTGTAATGCGACCCCCAGCCTCTCCTGCTATCAGGAGCAGGCCCTTTTACTGTCTCCCCTCCTTTTCGCTCCGAAGACAGGCGGGAAAAACTAGCCAGCCCAGAAGGTGTGCCCACCTCTGCCAACTCCACCCCTCAGGCCCACTCTTCAGTGCCCGCCATCTTGCAGTTGGCAGGCACTCCCCAATCAGTATTAGGGATTGTGCTCACTCCCCCATGTGGGGTGAGCACACCAAGAGTAGAGTCACCTTAAGGTCAGTAGCCCATTGTCTACTGACCTCGAGACCCCTAAAACGCCCCCTAGATACAGTATTTAGGGGGCAGCCCTGAACCAAGAAGGCAGATTCCCACAACCTAAGAAGAAAAGGGACAAAAGGAGACGCCCAGCAAAGGAGACTGCAGAGAACAACTGACTTGGCCTCAGCCCTACCGGCCCGTCTGCAGTTTCCAGAGATCCTGCGCCAAAATTCGTCTTGTCCTGCAGCCAGCGACCTCCAGAACCCCTGGGAGGACTGACTGCCTTCAACAAAGACCGGATCTCCTGTGAACAGCAGTTCTGTTCAGAAGAAACCCCAAAGAAAGACTCCGAGCCTGTTGAGGAAAAAGAAACTGGGACGCCTGGAACCACCACTGCACCCGTCGCCTACAGCCCGAGTTAGAGTGGCCCACCGGTCCCAGGGAGGTCCCCCAGTGCTCCAGAGTCCGAGTCCACTGCGGGTTGACCCCTCCAGGACTCCCCGACGTCGCCTGCAGCCTCTGCACGGACCCCCCCCCCCCCCAACCGCGAGTGGCCTGGTAAGGTGAAATCCGACCTCAAAAGACACCCCTGCATCCAGCCGCCCTGGAGAACAGAACCGGAGGTGCACCTACGTCCCTGAGCCCTCCAACTTACCTTCCCAGCTGTTGGTTCCTCCTGGAAGTCATCCTGGACCGAGCCTGCAGCTGAAAACCAAAACAGACAATCCCCATTGAAAACAGGGCACCCAAAGCCAAAACAGCATCCTGCACCCAGCCGCCCGTGCGCCGCTGCGGGTGCACTTTGTGCTAAACAGGATCCCCTTTTGCCCTGAGCCTAACACCAGGAGCTTGGCTCCCACACCCAAGTGGCCTGCTTGCCAGCAGCCACCAACCGGAGGCCCCCTATCCCCCATTGGATAACATTGGGCCTCAGCACTCTGCACCCGGCCGCCCTAGTGCCGCTGAGGGTGTAACGAGAGTGCATCCTTGACCCTGGGGGAACCCTTGTTCTAACCCCAGAAGCTCAACTCCAAAGACCGATAACTTACCTGGTAACCGTTAACTTAATTTCTCTCCATAGGAACCCATTGACTGTTTTTCTCTGAAAAATGTTCTAAGTGTGGAGTTGATTTGTAGGGAAACATGATAAATAATTGTGCAAAACTGATTTTACTTACCTTTTCTCTAGGAAATGTCCCAGTGTGATATCTAGAGTAGATAAAGTAATCTAAAAAGTAATCTCAAAAGTAACGTAAAAGGTAACTTACCTGTAATTCTTATTGCAAAATCGATACAAAGTATATGTACAGCATTTCACAGTATTGCATTACCAGTAATTCAAACTGTAACCATTTCAAAGTACATTTACAACTGCATTTCAAACTGCATATTTACTGCAAAGTATTTATCAACTTACCTGTGTCAGGCTTGCTTGGTTCTAGGAAATAAAATAACTAAAAGAATATTTTTATACAAAACCAATTGGTCTGAAGTTCAGTCTGAGTGTGTGAAATCATTTGCTGACTGAGTGGGTACAACAAATGCTTAACACGGTCCTCCGATACTGCCTTACTGC
Source organism: Calotriton arnoldi (assembly GCA_963921515.1). Taxonomy (NCBI): domain Eukaryota; kingdom Metazoa; phylum Chordata; class Amphibia; order Caudata; family Salamandridae; genus Calotriton; species Calotriton arnoldi. Next base: position 436,515 of record CAWUFW010000652.1, read on the forward strand.
TCGACCACACTACCACAAATAGAGAGTGAGGTGCTATCTAACTTTACCTCTGCCTACCTTTGGGGATCCACTGGACTCTGTGCACACTATACCTCACTTTGGTATAGTATATACAGAGCCAGCTTCCTACAGCGCCCAACTGAGGCCCTGGGCGCAGCCCAGCCTTTATAACTATTGGCACAGGGCATGACCAAGAAGACAAAGTGCAGAGCACAGAGGCACAACCCCACTGGGACCCCTAAAATGCTAACGGTATCCCAGCGAGGCTTCAAGTGGAAGACACAGACGGTGGGGACCCGGAAGGGGCGACGCTGGCCCCCCCCCTGCTAACTGAAGTGGTAGCGTTGGGCCCCCCCCCACGAGAGCCAAGAGCAACAAAAGGCATCGGGGAGCGGTAAGACGGCGAGGGCCTGGAGTTGAAGTGGGACTAGGCCTGGGATGACGTTGGGCTTCATAGAAAATCATTGAAGTACATGTGTAGTGGAGCCCAGAGATGAAACTGCACGCCACGAGAATAAAGTAGTCAATACCTGTGCCGCTGTCCCCTGATAGCGGAAGTCTATGTCACAAATGGGGAAAGATAGGCTGCCACGTGGTGCCCAATAGACAAAAATGGACCAATACACGGCCCAAGGGGGCACATCAAAGATGGACATCACACATGAGAAGCAGTCTGAAAATGACAGAGCCCAACAGGCCCCCACGGGTGCTCAAATACTGGTAGCAATAGAAGCATCCAGTATGGCAGTACAAGCTAAGATAGATGCTGTATCTTTAGACGTCGGACTTCTGCGAGTGGACCTTTGTGTCGCTGCGGAACGCTCGTTGGCCACGAAAAGAATGTCACAGAACTTTAAGTTGAGGTCTCCAAACTGAAGACAACCCTCCTGTTTGAGTGCTGCGCTGAAGTCGCTGAAGGGAGCTCGAGAAGGAGTAACCTCAGATTTGTTGGATTCCCAGAGGAGGCAGAGGGAACTCTTCCGGAGAGCTTCCTAGAGAAATGGATACGGGAAGCGCTGCAGACGGCAGAGCTCCGACATCCTTGCGAGCGAGAGGGCGCACAGGGCCCTTGTGCCACGACTCCGTCCGTCCCCGCCTCCCCCCCGGGCCTCGCCTCAAACACTTATCGCAAAGGTACTCAACTACAGGTTTCGCAACAGTATTCTAAAGGCGGCATGCCGGGAAGGGGACCCAGCGTTCGGTAATCATGTGATCCGGATCTTCCCGGACTACACCCGTCAAGTACAACAGCAAACAGCTTTGTTTGGAGGGGTGAAACAAAAACTTAGGGCGATGGATCTCCAGTACATGTTATATCCAGCCAAATTGAAAGTCATACAAGGGAGCCGAACACACTTCTTTACGACACCTGATTATGTGTGGGACTGGTTAGTGGGTCACAAGGAGGGCCCTTCGGCAGCGAGAATTACATCGACGGAGCACTGGTCTTAAGAAAAGGGGAAAAAGCAGCAACAGGAGCAGACATTCTAGCAGAGCCGCACGCAAAGGCTAGAGGGTTATTGTAAGTCAGGATGGATCTCTGAAGACAGACAGTCTCCCAGACTTGATCTGAAAGCTCAACAGGCGGAACGCGAAGCAGCCAAAGCATTGGCGGAGGTGGTTACAGCATCAAGTTCGGAAGCCAGCACTGGGGACATAGTGGAAGACACCCCTCAACAGAAAGGCTCTTGACCACCCCCCTTAAAAATAGAGATTATTTTGGAGAGAGACAGCAATACAAGGGGCGAGACAAGAGTTTGAACTTGTCGACAAGAGAGCTGACAAAGAGAATCCTAAGACATTATCAGGATGGAACCCACATACCTGCTACGATCAAGTGAAGGCTGTTAAGGGCACCTGAAAGAAACGGGCAGACAAGCCCCCCACCTTCTCTCTCTCTACTTCACCATCCTGCCTCGCTATTTTTCATTACATATTCTGTTCCCCTCTAGATCACTTCTGTTCCCCACTTCTTTCTGTTCCCCCTCTTTGATTATCATTTTATCTCTTATTTTTATTGCTAACATTGTTGGAATACATGGAACGAGTATATGTGACGAGTGAGTGTCTTTGCAGATTTAGGTGTGTGTGAGCACGGGAACAGGAAGTGTAGCACAGCAGTGCATGCCTCCCTGAACTGGTACAGGATATACATTGGATGCCTGATTACATAGCAATTATAGTTTGAAGTTTGATTGGTTAATTGTGTGATTATTTGAACATATTGTTAGATATATAATAATGGCTTTGACCTTGTTTGGAGAATGGGTGGGAACGGGGAGAGTTGAACCGGACATGGGATGCATGTGTTATGTTATGCAGTGTCTACCCGGGGGGGGGGGGGAAGGAGGGAGGGGCGATATATCAAATGTTGCAGTTTTGGTTTCTCTGATTGGTTTCCTTGAGACTTCTACGGGGTGTGGCAGCGGCTGGGATGGGCATGGAGGGTGTATTGGGTGCAGGTGCCTTTTTAACTTCATTGTAGAATGCGATGGTTTAAATTCGTAACGTGGAATGTGAGAGGGCTAAACTCATTTGTGAAACGATACAGAACCCAAACATACCTACGGAAACAGGGAGTGCAGGTGGCAATGCTACAAGAAACCCACTTGATAGATTCTGAGTCATAGGAAATGGAGAGGACAGTTTTTCTCAACTACTTACTCCACCTATGCGAGAGGGGTGGCAATTTGGGTGGCTCCGCAGGTTCCCTTAAGTCCAAGACTATGCGGCAGATGTTGAGGGGCGGTATGTAGTAGTGCATGGTGTGGTTGTTGAATGTATACGCCCCAAACATTGATGACTGGGAATTTTATATAACTTTAGAGAACTTATTGCTTCCATATGTGGGGATACCACTAATATGGGCAGGTGATTTTAACTGTGCGCTCAATGGCGACCTAGACAGACACCCCCCTAGACTGCACACTAAGCCAAACAGGACCACAGCCTTGCAGGAAGTAACGAGTCACATGCATTTTGTGTCGATATCTGGTGGGAATGGCACTCTCACAAACAGGGATTTACTTGCTACGTGGCATCGCATGGGGTCTCCAGCAGTTTAGATAGTTTTTTGTTATCGGAGGAGTCAGTAGAAGCCGTGACGCAGGTGCGGCTCCTGGGGCGTTTCCTATCAGACCATGCTCCGGTCTTACTAGACTGGGGTCCCACCGCTGTACGGCCATGAGTCACGCTATGGCGCCTTCGCCCAGAGGTGCTCCGAGACGTACCCTTTCGAGAGGGGCTTCGGGCAGATGTGGCTGGATATTTTGATACGAACTGGACAACCGCAAATAGCAGAGGTACAGAATAGGATGTACTTAAAGTGGTAATCCGGGGACAATGTCTCTCTAAAATTGGTGTGACGAGGAGGAAACTAGAGAGGGAATTGATTGAGGCAGAAAACGAGTTAGTAGTGGTGCAAGAGGGAGAACAACGCCCTGATGCTCGGGGGGACTCTCTCTTACAGGCGCAACGCTGAGTCAGCGAGATATGGGACAGGTTAGACTGCCTCACTAGACGAGAGAACCGCCACTTGCTCCATAGGGAAGGTGATAAATCGGGGAGATTATTGGAATGTCTGCTTAAACGGGAACACCCCCCCCCATCCCCATACTTTCGCTGGAACGCCCGGATGGCACTATAGCCAATACACAGGCAGAAATCAATGCTCTGATGTGTGGTCACCTATCGGACATCTACCAAGAGCGTCTGGGAGTAGACCAGCATGCAGATAGGGCATTTCTCCCAAATGTGCCCCTACCCCGCCTCACTGAAGAACAGGCGGCAAGCCCAGTGGCGGACATTAGTCTAGAGGACCTCCAAGAAGCAGTGAAAGCTATGGCGTGCTGCAAATCTCCGGGCCCAGATGGGATTCCGGTTGAATTCTACCAGATATACGCCAACCACTTACTCCCACACCTGCTGGAGACTCTGCAGGAAGCAAAACGCAAGGGTGCACTGCTCCAATCCATGAGAGAGGCACAGATTGCTATGCTCCCTAAACCGGGTAAAGACGTGAGGGACCCAGGCTCGTACAGACCACTATCAGTGATGAACGTTGACATTAAACTCCTTGCCAAAGTCCTGGCAACACGTCTCGGCTGGGCAGTAAGTGTCTGGTGCACGAGGGCCAGTGCGGAGTCATGCCAGGGAGAGGAACACATGAATATACATCGCCTCTCGCATGTATTACATTCCATAGCAGACAGTGCTATGCGAGCGGCAGTAATCGCTTTGGATATCCAAAAGGCATTTGACACCTTACAGTGGGAGTATTTATGGGAAACCTTGAGGAGAATGGGGCTGGGCAAGGCATTTAGGTCATGGATTAAGCTGCTCTACTATCAACCTATGTAAGAAACTGGCTCTATATATACTACACCAAAATGAGGTATGGTGTGAATAGGGTCCAGGTGACTCCAAAGGTAGGCAGAGGTTAAAGTTAGATAGAACCTTACTCTCTACTTGTGGTAGCTTGGTCGAGCAGTAAGGCAGTATCAGAGGACAGTGTTAAGCATTTGATGTACACACTCAGTCAGCAAATGAATTCACACACTCAAGAACTGAACTCTAGGCCAATTGTTTTTGTATAAAAATATATTGTTGTTTTATTTTAGAACCAAGCAAGCCTGGCACAGGTAAGCATAAAACACTTCACAGTAATAAGTTACTGAATGTCGAACAGTTTGAAAATGCAAAAGAAATTGTACTTTGTTTGATTTACAGGGGAGCAGTAGTATGCAACACTTAGCAAATACAGTACATTGGAATGAATTGGCTTTTTCAGTAAATTGCAGGTAAGTTACTTTTACGTTACTTTTTCTAACTCAGTGGGACATTTCCTGCAAACAGATGAGAAAACACGTTTTGGTTATTTGTACGATTTTTAAAGAATCTTTAGTTTTCAAAGCTCCACACTTAGTCGTTTTTGGGAAGAAAAATTGTCAATGTTATCCTATGGAGGAAAAACAGGTTATCGGTTTGCAGGTAAGTAAACGACTGTGGGAGTTGACGTTCTGGGGTTAGACTCAGGGGTCTCCCAGGGTCAGTGATGCACTTTTGTTTCACCCTCAGCGGCACTAGGGCGGCCGGGTGCAGAGTGTTGAGGCCCAATGTTATCCTATGGAGGATAGGGGGCCTCCGGTTGGTGGCTGCTGGCAAGCAGGCCACTGGGTTGTGGGAGCAAAGCTCCTAGGGTTTAGGTCAGGGCAAATAGGGAACCAAATTAGCACCAAAGGTGCACCCTCAGCGGCACTAGGGTGCTGTTTTGAGGTCGGGTGCCCTGTTGTTTTCAAAGGAGAACCTCCGGTTAGAAGAAACAATGCAGGCTCGGGGATGAGGATCTTCTGGGTGCGACCACCACTTCGAGGGGTAAGTTGGGATGGTTAGGCACCGTTGGTTTGGGCACACAAGGCCATGGGGCGTAGGCGCAGGGGTGTCTTGGGACGTCGGAAAGTCTTACCCGCTCTGGGCGCGGTAGAGGAGATCCTCTGGATTGAGGCTGCAGGCGTCGTCTGGAGGCAGGTCAGGAGTCGCCGGATCTCGGGTCAGGCTCGCCGGGGTGACCATCTCGTGGTGTTTTTTCACTCGAGCTCGGGCCGGGTTTGGCGGGTACAGAGTGGGCTGGATTTGCGGTATCCGGCAGGAGCCAGAAGCTGCAGTTTGAACAAGTCCGGTGTTCACGGGAGAAGCAGGCTTGGAAGTGAAGGCAGGCAGGTTCTCTGGGGTTCTTGAGGTTGCTGGCTGCAGGTCACACCGGGATTTCGCAGGAGCAGGTTCCAAGTCAGTGGGCGTCATCCTCTTGTTAGCTTCTGCACGGCTCTTCGTCCTTCTTTTATTTTCTTGTTGTTGCTGGATCTAAGGAATCAAGGTTCAGGGTGCCCCCTAAATACTAGATTATGGGGCGTTACAGGTATGTAAAGGGCAGGGACCAATGGTTCCCTTCCCTGGGGTGGGTACACCCCCTATCGTGCCACCCTCCAGTGGGAGAGGGACAGGAGCCTGTCCCTGGTTGGCTAGGTCACCCCAACCTCAAGATGGCGGGGACTCGAGGTTGTGCTTCACCTCGCCTTCCCCACCTGAGGGGTGGAGTTGGCAGAGGTGGGCACACCTATTTCCCTCACTTGTTTTTCCCGCCGGCTCTCCCGCCCAAAGTGGGGGTCAGAACCAGTGGGGACCAGTTGCTGAAAGCAGCAATTGGTCTGGAGAGGCTCACAAAGGCGGCATGGCCTTTGAAGCTTCTCCTTCGTGAACCCTGCCCATCCTGGGGGAGGAGGCTTGGCACCTCGTCCCAGGATGTGCATTGTTTCAGGCCCCCGAGAGCAGCAGGCTCTCGACCCAGGGGTCCAGAAACATGTCTGTTGGTGGCAGCCTAAGCAGCCACTCAGTCGGGTCACTAGAAGTTGGTCGAGTTTCAGGGGGCATCTCTAAGATGCCCTCTGTTGTGCATTTTACATTAAATCCCACACTGGCATCAGTGTGGGTTTAATGTGCTGAGAAGTTGGATACCAAACTTCCCAGTCTTCAGTGTAGCCATTATGGTGTTGTGGAGTTTGTGATGACAAACTCCCAGCACCATATACTCTTAATGGCAGCACTGCACACAGTGCCCAGGAATGGACTTGGGCACTGTAGGGGTACAGGGCTCATGCACCTGTACCCTCACCACTGGCATAGGGCACCCAGCTAGAGGGGTGACTGATGTATGACAGGGCAGTGGTTTGTGGGCATGGCACACAGGGATGTGTGCTATGTCGACTCTTCACTTTGTTCTGCACCAAGACACGCAGCCTGCAAAGGCAGTGTGTGAGTGTAATGGTACAGGACCTCTAAGGGTGGCACAATAAGTGCTGCAGCCCTTAGGGGCCTTTCCTGGTTTCAGTGCCCTGGGTACCTGTGGTACCTTTTACCAGGGGCCTACCTGTGGCCAGGGATGCCAATTGGGTTTAGGCTTCAATGCAGTTTTTAGGGAAGGAACATAGGCCCTGGGTACCTGATTAGCAGGAGCCCAGGGCACACTCAGTCAAAGAACATCAGCAATTCAGCAAAAAGTGGGGGCATACCATGCAGAAAGAGGGCACTTTCTCACAACCTAGTGCTAGGGTTCGAAGTGGGGGACTGATTTCGGAAGCCTTTACTATGGAAAGGGGCACAAGACAGGGAGGTCCACTGCGCCACTCGTTTGCCTTGGCGGTGGAGCCACTCGCAATCAGGCTACAACAGGACATGAATCAGTGGGGTATACCTGTAGATGGCCGTACACGTCATCTCATTATATGCAGACCATGTGCTTTTTTTAAGAATAACATGTTTACAGATCCGATTCAACTAACTTAGCACACAGTCGAATCACAATTTGTGCAGGCTCTTCAGAAGCCTCATGCTAATGTCTATTATTGAGTTGCCACTACCCCGTATATTGTAACACCTGTTTGTCATGTACACACAATTTGCATTATGTGATATGGTGATGGGAATGAATATTTGATAAAGTCGTTAATAGTTATGTTTACATTAAGCTTCCGATTGGAAATTATATTTAGGGCTAACATAATTCACCAAGCAACATTGACTTAACGAGCATAGGTCTTTCCCGTTGTCTGTTAAGCATCTTGTTCTCTCAGAGTCTTTCTTTCACTGACCGAGGCACGTATACAAGCATGTAGCGTTGGCATGCATTGACTAAAGAGTATCAGCATCTTTGGCATCAGTCAGAATCACTTTAACGATTTCGAACGGGGTTTTTTCGCATGGCGGCGACGTTACACCACGAGCGAAAACAGATCCGTAAGATGATCGTCATTTAGGCACGTCTGCTTCATAGATATTATTCCTCATATTCTAGGTTCCAGTGTTTATTTTCAGATTATGTTTTGCGGCATTGAAATACTACGGGGTGTGTGTGGTGTGTGGGGTGTGTGTGGTAGGTGTGGTGGGTGTTGTGGGTGTGGGTGTTTGTGTGTGTGTGTATCTATCTGTTTTGGTGCAGAACAAAGTGAAGTCTCGACATGGCACACATCTGTGTGCCATGCCTACAACCCACTGCCCTAGCATAGATCAGTCACCCCTCTAGCTGGGTGCACTATACCAGTGGTGAGGGTACAGGAGCATGAGCCCTATACCTGACGGTATGCGCAAGGAAAGCAGGCTATTACCATTTAGGAGACTTAAAACCCTTCTGTTTACAGAGACGTTTAGATAAGCTCACTCTGATGCAGGTCGTGGATAGTCGCGCGTGGGGATACTGGACCTCTGATCTATGTTGCAGCGCTTAGAGACCTTCGGTGATAGGCGCGCTCTCTAAATCAACCATAACATAACATATGCCCCTACAGCGTCTAAGTACATTCTAAGGCATTGTAAATGCAGTGCTGCCCTTAAGAGTATATGGTGCTGGGAGTTTGTCATTACGAACTCCACAGCACCATAATGGCTACACTGAAAACTCAGAAGCACATTAAACCCACACTGATGCCAGTGTGGGATTTAATGACAAAAGCACACAGAGGGCATCTTAGAGATGCCCCCTGAAAACTAACCCACCACTAGTGTCCAGGCTGAGTGGCTGCTTTCAGCTGCCACCACCAGACATGTTTCTGGACCTCTGGGTCGAGAGCCTGCTGCTCTCTGGGGCCTGAAACAATGCACATCCTGGGACGAGGTGTCAAGCCTCCTCCCCCAGGATGAGCAGGGTCCATGAAGGGGAAGCTTCAAAGGCTTACGGCCTTTGTGAGCTTCCCCAGGCCACTTGCTGCTCTCAGCAACTGGTCCCCACTGGTTCTACCCCCACTTTGGGCTATAGAACCAGCGGGAAAAACAAGTGAGGAAGAGAGGTGTGCCCACCTCTGCCAACTCCACCTCTCAGGTGGGGGAGGCAAGGTGAAGCACAACTCTCAGTCCACGCTATCTTGAAGATGGGGGGGGGACTCAGCCAACCAGGGACAGGGCTCATGCCCCCCTCCCACTGGAGGGTGGCATAATAGGGGGTATACCCACCCAAGGGAAGGGACGCATTGGTCCCTGCCTTTTACCTACATGTAACGCCCCGAAATCTAGTATTTAGGGGCACCTCTGAACCTTGCTTCCTCAGACGAGAAGAAGGACCGAACAGCCGTGCAGCAGCTAACAAGAGGAAGACGCCCACTGACTTGGCCCCAGCCCTACCGGCCCGTCTCCCCCTCGAACCTGCTCCTGCGAAATCCCGGTGTGTCCTGCAGCCAGCAACCTCGAAAACCCCGGAGGGCCTGCCTGCCTTCAACCACAAAGACTTTGTCTCCCGCGAACACCGGATTTGTTCATCTGCGACCTCTGGCTCCGGCCGGACACCGCGGATCCGCCACACTCTGCACCCGCCGTCCATGGCCCGAGCTCGAGTGGGCAAACACCATGAGGAGGTCACCCCGGCTATACTGACCTGAGATCCGGCGACCCCTGACCTGCCTCAAGCCTCCAGCCGACGCCTGCAGCCTAAATCCAGAAGGTCCCCTAACCGCGACCAGGAGCTGGTAGGAAGATCCGACCCCAAAAGGCACCCCTGCACCCGACGCCCCACGGCCTTGTGTGCCCAAACCGACGGTGCCTGACCAACCCCTAACTTCCCAACTTACCTCTCAAAGTGGTGGTCGCACCCAGAAGACCTTCGTCCCCAAGCCTGCAGTGCCTTTGCAAACCGGAGGTTCCCCATTGAAAACAACAGGGCGCCCAACGTCGAAACAGCACCTTGCACCCGGCCGCCCTAGTGCTGCTGAGGGTGCACCTTTGGTGCTACTTTGTTTCTCCATTTGCCCTGAGCTAAAGTCCAGGAGCTTTGCTCCCACAACCCAGTGGCCTGCTTGCCAGTAGCCACCAACCGGAGGCCCCCTATCCCCCCATTGGAAAACATTGGGCCTCAGCACCCTGCACCCGGCCGCCCTAGTGCCGCTGAGGGTGTAACTAGAGTGCATCCTTGACCCTGGGGGACCCCTGAGTCTACCCCCAGAACCTCAACTTTCACGACCAAATAATTACCTCAAAACCGATAGCACTATTTTCCTCCATAGGATAACATTGACTGTTTTTCTTGGAAAAGTTTCTAAGTGTGGAGTTTGAAAACCGTAAGAAATTCTTTAAAATTGCACTAACAAAAACGATTTTACTTGCCGGTTTGCAGGAAATGTCCCAGAGTAGTATCCAGGTATACTACTCTGAGTAAGAAAAGTGTGTACAACAAATGCTTAACACTGTCCTCTGATATTGACTTACTGCTCGACCACACTACCACAAATAGAGAGTGAGGTGCTTTCTAACTTTACCTCTGCCTACCTTTGGGGATTCACTGGACTCTGTGTAGACTATACCTCACTTTGGTATAGTATATACAGAGCCAGCTTCCTACACACGCCAGTTACCAGGTATTTCGGGCATATTACAGGCCACAGCAGCCTGTTCAGAGGTCAGAATTGATCCCAAAAGCTGTAGTGGCACGCATAATGCACTATAAATCTGCATAAATAAATTACACTGGATCGCGTTTTTCTGATCACGCTTCCTCTTTCATCACTCACACATGGCACGGTCTCTTTACTGACTGCTCACGTTGCATGTTGGGGGAGTCAATTTACTCATACACGAAATGAGTTTTTACGCAGTGGCTAAAGCAGCACAATAAGGCTAGCTATTTCAAAGGAGCCTCTGCCTTTACTTAAATCTGATTTCTCACTAGTACACAACGTACTTTCTACCACAGGATCTGTCTCTACAGTGGTTAGGTCTCACATTCCAATTCCCTACCATTTCACCGAGTGTCACTAGGATAGACCTGTACCATGAGTTAAATGACATACATCCAATGAGTAAATATGCATTACTTTTCTTTTTTATTGTAGTGACCCCTGACGAAGAAACCTGAAATGAACTGTGTGTTTGAATGGACATTAACAAGAGAACAGTGTAACTTTTATGTTGGACTACACAAATGTGAAGTTAACATTTGTGAAAAGAATTCACCATCCACAATCAACTGGATTAAAGAACGGATTTGTTTTTTTTAACGAGTTTCAATTGAATTATTCCATGTGGACTGTTACATAATTTGTTTGATAAGATTACAAGGCAACCATAGGGGACAGTATTGAACACAGTGTCTAGGACTACTGTTCTAGGTTTTTCACATTTATCTAGCATAGGGCTAGGGTGAAGCCCTTTCCACGGCCTAAACACAAAGTTTGTTTTAAGATGTTTTGATTTTTACTTACAAATGTGTTAAACATTGTTTTGAACTCAGATAATATAGAGTGCATTACAACAAATTTCTTAATTACAATACAAAATATAACATGGTGGACATGGGCACTGTGGAATCCTGGTCAACATCATTGAGGGCTCCGCCTAGACAGACACAAATGGACACCCTAACAAACGAAGTAAACTAGAAGAGATTTCATGCTGCAAAAAAATATTTTCACTCTACAGAAGAAAAAAATCCATCAAACCATAAACCAACTTAGCCCGAGTAAAAGCAACATATTCTTTGTAACATTTTTTTTTTTAAACAAAATTAATTCATTAACAGAGTTTGAACATAAATTTAGCTGCAATGCTACCTTGAGCATTAATCTCTTACCATTAAAGGAAACATTTCCATTACCCATATACAACACAATCCTACCATGCAATCAAGCACTGTGGTTTTAGGAACACAAACCCTGATGTCCTGTATGCCTGGTCACATTCAATTAAACAAAACTCTTCAAAGCAAGAATTATATTTAGATTTTAAATTGTGTAACATTGGTCATTCCCCCCACCCCCAACAACTAACCAGGAAGCAATTGACCCCCAAGCCTTACTTTAAGAAAGGTATGCTGAAAACCAGCCTTCTCTCATGCAAGCAGTTGAACTATCATATAAAGTATTGCAGCAAATATTATGCACACACATTATTTTAGACTTACTTTGGATCCACTGAACTCATGAGCTTTAGCAATTGATCTGCTGCAAGTGACTAGAAAAACAGAAATCAAAGTTAGGTCATTTGAATTTAAGAAAGCAGGCATTAATCAAGTGTGCACGGCTAATCATATTCAGCACAAGTTGTAGTATTTATCTACAGGTAAAATCCAGGAAAATCAGGTTGACAGGTTTACCTTGTCAACACTGAGAAGGAACTGGTAACTTTCATTTGTAACTATCAACTGTAGCTTCTGCACAAATCCTAGGTGGCAACCCTGTCGCAATGTGTTAAGTGCGTGAACAGAGAGAAGATCCCAAACTAACTGGGTGAAATGAAAGATGGAAACAGGGTCAGAAGGACAACAAATGGTATAACAGATCCACCGCCCCCACCCAATCTCATCCAGGTGTCCTTTCACCCACCTTAAAAAACCTCCTATCCAACCAGCCCTCCTCCCAGAAAACCAGTGATGTAGATCCTTTTAAAATAAACACTAAAGTCACTAGGCTAGAGAAGTATTGGCCAGTACACTTGCAACATGCACAAGAGACATATACTCCGATACCCGCCTTGCACACCCACATAGCTGAACCGAGCATTCAGCAGAAATAGCCTGATTAACTCTTGGCATACAATTTAACCCCTTTAATATAATCCATCAAATACTATAAAAATCTCATAACATATAATGCAAGGAGCAAAAGCAGAATTAGAAACTATCACAAACACCCTACACAATCAGTATCAACATGAGTTTTCCCCTACCGTATCTTGTCACTTAAATCCCTAATCATCCTCTACATTTAGTGATCCAATCACCGGCCACCAATTCTCACTACGCACTCGCTTTTGTCCTTGAGGACCCTCATGAGCCAATTCACTCAATCTTATCTTCAATACCATTTGGGGGGGGGGGGGCATTTGCGTACTCCTAAAACAATAAATCAGACACTTCATTTTCACAGTCCAGAAGCCAACCAGATCCGGGTCACAGATTCATCTCTCACCTCATCCCTCAGATTTTTTTTTCCCAACCTCTCGCACAGCTATATTGGTTTCCAAAAATGTGTCCTTTCCTCGTAAACACGTCTATAGCTTTGTGATCAATCCAAATGGAAATTTCACTTTTCCAGACAAACCTTTTGCATTTTTTTTTTTTAGCTAAAGTCATGTGAATTCCAGGTAGCACATAATCCTGTGCTAATGGGCTGAAGCTAACAGCACATCTGTGTTACATGTCATATGTACTAAAGCCACCTGACCGGTTGTTTTCAAAAGCCTGTTTTATTAACACCACCACTACCACCACCGCCAATACCACTACCACCACCGCCAATACCACCACCGCCAATACCACCGCCAATACCACCGCCAATACCACCGCCAATACCACCGCCAATACCACTACCACCACCACCGCCAATACCACTACCACCACCACCGCCAATACCACTACCACCACCACCGCCAATACCACTACCACCACCACCAATACCACTACCACCACCACCACCACCGCCAATACCACCACCACCGCCAATACCACCACCACCGCCAATACCACCACCACCGCCAATACCACCACCACCGCCAATACCACCACCACCGCCAATACCACCACCACCAATACCATTTTTGTGGGAGACAGGAGCCTTTTAAGTGTTTGAACTAATACCAATGTGGGAGTAACTCCATTTTTGGTTAGTAAGTGCTCATGGTTCTCAATTACTCCGGTTTCTTATTTACATTTTTTCTATTACAAAGCCTATCCTTTCAACTTTAAAGTAGCCAGACCTTTTTTACTCTTTGATCATGCTCCAATTCAATGTGACTGCAAATTAAAATACCATTCTGATAAAACTTAAACCCACGAGTTATAGCCAACATATGCCAATCATGATCTAAAACACAGTCAAAGCCAGCAAAGTTTAAAGATTTAAGAGAAAAAGCATCAAAGGAAAACTAGAGCATCTATGAGTGATCACTCCTCATGGTTGACTAGGACATGGGCACGATTTCATGCTGACTGCATGGAGTGTAGGTCAGATACACCAAGGAGGTTCACTCCAGTCAAAGATTCTGACTTAAGTCTCTGAACTGGAAGTCAAAATCTTCCAGGGGGGTAAGTCAACTGTCTGTACCTAGCAAAGTCCCCTTGGACACGGATAAGCGTTGAGTGAGTACCCGCTGAAGCCATTGGTTTTGGCAGGAGAAGCTCAGAGCAGGAAATATGAATTTTCGTGCCCTGAGAACTCCTCTGGTTCGCCAGATAAGTTTGGTGCCTTTGCCCAGTCCATATTTCTACCTTCAGACTTAATCTCTTTTTAGGAGCTAGGGTTCCTCTAATGGGTAAAGGCAACAGGGGTATTCGGGAAGGTCGCACAGAAGTTAGACATGCTTGTCACAATGGGTTCACTGAACTGGAAGCGTGACCAACCTGATTTTTTCGATCCAGTGAGGTCATGCCTTGGGAGGATTGACTTGGGTGGTTGGCGCCTGCCCTCTGGAAGTTCAACATTTTTCTAATCCTAATTATTTTTTTTAATTGCAGAATAAGTCCCCACCAAGGTTTCCAGGACCTCAAGGAAGAGCACTCAGCGGTAAGGAGATTCTAGCAGAGGCCACCAGTATGGCCCAGTCTTCTTCCAGTTGCAACTGATTACACTAGGAAGAAAACCTCTTGCAGCTCTGATGTTCCTGTAGAAACACAGGTTTCACTAACCAGTGGGTGTAGAGCATTCTAGACACTACCTAATGAGAGAGAAAAAGATCCTGGGGGCAACATAGCCTACTTTGGCAGCACACCCTGTTACCTTTACTACAAGCTGCCCGCCCAGAATGTGCTATTCTAGGAAGAATCTAGGATGGCACAGGACTTCTGCCCTTGGAAGAGCTTATGTGCCAGTCATGAGTGTGTTGAGGATGATGAGTAGACCACCCTCTTCCTAAGTAACAAACTGGTTCAGGGGACAAATCCTCCTATTACTGGGATGGACACCGGTCGAATACCATGTCTTGTGGGATCAAAGATTTCCCCCTTCCAAGTACTGACACCCCTGATTGAGTGTGTGCTAAGCATGGATGTTGGCGCCTAATCAGTCTAAGGATGGTACCCCATATGTATGGCGTTCTGTGCTGGTGTTCTGCTTCTATCGCAAGGCACTTTGGAAACACCCTTGGAGTCGTAATGACTCCAAAGGGTAGCATCCTGAAGAGTAATGTTGTCCACTTATCACAAATCGAAGGTACTGGTGATTCACTGGGAGGTCTGGGATGTGAAAGTGTAAGGAATGCAGTTTTGTTTTTTTTACAGTCACCACACAGTTTTTTCCGACTGATGAGGCTGGCTTTTCGAAGCACTGAGACCTGCTAACCAGACATCAGAGCCAGTGCCTTGATCCCAAAACATGTTTGTTCCATTGCCTTATCCAATTGGCATGGGCTAACTTATCTTTAATTCCTAGTATATGGTACCTATGGCCTGTAAGTTAAAGAAAGTCCCTCAGTTATTGCAGCACTGGTTGTGCCACCCGGGATATGACAAGAGTAAAACGAATCTTCCAATCTGCCACTGCAGACTGGAAGAGCAGTTTCATGTCCCCCTGAAACAAGTCACCCCTATGGCAGGCCTAACGAGCCCGAAGGCTGGGTGCAGCATATTTCGTGGGCAGAACATGTTAAATGTTCTGACTGTAAAAACTTAAAACTAGCGTTTTTACAGTAAAAAGACTTTGTTGCCCTGTTGGCACGTACAGGGTTACAAGCTGACAACTCAACTGTGCTAATTCCTGAATGATGCAACCAAATTCCTGAACGAAACTCCAAAGTGTCAAGGAACTCGCTACATTAAGCCTGACTTGGTCTCAAGTCGAAATTATTGTAACTAGTTACAGTGTGTAACTTTTACAAAGTTGCCACTTTGAAGGCACTAATCTCCTCAGCCCTTAACGATTGAAAATGGAGCTTGATCCCGAGACAGGGGAAGACATGCGAGCAATTCCCAGGAAAGGAGACAATAGGGGCCTGCTCGGGCGAGAGATGTTACCTTCCTCCTGCAGGAAGCCACAAGGGTGATGGCCCAAAAGGTGAACTTCAAAGCTAAAGACACCTTTGAATGGTAAATGGGGAACACATGTGGTAGAGGTGCAGCCTCACTGCTTCGGGAAACTATCTTGCATCCGGGAAGAAGAGGGGAAACCTGTTGTCAAACCGGTTTTCCAAGGGCATGTAACACCCTTGGTAGCCCCACCTCTGGACGAGGAAAGATGGGTTCTGCTATCTTGGGAGTGGGCAGAATGCTGCATCCTGGGATAGCCAGATGCCACACTTCAGGCAGTGGTCATCGGGAGGGAGTGAACCTGGTTGGTTGCCCATTGGTTATCACCCGCATCCTGCCCTTGAGGGAAATTTCTGAAAATAAATAGGGCACTCAGAACGCATATCTTGACAGGACTGGAAGAAGGAACAAAAAGGACTATCCTGCTGCACCTAGTTCTTGGTGAAGAGACGCTGCACTGACTTGGACTGAACCTGCTGGCTAGCACAGAAGAGGGACTGTGCCTGCTGTATCCTGCTCAAGGAGAAGTAGTCTCCAGAGCTCAGCCAAAGCAAAGAGACCCCAAGGGCCAGCTGACTAGCCTCCTGTTCGCAGCATAGGGATACAATAGCTGAAGAAGCCTGCTAAGGGCGAGTGGTAGCTCAGATCCCCGGATCGCTGTTCTCCACCATCATGCAGGACCAGGGCTAGATACTCAAGAGTTGCACCAGAGTATGCCTGACCAGAGAGAGCCGCCTGCGTGCAGCTCGGTCACCCAGAAGGCAAACTACAGCCAGAAGGACTTGGCTCTGACTGTGACTTCGGATGACTGGTAGTCCAGTGGCGACAGGACTTCAGCCAGAGCAGAGAGGATCTCATAGGACGCCGAACCCTGTGCCCAGGACCCAGTCATTACCTTTGTGGGCCACAGAGACCCTGCAGGAAGACCCCGACAACCGTGTCCACATCATCCTTGAGCATCTTTCAGCATCATGTATCCCCAGCATCAGGACCACTGCATATGAATCAATTGGACTGAGGATAAAACTCCTGGAGCTGCCTGAAGATTGCTTTTCGTCTGTGGAGGTAACTGTTTCTGTGGGCCTTCTTGGTCCCCCTGACTGGCTCCCTGTGAGAAAGTGCCCTCTTTCTGCATGGTTGCCCCCACATTTTGCTGAATTGCTGATGTGCTTTGACTGAGTGTGCCCTGGGCTCCTGCTAATCAGGTCCTCAGGGCCTATGTTCTTTCCCTAAAACTGCATTGAAGCCTAAACCCAATTGGCATCTCTGGTCACAGGTCAGCCCCTGGTAAATGGTACCACAGGTACCCAGGGCACTGTGACCAGGGAAGACCTCTAAGGGCTGCAGCACTTATTGTGCCACCCTTAGAGGTCCTGTACCATTACACTCACACACTGCCTTTGCAGGCTGCATGTTTTGGTGCAGAACAAAGTGAAGAGTCGACATGGCACACATCTGTGTGCCATGCCTACAACCCACTGCCCTGGCATGGATCAGTCACCCCTCTAGCTGGGTGCACTATACCAGTGGTGAGGGTACAGGTGCATGAGCCCTGTACCCCTACAGTGTCTAAGTCCATTCTTAGAAATTGTAAGTGCAGTGCTGCCATTAATAGTATATGGTGCTGGGAGTTGGTCATTACGAACCCCACAGCACCATAATGGCTACACTGAAAACTGAGAAGTTTGGTATCAAACTTCTAAGCACATTAAACCAACACTGATGCCAGTGTGGGATTTAATGAAAAATGCACACAGAGGGCATCTTAGAGATGCCCCCTGAAAACTAACCCACCACTAGTGTCCAGGTTGAGTGGCTGCTTTTAGCTGCCACCACCAGACGTTTCTGGACCCCTGGGTCAAGAGCCTGCTGCTCTCAGGGGCCTGAAACAATGCATATCCTGGGATGAGGTGCCAAGCCTCCTCCCCCAGGATGGGCAGGGTTCACGAAGGGGAAGCTTCAAAGGCTTGCCGCCTTTGTGAGCTTACCCAGGCCACTTGCTGCTTTCAGCAACTCTTCCCCACTGGTTCTGACCCCTACTTTGGGCGGGAGAACCTGCGGGAAAAACAAGCGAGGAAGAGAGGTGTGCCCACCTCTGCCAACTCCACCCCTCAGGTGGGGGGGCTGGGGTGGGGCGAGGTGAAGCACAACTCCCAGTCCCCGCCATCTTGCAGATGGGGGACTCAGCCAACCAGGGACAGGCTCATGCCCCCCTCCGACTGGAGGGTGGCATAATAGGGGGTGTACCCACCCCAGGGAAGGGACCCATTGGTCCCTGCCTTTTACCTACCTGTAACGCCCCTAAATCTAGTATTTAGGGGCACCCCTGAACCTTGCTTCCTCAGACAAGAAGAAACTACAAGAAGAAGAAAGACCGAACAGCCGTGCAGCAGCTAACAAGAGGAAGACGCCCACTGACTTGGCCCCAGCCCTACTGGCCTCTCTGCCCTCGAACCTGCTCCTGCGAAATCCCGGTGTGTCCTGCAGCCAGCAACCTCGAAAACCCCAGAGGACCTGCCTGCCTTCAACCACCGGATTTGTTCATCTGCAACCTCTGGTTCCGGTCGTACACCGCGGATCCGCCCCATTCTGCACCCGCCGTCCACGGCCCGAGCTCGAGTGGGCAAACAGCACGAGGAGGTCCCCCTGGCGATCCTGACCCGAGATCCGCCGACTTCTGACCTGCCTCAAGCCTCCAGCCGACGCCTGCAGCCTAAATCCGGAAGGTCCCCCCAACCGCTTCCAGGAGCTGGTAAGAAGATCCGACCCCAAAAGGCACCCCTGCACCCGACACCCCACGGCTTCGGGTGCCCAAACTGACAGTGCCTAACCAACCCCCAACTTCCCTCTCGAAGTGGTGGTCGCACCCAGAAGACCTTAGTCCCCAAGCCTGCAGTGCCTTTGCGAACAGAGGTTCCCCAATGAAAACAGGGCGCCCGACGTCAAAACAGCACCCTGCACCTGGCCGCCCTAGTGCCGCTGAGGGTGCACATTTGGTGCTACTTTGTTTCCTCATTTGCCCTGAACTAATGTCCAGGAGCTTTGCTCCCACACCCAAGTGGCCTGCTTGCCAGCAGCCACCAACCGGAGGCCCCCTATCCCCCATTGGATAACATTGAGCCTCAGCACTCTGCATCCGGCCGCCCTAGTGCCGCTGAGGGTGTAACTAGATTACATCCTTGACCCTGGGGGACCCCTGAGTCTACCCCCAGAACCTCAACTCCCACTACCAAATACTTACCTTAAAACCGATAACACTATTTTCCTCCATAGGATAACATTGACTGTTTTTCTGTGAAAAGTTTCTAAGTGTGGAGTTTGAAAATCTAAAGAAATTCTTTAAAATTGTACTGTTTAACAAAAACGATTTTACGTACCTGTTTACAGGAAATGTCCCAAAGTAGTATCCAGGTATACTACTCTGATTAAGAAAAGTAATCCAAAAGTAACTTACCTGTAATCTTACTGAAAATGCCGTTCAAACTATATGTACTACATTCTGAAAAGCATTGCATTATTAGTAACACTACTGTAATCAAATCAAAGTACATTTACAATTGCAACTGTTTACAAACTGCATTATTACTGTAAAGTATTTATTGCTTACCTGTGCCAGGCTTGCTTGGTTCTAGAAATTAAAATAAACAAAGAATATTTTTATACAAAAACAATTGGTCTGAAATTCAGTCTTTGAGTGTGTGAATTCATTTGCTGACTGAGTGTGTACAACAAAAGCTTAACATTGACCTCCGATACTGCCTTACTGCTCGACCACACTACCACAAATAGAGAGTGAGGTGCTATCTAACTTTACCTCTGCCTACCTTTCAGGTTCCACTGTACTCTGTGCACACTATACCTCACTTTGGTATAGTATATACAGAGCCAGCTTCCTACATTGGTAGGGTGGGCTGAGCACCCCAAGGGTGTAGTCACCCTAAGGTCAGTAGCCAATGACCTCGAGGCCCCTAAAACGCCCCCTAAATACAGTATTTAGGGGGCAGCCCTGAACCAAGAAACTACAAGAAAAAGAAGAAGAAAGACCCAACAGCTGTGCAGCAGCTAACAAGAGGAAGACGCCCACTAACTTGGCCCCAGCCCTACCGGCCTGTCTCCACCTCGAACCTGCTCCTGCGAAATCCCGGTGTGTCCTGCAGCCAGCAACCTCGAAAACCCCAGAGGACCTGCCTGCCTTCAACCACAACGACTGTCTCTCCTGTGAACACCGGATTTGTTCATCTGCAACCTCTGGTTCCGGTCGTACACCGCGGATCCGCCCCATTCTGCACCCGCCGTCCACGGCCCGAGCTCGAGTGGGCAAACACCTCGAGGAGGTCCCCCCGGCGATCCTATCCCGAGATCCGGCGACCCGTGACCTGCTTCAAGCCTCCAGTCGACGCCTGCAGCCTAAATCCGGAAGGTCCCCCCAACCGCGACCAGGAGCTGGTATGAAGATCCGACCCCAAAAGGCACCCCTGCACCCGACGCCGCACGGCCTCGTGTGCCCAAACCGACGGTGCCTAACCAACCCCTAACTTCCCAACTTACCTCTCGAAGTGGTGGTCGCACCCAGAAGACCTTCGTCCCCAAGCCTGCAGTGCCTTGGCAAACCGGAGGTTCCCCATTACAAACAGGGCGCCCGACGTCGAAACAGCACCCTGCACCCAGCCGCCCTAGTGCCGCGGTGTGAGAAAGTGCCCTCTTTCTGCATGGTTGCCCCCACTTTTTGCTGAATTGCTGATGTGCTTGGACTGAGTGTGCCTTGGGCTCCTGCTAATCAGGTACCCAGGGCCTATGTTCTTTCCCTAAAACTGCATTGAGGCCTAAACCCAATTGCCATCTGTGGCCACAGGTGAGCTTCCCCAGGCCACTTGCTGCTTTCAGCAACTGGTCCCCACTGGTTCTGACCCCCACTTTGGGTGGGAGAACCGGCGGGAAAACCAAGTGAGGAAGAGAGGTGTGCCCACCTCTGCCCCTCAGGTGGGGGGAAGCTAGGTGAATCACAACTCTCAGTCCCCACCATCTTGCAGATGGGGGGACCCAGCCAACCAGAGTGAGGCATATGCCCCCTCCCACTGGGGTGTTGCATAATAGGGGGTGTACCCACCCCAAGGAAGGGACCCATTGGTCCCAACCTTTACTTAGCTGTAACGCCCCTCAATTTAGTATTTAGGGGGCACCCCGAACCTTGCTTCCTCAGACAAGAAACCAGAAGAAAAGAAGAAGGACCGAACAGCCGTGCCGAAGCTAACATGAGGAGGACGCCCACTGACTTTTTCCCAGCCCTACCGGCCTGTCCCCACCTCGAACCTGCAGAAGCGAAACTCCGGTGAGTCCAGCAGCCAGCAGCCTCAAGAACCCAGAGGACCTGCCCTGCCTTCAAAAGAAAAGACTGTCTCCAGTGAACACCGGATTTGTTCACCAACAGCCTCCAGGTCCGGCAAAGTCCGCACCTCTCTGCACCCGACGCCCACGGCCAGAGTTCGAGTGGCCCAACACCAAGAGGATGTCTCCCCGGCGATCCTGACCCGAGATCCGGTGACCCCTGACCTCCCTCAAGCTTCCAGCCGACGCCTGCAGCCTCAAACCGCAAGGTCCCCCCCAACCGCGACCAGGAGCTGGTAATAAGATCCGACCCTAAAAGGTACCCCTCCACCCCACGGCCTTGGGTGGCCCAACCGACAGTGCCTAACCAACCCCTAACTTCCCAACTAACCTCTTCAAGTGGTGGTCGCACCCAGAAGACCTTCGTCCCCGAGCCTGCAGTGTGTTTGCAAACTGGAGACTCCCCTTTGAAAGCTACAGGGCACCTAACGCCAAAACAGCACTCTGCACCCGGCCGCCCCAGTGCCGCTGAGGGTGCACCTTTTGTGCTGGCTTGAACCCTCATTTTCCCTGAGCTTAAGTCCAGGAGCTTTGCTTTGCTTGTTTGTATGGAACATTGAAAAACTGCCTATGTACTAAAAGTGTATTACTTACCTTTTGTCTAGGAAATGTATTAGTGTGATATCTAGGCATATCACACTGATTAGCAAAAGTAATCTAGAAAGTAATCTAAAAAGTAACGTACATAGTAATCTGAAAAGTAATTTCGAAACCTTGACTTACCTGTAATTCAATCAACTGTATTTAAACCAGTTTTCAATTGTAAAACATTGCATAAGATTTTGCAAAGCATTTATTTGACTTACCTGCACCAGGCTTGGCTCTAAGAAATAAAATGACTCAATATTTTTGATACAAACAAATTGGTCTGAGTTCAGTCTTTGAGTGTGTGACATAATTTGCTGCCTGAGTGTGTACAACAAATGCTTAACACTACCCTCTGATAAAGCCTTACTGCTCGCCCACACTACCAGAAATAGAGAGTATGGTGCTATCTACTTTGGGGTTCCACTGGACTCTGTGCACACTATACCTAATTTTGGTGTGGTATACACAGAGCCAGCTTCCTACCTCCCCTGAAAACCGACAAGCCCTGGTGTGGTTCCTGAATGGCTCCCCACCATTTGCCACCACCAGACAGGTTTCTGGACCCCTGGGTAGAGGGCCTTCGCTCTCTGGGTCCAGAAACAAAGCCCATCCTGGGCAGTGGTGTCATGCCTCCTCCCCAAGTATGGGCTGGGTCCACGAAGGAGAAGCTTCAAATGCCTGCTCCCACAACCTTGGGCGGCCCAACCGACTGTGTCCAAGCATCCTCAAGATCCCAACTTACCTCTCCAGCCAGTGGTCGCTTTCAGGAAGCCTCCCTGCCCGAGCCTGCAGCATCTTTGCCAAACTGGAGATCTCCATTGAATTCCACAGGGTCCCTGACGTCACCTTGCCACTCTGGACCCGGACACCCCTGTGCAGCTGGTGGTGCAGCTTCTGTGCTGATTGCTGGCCCCTGCGCTGCTGATCAAAACCCCAGGAGCCTTGCTCCCCTAGCCAAGTGGCCAGCTCATAAGCAGTCCCTGACCGAAGGCCCCCTTAGCCCCATTGGCTAACATTGCGCCCCTGCATTCTGCACCCGGCCTCCTTAGTGCCACTGGTGCAATATGAGTGCCCAGCTGGACCTTGGGGAACCTTGTTCCTAACCCCCAAAAGCCATACTTGCAGGTCATTAACTTACCTGTAAACTGTTAACACTTTTCCCCGTAGGAACCAATGTTATGAGTTTTTGTTCCTAAAAATGTCAAAGTGCTGACCTGTTGTGAGAAAGTGTCCTCTTTCTGCATGGTATGCCCCCACTTCTTGCTGAATTGCTGATGTTCTTTGACTGAGTGTACCCTGGGCTCCTGCTAATCAGGTACCCAGGGCCTATGTTCCTTCCCTAAAAACTGCATTGAAGCCTAAACCCAACTGGCATCCCTGGCCACAGGTAGGGCCCTGGTAAATGGTACCACAGGTAACCGGGGCTCTGTGACCAGGGAAGGCCCCTAAGAGCTGCAGCACTTATTGTGCCACCCTTAGAGGTCCTGCACCTTTTCACTCACACACTGCCTTTGCAGGCTGCGTGTCTTGGTGCAGAACAAAGTGAAGAGTCGATCTGGCACACATCCCTGTGTGCCATGCCTACAAACCACTGCCCTGGCATAGGTCAGTCACCCCTCTAGCTGGGTGCACTATACCAGTGGTGAGGGTACAGATGCATGAGCCCTGTACCCCTACAGTGCCAAAGTCCATTCTTAGACATTGTAAATGCAGTGCTGCCATTAAGAGTATATGGCGCTGGGAGTTTGTCATTACGAACTCCACAGCACCATAATGGCTACACTGAAAACTGGGAAGTTTGGTATCAAACTTCTCAGCACATTAAACCCACACTGATGCCAGTGTGGGATTTAATGTAAAATGCACAACAGAGGGCATCTTCGAGATGCCCCCTGAAACTCGACCAACTTCTAGTGACCCGACTGAGTGGCTGCTTAGGCTGCCACCAACAGACATGTTTCTGGACCCCTGGGTCGAGAGCCTGCTGCTCTCGGGGGCCTGAAACAATGCACATCCTGGGACGAGGTGCCAAGCCTCCTCCCCCAGGATGGGCAGGGTTCACGAAAGGGGAAGCTTCAAAGGCATGCCGCCTTTGTGAGCCTCCCCAGACCATTTGCTGCTTTTAGCAACTGGTCCCCACTAGTTCTACCCCCCACTTTGGGCGGGAGAACCGGCGGGAAAAACAAGTGAGGGAAAGAGGTGTGCCCACCTCTGCCAACTCCACCCCTCAGGTGGGTGAGGCGAGGTGAAGCACAACTCCGAGTCCCCGCCATCTTGAGGATGGGGGGACCCAACCAACTAGGGACAGGCTCCTGCCCCCCTCCCACTGGAGGGTGGCACGATAGGGGGTGTACCGACCCCAAGGGAAGGGACCCATTGGTCCCTGCCCTTTACCTACCTGTAACGCCCCTAAATCTAGTATTTAGGGGGCACCGTGAACCTTGCTTCCTCAGATCCAGCCAAGAAACAAGAAGAAAAGAAGAAGGACCGAACAGCCGTGCAGCCAGCTAACAAGAGGAAGACGCCCACTGACTTGGCCCCAGCCCTACTGGCCTCTCTGCCCTCGAACCTGCTCCTGCGAAATCCCGGTGTGTCCTGCAGCCAGCAACCTCAAAAACCTCGGAGGTCCTGCCTGCCTTCACTTCCAAAGACTGCTTCTCCCGTGAACACCGGATTTGTTCAAACTGCAACCTCTGGCAGCAGCCGGAGACCGCGAATCTGCCCCACTCTGCACCCGCCGTCCACGGCGCGAACTCGAGTGGGCAAACACCACGAGGAGGTCACCCCGGCGATCCTGAACAGAGATCCGGCGACCCCTGACCTGACTCAAGCCTCCAGCCGACGCCTGCAGTTGAAATCCAGAAGGCCCCTCTAACCGCGACCCGGAGCTGGTAAGTCGATACAACCCCAAAAGGCACCCCTGCACCTGACGCCCCACGGCCTTATGTGCCCAAACCAACGGTGCCTAACTAACCCTTAACTTCCCAACTTACCTCTCGAAGTGGTGGTCGCACCCAGAACGAATAGTTTCTTACCTGTCGGTGTAGTTTTGCAGCTTGAAGACTTTCTGGATTCACTATGCTGTGCATTATTCCGCCATCTCGTGGTTGGGTCCGGATTCGTAGTCTTTTCTTTGTTTTTGTCTTTTTTTTTTTTTTTTTTTTGTTGTTGGCCCAGGTGGGCGGCGACGCCCCACCATTTGGTGTCTTCGGTGACGTCGTCGCGCTTCCGGCGGAAGCTCCCACCTTTGGTAGCCATCTTCGGATTCTTTTTTGTTTTCCTCTTACAGTTTTTTGTTGTCTATGTCTTTAACCTTTAATCCTTCATTTATTCTTTGATCCCTTTAAAACCTTGTATGTAGTTTAGTTGTACCCTTAACCTCCTATGTTATCTTCCTGGCGGAGGCGGGTGGGATCGCTAGTGAATCCAGAAAGTCTTCAAGCTGCAAAACTACACCGACAGGTAAGAAACTATTCGTTTTGCAGCGTGAATCTTTCTGGATTCACTATGCTGTGCATAGACTTAGTAGCGGTTTTGTTATTGCGGTGGTTGGGTGGAAGATGAGCATTGGTTGCTGAAAATGTGCTGTAAGACCTTCTGTCCTACTTGTGCCTCTTTGTTCATTTGGATATCAACACAGTAGTGTTTGGTGAACGTGTGCACGGAAGACCATGTTGCCGCTTGGCAAATGTCTTGTATAGGTGTGTTCGCTAGGAACGCAACCGTTGCTCCCTTTTTCCTTGTTGAGTGAGCCTGGGCGGCCCCTTGTAACTCTTGTCCTGCCTGCTTGTGGCAGAGTTGTATTGCTTGTGCAATCCACCGTGCAATGGTATTTTTTGTTACTGGTCGTCCCAGGAAACTGCTTGCGAAGGAAACGAAGAGTTGTTTTGTTTTCCTGCATTCCTTCGTACTTTCTATGTAGTGCATCACTGCCCTTCTGGCGTCTAGCGTGTGTAGCGCCTTTTCTGAGGGTGTTGAAGGTTTCTGGAAGAAACTTGGTATCTGTATTGTTTGATTGATATGGAACCGCGACACCACCTTTGGCAGGAAGTGTGGGTCCGTCCTCATGACAATTCTGTCCTTGTGTATTTGCAAGTAGGGCTCTTGTAGTGTGAGAGCCTGTAGTTCACTGACTCTTCGCAGTGACGTGATAGCCACTAAGAAAGCCGTTTTTAGTGTGAGCATGTGCAGTGTGCTCTTGTGTATGGGTTCAAATGGTGATTTCATCAACTGTGTCAGTACAGTGTTGAGGTTCCAGCTTGGGGCTGGCATCCTTTTAGGGGGCTATTCTTTTAGCCCCTTCCAGGAATCTTTTGACCACTTGGGAGGTGAAGAAGCTTTTCACCGCTTCTCCCCTGGTGTAGGCCACTATGGCTGCTAGGTGAACCCTTAGTGACGAGTAGCTCAGCCCGCTTTGTAGTAGGTGTGTTAAATATCGCAGTACTGTTGATTCTTTTGTGACTTTTCGTTGCAGTCCCTCTGTAATGCACCATTGTGAGAACCTTTTCCACTTTGCAATGTAGCATTTTCTTGTAGTGGGTCTCCTTGCTTCTCTGAGTACTGCCATGGTGCTTGGAGGTAGTTTGAGGTGTGCGAATTCTAGGTCCTCAGGAGCCATGCTGCTAGGCTGAGGCTGTCTGGTTCTGGGTGGAGCACTTTTCCGTCTTGCATTGTGAGGAGGTCTTTCCTTCTGCTGAACCTGTGTGCTGGTTCCTGCGCCATTTCCATAATCTGTGAGAACCATGTTTGTCTGGCCCACTGAGGTGCCACCAGTATGAGTGTCATGCTGCTGCTCCTGCATTTGCTGAGTACTTTGTGTAACAGTGGTATCGGGGGAAAAGCGTAAGCAAATTCGTTCGACCAACTTATCCATAGGGCATTCCCTAGGGACCTTTGGTCCGGCTGTCTGGATGCGTAATGTTGGCATTTTGCATTGTGGGGTGTTGCAAAGAGGTCTATCCGTGGTGTTCCCCACTTTTGGAACAGTTGCTGCACCTCCTGTTGGTTCAGTTCCCATTCGTGGGATGCAGACGTCTGCCTGCTGAGTCGGTCTGCTTCTACATTGTCTATTCCTGGGAGGTGTATTGCTAGCAGGTCTATCCTTAGAGGGATGGCCCATCTCCAGATCTGTTGTGCCAGACTTGACAGCGGTGCTGATTGTGTCCCACCTTGCTTGTTGATGTAGAACATTGCAGTTGTGTTGTCTGTTTGTATCAGCACTCGCTGGCCGTAAAGCTGCTTTTGAAAGGCTTTTAAGGCTAGGAACACAGTTTTGAGTTCTAGGTAGTTGATGTGTTTCACTGCATCTTGTTGTGACCAGAGCCCCCTGACGCGGAGTCTGGTCATGTGCGCGCCCAGCCCTGCTGTGAGGCGTCTGTTGTGATGGTCACTGTTGGAGTTGGCTGTGTGAATGGCTTCCCTTGTAATATGTTCTCTTCTTTCCACCACGCTATTTCTTTCTGCACTGCGTGTGTGACAACCACTAGATCTTCCCAACTCCCTGTGGCTTGTGACCATTGCTGTTGTATCCATTCCTGGAACGGTCTCATGTGCAGTCTGATATGCGGGACAAGGTGGATGCATGATGCCATCATTCCCATTAGCCTGCTCACCGTCCTCACTGTCAGAACTTGCCCCTTGCGGTAATGACGTGTTTCCCTCAGGAGCGCTATACTTCTCTTGTCGCTGGGGAACACCTTGGACTGTGTGCTGTCTATTTGTGCCCCCAAGAATATCTTGATTTGTTGGGGTTCTGTTGACGATTTTTCCCAATGTATTGAGAAACCTAATGTGGACAGTGTTTCTATGACTTGTTTGATGTGTTTTTTGCAGAGTCTGTATGATCCTGCTTTTACCAGCCAGTCGTCGAGGTAGGGGTATACATGTATGCTCCTCCTCCGAAGGTGCGCTGCAGCTGCTGCTAGGCATTTCGTGAACACTCTTGGTGCGGACTTTAGTCCGAAGGCTAGCACTGTGAACTGGTAGTGATTGTGGCCTATCACGAATCTTAATAGCCGTTTGTGTTTGCGGTTGACGGGTATGTGCAGGTATGCATCTTTTAGGTCTAAGGTCGCCATGTAATCCCCTTCTTGGATTTGGGGTATTACTTCCTGAAGTGAAGTCATCTTGAATTTTTGTGTTTTTACGAACTTGTTCAGGAATCTGAGGTCCAGTATAGGTCTTAGTGTATCGTCTACCTTTGGCACTAGGAAGTACGTTGAGTATATTCCCTTGTTCCTTTCGTTGTTTGGAACTGGTTCTATTGCTCTTTTTGTAGCAGTTCCTCTGCTTCTAGGCGGAGGAGGGCTAGTTCTCTTGCGGGTATTGACCGATGTCTTGGTCTTCTCCCTGGCGGGTGTTTTTGGAGGTCTATGCAGTACCCGTGCTGTATGGTGTTTAGTATCCATTTGTCTGTGGTAATTTTCCTCCATTGTGTGAGAAATTTTCTTATTCTTCCTCCCACTGGTGTCGTATGCTCGGTGGTTATTTGCTGTGTGCTTCTGCTCTTTATATTTTCCTTTTGCGGACTTCCCCTCAACCTTGGTGTTAACGGTGGGGGCTTGTTATGTGTGTGGAGTCACTTTGAGGCGGGCTGCTGGCCCCCTCTTCGGGCCTGTCCCCGTCCGTACCCGCGCCCTCGAAAGGACCGTCCTCTGGGTTGGTACTGCCAATTCTGCTGCTGTTGTCCCTGCAGGTTTTGGCCCTGGTTGTTCCCTTGGTACCCTTGTTGTTGTGATTGATGTGAAGTGGTAGGTGCATTGCCTCCTCTACCACTGGCTCGCCTTGAGGGGTTCCCTCTTCTCATCCCCCTGAACTGCAGCGCTCCCATGGACCTTGCAGTTTCGTTGTCCGTCTTTAGTTGTGTTAATTTGTTGTCAACTGTTGCTCCAAACAGTTTCTCACCGTCGAACGGTGTGTTGATGATGTTGCTCTGTACTTCTGGTTTGAAGCCGGAGATCCTGAGCCATGCGTGTCTCCTCTCAGTCATCCCTATCATCATTTGCCTGCTGGAGTTCTCTGCTGCGTCCAAGGCTGACTTTAGGCAAGTGTTCGCGATGGCCTTGCCTTCTTCCGCTAGGTAATTGGCCCTTTGTTGGTGTTCTTCTGGCAGGTGCTTAATGAGCTGGCTCATTTCTGCCCAATGCTGGTATGCATGCCTGCTGATGAGGGCGTTGGAGTTGGCGATACGCCAGTGTATGGCTGCGTTCCTCTCCACCTTACGTCCTGTGAGGTCTATTCTTTTGCTCTCCTTGTCTGGAGGTGGGCCTGTGTTGGTGGGCACACCGGCCCTCTTCCTGGCTGTTGCAGCGATAATGGAGTCTGCTGGTACAGACCCCTGTATGTATGCAGGATCTTTTGTGGAGTGCTTATACTTCTTTTCGCTCCTAGGGGTAACCGCCTTGCAGATTGCTGGTTCCCTGAAGGCCTCCCTTCCCTGGTCGAGAACGCCAGGTAACATGGGTAGAAATTGACTCCTTGTCTGTTGGGGGAGCAGGGTTTCGAAGAGGAAACCTGCTTTTGTCTTTTCCTCCTGCATTTCGACCCCATAAGTCTTTGCAGCCTTCTGCACGACCTCATTGTAGACTCCGATGTCGTCTGGCGGCGAAGGTCTCGAGGGGTAAGTGTCTACCCCTTCTTCTGGTGACTCTGTGTCGAGGTCTTGCCAGTCTAGGTCTTGTACTTCAGAGGACGCCGAGTCCCTGTAAGACAGCATCTCTTCTTCGCCTTCGGCCTCGAAGTAGTAGTATTCCTCGTCCTGGTCTTCGAGCTGTTCGGGTGTCCCCGGGGCCTCGTCGACTTCGACCTCGAACTCCTCGACTGCCTCGTGGACTTGCTTCGACGGAATAGCGTATTGTTTCATCTTCTCGTCGAAGTCTTTTTGCGTTGCAGGATGCTCGCAATCTCTGCCTCGAGCCTCCTCTTCTTTTCGCCATCTCGTGGGCCTTTTCGGCGTCGAGTGGTGCAGTGCCTCTCTTCGCGGTCGCGGTCGTCGAAACAGACGCCGGGCCTTCCTTTCTCGGTGTCGAGGTTTCCTTTTCGGGGACGACCTTCGACGCCTTCGCTTTTTCGGAGGCTTTCGCCGATTGAGAGTCCTTGTCCAAGGATCCGCTCGGCTGTTTGTCCCTTGGTGCTGTTGCTTTCGTCGAGTGTTTCGGCGGCAACGCTCCCTTGGTGGACTTTGCTACACTTCTGGCAGTGTCGCTAGGGATTCTGGCTTCACTCTTTCGAGCGTCGCTTTGGTGTTTTGGGGTCGACGACTCCCTTACCTCCTTCGACGTTTCTTTTCGATTTCGACGACAGCGCAGTCCTCTGGTCCCTCTGCGATGTTGTCCTCCTCTCCGCTCGAGAGACCCAGGTCTCGGAGAGATGGTGCTGGTCCCTGGCCCTGCATGCTGTAATTCGCCCTTCTCTGTCTGTCTCTCACCCGGAGGGTCTCGGGGTGAACGCCGAGCACGCGTTGCAGTCTTCGCTGGCGTGGTCGAGCGGCAAGCAGAGGTTGCAGACTGGGTGCTGGTCTTTTGGGCGTATTTGTGGTGGCAATTTCTGCAGAACTTGAACGGAGTCTTGTCCATAACCGCGCTTAGGGAGCCCCCTGTGAGCGCATTCTCTGTAGGCGTCGAGATTTCGGTCGTGGACCTTCTACCTCGTCGTCCTTCTTCTCCGGTACTAGTGTTGTCGTCCGGTGTCTCAGTAGTATATCTTCTGTGATGAATTTTCGACTTTTCGAGATTCTTCGTCCAACTTTCTGGAACTTCTCGGCAACGATCCAGACCCCACGGCGGAAAAAAGAATCTGAAGATGGCTACCAAAGGTGGGAGCTTCCGCCGGAAGCGCGACGACGTCACCGAAGACACCAAATGGTGGGGCGTCGCCGCCCACCTGGGCCAACAACAAAAAAAAAAAAAAAAAAAGACAAAAACAAAGAAAAGACTACGAATCCGGACCCAACCACGAGATGGCGGAATAATGCACAGCATAGTGAATCCAGAAAGATTCACGCTGCAAAAGTCCTTTGTCTCCCTGCCTGCAATGCTTTTGCTAACCGGAGGTTCTCCATTGGAAACAACAGGGCACCCGACCTCAAAACAGCACCCTGCACCCGGCCGCCCTAGTGTCGCCGAGGGTGCACCTTTGGTGCTAATTTGGTTCCCTATTTGCCCTGACCTAAACCCTAGGAGCTTTTCTCCACCAACCGGAGACACCCTATCCTCCATAGGATAACATTGGGCCTCAACACTCTGCACCCGGCCGCCCTAGTGCCGCTGAGGGTGTAACAAGAGTGCGTCACTGACCCTGGGGGACCCCTGAGTAACCCCAGAACCTTAACTCCCACAGTCGATAACTTACCTGTTTTTCCTCCATAGGATAACATTGACACTTTTTCTCCCAACAAATTTCTAAGTGTTGAGTTTTGAAATCTGAAAATATTCTTTAAAAATCGCACAAATAACCAAAACGTATTTACTTACCTGTTTGCAGGAAATGTCCCAGTGCTGAATCTAGGTATCCAGCACAGAGTTAGAAAAGTAACGTGAAAAGTAACTTACCTGTAATTTACTGAAAAAGCCTATTCATTTCAATGTACTGTATTTGCTAAGTATTGCAACCTACTGCATCCAGTGTTAAACAAAGAACAATTCCTATTGCATTTTCAAACTGTTCTACAATCAGCAACTTATTACTGTCAAGTATTTATTGCTTACCTGTGCCAGGCTTGCTTGGTTCTAAAAATAAAACAGTATATTTTTTATACAAAAACAATTGGTCTAGAGTTCAGTCATTGTGTGTGTGAATTCATTTGCTGACTGAGTGTGTACATCAAATGCTTAACACTGTCCTCTGATACTGCCTTACTGCTCGACTCACTCTACCACAAATAGAGAGTAAAGTTCCATCTAACTTTAAACTCTGCCTACCTCTGGGGTCACCTGGACTCTATACACACTATACCTCATTTTGGTGTAGTATATATAGAGCCAGTTTCCTACACCTGTGTTTTGTATGAAAGAAAAGTAACAGCTTTAAACCAAAAAGTGTCTTACTTACCTTTGTATTGTAGGTTCGACAGTGTGATATCTAGGTATATCACCCTGAGTAGTCGATGTAAGCACTGGGCTGATGTTTACTCGACTCAGCACTATTAAAAAAATATTACACTGGCAAGCATTTTGTTAAAGGTTCATTTAAGTTAAAGAAATTAACTAGGGTGTCCTGCACCACTTAACTCTAGGAACATATTCATTAAAAATGCAGAACAGTTTCACCGCAGTACATCAGACTATATCAGTGCATTGAGAATTTTTTTTTTTTAATTATAAATGGATAGTTTTCAAACATGAATTTAGAAACATTCATGCTTTACCCCACCCGGACAACAGTGGCAGTAGTGAACTAAGAGGCAAGTCAGATGTTAAGTGAACCTTTAGGGTGGCCGGGGTGGCTGTTACACTTGAACAACATTATAGTTTTTCAAATTCAACACAGGAGAAGGTTTTATACAGCGAACATCCTGAAGTCATGTATTTCGAGGTCCTCATATGTGATAAAGAAGAAAAAGGAGGGAAAATTAAATAAAACAATTGCCTAGCAACACAAAATTTGGTTAAGTAGGCAAGCCAGGATTGAGCCTAGTTTTTCACATTGTGCAAATCAGCCACTAGAAGCACATGCTTAGCTTCCCCTACAATCACCCTTCTGCCTCCACCCACCAAAGCGCCACCCTGCTGCCATCAATGCGGCCCTCGGTCACACCACAGACCAAAGTTTGTGGCCCCACTGGAAATGTTTGCAAGTACCCATGGTTTAAACGTTCAAGCATTCCTTTACACTCATCATACATGCACACTAACTCATCCTTGCATGCGTGAATCCATTCATCCATCCACCGACTAATTTTTGGAATCACCCACTAGTAAAAAAGTAAAAATGCACAAGTTACTAACTTGTGTAACGATATATCTGTAAGAGACAGTAGTTAGTGATAGATTCCTTACCTTAGAATATCCCCAGGCGTCAGGCTGGATCCGGAAAGTTTTGCGTAGCAGTACCCTTGCGCGTCGGTAGGCGGCGTCGTGCGGCTCCGCGTCCGTCGTTGGCGTCGTGATCGCCGGGATGACGTCGCGGGCAGTACTTAGACGCCGCCCTGCGCGCTGACGTCAGTTCTGTACACGACTTTCCGCGCCAGGAACGCAGAGCCATGCAAGAAGCTGACACAGGTGTCTGAAAAATACTAGGGCCCTGAAAGGGATGTCCTTAACCCTAGAAATCAGTTCGCAGAACGGGGAGGATGGGTGGGGCGGTAGGAATCTATCACTAACTACTGTCTCTTACAGATATATCGTTACACAAGTTAGTAACTTGTGCATCTGAAAGAGACACGTTAGTGATAGATTCCTTACCTTAGAATAGATACCCCAGCAATACCAACCCCGGTGGTGGGTCTGCGAACAAAGATCAGACAAGGAAGTCCTGGAGGACAGAACGGCCAAAGAAGCCGTCCCTCCGGACCTGACTGTCAAGGCAGTAATGCTTAGTAAACGTGTGCAGCGAGGCCCACGTAGCTGCCTGACAGATAACCGGCAGCGGAACACCGCGGCCCAATGCCGTGGTAGCAGCCGTTGCCCTGGTGGAATGGGCACGCAGCCCAACAGGAGGCTCCTTCTTAGCCAAAGAATAGCAGGTCTTGATGCACAAGGTAACCCAGCGGGAGATGGTCCTCTTGTGCACCGCCCGACCTTTTTGGCGCCCACGTAGCCAACAAAGAGCTGGTCATCCACCCGGAAGCGTTTTGTGCGGTCAATATAGAAGGAGAGCGCACGTTTTGGGTCCAGACGGTGGAGCCTCTCTTCCTCTCTGGAAGGATGCGGAGGCGGAAAGAAGGTGGGCAAAGTGATGGTCTGCCCAATGTGGAAAGCAGTAACCACCTTTGGCAAGAAGGACGGACGCGTCCGAAGAACAACCTTGTCTGGATGAACAGACAGAAAGGGAGGTTTGCAAGAAAGAGCCTGGAGCTCACTCACCCGCCGAGCGGAGGTGATGGCCACCAGAAAGGCTGCCTTTAGAGTCAGAAGACGAAGAGGACAGTTATGCAGAGGCTCAAAGGGAGCGCACATTAAAAAGGTAAGAACCAAGTTCAAGTCCCACTGAGGCATTACAAACGGAACAGGAGGGAAGAGGTGAGTAATGCCTTTTAAGAACCTGTTAACAACAGGGGACTTGAAAAGGGAGGGCTGATCAGGGAGCCTGAGGAAGGCCGAGATAGCACAAAGATAACCCTTGATGGTACCCAGGGCAGAACCCTGTTGGGCCAGAGAGAGAAGGAACAGAAGGACCTCAGAAAGAGGGGCAGAAAGGGGATCCACAGCCTTTGCTGTGCACCATGCCACAAATTTGTTCCACCTGCAGGCGTATACCACCTTAGTGGAGGGACGCCTGGCTGCCAGAATCACATCACAAACTTCGGGAGGCAAGTCGAAAGGAATCAACTGCCGCCGCTCAATCTCCACGCAAGCAGGTGTAGACTGGACAGGTTCGGGTGGAGGACCGTCCCCTGCTGCTGCGACAGAAGATCCTCCCGAAGAGGCAGACGGATCGGGGGATCTATGCTCATATTGAGTAGCTCGGGATACCAAACTCTTCGAGCCCAGTCCGGAGCCACAAGAATGACTTGGGCCCGGTCGTGCCGAATCTTCTTCAACACTCTGGGTAGAAGTGGTATAGGCGGAAAGGCGTACAACAGACCGCAACTCCACTCGCGACGAAAAGCGTCGCCGAGCGAGTGCCGCCTTGGAAATTCCAACGCGCAGAACTGATGACATTGCGCGTTCTCTTCGGTGGCGAATAGATCTAACCAAGGCTCTCCCCACTGTAGAAAGAGTCCTTGCGCCACTTCCGAGTGAAGACGCCATTCGTGATCCATCATGCACCTGCGGCTGAGTTCGTCCGCCCTGGCGTTCAGAGAACCTGCCAGGTGTTGAACCATCAGGAACATGCCCTGATGTTCCAGCCATGTCCAGAGGCGCAGAGCCTCCTGACAAAGGGTCCAAGACCCCACCCCGCCCTGTTTGTTGCAGTACCACATGGCGGTGGTGTTGTCTGTGAACACCTGCACTACCTTCCCTTTGACAGAGGGAAGGAATGCCTTGAGTGCAAGCCGGATCGCCCGGAGCTCCAGAAGGTTGATATGGAGCCGGGACTCCGCCGGAGACCAGAGGCCTCTGATCTCCGCCTCTCCCAAGTGACCGCCCCATCCCAGAAGGGACGCGTCCGTCACAACTGTATGCTCTGGCTGGGGAAGGGAGAGGGATCTGCCCATGACCCATTGCCGGTTCGAGAGCCACCACTGCAACTGTTTTGCAGTCCCCTCCGAGATCTGGACGTGATCGGACAGGTTGCCCTGGTGCTGCGCCCACTGGAACTTCAGGTCCCACTGCAGAGCCCGCATATGCCATCTGGCATGATTGACCAGCAGGATGCAGGAGGCCATGAGGCCCAGCAGCCTCAGGGTCATCCTTACCGAAACCCAGGATAAAGGCCGAAAGATCGGAATCATAGCCTGAATATCCCGGACTCGCCGTTCGGGAGGATAGGCCCGAAACTGCGTCGTGTCCAGAACTGCTCCGATGAAAAGGAGCTGTGGAGAAGGAACCAGATGCGACTTTGGCACATTGATGGAGAACCCCAGCGAGTGCAGGAGTTCGGCCGTAGTCTGGAGGTGGGAGACGACTGCCTGGGACGAGCCCGCCTTCAGCAGCCAGTCGTCGAGGTAGGGGAAGACTGAAACCCCTGCCCGGCGCAGATGAGCCGCGACCACCGCCATCACTTTCGTGAACACCCGAGGGGCACTTGTAAGGCCAAAGGGGAGCACGGTGAACTGAAAATGCTCGTGGCCTACCGTGAACCGAAGGTAACGCCGGTGGGCCGGCAGGACGGGGATGTGGAAATATGCGTCCTGCAAGTCCAACGCTACCAACCAGTCTCCAGGGTCGAGGGCAGTCAAGACCTGAGCTAGGGTGAGCATCTTGAACTTCTCCTTCCGGAGGAAGCGATTGACGTTCCGGAGGTCCAAGATAGGACGCATGTCCTCCTTGTCCTTTTGGGCACCAGAAAGTAGTGGGAGTAGCAACCACGCCCTACTTCTGGGGTCGGAACATGCTCGATGGCCCTCTTGGTCAAGAGGGCCGTGACTTCCTTCTGTAGAAGCACCAAGTGATCCCCTGACATGCGGTGGAGTTGAGGTGGCATGGCTGGGGGGTGGTCTCGAAGGGGAGGGAGTAGCCCCTTCGGACAATGTCCAAGACCCACCTGTCCGAGGTGATGGTGCGCCAGTGGGGAAGGTGATGGCGGACCCTGCCCCCTACTGGCGTGCCGTGCACCTGAAAGGAGGGACTAGGAGGGCTTGGAGGCCGCGGACGGGTTGGAGGTGGTGGCCTGACCCGCACGCTGGTTGCCCGATCCGCCACGGCGGAATCCACGTCCTCGGCCACGCGAAGACGCCTGCTGCGCGGGCCGGTGGCTGGGCTGCTGACGTGAAGGGCGCCCCTACCGTGGCCACGATAGGGGCGAAAAGCAGAAGGCAGCGGAGGGCGTGTAGCAGAAAGGCCCAGGGACTTGGCAGTAGCCCGTGAGTCCTTAAAGCGCTCCAACGCATGGTCTGCTTTGGACCCAAAAAGACCGACTCCATCAAAGGGCATGTCCATGAGAGTATTCTGGACATCCCCTGAAAAACCAGTGGTTCTCAGCCAGGCGTGGCGGCGGAGCGCCACCGTCGTTGCAATCGACCTGCCCAGCGAGTCGGCGGTGTCAAGGCCACAACGGATAGTGTATTTGGCCGCATCCCTTCCTTCCGCAATGGCGCGGGAAAGCAGTGCCTGGACCTCCTCAGGGCACTGGGGCAAAACATCCGCCACCGAATCCCACAGAGAGTGGGTATAGCGGCCCAAAAGACAAGCGGTGTTAACGGACCGCAAGCCAGCACTGGAGGAAGAAAAACCTTTCTTCCCAAACTGATCCAGGCGTTTGGATTCCCTATCCGGAGGAGCGGTAGGGAAGGCGGTTTGGGAAGCGGAGGCTTGGACAACCAAGCTCTCAGGAGTGGGGTGGACAGAAAGAAACAGGGGGTCGCCCGGAGCGGGGCGATGGCGTCGTGACACGTTCCGATCCACAGGAGCCCCTGTGTTGGGCTTGGACCAGGCGCCCAAAAGAACGTCTGTGAGGGCGTCGTTAAACGGCAGCACAGTCTCCGCAGAGGAGGCTGCCGGCTGAAGCACCTCTGTCAAGATGTTAGGCTTGACCGTCAAAGTAGGGAGCTGGAGACGTAAGGCCCCAGCAGCCCTACGCAACACCGTACCAAAATTGGCCCCCTCCTCCGTAGCCACGGGAGGAGACAGCATGCCAGTGTCAGGAGAAGTATCCAGACCACTGGCCTCCCCTAGACTCTCTGTCCAGTCCTCATCATACTGACAGTTGCGAGTCAGAGGGTCATCAGACCCTCCCAATCCTCCTGGTCCTCCTCTGGTTCAAAATAAGGAGGAGGAGGGACATTTGGGACCCAAGGGCCCATCGGCGCCGGAGCCGGCGTCGAGCGACGTCGCTCCGGGTCCATGTCCGGAGCCGGAAGGAACTGGGGACGACGCCGCCCGGAGCCCAGGGCGGCGTCGAGAACGGCACCGGAGACATCGGCGCCGGCGGAGGTGTCGTGAGGTCGACCGGCGTCGATGGGGGTTGTGGAGCCGGGATCGAGGCCGGGGCCGAAGCCGGAGCCGGGATCGAGGCTGGAGTCCCGGGCGACGCCGGGGCCGGAGCCGCCGGCGACGCCGGAGCAACCCCATCAGGGCCCGCGGGGCCCGAAGGCGCACCGGAGGGGCCTGAAGGCCCGAAGAGGCGGGCCATGGCCGACAGGAACTCCTGTACCTTGGCCGGATCCGCCCCCGAACCCGGGAAGGGCGGGTATGACGGGGGCGACTCCACAGGCAAGTCCGGGGCCGCGGGGACGGTGCCGGGAGGGGCCTCAGCCGAGTCGCGAGATCGGCGAGGCGAAGTCCGAGAGCGACGATGCTTCTTGGACTTCTTGTGCTTAGACTTACCGGACGAAGAAGACTTCGACGCCGACGACCGGCGTGCACTCCGCGAGCGACCCCTGGACCTCTCACGCGACCGGGGCCTCCGTGGAGCCGAATGCCGGGCCTCGAGGAGCTTTCGAGACCGCTCTCGCAAAGCTTTCGGGTTGAGGGCCTGGCATTCGGGACAAGACTCGGTGTCGTGGCCTCGGCCGAGGCAGAAGAAACACTCCCAATGCGGGTCGGTGACGGACATCATCCGCGCACAGGCGCCGCATCGCTTGAAGCCGGGCATCCCTACGACACCTTAAAGATGGAAAAAACAGTGAAAAAATCACCAAAAAGTATGGTCAAAAATTGACCAGGGCACTGCTCTTCCCGGATCTGCGCTTGCTGGCGCGGAAAAGAAGAACTGACGTCAGCGCGCAGGGGCGGCGTCTAAGTACTGCCCGCGACGTCATCCCGGCGATCACGACGCCAACGACGGACGCGGAGCCGCACGACGCCGCCTACCGACGCGCAAGGGTACTGCTACGCAAAACTTTCCGGATCCAGCCTGACGCCTGGGGATATTCTAAGGTAAGGAATCTATCACTAACGTGTCTCTTTCAGATTTAAATGTAGCAGTAAACAGCCTTTCTGAAAGGGGATTGTGCATAGTGGATGCTTATTTTAAAGTTCTAATAAGGCAATCACGCTTACAAGTCAAAACACTGAAACAATAAAACAATAATACACTATGGACAATACAGTTCCAAAATAGCGGCTCGGTTTAGAACCAGCAGCTGTGCGAGATGCAGTGCACTATAGATAAAGTGTGTGTCAAGAAAGCATGCAACCTGCTAGCACTGCCTGGTTCCCTAAACAAAAAGAGGATATGAGAAGGAAACTAATAAAAGGAGAGCTATGGAAGGAGAAAACAGAAAAAAGACAGGAATAGCCAACCGGTACAGGAACCGAATTATGCTTGTTTTCAATCAGACGGGCAAGAGATCAGTGCAAATGCCGCCACCCATAGGGAAATGGAGTGTATATCGAAGTCATGGGCGGTAGACTGTCATGGACAGCAGAAGAACGTTAATGACATTAGACCAAATCAATGGCTGAAGAGGGCTTCACTGAACCCGCTCTACATACATACATACAGGTATATGCATTGGATTGTACATGTCTTTTTTTGATTTATTTTTTATTAGAAGAGCGGTCAAGCCAAATCTAAAAAGTACCTTTATACACACACACAGCTAAATCCTACAAACGAAACTACTAATCTGTACAAATTTGCAGGGGGCAAAACAATATGCAACTCCACCCAAACCCTTGCCTAACATGGTAACCTGTGAGATTCTTTGTAACAAACAATGGTCTACAAGCTTTAACATGATCCACTACTATAGGACTACTGGTTTTAAAATAGGCCTTCCATAAAAAAAATTAGTCAGTCTTCTAGCCTTTGTTTTAACTTTTCATAATAAACATACCCATGACATTGGATTTAACTTTTCTCATTGATCCAATCAGGTCTCAACTAACTCTTGCAATACAAGCACTCTTTCAGCAGTTTCACCAATTTCTGCCCATTCAAATCCCATAGAAAGGAAGATCAGCATGTGGGAAGCGCAAAAGCCCCCACCCTCAGTAGTTCTGCCAAAAGGTCTTTTTCTGCTGAGCTCTGGTGGCTGTTGTACGAGTTAAGTCAGACCTAAAGAGATTTGGACTTACCAACTAACAATTCAGAAATAAAGGAAAGGAATGCTGCATCAAACTTTTAGAAGCTTTTGAGACAGCCTATCAGTACAGATGGCAAAACCAAAGGGGATGATGGATGGAGTGTTGAACATTGCAAGCACTCACCCCCAGTCAACTGATCTGGGTTTAATCCATCATCATTCTTTAGCTCACTCCACCACCCCAGTTCAGACATGGCCATATGCAAATCAGTCTGACCCTGTGCCTCATGGGAACAGTCCAGCGCGAACTGCCAAGCCATGTCTTCCCTGGACCGGAAACAAGCATCCTGGGACCTGTTTCTGGCTATTCAGCCGTCATCAGCCAGGCTATCTTGAATCCAGTGGCAAAGTGAGCAAGGGACCCACGTCTGGGCATACCCTGCCAACTTAGGGCGAACAAAGCGATACCAAAGGGGATGATGGACGGAGCACTTGAGCAAATCAAACACTCTCCCCCAGTCAACTGATCTGGGTTTAATCCATCATCATTCTTTAGCTCACTCCACCACCCCAGTTCAGACATGGCCATATCTTACAAGATGTGCTTCCATTGGTTCATGTGTTACAGACTTTGGACCTTTAGCGTGAGGGAATTCATGCTAAAGGGAACTGTGCGACTGACTTAGCTGATAAAGTTACCTTACAGATTGTTAGGGGAGAAGTTTTAGCCAGATCTTAAGCGAAGATCAATACAGATATACTAACAGCAATACAGGCAAAGTGAGCAAGGGACCCACGTCTGGGCATACCCTGCCAACTGCTCACTTTGCCACTGGATTCAAGATAGCCTGGCTGATGAGGGTTATGAACCCGAAACCGGTCCCAGGATGCTTGTTTCCGGTCCAGGGAACACATGGCTTGGCAGTTCGCGCTGGACTGTTCCCATGAGGCACAGGGTCAGACTGATTTGCATATGGCCATGTCTGAACTGGGGTGGTGGAGTGAGCTAAAGAATGATGATGGATTAAACCCAGATCGATCAGTTGACTGGGGGTGAGTGTTTGATTTGCTCTAACGCTCCCTCCATCATCCCCTTTGGTATCGCTTTGTTCGCCCTAAGTTGGCAGGGTATGCCCAGTCATAGGTCCCTTGCTCACTTTGCCACTGGATTTAAGATAGCCTGGCTGATGAGGGTCATGAAACCGAAACCGGTCCCAGGATGCTTGTTTCCGGTCCAGGGAAGACATGGCTTGGCAGTTCGGGCTGGACTGTTCCCATGAGGCACAGGGTCAGACTGATTTGCATATGGCCATGTCTGAACTGGGGTGGTGGAGTGAGCTAAAGAATGATGATGGATTAAACCCAGATCAGTTGACTGGGGGTGAGTGTTTGATTTGCTCTAACGCTCCGTCCATCATCCCCTTTGGTATCGTATCAGTACAGATGAGCAAAATATTTTGGTTAAGATCAGAAGTTTGAGATTCTGTTTGGTGCCAGTAAAATGACCGCTCCTCAGTCAGGGTAGCCATTTCTCTTTTACATGCAGTTTCTCATGTTCTGAGCCAGTGCTGAAAAATGTGTCTTCCTGGGTATAATCATTTGCAGGTACATACATTAGCAGACCAATGAAAAGATACATGTGTCAAATCTCTTCTAATGAAGATTAGAAGCTCAATTTCAGGTACAGCTAACCAGTATAGGTAACAGAACATAAACACTTTTTAAACGTCTTTCACAACACAAAAAACAAATTAACATTTGTCATCAGCAGTGGCCGAAAACTGGGTAGCATAGAAATCTTACCTGTGAGCCTATGTTTCCACCAGGAAGCCCAAGGGCAGCAAGGGTGGGGTCCAGGCTAGAAGCTCCCAACGCCGACAATGGAACAGCACCCATCTATAAAAATTAATCAATGTACATTAGAAAAATAACTAAAGCCGTTATCAAGACTTACACATCATGAAATATAGTTCAATTTTTTTTTGTTTTTTTTAATTTGTGCATGTTAACCAACTTGGATAGACTGAAAATGAATAAAGGATGAGTAATGCAAAACTGGATTACAGATAACTCATCAAGTATCCCAATTAATACAAAGTTTGGTTATAAAAAAACTCTTGCTTAACCAGCTTTTTTTTAGTTATATGGAATGTGACCCAGTTCAGCATAGCTATGCATCAATTGTAACTTGCTTTTAAACCACGGAGCGGACCTGCCTTATTCCAGAGAGCAATGGTTTGTCATTTGACAGTTTCTTTGTTAAACATATCGTTTTTAGTGACTTTTGAAATGCCGCACAGATATGCGCATTAAATGCAATCTTGCAGTATACAAAACATATGTTGCCATGAAATACTGCATTAAATCACTCAAGAAAATCTGTTATTCCCTTTTCTTTGCTTCCTTCCCTCCCCCACCCTTAACTGATGTAGGAGATTCTCTTTCTTGTTGAGCGTTTCCTGTAACACTTTACTATTCCCATAAGTAGTGTCTTTTTTGTACTTTTGATAGGGGAAGACCTTTAGTATTTAATGAGATCAGTTTAATTCCCGATTCCATAGACAGTCTTAGAGGTCATTGTGTGCGAAAAATAGGCATCTCCTAGTTCTCTTTCGCCTTTTCTATGGTGACACTGCTTCTAAAATCATTCTCTCTTGAACCTCCCCAAACCAACAATAGCGAAGTGCTATAATATTAATCATTAAAGTAACTTCATTAACAAGGGTACTAGTGGGCCTGGATGAGGGACGATCCCCCACTTTAATGATTTGATCATAGTGAGCCGGTTTAAAACAGTTTATTTTGCCACACTGGATAGGGCTGTGGTCACATTTCTTCGGGTACACCTAACTGATGTGTTACCAATAAATTTCATCCTTTATAAGAACTGCAATTCTGTTATTGCGTATTCAAAACTCTGAAATTCAGGGGCTATCTATATTCTCCTGATGTGCTCAGACCCCACTCAGTCCTGAAGATGAGAAACCCAGTTGACGGCCCCCATAAATCAAGTCCACAGGTCCAGACCCTGGAAGTGACTTGCTGAGCCAACTGGAGTGGGTGCAAGCTTGGCACGTATGTTACAGGCCCTCAGCAGACCAACCAGAAAGGCACCCATAGTGCAGACAACTCAGCATTATACAGAAGAGAAAGACTTGAACTGAGGTCCTTTATGTGGAAGGCTATCCTTCAGACCTGGGTGGTCATCCACAGCGTCGGACTCTAAATCATAACCAGCAGGCCACCCCATGGGGGGCACTAAAGTGGTGCCATCAGGCTAACTATCCAATCTGAGGCACAGTCTTAGCTCCTCGCCTCTCGTATAATTATGGTCACCTACTACTCCTTCTGCACAATGACTAGCTAATGCACTTCTGGGGCTGCCAGTGGAAACTGAACCTAGGGACTCCACTCTGCGATCAATGACAGACCGAAATGAGCTCTGCCTTCAGTGGCAAACAATATATTGCAGCACCAAAACGCGCAGAGGGCTCGACAGGTCCATAAGAGGCTGGGGCACCTCTTGGAGGAACTATTCTGTTGGAACCTTCTGATGACTGATGTGAAAAACATTTACACAATGCTCCCCTGGTGAAAGCCACATTGCTGTCAGGTGCACCTTGGTATACCAAAGTGAGATCTAGTGTGCACAGAGTCCAGTGGAACCCAAAAGGTAGGCATAGGTAAAGTAGATAGCACCTCACTCTCTATTTGTGGCAGTGTGGTCGAGCAGTAAGGCTGTATCAGAGGACAGTGTTAAGCATTTGTTGTATACACTCAGTCAGCAAATGAATTCACACACTCAGACTAAACTTCAGACCAATTGTTGTATAAAAATATTCTTTTAATCATTTTATTTTCTAGAACCAAGCAAGCCTGGCACAGGTAAGCAATAAATACTTTACAGTAGTAATGCAGTTGTAACAGTTTGGATTGCAATTGTATAAGCACTTTGTTTTGATTGCAGATTTGTTACTGAAAATGCAATGCTGTGGAAATACAGTACATATACTTTGTATAGGCTTTTTAGTAAAATGACCAGTAGATTACTTTGCAGATTACTTTTCTTACACAGTACAGTACTGCGACCCACCACCACCCGCAACAGGCTCCCCGCCGGAGCTGGAGCAAGATCACCGCCGAGCAGCTCACCGCCTCCCTCAGCCAGAACACACCCACCGACACAACGGACCCAAACGAAGCAGCCAGCAACCTCGCCAAGTGGCTGACCGCCTGCGCCGACGACCTCGCACCACTAAAAACCCTCCCAGCAGACCCGGAAGCAAGAAAACCCCTTGGTTCACCAACGAACTCAAGGAATCCAAGAAGAACTGCCGCACTCTCGAGAAAACCTGGCGACTCGTCCAGACCACAGACAACAGGACCGCCCTCAAGCACGCCACCCGCAAACACCACCAGCTGATCCGTGCCACCAAGAAGTCGGCACTCAAAGAACGACTGGACAACAACGCCCATGACAGCAAGGAACTTTTCAGCATCGTCAAAGAGTTCTCCAACCCCAGCGCCGGAAACAACGACATCACCCCCTCGCAAGACCTCTGCAACTCACTCTCCGCGTTCTTCCACCGCAAGATCACCGACATACACAACAGCTTCGACGCACAAACAACGCACCCTACCGCCGAACCAATGCCCGCCACCACCACCCTCTGCAACTGGACCCCGATCAACACCGAAGACACCACCCGCACGATGAACTCCATCCACTCCGGATCACCAACCGACCCCTGCCCACACCACGTCTTCAACAAAGCCGACGCCACCATCGCACCCCATCTCCGGGACATCATCAACTCCTCCTTCCACACCGCCACCTTCCCGGAGAGCTGGAAGCACGCCGAGCTTACCGCCCTCCTGAAGAAACCAACGGCGGACCCCACCGACCTCAAGAACTACCGCCCCATCTCGCTCCTTCCGTTTCCGGCCAAAGTCATCGAGAAGACCGTCAACAGACAGCTTGCCGCCTTCCTCGAGACGAATGGATCCCTCGACCCCTCGCAGTCCGGGTTTCGGGCCAACCACAGCACCGAGACCGCCCTTATTGCAGCCACCGACGACATCAGAACCC
This sequence comes from Calotriton arnoldi, assembly GCA_963921515.1. Taxonomy (NCBI): domain Eukaryota; kingdom Metazoa; phylum Chordata; class Amphibia; order Caudata; family Salamandridae; genus Calotriton; species Calotriton arnoldi. The sequence goes on from CAWUFW010000652.1 coordinate 481,293, forward strand.
TAACCGACAACGGGGAAACAGCTGCCCTCATCCTCCTGGACCTCTCCGCGGCGTTCGACACCGTCTGCCACCGCACCCTAGTGAAGCGCCTCAGCAACATCGGAATCCGAGAGAAAGCACTGGAATGGATCATCTCGTTCCTCGCCGGAAGAACCCAGAGAGTCCGCCTCTCCCCGTTCAGATCCGAAGCCACCGAAGTCATCTGCGGCGTTCCACAAGGATCCTCACTCAGCCCGACCCTCTTCAACGTCTACATGAGCCCCTCGCAGCCATCGCACGCCGACACAACCTCAACATCATCTCCTACGCCGACGACACCCAGCTGATCCTCTCCCTCACCAACGACCCCACCACCGCCAGAGCCAACCTGCACGACGGGATGAGAGACGTCGCCGACTGGATGAGGAACAGCCGCCTTAAACTGAACTCAGACAAGACGGAAGTCCTCATCCTGGGCTCATCACCCTCCGCCTGGGACGACTCCTGGTGGCCCCCGGCCCTGGGCACCGCACCCAAGCCAACGGACCACGCACGCAACCTGGGCTTCATCCTGGACTCCTCCCTGTCGATGACCAGACAAGTCAACGCCGTCTCATCTTCATGCTTCAACACCCTGCGCATGCTCCGCAAGATCTTCAGATGGATCCCCACTGAAACCAGGAAGACCGTCACCCAGGCACTCGTCACCAGCCGACTGGACTATGGGAACACCCTCTACGCCGGAACCACAGCCAAACTTCAAAAGAGACTCCAGCGCATCCAGAACGCCTCCGCACGACTCATCCTGGACATCCCCCGACACAGCCACATCACCGTACACCTGAAAGACCTGCACTGGCTCCCCGTCAGCAAGAGAATCACGTTCAGACTCCTCACCCACGCACACAAGGCCCTCCACGACCTGGGCCCAAAGTACCTCAACGACCGCATGTCCTTCTACACGCCCACACGCCAGCTACGATCAACCAGCCACGCCCTCGCCACCGTACCACGCATCCGCAGAACCACCGCCGGAGGAAGATCCTTCTCCTACCTGGCGGCCAAGACCTGGAACTCCCTCCCCACTCACCTTCGGCGAACCCAGGACCATCTCGCCTTCAGGAAGCAGCTCAAGACCTGGCTGTTCGAGCAGTAACTTACCCCCTCCCCCAGCGCCTTGAGACCCTCCCGGGTGAGTAGCGCGCTCTATAAATGCCGTGATTGATTGATTGATTGAGTATACCTGAATACAGCACTGGGGCATTTCCTGTAAACAAGTGTGTAAAAGCGTTTTTATTTAGTACAATTTTTAAAGAATTTCTTAGGTTTTCCAACTCCACACTTAGAAACTTTTCCATAGAAAACAGTCAATGCTATCCTATGGGAGGAAATGGAGTTATCCGTTAACAGATAAGTACTTTGTTGTGGGTGTTTGTATTCTGGGGGTAGACTCAGGGGTCCCCCAGGGTCAGGGATGCACTCTCGTTACACCCTCAGCGGCACTAGGGCGGCCAGGTGCTGAAGCCCAATGTTATCCAATTGGGGATAGGGGGCCTCCGGTTGGTGGCTGCTGACGAGTTTGCAAACACACTGCAGGCTCGGGGACATAGGTCTTCTAGGTGCGACCACCACTTGGAGAGGTAAGTTGGGATGCTGGGGGTTGGTTAGGCACCGTCGGTTGGATCACCCAAGGCCGTGGGGCGTCTGGTCCAGGGGTGCCTTTTACGGTCGGATCTTCTTACCAGCTCCTGGTTGCGGTTGGGGGGACCTTCCGGTTTGAGGCTGCAGGCGTCGGCTGGAGACTTGAGGCAGGTCAGGGGTCACCGGATCTCGGGTAAGGATGGCATGGGGAGACCACCTCTTGGTGTTGGGCCACTCGGGCTGTGGGCGACGGGTGCAGACCCGCGGATCCTTGCGGAGCTGGAGTCTGTTGATGAACAAATCCGGTGTTCACGGGAGACAATCTCTTTGGGATGGAAGGCAGGCAGGTCCTCCAGGTTTCTCGAGGTTGCTGGCTGCAGGACACACCGGGATTTCGCTGGAGCAGGTTCGAGGTGGGGACAGGCCGGTAGGGCCGGGGCCAAGTCAGTGGGCGTCCTCCTCTTGTTAGCTTTGGCATGGCTGTTCGGTCCTTCTTCTGGTTTCTTGTCTGAGGAAGCAAGGTTCAGGGGTGCCCCTAAAAACTAGATTTAGGGGCGTTACAGGTAGGTAAAATTTTGGGACCAATGGGTCCCTTCCCTGGGATGGGAACACCCCCTATTATGCCACTTTCCAGTGGGAGGGGGGTATAAGCCTTTCCCTGGTTGGCTGGATCCCCCCCATCTGCAAGATGGCGGGGACTGAGAGTTGTGCTTCACGTCGCCTCCCCCACCTGAGGGGTGGAGTTGGCAGAGGTGGGCACACCTCTCTTCCTCACTGGTTTTACCCACCGGTTCTCCCACCTAAAGTGGGGGTCAGAACCAGTGAGGCCCAGTTGCTGAAAACAGCAAGAGGACTGGGGAAGCTCACAAAGGCGGCAAGCCTTTGAAGCTTCCCCTTCTTGGACCCTGCCCATCCTGGGGGCGGAGGCTTGGCACCTCGTCCCAGGATATGCATTGTTTCAGGCCCCAAAGAGCAGCAGGCTCTCGACCCTGGGGTCCAGAAACAGGTCTGGTGGTGGCAGCTGGGGAGCAGCCACTCAGCCTGGACACTAGTTGTAGGTTAGTTTTCAGGGGGCATCTCCAAGATGCCCTCTGTGTGCATTTTTCATTAAATCCCACACTGGCATCAGTGTGGGTTTAATGTGCTGAGAAGTTTGATACCAAACTTCTCAGTTTTCAGTGTAGCCATTATGGTGCTGTGGAGTTCGTAATGACAAACTCCCAGCACCATATACTCTTAATGACAGCACTGCACTTAAAATGTCTAAGAATGGACTTAGATACTGTAGGGGTACAGGGCTCATGCACCTGTACCCTCACCACTGGTATAGTGCACCCAGCTAGAGGGGTGACTGATCTATGCCAGGGCAGTGGGTTGTAGGCATGGCACACAGGGATGGGTGCCATGTCGACTCTTCACTTTGTTCTGCACCAAAACACGCAGCCTGAAAAGGCAGTGTGAGTGTGTTAAGGTACAGGACCTCTAAGGGTGGCACTATAAGTGCTGCAGCCCTTTGAGGCCTTCTCTGGTCACTGTGCCCTGGGTACCTGTGGTACCATTTACCAGGGACTGACCTGTGGCCAGAAATGCCAATTTGGTTTAGGCTTCAATGCAGTTTTAGGGAAAGAACATAGGCCCTGGGTACCTGATTAGCAGGAACCAAGGGCACACTCAATCAAAGCACATCAGCAATTCAGCAAAAAGTGGGGGGCAACCATGCAGAAAGAGGGCACGTTCTCACACAACCCCCCACCCCCAAACGAAAGAGGATGAGACTTACCTTTCCCTAGAGAGTCTTAATTTTTTAAGTGGAAGAAACTGGAAAGTCCATCAGCATTGGCATGGGCAGTCCCAGGTCTGTGTTCCACTACAAAGTCCATTCCCTGTAGGGAGATGGACCACCTCAACAGTTTAGGATTTTCACCTTTCATCAGCATTAGCCATCTGAGAGGTCTGTGATCAGTTTGAACTAGGAAGTGAGTAACAAACAAGTATGGTCTCAGCTACTTCAGGGACCAAACCACAGCAAAGGCCTCCCTCTCAATGGCACTCCAACGCTGCTCCCTGGGGGCACGCCTTCTGCTTATAAAAATTGGTGCTGAGCACATTGCCTCTTACAGGGTGTCAAAAGCCTGCTGACAGCTAACTGTCCAGTTTACCTTTTTGGGCATCTTCTTGGAGGTAAGTTCTGTGAGGGGAGCCACAATGGACCCATATCCCTTCACAAACCTCCTGTAGTACCCAGTCAAGCCAAGGAATGTCCTGACTTGGGTGTGGGTTGTTGGAGCTGCCCAGTCCAGGATAGCCTGGATCATTGGCTGTAAGGGTTGTACTTGGCCTCCACCAACAAGGTGGCCCAGGTACACCACAGTTCCCTGCCCTATCTGGCATTTGGATGCCTTGATAGTTAGGCCTGCAGTTTGCAGAGCATTTAAAACCTTCCCAAGGTGGATCAGGTGATCCTGCCAGGTGGAACTAAAGACAGCAATATCATCTAGATAAGCTGCACTAAAGGACTCCAATCCAGCAAGGACTTGATTCACCAACCTCTGGAAGGTGGCAGGGGCATTCTTTAAACCAAAGAGCAGAACAGTAAACTGATAATGCCCATCAGGTGTGGAGAATGCGGTCTTTTCTTTTGCTCCTGGGGCCATGCCAATTTGCCAGTACCCTGCAGTTAAGTCAAACGTACGTAGAAATGTGGCTGCACCCAATTTATCTATCAGTTCATCTGCTCTTGGGATAGGGTGAGCATCTGTCTTGGTGACAGAATTGAGCCCTCTAAAGTCCACACAGAACCTCATTTACCTCTTTCCGCCCTGTGGATGAGGTTAGGGGACTAGAACCACTGGGCTAGCCCAGGGGCTCTCAGAGGGTTCAATAAGCCCAACTCCTGCATCTTGCTGACTTCAGCTCTGATGCTTTCCTTGACTTGATCAGACTGTCGAGAGATTTTGTTTTTGACAGGTGAACTGTCACCAGTGTCCACATCATAGGTACACCAGTTTGTCTGACCAGGGGTGTGAGAAAGTGCCATCTTTCTTGCATGGTATGCCCCCACTTTTTGCTGAATTGCTGATGTGCTTTGACTGAGTGTGCCCTGGGCTCCTGCCAACCAGGTACCCAGGGCCTGTGTTCCTTCCCTAAAACTGCATTGATGCCTACACCCAATTGGCATCCCTGGCCACAGGTCAGCCCCTGGTAAATGGTACCATGGGTACCCAGGGCACTGTGACCAGGGAAGGCCCCTAAGGGCTGCAGCACTTGTTGTGCCACCCTTAGGGACCCTGTACGTTTACACACACACACTGCCTTGGCAGGCTGCGTGTCTTGGTGCAGAACAAAAGTGAAGAGTCGACATGGCACACATCCCTGTGTGCCATGCCTACAAACCACTGCCCTGGCCTAGGTCAGCCACCCCTCTAGCTGGGTGCACTATGCCAGTGGTGAGGGCACAGAGGCATGAGCCCTGTACCCCTACAGTGCCCAAGTCCATTCTTGGGCATTGTAAGTGCAGTGCTGCCATTAAGAGTATATGGTGCTGGGAGTTTGTCATTACGAACTCCACAACACCATAATGGCTACACTGAAGACTGGGAAGTTTGGTATCCAACTTCTCAGCACATTAAACACACACTGATGCCAGTGTGGGATTTAATGTAAAACGCACTCCAGAGGGCATCTTAGAGATGCCCCCTGAAACCAACCCGACCTCCAGTGTCCGGACTGAGTGGCTGCCCAGGCTGCCACCACCAGACATGTTTCTGGACCCCTGGGTCGAGAGCCTCTGCTCTCAGGGGCCTGAAGCAATGCGCATCCTGGGGCGAGGTGCCAAAGCCTCCTCCCCAGGATGGGCAGGGGAGCTTCAAAGGCCTGCCGCCTTTTGAGCTTCCCCAGACCATTTGCTGCTCCCAGCAAACTGGTCCCCACTGGTTCTACCCCCACTTCTGGCGGGAGAACCGGCGGGAAAACCAGAGGCAGGAAATGGGTTGTGCCCACCTCTGCCAACTGCACCCCTAAGGTGGGGGAGGCGAGGTGAAGCAAAAACTCGAGTCCCCGCCATCTTGAGGATGGGGGGACCCAGCCAACCAGGGACAGGCTCCTGCCCCCCTCCCACTGGAGAGTGGCAGAATAGGGGGTGTACCCACCCCAGGGAAGGGACCCATTGGTCCCTGCCCTTACCTACCTGTAACCACCCCTAAATTCAGTATTTAGGGGCTCCCTGAACCTTCCTTCCTCAGATTCCGAAACAGCAAAGAAGATCAAGAAGAAAGACCTGCCGCGCAGCTGCTAAGAAGAGGAAGACACCAACTGCTTTGGCCCCAGCCCTAACGGCCTGTCGACCCTCGACCCTGCTCCTGCTGAATCTCGGCACCTCCTGTGGCCAGCAACCTCACCAACCCCGGAGGACCTGGCTACCTTGTAACTCTGAGCATCTGGGACTCCCACGAGCAGTGGCTCTGCTCAAAGCGAGTAACTGACCCCTGGCAGCAGCCAGGAACCGCGAACCTTGCACACTCTGTACCCGCCAAGCCTGGCCTGTGTGGGAGTGGACAAAGACCCTGAGGACGTCCCCCCGGCGACTGTGATCCCGAATCCGGCCCCCAAGGACCCACCTCGACGCTCCTGACGACGCCTGCAGCCTCGGAACCCGGGACCCCCCCCAACCGCGATCAACAGAGGGTAAGATTCCCGACACCAAAAGGCACCCCTGCACCCGGCGCCCTGCGGCCCCCTGTGCCCAATTCCGGGGTACCTACCTATCCTCCAACTACCCAACTTACCTCTCTAAGTGGTGGGGGCACCTGAAGAATCTTCGTCCCCGAGCTTGCAGCCTGTGTTTTTTTCTTGAGCTTCTCCATTGCAATCCATTGAGCGCACGACGGCTCAAAAGCACCCTGCAACCAGCCGCCCGAGTGCCCCTGGCAGTGCAACCTTTGTCCTAATCTACTTCCCCATTTACCCTGAGCAAGTGACCCGGAGCCCAGCTCCCACAGCCGCGTGGCCTGCTAGCCAGCAGCCACCAACCAAGGGCCCCCTGCCTGCCATAGGATAACATTGGGCCTAACTCGCTCTGCACCCAGCCGCCCCTGTGCCGCTGGGGGTGAAACAACTGTACTTACCTGACCTTGAGAGACCCCCGAGTCTATGCCCAAAATCTTAACTTTGCCAGTCAAGTACTTACCCAAAAGCCGATAACTCACTTTTCTTCCATAGGGATCCATTGACTGGTTTTCTGTGAAATTTCTTTAAAGTGTCCACTTTTGAAATACAAAAATATTGCTTAAAAATCACAACAGTAACGAATTCCGATTTACTCACCTGTTACCAGGAGAGACCTCAGTGCTGTATCTTTTAGTCCAGTACTGACCCTGAAAAGTAATTTTAACCGTACTTACCAGTAACTTGAGATTCCTTCCATAGGATATCATTGCCTGCTTTTTGCTGAAAAAGTTTCTAAGTGTCGATTTCTGAATCTTACAAATATTCTTTCAAAATCGTGCCAACGATACAAACGTAATTACTTGCCTGTTTTAGATAGATATCCCAGTGCTGAACCTGAGAGCCCAGCACTGGATTACAAAAGTAACGTAAACATACTTTACCTGTAAACTGAATTTCCTTCCATAGGATAACATTGGTAATTTTACCTAGAAAAGTTTAACTTTTAAAATACAATAATATTCCTTAAAAATCACTACTGTAAACAAAACGCTTTTACTTAACTGTTTACAGGAAGTGTCCCGGGACTGAATCCAAGATCCAGTCCTGTGGTTAGAAAAGTAATCCACAAAGTAATTAATTGCATTTAACTAAAACTTTCCATTGAGCTCAATGTTGCATTGTGTTTGATATTGTGTTGCCTTTTGCAACAACTGTGACTACTGTAATCAAAAAGACTATTGCCTATTTGAAAAGTGTTTAACTAAGGTAACCCATTCTGAGAAAGTATATTTTGATACATATTGTGGTTCTAAAATAAAACAACTATATGTTTATACAAACAATTGGCCTAGAGTTCAGTTCTTGAGTGTGTGAGACCATTTGCTGACTGAGTGTGTACAACAAATGCTTTACACTGTCCTCTGATACTGCCTTACTGCTCGACCAAGCTACCACTTTAGAGAGTAAGGTTATATCTAACTTTAGCCTCTGCCTTACCATTGGGGAACTGTGGACCCTATACACACTGTACCTTACTTTGGTGCAGTATATATAGAGCCACTTTCCTACAAGGGGCCAAGGAAAAGAGCTTTGCATACTGCTGAAAGACTTGCTTGCAATCAGTCTGCTGTTGGGCAGAGAGGGTGTCTGAAAAGACAACTCCATCCACTGACCCATCTTTTCGGCAGTATGAGAGGAGGTCAGGGAGAGGTTGTGGGAAAGTGGTTTCTGTTGCAGTAACCCCTCCCCCCCTTTTTGCCAGACTACTGATGCACTTTTTCTTGATGTGCCCTGGGTCCCTGCCAATCAGGTTCCCAGGGCCTGTGTTCTTTCTCCAAAACTAAACCCAATTGGCATCTCTGGCCACAGGTCAGCCCCTGGTAAATGGTACCACAGGTACCCAGGGCACTGTGACCAGAGAAGACCTCTAAGGGCTGCAGCACTCATTGTGCCACCCTTAGGGGCACTGTCCCTTTACACACACACGCTGCCTTTGCGGGCTGCGTGTTTTGGTGCAGAACAAAGTGAAGAGTCGACATGGCACACATCCCTGTGTGCCATGCCTACAACCCACTGCCCTGGCATAGGTGAGTCACCCCTCTAGCTGGGTGCCCTATGCCAGTGGTGAGGGTACAGGTGCATGAGCCCTGTACCCCTACAGAGTCCAAGTCCATTCTTAGACATTGTAAGTGCAGTGATGCCATTAAGAGTATATGGTGCTGGGAGCTTGTCATTACGAACTCCACAGCACCATAATGGCTACACTGAAAACTGAGAAGTTTGGTATCAAACTTCTCAGCACATTAAACCCACACTGATGCCAGTGTGGGATTTAATGAAAAATGCACACAGAGGGCATCTCAGAGATGCCCCCTGAAAACTAACCCACCACTAGTGTCCAGGCTGAGTGGCTGCTTTCAGCTGCCACCACCAGACATGTTTCTGGACCCCTGGGTCGAGAGCCTGCTGCTCTCTGGGGCCTGAAACAATGCACATACTGGGACGAGGTGCCAAGCCTCCTCCCTCAGAATGGGCAGGGTTGACGAAGGGGAAGCTTCAAATGCCTGCCGCCTTTGTGAGCCTCCCCAGACCATTTGCTGCTTTCAGCAACTGGTCCCCACTTGTTCTACCCCCCACTTTGGGCGGGAGAACCGGCGGGAAAAACAAGTGAGGGAAAGAGGTGTGCCCACCTCTGCGAATTCCACCCCTCAGGTGGGGGAGGCGAGGTGAAGCACAACTCCGAGTCCCCGCCATCTTGAGGATGGGGGGACCCAACCAACCAGGGATAGGCTCCTGCCCCCCTCCCACTGGAGGGTGGCACGATAGGGGGTGTACCCACCCCAGGGAAGGGACCCATTGGTCCCTGCCCTTTACCTACCTGTTACCAAAGGGGATGATGGACGGAGCGCTTGAGCTAATCAAACACTCACCCCCAGTCAACTGATCTGGGTTTAATCCATCATCATTCTTTAGCTCACTCCACCACCCCAGTTCAGACATGGCCATATGCAAATCAGTCTGACCCTGTGCCTCATGGGAACAGTCCAGCCCGAACTGCCAAGCCATGTCTTCCCTGGACCGGAAACAAGCATCCTGGGACCGGTTTCTGGCCATTCAGCCGTCATCAGCCAGGCTAGCTTGAATCCAGTGGCAAAGTGAGCAAGGGACCCACGTCTGGGCATACCCTGCCAACTTAGGGCGAACAAAGCGATACCAAAGGGTCAGTTGACTGGGGGTGAGTGTTTGATTGGCTCAAGCGCTCCGTCCATCATCCCCTTTGGTATCGCTTTGTTCGCCCTAAGTTGGCAGGGTATGCCCAGACGTGGGTCACTTGCTCACTTTGCCACTGGATTCAAGCTAGCCTGGCTGATGACGGCTGAATAGCCAGAAACCGGTCCCAGGATGCTTGTTTCCGGTCCAGGGAAGACATGGCTTGGCAGTTCGTGCTGGACTGTTCCCATGAGGCACAGGGTCAGACTGATTTGCATATGGCCATGTCTGAACTGGGGTGGTGGAGTGAGCTAAAGAATGATGATGGATTAAACCCAGATCAGTTGACTGGGGGTGAGTGTTTGATTGGCTCAAACGTTCCGTCCATCATCCCCTTTTGTATCGCTTTGTTCGCCCTAAGTTGGCGGGGGTATGCCCAGACGTGGGTCCCTTGCTCACTTTGCCACTGGATTCAAGCAAGCCTGGCTGATGACGGCTGGAATGCCAGAAACCGGTCCTAGGATGCTTGTTTCCGGTCCAGGGAAGACATGGCTTGGCAGTTCGTGCTGGACTGTTCCCATGAGGCACAGGGTCAGACTGATTTGCATATGGCCATGTCTGAACTGGGGTGGTGGAGTGAGCTAAAGAATGATGATGGATTAAACCCAGATCAGTTGACTGGGGGTGAGTGTTTGATTGGCTCAAACGTTCCGTCCATCATCCCCTTTTGTATCGCTTTACCTACCTGTAACGCCCCTAAATCTAGTATTTAGGGGGCACCCTGAACCTTGCTTCCTCAGATCCAGCCTGACAAACAAGAAGAAAAGAAGGACGAAGAGCCGTGCAGAACTAACAAGATGACGACGCCCACTGACTTGGCCCCAGCCCTACAGGCCTGTCTCCCCTCGAACCTGCTTCTGCGAAATCCCGGTGTGTCCTGCAGCCAGCAACCTCAAAAACCCCGGAGGACCTGCCTGCCTTCACTTCCAAGACTGCTTCTCCCGTGAACACCGGACTTGTTCAAACTGCAGCTTCTGGCTCCGGCCGAACCCGGCCCGAGCTTGAGTGGAAAAACACTACGAGGAGGTCACCCCGGCGATCCAGACCCGAGATCCGGCAACTCCTGACCTACCTCAAGCCTCCAGACGACGCCTGCAGCCTCAATCCAGAGGATCCCCTCTACTACAACCAGAGCGGCTAAGACTTTCCGACGTCCCTAGGCACCCCTGCACCCGACGCCCCACGGCCTTGTGTGCCCAAACCAACGGTGCCTAACCAACCCAAGACATCCCAACTTACCCCTCGAAGTGGTGGTCGCACCCAGAAGATCCTCGTCCCAGAGCCTGCAGTGTTTCTTCTAACCGGAGGTTCTCCATTGAAAACAACAGGGCACCCGACCTCAAAACAGCACCCTGCACCCGGCCGCCCTAGTGCCGCTGAGGGTGCACCTTTGGTGCTAATTTGGTTCCCTATTTGCCCTGACCTAAACCCTAGGAGCTTTGCTCCCACAACCCAGTGGCCTGCTTGCCAGCAGCCACCAACCGGAGGCCCCCTATCCTCCATAGGATAACATTGGGCCTCAACACTCTGCACCCGGCCGCCCTAGTGCAGCTGAGGGTGAAACAAAAGTGCATCACTGACCCTGGGGGACCCCTGAGTCTAACCCCAGAACATTAACTCCCACAGTCGATTACTTACCTGTGAGCCGATAACCTGTTTTTCCTCCATAGGATAACATTGACAATTTTCTTTCAAAAAGTTTCTAAGTGTGGAGTTTTCAAATCTAAAAATATTCTTTAAAAATCGCACAAATAACCAAACCGTATTTACTTACCTGTTTACATGAAATGTCCCAGTGCTGAATCCAGGTATCCAGCACTGAGTAAGAAAAGTAACGTACAAAGTAACTTACCTGTAATTTACTGAAAAAGCCTATTCATTCCAATGTACTGTATTTGCTAAGTGTTGCAACCTACTGCATTCCCTGTAAATCAAAAAGTACAATTTCTATTGCATTTTCAAACTGTTCTACAATCAATAACTTATTCCTGTAAAGTATTTAATGCTTACCTGTGCCAGGCTTGCTTGGTTCTAAAAAATAAAACAGTATTTTTTTTATACAAAAACAATTGGCCTAGAGTTCAGTTCTTGAGTGTGTGAATTCATTTGCTGACTGAGTGTGTACATCAAATGCTTAACACTGTCCTCTGATACTGCCTTACTGCTCGACCACTCTACCACAAATAGAGAGTAAGGTTCTATCTAACTTTAACCTCTGCCTACCTCTGGGGTCACCTGGACTCTATACACACTAGACCTCATTTTGGTGTAGTATATATAGAGCCAGTTTCCTACAGAGGTTCACTCTCTGTCTCCTGATCCTCATCAGTCACCATCAGCATGGTGAGGTCAGCCCTGTCATGGAAGAGCTTCAGGCGGTTCACATGGATAACCCTTTTGGGTGTCCTGCTTGTGCCCAGCTCAACCAAGCAAGTAGGTGACCTCACTCTTCTTTTCTAGGATAGGGCTACTCCATCTGTCCTGAAGAGCCCTTGGTGCCACTGGCTCCAAAGCCCACACCTTTTGCCCTGGTTGGAATTCTACCAGTGCAGCTTTTTGGTCATACCAGTGCTTCTGAAGCTCCTGGCTGGCCTCAAGATTCTTGGATGCCTTTTCCATGTACTCAGCCATTCTGCACCTCAGGCCAAGCACATAGTCCAAAATATCTTGTTTTGGTTCTTTGAGACGCTTCTCCCAACCCTCTTTTACAAGACAGAGTGGTCCCCATATAGGATGGCCAAACAGAAGTTCAAAGGGGGAAAACCCTACTCCCTTCTGAGGTACCTCTCTGTAGGCGACAAGCAGGCAAGGTAAGAGGACGTCGCATCTCCTTTTGAGTTTTTCAGGGAGCCCCATAATCATGCCTTTCAATGTCTTGTTGAATCTCTCAACAAGGCATTGGTTTGTGGGTGATAGGGTGTAGTAAACGTGTACTGCACTCCACACTCTTTCCACGTGTGTTTTAGGTAAGCAGAGATGAAGTTGGAACCTCTGTCTGAAACCACCTCCTTAGGAAACCCTACCCTGGTGAAGAGACCAATGAGGGCCTTGGCTACTGCAGGAGCTGTAGTAGTCCTAAGGGGAATTGCCTCAGGATACCTAGTGGCATGATCTACTACCACTAGAATGAATTTCTTTCCTGATGCTGTGGGAGGTTCAAGTGGGCCCACTATGTCCAAACCTACCCTTTCAAAGGGAACCCCAACCACTGGTAGTGGAATTAAGGGGGCCTTTGGGTGGTTGCCAGTCTTGCCACTGGCTTGACAGATGACACAGGAGCTGACAAACTCCTTCACCTTCCGAGACATCTGGGGCCAGTAAAAGTGGCTATCTAGCCGTTCCCAGGTTTTGGTTTGGCCCAGATGCCCAGCTAGAGGGATGTCAAGAGCTAAAGTTAGGAGGAACTCCCTGTACTTCTGAGGCACTACCACTCTCCTAGTGGCTCCAGGGTTGGGGTGCCTGGCCTCAGTGTACAGTGGTCCCTCTTCCCAATAAACTCTGTGGGTACCACTGACATCTCCCTTTTCCTGCGCAGCAGCTTGCTGCCTCAGGCTTTCAAGAGTTGGACAGTCCTGCTGTCCAAGGCACAGCTCTTCCCTAGAGGGTCCTCCTGGGCCTAGGAGTTCAACCTGGTATGGGTCAAGCTCCATGGGCTCAGTTCCCTCTGGGGTGTCCAAGTCCTCTCCCTGAGGAGAGGGGTCCTGATCCTTTTGCTTTATAGAAGCTGGTTCCCCAGTCTTCTTAACTTTCCTCTTGGAAGGTTGGGCCATACTTTCAGGCTCCACCACTTCTTTTTCACCCTGTTTTCTGCTCTGTGCTCTTGTTTTTACACACACCATCTCAGGGATATCCAGCATTGCTGCATGGGTTTTTAGTTCAACCTCAACCCATGCTGAGGTTTCCAGGTCATTGCCAAGCAGACATGCAGCTGGTAGCTTTGGAGAGACCACTACCCGTTTCAAGCTTTTTATCTTGGGGATTCTCACCACCTTTCCCCTGGGGAGGTTTTGTAACCCCTTTCTTTTGGTCACCCCCAGTGGTTGTTTTTGTCACTCGTCTTGACCCAGTGGTCTGCCTTCTTTCCCAATTTTTGAGGAGAAATTAGACCTAGGTCTACCAAATGCTGATGAAACTTTTCATTAGTGAAATTACTTAAAATATGTTCTTTCATAAACAGATTGTAAAGTCCATTGAAATCGTGCACATTGTGTCCCGTTAACCATCTAGTGTTTTAACTGAGTAGTCTACAAAGTCAATCCAGGATTGGTTTTGGGTTTTATGAGCCCCCCCCCGAATCTAATTCTATATTCCTCAGTTGTGAGTCCAAATCCCTCAATCAGAGTTCTCTTCATGAGGTCATAAGACCCAGCATCTGCCCCAGAAAGGGTCAGGGGTCTGTCTCTGCAGTTACCAGAGAACAGTTCCCAGAGGAATGCCCACTAGTGTGACTTTTTCACTTTTCTCAGTTCACAAGCCCTCTTAAAGGCTGTGAACCATTTTGTGATATCATCACTCTTCATATTTAGGGACAATCCCTTTGGGGATTTTAGGATCATAAGATTGCTCTTTATGCTGCTTAAGTAAATTGCTGCCACCATTGATGGGTGCTAGGCCCATCTCTGCTCTCTCTCTCTAGAGCCAGCAACCTGGTCTCTAGATCCAGTCTTTTGGTCACCCTAGCTAAAAGGCTGTCCTCCTCATTTAGGCTGTCCTCAATGTCCTCAGTAGTGCCTGATCCACCTGTGTGGGATCTAGGTACTGAGAGGTTGATTCTTGGAGTCCGGGCCACTGGGGGCCTTTTCTCCCTATGAAGTGGGGGGGAGGTTGATCTACCTGGTCATCCACTCCCTCTTCTTCCTCATCGGATTGGTCTTCACCATTCTCAGATGGGTGGTCCTTAGCATACCCAGCCAACAGCTCCTGGAGCTTTGGTTTGGTGGGATAGGATCCCATGGCTATGTTTTTAAGTTTGCATCCTTGAAAGACAAGTGAAGGTAAGGGGTGAGGTCAAGCTCCTCAACCAGGTCCTCTGTGGCATTGTGGTTACTTTCACTAACAGCTGGGTTCTTGTTTGAAGACATTGTTAATAACCAACGCCCTAGCAAGACTTTTAGTAATTTTGCAAAAAAATGCCAATTTGAAAAAAATCAGAATTTTAAAGAATTTAAGAGTTCTGTTGTGTGATCAGGTGGTAACCAATTAGTCCAACAAATGCAAAGTTGAATAACCCACCGCTGATCCACCAATGTAGGAAGCTGGCTCTGTATATACTATACCAAAGTGAGGTATAGTGTGCACAGAGTCCAGTGGAACCCCAAAGGTAAGCAGAGGTAAAGTTAGATAGAACCTTACTCTCTATTTGTGGTAGTGTGGTCGAGCAGTAAGGCAGTATCAGAGGACAGTGTTAAGCATTTGTTGTACACACACAGTCAGCAAATGAATTCACACACTCAAAGACTGAACTTCAGACCAATTGTTTTGTATAAAAATATTCTTTCGAGTTATTTTATTTTCTAGAACCAAGCAAGCCTGGCACAGGTAAGCAATAAATACTTCACAGTAGTAATGCAGTTTGCAAACAGTTTGAATTGTAATAGTATATGCACTTTGTTTTGACTTACAGTATGGTTGCAGAGAAATGCAATACTTTGTAAATACAGTACATAGACTTGAATGGGCTTTTCTTTAAGATTACAGGTAAGTTACTTTTTTTTTTTTAGATTACTTTTCTTACTCAGGGTAGTATACCTTGATACAAGGCTCCTGGACTTTAGCTCAGGGCAAACGGGGAAAACAAAGTAGCACCGAAGGTGCTCCCTCAGCGGCACTAGGGCGGCCAGGTGCAGGGTGCAGTTCAACGTCGGGTGCCCTGTTTGCAATGGGGAGCCTCCGGTTTGCAAAGGCACTGCAGGCTTGGGGAAGAAGGTTTTCTGGGTGCGACCACCACTTCGACAGGTACTTTGGGAAGTTGGGGTTTGGTTAGGCACCGGTTTGGGCACCCAAGGCCGTGGGGCGTCAGGTGCAGGGGTGCCTTTTAGGGTCGGATCTTCTTACCAGCTCCCGGTCGCGATTGGGGGGGGGACCTTCCGGATTTAGGCTGCAGCCGTCGGCAGGTCAGGGGTCGCCGGATCTCAGGTTAGGATCGCCGGGGGGGGACCTCCTAGTGGTGTTTGCCCACTCGAACTCGGGCCATGGACGCTGGGTGCAGAGTGGGGCGGATCCACGGTGTTCGGCCGGAGCCAGAGGTTGCAGATGAACAAATCCGGTGTTTACGGGAGACACAGTCTTTCTGGTTGAAGGCAGGCAGGTCCTCCGGGGTTTTCGAGGTTGCTGGCTGCAGGACACACTGGGATTTCGCAGGAGCAGGTTCTAGGTGGAGACAGGCCGATAGGGCTGGGGCCAAGTCAGTGGGCGTCTTCCTCTTGTTAGCTTCTGCGCGGTCCTCCTTGTTTTCTTGTAGTTTCTTCTGGTCTGAGGAAGCAAGGTTCAGGGGTGCCCCTAAATACAAGATTTAGGGGAGTTGCAGGTAGGTAAAAAGGTTGGGACCAATGGGTCCCTTCCCTGGCGTGGGTACACCCCCTATTATGCCACCCTCCAGTGGGAGGGGGGCATAAGCATTTCCCTGGAAGGCTGAGTGCCCCCAACTGCAAGATGGCGGGACAGAGTTGTGCTTCACCACTCCTCCCCCACCTGAGGGGTGGAGTGGCAGAGGTGGGCACAGCTCCTTTCCTCACTTGTTTTTCCCGCCGGTTCTCCTGCCCAAAGTGGGGGTCAGAACCAGTGGGGAACAGTTGCTGAAAGCTGCAAGTGGCCTGGTGAAGCTCACAAAGGCGGCAAGCCTTTGAAGCTTACCCTTTGTGAGCAGCAGGCTCTCGACCCAGTGGTCCAGAAACATGTCTGGTGGTGGCAGCTGAAAGCAGCCACTCAGCCTGGACACTAGTGGTAGGTTAGTTTTCAGGGGACAGCTCTAAGATGCCCTCAGAGTGCATTTTTCATTAAATCCCACACTGGCATCAGTGTGGGTTTAAAGTGCTAAGAAGTTTGATACCAAACTTCTCAGTTTTCAGTAAAGCCATTATGGTGCTTAGACACTGTAGGGGTACAGGGCTCATGCACCTGTACGCTCACCACTGGTATAGTGTACCCAGCTAGAGGGGTGGCTGATCTATGCCAGGGCAGTGGGTTGTAGGCATGGCACACAGGGAGGTGTGCCATGTCGACTCTTCACTTTGTTCTGCACCAAAAAACACAGCCTGCAAAGGCAGTGTGTGAGTGTAAAGATTACAGGGCCTCGAAGGGTGGCGCAGTAAGTGCGGCAGCCCTTAGAGGCCTTCCCAGGTCACACTGCCCTGTGCACCTTGGTACCATTAACCAGGGGCTGACCTCTGGCTAGAGAGTGCCAATTGGGTTTGGTCTTCAATGCAGTTTTAGGAAAAGAACATAGGACCTGGGTACCTGATTGGCAGGAGCCCAGGGCACACTCAGGCAAAGTACATCAGCAGTTCAGCAAAAGGTGGGGGCAACCATGCAGAAAGAGGGCACTTTCTCACAAACAGGAATGCCATTATTGGCTGGCCGCAACTTGAGCAGAGAGTTGAGGCTGCCATTTTACCTCATCAGAACTTAGTATAAGGGGTAAGGTTGGATTTGTCCTGAACCCATGTGAGATATTTGTGAATTTGCCGCGACCGCCAGTGTGGGCGCCCCCGTGTAATATTGCGCCATACTTGCGATTCACCACTCACACACACCCACTCAGACTCACGCACCCATTCACAGACCTATGCACCATTTACTGACCCACTCATGCACCCACTCACACACCCACTCACACACCCACTCAGACTCATGCACTCACTAACAGACTCCACTCAAGACGCTCATGCACCCTTGGAGTCACAGGCACCCTCAGACACTCATGCACCCACTCACAGATCGACACATGCACTCCTACACCCACTTACATAGAATTTGAAAAACCTTAGAAATTCACTGGGAAAAAAACCACAAAGTTTACAGGTATGTTATAGTTAGGACAGTGGTTTCCGAACTGTGCGCCGCGGCACCGTGGTGCGCCGCCAAAACCAGCCATGGGTGCCACAGTCGCAGTTGCTGAGCACATAGTCCATTAGGACAGGTCAGGAAGAGCCATCTGTGACAGGGGAGCTTCAAAGACCTTACTGCTTTTGCAACCTCTCCTGCTATCAGGAGCAGACCCCCTTCCAGGTGGGAAAACTCAGGACAGCCCAGAAGGTGTGCCCACCTCTGCCAACTCCACCCCTCAGGTGGGGGAGGCGAGGTGAAGCCCACTTCAGTGACCGTCATCTTGCAGATGGCAGGCATCCTCCAACCAGGGTCAGGGATTGTGCCCACTCCCCCATGTGGGGTGAGCACACTAAGGGTGTAGTCACCCTAAGGACAGTAGCTCATTGGCTACTACCTCGAGACCCCTAAAACAACCCCTAAAAGCAGTATTTAGAGGGCAGCCCTGAACCCAGGAATTTTGTATTGACGACCTAAAAAGACTGGAACCCGAAGACGTTGCAGCAGTAAAGACTCCAGGCCCAACTGACCTGGCCCCAACCCGACCGGCCTGCAGCTCCGAATCCCCCTGCAAAGAAAACGACTGTTCCAAAAAGGATCAGCAACCGCCAGACTTGACGAGGAGTGATCCTCTGCTTCAAAGACTCGAGACTCCCAAGGACAGTGGCCCTGTCCACAAAAGATCAAGACCATGCAAACCCAAGAAACCCTGCTCCAGGACTTACCTCTTCATCCGCCGCCCACGACTCGTGTTCAGAGGGTCCATCGGTCCTGAAGTGTTTCCCCAGCTGTCCTGACCTCCAAACCATTGAGGGGTGTCACTTCCAAGGTCCAGTGTCGACGCCTGCAGCCTCTTGACGACAACCCTCTTCCCAGTAAGGAGAAACCCAACGTCCAAAGACACCAATGCATCTTGCATCTGGGTGACCAGAACCAACGGTGTCTTGACGTTGCTTGGCATCTCAACTTCCTCCACTCGCTGTTGGGACCATCAAAGAACCCTCCTGGTCCGAGCCTGAAGCCTGAAACCAAAACGGATGATCTCCATAGGGTGAGCACCCAGCCGCCCCTGTGCCACTGGTGCTGTGGGTTTGGTGCGGCCTTGGGGCCCCCTTTGTGCTTACCGTAAACTCCCGAAGATTACCCTGCAAGGCTGCTTTACCTGCCCGTGAGCAGCCTTCAACCAATGTGCCCTTAGTCCTCATGGACTAGCATTGGCCCCCCTGAACTCTGCACTCAGCCGCCCTAGTGCTGCTGGTGGTGGTGCACCTTGAGTGCAGAATTAAACCTTGGTTCTACCCCCAAAAGGACCACAGCAGAAGTCGCTTTACTTACCTGCAATTGCTAACTTAATTTTTTTCATACGATTGCATGGTGTGGTTTTTCTCTCAAAAATGTTGTAAGTGTTGACTCTTTCTTGTATGGCAACAAAGTAACTTAGTGTCTCCAAATGAGTTGTCCTGCTTACTGATGTACTGGTGTGCCTAAACTGTGTTATACGTTTGTTTTGCACCAAGTTAGAAAAGTAACTAGAAAGTTTTCTGTAGTAATTACAGGTATTCTAAAGAGTACACACCGTATTTTGAAATGTATTATTGTTGTGAAAGTATCACTTACCTGCTACTAAGTAAACCTTGGTTCTGGTAATAAACAGAAAGTAACTTTTTATACCAACAATTGTTCTGGATTCAGTGTTTGAGTGTGTGAGATCATTTCTTGCCCGAGTGTGTACAACAAATGCTTAATAGTTCCCTCTAATAAGCCTGACTGTTCAACCACAAAAGAGAGTGCGGTATTATCTACTTTAGCCTCTGCTATAAATCTGGGGATCCACGGGACTGTGCACACTTTACCTTACTTTGGTATAGTACATACACAGCCAGCTTCCTACAGCTGTTTTTTTTTACAAAATCACATTTTACAAAAGTATAATGAACAATGACCTATGCAACCACAAAGGCATGTCTTACTTCCCAGAAACATTTTAAAACATACCTGAGCAAGTGGGTTTGGAGTAGGGAGGAGTGCTCCTCCAGGTAGAAGACCTGCCACTGCATTTGCTGGTGCCAGAAGAGACAATGCCTTAGTCTCATCTGGAATAACCCCTGTAGAGAAACATGACTCCATTAGCATGCATTCTTTTTCAAGAGGGAAAACACAAATACACCCAGAAAAAAATACTCCCTGAAAAATCTTACATTCTGTTTATTGAAACAATTTATTCAGGCTCAAACAAAAGAGTTCTAATGACTATGATTAATTAAACATTAGAATGACATTTCAAAGTGTGGACATTTGATGGCTACCCATTGCTCCTGAACTACAGTTAAGTGTCTAGTGGAAAAAATAGCACAAAACACACTACTTTTTTGTGAACACTGCCAAGATTTCATCACCTGTACTCGATTTTTAAGTCATGAACCAAACGTAAGCAAGCACAGTCAGTTCTCCAGTGGTGTGCTCTCAACTTTCAAAAGCTGTTTTATGAACAACGACTCGTGCCGGCTGCTTCACTATAAAGCACACAGAAAATCAAGATACACAAGACAAAAAAAAGTTTGATTTAGGGGTTAATAATATGGAACAACGTACTATGATCGTTTTATTTCAAACCTACCACACAAATTAGGTAAAAACAAAAGTATTCTGTGGAATAAAGCGTAGGGCTTCAGCTGACGTGTCCCAGCACATCTCTGGATACCAACTTCGTGTGCACATTATGCACGCTCCTTACCTGTGTAGTAAAACTCAATAGAGTTTCAATGTTTGGCATATATGCTGTACCAAACAGAATTTTACTGACTGCCACGTCAAAAGCCAACTCAGAAAAAGGCCCCAAATCCACATAAGTATCTCTGAAGACAACTACGTCTGGTTCCATACGGAAAACACATTTAAACAAGGATCCCACTGAGATACAAATACTTAAGACAATTGTTTTTCTAACCAGCTGCAAAATCCCTATTTAAACTGAATAACTGGTTAATGTGCCCAAGCCCCAAGAAAATAATGCAACTATAATTTTGCAAATACCCATTGTATTTTGTGAATACACATGAAAAAACTGCATCTCATCATAAAACATACAATATGTATAGGGCACTTAAGAGAAACTGGATAAGCTGCAGAAGAAAACTGTTGGGTGGTTTTTTCAGCAGGGCCTGGTATAAAGTTCAGGCTGAACCAGGGAAAAGAACTGTAAAACACAACAACAAAAAAGAAAAACCACTGTTAAATAAAGGTAATGGTTCCTTCCACCTATACTGAGATCTGCTGATAATATAAACAACTGTATAATACACAGCACCGTTATTTTGCTTGTGTCACTGATATGTCATCAATTTTGATACCATGGGCAATTGTGGAAAGAAGGGAGGGAATAGTATAGGGTAAAATTCCATGTTGGGTTTTGTATCATGTAATTCAACGCAATAACATACCCAATGAGAGTGTGGGAATTTATTATGCATGCATAATACGTCTCAAAGGAGATCTCCAAATTATATTTAGTACAGGAAGTTGTAACTTAAATACAAATCCTTTCGGACTCATCTTGAGAGAGCATCTGGAGATAGCTATCCATTGAAATCATGCATCTGATTTGGATATTAAAAATGTGTTTTAATAAAACTACAATTTAAAAAGCAATGAGGCCCCTCACCAGTTTATTTTCATGCGTCAACTTTTTTTTACAGCTGCTTTGTTAGAACCATGAAATACTGCATGAATGTGTAGAAACGAAAGAAAAAGAAACAGACAAAAGAAACAAACATTAACCAAAACACCTAGATACCGGCCAAATCCAGATACAATATTAGTTTGCACCACATACTGGGTTACAACAGAAATTGTAATGGTTTCCAGTTCCTTGCTATAAACTCACAAAAAGGCAATTATAAGTGCTCTGTGGTCCTGCTACTACCCACTGATATACATAGTTAGTTAGGTGTGCTCAGACAGTGCTAACAAAGGCCGGCAGAAACCGAAGCAATCTGCCACATCATAGTCCTAGGTGGACCATACAAAGTATTACCCAACACCACAGCGGGGAAGCACTAGTCTGACTCTGCTATAAATAATGCACATCACTAATGAAAAACTATTGGTCACATTCACCTTTAGTGATGGGTAACAGAATACTGTATTTTAAATCAGCATGCGATGTAAACGGTGACACGAATCACACTGGCTACATTGCAAAGTGCTTATGAATTTCCATACTACACAAGTTAAAAAAAAATGTGAAGCAGCCTCACTCCTCTTACAATGATGGAGGCAATAATAATGCACTGTTTTATTGTGGCAGTCCCCCAAAAAATGTTTAACACCACCACAATTTAAGTGTCAAAAGGAGTCATTTGCATGACTTGCAACAAACAGGCTTCTAAATATGGACAACCTTTTAATCACAATGTCAATCTGAGATTGCGACATGACAAAATACATCACAGTATCCCGGTGCTGGACTGTGCCCGATGGCATACGATTAGTATAAACATTACCCATCACTAAAACGGAAAGTAGCTTGAAAGTCAAGATTCGGAAATCAGTTTTAATCAGAGGATGTTCTTTGCACAGGTTTTCTAAAGCAGCAGTACTATATAGAGGAAGTCAACAAACAGTACAGCAATGTATCTAGTTCTTTCTGTTAATTGGACACTACTTTGTAATACACGTGACATGGGTGTCCAAAAGTACTCAATCCTACTTCTTGAGAACTATTTACAGCATGTCCTCGACATTTAAAAGACTTGTGTGGTATTTTTTAGCTTTCTTTTATTCGCAAAATAAAGATATGCCATCAAACTTGGTGAAGAAACTGGTTTAAACACATAAAAAGGGTTTACTTAATGAAAAACAATGCTTTTGGGAAATGTTTAATTTAGTGAAAGGTTTTGCAGCAATGAAATTTCATTCTCTTAGTAGTGGTTATCATTGCCACGCTGATGATAGATGGCTCTGACATACACTCTCACAATGGAAGCATAACGCTGATGAAATGGCACTCTTGGTCCAAGGTAAGGCAGACTAAATAACATGAGGAGCAAGAGTCTAAAAATAAGGAGTTTGGTCCCATTATAAAAAATAAAAAAAGCTAATTATTATTTAATTGGACTAAGTTTATTAGACTTTAAAATAGACAGTACTGCTGCTTGAAACAAGTGTCCGCTCGATTTGTAAAGCTTGTCTAGTCAAAGAGGACAAATGGCTAGATACAAAAACATCCTTAAACTTATGGAAATACTTCCAAACCTTTTTTAACAGATTTCAGATAACTAAAAGAAACTCTTTGCCATCTTCTCAAAACGGAATCTACCAAGTTAGACTGTTTCAGGTGTAAATTACACGTTTTCACACTTTCGAGTGGTACCTCAGCTCAAGTGTCCGTGAACTTCACGACAAAATTCCAGGTTAATATTTCAGGTAACAGTACATTTTAAATAAGCAGTTTTCTAGCGTATAATTAGTTGACAAATGCAACGATTGCAAACAGCAGAAACGGGTCCTTTATCAGAGGTAACATTAAATTTACCATTTCAACAACCGTTATCAAAACATTAGACGCTGTCAAACACTTGTTCGAAAAATGTTGTAAACAAGGGGTTAACACCAAAACGCGAGTGCTTGTTGACCCTTAGTTTATGTTTAGAATCCCCTGTAGCTGCAGAGGACCCCCAGTTTTTCCGTCATCTGGAAGGGTTTTGCATTTGCCTTCTCCACTACAAAAATCACACACACACAAACAGAAAAGTTATATATTTAGTGGAAAAAGTCTAAGAAATACAGAGCACAAAACCATGGGAAAAATAACCCAGTGCCCATGTGACACCTTTTGTAAGTGATCCTGACATGAGCCTCAAACATTCAAACCCTTGGTAAACTGGGAATTTTGTGGAAGACACATATAAGATTTTTACTTTGCGACAGTAGAATTAATGCGTTTATCACGTAATCGAGAGGCCAGGCCAGATATCTCCTCCAACCTTCGTGTGGATTTCTTAGACTTTTCACCCCACCAAAAAGAATATTTAGGAGTCCTCCAACACAATAAGAATGGTTCGAGGCAAACATAGCACAGGACTAGTGTTATTTCACTTAGCTTTGAAAGTAATATTTTGACAGAGTGATTTATGAGTGGTAAAAGAAAATATCTAAAAATTCAGATATAAAGTAATCGAAGTTGATAGGATACAAAGGTATTCGGAGTATGATACTTATGTGATAAAATGCACGAGAAACCGGCACATTCCCCAGAATACCAAGAGTCTGTTCTAAACTCTACTCAACTGTCATGCCAAATCACATTTTTATAAGCAGTACTTGTCAAAAAAGACCATCAAACAGTGTACAAACCTTCTGCATATGGTACGACAATTAAAGCTCGATCAACGAATACTGTGTTTGTCAGATGCTGGGCCACAACTGCCGAATCAGCGTCAAGGAACTTTACAAAACAGACACGAGATGTTACAGGCAAAGGAGAATCACTGAAAGGAAAAAACATTATTAATCACAAGGCCCAGAGTTTATAATCTTCACTTTAATGAATATTTCACTTTCAAAAACAACATTTGACTAGAAAAAGTTTTTTCTTCTAAAATACATCCGAAAATGAAGGGTCAGCGTCACTAAGTAATAAATAAAAAGTAAAAGAATTCCAGCACTCCAAAACACTAACTACAAAATAGAGGTTTATCGCTAATGAAGTCGCAGCACCTAAAACACTATTTTACCAAAAGCTCTTCCAAACAATTTAGATAAACAATCCAGCATTAAAAGTGGAATTTAGCTCAAAAAATATTTAGACATGAGGCATCAACTACATGTACAGGTTTATTTTTCATTTTAAACACCACAGTTAATATTCTGCAATAACAAAAAACATCTAGTTTAATGGTGGCAGTCGGTAGGGCTGAAAACATTAGCAATTGAATCACCTAACAGCACAAAATCGAAGACTCCCTATTTGGAGCGTGGTAGTAACCAGGGACCTGTTCCACTAGTACAACGATCACCTTTTGCCCAATAGTATATGGATGAACTTCCCTTCCCCGTTCCTCAAAGCTTTCCAAGCGTCTTGAATTGTCTCTGTATATTAAGCATACTGCTAACATTCCTTTTCGTCTCCCATCTGTCCTCACTCCAAGCTAAACATTGCTTCATAGCCTGAGTGTGATCCACAGGGATCCAGAGGGCTCATAGAGCTCCTGTATCACCGCATGGCCGAAATTGGTATGCAGGGCATGGTCCACACCTGGTTTAAATATTTTTAAGTTTAACGATGTTTGAATTTTGTAGCTCCCCTTTACCTCTGATATGGCTGCCATTCATTGTGAGGTTCCTCAGGACTCCTCACTGTCTACCATACATTATGTTTGACCCACTCCCAGCTCACTAGGTCTTACACTGATGATACTCGGATCATTTTCAGATTAGGTAACCTCACCCCCAAATCTGTGGCTTGGGTGACGGAATGATTACTGTGGAACAGGGAAATAACCACAATTTTCCAAAATTTAATGCTGGCCAGACAGAACCAGTTCTTTTAAGAAATAATGCTTGCTAGGACAATGAGCTGTGGCATTCTGCTCTGGGTTCCAAGCCTGTGAGACCCCAAAAGCTAATTGTTAATATTTACCGTTAGTCACGATTCCTCCTTAAAAGCACAGAACAATGCTTTTATTTTTTCCTGCTTTTTTACTCTGCGAGTCCCCAGGAAGCCACTCCATTTTCTGCCTGCTGACAAAAATTTCAATGTAGCGTGTGCACTGCTTTAACAGACTATATTGGGTCTTTCAAGATAGCGGCTATACATACTACAGAGAAACCAGAGCCTAGCTGTGTGGACCATCAGCAAGATGTACAAACACATATTTCAGAGGCTCGGCTGGCCATTTGTTGGTTACCGATCCAGCAAAACGTTCAATTTAAGCTCCCTAGTTCGCTCACAAGATCTTTTATGACCTAGAGAAATCCGACTTAAAAAAATCACTCTGGTGATTTACACACCTTGCTTCTACATAAGGCTGTCACATCTCTTGCTCAATGTGCCTCACGTTTAGAAAGCGCACTTGGCAGCCACTGCATTCACTACCTGATGCACAGATTTTGAAAAGCTCTTCCGTTCAGGATCAGACTTCAAGTTAGTCATCTAGCCTTCAGATGAGCATTTTAAACATTTTTGTCAACTTTCTCTCCTTCTCTGTAGTCCATTTAAAGTTCCAATGTTTCTTTCAGTGCCAGGAAACTCCTGAAGTGTTAGTGGATTTATAAATAAAATAATATATTCGCTGCAGGTTAAGTTACTATTTCTAAAGACAGTGGTCCCCAGACAGAAAATAAGTTATAAATCAATAAATATAGACCCAATCAGTACTATATTGTAGACATCTGCCCAGCCGGACAGATATTTAATATGCATTCAAATAATGTTTACAGACAATAAACATGAAACAGTTTAAGTGGGACACAAGCCTGCATCCAACTTAGCAAGAAAGACGTACAACATAAAGTAAGGGGTTCAGGCAAAGGAAATTGTTTGTTTCAAGCACATTTCTAATAGAACAACAGAATATACATGAGACACCATTACATAGAAATTAGAACATTTCAAAGTGACACCCTTTGAAAATGTTCTAATTTCTATGTAATGGTGTCTCATGTATATTCTGTTGTTCTATTAGAAATGTGCTTGAAACAAACAATTTCCTTTGCCTGAACCCCTTACTTTATGTTGAACGTCTTTCTTGCTAAGTTGGATGCAGGCTTGTGTCCCACTTAAACTGTTTCATGTTTATTGTCTGTAAACATTATTTGACTGCATATTAAATATCTGTCCGGCTGGACAGATGTCTACAATATAGTACTGATTGGGTCTATATTTATTGATTTATAACTTATTTTCTGTCTGGGGACCGCTGTCTTTAGAAATAGTTCAATTACCCAAAGGTCCCTGACCAATTGTATTTGGGTCTCCTTGTTTTTTCATAGCAGGTTAAGTTACGTCCTCAGTTAATTTTGCCACCAGTATTTGAGATCTACGTGTGCCCTTTCTCCGCTATTGACCATTCTATCACGTCTTTCACCCAGTGTGGTTTCTGAAGCCCCCGTCATTCTTAACAAATGGATAACCATGCATCGCTTAATAGGCGTGGTCCCCTTGATTATGGCTCATTTTGCCTTGCATTCATTTTGAGATCACTCTCTACGAGCACTGCGTGTTCATATGCATTGGTATGCCACTGGTAATTGGGTGCAGCTTGGTCAGTGTGTCTGTCCAACACTTCCCCACTAGGCAACAGCACCAAACCATGTGAGTAAAGGTGGCCTTTGCAGCTCCATAGGTCAGATAAGAGGAGGGGCTCCCCAGGTATACATTTAACAGTTTCTTCAAGGTTGGGTATAGTACTGCATCGTAACATTTATATAACACTACCATGGGCAGCTACTGAAGTGCTTGCCTACATGGGTAGCATACTACTCCATGTATGGCTTATTGAGATAAACTGCACTAGTTTGAATCTGGCATTACTTGAAACTTTTTTGACATATAGGCATGCTACTTTCCATTTTCTATCACTTAGGAGCTCCAAAGAATCTGTACTGCACTCCTAACTTTCAATGAACTCTGCTTTTAAGTAACTAACGTCCTTTCAATAACATCTCGCCCTTAACTACTTTAATTAGATTGGATATAGATCTCACTTTCTGTATCAGATTTATAAGCATGACCAGAGTATCCGTTGCTTTTAGGGCATCTGGCAACACGGTCCATCTCACTCGAGCAGTTTGCATCAATTTGGCATGCTACAACATTTACGCTGGTCGCACCTGGAAACTATCATGTATCCTGTATTTTGGGAATTGTCAGAAACTTATCATTTGGATATATTTTTTCAAACTTTCCACCCTGCATTGAGCCGCTTATATTTCTAGGCCAAAGCATTAGGGGGGCATACCAGTCCTCAAAGGTCTCTCTCAAATTTTCCCAAGCCAACAAATTATGTAGAGGAACTGAGGTGACATCATCGCCATCCATTAGGCAATGTGTATAGTAAAATCCATTGTGATCGTCTATTACTGTAGTGTACTGCTCCACAATGCCTCGGTTGCAATTATGAATAGCAAATGCGAGAGCAGGCAACTCTGTTGTGCCATCCTCACTGCAACATAGCCCTCTAGCAGTACACATCTGGTCCTATTTATTGCTATAGGAGGTGAACATAATAGTTGCATCCAGCTCAGAAAGAGAGATCCAAAACCTAGGTGCTTCAAAACTCAGAACATGCAATTCCACCCAATTGCTTCGAATGTTTTTCTAGGTTTAAGACTGTGAAAGCATAGTGAGAGGCATCAGTCAAAATGTTTGAATATCTATACTACTATTCTACCAGCAAGAGGAAAGACAACTAAGCAACCTAGAAAGAAGGGTAATGAATTGCCTGACACAAAAGGAGAAAACCACATTATTCCATATAAACAGATACAAGTTCTAGAGCTAATATCTGTATATTTATTGGCCTAAGTTGGTACTTTAAATCTTCTCTTTTCATTTCTCTCCCTCCTTGTTCTCTAGAGCCACCCTGCCACAGTTCTTAATCTGTTCTACATTAGGCCTTATAGTGTAATTTAGTTTACTACACGTATTTTCTAAAACGTAGACTGATGTTTGATGGTTGTTTGGATGTACTTAAGAATATGCAGTGGTACAACGTTCACTGCTATCAAGACGTATCTTAATGCTTAACTTATTTGATATTTCAACTGAATAAATGCACCAAAATGAGATCGTAAATTGAAATTTAAAAAATAACAGACACAATAGCATTGAATATACTTGACATAAGACAACTTTGAGCCTGCCAAGTGGATCTCAGAACTGTGTCAAATGTACTTCCCATACCATATGTCCCTTTTCCCATTCACTATGCAATTTTAAGCTGTATACATGCCTCATGTGCCAGAAATATCCTTTGAGATCAACCCGCAGTTCTTATGAATGAATGTGTGCATTGGAAAGAACAAGCTAAAGCAGGTGGCTTGAGCAAAATTCAAGTTGGAGTAACATTTCTGAGTACAGTAGACATTTTGCTTGTTGTGGCACATCTGGTTCATCCCCGGATGTCCCGATTTCTGTACTAATATAATAAATGTGAAATGATTCAGATTACTAAACAGTGAAATCAGTCAGACGTGATATTAGGCATGCAAGTCTAGCTTACTTTGAGACACAATGGAGACGTTTTTAAGCAGCCACAAGATGTTAATGCATTACTATAATGTGTCAATACCCCAACAATATTATGCAAGCTCTGGTCGCTTTGACAGATCTAGTTGTGGGCTGCAAGACTATGTGCTACTATTAAGCATTTGAGGCTCAGCCACATGATAACAAATTAAGCACTAGTTTAGCTATAACCACCACACTTATATTTTTGGTCAGACATTAGAAAGCAACACTTCAGAAAACATATGGCTTTTCCTAGATTTCTCTCCAAAATGGATGTTTTGTAGCGGTCCCAAACCAACTTCAATTCATTTTTAATATCGGCAGGCACCAAGTAAACATAGATCATCTATGATATTTAACTGTAGCCAGTAATTCAACTTCTATTAGTAAGATTTATTGTGCAGGATTAAAACCATGATACAAAAGTTATGACAAACTGAAACAGAAATCATACATTGTCAACTAAATGATGTAAAATATGTGATTTAAAACAAATAGTTTAAATGATAAAAATGGTAAAAAGGCGAAAACACAAAGTTGTAGTTCTCATCTTGTCTATATCTTCATCAGTCAATTGTAATCTGCCAAATGGGTAGGCTGCTAAATACAGACGCCTAATTTCTCAGTTTAAAAAAAAGAAATAAATAAAAAAAAAAGATTTACAATCCTAGAGTTTCCATATCTATTGAAAGCCAGTCTCTAGTTGCGGCACTTCGACAATCCTCTGTTTGGCAAATCCTCAAAAAATTCAGTGCTCAGCTGATGATACCATTACTTGTCAGAGAAGCTTTGTGCAACAGCTGATTGTATGGTCCAACAGGGCTTTTTGTCAAAGATTAGCCGCAGATGTTTTAGGCTCATCTAACAATACTGGACAAAGACAGGTTAGGTAGTTAATAGTCTCCAAGCTCAGGGCATAAAGGCAGCACAGCAGATTTTGTACGACAATTTTCCTCTAGAAGCTCACAAATTATAGGATGGAGATGTACATCAATTGTAGGCTAAGAAAAGTTTTATAAGAACAGGTCAGTAAGCCAGAATCAAGTGAGAAACTGATTGTTCACATCAAAATACATGATGGGGTGTGGAAAATATATGGTTTAATCTGCTCCACTGACAGGGAGCAGTGCAGAAACATTCAAAAGAACAATTGCAAAAGCATTAGCATAACCTCAGCAGCGAAGCCAGAACAGAAAATGAGGGTGTGGGGAGTCGGAGTCACACATGAACTTCTCAGGTGAGCAGTGTGTGTAAATAGTTTTGCTGTGTCTAAGTACAGATATATGGTTTATTTCTATCACTGAGCAGAAAACAGAGATGCTATTGTTCAAGGATATGAAGAAACCAACACAACAACCTATGCAGTTTGACAACTGCTACTTTTTATACTGCCAGATTAAAATACCAGAACCAGCACTAAAAGTAGAATAGAACTGTCATTATTTGTCTTTTTTGTTCCCCAAATAGCAAGCAATTTTAAATTGGATGTTACAACATGCCAGCGTTGATAATGGATGTTTGTCATGCATCCAAAACCTCAAAATGATGTGCAGAACTGAAAATTTGGTTTAATTTAGAAGCTATATTATTCTTGATTGAAAAACACATAGTTCATAATTCTGATTATTCTCTGATAATTTGCCAACCAACATAGCCCTCCCATGGACTCCATAGATCACATTTAAGTAAGGCACCTGATTACCTTACACTGATAATACCTAGTGGAATACATCAGTGCACCACTCCCATGTTAACAACATAATTGGCGGGCCAATAAAAATCAATTATTTAGTTACAGTGAAGTCCTTCGGCTGGCCTTCAAGGGTGAGATTGTCCTGCTACACATCAGTGAATTTCCTGGGCCTGACAGATGTAGAAAAAATACCTTGTTTTTGCTATTGTTTCTACAGTTCTGTAACATAATATGTTGGGCACCAAGATGGTTACTCATCAAGGGTGTTTTGCTACGTGCAAACCAAATCCAATGTTGAAATGTGCATCTGCACAATTTATGAATGTTAAGTGAATATCCACTGAAAGCCACCCCAAACTCTGAAGAGGGAGTAAAAACACCCCTTTGGTGCTCTGATGCCTCCATAAAAAAAGCCATTCCAGTGCATCAACTTCTATATATGTGGAAAACTTACCACAACCTTACCCTGGAACCTCAGGATACACACAAAACCTCAGCTCGCATGGAAACCATTGCAACTAACACACTTGTAGCTGCAGAGTGTCAACCACTGAACATTCTGAAAATATGTCCAACAATTTAATTTCGCACAGATTTCAAATTGATCTCCTCACTAGGTCTGACGAAACTTGACAGTATTATAGCAGATTCTAAATAGGTACCCCTTTAGTGTTTTATCCCACTGGTTATAAATGTTACCACAAAGACCCTTTAGAGTGTTCTCAGACACACTGCTTTCAATATAGTCACTTAATTGACACAGCAAAAAACAGAGGTCTTTACCAGCAATTAATCATGGTATTTAAATGAATAAATTGCCCTTCCCCCACACTACCTCCCCGAACGTCTGCAAATATCAATTTTCAATGGCAACTTATACTTTTTTACATCTTAGCCATATCCAAACCTCTATCAACAGCTTTGAAAGTTCTACCCTTTTACTTACTGGATCCACTATGCTGGAACTCTCTTCTAATTGAACTGAATTTTCTCTCCATCCTCTCATGATTCAAAGATGCTCTCAAAGAATGCCTTCTTTCAGGAACTAACCTAACAATTTCACACTGAACCAGTCCTTGTCTATAGATATATATGATAAATGTATGCATTGTCATCATTCCATCATCTGCATAACCCATCACCTTTCTGAGTTCATCCAAAACGTCAGTCTTATTTACCATGACACTGCATAAACATACTGCACTTCTTGCTGAAATGTTCTGGTGCGAGAAATAAATAGGTCACAGTGGGAAAGATATTGACATTCCAAAAGTCAAGTAAGGAAAGCGTTTAGGCTAGCCTTTGTTTTAACTCTATTCCCAGACTTCCAACAATAAGTTGGAAGTCTGGGAATTGATTACTCAAGTACAGTGTCTAATCGTACTTAAGAAGATGATAAAATGGTCATTATTCAATCAAGTGGGAATACTATAGCTTTATAGCCCGCTGTAGCGGGCTATAACGGCCAGTAAAGGCCCGCTCCAGCATTAAAGGCTCGACCCAAAGGCGAGGGTCTTTAACAAGGGAGTGGGCCTTTAGTGGCCAGTATAGCCCAGCTACGGCAGCTATAAGGCTATTAGAACATTCCGCCCTATCAGGGCAGAATGTTCTAATTACTAAAAACAAAGGCCTCACGACGCCCAAGGGGACTGAAATCCCCTTGTCTCCGAAGTCTTTGTTCACAGCTGTTGATGTGAATGTTTCAACAACTAACAACAGCGCACAGGGCCATGGCTGTACGCTTTTGAACATTCACAGCAAGAGCTGTGAAAATGGGCTGAAGTCTCTGGTTCTCCCCGGCTTGGCTGAACTGCTTTTGTAGTTCAGCCAAGCCAGGTAGACCCAGGAGCTGAGCAGCATTCATCCCTCCCTCTATCTGAAGCCCTAGTACCATTGAGCTACAGGAGGAGGGAAGGATGAAGGCTGTGTGTATCCTGCATGGCCTCTGCCTTTCTTGTTACTGTGCCAAATTAATATATTTTCCAGAAGCAAGGGAAAGAGAAAGGCAGAGGCTGTGTATTAGGGCATTGAAATGTTGAGTGCAGCGGGCCTATACCAGTTCCATAGAGGCTGCTGCTGCTCCATTGTCTTCAATACAGCTCTCAACATTCCACAGTTCTAATATATGTTCTTTCAGGTCTCTGAAACGGCAACATTGCATTAACATGAACCATGTAAAATGTTTATCAATTTTACCTAGTGAGCCTTCTTGTGACTCCAAACTGCTACAAAACCTCACACTCTTACCCCTTTAGGATTCACCCGATGGTGGTCAAAACGGAGAGCGGTATTGGAATTTCGGACTTAAGAAAGTTGGATATTATTTTACGAAGAAGCCTACATGAAAATTAGACTTTAAAATAAGATTTATACAACAGGATGCGTACCTAGTATTTATATGGGACACTGGTCAGAATGACAAAGGTTGCTATGCAATTTCAACATGTGCTAGTTCCGTAATAGGGTACCTGGCAAAATGAAAAGCAGATTTTGGAATACTCAAACTTTTGAATTTTTACTTTTCGAAGTAGTTATTGAATATATGGAATTAGTATTCAACTGAAGTGATGGAGCGGTATTGCTCTAGAAAAATTACACAAAACAGAAATGTGCTTGTTAGCATAAATAGGAGTTAATGGCCTGCCTTTCACGAACTGTATGTACAAATACATATCTTTTGCCACTGCCACCCAATTTAAAAATGGTAATTCAATTAGAATGGTAGAAAACTGCAGAAACTATGCAGCAAACAATCAAAGGGTGTGTATTTCATCACGTGTCTACTAATAATGAAATTACATTTAAAAATAGACTGAAACCTTCAGATATTTTTAGTAGTTTGCTAGCATCGAAGGCTATCTTCGGTGGTGGGGGCTCTGTGTCAATGATAGGTGGAGGGGGGTCTCCTTGAAGAGACGCGTCGTCTGCTCTTTTCAGAGCTGCAGGTGGGGTGGGACCAGCCTGGTATTAGAAAAGATGCTGTTCTGGGCTCTGGTCACAGAGCAGGAGCGGTTTTGCCTTCAAGTGATTTTTATTTTGGCCTTTCTTGACGACCAGCCTGGCTCTTGGTGCTATGTTGGCACCAGAAGAATCAGCATTAAGAGAACCATCTCTAATTTTTAATACAGCCACTGCCCTCTGAAGTGCCCCTGCTTTACACTTGTCGATATTTCAAATCTAACTTCGTCCTGTTATGCCAGACCTCCATAGCAAATATACTTATGGTGAGTTAGTGAGTCTCCCCTTTCATTTAAACTGCTTGCCATCTTCCTCTGCTGTATCGAGAGAGGGATATGGGGCGCTTGTAGGTCCAGCATACTAGCCCCAGAGGGTCAGGCCAGAAGAAGAGGTATGCAGTTCCTATGGGGAGAGGAGGGAGGTAGAGGCTAGGTCGGTTTAACAGCCTCACCCTAAGGTGGAGACAGGGTGTCTGCCCATTTGGAAAAATGGGGCCCTCACACAACTGGCTGGGTGTCATGCTTCATCATAGGGCATGGCCTGCTATCGTCCTCTGCCTTCTCTCCATCCATCCTGTCCCCCATGTATCTATTCTTCTCTTCATCTGTCCATCCTTTCACCTCTACAATATATGTGTAGCCATCCTTTTCCTCGTCCCTTTCTGTCCATTCTTAATCCTTCTGTCCGTTCCCCCTTTTACTTACAGACCTTTTCACTCTACACCCATCCTTTCCCCCCTTCCACCTATTCATCCTTATACCCTTCCATTCATCCTTATACCCTTCCATCCTATCCTTCACCTATTCTTCCTTATTTCCTTATGTGTTTCCTTCCTTCCACCCTTCCTTTGCCTGATGTTCTTTCTTTCATCTTTCTGGCTACCCATCTTTTGTCTCTCACAGTACGTTTTCTTTCTTACCTTTCTTTCTCATGCTCACTTTTTCTATGTGCCCCTTTCTCTGCGTTTTCCCTTATATATATAATTTCTCTTTCTCTGTTTTTTGACTATGGATTTCAGCCCTCACCCCTCTGACATGATATTACCTAGCAGTTTTATTTGTAAGCATGTGTATACAGACCTGCAGGTAAAGAAGAGGCCCATGTGTTGAAATGGTGAATAGAGTTCTGCACCAACTGGGTTTCATTATCAGCAACCAGAAGTCTTGAGCCAACTGAAGAGAAAATATTTATTGGGCCCCAAATCAACACTGTTCTGGGCCGTGTCTTCCTGCCTTCTCTAAGGATTGTGGCAATTCAACACATTACTCATCTTTTGAGTCAGTTTGCTTCAACAGAGCAGGGGTGGTTGAAAATCCAGGGTTTACTGGCAGCCACAACAGCAGTTGTTCCTTGGGCACGGACGGTATCATTTGAATTTTGTTGTAAACACATTCTAAACTGGTGGTCCCTGGCCATGCAGGATTACGAGGCCCTTATTCCTGTGACTCTTGACATATCTCAAAAGTTGGGTTGGTGCATGGTTTAGGGCAATTTGTCTGAAGGGAAAGTACGGTTCTAGGAGGTTTTTGCCAGTCCCGAGTGATAGCTGGTGTGTTCCATCGTGGCTTACTGTAAAAGACTCAGCAGGTGCAATTGATTGAAACTTGGTATTCTGCTTCAGACTGATAACTTCCTCTTAGGTTTTAAGATGCCTCTGTGTATTATGCACAAGGAATAGTACCAGGGTGTTAGGTGTATGCTCAAGTCGACCTATGAGGACTGGACCAGGTAAGCAGGAGGTGACCTCCCTATGCAGTCTGTCTCACTTATTTGGATCAGCCACTACGATCCTGCGCCCTAGGGTGCCTGAGGAAGAAGTGTCCCGTCTCTCAGATCCGGAGGCAGCGGTGCCCTGGCAGGGCTGAATACATGTGCACTAGAACATCCCAGGGAGAAATACAGCTCCCTCCCACGAGGTTAGGACTGGAGCTGTGCTTCCGTAGAGCTGCAGACACTTTATACATGCCCATTTCAAAGTGGAATACTCTGCTAAAACAGTTTCCATTAATTTTGAGGCTAAAAATGAATGAATACGAGTAAAATAAAGTGCCCCAAAAATGCAGCTAAATTTCCATATTTGTGCCGCTAAATTTGCTAATCCATGCCGCAATATCCTGGGGGGTCTGATTATGCAACGGCCCGGACATGATTCTTACATAGTACATCAAATTGTCTGTATTTATTTTTAACACTGTTTACTTTAACTATCACTCGGGGATCATTAAAGCAGTTTAGAGTTTCTTACATTTACTCTTCTTAAGTATATACGTGCAGGGGAAAAAATACCCAATCTACGTGATTTTCCTATTTTTTTTTGTACCAGCTGCGGTATTAAAATACTGGTCATGCCGGTAAAAAAACGGCCGGGTGCAATCATACTTGAGGGTCACTGCATCAGAAGACCACTAACGCAGTGCTTCATTCTCTCCCTCTACTGCCTATACACATGTCCATCACAATATACAACAAGCATTTGCAATGCAATAGGTCTCGCATTATTAAAGTTTGAGCTATTGGTGTTGCATTATTTAGCAATGCCAATAGCTCAAACTTTAATAATGCCTCAGACATTGGATTTCTTACCCAGAATCATGTGAGCATAACTACCTTCCTTGATCTTCAGGAAAGTCCTGAAAATCTTTTTTCCAGAGTCCCCAAGGGATGAATGTATTTATCACAACTCTTGTGTAGCCGCGCCCGCCCATCAGTGACTGTGCTCCCCGAGATGTGTTCGCAGTTACATGTGGCTGGAGTGCGTCATTGCCGTTAAGGGCAGGCCGCACTTTCCACAGGGACCTGTCTGAGTGACAAGGGGGCATGGGTGCAGCTGGTACTGGATGGCAGATGCCGGTATGGGTGGCATTGGGGTGTGTGAAGGTGAGAAGGCTGCGTGGGGGAATGCGAAGTGGTGTCAACGCTGGCGCGGACGACGGCAACCCTGGAGGCCATGCTAGTGAGAATGGGGGCGCGGGTGGAAGTGAAACTGGAGGGAAAGATGGCGGTTAGAATTGGGGTCTACGGAGGGCAGAACGGTGGGTGCGTAAAGCAGCAACAGAGTTGGAACGTTGTAATGCCCACGTGTCTGTGTGTTCCTTTTGCAGTGACCTCCAAGTCTCGGGTTCAGACACTGACGGGGCTGACTTGGCTCTCATCCTTCTGAAGTGACCAAAACTGATCCTGGTTTAAATGCGGGAGGGCTGGCAGGATGGCCGAGTCGGGTGAATGTTCGCCTCGAAACAAGGTGTTGGAAGCTCGAATCTTTGCCACGCCTACTTAGTCTTCCAGCCTTCCCAGGTTGGTAAATTCAGACCCATTACATTGGGTAACAATAAAAAAAAAGTTACTTAGAGCGCTTACAAATTCAATAAGAGCAGTTTGAAAAGCCATATAAAACAAGTTATGAAGCAATAGTCATGCCTATTAAATGCTATACTGCAGCGTGTTCTGCAAAGGGTGCATCTGCAGATATTGATAAAAAAAATACGCCTGCAGATTTAGCAAAAAAACTTTTTGGATTCAAAATGCACGAGTCATGGAACATGGGTGCAGTGCCGGGCATGACGGTGCAAAAGTAAACCCGTCAACTCTCGGCTACTGTTTACTGTACACTGGCGGTCAAAGAGTCATGGTCATGATATTGTAAGCATCACCTTTGATGGACTGGTGGGTGCGGGGAAGGGGCGGCGGCTAGACCAGCAAATTAAAGCCGAAATATTTCGCTTCAATGTTAAAGAGGAGGAAAAGTATTACTTCTTTGTCATGAAAATATATTTCGCCAGTCACAACAATTACTATTGGACACTTCTCCAAGTAGCCGGTATCTCGAAAGTGCACCCGAACAGAACCCCAAATGTGTCCGACCTCCTTTTGAAAGGTCGAAGGGCTCAAATCCTAAAAGTGTGTCTGAGTGAAACAAGTTATACAGATAAATGCACTGAGCTTGGCTGGGAGGGTTATTACCTAATGAGCCGGCGATAGAAAGCAACTTAATTCGTGCATGGCCCCTTATTTCTGGTTTTAAATACATCTTAGAGGCTGTTTAACTAGTTGCCTCTTTCATCTCCTGCGTGTCAGAGCGCCGAGATGTCCCTTCAGGGTCGAGTCGTTGCGCTATATCAAGATCAAATTAGCCTAACATAACCGTTACCCCATAACTGGGACTCGATGAGCAAATTAAACCGTTTTATTACAAGGGCTATTTCTTAAGGAGCGCTCCAGGGTGAAGGCGAGGGGTGCTTCGGGGGGCTTTAAAGCGGGAGGTTGGTCGGGGTTCGTGAAGGGCCGAGGCGCACACCTCTGCTCCGAACTGGCATCTCCTTGGCGAGGGGCAGTAACTGAAGCCGACATAAAACGGTGCCAATGCCCTGCCAGTAATAACGGAATTATTTCAATTATCTTTCTCCTCTTTTGTGGTAAACCCACGTGAAGGATTCAATGCGCAGAAAAATGTGCATCGCCTAAAACTGTGGCCGTGTCTTCGTTATTTCCGCGTTAGTTTTGTTTAGAAGAAAAAAAAACATTTCATTTTTCCTCTGACCTGAAAAGCGCATTTAATGTCACTGGTGTCAGGACATAAACAATTAATTCTTCCTTCAGCGGCAGCATTATTAAATCTACACAAACACACACCAGGGTGCAGTTGTAACATACACGCCTTGTAAATGTAAATGCACTTTATAGGAAATGGGCTTTAGAGGCTGAGACTTGAAAGGAGGATCAGGCAAAGGGGTGGAAAGAGGAAAACCGCGGACTCCTAAAATAAAATGTACCCCGACGACAGTAAACCCCCTGCAGTGAACAATAAACGTGTTATTTGCGTGTGCCCGAGTCGTGATTTACAATCCACCTTTTCAGGGCCGTGTTACACAGTGGGTTAATGCGAGCGAATGAGCCGACCTAGCATCTGGGGCTTATTTTAAATACGGAGCTACATGTTTCAAAAATGCCTGAAGTGTTTTTGTGTAAGAACGGATGTATATACTATATATTCCATGTGTAAAATGGATGGGGATTTGAAGTTTGCTAACTCGTAAATTATCAGACATTATACGTTATCACATCAGCCATGTAATGTGTACATTATTTTCTTTATATGACCAACGCATGAAGAACATACAAAGTCTTTTCCACGGTTTGGATACAAATGAATGTGTGGATTTGCTGTATTGCACACATTAACGTGCTTTATTTAGCGCCTTAAATTGTACTTTCGAGGTTCCTGAGAGGTGTAAATAACAAGCGTACCTAATACAAAGGGACTATATTTACTTTCGCCAAGACAGAGAGATGGTGGGTCTTTCGAGGCTTCAAAATAACAGATGTTATGGGTCAGCGGTTAACTCGCTGAGCTTTCGTGCAAGCTTAACTGGCTATGAAGAGAAAATAAAATACAACAGGTCTCCCTATTCACGTCTGAATCACCGACAAACACCAACACACACTTTTAATAGGATTCCAAGACGTTCCAGTGTTTGATGGCATCTGGGTGCTGCTGAGACGCATTGTGGCACAAATCACTGGATTACCCTTTTCAAATTAGGGCTGTTTCCCAGCCGTCTTCACTTTCTTTCTTCCCACACACCTCCCACTCCTGTTTGCGTCTTCATCCTTCTGTATTCCTGCAGAGTCCCAGGTCTCCTGAGTGTTTGAAGCCAATCGATGTGTACGTCATCCTGTCATCCCTCTTACCCCATTCCCCTAGTCGATGGACTGTGAAAGCCCCCTCCCATTTATTCTTTCAGACTACGGCTGACCTTGTTCACTTTATGACCAGGAGATCCGACTTGTACTCCCGGCTTCTCCACCCGTTCATGTGTGTGAACTTGAGCAAGCCTTGACTGGGTTCCGCTATTTGCTAACGCAGCCTG
Organism: Calotriton arnoldi; assembly: GCA_963921515.1. Classification (NCBI taxonomy): domain Eukaryota; kingdom Metazoa; phylum Chordata; class Amphibia; order Caudata; family Salamandridae; genus Calotriton; species Calotriton arnoldi. The sequence goes on from CAWUFW010000652.1 coordinate 520,639, forward strand.
AGTCATAAACAGCGCGAGGCCTCTTCCACAACAGTGTGTGCATTCATATTGCACACATTTAAACCCAGCTGGTTTACAAACATGTCAGCGTTAAATCCGGTTCAACAACTAAGTATTAAAAACCAGTGGTGCGCGTGCACCACAGAGGAGCGGGGGCTAGGGAGCGCGGCAGCGAAGCGAACGCGCGCTGCTGCGCGCGCTGGCCACCGACGGGAATGGGCGGAGCAGAGGCGGGACATGCGCCCGCCTTTGCCCAATTGCGTGCTGGCTTTTTTTTTTTTTTTAAAAAGCACGCGAAAGCCAATGGCAGCCGCGGAAAGCAAAACCACACGCACGAATGTGTGAGCAGCTTTCAGAACCCCATACAAAAGGGCTCTCGCTGAGCAGTGCTGCGCGAGCAGTGCTGCGCACTGCAATGCAGGCGCGAGCTTGAATTCTACAAGGACTACAACATAGTTCTAATAAAAACCTTGGCATAAACTGCGAACCAGGTAGCTTTCAGTACTAGTAAACTCGAAGTAACTATTTCTAAGCACCAGCAAGAGTCAGCACGTTGATTATTTTTTATGTGTGCAGCTGCTGTACATGCAGGAAGCGCTGCATAATAAAGTACAAAACCAGAATATTTTCTTGTAACAACCAATGTGCCGCCAAAGACTTCTACGGTGAATGTTCTTTGCTTTCAGTTTCAAAATAAATCTGAAGGTGCTAAATCGCAGTTCATTAAAGTAAAACAGAACCAAGACTACAGCTCCCAAAATACACAGGTTTGTTAAAGACTGTGGCCAGGAAAGACGTGTCCTGTGTACAAACTATGGTAACGTTGTACTTCTTTATTATTAACTCATCATTATCCTTGCATATCCACAGCACTCCATTATTTTTTCTCAACCACCCCTTTCCAGTCAGCACAACGCTCTATCTCCATGGTTCTCTCACAGTGCACTCATGGGGATCCTGCGGCGCAAACAAACCCACTATCAACTTCCCATAGCCAGGAAAATCATAATCTCACGTAAAACACTTATTTAAACAAGTGCACTGAGCACCCTTCTCAGTCATTTGAAACATAATTGGACTATGGAATCTTCGTTGTGATCTTCACCCACTCACAACACAATCTAGTTACAACACCCTAAGCCCCTTCTTATGCATAATTACTAATTATTCATTCAAAACGACGCTGCTGCCATTTACACCCTACAACAACATTCAACTGCTTACATAACTACCTTACACAGCACCCTTGCACATCATGTCACTAACCTCACTCATTCAAATTCACTGTTGACACCATTCAGTTCTGCTACAGCCACCAGGTACCCATAGCCTACTCACAGTACCACATAGCCAAGTGGCATCACTTACTACTTATTAATATTACTCCACATCCATTCCATGCCAACTACCAATAATTATTCAGTGAGAGCCTTTTACCACACAAGTCACACACACCATCCAACAGCAATCACGGTAGCCATTTAAATCACTCACTCTCTATTGCTCAATCTCTGGCACCACTCCTTTCACATCTGTTTATGCAACACCATTCACAAACTACTTTGTCAAACCAGCCAACCAGATGCTTACTATTCACCACCCATCCATCCACTTTTTACAGGCACTCATACTCTCTATATAAACTCGCCTACTTTTTGCACCACTTGTTCATCCACAGGCCCTATACAACTCAGTCATTTACTTCACCTGGCTACAAGCAACAAATTTCAACGCCACTCCACCATGCTCACATCTGCACACACCTGTAAAAAACAAGCACTGGCAAAGCGGATAGGTCTCGCCTATGTGAGAGGTATTGGCTTTGCTATTGTCTTTTAGCCATGTTGTACAACAGTGTGGCAGCTTTTCAGCATGGCAAAAAGTTAGTGGCCTACAGTAGAGTGGCGTAGAAGAGATAGGAGTAGCATAGGGTAGAGAAGAGGGGCGTAGAGTAGCTTAGTGGACTAGAGTAGTACAGTTGTGGGTGTAAGTAACTAAAGCATCAATAGAGATGCCAGATAGGGTGAAAGGGTATGCTTGTATTAAAAGTAGGAAAGCACACTGCATGACCAGAAATAATACCACAACGTTTATGTAATAAAAAAAATCTTTTTAAATATACTCCATTGCAAAAAGACATTGAAGAACAAAGACAAGAACGCGTACTTGGTCCATGCTCCAGGGAGGAGTGAACACAAGGAAGGAAAGTCTACTAAAGCTAAGCAATTGAAATATTGCAAAGGAAAGTAAACCACTAATGGTATGCTGTGCGCAGGTTGTAAGCCCACTAAATCAGAAATCTTTATTTGAAATAAAAATCCATAAAAAGAGCACAAAACGTACAAATACAGTTCAAGTAAACAGGAAATTAGGACATACCTGCTAAGAACTATTCGATTATCAGGTTGAAGATGCATAGTGGTCTGTACAGTTTGTGATGTGTGCAAAAAAAAAAAACATTAAAAAAACAAATTGCATAAGAATTAGGATACATGATCCATCATCCTGAGATTTTCAAGGCAGGACCATAAGAAGCATGATCACAAAAGTATTCTAGCAGCATAAACAGTAGAAAGGATAAAAGCCACGAATAAAATGACAATAAAAAATGATTAAAACACAATTCATACATAAACCATATAAAAACACATAAAAGATATAGGGGCACTTCACTAAAGATTCTGCACCCTGCGATGTTAAACCCGCAGTTATGAGGCCAAAAGTAAATTTAAGACTCCTCCATACTCAATGATATAGCTATCAGGAGGTTTTGTTCCTAAGCCTCCACATATACATTAAAAATCGAGAGACAGGAAAACGAAATATTGTCTTACAGGACTCTTAACACAAATTGCCACAGCTTCTGAACCCCAAATTGCATCATAGTGGTAAAATCCATTTCCTTCTAAACACGACATAAGACGGGCAAAAGAACAGAACATAAGCAACGGTTTCGAATATCCAGGGACAAATGGGCCAGTTTCTGTCTGTTATATTGGATGCATGCATCCATTTGGCCATGACTGGCCAGAGAGGCAGGGTCCCAAACCGAACTTTCTTGTGTTTTGCTGTAGGGGTTTCAATCTCATCAATATGTCCGTCTGCAGTGTAGCTATCTTTATGTTCTAGAAAGCGAGTGGTGAGGGAAACCCATTCTAATAGGGCCCAGTGTTAAATTATCAACGTACTGCCAAAATGGGTGCTTGAGCGTTTTTTTTTCAAAATCTCTACAGCTTCCTTGGAAGTAAGACACAGTTTCCCACACCCCCATGTCACTCAACTGCAAATGGACATAACTAAACCAGGGAATTCTGAAAGCCCTGGTGTTGTAGTGTTATTTCTGCAATAAGTCGCGTGTCACCACGCGACTTATGATGTTCCTTATTCAGGCATTCCAGAGCGTGGTTGTTCGGTCGTGGAGAATTCCATGCAACGCCATTCCTGGCGTCGGATTCTTCACGGCGGGATGGCTTCGGTCGTGGGTGCAAGCATTTGAGAATAAACCACGTTTCCACTACCAGATACTCTGTGCGTTTTCAATAACTTGGCGACGAGCGGGTACCCTCCACACCCACCGCCAAGAGCCAGCAATTCCTCATCTCTACCATCGGTGAAAGGCTTTCGTCACATCAACCGTTGGCGAGCTAAATCAACCGGCGACTTACAGGCCTCCTCCTGTACAACGCTCCTACATTCTCCAGAAGCTGAAATAAGGTTGTACATTTTCTCTTACCTTATTTGTCTGTTGCCGGCATTGTGGCAGTTTATCCTCTGCTCCCTGCTCGCGCTTCCACCGCGCCATTTGAATCTCCTCCACGAGACTCTCTCTCTCCTTGTTACGTCACAGAACATACTGACGCCTACAGCGCTCTCCCTAATAAGCCGATCTCCTTTAAAGAGCCACGCAGAAACTGTAACCTTGGTTACAGCGTCGGACGGCCATTTTGGAGAAGGATCTCTCGCTTTCAGCGATAGGCGAAGGCTTGAAGGAAGCGTGCCTATCGCTGTGGAATCTAATCGATAGGCGAAGGCTTGAAGGAAGCGTGCCTATCGATTAGATTCCACAGCGATAGGCACGCTTCCTTCATTTTGCCTATTGCTCCTTTATTTTATACAGCAGCGATAGGCACGCTTTCATTACTTTGCCTCCTGCGCTTCAATGCTCAACAGCAGCGATAGGCACGCTTCCTTTTCATGCAGCGGCGATAGGCACGCTTTCTTCACCTGGTCTCCTGCGCTTTAATCCTCAACAGCAGCGATTGGCACGCTTTGTCACAGCTTGATTTATACTTGCAGGCACACTTTCCATTACGCCTGCTTATTATGCCCATTACGCCTGCTTATTTTTCCTTATCAGCGATAAGCACGCTTGATTACAGCTTTGCTTAGTGTTCTTTCTGCTCCTCAGTTACAAGCACGCTCTTCCAAATTTACTTAAAGACAATTCCAAAACTCATTACAATTTTTCAATTTTATAGAAACACTTGGCTTGTCATTTTATTCCAATTTCCTTGTATAACTTTTACATTTGAATACTCCATTTTATAATTTTCTTTATTATGGCTTCTTCGCAGCAATTCCAAACACCTGCACCTTTTTTACAAACTCCTGGCAAACCAGTTCTTAAATGGCAACAATGGTTAAAGGGGTTTGAAAACTACCTTGTCGCAATTGATGCTGTAAAATACTCTCCAGCACGCAAAGTTGCTATTCTACATGGCTGTCTAGGCGTTGCAGCGCAACAAGTTTTTGAGAACCTTCCAGTTTTTCCTCCTCCTACTGGTTCAGGTGAAGGTTGGGACACCTATCAAGAAGCTCTTGCTCGTCTAAACAAACAATATTCTGATGAACCGAGTATTGTTCTAGAACGACATAATTTCTTCAAGCGTAAGCAGAATATAGAGGAAAGTGTTGAAGACTACATTGCTCAGCTTAGAATACTAGCATCTACATGCGAATTTGGTGCAAGTACAGATGCTTCTATAAGAGATCAATTCATTTTGTCATGTCATTCAAAAAAATCCAAGAACGCTTGTTGAGTTGCAAAAATCCAAGTTTGGCAGAAACTGTGGACATTGCCAAAGGGATTGAACAAGCAACGATTTCTTCAAAAATTTTACAAGAGAGTCTCTCTCAACCTAGCGTTCATATGTTAAATGAAGGACCTTCCTCTTCCTGTTCAGTAAATTTGGTCAATAGGCCTTCTAGACAATTTTTCAAGAAACCAATGATCTGCTACAGATGTGGGTCGAAGGGTCATATTGGTAATTCACCAAATTGTCCAGCCTCTGGTAAAAGATGTTCTTCTTGCAAGAAAATTGGTCATCTTCAAACTGTATGCAGAGGTGGCAAAAGGTTTACCAGAGTTAACAACATTGAATACAACGAGAACTTGGAGTCGTGTTGTACTAAGCTTGATGACGTCATGTTATCCATCGAATGTGATTCCGTGGATCTTTGTAAAGTCAAGGGTCCTTGGTGTGAACTTTTGATTGGATCAATACCCTTAAAAGTAAAAGCCGACTCAGGCTCTCCAATCACCATTTTGTCAGATTCTACATTCTATGCAAATTGGGACGACAAGGTGACTTATCAAATCCAATATCAACCCTAAAGCTTACGGTGAAAAGGATATAGACATGCTAGGGTACTTTCATTCCAGGATTGAATGCCTTGGCATACGCACTTTCACCAAAGTCTACGTCACCCTAAAGGGGAGAGACATTTTTGGTTGGTTGGATCTGGCCAAAATGGGCTTACTCCTCAAACCGGGTTCTAATCAACCTGTTGCTTTAGGTGATATTCCACATGACTACTACGATTATCACGACCATGAAAATATAAGTGTATCTGATTTATCCGTGTCGAATTATAATGTCAATTATCTTCTTGATCATTTTCCCAAGGTTTTCCACAACAAGGTTGGCACTGTGCTAGGTTTCAAGCATGATATTCGCCTTAAGTCAAATGCTCAACCTGTTATCCACAAAGTTCGCTCTCTTCCTTTGAGCGCAAGAGACGAATAAAAAAAGTTTTAAAAAATGTATGCGATGAAGCAATAATCACACCTTGCAACTCCTCGGAGTGGGTTTCTCCCATAGTTTTGGTACGCAAAAAGTCAGGTGAGGTTAGGTTATGCGCCGACTTGCGCTCTTTAAATAATAACATCATTGTGGACTGCCATCCATTGCCCAAAATACACGATCTTTTAGCTAATTTGGGTGGAGCCAAAAAATGTTCCGTTAGATCTCAAGTCTGCTTATCACCAGATTCCTCTGTCTCCTAAATCTCAAGAATTAACCACTTTTGTAACGCCTTTCAGAGCTTACAAATATTTAAGACTTCCATTCGGCTTGGCCTCTGCGGCCAGTGTCTTTCAGAAGTTAATGGACACTCTAGTTAAAGATATCCCAGGCGTACAAGCTTATCAGGACGATATACTGATTTTCGCTGGTGACACTTCTGAGCATGATAAAATATTATTCAAAGTGTTAGGGGTCCTGGAAAAGACTGGAATGACTCTAAGACATAAGTGCAAATTTGCAGTCAAAGAACTTGACTACTTAGGTCATACCCTTTCACCTAATGGCATAAAACCTAAGTTTTCCCTTATCAAAGCCATTAGAGCCGCCACGCCCCCTAGTGATAAAGATTCATTGCGCTCATTTCTTGGATTGGCGGAATATTACGCCAGATTTGTCCAGGGCTATGCTCAAATCGTTGAACCGCTGAGGGTCCTTCTGAGAAAGGGAGTAAAGTTCGTCTGGTCAGACAACTTACAAAAAGTCTTTGAACAAGTTAAAAAACGTATCGAAAACTCCCCAGCTTTGCACCCTTTCTTGGATGGTTTTAGGTGCTTCATTACGGTTGACGCAAGCCTTACTGGCTTAGGAGCTGAGCTGTTCTAGGACAATGGGTGGCGGGTAAAGAACACACTGTTGCTTTCGCATCTAGAACTCTCCAATTAGCTGAAACTAGGTACAGCACTATCGAGAGAGAGGCCTTAGCCTGCGTCTGGGCCATTCAGAAGTTCAAATCGTACATTTGGGGGTCGCAAATTTGAGATCTACACAGATCACAAACCGCTTATGCACATGTTGTCGAGTAGTACTTCGAACAAAGCCTCTGCCAGACTTGTTCGATTACTTTCGAAACTTCATGAATTTCATTTCGTCATCAAACACATTTCTGGTGGAAAGAATTTTAGGGCTGACTGTCTCTCTAGGATGTCTTTACATGAAACCCCCAAGATTGATGACGATATTGAATGTGTAGTTGCAGTTATTGATGCCATTTCTGAATGTCCACCTATTTCTGAAGATGTGTGGAATGCAGCTTATAACAATGACGACACTCTTAACAAGGTCAAATCTTTTATTACTAACAAATGGCCTGAAAGTAGAGTTTTATCACCTATTTTGAGGTTATTTGCAAATGTTTCAGAAGAACTTTCTATAGTCAACGAAATGGTAATGCGCCATGACTTATTTGTCCCACCTGAGTCTTTACGTGATCTCATCATTAGAACAGCGCATCAAGGACACTTAGGTGTAACCAAGACTTCTCAACGAATCAAACAGTTTTACTGGTGGCCTTCCATGGATGCCCAAACCAGGAAAATGATTGACAATTGCACAGAATGTCTCCTACCTGACAAGCATTGGAAGACTCTTGCCACTCCTTTACATCCTGTACCACTTCCAGAGAGTCCCTGGGATAAAGTGGGATTAGACTTTTCAGGTCCCTACGATGTGTTATCCAATGAAAACAAATATCTAATTTTATTAGTTGATTACCACACTAAGTGGCTGTATTATTGTTTCTGCAATGGTGCCACAACCGATAATGCAATCAATTTTCTGCAGACTGTATTTGATGTAGAAGGTTTCCCAAAAATTATCGTTACTGATAACGGAACACATTTTGTTTCACAAAAGATGTGTTCATTCCTTAAATCGCATGATATTTCTCACTTTAAAGTTGCCTTGTATTCTCCCTCCTCTAATGGTCTGGTTGAGAGAGGCAACCGGATCATTAAGGAGGGTATACAACCCGCAAACTCAAGTAAACTTGATCCTTTTCAGGCTGATGTCATCAATGAACATTCTACTTTGGAGACAGAACGTTGTGACTGGTTTGATTTGTGTCAGGAGAAAGAATCAACCTCTAGCCGTGTCTTGGAACCAGTTGTAGTGCAAACCACTCAACCCAATGTTACAAGATCACAGTGATTTGTCTGTGCAAACCACCCAACCCATTACTACTGATCATAGTGATTTGGCTGAGTCGTCTGTCAAGAGAGCCTCACGTCTCAGACAAATTTCTTGTAAATTAAGAGATGTATTAGAATAATAGCATACGTTTTCTTTTCTTTTCATTGCATTGTACATACAGTTTCCTGCTCACCTGCTCAAAATGTTCATGTACTACACTTGAGTTTCACTTACTGTTTTATTGTTCTTTGTTGCCCTTTGAAGAGGGGGAGATGTTGTAGTGTTATTTCTGCAATAAGTCGCATGTCACCACGCGACTTATGATGTTCCTTATTCAGGCATTCCAGAGCGTGGTTGTTCGGTCGTGGAGAATTCCATGCAACGCCATTCCTGGCGTCGGATTCTTCACGGCTGGATGGCTTCGGTCGTGGGTGCAAGCATTTGAGAATAAACCAAGTTTCTACTACCAGATACTCTGTGCGTTTTCAATACCTGGGCAGTCTCAAAACATCCTCCAGGCCCCGTCGATCACTGCTGGAGTACACGTTGCACTCTGTAAATTGCAGTTGCCTACGGAGCGGAGGGAGGGGGGGCGTTGGAAGCTCCTAACTTTGAGAATTATTAGCTGGCGGCGCAGCTGCAGTGGCCTACACGCTGGCTAGCAGGTCACCTTACAGAGGAGCTGGGACTTTCTGACATTGCCCCAGTGCGGCGAACAGTTTATCACGCCTTCTACAGAGTGCCATGCTCCGGCAGCATTTGAATGGTCTGTTTCAGATTGCATTTAATGGTCTATGCCGCAGCTTGCAACTTTTGCCGCGCATGCCCGGTTACTTCCCCAAGATTCCATTGAGTTTGCTTGAGCCCTTTCAGGGCATGCTCGGTAGAGCAGGGGTAGAGGCCTGAGGGGGCAGCAGGAGCGAACACCCTGGGCACATTATTCGATGATGGTGCCCTACTCCCTATGAACAGTTGCAAGAACAGTATGACCTCCTGGCGGGTCACTTCCTGGCATTTGGTAGTCTGTTGGCACTACTGGAGAGACAGTGGGGTATCAGACATTGAACCTGCCCAACATCCACCAATACATACACCATATGTAATGGGTGACGGGCACAAACCTATTATGTGGCTTGTTCGTGCTCTCGCACACACCACACAGGATCCACTAGCGCTGATCGAGGTTGTTGTGAGGCTGACGTGGGCAGGAAGTTAACACAGAAGGAGTGGGAGAAAGTAATACGTTACCTTAGGAAAGTATCGCGGAACGCAGAGTTCCAATATATTCAGCATAATATACTCCAAAGGGCCTATCTTACCCCTGCTAGCTTACATCGCATATTTGGCTCCTCCTCTAAGTGCCCCAGATTTACCGCATATGTTCTGGACCTGCTCCGTGGTGGCATTGTGGGGGGAAGTGTCTGGAGCGCTGGAAGAAGTGACTGGTCACTCAGATGTATGCACATTAGAAGGTGCCCTAATGGGTGAGTTTAAACGCCTTAAGGGTGCAAAGGCAACTGCTAGGTTCATTGATTTAGCACTACTGATCAACTTGTGGGCTCTTCACCATGCACTGGTGTTGGGCAACACTTAAGTGGGGGCACGCAGAGGTGGTAGCTTGTGGATTGCACAAATACCCCGTTGAGGCTGATTGGGAAACACTACTGGCTAATTTACATACTTATAGTGAAGGTCTGGCTGACTAGTGTTACTGTTGTTTCGCTCACTGATGTGTGCCCCTAACAGACCTGCAACCTTGGTGGTTTCCTTCTGGCACCTCCATCCGCTCCGGGCTCCAATTAGTCTACACAGGCTGTACTGTTGTGCTGTCACCACTGCTTATATATTCACTGTGCCTATAATACGAACTCCCAGTTGTTGATCTGTAGGTATTATCCAGCCTTATAGAGTCATGCTTGGACTATTTTACTGGACTCCTTGGGGACTCTTAGATTTAAAATGGAAGAATGTAAGATATTAGAGATACTATCATTATTATCGATTGATGTGCTGTCACCGCATGATACCGTTAGTTTGCATGGCTTTTTATCATCCCAGTTAAACAGGCGGCACCGGGAACTCCTACTGGTATTGTTCTAATGTCATGGTTGACAATAGTAATGTGATGGAGGCACTGTATGTATACATATATTCTGTAAACGATGTGATGTAACTGCCTATGCTGCTGTTACTGAAAATAAAATTTGGTTAAAAATTTGTTTTTTTTGTTTTTTTTAAAACAGTGCAGGAGTAGCCCAGATCCTACACCAAGACAGTATTGGTCAATGACACACTTTTTTTTAGAGAGAGGTCTGAGACCCACATCAAGCTGCAAGGGAATTAAGGGGGTGCTAACCGGAAGACAGTCTCTGAAAGAATACCTTTTTTGTAAACCCCAATCTCACACAATGTGTCACCCTCTCAACGCCTATTTACCCAAAATCCATTTATTAGGCTACACCTTCAACTGTGGGACACTACAACCACATGCACTTTAACCCACTTTTAACACCACCTATAGCAGCAACTGTTCAATCACCATAATCCAGGAAAAACACCAACAACCCCTACAAGTTGCATTATCACTCAAACACACTCATACCGAAGTAATCAACACCCTGCACGTTCAGCCACAGCAATGAGCCAATTTGAGCACTTCTATGCTCCTCGTACTCAAAACTACATGCAGCACCAATTACACATACTGTTCTCTCTCCATCAGTCTCTTACAGAAGCACTTGCAGCACATATTGCTCACGCAACCACTTCTTAAAAATATTAATTACTCTACCACTCATTTTCTCAAAGCCACTCTCATAAAACTCAGTCACTCGCACCACTTGATGAACTCATACACCCACTCACCTGCAACTACTCTGTCAATGTGCCACTTCTTACTGCTTCTCTAAGCACTCTCACTAAATCTCTTACCATAGCCATTAACCCCATTAAAGCCACTTACCATTCAAGGTCACTTACAGTGCCCACCAACAGATAACAGGCAATACTAGTCATCAAGCTAGCCATCACAGCACTTACATCCTCCATGCACACTAACAGTCAACTGCTGCCACTCTTACTTGAGCCAGCTTGTCCATACCATTTTTTCACAATTGGACATTTAAAACACTACTCACCTTCATAACCAATTCCATGCATTACTCACAATCAAGTACAATGTTACTCTGCCCTGCACAGAATGACCTGGCCACTTTCACAACATTACCCATATCACGATATTTCACTAGCAACATCACCTACCTTAGTCATTTGCATCAATGTATCACTTCCAGTAGTTGGCCACATCACTCATTCACGTCACGTTAACCGTTTTGGATTTTGCTTCTATTTTAGTTCGCGTGTTAACTTAGCCTCAATTTCTAATGGTTCTTTGTACATGTTTTTCTATCTATAGTCCCTTGCAAAAATGTCTTGCTGATAGGCACTGTCTCCCTGTAGTTTGCAGTTAGTTCCAGGATCGCACAAAATGAGAACATGAGGCATTGTATTATTTTCTGTGCTCGCAAAGAGATGACTTCTACTCGAGTCTAATTAAAACGCTGCCCTGCACCTTTGCTAGCAATGCACAGTACGAATCCACAGCCATTCAACCAGTCACTCATATCCACTCACATCCCCTAATACAACTTTCAACAGCCACCTGACATATCTTTCATGACTTGTGTGCAATAATTCACATCTTTTAATTGCCACCATCCTCTCCAGTGCAGCCTCACCACACAGTGTTATTCATATAATTTACTGCCATCCACATTACATACACCATCCAAACACATTAAGAGCATAATCTACTTACTACTATTGTAGTTGTATGTACGTGCTTCACACCCCTGGAGAGGTGGGGAATCACTGTGTTGGAGAGTGGCATGCAACTCAGATGATTGTGCTTGGTTGGAAGGGTGTGAATTTTAAGGGTGATCTATGTGGAAGTTTTTGTTGATGCCTATGTGATCTGCACAGCTGTATACTTACTGCTTTTTATGTTACTGTACCTTGGTGTGTGAGTAGCAGAAATGAGCGAGGGATAGAAAGCTTCAACTTGTAGACATTGCTTTTTGGTTGTCCGCGTATAGGAATGAAGTGTAGCCACTGTGGAGAGTGTTTTTGTGCCGCATGTGATTGGCATTGACTGCTCAGATTGTCTTGAGAACCAGAAACTGTTTACACATCGGTTGGTGTGAGAGAAAGTGTGCCTGTCCGTGTACAATCATGGAGAAAGGTTTTGATTTACGTTTGCTCACAACACCACTGATAGCTTGCTTGGTCATTCCAGTCACCTATGTACATACATAATCATACCACTCAAATCATTTGCTTACTATTCCCTCACTAGTCTGTGGTGCCATCACCTATTCTTGCCCCTCATATTCACCCCATACTTTTCACTACAACCCAGCCATTCACTTCACTTAGCTACTAGCAACACTCTGCTTCCATATTGCTCACCCCAAGATCAAATACCATATTTTTTTTCACAGCATGCCTTATGTTAGTTACACCAATCTCATACCTCACTTTACAACTCAGCAACACCACCACTGTTCACCCGAAGCTATTCAACTCACTACACTTTAACCCATATAAAACACCACTCAACCACATACATCACCACGCACTTAAAAACACCAGGCATAACACTAATTGTGTACATCGTTCAATCACCATGAATAGTTACAACACAAAGAACACTTAGTATGTGCAGTAACACTCAGGCACAAAATTACAGTCAATTAACACGCCACATATTCAACCACATGCAACACCAGTCACCGAATATCTCCAAGCCATCCACATTTGCAACATTACTTACAGAACCAGTCGCTCACACAATTCACACGCCATCAGCCAGTTACAGCAACACTTATTCAAAGCATGTCTCAGGCTACCTTAGCATCCATTAACTAGTCACGTCATCACTTGCCACATTACTCACTGACATTCAAACACTCACAAGACATAACTCGCCCCTCACCTGCAACCACTCATGTGGAAGACCACGGTTCTATTTCTTGCTGAATCTTTTACCACCGACTCACTGCATCCCTTTGCACAGTCAACCACGTCACCTAAGCTACTCCCCTTTTGCAACTTATAGCACTCACTCAGTTATTTGGTGGTACCAGTATTCAAAATACCCACCAATGGCACTTGCCACAATTGCCTATATCTTCCACTCACACGAGCACTCAACTGCAGCTACTCGCACTCAAGCCTGCTTGCTCAAACCATTCACTTTCAATCAGCTGTTTAAAACACCACTCTTCTACGTTACAAATAACGTATCACTCACAATCCTGCACTTGAACAACATGTCATGGCTGATTTCACATTATAATTAACTTTAAAAACTGCCCCCTTGAGACATAACTTGCCTCAACTATTTGTACCACTTATTCACCATTATCACTTCCAACGGAAGACTACACTTATTCACATCACTTACCACATTTCCTCACAGCACCTCAGAAACTACTCATTATCAGTTATAGAGCAATAATCCACATCCAACAGCACCTGTCTATAGATGATGCCGAACCGGTTGTGAAACAAATGAATAGATGTGTTTGTGTAGAGCGAAGGAGACAATGCATCTGTGGCCATGCCTACAGTCCTTGAGATATTGGGAGTATAATTATCTGTCTGTAGTGTCCATGTTTTCATTGTGATGACAGATGGTTGGGTCTTGTATGTGGTGGTCCACTTGATGTGTCAGGGATCACAGACATTTTTACTGTCTTCACAAATTCCAAGAGGTCTTGGCTGTTTATCTATGCTGGGAGGGAATTCCATAGTTTTGCTGCCAGTGCAGAGAAGGCTGTTGGACTGGGACAGTCAGATGGGGTGCCAATTTAGAGCCACGGTTTCTGTTCTGGGAGAATGTTTGGAATTTAATTTGTATGAAAGATGGGCCCTAGCAAGGTTGCTGAGGACAATACAGAGTGTATCTCACTATGGGTAACGAGTGAATTGCATGGAGGGTTGACGAAAGAGCAGGGTCTCCACAGACAGTTCATTTACGCAATTAAATGAGGATGTCCCCAAGCTGCTGATGATCTGAATCTTCTGTAGGAAACTTGGACGAATGAAAAGGCATCAGCGATCTGCATGGTAGAGAATTTACTTCTTATGCCCTGATCATATTGTGATCATGGAGAGTGACAAAAACCTATCCTACAGCTCTCTTCAGAAGGTCTAGGTGAATTTTGTATTGGAAGCGGGAAACTGCCGTTTCCTGGATACTCTTCCATGCATGATGCACAGGAAAAGTGTAAACAGCCAATAGAATTCTGTGGTGATCCATTTGCTGCCTCGAGATTGCATGCCTGTTCATCTAGTCATGAACAATCTGACGGGATGACCAGGCAGGGGCCAGGGCTATTATGAATGGGCTCCCAAAAACAAATCAGAAGGGTGAAACAACTGAAAGGCCTGCTTTTTCAGCACATAGGATTTGCTGCCATCACCAATCAAAGCATGTCTCGGTTGTCACATCCCTCCGATAGGCCACTGTGAACCCTTTCACAATAACAATGGGAAGCACATGATTTCCATAATTGTTTTGCAGTGCATGGTAACATTGCTCAGAAGAGAGAATAATTAAGATAAGGACAAACAGTTCATGGAAAGTTAGAAACATGAGAATGAAGACAATGCTGCTCAGAAGGTGTGTGACTGACTGCCCTTGATTATGATCTTCTTACCTTCCTTCCTCTGCATGCTTTCTATTTCCAGGTATAGCCTCCTCTTAGTCTCATGATTGTCTGCCTTAGTCTGTGATTGTAATTCTGCAAAAGGCTGACACCTCATTTCATAACTCACAGCAGAGGGGTGTGGAATTCCTATAGCCCGAAGCCCAGAACATATTGTTTAGGGTCAAGGACAACAAGTTTTCAAGTTTATTTTGTTCTTAGGACAAGAAAGCCCAACCCCCGTCCCCGCAACACAAACCCTTTGGCTGCCAAATTACAGTACCACATTATGGAGCAGCGATAGGAATGGTCTGTAGTTGAGGAAATATTTGTGTCCATATGTTAATGCTGTTCTAACTTGTACTTATGGTTCATTAGTGCAAAGCCTTTATTATTAGGGTGAGCGTTCAAAATAAATGTTGTAAGCTCGGACTGTACTACTGACAGTGGTTCCAGAAAAAAAATGTGCATACACATTTGGAAAGTTTAACAATGTGAGGCTATGTATAATGCTCACAGAATGCGCTCTAATTATATGCAAATATTAGCAGAAGCTTGAAAGCAAGATTGACAATTCTTTGCATTCAAAATAAAATGTTCACAAAAAAAATGCAACTAGGAAATAAACGTGTTGTTAAACTACTGCGAAATTTTAGGTAACATTTCTTTGAAGCATCATTCAATAGAATGTGTAGATGTAAGCTAGTATTTCCCGAAAATATTCATAATGGAATGTCGGTGCAAGCAGTTTCAACAAGATTATGGGAAACATGAAAATAAAAATGCATTGGCAAAGCCAATAGGTCGACACTGGTGGTCTGGTTTGGGTTGTTGTCAATGCGTGTCTTGTTGTGACATGGTTTTCTTAAAAATTATTGTTGTGGGAGCTGCTGGGACCTCACTATTGTAACAAACAGACAAAAAGCAAAAATATTTTTGGTCTCTGTTAGACCTGGCATCCTTGGCGTGGTTTCCCCTCTTTTTGCCTATACCTCCTGTATTTTTTATGTTATGTGGGACTTCGTTTTTGCTGGTTTATGTACTCTGGACATTTTACCACTGCTGATCAGTGCTAAAGTGCAAGGGCTCCCTGTGTAAATTGTGATTCTGATTGGTTCTCCATGATTGGCATATCTGATTTACTAATAAGTCCCTTGTAAACTGCACCGTTTGCCCAGGGCCTGTAAATCAAATGCTACTAGTGTGCCTACAGCACGGGTTGTGCCGCCCACATGTGAGCCCTGTAAACCTGTCTCAGGCCTGCCATTGCAGTGTCTGTGAGTGCAGTTTTAAACTGCCATGTCCATGTGGAAGAGGTGTGGTGCAGCGGCCAGGGCAGCTGACTTCGGAGCACAGGGCTCACGGTTCGATCCCCGGCTCCGGCGGCAGCTCAGCACCTTGCGACTCTGGGCAATAGCTCACTTAATTTCCACGGCGGCCCCCAGCGCCTTGAGACCCGTAAGGGTGAGTAGTTCGCGCTTTACAAATACGGATTTACCTGGCAAGTGCAACCACTTGCCAGGCCCAAACCATCCCTTTTACTACATGCAAGGCACCCCTAAGGTAGGCCCAAGGTACCCCAATGGGCAGGGTGCAGTGCATGTGAAAGGTAAGACATGAATTGGTGTGTTTTACATGTCATGATAGTGAAATACAAAATTGGCAGTATTTCACTATTGCAAGGACTAGCTCCCCCATAGGCTATCAATGGAGCTGCCTTGTAACATTGTACAAGTGTAACTCTCAATTGGAAACATCTAGAGATTTTAAGTTTAGGCTCTCTGAGCTTAGAATTAAAAAACATATTTTAGTGAAGGTGGTTTTTAAATTGTGTTTGTGCAAATGCCACTTTGAGATTGTGGGCATTTTCTTGTTTAACCATCCTGTGACTCTGGCTGCCTTTGGAATCGTCTGGTTTAGACTGACTCTCTAGCCAGTCACTCAAAGGGAGTTGAGGTGTGCCCTACATATCCTGAGGGCCCCATCACTAGGCTGATGGGCCCTCCTGAGCTCGAGTGGTGGGAGGAGTTGTCACTGAAACCTTAATATGGCTGTACTTGGCCGCTCATAATGCTGTCTCCTGCCCCCTGAAGAACTTGTGCACTACAATGACTATCCTTTGAAGAATGCCTACTTCAAAGGCCAAAAGGGGTATAAGTATAGGGCCTAAATCCCCAGACTTTTACAACACTTCTGGATCAAAAGGAGAGATACTCTGCCAAGGAGAAGAGCTGCAAGGAAGAATAGTACTGCCCCTTTGCTGTGTGTTGAGTTGCTGGGTTGGCCTGCAGTGGCTCCTTCTGCTTTGGAGAGGAAAAGGACTGGACTTTGATGTGTATACCACTTGTGAAGTTGCTCCAAGAGCTTTTGTGCTTGCCTCCCGTTAAAAAGTCTGAGCCATCAAAGACATCACCTGCAGTATCCCTGAACTCCACTGCTGGGAGTTTTGACCTGCCAAGTGGTGCCAATTCCAGTTATAGGCTCTTGGGGGTAGTTCCTGCGGCAAAAGGCTAAAAGGGGGGGGGGGGTGGGGAGTGGACGCTTCGCATTTCCAGCGACTGTTTTTCCGACAGCACCACCATGAGGGAAAATGTTCCACGCACCGCTGCTGTGAAGCCGAAGAAATCGATGCAGCGTCTGCCCTGGTTCACAGAAGCCGCTGCAGCCGGAGTTCAGCGCACCGTGTTACCGAAGTCCGAAATCCCCACACCTACTCCGACACAGGCCCTGCTGTGCAGCTGAAAGAATTGACGCATCGTAGGGCAGCGGCTGAAGAAAAGACTCATCGGCTGTTTACCGCCGCCACATTGACCTCCAGAGCATCCCGGTTTCCTTGCATCGTACCAGTGCACCAAGTTTCAAAACGCATCGCCTGCACACCAGAACAGTCTTGAATTTTGATGCATCGCTTTCCCCTTACAGTCTGGATTTGACGCAACACTTTTCCTGCTTGCAGCAAAACTGATGTATTGACTCCCCAGTGACTCAGGAATTGACGCATCGCTGTGTTTTACAAAACTTCACTCCTCTGCGGCTGTTGGATTTTGACGCATATCTGGTACTTTGTGTAAAATCACAGCATTCATTAAGTTTTATGGACAACAGAATTGCTTGAATCCTTTAAAAAGTCAAATTTTGAGTCCAAAATGTTGGGTTTTTGTTGTTTTGGTCTTGTTTGGTTTAGATAAAGATACTTTATTTTTCTAAACTTGTGAGGTGTCCGTGTGTAGTGTTTTCACTGTTAGTGAGTGTGTTATGTACAAATACTTTACACATTGCCTCTGAGATAGGCTTGACTGCTCGTGCCAAGCTACTAAGGGTGTGAGCAGGGGTTATCTTGGGTAGGTAACTCACTTACTCTGACTAGAAGGAGGGGTCCCTACTTGGACAGGATACATACCCCTGCCAAGTAGAGACCCATTTATAACAGTCTCAAAATGCACACATTATCATAGTTGTTCCTGACACTGAACAAAACTACTTTGTGTGCTGATATGCTCTTTGTGAAAGAGCAGAATGCGATCATTCATAATGAAGCCAGTTGATGGAGAGAGATCGAATTTTAATAAAAATAAAAGATCATGGTTAACGCCAGACCTAATTAGGGGCCCAATTCTTAAAGAAAGTCAGAAAAGTGCACCCATGGTATGTGTTTGCATTAGTGCAGATTTACGTATTTCATGAATTCACAAGAATTTAGATAAGTAGACCAGGAAATCGTACTCCTAGAAAATATTTGTGAACTGTATTTTAGCACAAGCAAATATCCATGTGTAGATTTGCTCATGTGAAAATATGTTGAGCGTTTACAAATTCACTTTCTCTCCAACCATTTTTTTCCCCAACCCTGAAAGAAGTTTTGCTCCTGACCCTCATCAGGAGTACATTTCCAACCTCTCTCGGTATGGGAAAAGACTAGAGAAGAACTGGTGAAAATCCATAGAACATGCAAGTAAGTAGGTTTGCACAGACTTAAAAGGACATTCCAACCCTGGAACAATTGCTTACTGCTACCGCCAGCCCGAGTATGTAGATCTGTAAAAAGGTGGAAAAATAAGGAAATTGCTAGCATTCAAGCTTTACTATGGTATTAGCCCTGGCATAATAAGGGAGGCTATTATCAGAGCTCTTAAATAATGAGATTGCTGCCATAATGTGTGGCCGCACTACATGGCACCAAAGGGACACGTAGATTTATAAAGCAACCTGTCCCATCGACAAGTAGATTTTTTTTTTATTCCACACCCGGCAGCATCTACTGCTTTAAAACCCCATCCTTGCAACATAACATTATGTAATCTCCCCTAGCCTCACTCACCAACCATTGACCTGAAACCACATAGCCCTTATTATTGATCACACCTAACTGGTATTAATATATCAGAAAGTAACTGGAGTAAATGCATGCAATGATTTTTCCTTGCAAGCCCATGACAAGTTCAAGTTTATTTTCATGATTTGGAACTCTAAAGAGGTACACAAAAGAATATCAAATACACAGAACAATTTCAATTATAGTGAAAGATAAAACATCAATATCTTCAGAGAAGCTATAAATTCTATAAGTCATAAGAGACTAACATCTTAAAACTTAGTTAGTGCTAAAATATCAATATATGGTTAAAAAAAAGTTTCTTAAAGCTAAAAATGCAACAGCAGAACATTTCATGGGGGGGGGGGGTTAAACATTGTAAAACCTCAGAGGAAGATCGCACCAGAAATTTCTGAAATAAAGGTCTTGGCATTTTACGGCGGTGCAAATGCACATGACCAATCGCCAAAACAAACATTTAACCACTGGATTAAACCACTAACCATGGGTTCCACAATAGGGTACGACTCGCAGTACAGCGCTTTAACGCCTTGTCAGGGGTAAAAGCGATATATAAATGCAATTACAATACTTGTGTTTAATGAGACCATATATCTCTTACAAATACTTTGTATTCTATCACATAAGTGACTGTCTTTCCATAAGCTACCTCTGAAAGTTAGATAAAGCTGTGGTGGAGTCATTTATATATCAAATCAATGCCCTTGTGGCATGTGCTAAACCTGCAGTAATTTTTGGCTTATCTGCAGACAGCACTTTGCGTGCTGAGCCATAAAAGCCCATGTTTATTAGGGAGAAAAGTAAAACTACAATTCCCAGAAGGCACTGTTCAGCAAGCACTTCGCCTACAGAAAATTAACAGATTATACAAGTCAGCTATCAAAAAAGCAAAGATAAGATACTATTCAGACAGAATTCAAAATACTAAATGTGCAAATAAAGAATTCCATAAAATACTCAATGAATTTCGTAAACCAAATTGCCTAGGAGCTCATCCCATTACTCAAGATTTCACAGACAAACCGCCAAATCAGTACACGGCCAAAGCAGACATGTTAGATTCATACTTAAAGCAAAGCACCAGCACTGACCCTTGTACAAAACAACAATCCAAGAATACTCTAACCCAGCCTCTAGGTTCCTTCCACACATTTTAACACGATGAATTTATGGACATGGTCAAAGCAAGCAGGCCTGTCAGAAGCCCTTCTGACCCGTGTCCACAGCACACCTTCAAGAAAATTCTTCTAACAACCTCTGCTGCCACTCCAGTAAGAAGAATCATCAACTCCTTAACTATTGGAATATTTCCAGAAGAACTCAAAAAGTCATACATATGCCCATTACTGAAGAAAACAAGCTTGGACCCGCTGAACCCTGACAACTACAGACCGATTACAAATGGACCTTTCCTGGGCAAAATGATAGAAAGAGCAACGTTCGCCCAGATGTCACAATTCATTGAAGAGAATGCCATACTGTAAGACTTCCAAACTGATTCCGTCCAGGAAGAGGCACATAATCTTCCGGTCATCCCAGATGGCTAGGAGGGCAGAACACAGTTGACCGCAACTGGGTTGCTGCGGCGCTACGTCTCTTGGACCACTCGGCTGCCTTTTAAACGGTTGACCATGACACTGATACAAAGACTCTACGAAGCTGGCATAGAGGGGACTGCTCTAGACTGGATCGCATCCTACCTTTGCAACAGAACTAATGTCATCCATACCCAACTTTTCTCGTCGAAACCGTACTCCACAAAAGCAGGGGATCCCTCAAGGCTCTATCATCTCGCCCATGCTTTTCAACATCTACATGACGTCATTACCACCTTGGTCTGTCCAAACATAAGATCCACAGATAACCGCCTTATCTTCAGAAAACTACTCAAAGATTGGCTCTCCACCCCCACATAAGCACCATGCGCAAACAGAAATATACAACATATCCCTCTGTATATAAGCATTCATTTGCACTATAAATATGTACCTATGTGTGTATTGCTTTGTATAAACATGTAGAATAATTATGTTTAAAAAAATAGATTGGTTCTGCAAAACAAATGTACATATTGCTGATAGTTACATTATTCTATGTCTTTAACATGTATATAAGTGACTGCATAAATAAGTACATCTTTTCTCATAACTATCTACAATTGCTTGACTATTGAATTACAAAAAATAATTAAAATTCCTTTTAAGTACAATAACACTTGAAAGGCGGAGATTATTTAATGCATCTTTATTCTACATAAACGTTCTTTATGCATCTATATACCTTCCATGTACTTATGGCTGTATATATTTATTACTTTTCTTATAATTCAGCATATCCAATGCACTACCCTACTTCTCACCTTCAAAGTCATCGAGAAGACCGTCAACAGACAACTGGCCGCCTTCATCGAGACGAATGGATCCCTCGACCACTCACAGTCCGGCTTCCGGGCCAACCACAGCACCGAGACCGCCCTCATCGCAGCCACCGACGACATCAGAGCCCTGCTCGACAACGGGGAAACAGCGGCCCTCATCCTCCTGGACCTCTCCGCAGCGTTCGACACAGTCTGCCACTGCACCCTAGTGCAACGCCTGAACAACGTCGGAATCCAAGAGAAGGCACTGGAGTGGATCATCTCCTTCCTCGCCGGAAGAACCCAGAGAGTCCGCCTCCCCCGTTCAGTTCCGAGGCCACCGAAGTCATCTGCGGCGTACCACAAGGATCATCACTCAGCCCCACCCTCTTCAACGTCTACATGAGCCCCTCGCAGCCATCGCACGCCAACACAACCTCAACATCATCTCCTACGCCGACACCCAGCTGATCCTCTCCCTCACCAACGACCCCACAACCGCCAAAACCAACCTACATGAAGGGATGAAGGACGTAGCCGAGTGGATGAGGAACAGCCGCCTGAAACTGAACTCAGATAAGACGGAAGTCCTCATCCTAGGATCATCACCCTCCGCCTGGGACGACTCCTGGTGGCCCCCTGCCCTGGGCAACGCACCCAAACCAACGGACCACGCACGCAACCTGGGCTTCATCCTGGACTCCTCCCTCTCAATGACCAGACAAGTCAACGCCGTCTCCTCGTCTTGCTTCAACATCCTACGCATGCTGCGGAAGATCTTCCGGTGGATCCCCACCGAAACCAGGAAGACGGTCACCCAGGCCCTCGTCACCAGCCGACTGGACTACGGCAACTCCCTCTACGCCGGAACCACAGCCAAACTTCAGAAAAGACTCCAACGCATCCAGAACGCCTCAGCTCGACTCATCCTGGACATCCCCCGACACAGCCACATCGCCGGACACCTGAGAGACCTGCACTGGCTCCCCGTCAGCAAGAGAATCACGTTCCGACTCCTCACCCACACAAAGCTCTCCACAACCAAGGCCCCAGATACCTCAACGACCGTCTAACCTTCTACACTCCCACCCGCCAGCTACGATCGACCAACCACGCCCTCGCCGCCGTCCCCGCATCCGAAGAGCCACAACGGGAGGAAGATCCTTCTCCTACCTGGCTGCCAAGACGTGGAACTCCCTACCCACCCACCTCCGCCTGACCCAAGACCACCTCTCCTTCAGGAAGCAACTCAAGACGTGGCTGTTCGAACAGTAGCGGACCCCCCTCCCCCTAGCGCCTTGAGACCCTCCGGGTGAGTAGCGCGCTATACAAATGCTTGATTGATTGATTGATACATCCTCTACCTCCACTCTCTCATTCATCCCAAACCCCATACCACTACTATGATCCACAAAATAACACTTTCCACTCTTCCCTACTCTACCTCTCCTTGCATCGTCTTATACCTCTTCTACTATTCAGACCACCCAAAACAAGCCTTTCTAAACCCTTCCCTTTGACTCTTCCCCCCTCCACATTCCTTTTACTCATCCCAAGCCTCCTCCTACTGCTATGGCCCCCAAAACAAACAAACCCCCCAAAAATATGTCTAAATCCTTCCCTCTTCTATCCCTCCACTATCC
The DNA here is from genome assembly GCA_963921515.1 of Calotriton arnoldi. Classification (NCBI taxonomy): domain Eukaryota; kingdom Metazoa; phylum Chordata; class Amphibia; order Caudata; family Salamandridae; genus Calotriton; species Calotriton arnoldi. The sequence goes on from CAWUFW010000652.1 coordinate 543,894, forward strand.
TTTCAATCCAAATAACAGACTAACATGTCCACCTCTCAAATGACTTTCATAGTTCACTATACTATTTCACCACTAATGGGTTCCGGAGCAGCGTGCTACTTGCCTAAAAAGAGCTTCAACAACCCATCAGGGGTAGCAAGCGCTATATAAATGCAAACCGTTTTCCCTCTTTATCCCTTCACTATCCTTCGGAATCCAAATAACTGACTAACATATCCAACACTCAAATTACTTTCATATTTTACTATACTATTTCACCACTAATCCTTTATGGGTTCTGGCGTAGCGTGCTACCCGCCGAAAAAGTGCTTTGACGCGCTATATAAATGCAATTACAATACATAAGCCAACTATGCAGCACTTTGGAAACAAGTCAAGATCATCTCTGACATGCAAGCAGACCTGGCGCAGAGTGCAATACATGAAATCATTACTACTGCCCAGACGGAGGAATAATATGCCAGGATCGTTTGTAAAATACTAGCATGGGTGGATAAGCTGATGGGTGTAGAATTGTTATCTCCCAACATACACGAGTACTCAATCACAAGTAGCATACATATAGACTAAACACACAGACAATTAAAGTACACTTAATACACATTCTTGTCCCCAAAAATGCACTAATAAAAACACCGTTTAAAAAAACAAAATAGTTTTTTTTTAAATCACTTCACACCACTCAAACCTTTCAACACACAGTTAAAACGTCCCCCCTTTTAAGTCTTTCGCCGACAGTAGCTCATCTAAATTCAGAGGGTTCACAAAACTGTTAAAGTCTGGGTGCCAGTTTTTTTCCTAAACATCTGCCTTCCACAGCACAAGACCACACAACCCGAACCTTAACATGGCCTGCACATGTAGCTAACGCATATGGGTTGAACATTTCACCCAAGCTTGCTTTTAAGTGTAACTTCTCACACCTCTCGAGAGGAAGATCAATAAAGTAATTCAAAGGTCATCCTTCCAGAAAATATCCACATTACGGATAAAGTCTGCCTCCCCCAACCCGAACCCCTTTGATCACGAGGCTATAAATAATAAATGTAAAATAATTAACGGCACTTTACAAACTACTGAAAACGCGGAGTCCATAAACACTATTGAAAATAGACAAAAGATCGTAAACTATAGTCCTACCAAATAAGAACACGTAAACATATAGGTTAAGTAAATGATAATTTGTTTTCTTTGTTACATGCCACATACAACCGCGGAGATACGTTACACCATCCAGTACTTTCTTACAAGGTCGGCCCCAAAAATAGATTTCCCATAAATACACAGGGCAGCTACGAGACACGCGACCATTCTGAGAGGAGGGGGATGCTCCCGAGAGGTGGGCCAAAAAGCACACACTCGGTCACAATATACCCAAACAGGGTCAGCGCAGGCACACATTGGAATGTACACAACAGCAAATTCACAAAACATCCACAAAGGCTTATTTGAGATGCTACTAAGCACGCAGTCCACATCTGACGGTGCAAGCTTTATAATGTATCATTACCCAGGCGCGCTGATACACCCCCCAAAAAAAAAACATAACACATGGCACCCCAGATCTACCCAAATGGATACTTAAGAAACCGCAATTCGCTTTCTCCAGTGAACGTGATGCAGACGTTGCTATGGTAAAGGTAATGTACCCTTGAAAACAGCGCGCCACAGAAAATCCGTTTCTGCCCCTATAGAGAGAGAGATTAGGCGCCATCAATGGGCCTCAGATACATCTTCATAATTCGCCGTGCAGAGGCTCAGAGCGGCCTGCTCGGGTCTCACACTAAGATCCCGGCCGTGTACATAGAGCTGAGCTCTGCTCCCCGCCCCGTCGCCCAACCCGGGTCCACTTACTCCGGAGGGAAGAGCCGCAACTCCTCGATCTGTCCCAGGAACCCAAAGAGGGTCAGCATCTGCTCGGAGCTGGCGCTGGGGGACACATTGGTCACCTGGATCACGTCGGAACTCATGGCGCGTCTCCTGCTTTAACACATCAAATACAAAAGAGCGATTAGTAGCGGGCGCAGCTGCTGCTGCCGCCGCGTAGAGTCTGCGCCGAGGCCTCGGCCGAAGACCGTCACTGAGGACACCAGAGCCCCGCCGCCATCAGCCAACGAACAAGCACCAGCCTCGCTGCACAGCGCCTCGATCCCACAATCCCCTGCGCGCGCGCGCGTGCGCACTTTCGATGCTCGAAGACACGCTGCGTCTGCAGCTAGTCTTTGGGTTCAGTCGGGGAGCAGAGACGGGGGAGGGGAAGAAGCAATAGAGAGACAGACAGATATCATGGGCAGCGAGAGTGAGATAATAGAGGTGAGCGAGCCTGGTCTACAAAATAAACAAGGAAAGCAGAAGATAGGACCTGGGTTGGCACTAAGAGCCCTTGCTTAAGCCAAACCCCATAAATATTTGGAGGGTAAATCGTGTACCAAACATGTAAAATATGATGAAATCTCTTGAAAATTCAAAAACGTGTATTTCTATAACTTGTGGAAACTTTGCCATTAATACGTCACATTATATCACTGCACTTTGCTGTACTTATTAAAAATGATAATTATTTACACATCTACTGAGAACCATTTATGCCCCCGCCCTGACAATGCCGTTACTGCTATAAGAGGCAAGCCAGTTATGTGTGTTGTGTTTCAGGAAGTGGGTCAGCCCATGTCCCTTTCCCCTGCAGGGGTTCTGTGGGTAAACCCCTCCCCCTTCAGTCCCAATAGTCAGAACCCTGATGTAGGGACAGGGGTATATAATAAACGGGCTTGAGGGCGTTGCTAGTAGATGTAGGAAGCTGGCTCTGTATATACTATACCATAGTGAGGTATAGTGTGCACAGAGTTCAGTGGAACCCCAAAGGTAGTGATCCAGCGCAACCCCTAAATTCCTGAGCCAGGGACCAAAGAAAATCTCGTCATGCATAAATGGTTCTATCAAACAACGGGGCCCATCACACATTACCCATAAATGATCCCTGAGGACTGGCGCTGGATTTTGGGGGGTTAAATTTGTCAGTTTTATTAAATTCTATTCTTCACATTAATGACATTTGTATCTATTTCTAACTATTAGTAAATTCAACTTCTTCTTGTCGATGGACCATTAGTTGAAGAGTTGATGGTGACTATGATTAACTAAACAGTTTAACATTTAACTAAATAACCACAAAGTCATTTCTTCAGTTAATGATTTTTATCTTATTATTGCTCGTGATTGGAATATCAGTGCACATACAAGATTACATATAAGAGAACAAATTATCAAGCAATGTAATCAAAATGAATCATTTGCATCGATATCAAAGCATGCAAGGAATGGGGAAAGAAGGTACAGCATAAATTCTTGCAGAAAATATATTTTGCAAATTTAAGCAATCAAGGAGAGCAATACCCACCAAAGAAATAGGAAACCACTTCCTTGGCCGAGGTTGTGGCAAGAGGTCCCCAGAGATCGGCTCGGAGGACAAAGTCATAAATCATACAAGGGTCGCCTCATTCAGTTCTCCCCACAAATCCATCCTATAACGGTTCTAACAAAGGAAGGATTTAAGACCATTACATTCATATACTACTAGCATTCATAGTTATACAATTTGGTTACAGTATTCATTATGATATCCGCTTTCCCATTCGCATTGCACGCAGTGATGGCTGTTCCCACAGTCGCTGTCGCATCTTGGCACATAAACAATAAGACACAGGTCAACATGGCCTTCACACGGATTGCATCATCTGGTACACTCAGCAGTCTGCGAGCAGGCAACCCCTCCCGGCACATGCGCACTCCGGACCGACCAGGCCAACCACATGCTGGCTTGAACGAGAGGCCATTTGCATGCAGGCCCAATCCCGTACTAAAATAAACAAACACAAAAGAATATTAATTCATGAAATAAAACCCATTATGTTTACCTCCCACCATACTAATGCCCTGTGTTAAATAAATCCTAGCAAAAGCTATTTATTTAAAGCAACCTTTTCATTATTTGTGCACAACATGCAAAATGTGCAATGTACAACACAGCATAAACATGTATCAATACGGTTTTTCAAAGCACAAACAGTTAATACGTACTCATGCCAACATGATTTAGTGTATTATGTAAATTGCGTTTGCCCCCTGTGTAGATGTGTGTATCCAGAGTTGATTAGTTCATGCAGTTAATACATTATTATGGAGTTACTTGATTTCATGAGGATGTATTTTACAAACCTCACTCCATCAATCCCCCCTTTGATGGTTTTACCATCATAAAATCCCAAAACATACGGTTTTTCAAGTTATATAGTTGTTATTTTGTCTTTTAACCCTTGCTCCTTACATTTTTCATACAATTTCTCTTTGAAATTTTCCATCTCTAATTCTTCTATCTCGCTTTCCCTTTCCTTATGTTCCTTACTCAATTTCCTTTCTTTCTTTTCTTTGCGACTCTTCTTCACGCAAGCATAGGTCATTCGTATCATGAGTACCATACTGACTACAAAAGCTACTGGTACTATTATTTTTGCAACTAAGGAACTACCTATAGAAGAAAACCATTTGCTTATAGTAGAGAAACTTTTACTTAGTCTCTCCCAAACACCGTCAACCTCCAGTTGGGTTACTTTTTTTATGCAAATCAGTAATATTCTGAATGTATCCTTCCAAATTCTTACTTTTGTCTGGAATGTAAGGCAACAATGTTGAACTTTCAGCATTCCACAGACTCCACCCTCTTTTGCCAATAATATATCAAGGGCAAGTCGATTTTGCATAACCATAGATCTCATGGCAATCATTTCAGTATTAATCATCAAGAATCCTCCAGCAGTATCCGTTGATAAACGATCAACCACTGTGGACAATTGTCGAGTTTTGTATGCATTCAGTGTAACTCCAACTCCAGGTATCAATGCTCCAAATATATCTCCTACAATTTCTGAAAAACTTTCTCTTTTTACACGGTTTAGTCTTTGCCTTACTTCATCGATTCCATTTGTACTTTTGTCTACGTGATAGACTTTTGGAAAGACAATCCCAAGGTAACATGTCCCATACCAGTGATCTGGCAGCCGATAATAGGCTTTCCTCCCACAGACATAATATATACCTGGCAAGACAGGGTCAGTTCCTCCCTTTAATCCCCAACCCCCAATAATTTTATAGGTATCTTCACATTCACTGGAACCGATGAAATAGGAATTATAATTAGTCTTCTCCCTACGTAAGCATAATTTTCCCTTCTGTGACCAATCCAAAGCCATTGCAGTATAAGTCTCGCTTTTGTCATAGTTGCCTTCTTTGAAAACCCAAGGTGGTGTTTTCAATTTCTCTTCAACAGCTTTTCTCTGAAACTTAGCCTTTCTTTCTTCTACCATCTCTAAAAATATTTTCTCTTCTTTTTCCAATCTACACGTTAAGTTATTTTTATTAGCATAAGCTATATCTAAAGGCTTTGTTGTCAGGAAAAAATCTCCCATGACATTTGCATGTGCTATCTTATTCAACTCAGGTACTACAGGAACTTTAGAAAAGATTGTATCTACATTTGAATAATAGCAATCTAATTTTCCTGTTCTATACAATAAACTTGATAAAACACTACACGTCGCACCATATGTCAAAGGAAGGTGATGATAGGTCACACCTTCTGAAACAGACAATGGTAACTGTATACATACGTAACAATCTCTCACTTCCATTGTTTCTACATATTTGTAGAGTAGTTTAATGAAAACATTTGAGGAAATATTAGTAACTGATCTATCATGATGCAAACTACTAGTGTCTATCTGTTTCATGTGAGCAATAGGAATTTGCTTACTGTCAGTGTCTACCCTTGGACCTGTCAAGTTATTAAGACGAGATGTATCTTCTTTAATCAAATGTAAAGGTATTATAATTGTTAATATTATCCAAAATACTATTAATATACAAAATAAGCATAAACAAACTTTATAACATCTACGCATAAAACTACATCTAGATCTTGTTTCCTGTGTATCTGCCATCTTAATACTAGTCCTTAGATAATTCTAAATGGATTTTCTAAATCTATCAAAAATATTCAAAAATAAAAATGTAGTGTGATCCCACACTTCAAAAGCTTTCTTCTTTACCCCTTCTTTTATTTTAACTAATCCAAATCTCCAGGACGCCTTCAGAAAATTTTCTTCAGTTGTTAGCGTGACACCTTAATTTGTTTACAGTCTCTTAAGGTGGATCTAAATCACTCTTTTCTTCATGCTTGCTGTCAGTGCTGTTTCTTTCTTTCTTTAGATCTTCTTCTTCAATCTCTTCCAACACTATGTAAATCCAGTCAGGTGACTTGAACTTTTTGTTTGGTTTTCTCACTCTCTTTGGTCGCAGCACTGATTCGTCATCTGACTCTCCTTGCTCTATTTCACCTGAAACTTCCTTTATCTGTTCTAACCTGCTCTCGGGTCTTCTTTTACCACTCTGTATTTCAGTCTTTTCACTCCACTTGGCCAATGATCATCTGTCTTTGCCCTTTTTGGTTGTATTTCTTCTTCTACCTTGTTCAATTTGTACTTTCGTTTCTTTGCACCTACTTTAAGTTTGCTTTCTTTTTCTTTTTCTTCTTCTGTGTTTATTTCACTTATTTCTCTTCCATCCTTTCCCTTTCTATCGGAAAGTTGTCTCTCTTCTCGTTCAACAGCATTTCTTCAGTCCCAGTAGCTGGTACCCACTTTACTTGACTTGGGCTAGGCAACTCTTCCTCAATCTGCTCTTCAGAGTCTCTCAGTTTCTGTTCACCAGTTTCAGAGTCTAATGCTCTAGCTTCAACAGTTTCTTGTGCTTCAGCCTCTGATTCAGAGCTTGTACTTGAGATCTCCAGATGCCGCTCTACTCGTGGTTCAAGTGGATTTGGGACTCGATAAGTGTGGCTGGCATAGATCCAATTCGGTAGACCAGCACACTTTACTGCTGTGGTCGTCACCAATATGACCTGGTAGGGTCCTTCCCAGCGGGGCTCTAGGCAAGTTTTTCTTCTATGCCTTTTCACCTGAACCCACTCACCAGGGCTTAGATCATGCGCTTGAGTCTGTTGTGTTGTGGTCGCGTCAGCTCCAACCTGATGAAACACAGAACGTACTACATCAGCCAATCCTTTGCAATAGTCAAGGATGAGATCATCAGATATATTTATTAATTTGTTCGCAGGTACAAATGCTTGTCTCATTGCTCTTCCCATTAATATTTCGTGAGGACTCAGTCCTGTCTTTTTGTCAGGAATGCTTCTGAGACTCATCAAAACTAGGGGTAAAGCGTCAGGCCAATTCAGTGCTGTGGATCTACACACTTTCCCTAACCTGCTCTTTATTGTGCCATTTATCTGCTCTACTATTCCAGAAGCCTCTGGATGATAAGCACACTGAAGTTTTGGTTGAATATTCAATGCTTCACAAATCACTTTGATTGTTTCACTAGCGAAATGTGTTCCTCTATCTGTTTCCATCGTAACTGGAAAACCATATCTAGGAATGTATTCCCTCAACAAAAGTTTTGCCACTGTTAGGCTGTCATTCCTCCTTGTTGGATACACTTCTACCCATCTAGAAAACAAACACACAATTACTAACACATATTTGAGCTTGTTAGAGGGAGGCAACTCAATAAAATCAAGCTGTAGTCTGGTAAAAGGACCACCTGCCCTCCCTATTGTTCCCATACTAACTATTGTTTTTCTTCCTGGGTTTTGCTGTTGGCATGTCAGGCATCTCTGACAAAGGCTCTCTGCAATAGTCCTGAACCTAGGATTAAACCATGTCTGTTGAAATGATCTGACCATGGCGTCTCGACCTATATGTGTCATTCCATGATACATCCTTGCCATATGAGAAAGTAAACTATTTGGCATGACTGGTCTTCCATCAGTGTATACCCATACATCGTCATCTTCTCGTCTTCTACATCCTACTTTTTCCCATTCCTGTCTCTCTTCATCATCTACCTCTTCCTGCAATTGTCTCACTTCATCCCAGGTTTCAATAGTGTTAGTAAACATAAGTTGACAAACTGTATATTCTTTTGCTTTTCCCCGATTTATGGAAGTCTCATTCTTTGCACAATATTGTGCCACTTGGTCAGCAAATCTGTTGCCTTGAGTCACATAATCATCTCCTGACTTATGTGCGGCACATTTGACCACTGCAATTCGTTTTGGCAATTGTAATGCTTCCAGTAATTCTTTTACAAATTGACTATTCCTGATGGGGGACCCCGAAGAGGTCAGGAATCCCCTCTGCATCCATAGTTCTCCAAAATCATGCACAATGCCAAAGCCATATTGACTATCAGTAATTATGGTCACTTTCTGACGTTTTCCCAATTTACAGGCATGAATTAGAGCTATTAATTCAGCCACTTGTTCAGACTTTATCCCTTTTAGACAGGATGCTTCCAGGATTTCTGCTACAGTACAGACAGCATAAGCAGAACTCAACACACCTCTTTTAGTTCGCAAACAAGAACCATCAACAAACATCACACGATCTGATTCCTCAAGAGGAACGTCCTTGATGTCAGGACGGGGCTTAGTACAGAATTCAGTCACATCCAAACAATCATGTTCAGCTTCATCCTTTACTTCTTCATCCCACACATCTGGCAATAGAGTCGAAGGATTCACATTTGTACATCTCACTATTGTCACATTTTCTGCTCCCAGAATCACTCTCTCATACCTTAATCAGCCGACTATAGATGAGGTGCTGAGTCCGTGTCCTTGTTAAAAGGATCTCAACTGAATGTGGCACATACACTCTCACGGGATGACCCATTATGATCCCTTCACTCTGTTCCAGACTCACACAAGTAGCAGCTACTTCTTTCAAACATCCAGGCAATGCGGCAGCCACTGAATCTAAAGTAGCTGAAAAGTATGCCACAGGTCGTCTTGACATTCCATGCTTTTGAGTTAAAACTGCAAGTGCACATCCATCTCTTTCACTGCAATATAATGCAAAATCCTTTGAATAATCAGGCATTCCCAATGCCGGAGCCTTACACAGACTATCTTTCAGTTTAACAAAAGCATCCATACTTTCTTCATCCAATTTAACTGGATCTTTCACATCATTCCTCGTCAACCTCTGTAGAGGTTTTGCCATCAGTGAAAATCCACTGATCCACTGTCTGCAATATCCAACCACTCCCAAAAACATTCGCACTTCCCTTTGTGTCGTTGGAGGCTTCATGTCCTTAATCACTCGAATACGCTCTGATGTTACCTTTGTGACTCCCTTCTCTATCTTATGACCTAAGTATTGGACTTCTTGTTGGCAGAATTGCAATTTCGCAGGGGACACTTTATGTCCGCCTTCTGCCAAATGGTTCAGTAAAGCGACTGTGTCTGCAACACAGGCTTCTCGGGTTTTTGATGCCATCAGTAGGTCATCAATGTACTGAACCAAAACAGATTCTTCAGACATTCTCAAATCTTCCGACACTTTTTCAATATCTGATTAAAAATTGAAGGACTCTCAGTATAGCCTTGAGGAACTCAGCACCATGCCAAAACACGATCTCCAAACCGAAAAGCGAACAAATACTGGCTATCTGGGTGCAAAGGAATCGAAAAGAATGCATGACACAAATCTATCACAGTATACCACTCCGCATCATGTGGGATTTGGTATAAAATCACTGCTGGGTTTGGCACAACTGGACAACAAGGCACAACAATTTTGTTTATCTTTCTCAAATCTTGTACTTTTCTATAGGTTCCATTTGGCTTTTTCAATCCCATAATAGGCGAATTACAAGGACTACTCATTATTTCTTTTAAAATTCCTTGTTCAATCATTTGATCACTCACAGGAGTTATTCCTGCTATAACTTCTGGCTTCATTTTATACGGTGGTGTATTTGGATAGTCAATACGATCTTTCACTGTAATTCTAATCGGATCCACTTTCTTCATCAGTCCAATCTCCTGTCCTGTGAAATCCCATACCTCGGAATTCACTACCTTTATCAATTCTTCAGGCACACTTTTGTCTGTAAGAAGTGAAAATAATTCATTCACTTTGGTTCCTTGCTTTGCTAGCACCATTTTAAATGCAACATCCTCATCAGGTGTCTGAAATGCAATACTATCCGGTGTGCAGTAAATTGTGCAATTCATTTTGCCCAGCAAATCCCTTCCTAACAAATTCACTGGACTCGAGTCACACACTACAAACTGATGCATGTCTTTAAAGGGACCAATATGCACTTCAATTGGTTTAGTAACTGGAGTATTTATCTGTTTATTTGAGACTCCTACTACCTGGATAGTTTCTCCCGAGAGGGGTAGGTTTGGAATTTCTGCTGCTCTCACAGTAGAACGGGTAGCACCAGTGTCCACAAGAAAGGTGATATCATTACCTTCCACTTTTCCATCCACAAATGTACCTGACTGATCTACCTCTAGAGTAGCGCCAAGCACTCACTCTTCCTCCCCCCTCAGGCACCGTCATTGATTCGATTCAACATCACTTCCATCACATTGCATCCAAAATTGGGGAATCACATTTGTGTTAGTATTTTTACCAACCTGGTCTCCTCCGTTAAACCCTGTATCTGCACTGTATCTTTGAGCATTTACACTATGTGATAACGGTGGTTGCGGGACCTGATATTGAGTAGTAACTACCTGTTGTTGCGGTGTCTGTTGCACAACTATCTCACTCTGCACCTGTGGGGTTAAAAGTTGATTTCCTCCATTAGTCCTCTGCACTGCTCTACACTCATTCTTCCAGTGTCCATACTTTCCGCACCCATGACAAGGAAATTTCTTTTTTGCCTCTTCTCTGCTCATTTGTCCTCTACCTCTACCTCCACTGGGTTTCTGAGCATTCTGACTAACTCCTCCCATTTGGTTTATAACCTGAGAATTCAGCTGACTTTCTTGCTGCTCTGCTACCTTCACTTGTGCCCACATCACCTTTCTTTTAACTTGCGATGACAAGACTCAATGTTGTCACTACAATACTTCGCATACCTCAAGATTTCGTCTATCGTTTTGGCTTGCCAACACAACATATGCTGCTGTATCATCTGGCTAATCTCAGGTTTTAATCCATACACAAACCTATACACAAAATGACCCATATCTTTATCTCCAATATTCTCAAACCCACTATACTGCTTAAAAACTTGCAATAACCTCTCATAATAGGCATGAACAGATTCATTCGGTTCTTGGGTTGTTCTATCAATTTTTACCCAATCAGTTTCCTTAGGGGAAATTTTGCTTTTCAAGAAAGTAATCACTTGATGATACTTTTTCATCACTTCATCCGAAGGTGCTCCTGTTTTGGCATCCCTAGGATATTCATCCTTTGGCCAATTAACTGTAATCTTACATTCAGTCCATAGATCTGCAGGGACAACAATTTCAAATAATCCATCTAAATCTTTCAACAATACTTTCGATACTTTCACGAATCTCTCAACTTGTTTGTACCACTCCACAGGCTTTTCTCTCAATCTAGGAAACTCATTGGTGAAAGACAATATATCCTGTCTAGTCCACGGAACATGCACATAACCTCCTCCTGGAACTTCTCTCATGGGACATTCCAGAGCTACATTTTCTACCTCTCTCACTGGACGCAAATGTATTTCTTTAGCAGTCAATTCTTCCTTCTTCCTCATCCATCTACCCTTCCATCTTTCTACATCTCCCCATTTTCTCAAAACAACCATTAACTCTTTTATCTGCAATCGTCTACCAGACGTATTCATATTTTCTATATCCTTTTCAGTAAAATCCACTCTATATGTCTTCTGCAACACCTTTGATCTTCCTATGTCCACTCCCAACTCTTCTGCAGCTTCCCCTAACCTCTCATGTAGATTTTTCGCTTTCCAAGTAATACTCTTACACAGATACATCAATTCATCATCCTGATACGTCTTTAGCCTGTCTGGACTTATGGTCCCAATAATCATTTCTTCCAGATCTACTTTCAACTTACATACATCTATAGGTTGCGGCTGTGTTTTTCTCCTTTGTATCCCTTTTACCCAATCATCTAATTCTTCAGTAGTTGGACCTATTGGAACTTCGCTTCTGGGAATCTCATCCAATTCTATCCTTTTGGGCTGTAACTGCATTATTTCCTAGGCGTTTCAATTATTGTTAAATTAGTCGGAGGTGTTGATCTAGTAACTATATTTGGCTGTTCACTTGGGACACTTACAGCACTAATTCTACTATTAGCTGATGTTATAGCGGAATTTAATGGGACAGTTAAAGAAGGTTCATGGATAAGTCTATTTTCAAATACAGGTATTGCTGGACCTATAGTCACTGGCACAGTTTTTGCATCTATTTTCATGTTCATCTGATTCAATTTTTCAACTAATTCTTTAGTTTGTATGGCAAATTCTACTTCTCCTTCCTGCTCTACTTCGCTTTCAATTGGAACAGGTGTTGTTTGAGGTGTCATTGGGGTTTCCATTGACGGTGCATTTGGTGTCACCATCGCTGAATTCTCCTGATACGGTGGTGGTCGTTTAACTAATATATCATCCAGCAGCTCATCATCAGATTCATTCGGGTTGTACCCATAACCAAATTGCTCTAAATGTCTCTTTTTCTCTTTGCACTTGGTTCCTGCAGTCTCTCCTACCATTAAAACTGGATACAGTCCTTCAGTAATCTCTCCATTTCTCCATCTCTTCATTCTGTCTTCATGTCTTTCATCATGAAATCTTCCAAACATAAATCTATGTACTCTACCACCTCTGTGTCTTTCTCTTTCATATATTTCATCTTCCCATTCTACTAATGCTTCAAACTGTGTAGGTCTAGGTCTTGGATTTAATATCATCATTTTTTCTCTCAAATTACATAATACTGCCAAATTAAAAGAACCATGCTCTGGAAAAGCTAGTATACCATCATTCTTCGTATATCCTACCCAATTTTCTAGCCAGATACATGTATGATAACCATATTTTAACATCATATAAGACGCTGGTGTCTTTGGTGGAGGGATAGGAACTCCTTCTCTCGTTATTACTGGTTTGTCCTTTTTAAAGAATCTTTTAATTTTGCCAAACAAAGTCAATTTCTCGTGTTTCGGTTGTTCAAAATACATTTTCGTTGCTTGTCAACAACTTTACTCGATGCAAATCTTTGTCAACACAATCCACTATAATTCACCAATCGAACTCCTTAGCTTCCTTAAACACCTGACCAATGTCAGCGCGGCACACTCTATCTCTTCCAATCGGAGCTTTCTACGTCTCTGCTATCCTGTCCAATACCAGCGCGGCTCACACCAACCAACTGATCTGAGCTCACTCTGTTTTTATAGTCTGACCAATGCCAGCGCGGCTTTTCTGTGACGTCAGCTTCTCCTCCTGCTGCTGACCCTCCCTTTACAAAAATTATCGGCACTTTTCTAAGTTCGTTTTCTTTACAATAACTTATTAGTCAACACACTGTCTGTTTACTAAATAAAAGAGATCATTTTTTTACTCTCAAGATCATTCCTATCAATCATTAGATTAGATTAGATTAGAATACTTGTAGAGCGCATGGCTGCCTCGGCAATGAGGCGTCCCAGCGCTAAAGCAAGACGAAGTGGGGAGCAAGCGAGGAGTTAAAGTTGAGAGAAAAGCCAGGTCTTCACAAGCCGTCTGAAGGCCTGGTGATCAGAGTTGCTGCGGATGTGTAGAGGAAGAGAGTTCCATAAGGCGGGGGCCAGTCGCCTGAAGGAGCGCCCACCAGATCTGGCCCTTCGTATGCGTGGAATTCGTGCGAGGATCTGGTTTGCCGAGCACAACGCTCGCGGTGGGGAGTAGAGGGCGCACAGGTCGCTCAGAATATCTGGGCCGATACCTGTCAGAATCTTGTGCATGGTACAGAGCGCCTTAAAACGCACTCGGTGTTCAAGGGGCAGCCAGTGCAGGCGATGAAGGAGGTTGGAAACATGGTTGTACTTGGGGAGGGCGAAGATGGCACGTGCTGCAGCGTTCTGGACCCGCTGTAGTCGGTTCAGCACGGACTTATTGGAGCCCAGGAGAAGCACGTTGCAGTAGTCCAATTGGGCCAGTATAGAAGCTTGGATGATCAGCTGCCGCGTTTGGGCGTCAAATTGACCAAGTATCGGTTTAAGGCCACGCAGTAGCCCAAAACATTTTCCGGCCACATGCGTCTCAAAGCTGAGATCTTTGTCAAGCATAAAACCCAGATTTTTCACTGCAGGTTTAGGGGCAGGAGGGGTTCCAAGGGCCGGAGGCCACCAGTCATTGTTCCAAAGATGGGAGTCTTTGCCAATCAGAAGAATCTCAGATTTAGCAGAGTTCAGCTGCAAGAAGTTCGCTGTCATCCACTCTGCAATGGCCAATATATTTTCTTTAAATTTCGCTCTGTCCTGGCTGGGATTGTTAGACAGGGTGATCACCAGTTGGGTGTCATCTGCGTACGACAGCAGGGAAATTCCCCGCGCTTTAGCCAACCGTGCCAGTGGGCTCATATATATATTAAAAAGCGTGGGGCTCAATGCCGAGCCCTGGGGAACCCCACAGCGAAGTGGGTGGACACGGGAGGCAAAAGGTGGAGCTGTCACTTGGAAGGTCCGGTCGGCCAAAAAGGAAGAGAACCATGATAAGGCTTTATTGCCGATCCCTATCTCCTCCAAACGGTGGAGCAGAATTTCGTGGGAGACCGTGTCAAATGCCGCACTCAGATCCAGCAGAACCAGAGCAGAGGTTCTGCCGGCATCCATATCAATACGGGCAAGTATAACAATTCCGCTATCCTTCCCTTCACTCAAGCTAAGAGAGGACCTGTTACTTCTTTAGGGATAAGGCCAAAATTTCACAAGAGGGCCTTTTATTGGAAAGGAGGTCTCGCTACTCTTCCAGGGATAAGGCCAAATTTTCACAGGTGGACCCTTCGCTATTTCACTCTTATCTTCACCTATACGCGAAATAGTATCACTAATTTAAACAGACAATGCACTTATTCCCGTGTGATTTCACTTCTCACACTTTTCTTCTGCCTTATTTCAGGCTAACTTTTACTTTGCCGGCTTCCCAGATACCCTTCTGTACCTGTGTTCCAAAGACTACATAAAACACAATACTAACCCACTTTACATAAACTGTTAAACATTTAATCAATAATCAATAAATCACCAAACTAATCAATAATAACCATCATTCTGCTACCAGAAAAACTGATCCAGCGCAACCCCTAAATTCCTGAGCCAGGGACCAAAGAAAATCTCGTCATGCATAAATGGTTCTATCAAACAACGGGGCCCATCACACATTACCCATAAATGATCCCTGAGGACTGGCGCTGGATTTTGGGGGGTTAAATTTGTCAGTTTTATTAAATTCTATTCTTCACATTAATGACATTTGTATCTATTTCTAACTATTAGTAAATTCAACTTCTTCTTCTTCTGGTCGATGGACCATTAGTTGAAGAGTTGATGGTGACTATGATTAACTAAACAGTTTAACATTTAACTAAATAACCACAAAGTCATTTCTTCAGTTAATGATTTTTATCTTATTATTGCTCGTGATTGGAATATCAGTGCACATACAAGATTACATATAAGAGAACAAATGATCAAGCAATGTAATCAAAATGAATCATTTGCATCGATATCAAAGCAAGCAAGGAATGGGGAAAGAAGGTACAGCATAAATTCTTGCAGAAAATATATTATGCAAATTTAAGCAATCAAGGAGGGCAATACCCACCAAAGAAATAGGAAGCCACTTCCTTGGCCGAGGTTGTGGCAAAAGGTCCCCAGAGATGGGCTCGGAGGACAAAGTCAAACAGGACAGATGCAGCAAAGTTTACCATACTAACAATTTGAATTCATCTCCCGATTAATCTACCTCCTCGGTCGCTGTCTCCTCCCAAGCACTCCCGCAACGTTCTCGTACCTAAAGGTTCTCTTTCTCTGTGCAGGGCTGCTCTTTCTGTCTTAGATCTTCTCTATGCGTTCTGGTCTGCGTTCTCTCTATGTTCTCGTCTGCATTCTCTTCTCTTCTCCCCTCTCCTCTCTCTGTTCTCGTTCGTTCTGATCTGACACCCCCCCAATTGGGATATCAGTTATACCTTTCTGCCTAATACACTATCTTACAATGTTGCAGTATTGGTAGAAACTCGGACTGTGATTGGTTGTCATAAATCATACTAGGGTCGCCTCATCCAGTTCTCCCCACAAATCCATCCTATACCGGTTCTAACAAAGGAAGGATTTAAGACCATTACATTCATATACTACTAGCATTCATAGTTATACAATTTGATTACAGTATTCATTATGATATCCGCTTTCCCATTCGTATTGCACGCAGTGATGGCTGTTCCCACAGTCGCTGTCGCATCTTGGCACATAAACAATAAGACACAGGTCAACATGGCCTTCACACGGATTGCATCATCTGGTACACTCAGCAGTCTGCGAGCAAGCAACCCCTCCCGGCACATGCGCACTCCGGACCGACCAGGCCAACCACATGCTGGCTTGAACGAGAGGCCATTTGCATGCAGGCCCAATCCCGTACTAAAATAAACAAACACAAAAGAATATTAATTCATGAAATAAAACCCATTATGTTTACCTCCCACCATACTAATGCCCTGTGTTAAATAAATCCTAGCGAAAGCTATTAATTAAAAGCAACCTTTTAATTATTTGTGCACAACATGCAAAATGTGCAATGTACAACACAGCATAAACATGTATTAATACGGTTTTTCAAAGCGCAAACAGTTAATACGTATTCATGCCAACATGATTTAGTGTATTGTGTAAATTGCGTTTGCCCCCTGTATAGATGTGTGTATCCGGAGTTGATTAGTTCATGCAGTTAATACATTATTATGAAGTTACTGGATTTCATGAGGATGTATTTTACAAACTTCACTCCATCAGTAGGCAGAGGTAAAAGTAGATACACCTTACTCTCTATTTGTGGTAGTGTGGGTGAGAAGTAAGGCTTTATCAGTAGGGTAGTGTTAAACATTTGTTGTACACACTCAATCAGCAAATGATGTCACACACCCAAAGACTGAACTCAGACCAATTTGATTTGTATAAAAATATTATTTAGTTGTATTTATTTCCTAGAACTAAGCAAGCCTGGCACAGGTAAGTGTATAAGGTACTTTTGAAGGCAGGTTGAACAATACAAGCAAGCTGAATAAAAATGACTTTGTTACAGGTTTATAAATGCTTTCAATACAGTGGAAATTACTGTTCGATTACTTTGAATTATTTTGTAGATTACTTTTTGGATTACTTTTTCTACTCAGTGTGATACACCTAGATATTACAGTGGGACATTTCCTAGAGAAAGGGTAAGTAAGCAATTTTTAGTTTGCAGTTTTTCAAAGTTCAATACAAAACCAACTCCACAGGTAGAACATTTTTCAAGGAAAAACAGTCAATGTATTCTTATGGAGAGAAATGAAGTTATCGGTTAACAGGTAAGTACTTTGTAGTGGGAGTTGGTATTCTGGGGTTAGAACAAGGGTTCCCCCAGGGTCAAGGATGCACTCTTGTTACACCCTCAGCGGCACTAGGGCGACCGGGTGCAGAGTGCTGAGGCCCAATGTTATCCAATAGGGGATAGGGGGCCTCCAGTTGGTGGCTGCTCACGAGCAGGCCACAGGGTTGTGGGGGCAAAGCTCCTGGTTTTAGGCTCAGGGCAAAGGGGGTTCCGAGTTAGCACCCAAGTTACACCCGCAGCGGAGCAGGGGCAGCTGGGTTCGGGGTGCTGGTTTGTGGTCGGGTGCCCTGTTGATTTCAATGGGGATTCTCCGGTTTCAACAAAGGCTGCAGGCTCGGGGACGAAGATCTTCTGGAGGTGACCACCGGTGGGAGAGGTACGTTGGGATGCCTGGGGATGCTGGGACACTGTCGGTTGGGCCTCCCAAGGCCGTGGGACTTCGGGTGCAGGGGTGTCTTTAGGCGTCGGGTTTTCCTTACCAGCTCCGGTCGCTGTCGGGGGATCCTCCAGAAAGAGGCTGCAAGCTTCGCTGGGAGATTAGAGGCAGGTCAGAGATCAGCAGATCTCAGGTCAGGATAGCCGGGGAGACCTCCTCGTGGTGTTGGGCCACTCGAACTTGGGCCGTGGGCATCGGGTGCAGACTCGTGGATTTGGCCGCAGCCAGAGTCTGTGGGGAGCAAATCCGGTGCTCGCGGGAGACACAGTCTTTTCTGTGGAAGGCAGGGCAGGTCCTCAGGGTTCTTGAGGTTGCTGGCTGTAGGACACACCGGGATTTTGCTTCTGTAGGTTCGAGGTGGGGACAGGCCGGTAGGGCTGGGGCCAAGTCAATGGGCGTCCTCCTCTTCTTAGCTTTAGCACGGCTTCTTAGGTCCTTCTTCTTTTCTTCTTAGTCGGTTCTTGTCTGAGGAGGCAAGGTTCAGAGTTGGCCCTAAATACTAGATTTTAGGGGCGTTACAGATAGGTAAAGGTTGGAACCAATGGGTCCCTTCCTTGGGGTGGGTACACCCCTATTATGCCACCCTCCAGTGGGAGGCGGGCATATGCCTCACTCTGGTTGGATGGGTTCCCCCATCTGCAAGATGGCAGGGACTGAGATTTGTGCTTCACCTCGCCTCCCCCACCTGAGGGGTGGGGTTGGCAAAGGTGGGCACACCTCCCTTCCTCACTTGGTTTTCCCGCCGATTCTCCCTCTCAAAGTGGGGGTCAGTTGCTGGAAGCAGCAAAAGGCCTGGGGAAACTCACAAAGGCAGCAAGCCTTTGAAGCTTCCCCTTAGTGGACCCTGCCAATCCTAGGGGAGGAGGCTTGGCACCTCGTCCCAAGATGTGCATAGTTTCAGACCCCCAAGAGCAGCAGGCTCTCGACCCAGGTGTTCAGAAACATGTCTTGTGGTGGTAGTTGGCAAGCAGCCACTCAGCCTGGACACTAGTGTTAGGTCGTTTTTCAGGGGGCATCTCTAAGATGCCCTCTGTGTGCATTTTTCATTCAATCCCACACTTGCATCAGTGTGGGTTTAATGTGCTGAGAAGTTTGATACCAAACTTCCCAGTTTTCAGTAAAGCCATTATAGTGCTGTGGAGTTCATAATGACAAACTCCGAGTACCATATACTCTTAATGGCATTACTGCACTTACAATGTCTAAGAATTGGCTTAGACACTGTAGGGGTACATGGCTCATGCACCAGTACCCTCACCACTCGTATAGTGCACCCAGCTAGAGGGGTGGCTGACTTATGCCAGGGCAGTGGGTTGTAGGCATGGCACACAGGGATGTGTGTGTGTAAAGGTACAGGGCCTCTAAGAGTGGCACAATAAGTGCTGCAGCCCTTAGAGGCCTTCCCTGGCCACAGTGCCCTTGGTACATGTGGTACCATTTGTAGAAAGCTGGCTCTGTATATACTATACCAAAATAATGTATAGTGTGCAGAGTCCAGTGGAACCCAAAAGGTAGGCAGAGGTAAAGTAGATAGCACCTCACTCTCTATTTGTGGTACTGTGTGCGAGCAGTAAGGCTTTATCAGAGGTTAGTGTTAAGCATTTGTTGTACACACTCAATCAGCAAATGATGTCACACACTCAAAGACTGAACTCAGACCAATTTTGTTTGTATAAAAATATTATTTTTGTTTTATTTATTTTCTAGAACCAAGCAAGCATGGCACAGGTAAGTGTATATGGTACTTTTCAAGGGAGGTTGAACAATACAAGCAAGCTGAATGAAAATGACTGTTACAGGTTTGTAAATGCTTTCAATACAGTGGAAACTACTGTTAGATTACTTTGAATTACTTTGCAGATTACTTTCTGGATTACTTTTTCTACTCAGTGTGATACACCTAGATATCACACTGGGACATTTCCTAGAGAAAAGGTAAGTAAGCAATTTTTAGTTCTTTGCAGTTTTTTAAAATTCCATACAAAACCAACTCCACACTTAAAACATTTTTCAAGGAAAAACAGTCAATGTATTTCTATGAAGAGAAATGAAGTTATCGGTTAACAGGTAAGTACTTTGTTGTGGGAGTTGGTATTCTGGGGTTAGAACCAGGGTTATCCCAGGGTCAAGGATGCACTCTCAAAACACCCTCAGCGGCACTAGGGCGGCCGGGTGCAGAGTGCTGAGGCCCAGTGTTATCCAGTGGGGGATAGGGAGCCTACGGTTGGTGGCTGCTCACGAGCAGGCCACAAGGTTGTGGGAGCAAAGCTCCTGGGGTTTAGCTCAGGGCAAAGGGGGATCCATTTTAGCACACAAGGTGCACCCGCAGGGGCGGCTGGGTGTAGGGTGCAGTTTTGGCGTCAGGTGCCCTGTTGTTTTCAATGGGGAATCTCAGTTTTGGTTTTTAGATGTAGGCTCGATCCAGGAAGACTTCCGGGAGGAACCAACAGCTGGGCAGGTAAGTTGGAGGGCTCGGGGACGTAGGTGCACCTCTGGTTCTTTTCTCCAGGGCGCAGGGAGGCTGGATGCAGGGTGTCTTTTGAGGTCGGATTTCACCTTACCGGGCCACTCGCGTTTGGGGGGGTCTCCGTGCAGAGGCTGCAGGTGATGTCGGGGAGTCCTGGAGGGGTCGACCCACGGTGGACTCGGACTCTGGAGTGCTGGGGGGATCTCGCTGGGACCGGTGGGCCACTCGAACTCGGGCCGTAGGTGACGGGTGCAGTGGTGGTTCCAGGCGTCGGGTTTCTTTGTCCTCAGCAGGCTCCGAGTCTTACTTTGGAGATTCTTTTGAACAGAGCTGCTGTTCACAGGAGATCTGGTCTTTGTTGAAGGCAGTCAGTCCTCCCAGGGGTTCTGGAGGTCGTTGGCTGCAGGACAAGGTGACTTTTGGCGTAGGATCTCTGGAAACTGCAGACGGGCCGGTAGGGCTGGGGCCAAGTTAGTTCTTCTCTGCAGTCTCCTCTGGTGGGCGTCTTCCTTCGTCCTTCTTGTTATGTTATGTTATGTTATAGCATTTGTAGCGTGCACAGCTACTCAAAGAGTGTCCCAGCGCGAACCCAGTGGAGAGTGAGGAAAGAGGAAGGACTATCTAATTAAAAAGAAAAGTCTTGAGTATCTTCCTAAAGTTTTTTGTCTCCTGCAGGCAGCGAAGATCAAAAGGAAGTTGGTTCCAGGCCATCGCTGCTCTATAAGCAAGGGAGCTGCCGTCTACTCTTTTAAGGCGGAACCTGGGGGTGCAGGCCATCAGCATTGAGGAAGAGCGAAGCTGCCAGGTAGGCGCAAAGAACTGAAAACGTTTCCTGAGATACACCGGGCCTAGCCCATAAAGGGCAGCTTGTGCCGTAACCAAGAACTTAAATTTCACCCATGTTTTCACTGGTAACCAGTGCAGGTTACGAATGTGTTGCCTGACACTGATTCTCTTAGGGAGGTTAAGCAGGGTTCTGGCTGCGGCATTTTGGACTACCTGAAGTTTGTCCAGAAGATAGTCAGGCAGACCAGTGTACAGTGCATTGGCATAGTCAATACGTGAGGTCTTCGTGGCTGCGGGAATCTGCCTTCTTGGTTCAGGGATGCTCCCTAAATACTGTATTTAGGGGGCGTTTTAGGGGTCTTGAGGTCAGTAGACAATGGGCAACTGACTTCAGGGTGACTACACCCTTGGTGTGCTCACCCCATGTGGGGGAGTGGGCACAATCCCTAATCCTGCAAGATGGTGGGCACTGAAGAGTGGGCTTCATCTCGCCTCCCCCACCTGAGGGGTGGGGTTGGCAGAGGTGGGCACACCTTCTGGGCTGGCTAATTTTTCCCGCCTGTCTTCCTGCCAAAAAGGAGGGGAGACAGGAAGGGGGCCTGCTCCTGATAGCAGGAGAGGCTGGGGGTCGCATTACAAAGGCGGCAAGGCCTTTGAAGCTCCCCTGCCACAGATGGCTCTTCCTGGCCTGGGGGAGGTGTGACAACCTCCGCCCAGGAAAGGCTTTGTTTCTGGGCTCAGGGAGTGAAGGCTCCCACCCCAGGGGTCCAAAAACATTTTCTTGTGGTGGCAGGCTGGTGTGTACCAGTCAGGGAACCCACCAGAGGCTGGTCGTTTTTCAGGGGGCATCTCTAAGATGCCATCTGAGTGCATTTTTCATTAAATCCCACACTGGCATCAGTGTGGGTTTAATGTGCTGAGAAGTGTGATACAAAACTTCCCAGTTTTCAGTAAAGCCATTATGGTGATATGGAGTTCGTAATGACAAACTCCCAGCACCATATACTCTTAATGGCATTACTGCACTTAGTGTCTAAGAATTGGTCTAGACAGTGTAGGGGTACAGGGCTCATGCATCTGTACCCTCACCACTGGTATAGTGCACCCAGCTAGAGGGGTGGCTGACCTATGCCAGGGCAGTGGGTTGTAGGCATGGCACACAGGGATGTGTGCCATGTCGACTCTTTAGTTTTTTCTGCACCAAAACACGCAGCCTGCAATGGCAGTATGTGTGTGTAAAGGTACAGGGCCTCTAAGGGTGGCACAATAAGTGCTGCAGCCCTTAGAGGCCTTTCCTGTCAGGGACTGTCTGCGACTATGTCGGGAACACAGTCAGGGACTTGGGCAAGGACTGGGAACTGGGTAGAAAACGTACACAGAAAGAGGAGTACAGCGCTGCCCAGGATCACACAGGAAGTCAGAGGAGAAAAGGGATCCAAAGGGGAAACTTGTACAAGTGAACAAGATGGCTACGACTGAAAGGATGGGCACTCAAGAGGCAATTCAGCATTCAGAATAACTACACCCAGGATGGACGTACAGACATATATACATATGCAGAGGCTGTTCTGAAGGTATCCTCCTCCTTCACTGGGAAGAAATATTCAGGGAAGGTTACCATAATCATGAAGATCCAAGCTAGTTACAAAGGCGGGGGCGCTCTCATACCATGCACAGACGTGAGTATGTGACGTGCAACTCAATATATACAAGGGAGTGTCAAAAACCATGCAACGTGTAAAAGTGCCTAACTGGAGTTGCTTAGAGAAGTGAACCTATAGAGGGAGGACAGGCTCCGGTCCTTCCTCCAGCGTTTCCCGGTGTTCCCCGACTGCCACCAGAGAAGAAAAGCAAAGAAATAAAAAGAAAAAGGTGATGGAAATGAAAACGAAAGTACTGTGAAGCAGGGCTTAATTGTTGTAAACATTGGCTGTGCTCGCATTGCAGAGGCTGTTCTGAAGGCATCCTCCTCCTTCACTGGGTGACAACAGTACCTCTCAACTGCCCCAGGTTGGTGGCCTCTTGGTTATTTTTCTCTTCTGATGGGGAGTACACATGGACACAAGGAATATTGATCGTGTGGGACATAATGATTGACACTCTGGGCTGAGGGTGGCACACCTGATGAGAAGTGTGACTTAGTATCTCCAACCATCAAATACCTGACAAAGGAAGACGCTACCTGTGCCACTTTTCTTTTCCTTCATAGCCCATATACATGTCTACTGGTGCATTCACCATGTCAGCGATACCCCCGGTGGAACCATTTCTAATTGATGGCCCCCCATCTACGCAGGCAGCAAAATGGAAGGATTGGGTGGATAGTCTCGAAACCTACTTCGTGGCCATAGACCTTGACAATGAGAGACGCCGCCCACAATAACATTAACAATAAAGGTAATGTGGGGTAAGGAGCACTCAGGAGCTTCACACGGTAAGACTGAAGCTCAGTAAGTTCCTCACCCACAATTGCTGTTACAGATACTGACTGCAAATACCTACATATAGGATATGCATGCAAAGGCAGGGTCTGTGGAGCTGATACCTATGGTGATGTTATAAATGTAACTCAAAGACAATACTCACAGTGAACAAGAAACACCACTTAGGTTGTCAGCTGTGCCCACGGATCCTGGCAATCAAACAGGAACACGCAAGGCAGTAACAGCAAAGGGGTAGAACTAAATACAAGTACAATAGACAAGGAGCTAGCCAGGAGGAGTGCTTAACAGGAAAGAAAGGAAATCACAGGGCACACTTGGCAGAAAGCAAGTAACAAACATACAAGGTAAAAGAAGCAAGACAGCAGGAATAGAAAGACAGTAAACTAGGAACTGGAACCAAGGAAATGGGAAGAAAAGCAGGGACTGGAAAAGGATATACAGAAGGGGAGGCTACAAGCGTATACTAGAATAGTATTGAATCAGAAGACAAGAAAACACAGTAGCACTGAAGGCTGTGTTGGAGCAGAAACAAGAATTGAGCAAAAGCTCAAAAGCCAAGGTAGCACTGCAGGCAGTGCTAGTTCAGGAACAGGAAATTACTATAGCTCAGGAGTCAAGGTAGCACTGCAGGCAGTGCTAGTTCAAGGAAACAGGAAATAGCTACAGCTCAGGAAACAAGGAGTCAAGAGAGCACTGCAAGCAGTGCAAATCAGGAACAAGAAATAGCTGAAGCTCAGTGTTGGACTTGGCCCTTTTTGGCTAAAGTTCCCTAAACTTTTTGCCTTCCCCCTAGACCTTTTTTCTGACATGGTGTTGCCAACTTAGATGCTTTGGACACTTTGCCACTGCTGATCAGTGTCAAAGTGCAAGTGCTCCCTGTGTAAAGTGTAATGGTAATTGGTTGTCCATAATTGGTATGTTTGCCTTACTAGTAAAGTCCCTAGTAAAGTGCACTATGTGTGCCAGGGCTGGTAATGCAAATGCTACTGGTGGGCCTGCAGCACTAATTATGCCACCCACACAAGTAGCCCTAAAAAGAGAACTCAGGCCTGCCACTGCAGTGCCTGCGCGCAGTTTGCTAACTGCCATGTTGTCCTGACAAGTGCACCCACTTGCCAGGCCTTACCCTTCCCTTTCCATGCACATCAGAAACCCCTATAGTAGGCCCAATGTACCCCCCTGGGCAGGGTGCAGTGTCTGTGAAAGGTAGGACATGTACTGAGGTGTGTACCATGTCCTAACAGTGAAATACTCTCCATTTCGTTTTTTCACTGTTGCAAGGCCATCTTGCCCATAGGACAGAATGGGGGAGGCTGTGTAATATGTTTCCAGCCTATCTTCCCATTGGTTTAAGATGGAGAGGTGAAGTTTAGTGTGCCTGAGCTCACAATTTAATAATACATCTTTTTGTGAAGGTGGTTTTTGAATTGTGTGTTTAGAAACCACACATTTTTAGAAGTGGCTGTTTTTTTTTGTTCTAACAATTTTGTGTGTCTCTGCCTGGTTGTGGATTGACTGTCTGGATTTGAATGTGATAGGATCTGGGAAATGTCTTGACCCAGGGGGGAGGTGAGACAGCAACAGGCTGACCTGCATCTGGAGTGTAGGGGGGAGGAGTAGCCCCTGGAGGTGAAGAGGCCTGGGCTGCTGCCATAAAACAAAGGCTCCATCTCCTGCTGAGTGATTGAAGATCCAGACCCCCACTATCAAAGGAAGAAGGTGTCACTGGCAGGGAGACACCCAGAACTGGTTTGGACAGGGGTCAGTGCCCCCTGAAAACAAAGACTTCAAAGACATTTAGGGGTATAACTATGAGAGCTGAAACCCCTGGACTTTAGACTGAAATCCATATTGAAAAAGGATTGAACCTACTTGGTGCTCAAGAGGAACCTCTGCCAAAGAAGAACAGCTGAAGAGACTGAAGAGAAGGACTGACCCTTGCTTTGTGTTCTGGGGCTGGCCTGCAGTTTGCTGGTTTGACTAAGGAGAGGACAAGGGACTTTGCTGTGTGCTGTGTCCCCCTGCTTGTGAGAACTTTGCTGTGTGCTGTGTCCTGAAGTAGCGTGTCTCCAAGGACCCGAGGAGAGCTGGCTCCCTGTTGTGGAAACTCAAGAACATAAAAGTTTCCAGGTGTGTCTCAGCGACGCGGTGTGCGTGTGCTTTTTGCAGCCTGAGACCTTCGGGAGAATTGCCCCGTGATCGTGTGCACCCGGAGTCCAAGTGAGTCTCAGCGACGCTGTGTGCGTGTGCTTCGTGCAGCCTGAGACCTTCGTGAGGATTGCCCTGTGATCGTGTGCACCCGGAGTCCAAGTGAGTCTCAGCGACGCTGTTTGCGTTTGCTTCGTGCAGCCTGAGACCTTTGTGAGGATTGCCCTGTGATCGTGTGCACCCGGAGTCCAAGTGAGTCTCAGCGACGCTGTGTGCGTGTGCTTTGTGCAGCCTGAGACCTTCGTGAGGATTGTCCTGTGATCGTGTGCACCCGGAGTCCAAGTGAGTCTCAGCGACGCTGTGTTCGTGTGCTTCATGCAGCCTGAGACCTTCGCGAGGATTGCCCTGTGATCGTGTGCACCCGGAGCTCAAGTGAGTCTCAGCGACGCTGTGTGTGTGTGCCCTGTGGCAGCCTGAGACCTTCGTGAGGAATTGCCCCGTGACTGTGTGTCCCGGAGCAGTCTTGTTCTCTACTTCGATCGACAGCGTGGCCAGAACTGCTGTGATCGTCATTGCATCGGCCCGGACCGGCATCCCCAGGGAAGCTGTGGGAATTCACCGCCACCGGCCCGAGCCTGCCTTTGCCAAGGAGAGGCCTCTAACCATCACCGTCAGGGGTCCGAGTTCCACTGCCCAAGATCAACGAAGTCGCACCGGAGGCCCAAGCCGCGAGGAGAGTGAGATCGCACCCCCCAGGTAACGCTCAGCGAGCGTGCGTGTGTCGCCGCCTGGGGCGGGGTGCGGGCTCCGAGAGAAACGCTCTCTGCCTTTCCCATCTTTGCAGCGCGAGCCCCCGCTCAAGTCCGTATCGCGGCCCGTACTTGCCGAGGAGTGGCAGTACCGGGGATGGAGTGTGAAGCGGCACTTTGTTTTCCATCATACCAGTGTTGGGGGCATATTTTGGCAGTAGCTGACCGCGAGTCAGTAAGAGTGGCATAGAGACCGTCCAGAGCACCGTGATCGGTACCGAAGTGCAGTATTTTTGCATTTCGAACTGCTGATTGTTGCATTACGAATTGCATTATTTTTGCATTACGAACTGCCTGATTGTTGCATTACGAATTGCATTATTTTTGCATTATGAACTGCCTGATTGTTGCATTACGAATTGCATTATTTTTACATTACAAAGTGCTTGATTCTTGCATTACGAACTGCCTAGCATTGCATTAGGACTGCATTGGATCATCGAGAATTGCTCATTAATACTGCAAGAACCTACCAGTGCGTGCTGGCCTAATAACCGGCAAGGTGAAATATTACAAAAACGCATATGTTGGATTTTTATAGTGTGGTCTCATCGTATATCTTTTTTTTATAAACATATATTTGTTTCTTATGAAACTCGTGTGGAGTCCATTTGTGGTGTTATCACTGTGTCACTGAGAACGTGGATGCAAATACTTTACACATTTGCCTGGGAGATAAGCCTGGCTGCTCGTGCCAAGCTACCAGGGGGTGAGCAGGGGTTGTCTAAAGGTGTGTGCCTCCTTATCCTGACTAGAAGCAAGGGTCCCTATTTGGACTAAGGTACATACCTCAGCCAACTAGAGACCCCGGTTTCTAACACTCAGGAACAGGAACAAAGAATAACTATAGCTCAGGAAACAAGGTAGCACTGCAAGCAGTGCTAATTCAGGCACAAGGAATAGCTATAGCTCAGGAATCAAGGAATATCAAAAGCTCAGGAAACAAGGATGGGTGTCACCGGAACACAGCTACAATGACCAACCTTGGACTGAAGGGAGCTGGGGCTTACAAGAGCTCACAGTAATCACATGCATCAGGTGTGAGCAGGCTAGCAGCAGCCAGCCACAGGTGAGCTGAATTCCTCCAACCATCCTTGGCCTGCAGGGGTGGAGACGCAGCAGTGAGCAGGGAACTCTAGGTAACAGAGTGTCAAACATGAGCAGGCTGGCTTCAAGCATGAGCAGGCTGGCTTTCACAAAACCCGGCATGGATTGGGAATGGATGTCAATTCCCAAATAGTGTCCAAATGGCTGGAAGTCAGTATATGCATGAAGGGGAGGGTTCAGAATCTTATTATGACACTGTGGAGTCCCACAGTTTAGCCCCCTGGTGGTGGACAGGAGAACGCAGGGAGCAAGTCGTGACATTTCCCTGGCCACAGTGCCCTTGGTACCCATGGCACCTTTTACAAGGGTCTGACATGTGGCCAGAGAGGTGCCAATTGGGGTTACAAGGTACATTTTTGAGAAAGAGCACAGGCCCTGGGAACCTGATTGGCAGGGACCTAGGGCACATAGAGTCAAAGTGCATCAGTAGTCTGGCAAAAAGTGGGGGGTAACTGCAACAGAAACCCAGCTTTCTACACCATTTACAAGAGACTGACCTGTGACTAAAGAGTGCCAATGGGTTTTGTTTTCAATGCAGTAGGGAAAGACCATAGGCCCGGGTACCAGTATGGCAGGAACCCAGGGCACACTCAGTCAAAGCACATCAGCAATTTAGCAAAAAGTGGGGGCAACCATGCAAATAGAGGGCACTTTCTTACAGTAGAGCACCGACCAAGACTGCTGTGTGGTGTTTATTTCTTACAGCCTTAGATTGTACAAGGCCGGCCGCTTGACAACCGCACATGCATATCGTTTCAACACTCATACAACACTGGCGACGAGCGTGGCTCTTACCCGCCTCCTGCATCACCGGCCTGCCGCTTGCCGACGCTGTACCGAGGGTCCGCTGTGGAGGACATCTGGACTGGTCTCGGTGTCGGCACCTGCTGGGACTCACATTGCCGTCACGCTGACGATTGGTTCGCGTGCACTGTCTCGGGTGCACAGCTCCTCCGCTCGCCAGTGGCTGCAGGGATGTCTGTGGTGCGCGTGCCTTTTTGCTGAAGGAGTTCCGCCCTTCAAAGAGGCGGGCCCGTGTCGTTGTTGGCAGCAGGTGTGGCTGCATATAGAGGGAGATTTTCAAGGACAAGGGAACCCAAAGGTATACAAGGGACCATGGGTAAGGATTGTTTGTCAAGGAACCAAAGGCCCCTTGGTTCTGAAATGCATACAACAATATACATAGAAAAAGTTCTATGTCACAAAACTTGCAGAGAAGGATTTCCGATTATTTATGCAATTACATAATAAAAAGGAACTTAAATGAAAGTGGGAGACATGAGACAACATACAAGGGAAAACAGCAGGGTAAAACCATAAAAACTCAGACATTTAAAGGGGGAGTGACAGTTAACAATGCTACAAAGATCATGTCACAATGTTTGTACCAATGCTATTGTACTTGTAAATCAGTAATATGAAATTGTCATGGTACATCTGTGTCGACGACGTTTCAATCCCGTTAAGCGATATAGGGATCATCATCAGGACTAAGATAGTGCCTGAGATTAACAATTATCTGTGGAAAAGAGGGGAGGGAAGAGAAGAGAAAGGAAAGAAATATTCAGGAAAGGTTACCATAATCATGAAGATCCAAGCTAGTTACAAAGGCGGGGGCGCTCTCATACCATGCACAGACGTGAGTATGTGACGTGCAACTCAATATATACAAGGGAGTGTCAAAAACCATGCAACGTGTAAAAGTGCCTAACTGGAGTTGCTTAGAGAAGTGAACCTATAGAGGGAGGACAGGCTCCGGTCCTTCCTCCAGCGTTTCCCGGTGTTCCCCGACTGCCACCAGAGAAGAAAAGCAAAGAAATAAAAAGAAAAAGGTGATGGAAATGAAAACGAAAGTACTGTGAAGCAGGGCTTAATTGTTGTAAACATTGGCTGTGCTCGCATTGCAGAGGCTGTTCTGAAGGCATCCTCCTCCTTCCCTGGGTGACAACAGTACCTCTCAACTGCCCCAGGTTGGTGGCCTCTTGGTTATTTTTCTCTTCTGTTGGGGAGTACATATGGACACAAGGAATATTGATCGTGTGGGACATAATGATTGACACTCTGGGCTGAGGGTGGCACACCTGATGAGAAGTGTGACTTAGTATCTCCAACCATCAAATACCTGACAAAGGAAGACGCTACCTGTGCCACTTTTCTTTTCCTTCATAGCCCATATACATGTCTACTGGTGCATTCACCATGTCAGCGATACCCCCGGTGGAACCATTTCTAATTGATGGCCCCCCATCTACGCAGGCAGCAAAATGGAAGGATTGGGTGGATAGTCTCGAAACGTACTTCGTGGCCATAGACCTTGACAATGAGAGACGCCGCCCTATGCTCCTACACCTGGGTGGGCCAGCCATACACAAACTGGGAAAGTCAATAGCAAAAGGAGGCCCCCCTCACACGTATGACACGTTTCGAGCCATTGGCAAATCCTGACTATGAACGGTTTCTACTGCGTCAGTCCAGGCAGCTGCCTGAGGAACCAGTGGATGGTTTCTACGCCCGCCTGAGAGAGCTAGCAAGCACCTGTACCCTGCCCGATGAAAACGACGAGATCAGAGCCCAGTTCATTCAAGGCTGTTCCTCATCCAAACTCCTTGAGAACATTCTTCAGGTCCCGGGAATGTCCATGGCGGACATGTTGACCATTGGTAGGTTAAAGGAACTATCCAAGGTGCGAGCAGCACACATGGAGGCTGCATAACAGCAACAGGTCAAGACGGAACCAGTCAACGCCATTGGGGTGAAGACCCCGGACAAGAGTAAGACACGTAATAGAACTACGCCAGCACCGATAAGGAACATGCCCTGCGCAAGGCAAGCGATGTTCAACATGCAACAAACTAAACCAGTGTATCGTTTGTCAACACCCTTGAGGGGTCAGAAGCCCCAGCCGGTAAATGCCCTGGTTGCATCAGACGTACCCATGGATGAGGATGACATGGATGACGATGACGTCGAAGGTGCCGTCCACGCGATCCACACTTTGCAACCAGAAGGATACCCTCGAAAGCACATCTCGAAATGTACCATACTCCTGGGTGGCCACCAGGTGCAGGCACTGATTGACACTGGGGCCTCCATAAACATCATGGTCCAGTCCATGCTACTTACCCTACCGGCACAGCCTACCCTGAGGCCCACCTCTACCAACGTTTTCGCCTATGGATCAACCTCTCCCCTCCCATTGGCCGGGGTATTCACAACAGAAATGGCCCATGAGTCTCACTCCGTTCGCACCAAGGTTTACGTTACCAAAGGAGGCAGCGGGATGCTTTTAAGCTGTCGAACGGCGGAACGCCTTCAGCTCGATGCATTTGCCCTCTGCATACACCAAGAAAGTGTGGATGATTTTCTGGCTCAGTTCCCATTCCTGTTTGAGGGCATAGGCTGCCTTAAAGACCGTCTAATACGTCTGCACATAGATGACTCAATCCAACCGGTGGCCCTGAAACATCGACGAGTAGCGTTCCACCTAAGACCAAAGGTGGAAGAGGAGTTGTTGAAACTGGAACAGGTGGATAGCATCGAAAGGGTGAGCGACCCAACCCCATTGGTGTCCCCAATTGTTGTGGCCTGCAAGACTAAGCAACCTGGGGAAGTTCGAATCTGCATGGACATGCGCCTTCCCAACATGGCGATCAAGTGCGAGCGGCACCTGACACCGACAGTGGATGACATCGTGTCAGAAGTGAGTGGATCTCGATGGTTTTCAAAAATGGACTTGCGAGCAGGATATCATCAACTGCTTCTGGACCCTGAATCCCGAGCCATCACCACTTTCTCCACCCATGTAGGTTTGAGGAGGTACAAGCGCATTAGTTTTGGCATCTCCAGCGCCGCCTCTCAGGGAGCTGACCAAGTCTAACACCAGCTGGAACTGGGGACCGGACCAGGAGAAAGCCTTCCAAGCCACGAAACTGGCACTGTCGGCGGATACAACATTGGCATACTTCGATCCGGCAAAGGAATCTGAACTGTCGGTTGATGCCAGCCCTACTGGCTTAGGGGCGGTGTTATCGCAGAAACAGTGCAATGGTGATTGGGCTCCGGTGGCTTATGCCAGCAGTGCACTATCCGAAACGGAGCAACGCTACTCCCATATTGAAAAGGAAGCCATTACAGTGCATTGGGGATGCTGGCATTTTCATTTGTATCTATACGGTCAACCATTCATAATCCACACCAACCACAAACCTCTGACTCCATTGTTCATGGGGTCTTCCTCCAAGCCTCCACCCCGCATCGAAAAATGGATTCTCCAGTTGCAGGAGTATCACTTTTCCGTGGTCTTCCGTCCGGGGACCCAGAATCCTGCGGACTATTTGTCAAGGCATGCTCGGCCTGCTACGATGAGTGAGGAGCTGGACACAGAGGAAGTCGACGAAAATGTTCGATTGGTGATTGAGCGCTCACGACCACTCCCTATTTTGTTGAAGAGATTGTCAAAGCCACCTCCCTAGACAAGTACCTCAAGTCGGCATTTCAACTGTGCGGTCTGGAAGGCATAACTTGGTCGACAAGGCCTCCTATCGCACAGACGACGCCTGACAGACATTGGCCTCCCTGCACAATGTTCGTGAGGAACTGGCTGTCTCCCCTGAAGGTTGTCTCCTGAGAGGGTCATGTCTGGTCGTTCCAAGGGTGTTGCAACTGCGGGTGGTTGATCTTGCGCATGTGGCCCATCAAGGAGTTGTCAAAACGAAATCTTGTTTGAGGTGCAAGGTGTGGTTTCCCAACCTAGATACAAAACACACAAGAAGATGGACGGAATGCTGCACATTGGCAAACATTCACCCCCAGTCACAGATCTGGGTTTAATCCATCGTTATTTTGCTTCACCACGCCACCCCAGTTCAGACATAGCCATATGCAAATCAGTCTTGACCCTGTGCCTCATGGGAACAGTCCAGACCGAACTGCCAAGCCATGTCTT
The DNA here is from genome assembly GCA_963921515.1 of Calotriton arnoldi. Classification (NCBI taxonomy): domain Eukaryota; kingdom Metazoa; phylum Chordata; class Amphibia; order Caudata; family Salamandridae; genus Calotriton; species Calotriton arnoldi. Next base: position 576,523 of record CAWUFW010000652.1, read on the forward strand.
CCCTGGACCGGAATCAAGCATCCTAGGACCGGTTTCAGGCTATCAGCCTTCATCAGCCAGGATAGCTTGACTCCAGTGGCGTAGTGAGCAGTTCCCAACCTAGATACCCTGGTAGAGCAGACAGTCCGTCAGTGCTTTCTATGTCAAGCGGCTGGACCGGCGGACCCGCCGACACCATATTTTCACTGAAGACATCCCGCCTTTTCCCTGGCAGAGAGCCAGTGCAGACTTTGGCAGCCTCCCCGATGGCCAACACATGCTGGTGGTCATTGATGATTTTTCAAAATACCCTGAGGTGGAGATAATGGAAACCACCACTGCCAAACAGACTATACCTCGTCTTGAAAAGATCATGGCCACTCATGGAATTCTCAAAGAACTGCATACCGATTAAGGCCCTCCCTTGTCCAGTCAAGAGGTAATTGAATACCTACAGTTCCAAGGTGTTCGCCACAGGAAGATTACACCACGATGGCCTCAGGCCAACGGGGAGGCAAATCGCTTTATGCGTACCCTCAATAAGGTGCTCTGAATTGCCGTGGCCAATGGACAGAATGTGGACTGTGCCCTCTATGCTTTTCTAAGGGAATATCGGCTGACTCCCCATTCCACCACTCAAGTCAGTCCGAGCTCTCTGTGCATGAATCACACTGTGGGTGATGTTTTCCCTCGAATGGAAAAAGCATCAAGACTGCAGGAAAAGGCTGCTGACCAGTTACAGCGGCGTTGATCAAGGAATGAACATATGTCCAGAACTTGCAGAGCTAGACCTAGTTACATTAGTGTTGGTGACCTAGTGATGGTAAAGAATAGACATCCCCGAGGGATATTTACGCTTCCTTTTGAGCTCCATCCATGGAGGGTGCAGGCGGTAAAAGGAACCATGATCAGAGCCCAACGGGCGGGAGAAATCATCACTAGAAATGTGTCATTCTTCAAGCGATACCAAACTCCTGAGAGTGGATCACTAACCCACACTTGTGTGAGATCGGAGATTGAGGAGTCCACGGAAGACGAGCGGTTGGCGCATGGCAGTTTTGCTCAATCCACACCGCCCGGGGTGGCACCTGCGTTGTCTGAGAGTGAAAGAAGTTGTGTCCCAGAAAGACGATCACCTGGTTCCCCTGGTCTCTGTCCGGTGTCAGGGACTGATGATTCTGACGAGAGGAGAGATGACATGAGTCATCAAGAGACTGGAAGGTACCATCTCCGCCCCCATCCTGTGAGTTCCTCCATATTGATGAATTTTGTAATGTTCTAAAGACTGGAAGAATCATTGCATTGTGGTCCAGGATGGTAAAATGTGTTTGGTGTTTGTTCTTTGCTTTTATGTTTTCTCTCTCTCTCTCTCTCTCTCTCTCTCTCTCTCTCCCTCTCTCTCTCCCTCTCTCTCTCTTCCTCTCTCTTTCTTTCTCTCTCTTCCTCTCTCTTTCTTTCTCTTTTCCTTCCTTTCCTTTTCTTCTTGTTTTTTCCAAGTTATGGCATTCTATTTAGGTTCTGGTATCGATTGTTGGCAAAGAAGGAATGTTGTGTTTCAGGAAGTGGGTAAGCCCATGTCCCTTTACCCTGCAGGGGTTCCGTGGGTAACCCCTCCCGTCAGTCCCGATAGTCACGACCCGTGACGTAGGGACAGGGGTATATAACAAGCATTTGCAATGCAATAGGTCTCGCATTTACGCGAGTTTGAGCTATTGACATTGCAAATGGCAATGCCTTTTATTTTTGTTTTCGTTTTTAAAACATAAATAAAAGGCAGTGTTAGAAATGGGATCTCTAGTTGGCAAGGGCTTGCACCTTTGTCCAAGTAGGGACCCTTCTTCCTAGTCAGGGTAAGGGAGTTACACTCCTAAAATAACCCCTGCTCACCCCCTTGGTAGCTTGGCACGAGCAGTCAGGCTTATTCTAGAGGCAGTGTGTAAAGCATTTGCACATAACCAACAGTAACACAGTGTAAGCACTACAAACGGACACCACACCAGTTTAGAAAAATAACCAATATTTTTATAAACTCAAGACAAGACCAATTACGACAAAAATCCACAATACTATACTTTAAAAATGAATGCTTGATAAGGTAACTTCTTCTTTGCAGGAATAACACAAAAGCAAAGTTCGTACAAGTCGGTAGCCCCGTCCGGGTCTACCGCGATGCTGAATTACACAGAGTCCAACAGTTCCAGCCGACCGCGTCGCTACGGGCCAGCAGAGTCGTGAACAGACTCGGTCACAGTACCTTTCTTGTTGTGGCTGGTACGGAGTGTACGAGCCGGTCGGCGTTCGTCGCGGTAGCGGTGCAAGACGGAGCGATGCAAGGTGCGGTGTCCCTCGATGCGGTGCAGGCAGCGGCTCGATGAGCGTCGTGCAGACGGAGTCGGTGAGTCCAAGGCGTGCGGTGCAGGGCGAGACGGTGTACGATGCGGTGCTGACAGGTTGCGATGCAGGCGACCAAGCCGGAGTGCGGGAGCTGGCGTCGGACAGCGGTGCGAGTCGGAGCGGTGCGTCGCAAACGTGCGAGCGGTGCCCCAAATGCGATGCGGTCACGACTGTTGAGCCAGTTGCAGCGACCGCGTCGGTCGGGTCCGGCTGGTTCAGTGAAGCGATGCGATGCGATGCGATGCGAACTGCGGTGCCCACAGGTCACGGTGCAAGCAGCGGCTCGATGGCGATGGCGTCGGACGTCGTCGTCGGTGAGACCAGGGTTGCGGTGCGAAGCGGAACGATGCGGTCTGCGGTGCAAACAGGACACCGGGCCAGCGATGGAGTCGGTTGACGGAGTCGGTTGCGGTTCCCTTCCTCTGTGGCAACTGAAACAGCGGTTCCAGAAGCGGTACCCAGAGAGTTGTGAAGTCTTTGCAGTCCCTGAGACTTCTTAACAAGAGGCCAGCTCGGTTTCAGGCCCTTGGAGATTCTCAGCACAAAGAGTAGAAAGTTCAGTCCAGTCCTTTCACTGCCCAAGACTGAAGCAGCAACTGCAGGCCAACCCAACAAGGCAATAACTCAGCAAAGGGGCAGTACTCCTCCTAGCAGCTCTCCAGCTCTTCTTCTTGGCAGGTTCCTGGATTCCAGCGAGATCTAAATTCATGGGGTCAGGGCCCCAATATTTATATCCCAAATTCCTTTGTTCTCTGAAGGCAGAGAGGCCTTTGCCTAGTCCAAACCAGTTCTGGAGCACTTTGTTGACAAGTCTCCGTCCCTTCTTTTAGAGAGTAGGCCAGGGACATCAGACGCACCACAGGAGGTGGAGCCAGCATTGTGGAGGGAAGGCACTGTCCTATTCAGGGCCCAGGTGCAACTCCTCCCACCCATCTACATGTAGATCTTGCTATTCAGCCCTGTGCTGACTCACCCTGTCTCCTGGCATCCCCCAGCCCCTGTCACTCACACTCCAGACAAGGAATACACAACCTCGCAGAGGCAGGCTTGGATGGTTAGACAAGAAAATACCCACTTTCTAAAAGTGGTATTTTCAAACACAGAAATGTTAAAACCAACTTCACTAAAAGATGCATTTTATCATTCTGAGTCCAGGCATACTAAACTCGAATTTCTACCATGTTCCCGGGGTCAGTTAGGATTATAAGCTGTAATAATCAAAACTGCCCGTTCTGGCCTATGGGGAACAGGTAGCCTTGCAATAGTGAAAAACGAACTAGGCTGTAGTTCACTATCAGGACATGCCACACACACCAGGACATGTCCTACCTTTCGCATACAACACACCCTGCCCACAGGGGTACCTTGGGCCTACCTTAGGGGTGACTAACATGTAGAAAAGGGAAGGTTTAGGGACTTGCAAGTGTGCGCACTTGCCAAGTCGACATGGCAGCCCGAGGCTGCGCACAGGCTCTGCAATGCCAGGCCCGAGTTACTCTTTACGGGCTGTTTGCGTGGGTGGCACAATCCAGTGCTGCAGCCCACCAACAGCATTTGGTCAATAGGCCCTGGCACTCGCAGTGCACTTTACAAGGGACTGACACATAAACCAAATAGGCCAATCATGGAAACACCAATCCATAACACATTTTATACAGGAGCACTTGCACTTTCCCACTGGACAGCAGTGAGGAAAGTGCGCAGAATCATTACACCAGCAAAAACAGAGTCAAAACCGGGAGGTCAGAAAGCAAAAGTCAGGGGAAACACGCCAAAAGATGCCAAGTCTAACACATGTCCCCTCCAGCTGAAAGTAGGGAGAACTACCCAACCCCATTGGAGTTCTCTTCACTAAGGCGGAAGAACCTGGACAGACCATCTGCGTTGGCGTGTTCTGTACCAGGACGGTGTTCCACCGTAAAGTCCATTCCCTGTAGGGAGATGGACCACCTCAGCAGTTTTGGATTCTCACCCCTCATTTGCATCAACCATCTGAGGGGCCTGTGGTCTGTCTGAACCCGGAAGTGAGTCCCAAACAGGTATGGTCTCAACTTCTTCAGTGCCCAGACCACAGCAAAAGCTTCCCTTTCTATGGCACTCCACCTCTGTTCCCTGGGGAGTAGTCTCCTGCTAAGGAAGACTACAGGCTGATCCAGGCCCTCTTCGTTCAGTTGTGAGAGCACCGCTCCCACACCATGCTCTGAAGCGTCAGTCTGCACAACGAATTCCTTGGAGAAGTCAGGTGCCTTGAGCACGGGCGCCATGCACATGGCTGCCTTCAGGGCATCAAAAGCTTTCTGGCAGGACTCAGTCCAGATCACTTTCCTGGGCTGCTTCTTAGAAGTCAGCTCTGTTAAGGGGGCAACGATGGTGCCATAGCCCTTAACAAATCTCCTATAGTAGCCGGTGAGACCTAAGAAGGCTCTCACCTCTGTCTGGGTCTTGGGGGCTCCCAAGCCAGAATGGTGTCAATCTTGGGTTGTAGGGGCGCCACCTCGCCGCTTCCTACCTGGTGTCCCAAGTACACCACAGAACCCTGCCCGATCTGGCACTTACTGGCCTTGATCGTGAGGCCTGCACCTTGCAGAGCCCTCAACACTTTCTCAAGGTGCTGTAAATGTTCTTCCCAGCTGGAACTGAACACAGCAATGTCATCCAGGTAGGCGGCACTGAAATCCTCCAGCCCAGCCAACACCTGATTGACCAACCTCTGAAAGGTGGCAGGGGCATTCTTCAACCCAAAGGGCATCACCCGGAATTGGTAATGACCTTCTGGGGTTGAGAATGCTGATCTCTCCTTGGCCCCATCGATTAAGGCAATCTGCCAGTACCCAGACGTCAAATCAAACGTGCTGAGGAACCGGGCAGCTCCCAACCGATCAATGAGCTCATCAGCTCTGGGGATGGGGTGCGCGTCAGTCCTGGTGACGGCATTGAGCCCACGGTAGTCCACACAAAACCGGAGTTCTTGAGTGGCACCGGGCGCAGCGGCATTTGGGACCAAGACCACTGGGCTGGCCCAAGGACTGTGGGAGGGCTCAATCACCCCTAACGCCAACATCTTAGAGACCTCCTCCTTGATGCTGGCTCTGATCCGGTCAGTCAACCTGTAAATCTTGTGCTTCACAGGAGGGCTGTCACCAGTGTCCACGTCATGGGTACACCAGTGAGTAACACCAGGGGTCAGAGAGAACAGTGGGGCGAACTGTCCCAACAACTGGTGACAGTCCCCCTGCTGCTCCTGAGTCAGAGTAGGGGAGAGGATCACACCTTCTACTGACCCATCATGCTCCTTGGTAGACAGGAGGTCAGGGAGAGGCTCACTCTCCTCTTCCACCCCATCATCTGTCGCCAAGAGCATACTCACTTCGGACCTCTCGAAGTGGGGCTTGAGGCGGTTCACGTGAAGGACCCTCAAAGGGTTCCTTGGAGCTTGCAAATCCACCAGGTAGGTGACGTCACTTTTGCGCTCCACCACCTCATATGGCCCAGTCCACTTGTCCTGCAAGGCACAAGGTGCCACTGGGGCCATGACCCACACTTTTTGCCCAGGTTGAAATTCGACCAGAGTGGCATTCTGGTCATACCATTTCTTCATTTCTTCCTGGCTTGCTTCTAGGTTCGCCTGAGCGAGTTTCCTGAAGCGGGCAGTTTGGTTTCTAAAGGCCAGCATGTAGCTAAACACATCCTGGGAGTTTTCCTGGGAGCTGCCTCCCAGCCTTCCTTTACCAAACTCAGAGGTCCTCTGACAGGGTGGCCATACAGGAGCTCAAAGGGGCTGTACCCAAGAGACTTCTGAGGCACCTCCCTGTATGCAAAGAGTAGGCATGGCAAGAGGACGTCCCACTTACGCCTCATGGGTTCTGTTAGACCCTTGATCATGCCTTTCAAGGTCTGGTTGAATCGCTCCACCAGACCGTTTCCTTGTGGGTGGTAAGGAGTGGTGAACTTGTAGGTTACACCACATTCCTTCCACAGGGATGTCATATACTTGGATATGAAATTGGTCCCTCTGTCAGAAACCACCTCTCTGGGGAATCCCACACGGGAAAAGATCCCCATTAATGCCCGGCCCACCACTGGCGCCGTCGTTGTCCTGAGAGGGATTGCTTCAGGGTACCGGGTGGCATGGTCCACCAAGACCAGGATGTACCTGTGGCCCATGGCTGTCTTGGGATCCAGTGGCCCCACAATATCCATCCCTACCCTTTCAAAGGGTGTTCCAACAACTGGAAAGGGTTGGAGAGGAGCTTTGACCCTCCTCCCACTCTTACCGCTTGCCTGGCAAGTTTGGCAAGACCTACAATGTCCATCTGACTGCCTTCTCATTTGGGGCCAAAAGAAGTGGCTGACAAGCTTGTCAAAGGTCTTGTCCCGCCCCAAATGTCCTGCTAAAGGCACGTCATGAGCCAGACCCAGTAGGAAGGTCCTGAAGCGCTGGGGTACCACCAGCACACGGGCTGACCCAGGCTCAGCGACCTTAGGCTCGCTGTACAGGAGATCATTCTCCCAATAGATCAGGTGAGATCCAGACTGGTTACCAGCTGCCTGGTCTGCAGCCTGCCACCGCAGACCCTCTAGAGAAGGACACTCTTTCTGCTCCCTGCAGAACTCCTCCCTGGTGGGACCCCCTTCTTGCTGCCAATGGGTCAGCTCAGAGATGTCTCCCAGTTCGGCTACCTGCTCCCCTGTAGGCACCGGGCGTCCCCCTCAAGGTCCGCCTCCTCCCGGTCCGTGGGAACATCAGGGGCGGTTTCCCGCGCCCCGGCCCTTTCTCTTGGCAGGGACTTGGGCCACTGTTTCAGGCTCCAAGTCCTCTTGACTACCCTTCCTGGCTGCCATTGACCGAGTGGACACGCATGCCCACTCTGGCAACCCAAGCATCTCCAAGTGAGACCTGAGCTCAACATCCTTCCACAAGGACTGCTTCAGGTCGTTTCCTAGCAGACAATCCACAGGCATGGTAGGGCTCACAACCACCCTCAAGGGACCTGAGACCCCCCCCATTCAAAGGGAACCTGCGCCACCATACATTGGCGCTCTGAGTTGTCTACAGCAACTACTTGGTGGAATGCTCCGGGGACTACTTGCTTCTCAGACACCAGGTGACACCGGACTGAGGTCACACTGGCTCCAGTGTCTCTGAGAGCCTCTACCCTATTCCCATTAATGGTCACCCAGGTGCTGTATTTCTTTGTGTTAGGGGGCACCTGGTTTCCTGGGACCATCTCACTGTCTCCTAGTGAGACAAGGGTCATTTCTGCGGGATCCCCACCCTCCAGTGGGCACCCCTCCTCCCCAAGCGCTACACTCGCCAACACCTTGGACTGTCCACCGGTGGGTGGCTGTGGCCCCTTCGGGCACTTGGGGTCCCCCTCATGTGGCCTACCTGGTCACATGCATAACACTTGCGGGGGCCGGTCTCAGCAGGCTTCCCTGAAGAGACCACTGCTTTCTTACCTGGGGGCTGGGAACCTTTACCCTGGGTACTAGTTTGGGGCCCTTTAGAGAACTCCTGTGCTTTACCCTTGTCCCCCCACTTTTCTGCTGGGGACCCTGCCCACCTTTGGCTGAGTCTCCCCCAAACGCTTTCTTGTGGACCCTGGTACTCACCCAGCGGTCCGCCTCCATAGCAAGCTTCCTGGGGTCAGTTAGCTTACTATCAACTAGGTGCTGGCGCAGATCTGCAAAACATAGACTAGACAAGTGCTCCCATGCAATCAAGTTGTAGAGCCCCTGAAAATCTGTCACATTACTGCCCTTTACCCAGCCATCCAGAGACCTGCAGAACACATCCACACATTCCAACCAAGTGTTGGCATCAGACTTCTTACTGGACCTGAACTGGTCCCTGTACTTTTCAGGAGTAAGACCATACTTAGTGAGAAGGGCATCCTTCATGTCAGCATAGGTGAGGTGATACCCCTTACCCAAAGCTATCAGAGCATCCCTTGCTTCTTCAGGGAAAAGTGGCCACAATCCTGCTCCCCAATTTTCCTCAGGGACCCCATTCATGTGTATGGCTGCCTCATAACCCTGAAACCACCTTTGTATGTCATCCCCCTTCTTGAACTCCTTGCCTACATTCTTGGGAATGTGCACAATCCTGTCTGCCTTTCTGGACGAATTGCTGCCACCATCTGAGCCTGACTTACTCCTAAGTTCTAGCTCCTTCAGTTCTCTCTCATGCTCTAAGAGCATCTTCTTCTCCTCCATGGCCAATCTCCTCTCCTCCTCTTCTCCTCCCGCTCACTCTCTAGCCTGAGCTTCTGCAGCTCAAACTGCCTTGCCTCCCGCCTGTCCTCCAGCTCCTCTGGGGACAGACTGCTGCTGCCTGACCTGGCGGGTTCCCCCCCACCCAAAAGCACATCCACCCTGGAAATAGGCTCCTCCACCTCCTCACTGAGATTACCAGGCTGCCCACTGGCATGTCTGGCTGCTACCCAGGCCCTCAGCGCCTTCTGTAGCTCCTCCTTCCTTGTGAGGCCTTTAATTTGGACTTTCAGGTTTTTACAAATCGCTCGTAGCTCCTTTACGGCGTAGGATTCCAACCTATCCTCCTCAAAGATAACTTCCAGAGATGCAACGGATGATGCAGTTGATTCAGGCATGATGAAAGTAGTGAGTTGAAAACTGGCAAGATCAAAAATAGGCCAAAAGAAGAAGAGACAGTATGTGGTACGTAATGGTCTGCGATATGGTTGTAGTGCACACCAATCACTGAAAGTCAAGTGCAAACACAAGTCCTATCCTCACCGCTGACAACCAATGTTAGAAATGGGATCTCTAGTTGGCAAGGGCTTGCACCTTTGTCCAAGTAGGGACCCTTCTTCCTAGTCAGGGTAAGGGAGTTACACTCCTAAAATAACCCCTGCTCACCCCCTTGGTAGCTTGGCACGAGCAGTCAGGCTTATTCTAGAGGCAGTGTGTAAAGCATTTGCACATAACCAACAGTAACACAGTGTAAGCACTACAAACGGACACCACACCAGTTTAGAAAAATAACCAATATTTTTATATACTCAAGACAAGACCAATTACGACAAAAATCCACAATACTATACTTTAAAAATGAATGCTTGATAAGGTAACTTCTTCTTTGCAGGAATAACACAAAAGCAAAGTTCAGTACGAGTCGGTAGCCCCGTCCGGGTCTACCGCGATGCTGAATTACACAGAGTCCAACAGTTCCAGCCGACCGCGTCGCTACGGGCCAGCAGAGTCGTGAACAGACTCGGTCACAGTACCTTTCTCGTTGTGGCTGGTACGGAGTGTACGAGCCGGTCGGCGTTCGTCGCGGTAGCGGTGCAAGACGGAGCGATGCAAGGTGCGGTGTCCCTCGATGCGGTGCAGGCAGCGGCTCGATGAGCGTCGTGCAGACGGAGGCGGTGAGTCCAAGGCGTGCGGTGCAGGGCGAGACGGTGTACGATGCGGTGCTGACAGGTTGCGATGCAGGCGACCAAGCCGGAGTGCGGGAGCTGGCGTCGGACAGCGGTGCGAGTCGGAGCGGTGCGTCGCAAACGTGCGAGCGGTGCCCCAAATGCGATGCGGTCACGACTGCGTCGGTCGGGTCCGGCTGGTTCAGTGAAGCGATGCGATGCGAACTGCGGTGCCCACAGGTCACGGTGCAAGCAGCGGCTCGATGGCGATGGCGTCGGACGTCGTCGTCGGTGAGACCAGGGTTGCGGTGCGAAGCGGGGCGATGCGGTCTGCGGTGCAAACAGGACACCGGGCCAGCGATGGAGTCGGTTGATGGAGTCGGTTGCGGTTCCCTTCCTCTGTGGCAACTGAAACAGCGGTTCCAGAAGCGGTACCCAGAGAGTTGTGAAGTCTTTGCAGTCCCTGAGACTTCTTAACAGGAGGCCAGCTCGGTTTCAGGCCCTTGGAGATTCTCAGCACAAAGAGTAGAACGTTCAGTCCAGTCCTTTCACTGCCCAAGACAGAAGCAGCAACTGCAGGCCAACCCAACAAGGCAATAACTCAGCAAAGGGGCAGTACTCCTCCTAGCAGCTCTCCAGCTCTTCTTCTTGGCAGGTTCCTTGATTCCAGCGAGATCTAAATTCATGGGGTCAGGGCCCCAATATTTATATCCCAAATTCCTTTGTTCTCTGAAGGCAGAGAGGCCTTTGCCTAGTCCAAACCAGTTCTGGAGCACTTTGTTGACAAGTCTCCGTCCCTTCTTTCAGAGAGTAGGCCAGGGACATCAGACGCACCACAGGAGGTGGAGCCAGCATTGTGGAGGGAAGGCACTGTCCTATTCAGGGCCCAGGTGCAACTCCTCCCACCCATCTACATGTAGATCTTGCTATTCAGCCCTGTGCTGACTCACCCTGTCTCCTGGCATCCCCCAGCCCCTGTCACTCACACTCCAGACAAGGAATACACAACCTCGCAGAGGCAGGCTTGGATGGTTAGACAAGAAAATACCCACTTTCTAAAAGTGGTATTTTCAAACACAGAATGTTAAAACCAACTTCACTAAAAGATGCATTTTATCATTCTGAGTCCAGGCATACTAAACTCGAATTTCTACCATGTTCCCGGGGTCAGTTAGGATTATAAGCTGTTATAATCAAAACTGCCCGTTCTGGCCTATGGGGAACAGGTAGCCTTGCAATAGTGAAAAACGAACTAGGCTGTAGTTCACTATCAGGACATGCCACACACACCAGGGCATGTCCTACCTTTCGCATACAACGCACCCTGCCCACAGGGGTACCTTGGGCCTACCTTAGGTGTGAGAAATTTGAAACAAAAGCCCACGAAAACTACCAGGGTGACGAGAGCATTGGCCCCTTAGAAGTTCCAAAGCTTTTGGAGCAACCCTCGCCTGATAGCTTTCCGTATTCGCTGAAAGATGGCATTGTGTGGCAGAGACTTGAAAATATGGTCTCCAGTTTACTCCTGCCTCTTTTGCATAGATTAATCAAAATAGAGGAACATTTATCCATCCGTGATAAAAATGGACAAAGCGGTTTGGGACTTTCGTGCACCCCATGTGTAGGGGTACCCAGCAAACACAAGGGGGAACCGCAGAAGGGGAATCTGAAGTAAATCCAGCCCTTCTGCAGTTCTTACGGTTCTACGCCCAGTCCCATTGCAGGAGCAGAATGGGGGGAGAACTAAAACAGACTCAAGAATGACAATTAATTCACAGACACCACCCGGCTTTATGAGGGCAACAATGATGGGTGCGTGAGGGCGGGTATCCGCAGGCCAAGCAGGGTCAAATAGTCAATCATACCAGTCCTTAGATCTTCCCCCTGCATCCTCTGCGCTCATCCTGGTCCTGGTAAATGTCCCGATCCTAATGGAGGGCCAAAGGGAATCGACGTCACAGCTCATGGACAAAACCCTACACTGGTTAAGTGCCCATCTTGGGAACCGTGATAGAAAGGTTGAGGGTTTGTCCGGTCATATTATCATGGCCAGGAGAGTGGGATGGGTGGGTCCTTCACCCAAAGTGCACCCAGGTGATTGTGTTGTAATAAATTTTAATAATAAGCTAGTAACCAGGTCTCTTTTAGCCTAGCTCAATGAAGCCACTCCACCTAGGACCCAGATTTTTGTTTTACTATTGGAGCACTTCTATAGTCATGTTCTACCTCTTAGGAGCGTCCCCGGAAGTGCCCCAGGACTGAGGATGGTTGTAAACCCAAAAACAGCCAGTATGGGTGGGCATGGAGTGAGAGTAGGAAATAGATTTGCTCCACTCACAGACCTAGAGGCCTGTGATTGACCATACCTCCCCAGCCTTATACCAGGAGGTGGAGGAGGTAGCTAAGGCCGCTAAACAAGAAGGGTATAAATCCCTAAACCATCGGATTCGGGACCAAAAACCTAGCATGAAATTAGCCTCCTGGAATCTGGCGGGTATTGGAATGAAACTGGATAACACCCTCTAGCTCGCACTCTGGCAGAACCAATATATTGTTTGTTTTCAGGATACCTGGTCTCCTGATTACATATTTATAGATGGATATCGCTGTTATCAAACAAAAGCAGTTCCATCCTCTGCAGGTAGAGCAAGAGGAGGTTTGTTTACCCTAATTTCGAATACCCTCCCAATCAAAATTAAGAAATTTGTGACCTCGAGTCCCCACTTTCATCTTTTATTGGTGGAGGGGGACACTGACCAGGATTGGCTTTTAATACATTTCTATAATAATAATTTTGGTGATATACAGTCAGTAGTGGGCACATTAGACTCAGAGTTAAACAAAATTAATAGAGCCTATGGGAAGAAAGTCATTAATATTGTGTGGATGGGCGATTTTAACGCCCAACCATGCAAATACAAATTGAATAAAGTCTGTGGCCTAGAAGATACGTGGGGAGAGCCAATTTACCATTTTGCACACCATGGCAATGGAAACAGCTTAAATGAGCTACTTTTTGCCAGAAATGTGGAAATCACTAATAGGGTAGATGTACGAACAGGAGAATTTTACAAGACATTTACCCGTTATGAGTATGAGTCCGAACTGGTCAGGAATAATGAGTGGATTATGTTCTCTCGAAAAAATTAATAAAGTTTGTTATAAAATAAAAAATGAGTATGAGTCAACCATTGATTATGTAATAGTATCTGGTCCCATGTGGGGAAGGATTGTGCATTTGGACTCACAATTTTTAACTTTTAGTGACCACGCAATCCTTTTAATTTTGATGATAGTGGGGTCTCAAATAACAAAGTCACCATCAAAAATTGAGAAACCTATCTTGGCAAGGAAAAACGGTTACAAACTAAAGTGGAGTCAAATAGATAAGGTGAAAATGGTCCCTCAAATTGTAGCTAAGAACATGGAGCTGGTTTTAAAATGCTTGGAATCCAAGAGCACCTCACATTTACTACCTGTGCATTTCGAGTACCTACTTGAGGAAGTAAAACTGGCCTTGACCCGCTCTAAATCGAGATTAAAACCACCAGCAATTTGCTGGTTTGATCACACTTGATCAGAATCTTTAAAAATCTTGCATAGGACCCTTAAAGAACATCCCAGAGACAGGGAACAGATTAAGTCACTGCGAAAGAAATATGAAGTGGCAAGGAAGACAAGGGAAAGGGCACTGAGAGAAGAAGCCTGGGAAAACCTAGAGAAAGCAGCAACCACTAAAAATAGCAGTGATTTCTGGAAGGTGATCAAGGCCCCCTTTTTTAGAACTTCCACGGATCCTAATTTAGATACCCATGTTAGTGAAGATGTATGGGTGGTCCACTTTGAGCGAATTATTGGCCTAAATGACATTACTGAGATTGATCTTTTCAACCCAGAGTTGGCCTCAAAGGAGTATTTAACATTCTCTGTACAGGAGGTTAAAAGCGGGTTGGGCAAGTGTAGCAGTGGAAAGGCCCCGGGCCCAGATGGGGTTCCCATTGATCTATTTATAGAACATCAAGACCTGTGGGCCCCATTACTAACAAACGTTTTTAATGCAATAGCAAAATCTACCCCATTATATTCGTGGAAAACTACTATTATTGTACCTATGTATAAAAAGGGTGATAAAGACAACCCCCAGAATTATAGACCCATCTCATTGCTGGATACCATGGCAAATTTTATGGGGCGCTTACTTCTAAATAGGTTGGAAGATTGGGCAAGGGAGAAGAACATCTTGATACAGGCGCAGTATCGTTTTCAAAGTGGTAAAGGTACAATAGACCAGTGCCTCAATCTAACCCTGACTATTGATAAACATACTAGAGCTAAGCCCGGGCAGATTTTTATGGAGTTTATGGATTTGACTGCAGCTTTTGACTGTGTGAGCCACTCCAAACTTTGGGATATAATGGAGTCGGTGGAGGTTGATGCACCAATAATCATTTTCATCCGCCAAATGTATTCCAATTCATCTGCCCGTGTTCGATATGGTAAAAACGGGGGGTGTACATGCTCATTTAAGATTCAAAGGGGTGTCAGGCAGAGGTGTGTCCTTGCTCCATTTTTATTTTCACTATATACAAATGGCGTTGAGGCTGCTCTTCCAGGCGCAACTCCAGATGTCCCTGTTTTAGAGACCGTAACTGTACCTATATTGGAATATGCCGCTGATGCGGTATTAATCGCCAGAACAGGGGTGGCTCTCCAACGTTTAATAACGGCTTATGCCTCTTTTATGTCCTCATTGGAACTGAGGGTTAATGAAACTAAGGGCCCGATTACGATGTCGTTTGGAAAGGCTCCGAACAGAATTTGGATTGTCCGAATCCTATTCGGAACCTATGTTTCCGACTGAATCGGATACATTTCCGAACGACTGATTACGATGCAAGGAAACCGTTCGGGCTGTCTGATTCGGTTCCGAGCGGCATTTGGACAGCCCGATCGTTTGGAGCCGAATAGTACAGCTCGATGGACACGGTTTCCGACCGAGCGATTACGATGTCCGATTCTGACAGCCGTTCCGAATCGGTCTGACCGACATGAAACGGCTGTTGGAATCTGGCTTTGGGGGCCCGTAGCAGGCCCCCTTCACCCCTAGGCCTCCGGTTGGAGCCCGTGGGGGTACCCATGGGACTCCTCTTTTTAAGCATGTACAGTGTGGCAGGCACCATGAGGTGCCCGCCACAGGGTGAAAGGTTTTCCCCAACCACCCCCTTTTTCAATGGGAGCCTGTGTTCTCGTTCGGAACCCAGGCTTCCATTGAAGTCAATGCAAATCTGACCGAACGATGTTCGGAAGCCTCGTAATCGGTCGGTCGGACTCGCAGAACCCGATTCGGTCAGAAACGATTCCGAAACCGATTCGGTCGGAAGGGTTTTTGACTGAAATTGTATTGGGCCCCTAAGTCTTTTGTTCTTATAACAGGGACACCTGTGTCAAAAAGATAGTCTCAGTAAGATTAGAGGTTGTAGACTCCTTCCCATACCTTGGGGTCCAGTTTGACAAAAAACAGTCCTGGTTAAATATGGTGAACAGGACCCTAGCGATGGAGAGGAGTATGGCAGCTTTTCTGGCTTTTGCCAAAAAGCTGGGCTCAAAACCTATTAGAACAATAAAGTCAATATATCAAGCAAAGACACTATCTGGGGCGGGTGTGTGGGGTACAGCTTCGTTAACTCCTCTTCAAAATCTTGAGGATAGATTTTATAAGAAACTTGTTTCCCTTCCTAGTTCTTGCTCAAATTATATCTCTCACCTTGACTGGGATTACCTTATGTGTCAGATAATCTTAAGGTTGCCCCGATCCTCCTATGGCACTCTATATGGCGCAGGGACACAGAAAGTCTAACACAGACCATCATAATAAATCTAATAGATCTACCTTGACCGCACTGGAGCTACGGAATTATTCACTAACCCCAGTGCATGCCTAAAGATCTTGAAGCAAAAACTGAAGTCTATCTTCCTATCTAAGGCGGCCCATGATCGCCAGGAACTTAACCATGCAAAGCAAACAGTGATGCTATACCAGTTGTCCCTGCCAATTTTAGAGGGGTTTATTCATATTTAGAGAGTATTGGAAATTTACAGCATAGATATATTCTGATGCTGGGCTTCCCTGCGAGGAAGTTCAGCCGTTCTGATCTGTCGCTTTGCCCATTTGATAATAGATCAGAGCAGTCTGATCTTCATATATTTTTATTCTGTGGTTTTTATAAGGAGGAACAACTTACATTTTTTCTTCCAATTTTAAAAAGATTTAAATTTAGGCAATGTCAACCCGCTTTATACTTCCTAAAGAAGAAACTTGTCGATCTCTTTATATGTCTCTCGATACCTAAATTTTTATTTTTATTGGCTTGTACAAGGAAGAGAAAATCTGATGATGTGCAGACAGAATATCGAGTTTAAAATATCGAGCTGTACAAATATCGTGGTTCAGAAATATCGTGGTTCAGAAATATTGACAGCAAGAATATTGTGGTCAAGAATATCAATTTAAGGTAAGTAATATCGATTTTAAAAATATTGAAGTGTTTAATATAGTTTGCAAAATTATAGTTGTTAAAAATATCGATTTTTTAATTAGTATTATGTATTTTTAGTACATGTTTTAAATGTATGTGATGTATGTTTTTTGTATAAGAATTGTTTGTATTTTTAATATATGTGTTAGATTTTTAGTAGTTATTAATTTCTTTTATGTGAATTTTGCATTTTTAGTTCTGTAGCGGGTTGTGGGTTTATAGGGGAATAGGGTGGGAAGTATTTTAATGATATTAAATGTATTGATTATTTTTTATTTATTAATATTTGCTTAATTGAGATGTTATAGTGTTAAATGTGTAAAGTAATTTATTATTAATTAATAATTTGTTAATTAATAATAATTATTTAGGGGCCCATTACGATACCCGGCGTAAAAAAATCCGCCAGGCATGGAAGCGGCAAAAATCCGCCCGCACACACCGTCTGAACACCGACCACGCCATTACGATGACAAAAACCGAAAACCGCCATCGGCGGAAAAATCACACAAGATATCACCCGCCATCGTCCGAGTCGGAGTCAAACCGCCCGCCACGGACGGAAACACGCACGACAACACAAAACCGCCCGCCCTCACGGCCAACACACCGCACGTGAGATTACGATCGCACCGCCATGAGCGCGGGAAAACTACAAATATACCGCCCGCCTGCGCAAACAACGCCGATGAGAATCGACACGGCAGAAGCCATGGCGCCCACGTCCCTGCACAGAAACCATCCGCTGACAAAAACAATCGCACACAACATGGCCAACAAGTCCACACAACAAGGCACGCACAAATACACAAGCACAGTACACATCCCGAAAACACCCCCTGGACAAACAAAAACTACAAAGGCCAGAACACCAGACACAACACACCTGAAAACAACAGACCATGAGGACACACCCACATAGGTAAGTACAAAAGCAGCACTCCCACAGACCACAACCCCTTGCAACATTGCAAACTAGAGAGGAGAGGAGAGGACACAGTGACACAGCAAGGACAGCAGCACACCACAGAAACGCACACATCACAACCACCACCACCACCAAACACCGGCACCACAAACCCCCTGCACATTACACAACACACACCGCACCAGCACCACAAACACCATGGCACCACAAAGAATGCCCAAGTTCACGCCCATTGAGCTGACGGTCATGGTCGACGAGATCATCAAGGTGCACCCACAAATCTATGGGAACCTGGTCCAGCACACACCACTAGCCACCAGAAAGAGAATGTGGAACCGGATCGTAGACCAGGTCAATGCAGTCGGGACCCTGCCCAGGAACAGAGTTGAAATCAACAAACGGTGGAATGACGTCAAGAGCCTGGTCAAGAAGAAGGAGAGCAAGAACAGAGAGCTGGCAGCCGTCACTGGCGGAGGGAATCCCGCGCTCTTCAAGACCTTCAAAGCGTGGGAGGAGAAGGTGCGAGTCATTATACATCCGGAGATCCTCGCCGGATTAGCAGGGGAGTGGAGGCTGGTAAGTACAAACTAATGTATACCAGCACACCGCTATGTACTCACATGCACTACCACCATGCCACAGCTCCCAGGGACAAACACCCCCATGTCCAGCACACAATACACAACACATCACACACACATGCAACAGACACCACCACACACAGCCCAAACCGAACAACTGTAAGATACGTGGGGACATGTGTACACTCAGCCAGCCACGTAACCACCAACAGGTCCCCGAGTATGCCAGAAGCGCCACAACGAGCACCCACCACACCCATGTGTCCGCCATAGCTGCACTAACCGACAAGTAACAGGTAAGTGGCAGGAACACAAAGTGCAGTGGGTGGGAGGGTGGACAGCCCAAGTACAACACACACCAGGCCCCTAGTCCCACAGCACAGCAAGGAGGAGCATCCCCCACCCCCACAGCCACGTGTCAGCCACCGCAGTGCACACCGACAGCCGAAAGGTAGACATCACGATCCACAACAATCGGTGTCAGTGGGTGTCCAGCCACCACCACGACCCACAACACCCCCCCACCCCCACAGACCTGCAACATGGAGCACCCCCGCTTAGAACCATGTGGCATCCAGTACAGTGCACGCCCGAACAACCTGCAGGTGGGAAACTGGACAGGGCTGGATTACTGGAGGCATGAGGACCGTAACACGACCAACACATGGGACATGTCACGTAGCAGACGAACACGCAGCACCGCCCACCGTCACGAACAAGTGAACAATGTGCATACGGACATGAACCACAGACTCACACCTCACATGACCCATCACAGACACAGCAACACCCAAGGAGCCACGTCTGCATGCACAAGCCACACTGAATATAGTACCACACGGCAGCCACTGTGCAACTCATCACACACAACCGAAACACCATTGAAGTCCTGTCCATGTAGCCCCTACTGCCTGTCAACCACACACCCCACAACTACGCCTATGTAAGACAAACAACACTAGACGCAACAGAGCGGAACAACATAAATGCACACGAACACCACTGAACCCATCAAACACACAGACACACCATGCACATACAACATACCATCCATCCCATCCGTCAGCCCCAGTCTCATGAAAGGCATGTCATCCGCACAGCTGCCACACATACAGCAGTCACGCTAAGATACATGCCCATGACCAACCATGTGCCAGAAGTCAATGAAGCGCACGCCACACTGTGAGCAACAACACACAACATGGGCCACACCCCCCCCCGAGCACTGCAGTGATGCACATGGCACAGGGCAGCACGCACACCAAGGAGATGGGACAACTGCAATACGTTGGCTGGCACACAACCATCACTCACTCATAACGATGCGTCCAATGCCATGTCCAGTAATCACAACAGACAGCAAATATGCAGGCCATGTCAGGCATGCACACACCTCAGACCATGCACTGTCATGCTGCCACAACACATGTCACGTTCGGCACCCATGGCTCACAGCATGTACCCCAAAAGCATATTCCCTCCCAAATGCGAATCTGGGGCATGGCCCCCATGTTGCCATATGCATTCCTAAGCGTCCCATTTGAACACCAAAAGCAAAGTACAAACCAGACCCAGGATGGGCCAGGAGCCCGCATACACCAGAGTCACAATAAGTAGGGGCACAGCAACACACCCATCGGCATGGCCAATCCGTCCCATGCCACATGTGCACAGCACACAGTCCCATTGCCAAGCACACACAACTACAAATGGTACAGCCACACACACGCCTCCGGGAAACCCATGTACGAGATTGCACGAACTGTTTATGTCAGACGACAAATACATACTTCGCCAGGTGCAACACAATAACAAATCTCATTCTCTCCACAGGTGACGAACTGCTGGATGCTGGGGATGGAGACAGCAGCCAGCACAGCCAGCCTACAAGCCCCCAACGAGGACACACGGATGTGGAGGATCTGTCCTCCTCTTCGGACACGGACCACCAAGCAGGCCCATCTGGTGTGGCAGGGCCCAGCCGCTCCCCAGGACCCCTCCTACCCACCAACCCATCATCCAGGGCTGCTGAACATTCCCAGCCCCCTGCTGCCACTGTCGTTGCGGCCACACCCACGGACATTGCGGCCACACCCACGGTCATTGCGGCCACACCCACGGTCATTGCGGCCACACCCACGGTCATTGCGGCCACTACCACTGCCGCAACCGCCACCATCGCCGCACCGACCACCGACCACCACCACCACGTCTTCGCTGGCACCAGCCCCAGCGCAGGTGGTGGCCCGGCCGACTGGATCCACCCTGGGAGCCACAGCGAGGACCGTGGTGAGCAATGTGGCTAGTGGGCAGGCCGGTGGCAGCAGTACTGGTAGGAGGAGCAGGGTCAGGGAAACGCAAGTCTCCCTGGGAGCCATGCCCTGCCTCAAATGGCCAGAGTCCTTGGGGCCTATGAAGAGGCCCAAGGACAATGGGCCAGGTCTGCTTCAGACACGCGGGAGGTGCTGGGGGTGCTGAGGTCCATGGACGCCCGTATGGGCCAACTCGTGGACCTCATGGGCCAGCTGGTGGTGAGGTCACAGCCAGGGACAGCAGCTCCACCACCGCCACCACCTGCCGGGGCGCAGGGTCGAGCAGCAGTGTCCAGTACCCCTGCGTCCACAGCCAGTGAGCACACCTCACCCCCCACCAGCAGGTCGCCACCACACACCCCCCTCCCAAACGTGGAAGGGGCCGTCCGAAGTACAAACAGATCTCCCGGGAGGACTACGCACGCTCCAGACGCAAGTGAGGCAGCCAGCCAGCCTTCCTTGACCATCCACTGCATTGACTTGGACTACGATCCCACTCCACACAGCCATCTGGATGGCATGTGTCTGTTGGACCATGGACATGGAACAAGTGGGTACACCCTGAGCATCACGCAGCCGTGACCGACAGCTCATTGTCACTGCACGCACCACTTTTGTCATCACCTCGCACACAATCACATGTCACAGTTTGAAATAAATGCACCTCTTACACAAACTGCTGTTTGTGCCCTGTGTTTTATTTGTACGGAATACAACGGCCACCTTGGGCGGAAAGGCACCTGATGCGTGGCATGGCAATGGAACCGGAGGGCCTGTAGGGACCTAGGGGTGGGAGACAGAACAGGAGCACATTCAATGAGTGTGTCACACACCCATCACACAGTACATGTCAACAACTACAAGCAATGTACACACATCGCACAGAGCAATAGGGCACAATGCCACAGCCACCAACAGTGGCATACTACCCTGGCCATGGAGCGTTGACACACAGCACGCAGTGAACAAACGGCCACCCTGACACAGCACACACACACCTGCACAGATACAGCCACATCAGCCGTCGTACATGGACACTCACCGTCAAGTGAAGTAGTGGGCGATGAGCTGCTGCCGCACATTACCAGCTTCCTCCTCTCCGCTGTCCTCCTCACTCGAGCTGTCCTGGTCTGCGGGCTGGGGCCCTGGTTGATCTCCGTCATCCACGATGAGGGGGATCTGCTTCCGAATGGCCAGATTGTGCAGCATGCAGCACGCCACCACTATCTGGCACACCTTCTGTGGGGAGTACGCCAGCGCACCCCCGGTGCGGTCCAGGCACCTGAACCTGGACTTGAGGAGGCCAAAGGTACGCTCGACCACACGTCTGGTCCTCCCATGTGCCTCATTGTAGCGATCGTCTGCTGGGGTGCGAGGATTCCTCAATGGACTGAGCAGCCATGCCCCATTCGGGTACGCAGAGTCACCTGGGTGTGAGGGACACAGAGAACCGTTGCTATTCCAACTGGACAGGGGACAGCATCGCACAACCAGCACGCTACACCACTCCACATACTCACCGACAATACAGCCACGATCCTGTTGCAGATTGGACATCAGTCGTGGCAAGATGCTGTTGCGCATTATGTGTGCGTCATGGGCCGAGCCTGGGAACTTTGCACACACGTGGGTGATCACCATGTCCGCAAGGCACACCACTTGCACATTCAGGGAGTGTGTGTGCTTCCTGTTGCGGTACAGGTGCTCAGTGGCCTGTGGTGGAACAAGGCCAACATGTGTGCAGTCAATGGCTCCAACGACGTGTGGGATTCTGCCAAGGGCATAGAATGCACCCTTCACTGCCGCCAATTCACGAGCCCTGGGGAAGCGGATGTACCTGTTTCGGTACAGCATCATGGCTGCCAGTACATCCCTCAGCACCTTGCTGAACATGGGCTGGGACATCCCTCCTCCACTGCCCACTGTGTGCTGGAATGACCCAGTGGCGAAGAAATGCATGGCGGCCATCACCTTAGCCGTGGGGGTGACAGCTGTCGGATACACCCTGCGGGGACGGAGATGGGGTTCCAACATGGCACACAGTCGATGCAGGGTTGGCCTGTCCAGCCGAAACTTCCTAATGACCTCTGTATCGTCCATGTCCGCCAGCAATTGGTATGGGCGGTCAATGTTCGGTCTCCGCCTAGGGAAAATGGCAGTGGACACATGTCAAAGCAACACAACACATAGCAATTTCGCATACACCTCACTGACATGACTGAGCAAGCACATGAGCCACAGCCCAGCTGTCAAGCTGGGACGGCACGGCCACAATACACTTACACAGGTCTCCCAACAATGGCAATGGCTAGTGATACAAACCACTGCCATGTGCATGCACATGGGGATCTAGGCCCCAATGACTTGCGGGGCGTGCTGATGGGGACTGACTGCATATTCGTCAAGCGGTAACGCCACGGCAACATGAATGTCTGCTGAGCATGGAACTGCTTCCGAGGCTGGATGAGTATGGCACACGACGACGACGATGTGGGCACAGGCTGAGCGGCCAAAACAAGTGGGACCTGTGGCACGAGGGGATATGAGACAGTAGTAGGTGTCAGCACTGCACCCTATGTACAGCACTGTACGGATCACACCTCCCGAAACATTGACAGGTGTCCACATTGACAGCCCCATGCCAAGACGGCTGTGTGCTTGCAGTCACACGTCACAGGTGAGAGGTTACATTGCACGTGCCAGGTGGCAGACGTACATAGTGGGAGCTGGCATGTGTGTGCATGTGTCTCCTGTTCAGGATCCACCAGATGGGCGCTGACTCTGTACTGACCATTGGACACAGCATGTTCCGTGGAAGGCTTGTGTGTGTGGGATGGTGGCACTGGATGTGCCTCCGTTGGGTGGGGGGCCATGCACAGGGCGGGTACGTCGATGATTGCGCATTGTTGGTCACGGTGGTTGCACCCACTAAGATGTGTTGCCCTGTGTTCAATTCCTATGTCCGCATGATGATGGACTGTAGATGTGGGCAGACTACACATTGGTCGATGTGCTGTCTATATGCATGTGCCTTCACACCAGGCACAGCTGCCCCTGCACATGTGACCCCTGCTGGACTCGCTGCTGGGTCTGTGGAGCTGATGCACCTTCTGTGCGTGGGGCGGACAGCTCTCCTCACTTCCCTCATTGCGCATGTCATGACTTTGCCGCAGGTGACATGGATCATGGAGGGCCCACATGTACGCGTGGGTAGGCTACACATGATTGTTCACTGGTCGCCACCCCCAGTCAGTGTTTCGAATGGGAAGGTTGTCGTGCTGGTGGTATATTCGATGTGGCGGATGGGCGGGCCTAGGTGCGGGCTTACATTCCGGACATGGGGGGTAGTTGGATTGGCGACTAGTTGCAGTACACACGGGACACGTCTCTTCCTTTCCACATCTGGGTCATCCCTTGTACTCACTGACAGTGATACAGTCATCTTCGCCCCAGCCCTCATGTCCTCCCCTCGCTCCCCCAATATGCATGTGCACCTGCGAGGCTAGCGCTTGCACAGGCAGCCCCAAGCTCGCACCAGAGAGGGCAAGGAGTGTATGTGTGGGTCCAGTTGCACGAGTGGGCTGTCTCAGGGTATGATGTGTTGCGGGACGCCGTCCACCTGCGTGGTGCCCCAAATGGAGACCCGGCCTGCATGGACTATGCATCACAGTCTTCGCCTTCCGGATCCGCCACCTGCGACACCCAGTGGCTGTGGCTGCCCTTGCGGCCAGGCCGCGTCCGTCTGTGACTGATGGCCCACACATTCACTCTTTGGCCTCTCTGGGGAGGGCTCGGGGGTGGTGGCGCACGCGCTTGCACTTAGTCGCAATGGCATGTGGCGTGGTTGGTATAATGGGCAATGGATGGGATGGTGCGAGCCACCTCCCGTGACGTCAGTGCTGCTCGTGCTGTGGTGCGTCCCCCTACACTTCCATTTGACTTGTGCCATGCTAGACGTTGAGGTTCTATTGCCTGCGTGATATGACCAGGAGGAGCGCGAGGAGACCTCTCACACACCATGCTCCACTGCCATCCCGTGCCCTGTATCGCCTGTGCGGATTGACTATGTTGGGGTTACACCTGGTCGACTGGGGCTGTGTGTGCCTTGTCAAGGGGCATGGCGGGCGCATAACAGGATCCAGCTTGTCCACAGAGGGTGGGCTGAGGTGCGCCTGGTACCGCTTTGTACGTGTGCCCGGCTGCTGTGCACACACGTGTTCACTCCCCCCGACAGGTGTCCTCTCACAATGCCCAGGGAAGCGGTGGTGTACTGTTCATGACCCCTCCCAACACGGCGTGCTCCAACTTGGCATGTGCGCATCTACCCGTCACACCCACCCACCTGAGCACTGCGTCCATACGACTTCACACGACACATGTGTGTCTTCCACAGTTGTGCTACTCATTTGCGTTGACATCCAATACCAGTGGACTACATGGTCATGTCACGACTGCCGTGTACTTCACATACTCTCATCCTCTCTCATTCGTACTTGTGAAATGAGTCAGCGGAGACAGTTTTGGTTTCAAACATTATATTGAGTCTTCTGTCCTCTGTGATGCAGTATAGTGGACACTACTGGCAGCGGAATACATGTTGAGGATATACTGAGCATGATTGCAAATGGGATAGGGTGTGGGGTTACATGTGATTGGCTGTTGCATGTGGGATGTGGGCTTCAGAGTTACATCTGCTTGGCCAAGGCTGTGCTAATGTACATTTACGTATAGCTGCGGAGCTGCGGACTTTGACACAGACGGTATACATGTAGCCTACCAGACCGCTTGGCATCATGGGCACAGTCCATCTCAGTTCCATGTGACAGGTTTGCTGCGGTTGTTCCTCATGCACGCGTGCATGTGAGATGACATCAGGGCATGTGCTTGCGTGCATGCAGCGGCGTGCCACTTGTTGTTGCAATGTGGTGGTTACTGGACATGTCACAGTCACTGGGGTCGTGTTGTTGTTGTATGCACTTGTCGTCCATGCAAGGGTCCTGGTATGGGATTCCCGGGGCGGGGGTGGGAGGGGTGCAGCACCCACAGACTCCAGGCGACCTATTCATGTCCACTGAGCGGTGTGTGTGTCCATGGGCGCTGGATCCATGTCGTGTCCTGGTTGTTCGTGCAGTTCCGTCCATGTGGGTGCGATACACAGACCCCATGCCACTGCCTCCCACGATGCATGCGGTGTTCCTGGATGTGATGGGGAACAGTGTGCATGTCCCGGTCATATCCGATGTCATGGCGATGTCGTTGATGGTGTGGTTACAGTTGCCGGTCGTTTGGTATGGCTGTTGTGGTGGTGACTGGCCAGTCCGTGCGGAAGCTAAGCATGGGTGCGGGGTTGGACATCATAGGTCAATCGGGGAACCTGCGTTGTGGTCCGACGAATTTACAGGTTGTCAGGTATGCGATGCCGTCCAGCAGGGCTTCCATGTCATTGGTGGTGTACATGTTTGCCAGCCAATGTAGCGGATGGTGGCTGTCAAGGTGTTGTTCGTAAGTTGTCCCTTGGAGGACCATGATGGGGCATGCTGGGTGACATTCGATGTAGCTGTTCTCGATGATCCGTTGTGTGGAGGCACAGTGGTCCCATTTCAGTGCGGGTGCGATGTTGGCCACATACGCCATGCCCCCATAGGCAGAGCAGGCCCTGTCGTGTGCGTCCAGAGGGAGGAGTAGTGGTAGCAGGTCCGCCTTTAGACATGCCGGGTTGGAGAGGCATATCTCCACGGGATGATGGTAGGGACACCTCCGACAGTAGAAGACGGGCATGACGCAGCTGAACAATGTGATGCGGTAAGTCAGTCGGTAACTTACGTTCAGCAGGGACAGGAGATCGCATCCCAATATATGTATCAGGTTGGTTTTGTACAGCTTGAGCTGTCCGGCGTAGTTGGGTAGGTGTGTTGCGGTTGCCATTTCGCAGCAGTGCGTTGTGGTGGCGTGCTCCGGCTGTGTGTGCAGTCTGCAATGTGCACGCTCCGAGGTTGCTGTGAGCTCTGTGTAGTCGTAGGGAGACAGGACTTGTGTTCTGTTGGCTTGTGCGGAGGACATGGGCCCTCATCCCACATGCTTCTCAGACAGTTCAAGGTCAGTGATGTGTGACTCCTTCCAATTAACTTGCATGTGGCCGACATGGGGGAGTGTTATTTTTTTTCCTCCCCGTCCGTTGTGTGCTTCTGTGATATGCACTATCTGCCCTGTGGTCGGTCTCCTCGGCATGCCTGTGTTGGTCTTTTCTTGGACAATGGCTGTATTCACCGGCTTCTGTCGTAGGGCTGTGGTTTCGGAGTTGGAATGGAAGGTCATTCAGTGCTGTCTGCTCTCCCTTGTGTGGGCGGCAGGCTGCCTTTCCGCTCTGCGTTGGGCCTTGTGTGTGAATGTTATTCTTGGGCCACCTGTTGTCGGTCCCCGGGCTCTTTGGTGTTCCGTTTTATATGTCTTGTTCATATGTGCAGGGTGGTATGGGTGTTTCAGTGTGGTACTGGCGTTCCTCTTCCCGAAGGGGCCCTGCTTCTCCTAGTTGGTGTTGCCGCCGCTGTGTGCTACGCCATGTTTGTTACACTGGGGTGTGTCCTGCTGTTGCGTGACTTCACTGACATGTGTGCGTCGGTTGTGTGGCGTTGGGTGTTGTCCGTGAATTGGGCGTTGGGGACATGTCTGTGGCAGGCCTGTCACGTGTCATGGGCGTTCGGGGTGGGGCTGATGTGTGTGCTGCTTGGTTGTGTCCCTGTGTCTGTGTGCGACGCATGCATGGCGCTGCGGTTGGCCTCTGCGTTGTGCGCATGTGTGGCGGCGTCATCGCCGCTTTGGGGCCGTGACGGGGTGGTTGGTTCCTAGTCCCAGGTGGTGTGTACACATGTGTTACGCGATGTTACGATTTGGCCTGTGTGTCATATGTGGATGCAATGGTGGATGTGTAGTGTACACGCGCTGGTGGGGGGTTGTCCGCTTTTTCCGCCCTTGCACTGTGTGCGCTGTTTGCGTGCACTTGTTGTGTGTGTGCCTACCTGCGTCTCCGCGGTACGTTGCGTCCTTGGTGGTGCATCAGCAAGAGCATGGGGAGGGCCTGCAGTGCTGGATTCATGCTCGGGGAGCCGCTTCTTCGTTGTCCGTGCTCGGCGTCCGTGTTACCGCTTCGGTTTGTCGTACGGTATCTCTTAGCCGTGGGAGCCGGTTGTTTGCGGCATCGTAATTTATACGCCGGGCGGGACGTGATTTCGTCGGACGGTGTGTGTCAATTGTGCTGCGCCGCTACGTGTACGGACGCACTTTGATGGCGGACGGTGTTGCTGGCTTGCCGGCGGTGTTTGGCCTACTTTTCGCATCGTAATTGGGCGGGCGTGTGGACTGCTGCGTGCCGGCGGTAACTGGTGGTTTTTGCATCCGCCAGCACGGCGGTTGTGCTTCCGCCCGCCATCGTAATGACCCCCTTAATTTCTAATTTATTATGGTAATTGTGTAATTATTTTAGGTGTGTGTTTTGGTGTTTATAGGTGTAAAGGGTGGGAAGTAATTTATTTTTAATTGATGAATTAATAATTGGTAGTTAATTAATTTTAATTAATTAATTGATAATTAATTATGGTAATTGTGTAATTAATTTTAGGTGTGTGTTTTGGTGTTTATAGGTGTAAAGGATGGGAAGTAATTTATTTTTAATTGATGAATTAATAGTAGGTTGTTAATTAATTATAATTAATTAATTGGTAATTAATTATGGTAATTGTGTAATTAATTTTAGGTGTGTGTTTTGGGGTTTATAGGGGTGAAGTGTGTTAAGTAGTTTATTTATTTCTTATTAATAATTATTTGTTAATTGATATTAATTAAATTAACTAAAAAATGTATTATGGCAATTGTGCAATTACTTTTAGGTGTGTTTTTGTGGTGTTTATAGGGGTAATGGATGGGAAGTAATTTCTGTTTAATTAATTAATATATAGTTGTTAATTAATGTTAATTATTTGATATTTATTTTGGGTAATTGTTTATTTTTGTGTGTGTTGGTTTTACTTTCAAAGGGGTAAAGGGTGGGTATAAAATACATTTTAATTACTTTATAATTAGTTGTTAATAGTAATAGTTTTTAATTTAAAAATAAGTTTTAATTGTGTTTTATTATTTTATAGTTTAATTTAGGTGTGTGTTGTGGACATTATAGTGTTAAAGTGTGTGTAGTTAATGTTTATTCGTTTTTTTAAAATAATATTTTTTGAATTGATTATTAATTATGTTATTTATGGAAGTAAATTTGATTTAAAATGTTGAAGTGTGTTGTTATTGGTGTGGTGTTATAGAGTAGGAAATAAAATAAATACATTTATGTAATAAATAATGTTTTTGTTAGTAAATATTTTCTTGTTTAAAAGAATTATTTTTTTACATTTATTTATTATTTAATTTTATATAATTATTGTAGGTATTTATTATATGTGATATTATAATATGTTTTCTTTTTATATATTTAATATTTTTTTCCCAATTTTTTAAATATTTTTTATTTATTTTTATAATTTTTCTTAATTTTTAATATATATATATATTTAACTGTTGGAATGTGAATAGTAATTTTTGCCTCTCCGCTATCCAACACTTTCCCTACTGTTGCACTAATTAGAGTGGGAATAGTAATTTTTATCCCTCCGCTATCCAACACTTTCCCTACTGTTGCACTCACTGGAGTGGGAATAGTAAATTTTACCCCTCCGCTATCCAACTCTTTCTCTACTGTTGCACTCACTGGTGTTGGAATAGTAATTTTTACCCCTCCGCTATCCAACACTTTCCCTACTGTTGCACTCACTGGAGTGGGAATAGTAATTTTTACCCCTCCGCTATCCAACACTTTTCCTACTATTGCACTCACTGGAGTGGGAATAACATTTTTTACCCCTCAGCTATTCAACACTTTCCCTACTGTTGCACTCACTGGAGTGGGAATAGTAAATGTTACCCCTCCGCTATCCAACACTTTCCCTACTGTTGCACTCACTGGAGTGGGAATAGTAATTTTTACCCCTTGGCTATCCAACACTTTCCCTACTGTTGCACTCACTGGAGTTGGAATAGTCATTTTTACCCCTCAGCTATCCAACACTTTTCCTACTATTGCACTCACTGGAGTGGGAATAACATTTTTTACCCCTCAGCTATCCAACACTTTCCCTACTGTTGCACTTACTGGAGTGGGAATAGTACATTTTACCCCTCCGCTATCCAACACTTTCCCTATTGTTGCTCTCACTGGAGTGGGAATAGTAATTTTTACCCCTTGGCTATCCAACACTTTCCCTACTATTGCACTCACTGGAGTTGGAATAGTCATTTTTACCCCTCAGCTATCCAACACTTTCCCTACTGTTGCACTCACTGTAGTGGGAATAGTAATTTTTACCCCTCCGCTATCCAGGACTTTCCCTACTGTTGCACTCACTGGTGTGGGAATATTTATTTTTACCCCTCCGCTATCCAACACTTTCCCTACTGTTGCTCTGACTGTATTGTGAAATGTAAGTTTAAATATTTTGTAATAGTTTAATGTTTTAATTTATTATAGATTTTTGTATTTTTATATTTTAAATCATTGATATATATTTTTATTTTTTATATAATTTTAAAATTTTAACATAAATTAAAAATAATAGTTTATTAATTGTTTTAAAGTAAATATATATGTAGAAATAATTGTTTGTGTGTTTAGCTTTTTTATTAAGTTTATTTTTTATATTTTATTAAAATGTATACTAAATTTATTTTATTTTGTTAAAATTAAATTTAATATTTAATATATATTCTTTTATTGTATATTTATATAAAAGTCGATATTTTATACATCTATATTTTTTACATCGATATTTTTTGTCGATATTTTTGTACTTACCTGTTTAAGTATAGGAGTCGATATTTTTGTTGTCTATATTTTTTACTCGATATTTTTTACATCAATATTTATTACATCGATGTTGTGTCAGTGAACCAATCTGATGGCCTTAGCTTCTATGAAGTGTGATTAGGAAGAAACTATGGGGGTCATTAGCATGGCGGGCGGACTTTGTCCGCTCGCCATACCCCCGGGAAATGGGACCGCCCGCAATGCATGCGGCGGTCCCGCACATGCCATTAGGATGCGCCCGCCACACTGGCAGGCGCATCCCGCATTTCTGACATTGCGGCGGGCGGTGCTGAAAGCACCGTCCGCCGCAATGCCAAAAATGCAAGTTGTGCTTTCCAATGCACAACGTGACAGGCACCGCGTGGTGCCTGCCACGTTGTACATTGAAATGCAGGGGGTACCATAGGTACCCCCATGTGCACCCCCACCCCCAGAATCCCTGGGGGCCCGCTACGGGCCCCCAATGTAGAAGACTGTATGCCTTTCCGTGGCGGCGTTGCCGCCGCGGAAAGGCATAACCCTGCATGCATCATAATATGGATGGCGGTGTCTACCAGACACCGCCACCATATTAACTGCTTTTCCGCCCGGTCGACTTGTGGACCGGGTGGAGAAGCGGCGGACGGTCTTCCCGTCCGCCGCGGTACCCCCGCCATACTAATATGGCGGGGGAAAATGTGTGGCGGGCGGAGGAAAATAGCGGGCGGATCACCACCGCCATACGGGCGGTGGCGATCCGCCAGTTATCGTAATGGGCCCCTATGTTGTACAAAATGGTCTGTTTTCTAAAGAACTTACACGAGGGAGGTCTTATGTTGTTAATTTCTTATTCGCTTATATTCATTTTTATTGATGATTTTAGGGGATAACTATTATCATTTTAACTGGTCCTTGGACCAAATATGAATTTTGTTATTATTTGATCTATTAACATTTTAGGGCATATTAAGCACTTTAGCCAGTGATTGTATTTATGGCATTAACCTGAGATCTGTTTAATTGGCCTTAGTCGTAATTGAATGTAGTTTGAACTAATAAGACTTGAGTTTTAACATGATTTGTACTTTCATGATCTGTATTTTAAATAGATCGAATAAAGAGATTGATTGATTGATTGATTGTCTGTTTATAATTATATGCGCAATAGAATTAAAACGATAAAAGAAAATGAACATATAGTTGATGTAGGCTCTTGATAAATGTTAAATTATATTAACACAATATGATCAACATACAGGAAAATTAAGATATTCTGTTGAGAAACTATTTATTTTAATTTTGAACAATGCAGGCTAATCTTTCTCAGCATCTCTCTGTCCTTTCCTCACCATGCACTCAGCACACAATAGCTATTTTGTAAATAACGTTTTTTAATATGATGTCTCTTGTCCATGAACAACATGATGTTTTGTTCTCAAACTTCACTGAAAGTTGTGTTAGTGAAATTAATTGTCACAAGGGCTTATCTATTGGGACAACTGTGTGACTCTGTATTGTGTGAACCTGTTTCTGTAATTTGTTTAACAAATCATGTACCAGTTATTACATGTCTGAAGGGCACCAAGGGTGAGAAGTGCATTATGTAAATCTGTGGAACAGAGCTAAACAATGTGATTTCAAAGATTATTGGTTTTTCTTCACTATGATTAGATGAGATTGCGGGACATTTGGACATTCACACCAAATTGGGAAATTTCCTATAAAAGAGGCCACATCCTGAGGGTTGTGGACTCATTCTTGCCTGATCTTTAGGAAGTGGCCCTGCGTCGGTCTGACCTCTGATTTAAGACTTATTTTACATGATCTTAACTGTACTTTGTTCTCTGTTATTTTCATATTTGCATTTTATTCAGTTTCATGCTATTCCTCGATGTAATGACTCATTGACTGACTTCTAATCATTTATTTAGCTTTCTTCAATGATTTAAACTTTTTAATAAATTTTCATGGTTTGATTATAATACTTGTCTGTCTTTATTGTGACACCTAAAGTGCTTTATATTTAATTCTGGAAATGTTATTTAATATTGAATTGGTTTGAATGACCAGATCCAGTGAGAGCAACAAATCCTTATTGGATTAACACCGATCCCAGTTCATCAGAGACACTTTGAATTGACATGCCCATAAAATAGCATCTTCAGTTTCTGATAGCAGAGGATAGTTACAACTGTATCTGGATGCTTAATTTGATCTGAAGGGAATAGTATGGTTCAGCAAATCAGGCCCTCAAACTAAATTTGTCCTGAATCAGTCTGCATTCTCAAATTCTAATGGTTCCTTATGGATTAATGGCAGTATTCTTGAAGCTGTTCCTGGTGTTAAGGAGAAGTGAGTATGAATATTATTGATTAGTGCATTGTGGGACTTGTAGTTTGGGTTTTCGGTGTCATGAAAAATGTATGAGGGTTATGAGTGCTTTGGCAATGCAGGTTTGATTTATGGGATAGTAGCAGTTTTGGCTATTGTGATTTTGATGTTTTCATTCCACTTTTGAGTTGTGCCCACTAATTGGATCCACTTGGGTGCAATGACATTTTAAGTGTTCATTTACGTGTATTGAATATGCTTATTGTGATTAATGTGTTAATTGTTTAAAAATCCAGTATCTCATGATATAAGCTAGTTATTGAATTTGTCTCCTTATGTTGAGGTGTGTGTTGTGAGGTGCCACATTCACACCATGATAGGGACTTAGTAAAGGTCTTTTGTGAGAGTACATTAATACAGGACTAGTGTTGTTTTTCTTTGGTGCACAGGAGTAAACTCGCTGACCGAACGTGGGTAGCTGCTGGCCATGAACTCACATAGCGAGTTAGAGCTTTCAAAGGAAGGGAACAGTACACACTGTTCCTTTCCTTTGAAAGCAATTGTGGGTTTTCCATTTCCCCATTTAGGTAAAGCAGACAAGGATTGTTCTTATTTGTTTATTTGTTGAAAGAAGGGGCCAAGGTGAAAAAGAAAAAGGCAACGGGTGAAGCTGAGAAAGAAACTAGTGCGAATGAGTCGGAGACTACAGTTACCACTATTTGAGAGAAGTGCAAGGAAGAGCGAATGTGCATGTGCCTTGGAGTCAATCTGATTTTCTTTCATTCACAAAGAACTTTCCCAAGTTGAGAGACGAGCTGGGGAAATGGTATGAAGAAGTAGAAATTATTTTAATTGTCTGAAAGGTGCTTTGGGAAGATTTGAATAAGTTGTTTGAGATTGTTGTACCTAGAGATTTATGAATAGAGTGCAAAGGGGTTATGAATTAGCCCCCACAAGAGCGCACAAGAACAGCCCAAAATGGTCCATCTCCCGATGTCATAAGAAAGTACAGGGAGGTGATGAAGCATGCATTTAAAACTGACAGAAATAGGTGAATTGGTTCAAAATTACAAGGGCAACACAGGTGCCCAAGGGGTCAGTGGATTACATATTATGAAAGGTTAATGCAGATTTACAGACAGAATAGTGGAACAGAAGACCTAGCTCATGAAGGCATTAGTGGATTTGTTTCAGCGTTTGTGCTTGGGTTGCACCCCAAGCTTGGTTCTCAGTTACAACAGAGTCATGTACTGGCAGACAAAGTCTGTGGATGAGATTCTGAAGATCGCAAAATATTATGTTACTCAGGAGGGCAAAGAAAGAAAGATTAAGGAAAGGTGCATGGTGGTATACACTTAGGGGCCGATTCCGATGTCGGACGGACTCAGGTCCGTCCGACATCGGTCCGGAGCCGTAACCGACCGACCTGCTGTCGTCGGTTATGGCCCAGGCAGTACGATGCGACCGAACCCTGTTCGGTCGCACTCGTATCTCCCACAATGGGAGCATGCATTCCTGACGGAATGCATGCTGGCATTGGAGAAAGCAGGGGTGCAGTTCAACCCTGCACCCTGTGGCCGGCACCCCTAGTGCCTGCCACCGGGTGCAGGGTTCAACAGAGGGGCACCATAGGTGCCTCCAGGCCGCCATTCGGCGACCTTGCACCCATGGGGGTCCCACTGGGGGCCCCCAAAGACAGTGACCGACTGCCTTTTCGTGCCGGAAAGACCGGCATGAAAAGGCAGTGAGAAACTGCCATCGTACTCCCTCGGTCGCAAAGAGGCAGCCGGGGGAGTACAGAGGGATTTCCGGATGGCTGACGGGCTCTCCGAACCCGTCGTGAGCCATCCGGAAATCCGAGTCGGATTCTTTTCCGATTGAGCCCATCGGAATGGCTCGGTCGGAAAGGAATCCGAGCGGCACGTTCCGATTCGGTCGGAAGGGCTCCGACCATCGTTCGGTGCCCTTCCGGCCGAAATCGGAATCGGCCCCAAAGTTGGCTCAGAGAATTTAACAAATAGGTTCCTTTGTGTAAGATTCAGCTTTTGATTCTTCTTCTGGTTCAGGCGTGAATATGGGTATGAAAGGAGTCAGCTTTCAAGGTGGTGTTCAAAATGTGCAAACTGGGAATGGTGTTCCTCAGGGAGGTAGGTGTTTTGTTAATAATTTCAATGTGAATTTGAGTATTAAATCACTAAAAAAAGAGCACAACATGCCATATTTGGAACAAAATTGGGCAGTGGAAACAAGATTGTAGATTGAACCTTAACAGAGTTCAAAATTATGCTTAGATGAATTCCAAATTTCAGAACATGAATGTCATTTCTCACAATTGGGCGATGCAGTCAACAATCCCCGCCCAACGTGCCCCTTTGTAAAACATGCAGAATCAGAGGCCACATAATGCGAAAATTACACATGTTTCAATGGTGCAGCACAAAATGAAAATTAGGGGTCTAATTTCCAACAAAATCCCAGATTTCAGTAATCTCGTTTAATAATCGATGACAGTTTCCTCCAGGTTTTAGCCATTTCTGAAAGTCCCACTGGATTTGGTCCTAATCAGTCACAATGACAGTGCTTGCGAGGGGGAGGAAGATTGCCTGTGTCATGCAGTCCTAGAGGTAGACCAGAGTGGTCCATATGGTTTGTGCAATGGAAGTTCCATACCTACCCCTCTCTGGAAAAGAAATCCAAGTTGTAGGCATCTCAAATAGACAAATAACCAATCAAATTTCAGCAAATGTCCCTGTAAAGACTGAGCCAATTGAAGATACCTATGAGTTTATAATATTTGGCACAAGTCCTGTTAATTTACTGGGCAGGAACCTTTTTGTGCAAAACTAATTGCACAATTTTCTGTACACCAGCTGGAGTGGCAATTCAGACCCAAGACGAGGACGCTGACTTTAAAATAAAATCACAAGAGTCAGATGTCTGTCTGTTTCCTGTTATGACAAAGGATGACTTGCCTCCTGATTTAAAATGTTCAGTAAGTGATGAAGTTTGGAATTTTACAGGCAGACATTGGACTGATAAAAAGTGCAAAGCCAGTGAAAATAGGGGTGAAACCAGATGTAGTTTATCCCCGAACGCCCCAATATAGTCTTACTCCAAAAGGCAGTGTCAGGAATGACCCCACTGATCAACCAAATGATAGAGCAGGACATTTTGAAGGAAGTCCTGGTCAGTCTTTGCAATTTACCTGGTATTCGACTTCAAAAGGCAAATAAAAAATAGAGAATTGTACAGGACCTTGGAAGAGTTAATAAAATTGCGGTCCAATAGTGTCCTGTGGTACTGAATTCTGCCGTAATCCTTTTCCAAATTCCATCATGTGCAGGACGGTTCACAGTCATAGACTTGTGCCAAGCATTCTTTTCAATTCCCCTTCATGAAGACAGTCTGTTTCTTTTCGCCTTTGCATTTTTTAATACAATTTTGGTTTGGTGTAGGACTCCTCATGGGTATAGAGAAAGCCCCTTGATCTTTAATCAGACATTGAAGAAAAATCTAGAGACGGCTTCTAAAACAAAAGAAATCTGCAGATTAGACACAATGGGACTTGTTGAACCATCTTGCAGAGAATGGGCATAAGGTACCTCCTAGCAAATTCCAGTACTGGCAGAAAGAGGTATTTGGAACATCATATTAGGAAAGGAGTGAGGGAGGTGTCCAAAGAGCACATCTCTGCAACTCTGAGAATTAAATCACGCATAATACAAGGAGAGGTAGGGATGTTCCTGGGAATGGTTGGCTACTATCTCCAGTGGATTCCTAGCTTTTCACCAGTGGCAAATCCTCTACAGAGGCTTCACACCATGATGTGAGTGATCCGGTACCTTGGGATGATGAATGCATGAATGCTTTTCTAAAGCTTAGAGACTATCTCTGTAGCACACCAGCAATGGGCAAGCAGGTTATAAGAGGGGTTTCTCTCTCCTCTGTCGTGAACCTGATGGATGCACATTGTCTATGATGGCACAGACCCATGGAGAAGTGAAACGGCCAGTGGCTTACTTTTCAGCCACACTAGATCCTGTGGCCGTGGCACTTCCTGGTTGCCTGAAATCAGTCGCTGCTGTTTGTTCAGGCATCCAGCTGAGCGAGTAGATTGTGATGGGTTACACCCTTATTATAATGGCTCCTTATTCAGATGAGAATTTGCTGACTCGTACTCTAACTCAGCATATGACATACAACCGTTTGACGAGATACGAACAAATAATCTTGGTGACTGAAAACATCTCTATCCGAAGGTGCAATGAATCAACATTTTTGCCAACTTCAGATCAGGATGATGAAGAAGGAGATTTCAGCCATCATTGTGAGAGCAGCATATGCAGTCTGCACCACATTTAGGGGCCGATTACGATGGCGGTCGGTGTCAGTACCGCGGTGCCGGCGGTGCGGAAAAATGCCTTTTACCGCCCGCCAGCAGCGGTCCTCACGGCCGCCATATTATGAAGGGCAAATATGCCCCATTTCACGACCTCCGTGGTGCAACGCCGACCGCCATGAAATTGCGCCCGCCACCACGCCGGTGGTAGCCAATGGAGACTCACCGCCGTGCGGAATGACGTCCCGTCCGCTCAACAAATTAGGATGCGCCAAACAACCAGTCGAACCGCAGGGGAGAAACCGCCCTTCCAGACACGGCGGAATCTCGACAGCGGAGCGTGAAACGAGACTTCCGGAGCCCTCCACCCGGAGCCGAACGCCATGGATCCAGCACTACACGTCCTCCCGGTGCTGTACGTGATACATCACCAGGTAAACATCGCCCGCCGCGGACGCCGCCCCAGGTACGTAAAAAAAACACAATACAACACAAAACAGAACACAAATTCCACGGGCTGAAACAGGGCACCTGGCCACACCAGACACACTGGTGTGGACAGGAACACATCCATCAGTGTACCCACACATGTCTCATCTGGCACCAATTCACACCCTGCATCAGGCCCACCAAATTACCGCGAACATAATGTAATGTGTTGCTGACGACACCGCAGCGGTGAGTATGCGGGAAATCCATCGCACAAAGCAGAATGCATGTACAGCAACGGTCAGGCCAGAAAGACCACAGGCCACCACCACCACCCACAGCTCCGCCGCACACAGCAAGAAACATGCCAATCCCCCCACCCCTGTGCACCCCCATGCCCAACACCAAGCGAGCTAAATCCACACCCAGCAGCACACAACTAACACCTAGGGAGACAGACACAGCAGCATTGGGTGTAGATTAACACACAGCACAGAGGCACAGGCCCAGGGTAACACACACACACACCACAACACCACATACATGGCAAGAAAGCTGAATACAAGCACAAAATTAACATCCACACACACATGGAACATACAGACTACTGGACACACACCCTGCCAACTCACACAGACATACCCCACACCGACACATCGACACACAGCCACATACACAGACTACATGCCACCAGCAATGGAGCACAACATAGAGGAAAGCAAAAATTATGTGCACACAAATGGGAGGGCAAGGAGACAACCAACAACCAGGTGAACAGACACATGCAGGACAAGGAACCTAGAACAACATCCACACCCCATCCAAGCACATGGCTGGCACAGTGAGTGAAGTCAAACAACAGTCACCTCAGTGCAACAACTCAGGGAGACAGCAAGGTAACCCATGTATAGGGACAGGGATGAAAGGAAGGACCTCAAGTCAAACAGTGAACAGCAAGTACACATGAGTATGCAAGCACCACAACACACAGGGCACATTGGCACACTCAATGACTGTCAAACACAAGTAGGAGTCCCCAAACATACCCCCTCATATCTGCAGCACACAACCCCAATGCCAGACACACAGAAGGGCCTACATAATGTCCAGACAAGATACAGACAAACAATCAAACCCCCTGGGGGCATCCACAAACATCACACACACACAGGGATGCCAGTACCAACGTCTGCACCAAAACAAAAATGGCAAACACAATTCAAAACAGAAACGCATACAGAACCACAAAAATAACACACATCACCTGTGCAGCCAACCTAGGGGAAGGCAATGGGAGCACACACACAACAGGAGTGCACCACCTCATCAGTCATGAAAAATGCATAGGCTACATACCACAACACAGACAAGAAGTGCACCATCACAGAACAACACAGACACATCAAACACACAACAGATGCACAACACCACAAAGCACATAGCAAACACAGCAGTACATCAGGGGATGTACACTAGGACAGCACAAGGCAACATACACCCACAGCACTGAATGCACAACAAGCAGTGTGTGCACACAAACACACAACAGTCCCACACAGCCATGAGTCACACGCCATTAACACACACATCAACACACACGACAAAGCCACAACCAACACACCGTACAACCCTTGACCACCCAAATGCACACCTTGTAAGTAACCGTTGTGACTAGGATGACTGCCCATCACAACATGACTACACATCTACACTGCTAGGCATACATGAAAGCAAGAACGCACATACATGTTGAGCCTGGTCAGCCTGCCTGCAATCCCGTGTATATGACCCCTCTATGTGTTTGCAGTGCCCACATACCAGGATGCAGTAAAACATAGCCAACAGCAACAAGGAAGGAACATGAGTCTGGTATGTCACCGAAAACAACATCACTGACCCCACAAGTATCCGAGTCATGAAGAACTGAAGTCCCCGTCACCCCTGTAAAAAATGATAAGTTAAACAAGCCAGTGGCACAGTTGAAGTGGCACACAGAGCATGTGGCCCAGTAAATGTTAGACATACAGGAAAAGCCTTATTCAGTAAGGACAATGACACAACTGACAACATGAGCAACTGTTTTTATTCACAAATAGCACTGATAGGCAACAATATCAGACAAGACCAAGGCACAAGATGCAGAGCGTGAACATGAGAAGCTGCACAGGCAGGGGGCAAACTGCAAGGCCAGTGGCCAGTCCAAGGTGCTGACAGAGTCAATGAGAAGCTGCACAGGCAGGGGGCAAACTGCAAGGCCAGTGGCCAGTCCAAGGTGCTGACAGAGTCAATGAGAAGCTGCACAGGCAGGGGGCAAACTGCAAGGCCAGTGGCCAGTCCAAGGTGCTGACAGAGTCAATGAGAAGCTGCACAGGCAGGGGGCAAACTGCAAGGCCAGTGGCCAGTCCAAGGTGCTGACAGAGTCAATGAGAAGCTGCACAGGCAGGGGGCAAACTGCAAGGCCAGTGGCCAGTCCAAGGTGCTGACAGAGTCAATGAGAAGCTGCACAGGCAGGGGGCAAACTGCAAGGCCAGTGGCCAGTCCAAGGTGCTGACAGAGTCAATGAGAAGCTGCACAGGCAGGGGGCAAACTGCAAGGCCAGTGGCCAGTCCAAGGTGCTGACAGAGTTAATGAGAAGCTGCACAGGCAGGGGGCAAACTGCAAGGCCAGTGGCCAGTCCAAGGTGCTGACAGAGTCAATGAGAAGCTGCACAGGGAATGTGTGTCACCAAACTCCGCCATGGTCAGCAACACAGTCTGGTGTGTCACGATGGGCAGCACAGGTACCGGTGTGGGAGAGATAGGTCTGTGACGTTGATCAACATTCATACTTGGCTGTCAGTCTGACTGGGAGCTGACTGTGTGTCGGGCACTGTTGGACCACTTGACTGGGGAGTGAGACGCCCAGCTGAGGAAGAGCTATCAGTGGCCTTGGACGCTGGAGGGCTGCTTGGACCAGGTGGTGTAGTGGCACGTGGAGGTGGACTCAGGCCGACGTGGGACACAGTGTGGGAGGGAGATAGTGGAGGGGTGCCTTTCCACTTCTTGGGGATTCTAAATGGCTTGCCTGTCTTGGTATCAATGGGAAGTGGTGTGGACACAAACGGCACACTCATCACCAAGGCTGCCGCAGGTGCACACACTGGACCTCCCTTTGGGGATGTGCTGGATCCAGAAGGACGCTTAGCCTGGCATTGCCTCTGCCCCTCCATCCCCTCTTTACCCTGTGTGCCCCCTACAGTGCCCTCCTGTCCCTGCTTCACTGGACTTGGAATGGGAGTAGAGGTAGTTGGTGAAACAGCCTTGGATACCTTGCTAGGCCCCACCTTCACAGTGGGCATGGAGAGTGTCTGCATGCCTTTGCGAGACGTTTTTGGGACCACAGAGTCTGTGGCCGGGGATTGCTCTGAGGCTTGTGACCCTGAGTACTTCCTCCTTGAATTACAAAACACCGAAATCGCGGTTATAGAAACCTAGCCAGTTTTTTCAGAAAATTAAATTTACTAATATAAGATTCAGAAAAAATAGTTAGTAAAGGAAAAATGTCCTTTCTTGAGTCCCCTCACTCACCATGGTTTCCCATGGTGACATGCTTCATCATAGGGGCCATCCCAACCCGCTACGGGCTGAGGCGTGCTACGACTTGCGACACTACGTAGGAGCACTACTTGTGAGTGACTATGTGTGGTGCAGTGATGGGGGTGGAGTGGGTGAGACTAAAAATATCTAGCTAGTGGGCAAAAAGAATTTATTCAGGCTCCTAGCCGATATATTAAAAACGGGGTTGGTCGCTAGGGTGTCTGTTTTTAATTAGTCAGGGGTCCCTAGTGAACGTCAACTAGTTTCGAGCTACCCCAGTGCTCTTCTTCAGGACAAACAGGGTCCAGCCCTGTTTAGTACCACTCCAAAGTGACCTAAGGATAGGAAAAAATGCTGCAAAATACTAGCAGGCAAGATTTAATACATACAGTACTTTGATCACGTAGTATCTGTAATAGAGAAAGGATAAAAAACATTATCAAGTACAGTCTATGTACTGTATAGGTAGTTATTGAAACCATGTTGATACTGATCATTTGAATCTAAAACAGAAAACGGCATACGAGACCTACTTCATGCTATGTAGGTAAGTGAAAACGCCATGCTGCACATTAACTACATATAATCA
Source organism: Calotriton arnoldi (assembly GCA_963921515.1). Taxonomy (NCBI): domain Eukaryota; kingdom Metazoa; phylum Chordata; class Amphibia; order Caudata; family Salamandridae; genus Calotriton; species Calotriton arnoldi. The sequence goes on from CAWUFW010000652.1 coordinate 617,775, forward strand.
GACACTCACTGCTGGTGTGTGTTGTTAAGAGCTCTCCCATAAGATCCTTGTGTGGTTATGAGAGCTATCGGCATCTCAATAGTCATATTATACTATAGGGCCAGCTTAGTTTAAACACAAAAAACTAAAAACCAAAAAGGAATACCACATGACATTACCCTTGGTGAGTAGATTGTCAGTAATCTGAGACATGCCAGGCAATTAGGTGAATGCTTATTTGCCAGGAAATAGAATGAAATGAAAGAGCATAAACCTTGAAAAACATACTAATATACACAGACAAAACAATATGACAAAGAAAATACAGTGACATAATAAAACACATACTAATTATGGAGCAACATTGTGCTTCATGGTCTGAGAGGGGCTGGAGAGATCATCGCCACTGTAGGAGAAAGGAAAAAACAAAGCGATAATGAAAGCTTTGTAGCAAAAAAAGAGGGGGGTGAGTTGCACTGTGAGAGGCCCTGCTGTCTGCCCAGTCCGGTGCTGTGGAGAGAATAACTTACTTGAGAATGAAAACTGCTCCGGCTGTTGCCTGCTTCCCTCCCGACCGCATATTAACAAGTGAGTCCCTACTGCTTGTTTTTAAAGGGTGTTTTCCCGCCGATTCATGTTTAGGAGACTAGAGCGGAAACTAAAGAACAAAATGGCCGCCTTCTATGGCTCAATGTGGCTGCCATTTTGGGAAGGTAAAATACTCGTTAGTGCCTATTGGGAAGGGTATAAGGTGATTAGAGGCAATACAAAGGTGATGAACAAATACATACAATGTGCCTCACAATGATATACAAAAGAGGTCTAATACGAGTTCCTATCATTATGGGAAGGTAAAATACTCGTTAGTGCCTAATGATAAGAGTATAAGGTGATTAGAGGCTAAACAAGGAAGACAAACAAATACATACAATGAGCCTCACAATGATATACAAAAGAGGTCTAATACGAGTGCCTATTGTTGAATCACTAAGGTGATTAAGACGTACTCATATAAAACAAACATACAGATGAATGCTGTATTTTCACTCCCTGAAAAAGTGTTTGATTATGAACAGAGAGTAATTGCAACTGATCGACTGACTCTTAGCGTGTCATATATAGGGTGATTGGTATTTGCTCAGGAGTTTCCCAATAGATGTAATGCCAGAGGAGATTGATAGCTTGACCTCTGGTTAAGAGGGAATTAGATCAGATGACTTTTCTAATTGCAGGGTGACTGGTATTCTTTCAAAAACATACCCCTTAGATGTAATGTCAGAGGAGACTGTTATTTAGAGAACTGACCCCACGGAATATTATCATTCAAGCCTTGAGTGTCTGTACATAATTTAAAAACCCAGCGTTGTTCTCTCTCTAGAAGTCGCTGTTCGAGATTGTCATTACATTTGATATGTTCCAGGACCACCCACCTCATGTCGTTAGGTGTATGTTGTTTTTCGATAAAATGGGTTGACATTTTTGTTGTCGCCCGCTTGCACCTGATGTTACTACGGTGCTCCACAATCCTAGTACTGACTTTTCGTGTAGTCATGCCTACGTAGTGGAGATTACAGGTGCAGGTAATCAGATATACCACACCTGTGGTGTTACAATTAGTGAAACTGCGGAGTTCCCATGTCATTTGATTGTTAAATGTCACTCTTTTAGTTGCTGACGTGAGGTGACATACGCTGCAGTTATTACACGGGTAATGTCCTGTAGGCAGAGTTTGTAGGATTCTTTGTCCATCAGATTTAGTATTAATCTTGGGACGAGTGTGGACAAAGTAGTTCTTAAGGTTTTTTCCTTTTCTGTGACTGAACATTGGTTTGGGTATGTCTAGGTTGGCACTGTTCAGTGTCCGCCAGTGTTTTTTGATTATTTTAGACACCTTGTTAGATGCTATGTTATAAGTTGTTATACATATTGGTCTCTTTTCTTGTGTGTTTTTATTTAGTCTGGGTTCAAGGAGGGAATCTCTGTTGTTATTGCTCGCTCTTTTCTTGGCTGCTGATATGAGGTGCTTAGGATACTGCCTGGCTGTCAATTTCTCCGCCAAATCCTTTGCTTGGGTATAGTAATCCGTTTTCTCAGTACAATTTCTTCTTAGACGTAGAAATTGACCGAAAGGTAAATTGTCTTTTAGTTGTGTGGGATGAAAACTATCGTAAATCAAAAGACAATTTCTTGCAGTCGGTTTGAAATGCGTGGTTGTGGTCAGGCTACCTTGGTTCGCTGTGATGTTAAGGTCCAGAAAGACCACTTGGGACCTGCTCATAGTGTTGGTGAACTTTAAAAATGGATCCTGTAGGTTCAACCAATTAATGAAACTGGTGGCCTCGGTCTCATTGCCTTCCCAAATCACAAAAACATCGTCAATGTAACGTCTCCATACTTTTAAATTGTTGAAGTACGGATTGTGAGGATTTAGGATCTTCTGTTTCTCAAGGTGGAGGACATAGAGACCTGCCACACTCGGCGCGAAAGTGCTTCCCATGCTAGTTCCGTGCACTTGACGGTACAACGTATCTTCAAATCTGAAGTAGTTCTCAGTTAGGGTCAGACGGCAGCATTCTAAGACCACGTGTCTTGGTGTGTGGTATATCCAGGAATTCTCGAAGAGTACTTCTTCAAGGATTTGCAGGGTTTCCTTATGCGGTAGACTTGTGTATAAACTTTCAACATCAAGTCCCATCAGGATATTGATTTCTGGGTCAAAGGGTAGATCTTGTAAAAGGCATAGGACAGCTTTTGTATCCTGTAGGTATGTGTTAGTACCCTGTACTATAGGTCTTAAAAAGCATCAGCAAACTTTGAGAGGGGTTCAAGAATTGAACCTATGCCCGATACTATTGGTCTCCCAGGAGGACTGTCCATAGATTTATGAATCTTTGGGATAGTATAAAAGTAAGGGATCGTGGGTTTTTGTTTTCCCAAAAATCTCCTTCTTTTTTGGTTATCCAACCATTTGCAGTAGATTCTTCCACTAGATAGGCAATCTCCACGCGTAAGCGTTCTGTGGGGTCTTCTTTTATTTTGACATAGTTTCTTGCGTCTGCCAATAGTTTGAGGCACACTTCTCGGTACGTCGTGGTATTCTGCAGAACTATGGCGCCGCCTTTGTCTGCTGGTTTTATGGTAACTTTTTTCTCCAAGGCTAGCTGTTGTATAGCCTCATGTTCCTTTTTACTTGTATTATGGTAGGTTGTTATAGACCTAGGGTCTATTTCAGATACTTCCTTCATGACAGCTTTTTCGAAGGCCAACAGTTCCACAGGGAGGCTCACTGAAGGTGGTACAAAGTTGGATTTCTTGTGGAGACCTGTGTCGCTTTCCAAATCACTAGTGGGAGGTTTATCTTTGAAGAAAACTTGAAGTTTGATTTTCCTAATGAATTCATTGACTTCGCTACAGAGTCTAAATTTGTCCAGAGTAGGAGTTGGTACGTAGCTCAGACCTTTCTCTAAGACTGTTATTTGTGTGGTAGTTAGGTTGATATCCGACAGATTTACCACTAAACCAGGTTGTTGCTGGTTGTTGGGTTGTCTGGTGGACCCATACTCCTGGTATGGCTCCTGGAGGTTTCCAGGGGTTGAGCCCATTGGACCTGTTGGGTTCTTCTTGATTTTCCCCTCTGTGGGCCCTTGCCTCTTCCTAAAAAGAATGATTTTCGGGGGTGTTTGGTTGTGCTTGATCCCATGGCGTGTGGGATTGATATTGATACGGATGTTGGTGGAAGGGGGGTGGTGGTCCGTAGAAAAAGGCGGTGGGCCTCCATATGGTGGTGGTCCTTGGTATGTAGGCCAGCCATAATTATATCCTCCCCGATTCCTCATGCGTCCGCCACGTAATCGCCTGTTCCTATTTCTGTTCTGTTGGTTGGGGCTCCCATCTGAGTTGTCTGAACCAGTATCTGATCCATCACTGTCAGTGTTATACCCCGCGTTTCTCCCTGACGGGATATATCCTTCCTTTGTGTAGGGGTAAGCTTTTTCATGTGAGAAGGATTTCTGGTCTTTCTTGAATTTGGTATATTTTGTGTCCTTCAGGGTTATTTCAAAGTCTGTCATTGATTTGTTAAGTTCTTCCAGGCGTTTCTTAAGCTCTGTAACCCCTTGGAAGGTCTTTAGGCGAATTTCTAGTGTTTGGATCTCTCCTTTCATTTCCTCCGATAAACGTGCAGCCGTCTTGATGATAAGGACCAGCCAGTCCCTGGTGCAGTGCCAGGAAATAAGCGACCAATCCTTTTAAAAATTTTGTCTTGCTGGAATATGAAAGGCTCATTGTGTACAATCAATCCTCGTGGGGCAGTATTGGATCTTAAATACTCAGTCATCATGATACCATGGACTAAGGTTTTAATTTGATTCCTTTTAATTCTGATAATTCATCCCAACATTGGTTAGATTCGTCTGAGTCTCTATGTGACGCCCCTGCTAATGGAAGCATTGAGGCAATTGTTCTTTCAATTTCCTCTTCTGAGAATGTGAGTCCAGTGATTTCAGCCATTTTATCAAGAAGGTTATTTTTTATTTTAAAAAGGTAGTGTCAAGGGTAAACCTCAGGAAGGATATAACTCCCACAGCTGGGCGCTGTAGATCACAAAATCAGAAAAATAAGGGGAGAAAGAGGGATATGCTAGGTCCACCCTCCAAAAAATGATCAAGAATTACAAAACACCGAAATCTCGGTTATGGAAACCTAGCCAGTTTTTTCAGAAAATTAAATTTACTAATATACGATTCAGAAAAAATAGTTAGTAAAGGAAAAATGTCCTTTCTTGAGTCCCTCACTCACCATGGTTTCCCATGGTGACATGCTTCATCATAGGGGCCATCCCAACCCGCTACGGGCTGAGGCGTGCTACGACTTGCGACACTACGTAGGAGCACTACTTGTGAGTGACTATGTGTGGTGCAGTGATGGGGGTGGAGTGGGTGAGACTAAAAATATCTAGCTAGTGGGCAAAAAGAATTTATTCAGGCTCCTAGCCGATATATTAAAAACGGGGTTGGTCGCTAGGGTGTCTGTTTTTAATTAGTCAGGGGTCCCTAGTGAACGTCAACTAGTTTCGAGTTACCCCAGTGCTCTTCTTCAGGACAAACAGGGTCCAGCCCTGTTTAGTACCACTCCAAAGTGACCTAAGGATAGGAAAAAATGCTGCAAAATACTAGCAGGCAAGATTTAATACATACAGTACTTTGATCACGTAGTATCTGTAATAGAGAAAGGATAAAAAACATTATCAAGTACAGTCTATGTACTGTATAGGTAGTTATTGAAACCATGTTGATACTGATCATTTGAATCTAAAACAGAAAACGGCATACGAGACCTACTTCATGCTATGTAGGTAAGTGAAAACGCCATGCTGCACATTAACTACATATAATCAGACACTCACTGCTGGTGTGTGTTGTTAAGAGCTCTCCCATAAGATCCTTGTGTGGTTATGAGAGCTATCGGCATCTCAATAGTCATATTATACTATAGGGCCAGCTTAGTTTAAACACAAAAAACTAAAAACCAAAAAGGAATACCACATGACATTACCCTTGGTGAGTAGATTGTCAGTAATCTGAGACATGCCAGGCAATTAGGTGAATGCTTATTTGCCAGGAAATAGAATGAAATGAAAGAGCATAAACCTTGAAAAACATACTAATATACACAGACAAAACAATATGACAAAGAAAATACAGTGACATAATAAAACACATACTAATTATGGAGCAACATTGTGCTTCATGGTCTGAGAGGGGCTGGAGAGATCATCGCCACTGTAGGAGAAAGGAAAAAACAAAGCGATAATGAAAGCTTTGTAGCAAAAAAGAGGGGGTGAGTTGCACTGTGAGAGGCCCTGCTGTCTGCCCAGTCCGGTGCTGTGGAGAGAATAACTTACTTGAGAATGAAAACTGCTCCGGCTGTTGCCTGCTTCCCTCCCGACCGCATATTAACAAGTGAGTCCCTACTGCTTGTTTTTAAAGGGTGTTTTCCCGCCGATTCATGTTTAGGAGACTAGAGCGGAAACTAAAGAACAAAATGGCCGCCTTCTATGGCTCAATGTGGCTGCCATTTTGGGAAGGTAAAATACTCGTTAGTGCCTATTGGGAAGGGTATAAGGTGATTAGAGGCAATACAAAGGTGATGAACAAATACATACAATGTGCCTCACAATGATATACAAAAGAGGTCTAATACGAGTTCCTATCATTATGGGAAGGTAAAATACTCGTTAGTGCCTAATGATAAGAGTATAAGGTGATTAGAGGCTAAACAAGGAAGACAAACAAATACATACAATGAGCCTCACAATGATAACCAAAGAGGTCTAATACGAGTGCCTATTGTTGAATCACTAAGGTGATTAAGACGTACTCATATAAAACAAACATACAGATGAATGCTGTATTTTCACTCCCTGAAAAAGTGTTTGATTATGAACAGAGAGTAATTGCAACTGATCGACTGACTCTTAGCATGTCATATATAGGGTGATTGGTATTTGCTCAGGAGTTTCCCAATAGATGTAATGCCAGAGGAGATTGATAGCTTGACCTCTGGTTAAGAGGGAATTAGATCAGATGACTTTTCTAATTGCAGGGTGACTGGTATTCTTTCAAAAACATACCCCTTAGATGTAATGTCAGAGGAGACTGTTATTTAGAGAACTGACCCCACGGAATATTATCATTCAAGCCTTGAGTGTCTGTACATAATTTAAAAACCCAGCGTTGTTCTCTCTCTAGAAGTCGCTGTTCGAGATTGTCATTACATTTGATATGTTCCAGGACCACCCACCTCATGTCGTTAGGTGTATGTTTTTTTCGATAAAATGGGTTGACATTTTTGTTGTCGCCCGCTTGCACCTGATGTTACTACGGTGCTCCACAATCCTAGTACTGACTTTTCGTGTAGTCATGCCTACGTAGTGGAGATTACAGGTGCAGGTAATCAGATATACCACACCTGTGGTGTTACAATTAGTGAAACTGCGGAGTTCCCATGTCATTTGATTGTTAAATGTCACTCTTTTAGTTGCTGACGTGAGGTGACATACGCTGCAGTTATTACACGGGTAATGTCCTGTAGGCAGAGTTTGTAGGATTCTTTGTCCATCAGATTTAGTATTAATCTTGGGACGAGTGTGGACAAAGTAGTTCTTAAGGTTTTCCTTTTCTGTGACTGAACATTGGTTTGGGTATGTCCAGGTTGGCACTGTTCAGTGTCCGCCAGTGTTTTTTGATTATTTTAGACACCTTGTTAGATGCTATGTTATAAGTTGTTATACATATTGGTCTCTTTTCTTGTGTGTTTTTATTTAGTCTGGGTTCAAGGAGGGCATCTCTGTTGTTATTGCTCGCTCTTTTCTTGGCTGCTGATATGAGGTGCTTAGGATACTGCCTGGCTGTCAATTTCTCCGCCAAATCCTTTGCTTGGGTATAGTAATCCGTTTTCTCAGTACAATTTCTTCTTAGACGTAGAAATTGACCGAAAGGTAAATTGTCTTTTAGTTGTGTGGGATGAAAACTATCGTAAATCAAAAGACAATTTCTTGCAGTCGGTTTGAAATCCGTGGTTGTGGTCAGGCTACCTTGGTTCGCTCTGATGTTAAGGTCCAGAAAGACCACTTGGGACCTGCTCATAGTGTTGGTGAACTTTAAAAATGGATCCTGTAGGTTCAACCAATTAATGAAACTGGTGGCCTCGGTCTCATTGCCTTCCCAAATCACAAAAACATCGTCAATGTAACGTCTCCATACTTTTAAATTGTTGAAGTACGGATTGTGAGGATTTAGGATCTTCTGTTTCTCAAGGTGGTGGACATAGAGACCCGCGCCGAGTGTGGCAGGTCTCTATGTCCACCACCTTGAGAAACAGAAGATCCTAAATCCTCACAATCCGTACTTCAACAATTTAAAAGTATGGAGACGTTACATTGACGATGTTTTGTGATTTGGGAAGGCAATGAGACCGAGGCCACCAGTTTCATTAATTGGTTGAACCTACAGGATCCATTTTTAAAGTTCACCAACACTATGAGCAGGTCCCAAGTGGTCTTTCTGGACCTTAACATCACAGCGAACCAAGGTAGCCTGACCACAACCACGCATTTCAAACCGGACTGCAAGAAATTGTCTTTTGATTTACGATAGTTTTCATCCCAAACAACTAAAAGACAATTTACCTTCGGTCAATTTCTACGTCTAAGAAGAAATTGTACTGAGAAACGGATTACTATACCCAAGCAAAGGATTTGGCGGAGAAATTGACAGCCAGGCAGTATCCTAAGCACCTCATATCAGCAGCCAAGAAAAGAGCGAGCAATAACAACAGAGATTCCCTCCTTGAACCCAGACTAAATAAAAACACACAAGAAAAGAGACCAATATGTATAACAACTTATAACATAGCATCTAACAAGGTGTCTAAAATAATCAAAAACACTGGCGGACACTGAACAGTGCCAACCTAGACATACCCAAACCAATGTTCAGTCACAGAAAAGGAAAAACCTTAAGAACTACTTTGTCCACACTCGTCCCAAGATTAATACTAAATCTGATGGACAAAGAATCCTACAAACTCTGCCTACAGGACATTACCCGTGTAATAACTGCAGCGTATGTCACCTCACGTCAGCAACTAAAAGAGTGACATTTAACAATCAAATGACATGGGAACTCCGCAGTTTCACTAATTGTAACACCACAGGTGTGGTATATCTGATTACCTGCACCTGTAATCTCCACTACGTAGGCATGACTACACGAAAAGTCAGTACTAGGATTGTGGAGCACCGTAGTAACACCAGGTGCAAGCGGGCGACAACAAAAATGTCAACCCATTTTATCGAAAAACAACATACACCTAACGACATGAGGTGGGTGGTCCTGGAACATATCAAATGTAATGACAATCTCGAACAGCGACTTCTAGAGAGAGAACAACGCTGGGTTTTAAATTATGTACAGACACTCAAGGCTTGAATAATAATATTCTGTGGGGTCAGTTCTCTAAATAACAGTCTCCTCTGACATTACATCTAAGGGGTATGTTTTTTGAAAGAATACCAGTCACCCTGCAATTAGAAAAGTCATCTGATCTAATTCCTCTTAACCAGAGGTCAAGCTATCAATCTCCTCTGGCATTACATCTATTGGGAAACTCCTGAGCAAATACCAATCACCCTATATATGACACGCTAAGAGTCAGTCGATCAGTTGCAATTACTTCTGTTCATAATCAAACACTTTTTCAGGGAGTGAAAATACAGCATTCATCTGTATGTTTGTTTTATATGAGTACGTCTTAATCACCTTAGTGATTCAACAATAGGCACTCGTATTAGACCTCTTTGTATATCATTGTGAGGCTCATTGTATGTATTTGTTTGTCTTCCTTGTTTAGCCTCTAATCACCTTATACTCTTATCATTAGGCACTAACGAGTATTTTACCTTCCCATAATGATAGGAACTCAGTATTAGACCTCTTTGTATATCATTGTGAGGCACATTGTATGTATTTGTTCATCACCTTTGTATTGCCTCTAATCACCTTATACCCTTCCCAATAGGCACTAACGAGTATTTTACCTTCCCAAAATGGCAGCCACATTGAGCCATAGAAGGCGGCCATTTGTTCTTAGTTTCGCCTAGTCTCCTAAACATGAATCAGCGGAAAACACCCTTTAAAAACAAGCAGTAGGGACTCACTTGTTAATATGCGGTCGGGAGGAAGCAGGCAACAGCCGGAGCAGTTTTCATTCTCAAGTAAGTTATTCTCTCCACAGCACCGGACTGGGCAGACAGCAGGGCCTCTCACAGTGCAACTCACCCCCTCTTTTTGCTACAAAGCTTTCATTATCGCTTTGTTTTTCCTTTCTGCTACAGTGGCGATGATCTCTCCAGCCCTCTCAGACCATGAAGCACAATGTTGCTCCATAATTAGTATGTGTTTTATTATGTCACTGTATTTTCTTTGTCATATTGTTTTGTCTGTGTATATTAGTATGTTTTTCAAGGTTTATGCTCTTTCATTTCATTCTATTTCCTGGCAAATAAGCATTCACCTAATTGCCTGGCATGTCTCAGATTACTGACAATCTACTCACCAAGGGTAATGTCATGTGGTATTCCTTTTGGTTTTTAGTTTTTTGTGTTTAAACTAAGCTGGCCCTATAGTATAATATGACTATTGAGATGCCGATAGCTCTCATAACCACACAAGGATCTTATGGGAGAGTTTAACAACACACACCAGCAGTGAGTGTCTGATTATATGTAGTTAATGTGCAGCATGGCGTTTTCACTTACCTACATAGCATGAAGTAGGTCTCGTATGCCGTTTTCTGTTTTAGATTCAAATGATCAGTATCAACATGGTTTCAATAACTACCTATACAGTACATAGACTGTACTTGATAATGTTTTTATCCTTTCTCTATTACAGATACTACGTGATCAAAGTACTGTATGTATTAAATCTTGCCTGCTAGTATTTTGCAGCATTTTTCCTATCCTTAGGTCACTTTGGAGTGGTACTAAACAGGGCTGGACCCTGTTTGTCCTGAAGAAGAGCACTGGGGTAGCTCGAAACTAGTTGACGTTCACTAGGGACCCCTGACTAATTAAAAACAGACACCCTAGCGACCAACCCCGTTTTAATATATCGGCTAGGAGCCTGAATAAATTCTTTTTGCCCACTAGCTAGATATTTTTAGTCTCACCCACTCCACCCCATCACTGCACCACACATAGTCACTCACAAGTAGTGCTCCTACGTAGTGTCGCAAGTCGTAGCACGCCTCAGCCCGTAGCGGGCTGGGATGGCCCCTATGATGAAGCATGTCACCATGGGAAACCATGGTGAGTGAGGGGACTCAAGAAAGGACATTTTTCCTTTACTAACTATTTTTTCTGAATCTTATATTAGTAAATTTAATTTTCTGAAAAAACTGGCTAGGTTTCCATAACCGAGATTTCGGTGTTTTATAATTCTTGATCATTTTTTGGAGGGTGGACCTAGCATATCCCTCTTTCTCCCCTTATTTTTCTGATTTTACTTCCTCCTTGAATCATGTGCCTTTGCAACGCCTGACGGGCTCTTCCCTTTGCGCTCTGCGGTTGTTTTTTTCTTCGTAGGGGAAGGTGTCTGTGACCTTGACCGCTTGGGCTGCTGCTGCTGTGTGCTATGTGTGCAGTATCGTGACGTTGAGGTGTGTGAAGCGTGGTCACCGTCGTCAGACGTCGCCACTGGCATGGGGGTGGACAAAGGGACTGGAATTGGACTACGAGATTGAGCCAGTTGAAGTGCAGCCGCCATTGTGGAGGACATTGTCTGGACAGTGCGGTGCAGCCCACCCACGTCTGAATGTATGCCCTCCATGAAAGCTAACACCTGTGCCAATTTGCGGTCGTGGTCTGACAATGCATTGAGGAGCCCTGTCTGCCCCACACACAGCTGGCGCATAAAGTCCACACACTCTGCACTGATGGCAGCAGGGGGCACAGGGGCAGGGGCAGCGGTGCCTGGAATGAAGGACACTCTTCCCCTCTTTGTGGTGAGAACACGGGCAGCAACAGAGGAAGTGGCTGGGAGGGTGGGCACTGCACGCTGTGTGCTGGAAGATGTAGCAGACTCTCCGTTCCCTGTGTCCTCCAAGATGTCTGCACCACCGCCGTCATCAGATGATGTTGAACTTTGCGTCTCGGGCTGTGATTCCTCCAGCATACTCCTATCCTCCTCCGAGGCGCTGGTCACATCTGTGTCACTGGGATCCTGTGCAGCTGTTGTGCTTGTTTCACCACCACTGGTGTCCGTCCCCTGTCCCTCCGTGCCCACGGGAGATGCTGCATAACAGAGAGACATGTAGGGTCAGCAAAGTGACAGCAACAGGACAAACATATTCAAGCAAAGCAACACTGAGGATGACAAAGTCTACATGTTGCAGGCCACCCCGTGCATTCTCACCATGCAGACACACTTCACTACCTCAAACAGTGCGTACAAACATCTAAATACGGCATAGCTGAGCCATGTGATGGGCAGACAGCACAACATCATGCATGTTGGGGCGTACAAACACTAACACCAATGGACCAGGCCTGCAGCACACCACCCACAATGCCATTGAAATTCCCAGGATTGGAAAAACATCAGTAAGTGCATGTATGTAAAATCCGTGACTGCCACACCCAGCACAGGGGCCACTTACAACCCACTGCATCACAGTAACCACATCATGTACACCAGCGCAGGTACAGGCTTGGTACACATGCAGCCACTCACAGACAAAATCAACCTTCACAGAATTCTCACCCCTAGCTTGCTGTTGATGCTCCTTCAAACGTGCGTCCAGCTCAGGCTGTGTCACAGCCAAGATGCGGCACATCAGTGGTGTCAAGCTGCGTCGTGACAACCTGCCACTGCGAGGAGTATCCCCAGTGTCATCTCGGCAACGTTCTTTGCCAGTCGTGATATGTCGTCCCACCTCTTGTGGCAGTGGGTGCGCCGGCGGTTTGACACTCCCAGAGCCCGCACCTTGGTTGCAATGGACCTCCACACGGCCTTACGCTGGTGTACCTTGAGCTGCAGGTGTGGGAGACAAGAGGGGAAAACATCAGTGACACACTCTCATGGTAAAACCTCTCTCTCTGAACAGTGGCATGACACAGACTCATCCCAACACAGCAGATATGTCCCGCAGATACACTACGACATCTCACAGGGTACATCGTCATGTGTGAAGTCCACGTCAATGCATGCATGTTTGAGGAGGGACACTGTATCCGCACATCTCACATACAAGCTGGATGCTAGCACAGAAAGCCATGTGTAATGTGCCCACATCTACTGGCTATTACCAGGTAGAGCAAGACATATGTCACAGTGCAACATGTGTATGGGGTGAGAGTCACTGTGTCCACCACTGCGCACGCCTAAACGACCTTGCTCTGTGAATAGCTCACTGTGTCATGTTTGTAGCATTGAGGGACATGATCTCACATAACCACTGACTGAACAGAGGGCCAGTCATGTGCAGTCCACACGGCAGACATGGGTCATTGATGTACACTCATGCCAACCACACACGTATCACACTCTGTACAGTCAGTGATGTGTCCTTGTCACATTGGGCGTGGACAGTCCATGCCAGGTAGAATCACACAGAGATGGACAACGAGGAGCCACACAAACAGTCACATGAACAATAACTGTCCCGAAACATGCATCACCAGATAGCTGTCACACCATATGGATGTGTACACAACACATGTCCATCCACCCTTCATGTCCATGCATTTAATGTGTGGGTTGCATACACCCCCTTAACAACTAGGAAACAGCATGTCAGCCAGTGCATTACACAACCCCACACTCTCAGGCACATACACCATCTGATCGACTACATGTGTGCCGCCCTTGCACTCACACCCCCACTGTTGGAGACTTACCACAACATTTGGGCCACCATATAGCCGTGGGTACTGTGTCAGCACCTCGTCCACCAGGACATCCAGCTCCTCACTTGTAAATGGACTGGCACGGATCTTCTCCGTCCTAGCCATCACTGTGGACATGAGACGTCAGCGGCGGCAGTGGGCGGTGAGGGGTCCCAGGCAGCAGTCCCTGGAGGCAGCAGCAGGTGAGGGGTCTCAGGCAGCAGTCCCTGGAGGCAGCAGCAGGTGAGGGGTCCCAGGCAGCAGTCCCTGGAGGCAGCAGCAGGTGAGGGGTCCCAGGCAGCAGTCCCTGGAGGCAGCAGCAGGTGAGGGGTCCCAGGCAGCAGTCCCTGGAGGCAGCAGCAGGTGAGGGGTCCCAGGCAGCAGTCCTTGGAGGCAGCAGCAGGTAAGGGGTCCCAGGCAGCAGTCCCTGGAGGCAGCAGCAGGTGAGGGGTCCCAGGCATCAGTCCCTGGAGGCAGCAGCAGGTGAGGGGTGTCAGGCAGCAGTCCCTGGAGGCAGCAGCAGGTGAGGGGTCTCAGGCAGCAGTCCCTGGAGGCAGCAGCAGGTGAGGGGTCCCAGGCAGCAGGCTCTGTGAGCAGTGGAAATGTGGTGCTCCCTTCCACACATATATAGGGCCCTGGACTCGTTTCAGTGGTCATAGTCTCCTGCCATTGGTGTTCCAGGTCAGCCTTCTTCAAAAGCATCCAATGACCGCCTCCGCGGGGGCGGAGCACGCCTACCGCGATTTTTGAATCTGCATCATGCCACCGCGATAGCGGTCCCCATTGGCTGCAAGGGCATGGTTCATGGCGGTGACACACCGCGGGGTCATGGCCGGCGCTACCGCGGTGGTGCATCTTACAAATGCATCCTATCTCCGCATCCGCTGGGGGCGGAGCACGCCTACCGCGATTTTTGAATCTGCATCATGCCACCGCGGTAGCAGTCCCCATTGGCTGCAAGGGCATGGTTCATGGCGGTGACACACTGCGGGGTCCTGGCCGGCGCTACCGCAATGGTGCATCTTACAAATGCATCCTATCTCCGCATCCGCTGGGGGCGGAGCACGCCTACCGCGATTTTTTAATCTGCATCATGCCACCGCGATAGCGGTCCCCATTGGCTGCAAGGGCATGGTTCATGGTGGTGACACACCGTGGGGTCCTGGCGGGCGCTACCGCTGTTTGATTGCCATAGAGTGACATGGGTGCCCGGGATGTGGCTGGTGGAGCGTGACAAACGCCATCTGCAGCTATGTAGAGGGCCATCACTAACACCAATGTGTCATGTGCAGCACATGAAACACTTGCGTCAGTGGTGGGCATCGACAAAGGTTCAAATGGTGGTTGGCATGCTCCGCCACCCAATTCACGGACAGTATGTGCGTCCGCAATGGGGAATATGCAGCATCACATCGTACACTCTGTGCGTCATTGTGTTTATGGGGCACGTTTAAGGCACCTACGGACAGTTCTTGTTGTGTGTGGATCAATGGTCATTACTGTACTACGCACAGTGGATACGTACAGTGGCACATGGCACTGGATAACATTGATATGGTCTCCTGTCACAAATGTCAGCCAATGTGTAACGTCTCACACCAAATGGAACACTGTACTCCATTATGTTGAGCAATATTTACACACAATGTCGTATCTGCCACCCATGCTGACCACTATCTCACACCTGAGCCCATGTGTTACACTGAAAACCCAGATGAACTCATTTATTCAGCATGACTGTCATCATTGGAAACAGATGTCACCCTGTTGTGTTATTGCTAAGACCAATTACATGCCGCATGTAATGTCTTTGTACACACTGGCAACTCCTGCAGTGTATGTCCACATGTACAGGGGGCTCGACCTGCTAAAGGATGACGAGTACTTCAGCACCACACCTGGCATCAGTTGCATTATTATTGTTTGTCACTTGGGTAGACGGCCAGAGCAGATGTCTTTGCTACATGTCTGCCACCTGTAACCACAGGGACCTATGTGGTAGTGTCAGGTCTGTGCTCATGTTGTTTGGACTGTTGTATGTGAATCAGTGACATGTACATTTCAACAATGGTGCTTAGCTAAACTATGTTTTTGAGTGTTGTGCTGTGTTCCGGTGCTACTCACCTGCCACCAGTGCATGTCCATTGTTCACATCAGGAATGTTGCGTTGGCAGATGGACTGCATGCACGGTTGTGGATTGTGCTAACTGTATGGAATATAGTATGCGACATTTGTCCACAGGCTATGGGTGTCCAGTATTGCCTGTGCAATGTGTGTGCACTGATTTGCGGGAATTGTCTGCAAAGTTGGATGGTCAGCACAAGTGGCACACGTGTGCAGTGTGTTGCCACCAACACTAGTGTATGTGCATGCTATGGGGTGCTAGCCATCCTTGCTCACCATCTATTCCAGCACTGTGTGGGTGGATCACATCTGCTGGTGTATCAGGATGGAGTGGGCACCCAAGACAGGTGAGATGTACCTTGATTGTTGTGCCTGTGACACTCATCCAACTCCGACATTTGGTCAATGTGAGGTACCAGTGTCCCACTACTCATGCACAGCCAGCATGTTTGTTAGATGTGGGATATTGATTGTATGCTGTGTTGGGCCTGACAGCCTGTGTGGAATGAGGGTCAGGATGCATGTCCTTTGGGACATGTGGTGTAAAATTACATCCACTGGTGTCAGGTGTCTGAGCCAGTTGTCCATATGTAATGCATACAGTATGTTCATGCGTAGACTTGTTGGCATACTGGCTTGGCATTGTCCATGTAGTGTTGTATGTTTGTGTTGTGGCACTGTTGTGTCTTGAAACAGCTGGATGTGTAACACCATGGTATGTGTTGTGGTGCACATGTGTCCTTGGGCAGTCCCTCCTTGATGCTGCATGTAAATGTCCAAAATGGGGGAAGATTAAGGGTGCATACGGGCCCTGCTGATCACGTCCCTCATCTATTGTTAATGTGTGCCACATTGGCTATCTGTGTGCTTGTAGAGAGTATTGGGCAGTGGGGTAATGGTGGCCTGTTACAGTGGTACACATACTCTGCACAGGCGTGACATCATCTGTCACTGTCCGACTTTGTATTCAAGTCAGCAGCAGATATGGCCTGTGTACTGATGACATTGGCACATGTATGGGTTTGGGATGTGCATGTCATTGGATTTGAGTGTGTTCGAAGTGGCACTGAGTACAAAGACAATCCCACTGATCTATCCACATTGTGTTGTTGATGTGTCCCCTGCAATTATTGGCCAAGGAGGTGTGGCAGGTACAGCAGCAACGTGGAAGCCAGCAGTGTCTCTGCTTCACACATGTCCTGTGTCATGTACACCCAAGGCTGAGTCCACCTCAGCTCGATATGTGACTCTTGGCATTCACATAGACATTGTTCGTATTGTGTCTACTGACTGTGCAAATTCATGACAGTTGTACAATTAATCTGTCTCATGTTGGGACAACACTGAATTGCACTGTGTGCTTTCAGGGATGACAGTCAATGTTAGCGCCGTGACAGGACGGACTTTATGAATTTGTGCACATCCTAATTTATGTTGCTATGACGTGTCCCCTTTCATCTCACCTAGGAGGCGACCTAATGTGTTTCGTACCTTTAGCCTGCTGGCTAACATGGAGGATACCGACATCATCAGGCGATTCCGTCTAGATCGGACAAGCCTCCTGGAACTTTGTGCAATATTGGAGCCACACCTGCTTCCACGCAGGACATACCCAACAGCACTCACGGCAACGGCAAAGGTGATGGCATTCCTACATTTCGTGGCTACGGGATCCTTCCAGCAAACTGTGGGCATTGCAGGGGGGATGTCCCAACCAACATTCAGCATGGTGCTACGTGATGTCCTGTTGGCTATGATGCAACACAGGGACCAATTCATACATTTCCCAGGCGGCAGGAGTTGGCGGATGTGAAGGGCGAATTTTATGCACTTGGACACGTTCCTAATGTAGTTGGTGCAATAGATGGCACACATGTTTCCCTGATTCCACCCCAAGCACGGGAGCATATTTACCGAAATAGGAAACATTATCATTCCATCAATGTGCAGGTGGTGTGCCAGGCAGATATGGTCATCTCACACGTTTGTGCAAAGTTTCCAGGATCAGCCCACGATTCACACATAATGCGCAACAGCATTTTACCACAGCTGATGGCCAATCTGGCGCCGGAGCGGGCATGGATTGTGGGTGAGTACAAAGGGTCGAGTCGTGTGCTGTTTGTGTGCCATGCTGTCCTCGGACACATGTCAGACACTCAATCTGTATGTGTCTTTCACACTTAGGTGACTCTGCATATCCCAACGGACCTTGGTTGCTGAGTCCACTTCGCAATCCCAGGACACCAGCTGAAGTGCGCTACAACAATGCCCATGGGAGGACACGTCGGGTCATTGAGCGAACATTTGGACTCCTGAAATCGCGTTTTCGATGCCTCGACAAGACCGGAGGGGCTCTGCAGTACTCACCCGTCAAGGTGTGTCAGATAGTGGTAGCATGCTGCATGCTACACAACCTGGCCGTGCGGAAGGGGATCCCCTTAATCCAGGATGATGATGACCAGCCACAGCCCCCACCTGCAAACACCCAAATGTCAAGTGACGAGGATAGTGGAGAGGAGGAAGGTGTTAGACAGCGTCAGCAGCTCATCAACAACTACTTCACTTGATGGTCAGTGGCAATGTCAAAACTGGCTGTTGTCTGATGATGTTGTGCTTGGTGAATATGTGTATGTGAGTTTTGTGACTACAACATGTTGCAGAGTCAGTGCTGGCTGCAGATGTGTATGGTAAGGGATCTTTTGACACAGCTACTTGATGTCTATGTTGGTACAGTTGCTCCTTGTGACATGTGCAGATTGTCGTACCTTGATGTGCTGTGTTGTGTGATGGTTGTTAGTCCACCACCTGAGTAGCAACTGATGTTCTGTTGTGTTTTCCTAGGTCCCTTCAGCCTCTACTTGCCTGCGGAGTATCCCTGCTCCTGTGACATTGTAATCATGGGTGTGAGTTAACATACTGTGATGAACATGGAACAGTGACAACTACATTGGTGCGTTATTAGTGTTTATTTACAGTGGATACATGTGATGTAGATGTGGATATTTACAGATTTGTGAATGGTGAATAACAGATTTGTCAGTGATGGTAGATGAGACAATAGAGTATACACAAGATCAGTATGGTAACACAGTCCAACAGTCATTTGCCATCCCCACGGCATTGTGTGTGGGGACAGTCTACAGGGTACACAGCAGGGTGAAGAGGGGTGCCATCATGGCTGGCTACTTGACTGGCTTTTGCCAGGTGCTTTGCCACGGGATGCTCCCAATGATTTTTTCGGGCGGCCCCTTGCTCTTTTGGCAGGGGGGGACACAGGTGCATGGCCAGTGGTGTCTGATGAGTCCCCATGCTCGCTGAACGCAGGGGAGGATGGGGGTCTGTCATCCTGCGGCACAACGGAGGGAGCTGTAGGTGTTGGCGGTGCCGCATGCCTGTCCCTGAGGACCCCCACTAGCTGGCCCAGGAGGTCCCTGATTTGGCCCATGCAGGCCACGAGTTGGCCCATGCAGTTGTCAATTGAGCGCAGCATCTGTTGTTGCTCACGGGCATCCTGCTGAGCCTGCCTCAACTGTCCCTGGGCGTGTTCATAGGCCCCCACAACTCTGTGAATGTGTGCCAGTGATTCAGTGCCAGGGTCTTGTTCCCTTTGGGTCAGCCTTGTCCTCACACCTGGCCTGCTGTCACGGCCCTGTTGCCTCCCTCCTGTGGGCAACGGCCTACTCTCCCGTACCTCCGCAGTTGTTGTGGTCTGGTTGGCCTCTGGAGCAGGGCGAGTGTTGCAGGCAGCAGTGGTAGTGGTAGTGGTGGTGGAGGTGGTGGTGGCACAGGTCGTTGCAGCAGGGCTCTGCGTTGATGTTGTTGCTGAGGGTGGTGGGGCTGTGGGGTCCTGGGACACATTACGCCCTGCCACACCAGATGGTCCAGGTTGGTCCTCCTCCTCCTCATTATCCAGGGAGTCTGCATCCGAGGGGAGATGTTCGGGAGCTGGTGACTGGCTGTGCTGGTTGAGGTTGTCGTCCTCTGCAGTCAGTTGTTGGTCACCTGTTGGACAGGAAGTAGATGGTAATTGCCTTACACACCTCAGGGTTGCTGTGTTTGATGTCTCTTATTTACATGTTATGCTACACACAGTTGCCTTTTTCACACATTGTATGTCTGCACAGTGATGTGCCTCATGCCATGAAGTGGAGTTACATTCATCATTTCACAATGGTGTGACCTGTGATTGGTTAGCATGCCACACGTCTAGTATTGGTGATTTCAATGTGAGGTTGTCATCTGACAACTGGCATGACTACAAGTTGATGTTCAGCATCTTTGCTGATCACTCTGCCTGGCAGACATTACCTGTGTGCATGGACTAGCCATTGTCATCACATGCATACCGTTGACATGTCCTGTGCTTGTATTTCTTTATACAGCAGACCATGCTAGTTTGTTTTTCCCATGGTCCTTCATGATCAGCACCCATGTACGCTACAGAGGGAAGTCTGGGTTATGCATGTCAGAGGCCCGTTTGCTTGGACATATTTGTTGAGAGTCACAGTTCTGTTTCTGTCACAGTTACGTACGCTGAGCTGTCTGCATCCTGTCAATGGCTGTGCTTTTCTTTTCTATTTTTGTGTGAAGTAGAGCCTCATGTTCTCATGTCTCTCAATGCTTTTGTTGAGTGATGGTGGGGTGCATGCACTGTCTGATTACCTGTGCAGTGTCACTTTGGTTTTTACTTACAGACACATGCTTCTGGGTGGGGTGCTCCATCCTGCTGAGGGGTGTGAGAGGGGGGCCTGTTGGGAGTTGTTGTGCTGCCTCCAGATACACATTCCCCATCCCTGTGGAGATGGCTACCTACCTGTTAGGTGGTGGGGGAGCGTTCAATGGCTGACACATGATTCTGGGTGGGGTGCTCCATCCTGCTGAGGTGTGTGAGAGGGGGGCCTGTTGGGAGTTGTTGTGCTGCCTCCAGATACACATTCCCCATCCCTGTGAAGATGGCTACCTACCTGTTAGGTGGTGGGGGAGCGTTCAATGGCTAACACATGCTTCTGGGTGGGGTCTCCATCCTGCTGAGGGGTGGGAGAGGGGGGCCTGTTGGGAGTTGTTGTGCTGCCTCCAGATACACATTCCCCATCCCTGTGAAGATGGCTACCTACCTGTTAGGTGGTGGGGGAGCGTTCAATGGCTGACACATGCTTCTGGGTGGGGTGCTCCATCCTGCTGAAGGGTGTGAGAGGGGGCCTGTTGGGAGTTGTTGTGCTGCCTCCAGATACACATTCCCCATCCCTGTGAAGATGGCTACCTACCTGTTAGGTGGTGGGGGAGCGTTCAATGGCTGACACATGCTTCTGGGTGGGGTGCTCCATCCTGCTGAGGGGTGGGAGAGGGGGCCTGTTGGGAGTTGTTGTGCTGCCTCCAGATACACATTCCCCATCCCTGTGAAGATGGCTACCTACCTGTTAGGTGGTGGGGGAGCGTTCAATGGCTGACACATGCTTCTGGGTGGGGTGCTCCATCCTGCTGAGGGGTGGGAGAGGGGGCCTGTAGGGAGTTGTTGTGCTGCCTCCAGATACACATTCCCCATCCCTGTGAAGATGGCTACCTACCTGTTAGGTGGTGGGGGAGCGTTCAATGGCTGACACATGCTTCTGGGTGGGGTGCTCCATCCTGCTGAGGGGTGGGAGAGGGGGGCCTGTTGGGAGTTGTTGTGCTGCCTCCAGATACACATTCCCCATCCCTGTGGAGATGGCTACCTACCTGTTAGGTGGTGCGGGAGCGTTCAATGGCTGACACATGCTTCTGGGTGGGGTTCTCCATCCTGCTGAGGGGTGGGAGAGGGGGGCCTGGTGTGTGTTGTAGTGCTTTTTGTCTGTACACATGCAACCCAGTTGGTTTTGTTTAGCTTTGTGCTTTATCAGGTTGAGTGGTGGTTACATCTGTGTGACATGTTTTGGGTATTGTGGGTCAGACGAATGTCCTTTGGCCTAGGGGTTGTGGGTTTGAAGTTGTGCAAGACGGTACATGGCAATGTGATGATATTCATTGGTTTGTTCTTACCAGCTTCCAGTCCCCCGCGGATTCCTTCAAGACTCTCTGGATGTAGGATTCCAAGGACCTTCTCCTCCCACGGACTGTATGGTTTGGGTGGGATGGGAGTGCCTCCACCAGTCCCGTCAGCCAGCTGACGGTTCTTGGCCCTCTTCCTCTTCACCACGGTCTTCAGGTCATGCCACCGCTTCTGTATTTCCTGCTTGTTGCGGGGGTGGTCCCTACTGCATTGACCTTATTGACTATCCTCACCCACATTTGGGTTCTTGTGGCTAATGGGGTGTGTTGGACCATGTTGCCATAGAGTTGTGGTTCAACTCTTATTATCTCATCTACCATGACTGCAAGCTCTGAATCAGTGAATTTTGGCATTTTGTGTGGTGCCATGGTGTGTGCTGTGCAGATGTTCTGTGGTGCAGTTGTGTGGGTGTTGTGGGTGTTGTGGGTGGTGTAGGTGGTGTGTGTGTTGTGGTGGTGATGTGTGCAGCTTTGCCTCTCCTTTGTTCTCTGGGGTTGGGACCTTCAGTTGTGGAGTGTAGCAAAGGATTGTGGTCAGGGAGGGGCTAGTTTTATGCTCGGCTATGGGGGTGTGGCAAGCTGGTATGTTGCTGTCAGGTGTGTTGTGTGTGTTGTCCTGTGATTGGTTATTTTGAAATTTCTGGGGCTGTTGTCATTGGGCACTTTTGGTTTGTATTGGGACAGGTGTACTTCACTGTGTGCATTGTTTGTATTTTTTTTCGTGTTTTTTCTACGTCCGCCATTTTTTTTGCGGATCCTCTGCAGGGGTTCCTCGGCAGCGGTGGCTATGCTGCAGCCCTTCCGCCGCCTATCGGATTCATCACTGTTCGCGCACGATGCGGTCGGATTCATAGGTAGGTACCATGGTGGTAACGGGGATGTCATAATGTCACGGGCGGTTACTCCGTGTGCATGGTGGCGGTTCTTGGCTTTTCCGCTGAGTATCCGGCCGTTGCGGTCGGATTTTCAGCTGGTCCGGCGACTGCGGGCGGGTTTTCGTTGTCTCCCGCCGCCGCGGACGGATTATTCTGCCGGTTCATCGTAATGTATCCGGCGTTTTTCCCGTTGGCCATGCGGGCGGTTTTTTGCCGCTACCATGGCGGTCGGTATGCTTTTCCGACCGCCATCGTAATCGACCCCTTAGTTTTGTGGAAGCTTCCAACTTAAGCAATGTAACCTCAGCAATAGTAGCCAAACTGATTTCCTTAACCAGAGTGTGCTCTGTTGCCTATTATTTGACTGTTACCATCTACACTGACAGCCAGTATGGGTTTGGCATTGTTCATGATTTCAGCCAGTTATGGCTGCAAAGGGGTGTTATGACCTCCTCTGGTTCTCCATTACATAATGGACAGTACATTTTAAATTTCCCTAGAGCACTGTGGCTAGCTATTGAAATTTCTGTTGTGAAATGCGCTGCATAGAAAAGTGGTGACAACATGATCCCATCAGGCAACAGATACACCAATCAGCTGGCAAAATACTGTGCGCTTGAGTCCAGCTCATTCAATCTAGATGAATCATGTAAAAATGACAGTGACATTGTAACCAACATATTGGCAACAACAATCCAGATATTCAATAAGGTCAGAAGGGAACTCCAAAATGAAGCACCCAAAAATGAGAAAGAAAGATGAGTAAGCAAGATGTACCAAAGATGCAGTACTAGAGTTGCAGATGATGGGAGGTGCGTGCTGCCATTGTCTCTGTTATTTGCAATGATCTGAGATTTGCAATGGTCCGATACTTCCATGGTCCTGCTCATGTTAGAAGAGATGGGATGATTCGTACATTTCATACATATTAGTTTAATATCCATTTTGGGTCCATGGCAGAGAGTTTTTGTCAGCAATGCATCATGTGCAAGCAGTTAAATGCCAGCAAGAATACAGTTGTGATCTTGAGTCACATAGGGAAGTCTTATGACCTATTTAGTCACCTACAGCTAGATTTGTTGGACATGCCTGTCTGCAATTGACTAAAATATATAGCAGTGGCATGATACAGGGGATCATAACTTACCTGAATAACTACTCTCGAGGATCCTCCAGGACACAATATCTCCTGTCAAAGAGAGAAAAGCATTAAAAGAGAAGAAAGACACAAAACCAAAACAAAGCAAGAAAGGACAGACAATACAGAAATACTTCTGATTCTTCCTCTCCAGGCCTTAAAACCAGGAGAGAAAGAAACTGAGAGAAGGAAGAGGAACAGAACAAAGAGGAAGAGAGGAAGACAGACTCTAGGATGGGGGAGAGGAGCCCTGGAAGTGCCAGAGGAGGAGGAGAGCACCAGAACAAGACGCCCCAGGGGAACCACAATGCGAGGAGACCCTGCCCAAAAAAAAACTGTAGGAGTCCCTGAAGCCTTTCCCTCTATGAAGACTGGGAAGCCAAAGGGAGGAACAAGGTCCAGAGCACATTCATAACCGTTCCAAGATGGGAGATGCGACCGAAACTGCCACGTCCATGGAGGGACGTGACTATCTCAGGTGGGTGCCTGGTTAAAAGCCTAGACGCTGGGTGTGGAAAAATGGGGAAGGAAAGGGCTTGTAAAATTCCTATCAAGATGGAGATAGGAAGTAAATGAGTAAAGGGCAATTAATTAAGACTAAATAGCCCTGACTACATGCACTGAAGATCAGAGGAGAAAATCCCAAAAAGAATCGGAGTTAATCTTTTTTTTCCCTTGTATGTTTCTGTACTTGTTTGTCCTCTCTTCCTTCTGCAAATAAGAGTTTTATCTGCGAAACTGTGAGCGCTTACAACGTACTAAAAACTGGTAATGTTGGCTGCAATAAAATCAGACATGTGCCTGACTTCCTCCAGCTGCTCGTCCTCTGAAAGCAACCCTTCACTGCGGATTCTCAAAGCTGAGGGAACGCGGTTGACCCAAGCCCATCATCTTCTGATAAATCCTCAGTGGAGGAGGGCGTGCACACAGTATTTATTTGCTGAAAAGGCTTGTGTGAAGAAGAAACAAATATGCATTTCCCTGGAAACAGAAAGCTGCACACACTCCATTTCTAAACTGAAGGACAAATATGCTAAGTGAAAACCCTGCAGCGGAAGGTCAGTGCCCCACAATTGATTTCAACTGAGGGGAGCAGTACTTTGTCACAGGTAGTAGCAAAGTGCCTGGATGGTCAGTATTTTTCCGTTTCTATTTATAAATGCAGACAAAGGAAAAATTGTTTTCCGCTTGTAGTTTTATGTAAAAATCTGTTTAAACCGAAAACCGGGAGCCTTAATTATGATGTTTCTTTGGAGAAGGTGGCTATCATTAGAGTCATTTATTCAACTTATGAAAACAAAAGCATGGGGACTATGTCTTGAGTAGTTTGCATATATTACGCAAATTAACCAAACTAACAATGTTGTTAATAACTTTACACGTAGATTAAATAGAGTTGAGAAGGAATCTGTGGAAGAATTTAATGGACGAGATTCAATGGAAAGTTGGAGGAGGAGAGAAGTTGAATTAGAAAGGGAAGAAGAGTAGGTTGGAAATGCAAAGGTGCACCAAAGATTCAGGGCCTGATTTAGATCTCAGCAGACGGGTTATTCCATCACAAAGGTGACGGATATCCCATCCACCGAAATATAAATACCATTATATCCTATAGGATTTATATTTTGGCGGATGGGATATCCGTCACCGCCGTGATGGAGTAACTCGTCCGCCAAGATCTAAATCAGGCTCTCAGTCTTGAATAAGCACAAAAGGGGCAAATATGTATGATACGTTAAACAAAACGGCATAAGTAGTGGGTTGGAGCAAGTATGAAAATTGGTATTTTGCAAATAATATGATTTTGATTGGAAGAGAGACCATTATCCAAGGGATTTATTACGTGTGAGGAAGGACAGCTTATTTTAAACTCCCTCATAATTGGGTGGTAGCTGGTGCTTAGGTTCAGTCTTCCTCTATGTTTTTCACCTGGATGAATTTAGTGACAAGGGTGATGCAAATTTGAGAAGGGAGCCTTGATTAAGTGTTGGGTGTTATATTTAGTAATATGATTCCCCCTATTGAATTGACTTTAAATGATGTGAAGATCAGAAAGTAGTCTAGCTTAGAGGAACGAATGTCTACTAATATTTCTGGTTCCTTATTGACTATTACCAAAGAGCTAATGGCTATACGAGCTATGGTAATACAAAATAGGCTAGCTTTAGATATATTATTTGTGAAAGAAGGCAGAGACTGACACAGCTTGAAGGTACAGCAATGCTGACGTATGTGTCTGATAGTAACCAAATTAACAGCTCTGTTTCAAACATCACAAGTGAGGTAAGATGCTTGAAGAAGCAGGAGCATGGGAGGGAGATAGCTCAGTGTTTAGTGTGATTGGGAAAGGGTTCTCAAAGATTGGTGAGTGGTTTAGTAAATTAGGAGGAGGTGTCCTTAGTATCATATTAATCAATATAATAATTATTTTAATCTGCATAATGAGTACTTTTCGGTTGAAAAAAGGGGTTGGGTGCTGTGCATTAAACGAAGGGTTAAATTGTGAGACAAAAAAAGAAGCTGTAAGCAGTGAGTGAAAGAAAAAGAAAACAAGAAAATTAGGAGCTTGAAGACATCCGATCTAAGGTGAAAGAGATACTTGTAGCCAGAAGCAAGAAGGTGAAATTGTATAAAACTGTATCATAAGGGATGTAATTCATGCAGTATGGATTGTGATGATTTGAAAAATCATCAGAGGGAGTTATTTGGTAGCGGGTTTATAATTATATTTATAATAGCAAAAAATTGATAAAAGAAAAGTGACATGTAGTTGAAATGTTGAGGGAACTGTACTTATGCTAACATTAGCGAATGTTGGCCTTGATTTTAAAATCGTTGGTGCTGCCTGCAGTCCTCTTTTCAGCATGCGGCCATCTTTCTGTTCTATTTTCACCATGAACAGCACACATCAGAAACTTTGTAAACAATATTTTCAAACGCGACGTCTCTTTCCCATGTACAACATGATGCTTCGTCCCAAACGTTGTAGGATGTTGTGTTAGCAAAATGCATGTTTCAAGGTCTTATCTATCAGGACCACTGTGTGATTATGTATTATGCAAACCTGTTCTTGTACAAATGTCATGAATCATGTACCAGCCACTGGCTGTCCGAAGGACACCAGGGATGAGACCTGCATCTACGTAAATCTGTGGGATAGTGCTAAATAAAGTGATTTCAAAGTGTATTTTTCTTTTTTTAACATTATTGGTTGGGATTGTGGGAACTTTGTACATTCACACCAAATATATGATATTCGTTGTTTAATTTTCTATAAAAGAGGACACCTTCTGATGGTTGTGGGTTCACTCACTCCTGATCTTTAAAAGGCGGCACTATGTTGGTTTGACCTCAGATTAATGACTTTTATTATTCAAGCTGCACCATATTTTGTTCTGCAATTGTATTAATTCCACTCTATCCTGAGCTTTACGTTAAATGATTCATTGACTGAGCCCAACGATTTATTTGTTTTCTGTAATGCCTTTAAAGCTTTTAATAAACCTTGATGGTTTTATTATAACACTTGTTAGTCTTCATTGTGAAGCCTTACATGCTTTATATTAATGAATGGAATGCTATTGTATATTGAGTTTGATTGTTGACCAGGTCCAGATGAGGATTAAACAAATCTCAGGAGTAAAACACCACCCTCTGTTCATCAGCTGTACTTCAAACTGACATACCCAAAATTTGAGCCATCACGATATTGAAGAAAAGGGAGGATTGGTGAAATAAAAATTTGCCTAAGTTCACACAATTTGGTTAAGCGGGGAAAATGAGCTTAATCAGGTTTTCTGATTTCACTATGTACAAATTAGCCACTAAATGAGTGTCTATTTGTCTCTCATTTGTACCTCAAATGTTAATGCCTTGTTATTGACTCTTTGTGAGTGAGAGCACAGCGTGGATTGCAGGCAAAAACTACATGAAAGCTCGGCTTGTTTTGGTCTCCAGGTTCCAAGAGGACCTTAAGCTGTGCTGGTGTTTAGTGGCTCGTCCACCTCTAGGAGGGAACATATATCCTGGAAGTCGAGAGAAGCAGTTAGAGAGAAAGACAAAGATAATACTGAGAGAACAGTGACAGAGAGACCCC
This sequence comes from Calotriton arnoldi, assembly GCA_963921515.1. Taxonomy (NCBI): domain Eukaryota; kingdom Metazoa; phylum Chordata; class Amphibia; order Caudata; family Salamandridae; genus Calotriton; species Calotriton arnoldi. The sequence continues at coordinate 645,456 of CAWUFW010000652.1, forward strand.
AGAGACAGCTGAGAAGCAAACAATGCTGAGAATGAACAGTGAAAGAGAGGAGAGATAAAAGTGGAGGGAGAGAGCAAAGCAGACATGGACAGAAGACATTAGGCAATGATGTAATGGAGAATGGAGGGTTAACAAATATACTTTAATCAATAGTATCTCTTGACATGAATTTGGCAGAGAGAAGATGGAAAGCACAAGGCAACACAGATAAAACCGAAGGGGCCACCTATAATTAGAAATCATGAACGATTTGTGCTTATGCACACATATATATTAAACACTGAAACTATGTTGTAGCATGTAAAATTCTGTTTACAGATATATATATATATATACATATACATATATATATATATCAAAGTATATCCAGTGTCTTCCTCAATGATTATCAGGAAAAAACAACAAGAGCGGCACACCAGGAGACTGCACAATTGTTTATTGTGCACCAAGACGACGCGTTTCAGCGTTCAACTATCCTGTAGCCAGACATTTTGCTGAAAATCATGATAGTAACAGCAATCAATTGCAGTTCTATGGAATAGATAGGGTTCTACCACAACAACGAGGAGGAGATAGTGAGAGAAATCTCTGTGTCTTGGAATCAAGATATATCATTGATTTGAATACTAAAACCCCAAATGGATTGAATAGTGGAGAGGAATTGGCAACTCACATAGGATGCTAAACTCACATAGGATGCTAAACTCACATATTATCCATTAGCTGCAGTCTTATTCTTTCAAAAGATTTTAACCAAATCACTGAATATTTTAATGTTAGGACAAGTTTGAATTCGCCGTCTCACATCTGACTCCCCATGATTAAGGTGTAGACAAGGGAGGGACCTTGTTTATAAATTACACCACAAGGGTAGACTGAGGCTACACTGTAAAGTTAGAAATATCCACCCATAAGATAAGACGTGGATATTTTGGCGGCTATAACCAGGTCCTATTGCTAATCACGGGTTAGTTGATTTGGGGTTAATTTAGGCACTTTTCCATTCACATATGTCCCGCTTGGAACATAATGCACCAACATGCAGTAATTCCCTTACTAAAGATGGTAATTTAAATAATGGAAGCATTACCAGGAGTACATTACTCGAGATTGACTGTCACAAGATCTAATGTTTTACGGGTTCATATTGCTTGGTTGGATAGAATAAGCGCATATTATGCCATTATCGGATGACAATTGATTGTAGGAATTTTTATTGAATTTTTATTTTATTTCTGTTGCTCATTTGAGGTACTATCCAATGAAAGTTGTGGCGAATTGGACACAATGAAATGTCTATCCCGTATCAGAACACGCTGGTAATATTAAGTATTGACAAATTCATACATCCCCATGCATCAAAGCAAATGATGGTTCTTATAATACAGAAATCATGCATGCAAATAGATAAACGATTCTATGCCACGCTAGTATTTGGATAAAGCATTGCTTGAATCAACTTTATTGACAGCAGCAACAAACATTGTATGTTAAATCATTGATTGAATTTAATTCTTTTATTTTATTTTGTAAGTCGCTGCACTACAAATGTCTCATATTTACAAAATTGCTTTCATTTATTTATGTGGCTGTTTGTGGGCAATTTATCTCTCTTCTTTGTCAAATAAACATACTATGATTTCTGTTGTAGTCTCTTGATGAATTATGCGGGGATTGCAGTATGTTTTCACTTTCCATGAACTTTTACCTGTATTTCTAAGGGAAGTTGCATGCACAAAATTACTCGATAAAGGCTAACGCCGAAACGCGTCGGCTTGGTGCACAATAAACAATTGTGCAGTCTCCTGGTGTGCCGCTCTTGTTGTTTTTTCCTGATAATCTTTGAGGAAGACACTGGATATACTTTGAAATACAACGGCTGCTGTCGCCGTAGCAGGCACCGACATCGTGGGAAGGTGAACGGCTAAGCACAGCAAAAGATTTTGGTTATATATACAGTTTTGCCTACATAATAATTATTTTTTATTTAACCAACAGATTTACCAGCAAGTAAGGGGGGTAGCTATGGGGGCGAGCTTTTCCCCGAGTTACGCCTGCCTCCACATGGGATGGTGGGAGGAAGCTGTACTTAACACTAAATATGCAGACGCAGTAGCAGACCATGTGGTCAAATGGATTCGATATATCGATGATTTATTTATCATTTGGCGGGGTACCATGCAAAGTGCAGAGGAGTTTGTTAAACAAATAAATGATAATGCTCTCAATCTGCACTTCACTAGCAATGCAAGCAAAAAGTTGATCTGTTTTTTAGATGTAGAGGTGTATGTAGCGCAGGAACAGTTACACACCAAATTGCATCGAAAACCGACCGCAGGTAACACAACACTTAATTCAACCTGCTTCCACCCCAGACATACCATCTGTAGCATTCCGTATGGGGAGATGCTTAGGATCCGTCGCATCTGCAGCAATGAGAAAGACCTCTTAAAGGCACAACAAGCTAGCAAAATGCGCTTTCTAGAGAGAGGATATGAGGGCAAACAGTAGACAAGGCTATACAAAAGACTAGGAAATTGTCTCAACACAACTTGCTGTTAAAACCATCACACAGCAATGCAAAAGGGCGTAGGGATAGGGGATCTCATTCAGACAATAATGATCTTAGACTTATCTTAACATACAATAAACAAAAAGATAGTCTCAGTAAGATCATAATGAATAATTGGCATTTGATACTTAGTGACCCTCAAATGCGTGACACAGTGCCAGCTAAACCTACCATTACCTATAGGAAGGCCCCTTCCACTAGTGATTTCCTAGTCAGTAGCAGTCCTGAAGTTATATCAGGGTCCGGTTGGTTATCAGGGCGGAAGGGTTTCGTGAGATGCTCTTCATGTAAGGCCTGTAAACATGGCATAGGTAAGACAACGTTCCAGACACCTTTTGGGGAAAAACCTACTAAAATAAACAAACTGATAACTTGCAAAACGGAGTTTGCCATCTATGTGCTGGAGTGCTCTTGTGGACTGCAGTATGTGGGAAGCACAAAACTGCAGGTCCACTAGAGAATTCTCCAGCACTTACGGGCCATCACCAATTCGCATAGTATAACATATAGAATGTTATTATTACAGGTAATGTTTAGTGACAACTACCTGACTAACAAATGATTATTCCCTTCCGGTCTCTTTATATAGGGAATTTAAGGATTGCATTATTCGCATATTTATCAACCAAATTTTGACTGAGTGTCCTATTCTGTTATAATAGGCTGAGTGCCTGTTTGTCACAACAGTCCATTTATGCATAAATACTCTACTCTTAGACATTGGAAGGGAATAATCATTTGTTAGTCAGGTAGTTGTCACTAAACATTACCTGTAATAATAACATACTATATGTTATACTATGCGATGCCCGACAGGATGCTAGCAACAAATGAAGGAAGATATATTAGAATACATGTGTTTATCAGTGACAGTCTACAATTTTGTCTTAGTAACTACTGGGGCTTTGCACTGTATCGCTCTAATTCATCAAATGTGTATAGTTCAATGAATGTATAATTGAATTTTAAAAACGTAAACTACGAATCCCACAATACCTCATTATGGGTGGAGTGGAGATTCAGTATAAATAGTGAAAAGCAACAAAGGACTGGGTTTACTACCGTGATCAAGACCGTGATGGTCGAAACGCTTAGGAGGAGGAGAGTGATGGTATGAATAAAGAATTGAACCATCCAAGGAGAGTGCCACGTATTTTTTCAAATTGCTGAGAAATATATAAATATATATTAACAATTTCTTTGGGAAATAGGATAAATACCCGGCGCTTAAAGTCTCAGTTACAGGTCCCCACCAGTATGATAAATGAAATACATATAATATTATACTGAGAAATCAACATCGATAAGCAGTAATCATTCTTGAATAGCTTCTTTATGAATTTCTTTATTGTTTCGGTGAGTCACTTTTTACAGCAAAACAGCCAACACGTGTTTCGCGCACTTTTGTGCTTCTTCAGGGCTGTTAAACATAAAAATCATATATCAATATTCTAAAAATACATGTGCCTCTAAATAAGCACTCTACTAAAATATCATAATCAATTTATAGAATTTGACCTAACATAAACTGTAAATGAAAAAAAAGTTACAATATACAATAGCGATAACATTCATAATCTCTAATGTATGTTATCTTTTACATCCAAATTTACAGTACATGCTGTGGGAAGGTCAGTTCAGCAAAAAGATTCTCTCCAAAGTAAAATTCAGCAGTGAACCAATAATTATAAAACTCTCTTAGCTTGCATCATTGTAAAAGCCATCTGAGCTTCCATTGCGAAATACATTATAACATAAAACCCATGACCCAGGGTGTATATTGATTATTCGAAGTAGTTACTATGTTTATTTATTCAGTTGAAAAAAGTTTGATAGGTAGAATTTTTACCTCTCACAATTCTCCGCGTAGTTCAACGTAAGCACTTAATTTTGTTGCTTTTATTTCCAATCAGGTGTGTCTGCGATATATGCATACTATAGAGGATAGAGAATATTGTAGCTGTAATTCTCTAGTGTCTATATAATAAAGTACATTCCCTAACAGGCTTATTAAATATAAGTCCATACTTACATTATCAACAAAAATATGTTCCTCACTAGTCTTGTACGTGTTTCTCAATTGCACCATATACACGAGCTGAGCTTGGAAATCGAATAGTATCCTAGAAGAATTATATCAGTATAAGGAGTCTCTTAGTTATAGGCAACCCTCATAAAGTCTAACTTCGCTATTCTTTTTTAATTTTTTTAAATATATTTCTTCTTTATACTCTTCCATCTCTCACCTGTAAAGTATTGCTACCCGTCAATTCTCACGATGTCAAAAAAAGTCATATTATTTTCATACTTGTATGCTCTCCTTGATATGGATCAATGTAAAAATAGAAATATTGCTGAGTCACCCTCGGAAATAAGATCATGTATGCACAAATTATGCTTGCCATGTCTGCGGTGCCTCTATTAAGCCATGCTATATTCTAAATGAGCGGGGTGTATTATTCCAAAATTCCATTTCAATTTTCCCAAAGTGTGTCCCACTGTGTAGTTCCAGTTAGGACCTAGTTACCATAGGAAATGGATCTTTTGGTTTGCTAATACGTTTGTTGCCATTTGACGAATCTTCACAAAACATTCACCAAAAAAGGTTCATCCACCTCAACTCCTTCCTGGAAAGTTTTGAGGTGATCTGTCAAGCGGGGCCGCAATTCCCTTGGGATTTTTGAACAGCGCTACAACCAAAACGGCTTAACAGTATAACACCAAATTTGGCAGAAAGCTAGATCTTTACCCATAAAGCGTGATTTGGTAAAAATAAGTTCAGTAGTTCTTGAAAAATAAAGGTTAAAAATATATAGAAATCTGGCCAGTTGGGTATGCAGCCTTCATCTTAGAGACCAAACGTTAGTGGGCTGGAACTAAACTGGAGAGCCTACCACAGTTAAGATTTAAGGCATGGGCAAAGTGGGCAATTGCCCAGGGCCCCCAGCTTCCAAGGGCCCCCTGGGAAAGTGAACTTTCAATCTCATTTATGTTTATTTTTGTATGTTAACCGTTAACATGTAATTCAATATTGTTAGGCAACATAGGGCTTGAATGAGCTAAAAATGGGGGTAATAAAATTCAAAGTTGTTCCAAACAGGGGGCCCCAAAATATTTCTTTCCCGGGCACTCAAAATCCTAAAGATGACACAGCAGCCATACATTATAGAATTAAAATAAGCTGCCAGCTCTGTCTGTCACCAAAATGATTGATGATCCTTGCTATAGCTAGATTCTACATTGGCTTTGAAAACCCTCTACCTGCAAGTTCACACTGCGAGAGCAGCAAGCTTTGGACAGACACACAGGGCCTGCATCCCTCCTGTGATGCTTGTGGCTTCCACCAGTGCTTCAGTCTGAACGTAGCTTCTGCAAACTCCTTCTAAATGGCAATAGATCATGGTCGCTTTTCTTGCAAGCAATGACATCAAGGTGTGCTATAGCTCGTCACCTCTCGACAGAGCTAATCAGTGGTGCACATTTCAGCACAAACCTGATAACCTTGCATAGAAATCGCAGGTTTAGAACAATTGTGAATACAGATGAAACCTACAAATCTCAGATTAGTTGACAGGCGTTATCTTAGGCTTCACCGAATTTACGATTTTGTTGCTTTGGTCACAAAACTTACAAGGTCAAAGATCACACAGGGTACTTACTATCTCACAGGCTCCAGCTCAGGCCTTACTTATGGCTGTCCCTCTAGTTACACAGATCTGACTGCACTATTGCATGACTGATCATACATTACATATATTAACCAAGTGAGTGAGCGCCCTGGATCTCACCGGAAGTCAACAAGGAGATGGAAACTCTTCAACTAGAACTTATACTCTTTAATTGTCTGACCGCACTCTACCGCACCTTGCCTTTTATTTGTTGTATAGGGATACCGCAATAGGGATTGCCAGCATACACGCTGGATCCCGGTCATTTTGAATGAAGGTATTAGGTTTCATTACGCAGAAAATCTGTTTCTTGCATATTCTATTAATAGTAAACAATGATGTAGAAACTCTCGCTCACTCTTTTTCATTTTCCTCTTTCCTCTCATATTTTTCTCTCATCTTTTTCTTTGTCTCTTTTCACATTCTTTCTCTCACTCACTATTTCAGATTTACTGTCTCATTAATTCCAAAACTATGCTGTAAATGAGGGGTTTATTTTCTTCCAGAACCAACGCGAAAGATGTCCCAAGTGAAGAATAAGACTCACAGATGAAACCTTGTCTTTATTTCTCAAGTTCAGGTCAGAACCTGACATGTTCTCCCCCACAGCCTCCCATCTGTCAGTCACCAGCACTCTAGAGCTCATCAAGCATTTCATGACGTCACATCCTCATTCACAGTTCCATGCTCCATGACACACACCGCAAACATCCTACTCATAGAGTATGCTATAGTGACTGCAAGAAACAGAGCAGGTGTAGGAAGGAGGCTGAAATGAAAAGGCAGAGCTGGGGCAAATAGAGAAAATGCAGGGAGAGATAGAAGAGAAAGATAGGGAGGGAGCATGTAAAAGAGAGAATTCAAAGGCTACGCAAGAACAGGAGTAGAGTGATGAAGAAGGATTGGTGCAGTGAAAGAGGAAGAAAAGGGAAAGAAACGGTAACAGTGAGAGCAAGGAATGTGGGGAGAGAGTATAGGCCATGAAGTTGTCAGCACTTTTTACATCAAAGGGCCGATTGATGTCTCGGGGATATGTGTAAGTCTCTAAGAGATGAGAGCATGGGCGTCAATTCACCAAAATTCCAGGGGTAGGGGAAGTGACATCAGACAGCATTTGACCTTTACTTTGACTCACACACACATGCTTACATATAACACACACATTCAAACACTCTCTCAAATAAACACACTCACCTGCAAGCACACATACAACATACATTTGAAGCATTTTTTATTTAACTTAGCTACCAGATAGGGTCATATTGCAGTTAATTATACTCCATTTTCTATTACTCAAATACTGAATATTATTCCCTATTTGTGAAATAAACAAATTGACAGAAAACCAGAAAAATAGAGATCCAACCGACGTCCATTAGGACAAGCTACCCCTGTGTTTCAGGCTCTGATTTTGCTACCTCTGTATCTAGAGGTCGCAAAGGCAGTGCCAGGGGTCGCAAGGGGTGAGCTTGGCAACCCCTAACTGACGTCCATGTACAAGAGCCCTAAACATAATCACAGAATTTTGGCAGAGATTAAGTAAAATCCACATAAGGCAAAATTCAAAGTACAAACCATGAAGGTTTATTTAAAATTAAGAATCTTCACAGAAAACAACAAGCATTTGCAATGCAATAGGTCTCGCATTTGCGAGAGTTTGAGCTATTGGCATTGTAAATGACAATGCCTTTTATTTATGTGTTTTGAAAACCTGCAAGCGGTGCGTAAACACACACTTTGTACTTATAGTCGTTGCTTAAGAGAAGCAAGGCTGGCAGTAACTGCGCCTCTTTTACTGCCAGCCTTGCTTCTCTTAAGCAACGACTATAAGTACAAAGTGCCTGTTTACGGACCGCTTGCAGGTTTTCAAAACGCATAAATAAAAGGCCTTGTCATTTACATTGCCAATAGCTCAAATGCGAGCCCTATTGCATTGCAAATGCTTGTTTTACATGCCACTCAGATCCTATTTCCTGCCCCTTCATTGGAGGCTCGCAGCTGGTTTTCTGGCTGAGTAATGACATCCTCGGATATCTTGTCCAAATCGCTCATTTGCTGCTTTCCTAGAGCCTGGATTCAATAGTGGTCGCACCGGGCACTGTCCTTGGGAAGAGCACCCTCCATGCTGGAGATCACAGTAAGCAACATCATTTCTGATTTATATACTCTCCCTAAACTCAGTTGATTGTCAGAAACCCCTGCATGTTTTAAGGCAGATTAGCAACGACAAACGAATGAGCGCCAAAAAGATGAAAAGTGTCTGTGATTGTTGAAGCTGTTTAAGACCAGTGCGCTGAAGAATCTCAGTTCGATGTGTGAGCTGCTTGTCCAGTCCGTGTTAATTCTTTGCAATTTGGTAGTACTACTCCTGGTTGTATAATGCAATTATCAGGACTACAGGGAGAGGAGGTGGCGTAACGGCCAGAGCTAACGACTTTGGAGCTGGAGAACCAGATTCAAGTCTCGGCGTCAGCTCAACATCCTGTGATTCTGGGCGAATCCCTTAATCCCGTTCCTGCCAAAAAATGAATGTGTCATTGTGTAATGTAACTGATGCTCATCTAAAGCGCTCCAATACCTTCGGGTCGAGTTTGCGCTATATAAAACTGCCCAAAATAAAATAACATATAAAAGCAAATGAAAAACCAGGGGGACGCTAGAGGGCGCACTGCGAAATGGCCGCTCACTAGAGCAGCTCCGTCGGCCGAGCTCACAATCCGGCCATTATCCTCCTTATCCTGCCTTGCTTCCTGCTTCTACTGACGACCGCTGTGCTCCAGGACTCCGAGGTCTGCCCTGGCTGAATACTGCGGGCCAAAACGCCGTCACAGCGGAGATTGCTGGCTGTGCAACGCGGGGCCTGCACTGACAACGTGGCGGATCGCGCTCGGACCGGGCGCCTCAGGTAGGCCGCGGCCGGCACTGGCGGTGGGCTGGGAGTACTGGGGGCGGGCGCGGCTCCCTGTGTCGGGCGTGGGACGGTCTGTGTGGCGGTGCCTGGGGGGGTAGTGGGCACCCGGCCGACGGACTCCGCTGTGCCTGGTGATCCGCGATTCCTCCGTTCTTCTGCCCGCGCGGCCTATTCGGCGCCGGACTTGCTGGGGGGTTGCGCTGTAGCTCCTGGCCTCGTGGCCGGCCGCCGTGTTACCGCGAGTCCGCCTGTGGGTGGGTGTACGCGCCGGTCTGTGCCCCTGACTGCCTGCTAGCGGACTGCTCTTTACCTGGCTGACCTAAAGGCTTCGTCCTCACCCTACGATGCTGTGACTGCGGGGGAAAAAATTAACAGGAGTAAGGCCCGTTAGCCCAGGTGAGACCAGGCGCAGTTTACAACAAAAAACAATGTCTCAACTGGAGGATAATTAAAAGAGGTCAATTTAAAACAGTGAAATAAATCACAAAGAGAAAGGGGGACAAGGGAAGGGAGACCACAACGTAAGAGTAGAGTGAAGTAAATTAAACTATAATTCCGTAAGTAGTTTAATAAGCACTACAGTACATCATTATACAATGACCATGACACACAACGTGAGCACTGGGCGTGCTAGTGAAGGGGACGGCGCAGTGACATAAGTGTGCAAAAAACAGCGTGAACGGCGAAAATAAGTAAATTAAATTAAAGGTGGTCAAAAATTGCAGAATATATACAGTTTATATATACAAGATAGTCAGAAAATTAAATTTGACCACAATAACGCCTGTGTTCTAGGCTGGATAGTCGACGGCGTTTCAACCTGAATGATTGCAGGTCATCATCAGGACAATGGTCATTAATTTGACGGTAGTGCTCTAGTAAAAGAGCGAAGTGGACGTGAGGCATCACGGAGGGATCACAATCTGCGATTTCTTCAGGGTGGCTTGTGAAGTCCAAGATGTAGGTCCAGAAGCGCGATGGCAAAGTAAGGGGGGGGGGAGGAAGGAATCCAATATCAGCCCGGTTGGTGGGCGGTGAGGATAATTTTATTTGTTAAACTTAGTCAGGGCGGTCTCCAATGTGTCCGCAGCGCAATGGAGGGGGGAATGAATCACCGTGCCAGAGGAGGGCGAGTAAAGCGTCCACTAGTGGTCATTGTATAATGATGTACTGTAGTGCTTATTAAACTACTTACGGAATTATAGTTTAATTTACTTCACTCTACTCTTACGTTGTGGTCTCCCTTCCCTTGTCCCCCTTTCTCTTTGTGATTTATTTCACTGTTTTAAATTGACCTCTTTTAATTATCCTCCAGTTGAGACATTGTTTTTTGTTGTGACTGCGGGGGAGCTGGTCCTTCGCCTGTGCTTTCATCTGCATCGCGACGGACCTGGGTCTCCGACTTTGCCGCCTGCTGTGGGCCGGCCGCGGTGATCGTCGCTGCGGTGTGGCGCGGCACTACCAGTTGGGTTGTTGTGACTGCCGCATCTGCCTAGCCTGACCTGCCCTGACTGGGCTCCACATCATTGCGTGCTTCATAGCACCTGCTTCCTCTTCCTCGCCTTGGGCCCCTTGATGTGAGGGGCTAACAGAAGTCCGGGTCTGCTGGCTGACTTGCCCTCCCCTTCGGCAAGTAGTGATCAACAGCTGGTCTGCCTGCGGTGGTGGACAGCGCCTCGATCCTGTGCGGTTGCTCTGAGCTGGTGCCATCGGGGGGGCAGTGGCTGGCAGCATTGCAGTTGGAGTTGTCCCACTGTCTCCTCTACGCCGCGGTCCATCTTGGGTGTGACACGACTTCCGTTTCATCGGGTCTACGACCTATTTGTGGTGCTGCTGAAGTCTATCTTTTATAGCTGTACCTGCGCTCTGGGGTGTTCTGGTGAACGTACCCGTCATGGGGAAGAGTCAACCCCGTCTCACCTTCGAACATCGGAAAACCAGCAGATCTGTTCAGCATGCAGCCTCTGACTCGGAGGCGGACGCCTCTACTGCTCATCTCACCAGCATTGACAAAACGCTGCTTGCGGTGCAGGCCAGCCTGCAATCCATTGATGGCAAGATAGATCATCTCAACCTCCACATGGACCACATGTCATCTAAATTAGACAAACATGCCCAGCGCCTGGGGGAGGCCGAGACTCGCCTCTCGGATGCTGAGGATGGCTTGCAGCAGGTCACTCACAAGGCGGCTTCTATGGAGAAGGTTCTCGCCGTCATCCAGGCCCGTAATGAAGATTTGGAGGCTAGATTGCGTCGTAATAATGTGCGCATTACGGGCCTGCCAGAATCCACCAACACAGGCCGCCTCGAGACCTTCGTGGAGAAGCTTCTGCGAGACATATTTGGAGCAGAGCAGTTGTCACAGGTCCTTATAGTGGAGCGCGCTCATCGTTCCTTGGCTGCACGTCCCCTCCCCCGGGGGCCCCGCCTCGCCCTATAATTGCTCGCCTTCTAAATTATAGAGACCGGGATGTGATTCTCCGCCTGGCCCGTGAGAAAGGCACTATCACGCATGAAGGCAACACCTTAGCCTTCTACTCAGACTTCACAATGGCGGTACAGGAGGCCCGGAGAGCATATCAACCTGCCAAAAAACTCCTTCTTGCTGCACGTGTGCCATACGCCATGCTCTATCCTGCACGGTTGCGGGTGGACGACAACGGGAAATATAAGTTTTTCACCTGCCCCAAACTGGCTTTGGACTTTGCTAAGGCTGCGTCCCGTCACAGTCGGTCCCCCAGGCATGCAGCGGGAGACGCCCCTGCGGGATCTGACGACGCTGTTGCTGGGCCTGGCGGACTTTGATTCCTGACCGTCGGAGTGGTGTAGTATATCTGGTTATGCATTCCATGTTTTGCTGTATCCTATGTAATGGGGCCTTTGGCGGGTCGCGCCATGATCTGGACTGCAACATGTACTTTGAGTTTGTTAATGTGCTCCACGTTCACATCTGTTTTTGGTTGCAAGGACTGGGATTGGTATAACATGACAGCTCGGCCACCTCCTGTTCTCACAGGGAGGGAGTTTGTGCTCGGTGCCCCCCTATATGGGTGATCCCCATCATTTGTTCTCTCCTGGGACTTGTACTGGGGGCTTGTTCCTGGGGGTTGGGATGGCTTTAGCGTGTTGGGGTTGCTGAAGTGGGTGGGGGTGCTGGGGTGGGGGGGGAACTCGGGGTTTGTATTTGTGTCTAGATGTTTTCCTATCGTCTTGAATGCTACTTATGCTTTTTTGTCCACAGATTGGTCACTTGGTAGATTTCATTGTATGTATACTTTGCCTTTGACATGCACAGTAATGGTGTAACGGTATCTTGAGTAACTTGGAATGTACGGGGGCTCAACTCGCCGAAAAAGATTCGACAGGTACACGCTCATTTAGACCGCCATCACATCAGCATTGCCCTTCTACAAGAAACGCATCTCACACGACATACTGATCAACTAGTTGGGTCTCGATGGGCTGACTTTTTCTTGGCCTCCTCCTACTCCTCTTATAGCAGGGGGGTGCTTACGCTGGTTAGGAGAGGGCTTCCCTTTAAGGCCCACCGCACTCATATTGACGATGCAGGCCGATACGCTATGGTGCATGGTACTCTGGCAGGCAAGTTGGTCACCATTGTTAATTGCTATGGTCCTAACGTGGACGACCCTGGCCTATTTGCGGGTATTTTTACACTCTTGCGCGATTGGCCGGATGCCGCGATCCTCTGGGGGGGGGGGACCTAAACACGCACCTAGACCCCAGCAAAGACAAGTCTAGTGGTAGAGAGGGCCACTCGCTGGGGGCGGCACATGTGATTAATTCCGGTATGGTGGAATTTGGACTGCTTGATGTGTGGCGGCACAGGCATGTGGATACACTTGAAGGCACGCATATCTCTACAGCGCATGGCAGTTGGTCTCGCCTTGATTACTGGCTGATTAGTGATAGGGTGGCGGGCTGGGTGTCTGAAGTGGAAAGCTTGCCGCGCACACTCTCGGATCACAGCCCTGTACAACTTACTCTTTGCATTCCTCAGGTAACTCCTCGCTCCTTTACCTGGCGCTTTCGGGCTGAGGCATTGCTAGACCCGCTTTATCTGGAAACCATTCGCGAGGCCATTACTCAATACTTTGACACTAACACGGGGTCTGTAGATAGTGCAGGTGTACTTTGGGAGGGATTTAAGGCCACTATCCGGGGCACTTGTATAAGCACATCGGCGGGTATACTAAAGGATATACGGGGCCAGATAACTACGATAGAGGCGACGTTGACCCGTCTTGAGCACGACTACGAGCGGGTACCTAGTGAGTTAGTTCTGGCATCCTTAAAAGAAACCTTGCTTGAGCACGCGAAGCTGGCGGAGGAGGAGATGCGCTATATCTCTAAGCGCCATGTGGCCCGTTCTTATGGGGAAGGAGGGAGGCCGGGACATCACTTAGCCACAAAAATTAAACATCGCATGAGCCAAGACATAATCACTAAGATTACCGACAACACGGGGCAGGACCATTACAGTGTCCCATGACATCACTGAACAGTTTAGGCAGACATACGAATCATTATATACCTCTCAAGGCGTGACAGATACTGCGGAACTGGACGCCTACTTGTCGCGGGTGTCCCTTGCTTGGTTGTCTGAGGGACAGAGGGATTATTTAGGTCAACCTATCACAGTGGAGGATATTCGTATGGCCATAGCCTCTCTCCCTAACAAAAAGGCGCCTGGCCCTGACGGCTTTTCCTCTGAGTTCTACAAGGCATACGCTGAGGAGCTTTCCCCCTTCTTGTTGGCGGTGTATGCGGAGGCTTATGATTCAGGCATACTTCCCCCGACTCTTCGCGAGGCGTTAATTATTACCCTTTTAAAAAAGGACAAACCATCTGCTCACTGTGACTCCTATAGGCCACTATCGCTCATCAACACTGATGTTAAAATCTTAGCGAAAATATTGGCTACTCGTCTCCAGCCGTGGATGCAACATCTGGTCCTGCCAGACCAATCAGGATTTATACCCACGCGGTCCACCTCCTATAACCTTCGTACTCTGTTTGCTCTGTTCCATACCTTGTCTCCCGACCTGCCTGCGGCGGCTGTCATGCTTGACGCTGCCAAAGCATTTGATTCCATCGAATGGGGTTATTTATTTTTTGTTCTCCAGCGGATGGGTTTCTCTCCCTTTTTTGTTAATTGGGTCAGGCTACTCTATACACGCCCCACGGCGCGTGTCCGAGTGGGGGGTCATACCTCGCCTTCTTTCTCCATAACCAGGGGTACCCGGCAGGGATGCCCCCTCTCGCCGCTGTTGTTTGCCCTGACTGTGGAACCCCTAGCCTGCCTCATTAGACAATGTCACAAATATGCGGCACTCCAGCTACATCACCGTCCGCTCATTATTTCACTATATGCGGACGACATGCTGCTTTTTATTCGGGAACCCCACGCTCATCTGGCGTCTGTTTTGCGTGAATACGTCCGGTTTGCGCGGTTCTCCGGGCTATCTATAAACTGGTCTAAATCCGTAGTGATGCCACTGACCACGTGTACACTCCCGTACGAGCTGGACTTTCCCCTCACGTGGGCAACAGAGTCAGTTAAATATTTGGGGGTCTGGGTCCACCGGGATCCCAGCAGAGTACTACGGGAGAACTACGGTACTGCTACAACAGTGTTAGAACAGCAAATTGACAGGTGGATTCGTCTGCCACTCTCGCTTACGGACCGCATCGCTCTTGTGAAGATGGTGGTGTTGCCAACATTTTTATATCTTTTTACAATGTGCCGATCCCTCTTTCCCAACATTTTTTTAAGACAGTGCGTTCGTTGCTTCTCCGGCTGATCTGGGGGGGGAGGCAGGCCCGGGTGGGGTGGCGTACTCTTCTACTTGATTACAAACACGGGGGTTTCAACGCACCTGATATTTATCTGTATTATCTGTGCGTGCAGGCGCACTATGCGCATTTCTGGTTCACATCTCATGATTTCATTCCACACGTAGCAGTAGAACACTGGGACGCTCACCCTATACTGCTCAGCGCCATCCTAACACATACTCGTCGTGTCACACCTCGTAACATGATTAACACTATCAATTCGACGATCGCTGCCTGGCAGGCATTGGGCCGTCTGGCTGAGAAACTGCCGCTATACTCCCCGTTGCTTCCTATCGCGTACCATGCGGACATAACGGTGACCCACGAAGGGGGTATTATGCGCGCCTTAGCTCAGGCGGGAATTGATAAAATGCGAGATCTGTTTCCACATGGCACGTTCCTGTCATCTAGTGACGTTAACTACATCCAGCAAAAAACCCTGTTGTTTACTTTCTCACTCGACAGACTGCGGAGAGCTTCGCAGGCCCATTTCCCGTCGTTCCCGGCGGAGCCTCCGACGTCCCTAGCACTACACATCTTACTTACTAGCCCCACTCGGCGCAAGCTTGTTTCCAAGTTATACCGTGCTGCCAGAGCTGACAAGGTTCTTCCTGAGGATAAGAGCCTGATTAAGTGGAACGAGTGTCTAGACCCACCACTTACTCGGGAAGATTGGGAACGCTGCTGTGCTCTGACTGGTGCCCTCACATCTAACGGGAACCTACGTATCATCCATTTTAAATATCTCCATCAGATCTACCACACACCTCGTAGGCTCTTTCATTATGGGCTTCGGGATTCAGATGCATGTACCCGATGTGGCGCTTCGGGTGTGGATTTTTGGCACCTAGCTTGGGCATGTAGGCAGGTGCACAACTACTGGACTGAGGTGGTAGCTAAGTTGTCTAAAATTATTGGGATGAAACTGGCCTGCTCGCCCCAGATGTGTTTGCTGGGTTTCCTCCCGTACCCAAAAGGTGCTACAGGTAGACTGGCCAAAGTGGCGCTGCTTATTGCCAAGTGGGTGGGGCAGTAAACACAGTCCTACAGTTGCTCAGTGGCTTAAAGATTTGATTTACTGCAGAGAGAATTTGGTGCTATATGAGGAGGAGCTGCCGGTGTCCTCCCGGCCGAATGATATATGGGAGCCATTATTGATTCACTTGCGTGAAACTGTGTCGCACGATGCCCCTGAAACTACGGATATGTAATCATTGCTCACTGTTAATGTATGCGATGTATGTTACTCATAACTGTGTTATCGAAATTGGAATCTACCTTTCTGTGTGTATACTTTTTGGTCAGGAGTTGTTGGACAACATTGTTTGTTTGTGCGCTTTCACAATGTCTTAATTGTGTATTCTATGACACGCTATGAAAATCAATAAAAAAATAAAATAAAAAAAAAATAAAAAAGCAAATGAAAAACCAGGACTGGATGAATTATTCCCACTGCATCAGGGTAACACAGCCCCTGGTCGAGAGATATGTGGTAATGGAAAACGCTTGGATTTGCGGAGGTCGTGCTAAATGTGGTGGAGAATCTACCAGTCGATTTGCTTTCTCCTAGGCATAATATGTTTGACAATATTATAGGCGCATTTAGCTGTTTCCCCAGTTATCAAAGCTTTTTCCGTTACCACCCAGGCTCTAGGTGTATCCAATGCCAAAATGCCTTGCCTCAAATGACATTTTTTATGGCCAGGAGATGCTTAAGTATCGTTGTAGCAGTGACCAAACTGCGTAATGCAACACGAATTTTAGGCGCGTGAAAAAGTTGCTAGCCCAAGATCACACAATTTGGTGTCCGAAAACCAAGGATTAGAACTGCTTACATCTTGCTCCCAAGTCAATCAATTAGCTACTAAACATCAGTTCTTCCCCTCATTTAAGGTTTCTACATGTTGTATGCGTGACTAGTGACGATCATTTTGAGTTGCTGGTTTTAATGGTAAACGTGATGCCAGATGCACACAAGGGATCGGATAGCTCATAGCGCCGCGAGGCTGCAGATTGTGGAGGTGTGCTTTGCTGTATTATGGAAGTAGTGTACACACTCTGACAGAGCACACGCTGCATGTTTGTGGTTGAACAGTGGCAGGCGCATGCCATGGCTTTGTACTCGCAGTCCAAGTGGAGACAGTTCCCACAGCATTTACTGGGTCGTTTTGCGGCCTCAATAGTGAAATAGCGTTTGGCTCTGGGGAAAGCTAAACTGCCATCAATAAACTAGAGGACAGACCCATAAGCAGATGGAAGACCAAATGCACACATAATAACGTGGCCGAACGGTCTAAGGCGCTGGATTTAGGCCCCAGTCTCTCTGGAGGCGTGGGTTCAAATCCCACCGCTGCCAATCTTTTTTTTCAAAGAAATATTGTTACATTAAATAGTGGATTTACTTTACACTGAATACCTGAACTCACATTTCCTTTTAATGATTCCAGACTTTAAGCACACGTTGAAGCCTCAGCTCCCATCTGTGTAACTAAGATATGAAGTGAAACAGAAACCTAACACTGTACAGTTGGTGACAACGTAGCCGCACAAGCAGGTTGAGCAGACGGCTTCCGGAAATATATGAAAGCGGCGCTGTGCTGAAAGAAATCACGGCGCCCGTGCACATAAGTTAGACGCATGGCGGCCCGTGAAGCGGGCAACATGGTAGTAAGAAATGAGTAATGAAAGCGTGCGCCGTGCATATTAAACTTATGAGCTGGCGGCCTGAGAAGCGTGCGCCACGGCAATTAAAAAAAACCAAAGTAGTCCCTATACGAAGCAGATGCAGACTTACAGCGTAACTAAGCTGTAGTTGGTCCGTGCTGCTTGCCTTAAAACGGAAGTGACGTTTCGGAACGCCACCCAATAATGAGCCACGAAAGCAGAACAACACCTGAATGAACCAATGCCAAGCGTCAGGCGGGATTCCCCTCCAAATTCTGTTTACTATAGGTCTTGCAACAGCTAGGCTCGACCTAAAAAGATATATCCTAGCAAGTAAATACCCCAGTTGTGTCGCGGGGTAGGTGATCTAGAAGCGAGTACGCTTGGCGTTAATGTCGTCTCCGTGCGTGTTCGAATGGTGCATTCGAACACGCACGGAGACGACATTAACGCGAAGCGTACTCGCTTCTAGATCACCTACCCCGCGACACAACTGGGGTATTTACTTGCTAGGATTTCTCCAGTAGCAATACGAAGATAACCAGACTGGGATTATCGGAACGAAGCAACCTACAATAATATCCAAACCTTGGAACCGGTGGTCAACCTAATTACAGCCGGGACGGAAGTAAAACCGGCGGGGAGAATAGGATATATCACATCCACCTGCTCAACAGCCCTGAAGAAGTCGTTTGGGAAATCTCCCACGACGAAACACGTGTTGGCTGGGCAATCTCACTGAATAAAGAACGAAAGAATACTCTACAAAGTTGTTGTGATTACAGGAATATATATTTATCTATATGTATGATATGTTATTAAGGTGGTAGAATTATGCCATAACTTGCCAAACAAATAGCGTGTACACAGGATCACAGTTTGTCTACAGTGGACCTCGTCTAGGGTCCCCGATTGAGGGTTTAGGGTGTTGGTTTCCCTCACCTCTGCACCGCACAGATAGTTCTTACAAAGAATAGCGTTTAATTGGGAGGCGCCATCTCCACACTTAGAAAACGCCCCGAGGGTTTATGTGCACTAAAAAGATATATGGTCAATCAATTCAAAATACTCACAATGCAAATAATGCAAAATATCATTGGCAGCGGAAACTAAGCCCTGATCTAATCTTAAAATGGAAAGCACACCACATGGTATAATGACTTTTGCTCTACATCTAATGAATACACTGTACTATTCCTTAAACAAATAGTCATTCAAAAATTTAAACAGCACCTCCGTTCGGCCCAAGGAAGTGGCTTTCAATTGTATATAGATCTAAATCTGTCCTCTCCAGGAACATCAGGAACAGAACACATTACATTTTTATAAATGTTGCAGAGTGAGCAAGAAAATAGCGCTAACTGAATTTCAAACACTTATTTACCAATGAAGGTCAAAATCAAGCGTCCTCAGTGCAAAGGCAGGGAGGAAGAAAACAAGTTAGTATCATGCACTGTGCTTCGCACGTAGGTGCAGTTGAAAACACGAGTAGGTCAAAGCCTCTTCATATCAAGCTAACAAGACTTCATTATATTAAACATAGTAAAAACCTTGCATTTGTGTCTCATTATTATTAATTTGTCAAGTCTGCTTCCTCAGCTTCCCGCCTCTGATGATAAACCCTCATCACAAAACCACAATGTAAAACCATGTCATAATTTACATGTTGCTCTTTCCCTCTTGAATTTTCCAGTGGACGTAACTCATCGAATACTTCAGCCTTGATGTCTTGCAGTTCATATTCAGTCCTTTTTATCTTTTTACCAGCAGACATTTCTAGTTTCTTAGACTCACAACTAAGTCCTTTCCTACAACACTTTACACTAAAGAACATAAGAATAACCTATTATGAACAAGATAACTATGAATAGTTTGGTTAGCACCTTAAGATCACCAAACGACTCTCCAACCTTTAAAATTCAATCTCTAATTGCACTGAACCATGGACCAACTGTTTACCCCACAGCATACTCTTCAAGAAGATTAGTTATATTAGAAATATACTGATTAGTAAGCTTACTATTATTAGGAAAACACACACAACACTGCCTTACTCTCAACATTTGGCAGACACCACCATCCTACACAAGAAGAGTATCTAATGCTATCTTAGTCTGCAAAACCATAGCACCACAAAGTACGGCTGAGGAGGGATTATATGGAAGCATGCTTATAGCAGGGACATACAAAGCAAAGTAATCAAGAGCAGGGTAAGAGCGAATTTAGATAGGGAGTGAGTGTGAACACAGATAGAATGTAACAATGAAAAAGTGAGGAGAGGAAGAAAAACATTCATGAACATAAAACAGAGACAGGTCAAGGGACACCATGGCTTGGTTTGTGCTAATTTCACTCCAGTCTCTGGTCCTTAGTGTTCAGACCTTATTGATTATCAGAGCTATTTTTAAATTCACTAATGATCAGAGGACTCAAGTATATTTGAATAGAACCAGTTAACACACACTTGCTGTAGCATGCTACCCTCACGGACAAACGCTTCAGCTGCTCACATAGAGGTAGCCAGTAGCCCATATAGCAGTAGTAAGCGCTGTAAAAATACCATAATACAAATCAGTACAACCAAGAGGTACAACGCTTTATTCTATAACCTTTTGCAACCAAGTAACAAGCATTGGCAAAGCCAATAGATTTCGTCTTTGGAACCTGGTGGCTATGCTAAGGCTTTTTGGCGCTTCTCTACAGCGCTGGGCTTTTTACTGACGCTGTGTAGCATTGCCAAAAAATAAATAAATAAAAGTGTGAGGATGGGATTGCTGCTGAGAGTTTCTTTGTTCTACTGGCACAAGCATGTGTGATGGTGTGTGCCTGTGCGTGTGTCTTAATGCATGCCCCGGCAACTGGAATGATGCAGGTAGCATTTGCTTGAAAAAAAGTTTCCTAAAAAGGATCAGTGGAAAAATAGAATCCAGCCAATTATAGAGATGGTAAAGTGGCTATTCCGCACAAAGCGTATACTCTAGTGGAGGAACAAACACAAGATAGACAAGATGGGAAAAGGAAAGTCATGGAATAGGAAGCAAGCAAATGAGTGACAATAAAGCCAACCAATGGCAAGCAATTGGTAGACTATAAACTTAAGTCCCTGTAAGTTTTTGGAAAGTCTAAATTAGGTCTTTTGCAACCAGGTGGGCTCAACCTAAAACAACCATTGGCAAAGCCAATAGGCCTCTCCTATTCAAGAGCTATTGGCTTTGGCAATGTGTTTTAGCCATGTTGTACATCAGTGTGGCTGCAGTTCAGCATAGCATGGCTAAACATTAGTGGAGTGCAGTGGAGTTGAGTGAGGTGGAATGGGGTGGAGTGGGGTAGATTGGGGTAGAGTGGAGTATGGCAGAATGTATTGTTGTGGGGTAGTTTGGAGTTGAATAGATTGGGCTAAAGTGGGGTAGATTGGAGTGAAGTGGGGTAGATTAGAATGGGGTAGAGTGGGTACATTGAAGTGGAGTGGGGTAGATTGGAATTGAGTGGGGTAGATTGGAGTAGAATGGGGTAGTTTAAGATAGATTGAGTAGAATGGGGCAGGGTGGAGTGAAGTGGGGGTAGATTGGTGTAGATTTGGGTAGATTGGAGTAGTGTAGCTTGGAGTGGAGTGGGGTAGATTGGAGTGGAGTAGAGTAGATTGGAGTAGAGTAGATTGGGCTAGAGTGGAGTGGTTACAGTGGGTTACAGTGGAGTGGAGTGGGTTAGGTCGGGGTAGATTAGAATCAAGTGGAGTTGGGTAGATTGGGGTGGTTTAGGTAGATTGGAGTGGAGTGGGGTAGACGGGGATGGAGTGGGGTAGATTTGAGGGGAGTGGGGTAGAGTAGAGTGGAGTAGACTGGGGTAAATTGGAGTGGAGTGGGGTAGATTGAAGTGGTGTAGATTAAAATAGAGTGGAGTGGGGTAGATTGGAGTGGAGTGGAATGGTTTGGGGTAGATTGAAGCAGAGTGGGGTGGTTTGGGGTAGAGTGGTTAGGGTAGATTGGAGTGGAGTGGAGTAGACTGGGTTGGAGTGGGGTACATGTGAGTGGAGTGGGGTAGAGTGGAGTGGAGTAGATTGGAATGGAGTGGAATGGGGTGGATCAGAGTGGCGTGGGGTAGATTGGAGTGGAGTAGATTGAAATGGAATGGAATGGGGTAGATCGGAGTGAAGTGGGGTAGATTAGAGTGGATTGGGGTAGATTGGGGGAGATTAGATTGTGGTAGATTGGGGTGGATTGGGAGTGGAGAAGATTGGGCTAGATTGGGGTGGAGAGGAGTGGGGTATATTGGAGTGGAGTGGGGTAGATTGAGAGATTTGGGGTAGATTGAGTGGAGTGGAGTAGATTGGGGTAGATTGGAGCAGAGAGGGGTGGTTTGGGGTAGAGTGGAGTGGGGTAGATTTGAGTGGAGTGGGGTAGATTGAAATGCAGTGTAGTGGGTTAGGTTGGAGTGGATTGGAGTAAACTGGGGTGGATTGGGGTAGACTGGAATGGAGTGGGATAGATTGGAGTGGAATTGGGTAGATTGCTGTGGAGTGGTGTAGATTGGGGTGGAGGAGAGTGGGGTAGGTTCGGCTAGATTGGAGTGGCATAGATTGTTCTAGATTGGAGTGGAGTGGGGGCAGATTGGCGTGGAGTGGGGTAGATGGGGGTAGATTGGAGAGAAGTGGGGTAGATTGATTGTATTGGAGTGGTGTAGATTGGGGTAGACTGGAGTGGAGTGGGGTAGATTGGAGTAGAGGGGAGTGCTGTGGAGTGGGTATATTGGGGTAGAGTGGAGTGGCATAAATCAGGGTAAATTGGAATGGAGTGGGGTGGGCTGAGATAGATGGGATGGATTGGAGTGGAGTGGGGTAGATTGGAGTGGAGTGCAGTGGGGTAGATTGGTGTGGGATAGATTGGGTGGAGTATATTGGAGTGGGGTAGATTGGGATAGACTGGAGTGGGGTAGATTGGACTAGAGTGGGGTGGATTCGGGCAGAGTGGATTGGTGTATGTTGGAGTGGGGTAGATTGGAGTGGAGTGGGGTAGACTGAAGTGGAGTGGGGTGTATTGGAGTAGATTGGGGTGGATTTGGGTAGATTGGAGTGGGGTAGACGGGTGAAGTGGGGTAGATTGGAGTGGGGTAGATTGGAGTGGGGTAGATTGGAGTTGAGTGGGGTGGAGTGGAGTAGATTGGGATACATTGGAGTGGGGTAGATTGGAGTAGAGTACATTAGGGGAGATTGGAGTGGAGTGGGGTAGATTGAAGTGGGTTAGAGTGGAGTACATTGGAGTGAGTTGAATAGGGTAGATTTGAGTTGAGTGGGGTAGAGTGAGGTAGATTGGGGTAGATTGGAGTGGGGTGAAGTGGAGTGGAGTGGGGTGAAGTGGAGTGGGGTAGAGTGGGTTAGACTGTGGTGGATTGGGGAAGACTAGGGTGGATTGGGGTAAATTGGAGTGGAGTGGTGTAGATTGGGGTGGAGTGGGGTAGATTGGGCTAGATTGAAGTGGAGAAGATTGGGCTAGATTGGAGTGGAGTGGGGTAGATCGGGGTAGATTGGAGTGGAGAGGGGTTGATTGGAGTGGAGTGGGGTAGATTGGAGTGGAGTGGGGTAGATTGAGAGATTTGGGGTAGATTGGAATCGGTGGGGTAGAATGGGGTGAAGTAGATTGATTAGAGTGGAGTACGGGTTGATTGGAGTGGGGTAGATTGGAGTGGAGTGGGGTAGATTGGAGTGAAGTGGGGGAGATTGAGAGATTTGTGGTAGAGTGGTGTGGAGTGGGGTAAATCAGAGTATACTGGAGTGGAGCGAGGTAGATTGGAGTGGAGTGGGGTGGATTGGGGTAGAGTGGAGTGGGATAGATTGGAGTAGAGTGGAATGGGGTAGACTGGAGTGGAGTGGGGTGTATTGGGGTAGATTGGAGTAGATCGGTTAGAATGGGGTGGATTTGGATTTACTGGAGTGGGGTAGACTGGGGAGGAGTGTGTTAGACTGGAGTGAAAGGGAGTGGGGTAGAGTCGAGTTGAGTAGATTGGGGTAAATTGGAGTGGAGTGGGGTAGATTGGAGTGGACTGAGGTAGACTGGGATAGAGTGGCGTGGGTAGATTGGAGTGGAGTGGGGTAGACTAGGGTAAATTGGAGTGGGCTAGATTGGAGTGCAGTGGGGTAGATTTGAATGGGGTAGAGTGGGGTAGATTGGAGTGGAGTGGGATAGATGTAGATTGAAGTGGTGTGGGTAGACTGGAGTGCAGTGGGGTGGATTGGGGTAGAGTGGAGTGGGGTAGATTGGAGTAGAGTACATTGAGGTAGATTGGAGTGGGGTAGATTGGAGTGGAGTGGAGTGGTTTGGGGTAGATTGAAGCAGAGTGGGGTGGTTTGGGGTAGAGTGGTTTGGGTAGAGTGGAGTGGAGTAGACTGGGTTGGAGTGGGGTACATGGGAGTGGAGTGGGGTAGAGTGGAGTGGAGTAGATTGGAATGGAGTGGAATGGGGTAGATCAGAGTGGCGTGGGGTAGATGGGAGTGGAGTAGATTGGAATGGAATGGAATGGGGTAGATCGGAGTGAAGTGGGGTAGATTAGAGATGATTGGGGTAGATTAGATTGTGGTAGATTGGGGTGGATTGGGAGTGGAGAAGATTGGCCTATATTGGAGTGGGGAGAAGTGGGGTAGATTGGAGTGGAGTGGGGTAGATTGATTACAGTGGAGTGGGGTTGATTGGAGTGGTTTAGATTGGAGTGGGGTATATTGGAGTGGAGTGGGGTAGATTGAGAGATTTCGGGTAGACTGGAGTAGATTGGGGTAGATTGGAGCAGAGAGGGGTGATTTGGGGTAGAGTGGAGTGGGGTAGATTGGAGTGGAGTGGGGTATATTGGAGTGGCGTAGATTGGAGTGGAGTGGGGTAGATTGGAATGCAGTGTAGTGGGTTAGGTTGGAGTGGATTGGAGTAAACTGGGGTGGATTGGGGTAGACTGGAATGGAGTGGGATAGATTGGAGTGGAATTGGGTAGATTGCTGTGGAGTGGTGTAGATTGGGGTGGAGGAGAGTGGGGTAGGTTCGGCTAGATTGGAGTGGCGTAGATTGTTCTAGATTGGAGTGGGGGCAGATTGGCGTGGAGTGGGGTAGATGGGGGTAGATTGGAGAGAAGTGGGGTGGATTGATTGTATTGGAGTGGTGTAGATTGGGGTAGACTGGATTGGAGCGGGGTAGATTGGAGTAGAGGGGAGTGCTGTGGAGTGGGTAGATTGGGGTAGAGTGGAGTGGCGTAAATCAGGGTAAATTGGAATGGAGTGGGGTGGGCTGAGATTGATGGGATGGATTGGAGTGGAGTGGGGTAGATTGGAGTGGAGTGCAGTGGGGTACATTGGAGTGGGATAGATTGGGTGGAGTATATTGGAGTGGGGTAGATTGGGATAGACTGGAGTGGAGTGGGGTAGATTGGACTAGAGTGGGGTGGATTGGGGCAGAGTGGATTGGTGTATATTGGAGTAGGGTAGATTGGGGTGGAGTGGAGTGGGGTAGACTGAAGTGGAGTGGGGTGTATTGGGGTATATTGGAGTAGATTGGGGTGGATTTGGGTAGATTGGAGTGGGGTAGACTGGGGTGAAGTGGGCTAGATTGGAGTGGGGTAGATTGGAGTGGAGTGGGGTGGGGTGGAGTGGAGTAGATTGGGATACATTGGAGTGGGGTAGATTGGAGTAGAGTACATTAGGGGAGATTGGAGTGGAGTGGGGTATATTGAAGTGGGCTAGAGTGGAGTACATTGGAGTGAGTTGAATAGGGTAGATTTGAGTTGGGTGGGGTAGAGTGAGGTAGATTGGGGTAGATTGGAGTGGGGTGAAGTGGAGTGGGGTAGACTGGTGGATTGGGGTAGACGGGTGGATTGGGGTAGATTGGAGTGGAGGGGTGTAGATTGGGGTGGAGTGGGGTAGATTGGGCTAGATTGCAGTGGAGAAGATTGGAGTGGAGTGGGGTAGATTGAAGTGGGTTAGAGTGGAGTAGATTGGAGTGAGTTGAGTGGGGTAGATTGGAGTTGAGTAAGTTAGATTGGGGTAGATTAGAATTGAGTGGGATGGAGTGGGGTAGATTAGAGTGGGTGTGGTGGGGTGGAGTGGAGTGGGGTAGATTGATGTAGATTGGAGTGGGGTAGATTAGAGTGGGCTTGACCCCATATTCACCTCCAGCGACTGCATCAAGTACAGCCACACTTCAGAACTCACATAGACCGACCACTCCATCATCCACTTCAAGATCAGCAGCCCACAGACCCCCTCCCCCCACTTGCCCAGCACTGTCCACACAACTGGAGCAAAGTCTCAGAGGACCAATGGACCAATGCTCTCAACACCACCCACCCCATCCCCGGCAACAAGCTAAACCAAAATATTAGAAACTTCAACACTTGGATCGCTAACTGCACCAACAAGGTCACCCCGCCCAACAATAACAATACACAGCAGATCCAACAAGCAGGCAAGGTGGTACACCTCAGAACCGCCAAACACCACTCTAAACAACTGGGAAGAAAATGGTGCACAAGCAAGACCACCACCGACAAGACCTCCTTCAACCACCACCACCCTCAACCTCTACTATCGACAGCTAAAAGACTCTAAGAAAAGAGTCATAGCCTAACGCATCGATTCAAGCTACAACAATAGCAAAGACCTCTTCAACATCCTCAAAGAATTCACCGCCCCCAAACTTCTTCCATAAATAAATCACCAACATCTATAAAAACGTCAAACCCCAGCCCAATACCACCAACTTTTTCAATGTACACAACAGACTGCTATCTCCACCGATCACCGGCTTACCAAATGGAACCAGCTCGCCCCCAAGGACACCACCTCCATCATGAACATCGATCCACTCAGGGGCCCATGCCCACACCAAATCTTCAACCAATTTAGAGCCAGAATCAGACAAGAAGTCACCACCCTATTCAACACCTCGAGAGCCACGGCCACCTTCCCTGAGGACTGGAAATACGCACAAATCACCGCCCTACTAAAGAAACCTTCAGTCAACACCGACAAACTCAACAACTACCGCCTGATCTCCCTGCTGCCATTCCTGGCCAAGGTACTAGAAAAAGCCATCAACCACCAACTCTCCTCTCACCTGGAACAACAGCACTTTCTCAACATCTCCCAATCGGGATTCCACAGCAGCCACTGGCCCGAGACAGCCCTCATCGAAGCCACTGATGACATACCAGCCCTGTTCGACCAAGGGGAGACAGTAGCACTGATCTCAGTAGCATTTGATACAATGTCTCACCACACACTCATCGCTAGGCTGTACAACATCGGTATCCTGGGAGCTGCTCTCAGATGGATTGCCTCATTCCTTACTAGAAAAACCCAGAAAGTCTGCATATCCCCTTTCACCTCCGAACCCAAAGAACTCATCTGTGGAGTACCACAAGGATCCTCGTTTAGCCCTACCCTCTTCTCTAACTTACATGACCCCACTAGCCAGTATCTTCAAAACCCACAGACTCAAAATCATATTGTATGCCTCCCTCTCCAAAGAAACCATCAAAACCAATAGTAACTTCCGCAACTGCATGACAGACGTTGCCAACTGGATGAGGGACAACTGTCTGAAACTCAACACAGACAAGACAGAGGTACTGATCTTCAACAACAAAACATTCCCGTGAGACGCCTCTTGGTGGCGCATGGAGCTTGGACCTACTCCAACTCCGACTGACCTGCCAAAAATCTAGGCATCATCCTGGACAACGAGTTAACCATGATGGCCCAGATCACCTCCATCTCCCCCTCCTGCTTCTTCATCCTCCGACTGCTTTGCAAGATCTTCAAATGGCTTCCTCTAAGCTCCAGATGCACCATCCCCCAGGCCCTCATCGCCAGCCAACTGGACTACGGGAATGCTCTCTACACAGGGATCTCATCAAAACTCCTCCGAAGACTACAGACCATGCAGAAAGCCACCGTCAGACTCGTCCTAGACCTCCCTAGACGAATGCACATCAACCCCCACCTCAGGGAACTCCACCGGCTCCACATCCAGCAAAGATGCCAGTTCAAGCTCCTGACACATGCATTCAAGGCTCTACACAATTGCGACCTCGCCTATATGAGCCACCTCCTGAACTTCCACCAGCCCACTGGACACCTCTGCTCTGCCTCTCTTTCGATGGCCACAACACCCGAATCCGACGATCCAGAAGCATAGATGGCTCCTTCTCCTACCTGGCAGCGAACACCTGGAAGTAACTTCCCCTACATCTCCAGATCACTCCATCTCTGCTGGAATTCCGCAGAGCCCTGAAGGCCTTGCTCTTTGGCTGGCCACTTGCATCCTGACAGCACCTGGATACCCTTAAGGGTAACGAACAGCACAAATCGATTGATTGATTAATTGAATTATTAATTGATTGGAGTGGGGTAGATTGGAGTGGAATGGTGTAGATTGGGGTAGATTGGAGTGGAGTGCAGTGGGGTAGACTGGGGTATATTGGAGTCGATTGGGGTAGACAGGAGTGAAGTGGGCTAGAATGGAGTGGAGTGGGATGGATTGGGGTGGAGTAGAGTGGGGTAGATTGGAGTGGAGTGGTGTGAATTGGAGTGGGATAGATTGGGGCAAAGTGGAGGGAGGTAGTTTGGAGTGGAGTGGGGTAGATAGGGGTAGACTAGGGTAGACTGGGGTAGATTGGGATAGATAGGAGTGGAGTGGGGTAGATTGGGGGTGGAAATGGTGTATATTGGGCTAGCTTGGAGAGGAATGGAGTGGGGTAGACAGCAGTGGAGTGGGATAGATTGGAGTGGAGTGGGGTAGAGTGAAGTGGAGGGGGGCAGATTGGAGTGGGATAGATTGGAGTGGAGCATATTGGAGTGGGGTAAAGTGGGGTGGGGTAGATTGGAGTAGGGTGGGTAGATTGGAGTGGGGTGGATTGGGATAGATTGGAGTGGAGTGGGGTAGATTGGAGTGGAGTGAAGTGAAGTAGATAGGGGTAGATTGGTGGAGTGGAGTGGGGTAGATTGGAGTGGGGTAGATTTGGGTAGAGTAGAGTGGAGTGGGTGTATTGGGGTAGAGTGGAGTGGAGTCAGGTAATTGGGTTATATTGGAGTGGGGTAGATTGGGGTGGAGTGGGGTAGATTGGAATAGAGTGGAGTAGGATATATTGGGTTAGCTTGAAGTAGAGCGAGGAAGATTGGGATTGAGTGGGGTAGATTGGAGTGGAGTGTAGTAGATTTGAGTGGAGTGGCGGTAGATTGGAGTGGAGTAGATTAGGGTAGATTGGAGTGGGTGAGATTGGAGTGGAGTAGAGTGGGGTAGATTGGAGTGGAGAGGGATAGCTCAGAGTGGGGTAGATTGGAGAGTGGTAGAATGGGGTGAGGTAGATTGAAGTGGGGTGGATTGAGGTGCATTGTGGTAGATGGGGGTAGGTTGGGGTGGAGTGTGGTATATTTATGGAGAAGTGGGGGTAGATTGGAGTGTAGTGGAGTAGATTGGCATAGAGTTGAGTGGGGTAGATTGGAGTGGAGAGGAGTGGGGTAGATTATGGTAGATAGGGGTGGATTGGAGGGGATTGGGGTAGATTGGAGTGGGGTAGATTGGAATTGGGTAGATTGGGATGGGTGGGGTAAGGTGGGGTGGTGTAGATTGGAGTGGAGTGGAGTGGGGTACATTTGGGTGGAGTGAGATAGATTGGGGTGGTGTGGTCTAGATTGGAGTGGAGTGGGGTAGATTTGAGTGGAGTGGGTAAGATTTGAGTGGAGTGGGGTAGAGTGGAGTGGAGTGGAGTGGGGTAGAATGAGGAAGAGTGGAGTGGAGTAGGGTAAATTGGTTTGGTGTGGAGTGGGATAGATTGGGGTGGACTGGAGTGGGGTAGATTGGAGTGGAGTGGGGTATATTGTGGTAGATTAGAGTGGAGTAGATTGGGGTAGATTCTAGTGGGGTGGGGTAGATTGGAGTGGCGTGGTGTAAACTGAAGTGCAGTGGGGTTGATGGGGTGCGGTAGATTGGAGTAGATTGGAGTGGGGTAGAATGGGATGGAGTGGGGTACATTGGAGTGGAGTGGAGTGGGTAGATTGGAGTGGAGTGGGATAGATTGGCATAAATTGGAGTGGAGTGGGGTAGATTGGAGTGGGATAGATGGGGTGGAGTCGGGTAGATTGGAGTGGAGTGGATTGGGGTGGATTGGAGTGGAGTGGGGTAGATTGGGGTAGACTGGATTGGGGTTGGTAGATTGGAAATAGTGGGTTGCAGTGGGGTAGATTGGATTGGAGTGGGATAGACTGGAGTGCAGTGGAGTGGGGTATATTGGAGTAGAGTGAGGTAGATTGGAGTGAAGTGGGGTAGATTGGAGAAGAGTGGATCAGGGGAGATTGGAGTGGACTAGGGTATATTGCAGTGGAGTGGGGTTGACTGGAGTGAGGTAGATTGGAGTGGAGAGGGGTAAATTGGGGTAGATTGGTGTGAAGTGGGGTAGATTGGAGGGGAGTTGGGTAGATTGGAGTGGAGTGGGGTAGATTGGGGTACACTGGAGTGGAGTGGAATGAGGTAGATTGGAGTGGAGTGGAGTGGGGTAGACTGGATTGGAGTGTAGTTCTGGCAGTTCTCTTGCACTTAAGTGTATATGAATATAGGGCGCCTGAAAGCTCTTTCAGTGAAATCTGAGAATGAGGACTTAGGTACAGGTTTTAAGGAAAAATTGAGTAGTTGCACAAAACTGAAGTACTTTAACAGACTCATACTTTGTATGCACAGGGAAGAGGTGGAATACATATGAGAATGAGGACACAGGTGTTAAGGAGAAATGGATTATCTGCTGTGTTGCCCAAAATTGAGGCTCTTTCTAAAGCCACATACCATGTGTTTGCAAAAGTACAGATGTGTCCAAAATATTGATGTTGCTTAGTGGCAACCCGGCCTGAAGAATGTGACTGGACTGCTTGTCTAATAAGACTATGGGGGTCCATTTTCAGACTAGTGTACGCTTTAAACAGGAACATTGCTTTATATGTGCATGAAAGAGGTGGAATATATATAAGACTGAGGACACAGGTTTTAAATAGAAATGGATTAACTGCAGCACTGCCCAATATTGAGGCACTTTAAGAAGCCACTATCCCATGCCATTTGTTTGGTGCTCTAAAAGGAATCGCCAAACTGTAAAACAAAGTCACAAACTGCTTTGATAGTCTGTGCCATTTGTTTGGTGCTGTAAAATAAAGCACTGACTTCCCAAACAAATTAAGCCAACAACCTGTCAGATGGAAAGTTAAAAGCAGGCCAAAGGTATAGCATGGAAGTGGAAATGATGGAGAGAAAAATGAAACAAAAAAGTACCATGTATCACTGCACAATCAGCGGAAGGACACTAATCAAACGTAATGAATTAGTACTTGGTCTATGCTCCGGAGAAATAAAAGGAAGTGACATGAGGCATATGGTGGCCAATTAAGAGGCAGCTAAAAAGAATGACACTCAAGCCAGCAAATGGTAAGTAGTGGGTGGGCTCCAAGCCCTTTATTGTATACAATACCTCTCGCAGCAAAACGCATGCATGCTCTTAGGCGAGATCTAAAAAATGGCTAAGATAGGTGTGACCCACAGGCCACACTTGCATTAGATTGAATACAATGCAGGAACTGTGAAAGACCAATTGACATTAATTCACTCTGTTTGCTTTGCATCTTTGGGGAATCTAGCAGTCAAGTGAGCAAGAAGGGACTCACAGGCAATAGCGAAGAGGGGCAGCGAAAAATGTTTTTAAAAGCGATTAGATCAAGCATTTCATTAAATAATATACAGTCATATTTTAACAAATTACATCAAAGCTCCCAATACGATCGGATGGATGTAAAAATACATCTCGTGTGTCATAAAGAAAAGAAGTGACATGTGGGTCAGTTAGAAGTAAAATATTCAATCACCACATAAAAGGCTCGAGTGGGCTGTATTCAAAGTAAAATTGAACAAGTTATTCCATGGGATTTAAAAAAAATTGTGTCCAAAGACCATTTGAGCAATCTACACCCAATCGGGCCAGCCGGAAAGAAGGTTGTTGAAATGTCCGAATCCATCAAGTATTCACCTCTATTTAGGCAACTATTGCTTGATGCAAACTGGGAGCGTGGTTGCTGTTTCGTTGCAACACATTTCTTATTCTTGTTAAAGTTGTTTCCTGAGGTTGCTAGAGCCATTTTTCCCAGAGTCATTGCATTGAATCGAACGTCTTCACGGAGTACCCAGGAAACACCTTACCTGGAACTACCTGTCTAATCGTTTTTAGGGCCGTTGTTAGAACCAACAAAGTGGAAATGAGGAAACTTGGCCTAGGTAGCTGGTTGGACTTTTGCTTCAGGTAAGATACAATAAAAAATTTAAAAATATATTTGTTTTTACTTTGCTGTCTCTATCTAGCAAGTCGTTCGAGGTGACAACAATTTTTCCTCACAGTGTTTCTCAGTGGAACAGTTTTGTGAGTGTGGGGGCCTTGGTGCAGGAATTTCATCGGAGAACGTTATACTATGTTTACCACCACCTCCCTAAGTGCAAGGGATGCGGCAGTCAATGAGAAGGAATTCTCTATCTATACCAGGTATAATGTCACTGGTAATTCCAAGACTATCGATGACACTTATTGACTACCACAAGACAAAAGTAGTGCCCCAATCAATGTGCTAGACTTGGTCAGACATCCCAGATGTGGTTTAAAAAATAATATTGGCCAATCTATGATAATTTGCTTTCAAGAATTTTGATGTGGGGCGTTATTAGGTTGGAAAGCTTTACTCTATCCGGAATTTCTGCAGTTCAGTCTTTAGAGAGGTCAAAGGCAAGAAGTCTTATTTATTATAGCATTGTCCTGCTATACACTGGCATTCTCATATTCTGAATGCATAACTGCAGCCTCATCTTAATAACTCTTTCATACTTTTGTTAGTTTCCCCTGTGCATGGTGGTACTGGCTGTGAATCTGAATGCCCGAATTGACAGTACTTGCGAGAACACTGTGGTGTGTGAATTTTAGACTGCATTTGATATTCCTTAATCTGTGATAGACACAGTAAGGGCCCTAATGCTGTGACTGTGCTCAATACATGGGTTGAATATGTCCTTACGGGGAGAAACACAGACTTTACATTGGGGAAGTAAAGCTCCATTAATTCTATTTAGGTCTTTCTAGACCAGTCGGATAGAATATTATACTATTGTATGAAGCCCGTACAGAAAGTGATCCCTTTCCCTAAAGTATAACTACATAATTATATATGAATGTATCAAAATAATGAGTCGAAATAATCTATAGTAGAATATTAGTTGTACATAAACATCAGCTAGGCTCAAGAGGGAGAGTGGCGAAAGACGTTCATTTGCTTTTGTTAAACTTCCATTGACAACATTTTCAGAAGGAAATCAAAGATGGTTGAAAAGGTTTTGTTATCTCACTTCTTAGTAACAACATTTTAGTAATACCTTCTCCGGTCAAGACTTACTATCATGACATGAGTTGGGTGTAGAGGAGGATATCGAATTACCACACCTCAATAAGCAATATGGTGACCGAATGATCCCTAGCACCTGTTAATCTTGAGACACTTTCTCTTCCCTGGTCAAACCATGCCCTTATTTTTTACTGATTTGATTTGGAAGCAAGTACCCTGAAACAGACAGGGAACTTACAGAACTCAAAAGCAGGACAAAAAATGCTGACCTGTCAACAGTAATGGAAACTTTTCGGCCATAGGACAGTAAACCCTCGGCTAAGTTGAGAAACGGGTTGATCTCTATAAAACCATTCTGAAAGGAATTTGTGACCATCTGACCAACTCTCAACTCAGGTTGATCTCTATAATAGCATTCTGAAAGGAATTTGTGACCATCTGACCAGCTCTCAACTCAGGTGGCCAAGCCAACTGCAGGCCAAGTTTAGGGGCCTCTTTTCTTGTTAAGATCTTGGAGAAGGTGGTAAGCAAGAAACCTATGTTGTATCTAGATGACTATGATGTACTGGCCGATTTTGAATCTGGGCTTAGACCTGGCTGTAGCAGTGACATGACCCTGCTGTACGTGCCTCCTTGATATTGCAGATGAGTGGTAGGCGACCCTTAGAGGTTGTCGACCTCTCGTGCCACGTTTCAGTCTATCGATCAAAGCAGCTGAAAGCATCAGATAAGTTTGGTAAAAGGAGTGTTACAGTCCTCTCATGAGTGCTTTAATTCCTTCTTGTTTGGGAGAGCCTTTCAGGTTGTGAAGGATGGGTCTTAGGCACTAGTGTACCAAAGGGTTCCCCAAATCCACTGTACTATTCAGTGTCTATGAGAAATCGATGCATGTTTTACTGGAAGCATGGGTGAATTTTTTTTTATATATATGAGGACGACACTCAGCAGGCACATCTCTTGACCTGGAATATCAATTCTTTGCTGTTGAATTTTGTAAGAAAGATTTATAAGTGAATGCACAAGAGCTGGCTCACACTGAGTTACTTCTTGTTGGGTTTAGAACACTGGTAAAAGAAAACTGTCTGAGACTCATAGGGAGCGGAAACTAGGTAGTGCAGAAATATTGCATTTCATATACAGAGATACATACAGTCATAAACCAATAAAACAGCAGCTCAGTAAAGCAAATTAAAAAGAAGATAAAAGACTAGGAAGACCAGTAGTATACAGAGGAGAATGATCAGGCCAAAATATTGGTAGCCGTTTCTTGTAATTTTCCAGGCCAGCCGTAAAAACAAAGTACACAATATTGCAAGAGTATGCTTAAGGTTAAATAACATAAAACAAGCATCTTTAGCAGTCATCAAACTAAATCTTTCAAGTAGATGTTCTAAATATTTTACAACTAGGACAATGCACAAGGTACACACTAATAAACATGAATTGTATCTTTACTAAGTCGTAGTTACAGAGACTTCCTTACGGAAACAGATGGTCACTTGTTCACCCCTAAGTTAGTACCTGTAGCCTGAATTTGACGTACAGTGAACAGCTATGCGAATCTGTTACATTTTTGAGGTAGGATTCTATTCCATTGTAATTGTAAGTATCTAGATAGTTGTACAACACTGTGCCCTCCTCAGCATTAGTCAACATATGATTGAACTTTTGCTCCCAGTATTTCTTTTTAAACCCTCAGACAGTCCACTTGTTGATACAACTGCCGTTGATCAGTCTTTACACCCCAAAATGTTAGTTTCCCTAAGATGCTTTAGTTCTATCTAATGCAAGATCAGTTTCATCCTAATATTAATTTTGATTGCCCTAATGCCTGGCTCCAAATTCAGATGCTTCAACGGCGCCCCTTGGCCCATAGGGAGAACGACTGCAGAAGCTACTTCCAACCATATGTATCTTGCTGATGGTCCATTGGTGTGAACCCACAACTCGCTCCCATATGAGGCTGATGCAGTTCCTTTGGCCTCAAATCCCCTTATCTCGATTTACAAAAACACAATACTATAGTTGTTGTTTAAAATATTTAGTGCCATTGGCAACATACACAAAGAGCCATGGACGTTTGGTCAATTCGCAGCAACCTGGACAAGGGACCTGCACACCTTCAGGCTAGGTAATCCAACTTGTTACCTGTTCCTGGAAGCCCCCTTTCACCCAGGCATTCCTGGTAAACCTGCTGTCTTTCCCACGATAATCGCATTTGTTTTCAGCTCATTTATAGCAGTCCTTTGGCAGAGTAACAATTGGAAAAACACTCCCGGAACTTATGCTCTGCCAACTCAGTAAGAGTAAACAAAACAGCACCATCGGCAAACAACAACGTCAGTGGCAGAGCTTTTTTCACTCTCTGGTAATCCAATTTTAAGTGTAATAAAAAGCATAATAAAAAGACTTCCTTGTCACCGTGGCTAATAATAGTGGGACCTAGTTGCCACCCTTGTCGGACCCATAATGTTTTTGTGATCGGGTTTGTTGTGTGTGCTCCCTTGTTTGTTGAATTGAAAACTTACTGTGTTCTGTGTATTCAGCAGTTTTATGAAGTGTATCATATTATATGGCATTCCTTCCATTTTATAGCCCAAGCCAAAGTTTGTTATCAATTTACTGAATCAAATGTTGAAAATTGATTACCTTCTTAACGAGGTATATTTAGCAATTATCACAAATACTGAAACATTGGTCTCCAGTGCCCAACACTTTTACGGAAGCCTGCTTGGCAACTTGACGTAATGCACTCTGCATTCAAGAAGATTGAGCAGAAGCTTGTCAAATAACTTACTAGTTCAATCCAACTGGACATGGGCCAGTAGTATTTCTTCGTAGAGGAGCAAGTTCATGATGATTTTCCTCATGACAGGAAGGTGTTCAATTCAATCAAAAACATAAAGAAATTCCACAAAATAGGAATCAATAAATATGCCAGTTGGTATACAGTCTGGAAGGGGATCTTCATAGCATTTTTGTATCTTTAGTATCTATTCCAGGGGGAACTCGGCCAATAGACTATATGGTCCACTGCACTCTTATTTCTTCACTATCTCCATTGAAAAAGGAGTTGCAGATGCTACTTGTCACTCCGATCCACATATCTATTGAGGCATCCTGATAGTAAGTGTTCCATGCTACAGTCTCCCAATATCTTTTTGGAATAATTGGACCTTCCTGCATTAAACATGTTATCCAACATTTTTCCTGGTATGCATTTTTCTTTACCCTTAATTAAAGACCTGTAGTGTTGTTGCGGGGATTCTGCACATACACAGAACTATGCGCAGGAAAACAGGGCCTCGGTGTATAGGGGTTGTACCTTCCTACCACCTTAGTACCCAAAATTCCAAAACCGACTAGCTATAGTGTCTCATTCATTCTCCTACATATTCACGAAGCTACAAATGATTAGACAACCCAGAACACAACACTCCCGACACTCTCAGGAATCGCGGTAGCAAGACAAACCTTTTCACTCGCTCACTCGTACTTGTCCACAATGAGAATTGACAGAGTCACGGTTATAGTTCAAAATGTTTATTTTTACTATCGTGCTCTATAATGCAGTATACGAGCCACTACCAGCAGCGAAATGCATAAGCCCAAAACAATTAGCATTGTTACAATTCCATAGAATATAAAGGGGGAAGTCATCATATACAGACAGTGGAAAAAGGACTATAAGGCCTAACCACCCTCCCCTTGGTAAGGTGAAGTTAATTATATAAAGGAAGATCTCTGGGCTTTGTCAGCAGACCCCATACCTTAGTGCCTAGATGGAAGTTTTACATCATAGGAACAACATTGCTCGTCTCCCTGGAAAGGTCCCTCTCCAAGTGTGTGTGTGAACAACATGCATCCCCGTAATATCAAAGCACGAGTTTCCAGCAGTGCAGCTGTGTTTAGCATGTTTTGTCTAGGTGCTAGGGACTGACCAGAACAGAATAACAAGGGGCATTGTTTATCGACCTTGCACATCGTGTTCAGACTAAACTCCAGGAACTAGCAGAGAACGCGAAAAGCAGACAGTTCTCATGTGAAAGGCATAAACAGAGTCTTGCAAAATAAAGTTATGTAGTAACGTGCGCAAAAGCAGCATCATGGCAGCAGAGCTCATGCTAACTTAGCAGTGTCGACAATGACCCTAATGGCCAGATAACACCCTCCCCTTGGTAAGGTCATAGTATATAGACAAAATGCCAAAACAGAGTTCAGAAGTAAGCAGAGTTCAGAAGCGCTTGAAAAAAAAAACAAATTGGAAACATTTTAAAAAAATTAAAACTTTTTTTTGTGACGTTTGAAATTTTGTTGCGTCAGGGAAAACGTTATTAAGAAGGAGGTGGCAAAGCCATCAAAGTACGTGAACTTAAGAATGCAATTCGTTCCAAAAGGTCATCCTTATTGTTAGTAGAAAACAGGGATGCCATCCAATTAAGTAGGTCGAAGGAACAGACATGCTCCTCGTATTCTGATGCTTCCAAGAGCATATCCGGGCAACTTGGGTGATATTCGATAAAACTCCGTCGGACGAGGTTCTGCGCAGCCACACAGATATCCCATTCAGCCAAGACTCCAAGTGCAGCCGCACGAGCCATACGGCCATTCCCAGAACAGGCCTGCTCATGGGCCACTAAGGGACCCATTAACTGGTTATAATGCGGGTCAGAACATGACGTATTGGAGAGGCATAAATCCAAAGCCCAATAGAAGGGGCACCGCTGACAGTAGAACACAGGTTGCACGCAAGTGAAGTAGGTAAAGCGAAAAGTTAATCCATAACGCACGCTAAGCGTTGCTAATGGCAAGCATCCAAAAAGTTGTTGCATTCGATCACGGTACAGTTGCAATTATCCTGGTCTGTGTATTACCACAAGATGAGCAGCCATTGCGTAGCAGGAACAGAAGAAGCAGGATCCCACCAGCTAGCGCCAGTAACAAAGGGAATCCTCTGAAGACGCTAGAAAAAATAGAACGAATAAAAGCTGGTATTACTCCAAATATCGTCTGAAAAGAAGTCACAAGGCTGTATCCCACAAGTTTAAAAAAATGAGCGAGGCCTTTGGTGTCAGACGCAATACATATTTGATGTATAAGCTCCCCAAAGTGAAGTGGGAGGTTCGTGTTCAGAAGTGACTGAATCTCGCTAGATGTTATAGCCACCTGCAACTCGAAGGTCTCTCGAGCTGAAGTGAGAGCCACCTCTTGTTGAAACAATAGCGCTTTGAGCCTGCTTAATTTGTTGAAATCTGTTTTCAATGTCGGAATGGAAGGCCAAATGGAACTATCTACTTTCCCATGCGGGGGCGGAAAAAGCACATTGCTACAACAAGTAACACGTTGTGAAACTGTTACTAAATACGGGATTCCTGTCCCTAAACCACAGCAGTCTTGGTTGTTCAAAATAAGATAACTGCCGTTAGTAAGCAAGGTAAAAGTGGGAATTATTGCTGGGACGGGAGGTCCTTTAAAAAAACAAGCAAGATTAGGCGCGGATACATTACAAGCGCCGTGCAACTTTATTGAGTTTTTCAAGAATACAAAACTCTGCATTTTCCTGTCCACTTATCATACATGATCTCATGTATGCGGTCCCGATTTGCAAATTACAAAGTTTTCACATTTATGTTGTGCTGGACAGAGGCCGTCGTATTACTTATGAGCACTCTGAGATGCTCCAAGGGCTCAATAATAGGCAACATGTTAAATACATCCCAACATCTCCCCCCACCCTCCCTCCCGCGCCCTCCCTATCCCTCCCTGGGCTCTCGTTGTCGTCACCTCTAATCTATATTACGTCTCTTCCCTCATCCCGAATGAGGTAAATTATCTTTGCATGTGATACTGTCCATCAATTAACACTTTCTTCTCTTGCATGTATGTGGCGTGTACTTATTTATTGTGAGTGTGGAACATCCGATGTGTCAATTGGGCTGCTTCCTTTGAATGACTCTAATACTATATCCCATTCCAACCAGATTGGATTTTTCCGGAGTCCTCTGGCTTCCTCCCTACGCAGGGATGCGCTTTCGGCCCTTGCCCATCTTACCACCTCTTCATGCCATGCCTGCACGGAGGGCGCCCTAGCTGACTTCCAACGCATAGTGATAGTCCTCTTGGCCATCAATAGTGCCAGATCTAGGAAACGCAGCTGTACCTTCTGCGCTGATCTTCGTCTACAGAGACCCAGTAGGCATACCAGTGCGGAGGCTCCCACCGTGATATTAGTGGCTGTCTCGATCATATGCACTACTCTGTC
This sequence comes from Calotriton arnoldi, assembly GCA_963921515.1. Lineage (NCBI taxonomy): Eukaryota > Metazoa > Chordata > Amphibia > Caudata > Salamandridae > Calotriton > Calotriton arnoldi. The sequence goes on from CAWUFW010000652.1 coordinate 684,783, forward strand.
CCAGAAGGCAATCAGTCTCAGACATGCCCATAGCATATGAAGTAAATCAGCTTGAGGCAGCCGACATCTAGGGCAGAAGTGAGCGGTAAGCGGGTACATCTTTTGCAACCTGTGTGGTGTTAGGTAAGCTCTATGCATTATCATACACTGTATGAATTGGAATTTTGCATTCCGTGAAATCCTCTTGGGGTATTCTAGGACATCTGCCCACTCCTTGTCCGTGAATTCCTGCCCCGTGTCTGTCACCCATTGCGCCCGGAGAGCTACTAGGGGGAGTCCGGTGTGCGCCCTAACACTCAGATATAGCCATTTAATGAGATGACTTCCCCGGCCCATGAGGTATTACGCTTTAACCAATTCATGTGTCTGAGGTTCCACCCGGTCTGAAGACCATTGTTTTTTGATATATTGTACTAGCGCAGCGTGAATAACATACAGGGTGTTGGGGGCCCCCGTTTCACGCACAAAGTTGTCGTGGTCCATAATCGTCTCCCCGCTAAAAAGTGCTCCTACTGTGTCCACCCCTGCGTCCAGCCATGGCCTAAGCTTCCGTGTCGTCAGTCTGCCACTTACCAGCGGAATCCCTACCAGCGGAATATTGCCTGCGTATGCTCTATGGGTGCCTGTGTGTTTCAGGGCCCTCTTTCAGCAGCCCAGCGCAGTGTTCAGCAGCAGCGAGGCAGTCAGGGGAGCTGTGCTGTTGGGTAGTAGCAAAGTGTGTAGTAGGCCCTGTTCTAGGTGCTTTGTTGTGTATCCGATCTCCTGTAAATTCTGTCCTGCTGTCCAATAGGAGAGCCATTGTAACTGACAGGCGTAATAATACGCTTTAAAGTCCGGTGCTCCTAGCCCTCCCCCCTGTGTCTCTATCTGTAGTTTCTTGAGGCTTATTCTATGGCGCCCTGTTCCCCATACTAGGTCCATCAGGATGTTGTCCAGGGTGTGAAAAGTAGACGGTGGCACTGTCAGCGGAAGGTTTGCGAAAAAGTATAAGAGGCGCGGGAGCACCACCATCTTGGATATTGCTATTCTACCCATGACTGATAGGGGTAGCGCCGACCAAAAGGCAACCTGGGAGCGTATCCCTCTAATGGCCTTATTGAGGTTACCCTCCAGCATGTCTTCATGGGATCGGTATACATTTATACCCAAGTATTTGAATGTATGTGCGGCCACTTGTAGATTTAGACTGCCAAAGCGTATGTTGTCTGGGTGATGCTGGTCATGGAAGAAAAAAGCATTTGACTTCTGTTCATTAATTGCTAGTCCAGAAATCTTCTCGAACTCAGCAAAGATTCTCGGTATGGGGTCTAACCCGCTCGTAAGGTCCGTCACATAAATTATTAGGTCGTCTGCATATGCCGATAACAAGTGTGACTGGGCACCGACTGGGATACCGCACTGGGTGGCCTCTGCTCGCAACCTCAACGCTAATGGTTCCAGTGCCAATACAAATAATATTGGGGACAGAGGGCAGCCCTGTCGTGTGCCTCTAAAAACTCTGTATTCGCGTGAGATATGTCTCCCAGACCGGACCCTGGCCATCGCGGCTTCATATAATAGGCGCACCCATTTAACATAGTCAGGGGTAAGCCAAAGCGCGCTATGGCCTTAAACATATATTCCCAGGTCAGTGTGTCAAAGGTGTTTCATATCCAATGCAATGCATCCAGCTCGTGGGTGGGGGGTTAAATCAGAAGACATTATGTGGTGTAATCTCCGTATGTTTAGGGACGTGTTTCGCGCCGGAATGAATCCGCATTGGTCTATATGAATCAGTCAATGTAGGTACGGTTGGATCCAGTTCGGTAGGATTTTACTGAGTATCTTATACTCCGTAGACAGCAGAGACAGGGGGCGGTAGCCCGACATGTCGGCCGAATCCCTACCTGGTTTTGGCAATGACACCACCAGCGCCTGCACCGTGGTGCGGGGCAGATGTCCTATTTCTAGGGATTGGTTATATACTTCCTCCAGTTGGGTACTAGTGTCTCCGAGTAGGCCTCAAAAAATTCTACCGGCAGGCCATCCATGCCTGGGGCTTTGTTCCGCGAAAGCCCTGTGATGGCCGCCCTAATTTCCCTTCTGGTAATAGGTCCCGTTAGGGATTCCTGCATGCCTTCCGGAGCCTGAGGGTACTCTAGATCCGTAAGGAAAGTATCAATGTGTGTTTCGTCCAGTGGCGGGTGTGCCGCATATAGGGATTCATAATAGGCACAGAACGCCTCATTTATGTCATATTGTGTACACACGGTGGTCCCCCCTGGTAGATTGAGTTGACTAATGACGGTATGCGGCGGGTCGTTTCTAATTAATTTGGCTAGTAGGGCGCCTGACTTATCCGCTTCTGTATGTTTCATTTGAGTGTAGGAGCTATAATCTATCAGGCGGAGTGTTTCCAGCAATTCTGCATGCGTAATGCGTGCCTCCTGTAAGCTAGCCTGTTTGTCTGGGTCATGTGCTGCCTCCCTTTCTAGTCCTGTCATCTTGTCTTCAATAGCCTTTAGGTTCCTATGGACCTCTTGCCTGGCGCCTACCGTGGTACTGATCGCCGCCCCCCTGATTACTGTCTTTAGCGCGTCCCATTCAATTAGAATATTGGATGCAGTATTGTTATTTTCAGAGAAATAGTTTTGGAGTGTTGTAGAAAGCGTGTCACGGAACACTGTGTCCTCTAACAGTTGGGGCCAGAGTTTCCATGTGGGTACCGGTGTAGGTATTCTCCCCCAACTAATAGACATCTCCAATGGGTTGTGGTCGGAAAAGGTCTTGGCCAAATAGGTGGTGTGTGTTACCTGGTCGGCTATGGAGCGGGAGCACAGGAACCTATCTATGCGGGTATGCAAATGATGCACTGGGGAGAAAAAGGAGTCTTCCTTACTCTGCGAATTCCTTAGTCTCCATACATCATTGAGTTGCCAGCCCTCCACCCAGCACACAGAGCCTCTGCTTGTTTACTTGCCATCGACCCTCTTAGAGGAGAGTGAGAACGGTCTAGACCAAGTTCCATTACTGTGTTACAGTCGCCTCCTATAATCCACGGAAAGGATTCCCATCCCGCTAATATGGGGTTCAAATCTAGGAAGTATTTGTGCTGGTCAAAGTTCGGTGCATATACACTCCTCAGTATTATTGGTCTACCATCCAGAGTGCCTTTCAGAAAGTCGTACCTCCCCTGGGTGTCTATTCGCTTATCCATTATGGCAAAGGGGACCCCCCCTCTTATCCATATGGTCACCCCTCTGGCGAAGGCTGAGTAGTTAGTGGATATTACCTGTCCTCTCCATTTTTTACGCATCTTTGCGGCCTCAGAGTCCGTCAAATGCGATTCCTGAAGGAATACAATATGCGCTTTGCGTCGCAGCAATTGCGCATTCACCCTGTGTCTCTTGTGCACGGATCCCAGTCCTCAGATGTTCCAAGTGATAATGTTATACGTGTCTAAGTTGTACAGCATATGTTATTCGTGTCTGATATTGCTCTGGGGGGGGAGAATCTGACTTAATGTGACTTAGTAATTGCAACATTTCAGAGCCCATAAACTCCCTTGAAAATTCAAATACTAGGCCTTGCCGGTGAACTGACCAAGACCAAACTAAACATAACATACATAATACTAACATTAACCGGACTGTGGCGTTCGCAAGCGGGTGACTGGCAGCCATAGCCGCTATGGAAGGGAGTCCTACACTGGAGGAGCCCTCTTTCGAGCCCGAGCAAGTAACAATTAGTAATCATAATAGACCATACATTATTCACAGTATCATCACCAAAGGATATACTCATCGGGAGCTTCTTGCCATCTCCGAATCAGTCCACCACGGCTATCGGACCAGTTATATGTTCATGAGGCCTCTACATATCCTGTAGTCCATCCGCCGTCTGTGACGACGCACTGGGGAACAATGTCATACTGTTCTCGGAGTCGGAGCGGATAGTACTGTTTTCAGATGATTCCGATTCTCGGCGCGCGGATGTGTCCCTGAAAGTGTTCGCAGCCTCCAAGGCCAATTCTCTGCTCTGTAGCACCTGCTCTTGTGTGGGGCCCTTAAACAACGATCCGTCCTTGATCTTGTCAGTTCGTCGTGGGCGTTTGTCTCGTGCACTTCCCTGACCGCGTGGAGATCCCTGGGGGGGCCGGCCGGACATCTGGGTTGGGTTCATGACCTCGAGCCATTCCTCCACGTCTTCTGGGGATTCAAAGAAGTATGTTTTCTGCTCGTATATGATTTTCAAACGAGCGGGGAATAACAGTGCATATTTAAGATTCAGTGTGCGCAATTTCTTTTTTATCACCTGGTACGAGGAGCGCCGTCTCTGGACTAGCAGCGTGTAATCAGGGTAGAGCAACACCTGGCAGTTCTCAAACTGAATCTGCGGGCTCTCCCACGCCTTTTGTAGCAGGGTGTCACGGGCTCTGTAATTGAGAATCCGGGCGATCAGCGGCCTCGGCATCGCCCCTGTTCTCCGCTTTCCCACTGGGATTCGATGCGCCCGTTCGACATAGAAGAAATCCGAAAGCCCTTCTGGGGCCACATGCATTCTGAACCATTTCTCCATGTATGTGGCCGCATCCGGCCCCTCACTGCGTTCCAGCAGCCCGATGACGCGGATGTTATTGCGCCGGGCTCTCCCTTCTGCGTCCTCCACCCTGTCCATGAGCCCCCTGACCTGCTTCTGCAGTGACTGTATTTATTTCGCATGCTCTTTGTGCTGGGGCAGTATCTCATCGAGAGCTAAACTATGGTCTTTCACTGTGGTGGCTAGCTTGTCGTGGTCTGCTTTAAGTAATGTGAAATTAGTAGTGAGGGTGCCTATTTGGAGCTCTATCACCTTTCTGGATTCCCTCACTTCATTCAATATTAAGTCCAGCTTGTCCTGGGCTCCCGCTTCTTGTGTTGGTGGGACATATTCGGATAGTTGTGTGGCTGGGGTCTGGTCCTGTTCAGACGAGTCGTTGGAGGCCGGGGCCTCCTGTGCCTTCCCTTTCGGGCACCCCATTGTCTCCAGTGGTGGGTCGCTGCCTGTCCCACTCTCGCTTGATCTCCCTTCCGTGTGGGTATAATACACGTTGAGGCCCAGGTCAGGATTCCGCAGGCCTCCCCACTGTGGTCACTTAGAGATACGGTGCAGGACGCGGGCCACCAGTCGCACTCCCTCTCCCCGCAGGGGTGCTCGGGTGCTCAACTAGGGCAGCCTCACCAGTGTTAGTTGGCGCTGTAGGCAATAGGCGGTAACTCCGCCACAGTCCCCTTCGAAGTGCGCAGCGAGGCCCCTCAGCATTATGGGCACTTGCTAGTTGGGGGTACGGGGGGGGTTTCACTCGCTCGCACCCCAACGTACCCCTCTCAGCTTGTCACTTGATGTTCAATGCCCCTGGCTCCAGCAGCGCTCCTCAGCCACTGGTTTAGATCACCGCCACTGCAATAAGGCCCCAGGTGTCCTGCGCAATCCCGCCCTGCGTGCTCTGCCTCTGCCCTCAGTCTGCAGCTCCCGGTATAACATTCACCGGCGGGGGAAGAGGCCTCCGCTTCCCGGGCATGCCGCTCCTTCCGGCCGGCTCCAGCAGTCCGGGTCTCAGAGGGCGTGATGTTCAGTTACTCGTGCCGGCCGCCCTTCGATTTATATAGCTTAGAAGCGGGCTTCGCCCCGCCAGCACCCTTCGTGTGCTGAATTATGCACCGACTCCATCAGTGCAGATCATCTGGGGGGGGCTGCGTGTCCCGGCAGCCACCACCAGCCCCAATCGGTGCTGGGGGTGCCCACAGGGCTGGGCCCGCGCACGGGCCCCGCAGCTCACCCCGTTTCACCGCTACAGCCTTGGGCTCCACCAGGTCCCGCCGGATCAGCCATACGCTTCTATGGCCTCAGGCTTCACACCTCTTGGCTCAATTACAGTCCCCGGTAGCCGCTGCCACCCCGTCGCCTTTTCCTCTCCGCCTTCGAGTGGCAGCCTATGTTATCCTCCCGGCTCAGCGGGCCCGCCACACAAAGGCCTCGCCCAGCGCCGCGCTGCCGCACCGTGTAAATGACTGCCGTGTGCAACGGGGTCAAGATCTCCGTTTTCCTGGCGTCCCAGTGTGGTGCTTGTGCCAGGTCCGATGTCGCTTCGTTTCTTCTGCGCTCCGCTCCCACTATAGCGCGCTTAAAGGGCAGGATGCCGGTCTAATCAGGATAATTGAGCTCGGGCTACGGAGCTCGCTCAATTCGTGTCCGCCATGATCGGCGGCTAGCCACGCCCCCAACTTAACGTGTTTACAAACAAGGGAATGTCCTACTGTGGAATCGCAGTCCTCCCCTGTTAGGAAAACTTCCTTATCCTCCAGTTGACATCTGTAAGTGAAAGGTAGGGACCATAATTCATGGAGAAATGTACTACCCAGGGGTTCAAAGCGGCCTATCGGAAAATGTTTCATATATGATTTAAATTGAAACAGCGAGAATCGGAGAGAGATAACCCCATGAATTAACCAAACAGCTGAATCCGTCTCCGCCACATAGAATGGCAAGGGTTCTAATCGTTCAATGTGTAATAGCGTGTATGTAGCATCTTTCATGGACATAAATCTCTGTTTATCAGTCAGATTAAATTGTAAAAACAAAGTAGAAGCATTCAAATAATCCCAAGGGACTTTTCCCATTTTGAGAGTCTGTAACGTCCATGCAAACTGCATAACTGACCGTAATTGATTTTGACCATGATATAACACAGATACATCATTCTGAACAATATCAATAACAGATGAAACAATATCATCCAAGGTATAAATGCGTGAAGATAGTGTATTGATACTATTGTCGACCACTGCAAGGACGTTTTCTAAATTTGCTTGGTCAATTTGGTGCAGACGAAGCGCTGCCTCAATCTGCGAAAGTTTCCATACTTCATTGTAAGCTGCATAGATAAACCTTTTTGTTCTAGGAATTCTAGGACCTAAGATAAAATCAGCCAAATTGATGTCGCTCGACAAGAGGGACAAGTGTTGTTTTACTGACGACAAAGTGGAGTGTTCCAACCATTGTTGGCACAATTTACCCACCGAGTATGTGGTGACCGAATGAGAATGTGGATAACGAGGATCCGGTCTAGTCTGTGTGAAACCAGGTGTTACATTATAAAAACGCAGTTGACATGCATTTGAATTTGTTTGCCACACCAACCATCCGGATGGGTCAACCTCAGAGACATTGAAAGTATCATTTCGAAACACAGCTTGTAATACATCGATCGTATAATTTGATTGAGTGTGCCAATTGTCATATTCCGCTAAAGACGGAATGGATGGGATATTCAAATTTTTGGCAGTTGCCAAGCCAAAGCAAGTAGTTTGGTGCACTGTATTATTTAAAATAAATTTGAGAGGGGATTAAGCAGGCACGATGCAAAGCTTCAGTTCCCTGAACCTGCCAAGCCATAGTGCCCCAAATTGATTTTAAATCAATGGTATCTTTCCAGTGATCATAACCCTGCGTGGCCAATTCAGTTCTAAAGGAATTGGAATAGATTAATTTAGTATGGGTCAGAATAAATTTGGGCTGAGATGACAACTGCAATTTAAAAAAATAGGATCCCGGATTAGACGTGTCATAATCTGTGAAATAGTTGAATTTATCCCTAAGTGTCTTAGAACTCCCCTCTATGGGAGTTGGACAATGTTCCCATTGCGTGTAATTAAAAACAGGACTTAACGTGGTAGTTTTATGTAAGAAATGATGCCCATAGTATTGACAACAGAATAAATAAGCATAATTGGCAGAATTTAAATATAAATCTTCAGCATCAAAAGCAGCGTAATACTTAAAATCAGAAAACAATGAATGTACTGCTTGTAAATCCCAACCATCCGAATGTATGTCCCGTGTTACCACATCTCCTAAAGACACGAAACACGTATGGTATCGTGAGGACTTCCGTCGGGCCGTGAATTTCGAAAGCTACTTTATCCCAAACGATGCCATCTGCGACCAGGAAAGCTGAAATGTTCACAAGAGTTTGATCACGTTTCATGATATGGGATGACGTATGAGGGGCCAGAATTCCATCGTCAAGTTCACAGCAGAGCGTTCTGGCAAATAATGACCATAGATGAGTAAGAAAAATACTGTCACAAATCCAATCGACATGAAGCGGAAAATCAGGATAAGTACCAAGCAGATGTAGGTCCATGGGGGGACCAGGTAAGTCTTTTCGAACCAAGAGATGAAAATACTTAATTTCGTCGGTGGAAGTGCCAAACTGGAAGACGAGGAGGATGAGTCATAAGAGAAGCTGGCTTGGTCCCCAAAATAACCGCTTGCACCCATGTTTATTAGAGGTGGTAGGGCAGCATCAGTGTGAAGTTGACGAGGACTGTTCGGCACTTCACTATGGGACTCCCCTGTAGGGTAAGTATACTCGACTTCTGCGCTGGAAGAGGAAGGAGGCAGAATAGGCGAAAGGTCAATAGTAGTTTCCATCTCACCCTCAACGATACGGGCATTAGTCAAAGAGGATGGAATTACCGGATTCAACGAGATAGCGTTGCATGAAACTGCAGGTGTCACACTATTCAGAATCGGCCAGACGGTGTAACTTGACATTGTCCACTGAGATGTATCTGTTGTCTTTGCGACCAGGTAAAGGTGGTAAAATGACTGTATGAGTACCCTTCAATCCAAGTACTGGAACCGGTGTATGATAAGAGGGACCAAATTCTTTTTTGTTCTCCAACTTTTCTCGTACCAGATCTCCAATCTTAGGAAGCCAGCCGGCAATGGGAATCAGCAGTGCTGCATCATTGGAAGAGGGTAAATGTTCAGTTGCATAGCTGTCACAGGTCTTTTGTAGGTCCTGTAACATAGTAGAATGATTATCTATGTCAAAGGTTGCGGCAGCCGCCACAACGTCTAGACCATCAAGGTCTGGCACAAACATTTTAATGCCAAAGAGCATTTCGTATGGGGTCCACCCACCCAGGGATCTTCTAGGGAGATTATTGAGTGCACGTTGAACTCCATACAAATGGGCTAGCCAGTTCCTGCCAGTACCTAAGACCCTAGCTGTCAGGGATTGCTTTAAGTCACGGTTCATTCGCTCCACTATAGAATTGCCCTCAGGCCTGTTTGGAGACGAAAACTGCACCAGCACCCCCATCGACTTCATTACGTCCTTGTACGCCTTAGAGGCGCACGCTGGACCTTGGTCTGAATGGAAGGTGCCACAGGCAAACATCCCGACAAAGACACGCAAATCTCTAATGACATTTCGAGCGTCAGCACTGCGTTGTGGCCAAACTCAAAGGAATATAGTGCACGAATCAACTGTAACAAAAATATATTTATATGCAGTATCAGAAGAGAATGGACTGCAGTGATCAAGATATACACAGCCAAATGGCTGATTGGAAATACATAGCTGTGTTTGTGGTGGGCGTGAGACCGTAGACCGTTTGATTTGCTGACAAATGTCACACGAAAGTACATAATTACGGGTCTGTTTATATAAACCACGCCACCAGTAACGTTGCTGTAAAATAGAGGCTGTCGCAGACACCCCGGCATGTGCAGAAGCCATGCCTTCGTGTGCGGCAATGATCAAAGCAAGTCTGCGGTCCTTGTTGGGAATCAGCCGATCCCCAACTGATGGTATTGTAGCATAAGGAACTTGTTCGGGAGATAAATGATAAGAATACTTTGAAGGGAAGCCCTGCGGATAAGCAGTTCCATCCTTCGTAGCAACAATTGCTGCCAAAATGTCATTATCTATTTTAGTCATGGACCTTGTAACTGCTGCTACGGAACACGTGGCTACTGCAGATTTGGCCGCTTCGTCAGCCAAAGAATTACCAACAGCATGTGCTCCCACACGCTGATGGCCAAGAGTATGTATAACTTGTGTGAGTGGCAGATGTTTTTTAAGTTCCGTCACTCGAACCCAAAGCGTTTTATGCTTTATTGCACTGCCTTTAGAGTCTCGTTAGTCATTTTGTGACCAAAAGAAAAAGTTGTCATTAAAAGACTGAACACAGTAGTAAGAATCGCATACAATAAGAGTATTCACATTAGGATCAGCGAACTCGAGAGCCAGAACAAGAGCACGCAGCTCCGCCAATTGCGCTGTACCTGTGCCTGTGTATGGACTATGGAAGACTTAAATTCTCCCTTGACAATTGAACCAGCCACAATAGCGCAAGCCGCTGAATAAGCGTGTTTGGATCCGATGGCCGGTTGGGCCGAGCCATCGGTATAAATGATACATTTGTACTCATCTAAAGGGAGCAACGACAACGGAGGAGGATGAACATGTTCATACTGTAAAAACTCCTGTGTCTGAAGAGCAGGATGAAAGATAAACGTGACATCAGCCGATGTCAAAGAAGTAGCCCATTGTATCCAATGGGGATGTAGTGCCTTAGAGTTTGGTACACTCGCCTTAGTCACTGCTTCTAGAGCAGGGAGAGGCGTGACCATAAGAATGCGTTTTCCCTGTGCCAGCAAGCATTCTTTTAGAATCCCCATTTGGACTGCTGTTAAAACTTTTTCAACATTCGAAAATCACATTTCAGCTGCTGTGAACAAATGTGATTTGTATGCAATAGGTACTGTATCACCCTCATTGAACGTCAAGTAAGTGAAACCCACCGTCCCCGGTATTATACGTATCACCAGGTTCATGGTATTGTCACGCGTCAACAAGTAGTTAGTCGCAAGCAAATCTGATTGCAAAGATTGTAGTGTAGAGGTATGTTCCGGAAGCCAGCTGGCGGAAGAATATGTTGTTTGTATCAACGCATATAGCGGTTTGATACGCTGGGCATATTCGGGGATGTAAGTCCTCCTGAAATTAAAAAATCCCAGCAAAGACTGAAGTTTTTTCAGAGTAGACGGAGGTTGTGATTGTGCACACTTCTCCAGAAAGTGGGGGGCTAAGCCCCTACCTTCGTTATTGAGCTCGTAGCCCAAAAAGAGCACCGCAAGAAAAGCGATGTGTGATTTTGCAAAATTGAATTTGTATCCATAGTCTGCAAACGACAGAATAATTTGGTCGACTCGGACTGCATCAGTTCATCGTCCGTCAGATAAATATCATCAACGTACGAGACTGCATCAGGGTCTATGCTGTCCAACAAAGACACAACAAGTGCAGCGAAAGCCCCTGGGCTATTCTTATACCCCATAGGCAAACGCGTAAATTTTTTCTGATTTCCAACGGCAGTAAATGCTGTCAAGTCACGGCTTTCAGGAGCCAAATTGTGACTATAGAAACCATTGGATATATCCAGTGTAGTTTTGTATTTCTTACGAAAAAGGCTATTCACTAGCGCAGAGCTATGTGTATTCTGTACCGCAAATGTACGACAATGACTATTCAAATTTCAATAATCTAATACAATGCGATATGAACCGTCAGGTTTCGATACCGGAAAAAGAGGATTATTCATCGGTGATACACAGGATTCAATCACTCCTTGATACTCCAACTGAGTTAGAATGTTACAAACGGGAGCCTTAGCCTCTCATCTGATTGGATATTGCGGCTGTGGCATAGACCGTAACGGTATCTCATGTGCCAGTGAATCTTTATCCCAGCCCACCTGATTACGGTACACCGCCGGGGCAAGGGCCAAAGCCCACTCAGATAGGTAAGCCTTTGCATGTTCCGCAGGGACGTAATGCGAAAAACTCGGAAGAATCAAGTCCTCCCCTCTAGGAGCGGCTAGCACAAATGGTGGAGGCCAATCTGCCTCTGCCAACAAAATGTCGTATGAAGAGGTGAGATTTTCCGAAATAAACGCTGTGATTGTACGCTGTATATCACCTTCAATCTGAAAGACAATTTCATAGAGTCTATCCTGGGGGGCAACTCGTGTATCTGCTGTTTCTACTGTAATAAATGTATCAGTTGCTCTCGCCTCCAGACAGGGAAGCAGTGCCTCTCGCACTATGCTAACCTCAGCTGCACTGTCGAGCAGAGTCACCGCCCATGTCCAATCTAGAAGCCGTGTTCTCACCGTCTGAGGCATACTTCGCTGTTAAAGCGGCAACTTTTTTCTTCTGATACGCGGGTCTAAAACGAGGCAGATCCTCTTGTTTGGCTTTAACGTCAAACTGTCACGGTTGATCCCGTCCCTGTTGTGTGGTCGGACCTTTGCCACGATCCTGGCGTTCCCCACCACCGACTTGAGAGTCCGATGTGTCCTGTAAAGAACGAGGAGAACGCTGATCAGGGACTTGAAATCTATCAGGAGTCTTAATTTTCGTGCGGTCGCGCAAGTCATAAGTACGCTCAGAAGACTCGGGTGTTGGTGAACCAGCACGCAAACCCTGCTTCTGTTGTTGCTGCCCCTGTTTTTTATTTCTCCAGTTCCTTTTAGTAAAGAATGGGCGCCCATCTTTATCAGTCTGGGCTTTTTGTTGAGAGCCTGCGTTTGCGGTTGAGTAAAAGGCTTAATTCCCAGACTATTGCGACCTAAGGTTTTATAAGCTTTAGCAATAATCTTTGGCAATTCACGCTGTTTGTCTGCGTCAGCCACAGCCTCCAAGCGTTGCGCCACTTGCAAGCTTACAGCATCACCCTTAACATTAGCAAGGATCACAAACAATATCGAACACTCCGACCAGTCTCATTCCCAACTCCAGGGCCGCCTCGGCCCCATGTTCATCCTGAACACGTTTAATCACGGAGGGGGTGCCGAAACACATCGCATACACCGCTGCAAACACTCTACCCCAAGTGTTACAATCAGCTAATTCAGGAACCAGGCCTTTAGGCAGACTCATGGTCCATATCCTGTGTTTCTCCACAGGCGTGGTATTTGGAAAAACAGCTTAGAGTTGTCCAAACTTTTCAGCAAGCCAATAAGGAAGTTCATCCTTATTTTGCAGACGCTTGCCCATCACAGAATTAATCATTAAGGGACTGATGATCACACCACCAGGTGCAGGTGGTTGCGCAGCAACGCCAGGTGATATCACCTGGAAGTTGCGCGACATGAACTGAATAACAGCTCTATGTATACGTATTAACGAAGTATGCAATACGCGGAGCTCTGCGACTGTAGCATTGAGATAATTTGGGTGCGGGGTATACCCAGCCAAAACGGGCCACGTGGCCCCATCTATCGATAAGGGGCCTAAACGGACCGGTGTTATCGGGTGAGGAAGGGCGCCATTAAACCATATTTGATGTTGCCAAGCCGTTAGCAGAACTTCAAGAGACCTATAAGGACGATAATTCTGAGGCAGGGCTGTGGCAGTATATTCGTGAAACAAATTGTCCGTCCCATCGACTGCCGGAAAGGTGACCCAAGAATAAAACATTTCGAAGCGGTAAGCTGCAACCGCTTCTACAACAAAAATGAGTGCAACACCAGCATTAGGGACCCCATGTTGAGTCAAATAAGCTGTGAGTGCTGCCCGATTTGGCGGCGCAATGACAACCGCCATAATCAATAATTAGTTTAGAATAACAACCTATGCGGGGCAGCGCAATAACGGGTTAATAAGAAAGAGAAAGACCTTTTAAAATTCAAGCTTGAAAAACCTATAAAATATCACAATATAGGAGGCAACACCGTCACAACCGTCTCCGCAAACAGATGTGAGGGTTATGTGGACAAGCACAAGCACTACTCAGGAGTCTCACAGATAAGAACCAGACCAAACGTTGGCGGCGCCATGTTGCGGGGATTCTGCACATACACAGAACTATGCGCAGGAAAACAGGACCTCAGTGTATAGGGGTTGGACCTTCCTACCACCTTAGTACCCAAAATCCCCAAACCAACTAGCTATAGTGTCTCATTCGTTCTCCTGCATAATCACGAAGCTACAAATGATTAGACAACCCAGAAGACAACACTCCCGACTCTCTCAGGAATCGCGGTAGCAAGACATACCCTTTCGCTCGCTCACTCGTACTTGTCCACAATGAGAATTGACAGAGTCACGGTTAAAGTTCAAAATGGGGGAGGCGTGGCAGCCATCATTGCCGATCGGACGTGACTCCGATCGGCTCCGTCCCAAGCCCCATGAAATCTATGGCCTGAGGCGTTTTGCAGCCCACTCTGACAGCCCCATGAAGTATCCAGGCGTGGGGGACATGTAGCTCATTGTTTTCGTGCCCAAGGGAGCCCAGGGGGCATCAGAGGCTACCTGATAGTGGACCGAGGAAGCCCCGGCACGACCCTCACAAAATGGCGACCGTTCCCATCAGAAGAGCCGATTCGCCGCGCAGCTGAGCCCCGGAGGATCAAAGGAGGTGCCTGGAAGACTGAAGGCGCCGTTGGTGTCCCCCTGCATGCTCCCGTGCGACACAGACGGAGGAACAGTGGACGGCTGCGGAAAGTCCCCGCGATCCCTCCGGACTCAGCACGACCGTGGGGGGGCCCTGCGGCGATGCGGTGAGGAAGCGCAGGGCTGCAGCTGCCAGACTCCGGTCCGCCAACGACTGTGGGACCTATCCCGGTGGGCCGCGGAGACACTGAAGGCGGCGCCCCCGGCCCCCCCGAGACCGCCGATCGAACGAAGCAGACGGAGGCCCGTCGGCAGACTGGGAGTCTGACGCGGGGGAATAGCGGCTGCAGCGGGACCACTGTCAGCAACCGGGGGCGGGTCGGGGCCCCCGCAACGTTATCCGCCTTCAACTCCCTCCCGTGGGGGCTAATATTGGCAGGGGTGCCGCTTGCATAACTAGCAATTGCCTCTGTGGAGGGGACCATAGAGTGAAGCAACAGGGCCCATTTGACACCCTCAACCACGAGGCGCCTGGAGCTAAAATGGCCACCGTGAGCACAATTTGAGCCCTGCAGCGACGCGGAGAAGAGGAGAAACGGGGACTGGCTCATCCTCCCGGGAGCTCCACTGTAAGTACCTGATATAAGCGGCATGCATCAATGAGGACCGGTGTCTTGCTCCGATGAGGGGCTCTGGCCACTGACTGCCTGACTTTAAAATGGCGCTATCAACTAAAGACAGTGATTGCAATGCTACCCTGCTGACCCCCCTGCCCATTACACGCCACAGGAAGATCACGCCTTGAAGAGGGCAGCGCCAGAGGTTGCAGCCTCCCTATCAGTGACCCACCACTAAACTACAGGCCACCATCGTCCAGGGACCCCTTGGTTCAGCTGCTGTGGCGTGGACAGCCGGTTCCTGAGCTATAACCGCAAGGGCCTACAGTGCTGAGCGAGGGCCCTTGGGAGACCGCAGTGCGCACGATCTGGTTCTGCGCGATAGTCAGCGGCGGCCAAGAGCTGACCAAGCAAAGCTTTCACTTATGCCACCGAAAAAGGCCCCCTACAACAAGGTCTCCAACTACTTTGCTGCAGCGGGAACAGAACCGGCCAGTGAGGAAACTGCGCAACCCTCGGGCGAAATGGCGCTCACCAGGGAGGACCTGCTAGCTTCTCTCTGAGAATTTAAAAAGGAGCTCCGAGCGGACATAAAACCTGACATGGATGCCTCCTTCGATGCATTTCGGGCGGAAATGAGGGAGAAAATGACGACCTTGCAGACGGATGTGGACTCGGTCGGCACCAGAACTCTGGATCTCGAGGCGAAAGTGCAGGACCTGACGGATCGCATACAGCCCCTGGAGGATGGAACGGCGGACATAAAGGGACAGCTACGTGCCACTCTGCTTAAATGCGAGGACCTAGAGAACAGGTCCCGTCATGATAATATCCGAGTCCGTGGCCTGGAGGAGGACTGCGAGGGGCCGGACCTGGAGGCCTTCATGGTGGGCCTCCTCTCCTTGGTGTTGGGAGAGGGCGGCCCTGAAATACAGCTGGAAAGAGTACACCGTGTGGGACTGCGGCTTCCCGGGTAGGGCAGAAGGCCCCGTGATGTACTGGCAAAGTTTAGCTCCTTTAAAATCAAAGAATTGATCCTACAAAAAGCAAGAAACATGGATAGAGTCTCTTTCCAGAACGCCACGTGTTCGCTCTTCCAGGATGTGGCGCAGGCCACCCTTCTTCGCCGACAGCAGTTCCGCCCGATCACTGAGTGCCTGAGAGAGAAGAAGGTCAAGTATAGATGGACCTACCCGTTCGGAATCGCCTTCCAATGGGAAAGCAAATATGTGCACTGCACCGAGGTGACGGAAGCGGCGGACGTCCTGGGAATCGAGGCCCCTGTGCATGCTGATACTGCGAGCTCAAGGTCCACGGAAGGAGAAAAGCAGTGTGAGCGGGTGGGAGGCGGCCAATGGCAGAGAGTGGGCCGCAAGACCAATAAAACTTCGGATTGAGCTCCACGACCAAAAGGATCCTGAGAACAGGCCTTCTTCACCAGACAAGACACTCTGACCCCCCCTTCATACCCCATGGGGGCGGGCAGATACTGCTATGGAGAGTTGGCTGAAGCAGAGGACTTGCAATTCACGAATCTGTGGGGTACCTATGGAGCTGGTCGCTTTATGCGGCTCTGGGTCTGCTACTTGACGCCCCGGGGCTGCCTGGGTGAGTTACGCTTGTTGCGAGAGAGATATGGCGAGACATATCTACAAGGTGGTAAGGAGATTCAGATGGGAGGGTGGCTGGAGCGGAGGACTTGCAGTCTCCTGGACACCAGTGGTGCCGCAGGGACTTTCAGACTTGACTAATTCGGGCCGGGGTGTTAAGCCAAATGATAGTTACTAGTTGGTTGTATTACTTCACAATGCATATGCCTCAATAGATATTGTTTTAGGGGCTGGGGAAACGGGAATGGTTACGCTCCACGAGTGTGCTCTGGTAAGGAGGTTCCCCTCCGGGAGGGGGATTCTCCACGCGCGATTTTATTGTTTGTTCTGGTTTGTTAATTTAGTAAGATGTCATGGTGCCTTTTCTATATTGTTTTTGTGCTGGGGGAGAGCAGGAAGGGGGAACAGAAGCGTAGCTCAAGCAGGGGCACTCGTGAGGGTGCAAAGGTCTCAATCAGTTCCCTATGGCTGTCAGGACTCTAACCTGGAATGCCCGGGGTTTAAATTCCCCTAACAAGCGACAACGCATTTGGAAATATTTGCTAGATCATAACGTCCAAGTGGTGGCCCTCCAAGAGACGCACCTCAAAAAATCGGAGGAACAGCGCTTGCGCCACAAATCCTGTCCTCTAATATTCAGATCCTCTCACGCTTCAAAACACAATGGGGTGGCCCTACTTTTCCACGCGGGAGTCCCGTTTCAGGCACAGGACACTAAGGCTGACAAAGCAGGGAGGTACGTTATGGTCAGGGGGGAACTAAGGGGCCGACAATGTACATTCGCAGTTATTTACGCACCAAACACGGGCCAACAGGACTTTATTCTCTCATTCCTTATGGCTTTGGAGAACTTTGCACAGGGGGACATTATACTCTTGGTAGACTTCAACCTTGTCTGGGAGCCGGGGCTGGACACGACTCACACATACAGGGCGGCGGGAGGAGTTTTTGGTAAGGCACTCAAATCACAATTCCAGCTCATGGGATTGATAGACGTATGGAGAGACGCTAACCCCACTGTTCACGACTACTCCTTCTTCTCCCACTCCCACAGAACATACTCTCGTATTGATTACATATTTGTGAGTCAGTCTCTGCTCCCCTCGATGCTGCAAACACACTTCCACCCGATCTGCCTATCTGACCATGCCCCCCTGGAGTTGACAATTACCTGGCCGAACCCGCGTTCAAAGCACGCGCGCTGGTATTTCCCCAACTTCCTCTGTAGGGATAGATTTCTGCGGGATGACCTCAGGAAATCTATTAAGGATTTCTTCGAGCAGAATGACCCAGAGAGTACGTCCCACGCCACTACCTGGGATGCCCTAAAGGGGGTAATCCGGGGTAAGTGCATCGAGCTAGCCACGGCCCTGAGGACACAACAGAGTGAGGAACGCCTCATGCTAGAACGGGATCTTCAGTCGGCAGAACAGGCCCATAAGACTAGTCCCACGATCCAGGCGATGAGAAAAGTCACAGCCCTCAAAGGGAAGTTACAGGCCATATATACAAATCGGGCGGAAAAAACCATTTTACCAGGGGGTACGAGGGGGGGAACAAAGTAGGGTCTCTGCTAGCACGTCAACTAAGGGCCAAACAGGAGAGGGAGTACATAAAACTTATAGCAGATGACGCGGGCGTCTCACATAAGTCAGAAGAAGGGAAGGCGCAGGCCTTTGAGAAATTTTACCGTACTCTTTATACTTCGGAACTCCCACGAGCGCAGGATCAAACGGAGTACTTAGATCCCTTAGACCTCCCACAGGTCTCGGCTAACACCAATGAGGAATTGGCGAAACCCATAACCGCTGAAGAAGTGCAGAAAGCGATCGACGCGCTGAAACTCCAAAAAGCACCGGGGCCAGACGGATTCTCGGCACACTTCTATCGTACTTTCGCTCCGGAGCTGGTCCCTTTCTTAACTATTTTATTTAACGCCATTGCCTCAACGCAGCAGGTCACTCCCTCCATGGGTGAGGCGATTGTGGCAGTGATCCCCAAACCCGGAAAGGATGCCACAGCCTGTTCCTCCTATCGCCCGATAGCCCTTCGAACCTAGACGCCAAAATTTATTCCAAAATTCTGGCCACTCTCCTTGAATCCATGCTCCCGGCCTTATTGACCCAGATCAATCGGGCTTTATAAAGGGGCAACAGACCCATGATAATTTGCGGCGCATCATCCATATAATAGAGAAGGCCCGGAAGAAAAACATCCCAGCGACACGTCTCTCGCTAGACGCTGAATAAGCATTTGACCGTGTAGAGTGGACCTTTTTATTTCGAGTGCTCCAGCGCTTTGGTTTTAATGAAACCTTTATAGGGATGATTCGCGCCAATTATCACTCTCCTAGCTCCCGGGTTCTGGTCAATGGTTCTGCTTCCCCCCCTTTTGGCTTGGCACGTGGGACGAGGCAGGGATGCCCATTGTCCCCCCTTCTTTTCGCCTTGAGTATTGAGCCCCTAGCACACAAAATTAGAGGAAACCCAGACATTCGGGGGATACACTTTGGCACAGATGAGCATAAGATAACGCTCTTTGCCGACGACGTGCTTCTCCCAGTTACGGAACCACTGATCTCTCTCCCAAATATCCAAAAGGAGCTCATGCTGTTTGAGCAGGCAGCGGGGTTTAGGATTAATCTGGCCAAGTCCTTTTTACTTAATCTGTCCCTTCCCAAGCAAGAGTGGTGCCGAGTAGAGGGTATGTCTCCCTTTAGCTGCACGACTAAGGATATTACCTATCTGGGCGTCAAGCTTACCCCGTATCTCAGATCTCTACAGGGCCAATTATCCTCCCCTTCTACGCCAGCTAAGAATTGATCTGGGTAAATGGAGTGCTGCATACATTTCCTGGCTAGGCAGGATAAATGCCATCAAGATGAATGCGCTTCCCAGATTGCTATACCTCTTTCAGGGGTTGCCCATTCCAGTGGAGGAGGAACTCTTTCGGGAGCTGCGACAAATGATTACTACATTTATTTGGCTGGGGAATAGGGCTCGCTTGCCTCACCGTCTGCTTATGCGTCCACGTAAAGAAGGGGGCCTGGCGCTGCCAGATTTTAAGGGGTATTATAGAGCGGTACAACTGCGCGTAATCACAGAATGGTCACTGCAGGCCTCAGAGAAGCATTGGCTACATATGGTCAGACAGATAACCGGCCGTGCTATTTGGGACCTTTTATGGAAGCCAAAACATGACAGACCGCCCAACGCTTACATCAGTACTCCCACCTCTACAACACTAAAGGTATGGGATGTTCTAACTAGGAGGCTGCAGCTCACTACCTTCCCTTCCCCCTACATGCCCAAACATTTTAATGCTGCCTTCCCCCCTGCGCTCCAAGAGGGACCCTTCGAGGCGTGGTGGGAAGGAGGGTGTCGTGTGATCTCTCACTTATTTGAGAAAGGCGAGCTCCTCACCTTTCAAGAATGTAAGAAACAATTCGCGCTAACTGCCAAAGAAGAATATCATTATTTGCAGCTCAAACATTGGGTACAGCAACCCCTGGTGCGGCTGGCCGCCACCAGGGACCTGTTCCCCATAGAGAAGTTTGCCCAATCGGGGTCCACCTCCAAGGGATGCATTTCCTTTCTGTATGCTCTCATACAAGCTCTGAGCCCCAGGTCGACACCGCGGTATAAACGCTTTTGGGACGCACTTTTGGATTCCCCGCTAGCGGAAAAGCAATGGGAACATTTGAGTAAGGATGTAGTGAAATTTAACCGCTCAATGTACCTAAGGGAGGCGCACTATAAACTCATCTGCGATTGGTACCTATACCCCCAGAAACTACATAAGATCTTTCCCAGCACTTCGGATGGGTGCTGGCGGGGATGCGGCCTGCTGGGCGACTTTCGCCACATTTGGTGGGACTGTCCCTCAATACAGCCGTTTTGGAAGGAAATTTTGTCCCAAATGAAACTCATTCTTGGCTATCCAATACCTATGTCAGTGGAACACACTTTGCTGGAGTTGAGAGAGCCAACCCTGAAACGCCAAACACAGAGCGATAGGTCTGTTATGTGGCTTTGCCTGGGGGCAGCTAAAATGGCAGTAGCCGCAGCGTGGAAAAAACAAGAGGCTCCATCCTTAACTCAATGACACGCGAGGCTGTGGAGGGTGTTGGCAATGGAGCGTATGGCCGACATTGTAGACGACACCAGAAAAGGCTTTGATTATGTATGGTCCCCACTGGTGAGCTATTTGTCGGAGGGGCTCCCTCTGACGGCGTGTGCCCCAAGGCTGAGGGCCCTTAACCTGTTTCTTATCTAATCCTACAGCAGTGCAGTTGGCGACCTCATTATTCTTTGCACCATGACATCACAGTTTTGTTAGGTATTATAGGTATGTTAAGTTTCCTTTTCTAGTTACTCTCTTTGGAGGGGGGATTGAATGACGGATGCGGAATACCAAATGCAACAAGTTGGGGTTGTAATGATTATAAGTTTTCTCGGCTATAGACCTTGTGAACAAACTGTAACCTACATGTGAGATCTGTAACTCTTGGCCTATTTCGGATAATTGTTGCAAGTGTGCTGCATTCTGTTTCAATCTCAAATGCAAAATTCAAATAAACAGAATTTGACATAAAGTTCAAAATGTTTATTTTAACTATCGTGCTCTATAATGCAGTATACGAGCCACTACCAGCAGCGAAATGCATAAGCCCAAAACAATTAGCATTGTTACAATTCCATAGAATATAAAGGAGGATGTCATCATATACAGACAGTGGAAAAAGGACTATAAGGCCTAACCACCCTCCCCTTGGTAAGGTGAAGTTTATTATATAAAGGAAGATCTCTGGGCTTTGTCAGCAGACCCCATACCTTAGTGCAGAGGTCTTCAAAGTGTGGGGCGCGCCCCCCTGGGGGGGCGTGGATGGGTTCCCAGGGGGGCGCAAAGGCCTCTGTAAGCACATGTAAATGAAGACGCCTGGAAGTGCGGCAA
This sequence comes from Calotriton arnoldi, assembly GCA_963921515.1. NCBI lineage: Eukaryota > Metazoa > Chordata > Amphibia > Caudata > Salamandridae > Calotriton > Calotriton arnoldi. The sequence goes on from CAWUFW010000652.1 coordinate 706,174, forward strand.
TGTTTATTTGCTGCATTTCCAGGCTGTCTTCATTTACTCCGAAGCCCTCAGAGTGCCCTGGGGCCGGAGGTCAGTGAGTGTGCTGCTGGGGGCTCCGCTGGGCAGTGTCTGGAGTCTTATTAAGACTCCGGCATGCCCGAAGTTTTTCACAGGTCTTTAAGGACCATTTGCATACCTTTAGAAACTAGTTACCGAGGCTTAGTTTTTATTTCTGTTTCCAGTCCCCCTGGGCCCCGACTCTGCCTATTCCTTACATTTGTATTTTAAATTTACTGCTGTAGTGTGAAAATGCTTTTCATGAAAAGGAATATAAAAAGGGTTGCCAATAGAAAAATGCCCACCATGTATGTTTAAAGAGCCTGCAAAGACCTTGTTTTGACAATAAACAGGGTTTTAAATAAAAAGTATGTATTCATTTGTAATCTGACTTTGTCTGTTCCCTTTATTTTCATTCATGAATCATTCAGGCAGCCCTAGAACACATTTAAAAGTGCTTTCTATTTATATTTGCTTTTCGAAGTACGCACAGATAAGTGCTGAAAATAGGGCTTTAGGTGACTGTGTATTTTTGTACCGTCTGCGACATCAAAATAATGAGCTGGCAATCCTAATCATAAGACTGGAAGTTTGTTGCACGATCAGCACATTATTTATTTCCTCCACCCTCGATCCCATATTAATACCATAATAGCAATAGTTTAACTTATATCTGAAACCCTACACCCCGTCAATAACATGCTGATTTACTTCAAATGTCTGGGAATGCACTCTGCATTCAGACAACTCACTCATTCTCACCCTTCACTTTCACGCTCACCCTGCACTCACAGCGCATAGTTATGGATTTACCGCATTTGCCATATAATCCATCATCTGCTGCATAATTTGCAGATAAAAAAAATGCAGCAACACATGTTACCTCACAGTGGAAGGCCCTTTCTAAAGGTTGAATGGTCACCTTTCTGTTGCTTATTGCTATATGTGGGTGTTAATGTGATACTTATGAGGGGCAATAAAGGCCAGGACAGTGTTAACAAGTGTAAAAATAGCAAAATAATGCAGCAATGCTATCACAAAATATGCAGCATAATTCACCTTTGCTTGCTGCTGAATTTAGTCAACCTTGCTGCATAATCTGGCCTTCTCAGCCGCATAATTCCAATGGCACTGTTTATAGTGCTATGAGGTCCCAGCCTGTGGCAGAAAGCACTGTGAATATGTAAGTCATTATTTTAAAACAGTATTTACATACTCTAAGCTAGGCTGCTGCAAAATGATGCAGTGATTGAGATAAAACAAGTTCTTACAAAATATACTTTTTAGTAATAATTAATCAAACTGTATCTAATGCAGACATTTTTGTAAGTGTCTCCACTATTCCAGATCTCAGCTGATAACACCCTTACATTACATCTCAAAAAGAATAGATCTTTGCCACCATGAAGCTTTAAGCAGAGCCACTGGAATTATTCAGCAGAAGAGGACAATATTATGCGGCAGGTTTGACTAAATTATGCAGCAAGAAAAGGTAAATTATGCGGCATAATGCGCCACATTTTGTGGTTAGCATTACTTCATTATTTTGTCATTTTAACTCAAGGTAACCCTGTCAGGGGAAATATTTCACCCCATTAGTACCAGTTTAACACCCAAATACAGCAGTAAGCAACTACAAGATTACCAGTCAATCTTTGCAAAGGGCCTTCCACTGCTCTGGAACACTTTGTCACGCGTTAAGTAACTTTTGTTCCGTTTGAGCTAGAATCTAGTTTTCTTTTGTTGAAAATCTGCAGATTATGTAGCAAATGCAGTAAACTGATAATTATGTGGAAAACGCTGCTGCTGCAGAAACTCATAATTCCAGTGGCCCTGGCTTTTAGTGACTCAATCAATTATTGGCTGGTAAGAAGGCTGGTTTCTTTTTTAACTTTATGCACTACCACCACACCCTTCGATTTCAGGCAGAGGCATCTCAAAGTCAGTATTAACCATTCAGGGGCATTGTGAAAGCTGAGTCCATGGGGTGGCAGGTAGCAGGCCAGAAGGGTTGCATTCAGATCCAACGCCCTAATCCTCTCGATCCCTGGGGCCTCACAGTAATGGTCCAAGAGACAGAGGAAAGGAGCGAGATTCATAGATATTGTCAAAGAGTAGGCCCAGAATAGGGAGCACTGTATGCGGACTCATTTTTGTGTTTACAAATGGCCAGAGGCAGCTTCTTCAGAGAGATACCCCAAAGAAGGGGACAATATAAGTTTTCTTTTTTTTTAAAGGGGCATTCATTAGTGAAGCTGGTACTGCTGCCAAGTGTGTAAGTGGCCACTGCTGGTTATCATTAAGGAGCAGATGCAGCAGGACTGGGGCCCAGGGATTTGAGGGGCCCACTGCATCACAGTTATGACTGTCTACCTTTAAAAAAGGGGCATCGAAGCTTATTTTCCTTTCAAGCATTAGGACAGAGTTGAAGATCCGTCATGGTGGGGAAGAGGTAAAAGATGCAGAGGAGATAACTACAGTCCTGAGTAGCAGGCTATCATTAGTGCAGCAGGTATAGTTGCATTGGGGTCAAAGAGTGTGAGGGCTCACAACACCCCAATTATGGGGAGCAGTTTGTTTGGGATATCTGTTTTTGTTTGATGCATTTTCTGTTTTATAAGTCTCATATTTAGTGCGGTTCATAAGCTATAGAAAACGTATTCCTGAAATCCTCTCATAAGCACCGCTCCCTGCACGCAGCCATGTCCCTCCCACTCCCCCAATCCTGCCATATAGTTTTGGAGGGGGGCCCGACCTCAAAACATTTTGCTTAGGGGGGGCTCAGAGTAAAAAAGTTTGAAGACCTCTGCCTTAGTGCCTAGATGGAAGTTTTACATCATAGGAACAGCATAGCTCGTCTCCATGGAAAGGTCCCTCTCCAAGTGTGTGTGTGAACAACATGCATCCCCTTAATATCAAAGAACGAGTTTCCAGCACTGCAGCTGTGTTTAGCATGTTTTGTCTGGGTGCTAGGGACTGACCAGAACAGAATAACAAGGGGCATTGTTTATCGAACTTGCACATCGTGTTCAGACTAAACTCCAGGAACTAGCAGAGAATGCGAAAAGCAGACAGTTCTCATGTGAAAGGTGTAAGGAAGTGGGTTTCTGTTGCAGTAACCCCCCCCCACTTTTTGCCAGACCACTGATGCACTTTGACTTGATGTGCCCTGGGTCCCTGCCAATCAGGTTCCCAGGGCCTGTGTACTTTCCCCAAAACTGTACCCAATTGGCATCTCTGGCCACAGGTCAGCCCCTGGTAAATGGTACCACAGGTACCAAGGGCACTGTGACCAGGGAAGACCTCTAAGGGCTGCAGCACTTATTGTGCCACCCTTAGAGGCCCTGTATCTTTACACACACACACACACTGCCTTTGCAGGCTGCGTGTTTTGGTGCAGAACAAAGTGAAGAGTCGACATGGCACACACCTCTGTGTGCCATGCCTACAACCCACTGCCCTGGCATAGGTCAGTCACCCCTCTAGCTGGGTGCACTATACCAGTGGTGAGGGTACAGGTGCATGAGCCCTGAACCCCTACAGTGTCTAAGTCCATTCTTAGACATTGTAAGTGCAGTGCTGCCATTAAGAGTATATGGTGCTGGGAGTTTGTCATTACGAACTCCACAGCACCATAATGGCTGCACTGAAAACTGAGAAGTTTGGTATCAAACTTCTCAGCACATTAAACGCACACTGATGCCAGTGTGGGATTTAATGAAAAATGCACACAGAGGCCATTTTTGAGATGCCCCCTGAAAAACGACCAGCCTCTGGTGGGTTCCCTGACTGGTACACACCAGCCTTACACCACGAGACATGTTTCTGGACCCCTAGGGTGGGAGCCTACGCTCCCTGAGCCCAGAAACAAAGCCTTTCCTGGGCGGAGGTGTACACACCTCCCCCAGGCCAGGAAGAGCCATCTGTGGCAGGGGAGCTTCAAAGGCCTGGCAGCCTTTGTAATGCGACCCCCCAGCCTCTCCTGCTATCAGGAGCAGGCCCCCTTCCTGTCTCCCCTCTCTTTCGGCGGGAAGACAGGCGGGAAAAACTAGCCAGCCCAGGAGGTGTGCCCACCTCTGCCAACTCCACCCCTCAGGTGGGGGAGGCGAGGTGAAGCCCACTCTCCAGTGCTCGCCATCTTGCAGATGGCAGGCACTCCCCAATCAGGACTAGGGATTGTGCTCACTCCCCCTCGTGGGGTGAGCACACCAAGGGTGTAGTCACCCTAAGGTCAGTAGCCCATTGGCTACTGACCTCAAGACCCCTAAAACGCCCCGTAAATACAGTATTTAGGGGGCAGCCCTGAACCAAGCGATCAGATCCAGCCTACCAACAAGAAGAAAAGAAGAAGAAGGATGAAGAGCCGTGCAGAGCTAACAAGAGGACGACGCCCACTGACTTGGCCCCAGCCCTACAGGCCTGTCTCCCTTCGAACCTGCTTCTGTGAAATCCCGGCGTGTCCAGCAGCCAGCAACCTCACAAACCCCGGAGGACCTGCCTGCCTTCACTTCCAAGACTGTTTCTCCTGTGAACACCGGTCGTGTTTAAACTGCAGCTTCTGGCTCCGGCCGGACACCGCGAATCCAGCCCACTCTGCACCCGCCGAACCCGGCCCGAGCTCGAGTGGAAAAACACCACGAGGAGGTCACCCCGGCGATCCTGACCCGAGATCCGGCGACTCCTGACCTGCCTCAAGCCTCCAGACGACGCCTGCAGCCTCAATCCAGAGGCCCCCCTCTAAGCGACCAGAGCGGGTAAGAAAATCCGACCCTAAAAGGCACCCCTGCACCCGACGCCCCACGGCCTTGTGTGCCCAAACCAACGGTGCCTAACCAACCCAAAACATCCCAACTTACCCCTCGAAGTGGTGGTCGCACCCAGAAGGTCCTCGTCCCCGAGCCTGCAGGGCTTCTTCAAACCGGAGGCTCTCCATAGAAAACAACAGGGCGTCCGACGTCGAAACAGCACTCTGCACCCGGCCGCCCCAGTGCCGCTGAGGATGCACCTTTTGTGCCTACTTGTTTCCCCATTTGCCCTGACCTAAACCCTTGGAGCTTTGCTCCCACAACCCAGTGGCCTGCTTGCCAGCAGCCACCACCCGGAGACCCCCTATCCTCCTTAGGATAACATTGGGCCTCAACACTCTGCACCCGGCCGCCCTAGTGCCGCTGAGGGTGCAACAACAGTGCATCACTGACCCTGGGGGAACCCTTGTTCTAACCCCAGAACCTTAACTCCCACAGTCGTTTACTTACCTGCAAACCGATAACCTGTTTTTCCTCCATAGGATAACATTGACATTTTTCTTCGAAAAACGACTGTGTGGAGTTTTGAAAACTAAAGATATTCTTTAAAAATCGTACACTTAACCAAAACGTGTTTTCTTACCTGTTTGCAGGACATGTCCCAGTGCTGAATCTAGGCATCCAGCACTGAGTTAGAAAAAGTAACTTACCTGCAATTTGTGGAAACAGAGCATTCATTTCAATGTACTGCTCCAAAAAGTTTCTAGGTGTGGAGTTTTGAAATGTGAAAAATTCTTTAAAAATCGCACGAATAACAAAAACGCATTTACTCACCTGTTTCCAGGACATGTCGAAGTGCTGAATCCAGGCATCCAGCACTGAGTTAGAAAAAGTAACGTAAAAGTAACTAACCTGCAATTTATTGAAAAAGCCTATTCATTCCAATGTACTGCATTTGCTAAGTGTTGCATACTACTGCTCCCCTGTAAATCAAACAAAGTACAATTTCCATTGCATTTTCAAACTGTTCGACATTCAGTAACTTATTACTACAAAGTATTTTATGCTTACCTGTGCCAGGCTTGCTTGGTTCTAAAATAAACAACAGTATATTTTTTATACAAAAACAATTGGCCTAGAGTTCAGTTCTTGAGTGTGTGAATTCATTTGCTGACTGAGTGTGTACATCAAATGCTTAACACTGTCCTCTGATACTGCCTTACTGCTCGACCAAGCTACCACTATTAGAGAGTAAGGTTCTATCTAACTTTAACCTCTGCCTACCTCTGGAGTCACCTGGACCCTATACACACTATACCTCATTTTGGTGTAGTATATATAGGGCCAGTTTCTTACAAAAGGCATAAACAGAGTATTGCAAAATAAAGTCATGTAGTAACGTGCGCAAAAGCAGCATCATGGCAGTAGAGCTCATGCTAACTTAGCAGTGTCGACAATGACCCTAATGGCTATATAACAGTGTGTCTTTACTGTTTTCAAGTATTCAACATCAGCTTTACTGGTACTACTCTCTTGGCCTATCTCCTTTATTTCCCTTTAGATGCCATACGTTTGTTATCTAACCAATGTTTTTTTTAGGATTTCTCTTGTGTCTTACCTTCCCACTCATGCTTAAAAATTATTGCAATCTGAAGGCCAATAAACTGTGCAACTTGCAAACTTCATGGCAAGTAATTGCAAAAGTATATAGTAAGTGAACATATAATTCATGATGTTAGGAATTATTAAATTTTTAACCACTTTAGACCACATGACTCTTTGTCTGTTGTTAACTGTTTACCTTTGAACAGCCATTACTCCTCACCACAAATCCGCCTTGAGGAAGGTAACAGTTACTGGTTGATTGTCACTGTCTGGCCACCAATGAATAACCAGGTCTTTGATCAAATGCCAAGCCTCTATATTAACCAGAGATCAATTAGACTACTTTTGCCATTACAGTGAAATGTAGAATGGGTATAAGATTCAGATTTGCTGTTTGTTAAGGCCCCAGGTGCCAAGCTGTGACTTGAGCTTGCGGTCCAAGCAGAGGTGCTGGTAAGGCTGGGTAGAACATAGGATATGGCGGGGACCATTGGAGAACAAACAGCAACCTTTTAGAACAACAGAAAAGGTCCCTAATACTGGAGACAGAAGGGATTCTGGACAATTGTGGCAATACAACATGGAGGGCGACCCGTCAAAAGCTCACAGTGAGCGAGGGGGCTCTGACCCAGCCTGCAAATACCTGGTGGGCCTTTCCTCTAGAGCTGTTTAATCACTGACATAACCAGGCCTGACAGTCGCCTAAAGTGTCTTGCGTGTGCTGAGATATGTAGCAGGAGATGGCCCTGGAGAGCGGCGGCCCTTAATGACATTATGACGCTGGCTTTCGCAGCTTTATGATGGTGGTGAGAAAGTGCTGGAGAAAATGGCCAGGAAAGGATAGAAGAAGACAAAAACGGACCTTTTCAATTTAAAATGTAAGGGAAAATGGGATATAAACCTGGAAGGCAGTGTATCTGCCACAGCTTTGGCCAGGAGACAGAAGGTTATGATAGGAGCGCTAGACTCTGCATTGAAAAAAATGGAGAAAGAGGAGAAAACAACCACAGCTGTAGAAAGTAAATGGGAAGCAATGGAAATCAGAAGGCAGAAGGTATATTGCTTCGCCCTCCCAAATAACAGAAAATGCTGCACCCACACACGGAGGCACACACAAGGCGAAGCAATTAAAACACCTGGAAAGGGATTTTATCTCATAAAATGAGACACATCAAAAGACTGTTTTCAGAATAAAAGAATAAAGCATGGGGTTTTATTTGTGCAACACTCTCTAGCAGAAAGGCTTTCCCAGATGTCAAATGAACAACATTCAAGGGAGCTTTCGATCTGGATACTGGCCCCCTTTATAGACATGGGAAGGTATATGTCCTTTCAACCCTGGAGGGAGGGTGGCTGCGAAGTTCTTGCCGACCTTTTTCCCAACAAGACATTTATCACTTACGAACAGGCGGAAGAGAACTTTGGCCTCGGGCAGGGCCAATTCCTACACTATCGGGGAATCCAGGACGTGGTGAAAATTACCTGGCCGCAGTACCTGGACATTCCACCTCCGACACAAACTCTAAATATCCTGCTCACGTGTGGTACCAGTCGCAAATTAATCTCTCTCCTCTATAAAGCTATGAAACAGGATTCCGTTCCCCCGGTGCCGCCCTCCGGGCTGCTTGGGAGAGGGATCTCGCTCTCCAGCTCGATGAGAAACAATGGGCACGCATAGGCTCCCTCACACGCACTGTCTCCTGTAATGCCAGATTTAAACTAATGCACTTTAACTTCTTGCATCGCACCTACCTAACCCCGGTATCCCGAAAACGCATTTCATGTGACAGGGGGGGGGGATAGATGCCCGAGATGTAACACGGAGAAAGCGGGCTTCTTACACTTGGCCTGGGATTGTTCGGTGGTCAGGCAGTTTTGGGCGGAGGTGGTGGGCAGGATTGTTGCGGCCACGGGCCTTCAGGTGAAACTGGAACCCTTGAGTTGTCTACTTGCATCTGTCCGGAAGCCCAAGAAAAAGAAACTCCCACATAAGCTCCTACAATTAATGCTGGTGCTAGCTAGGCGCAGGGTTGCTATAACTTGGATGGGGCAGAGGGGTCCGGAAGTGCCAATCTGGCTTAAAGATGTTCAAGAGTGGTCTCTAGCCGAAGAAGCTCATATGAAACTCGCCCGTAGGGACGAGAAGCTACAAGCGGAACTAATGGTTTGGCGTGAAATGTGTACTTCTGGGCTGACGGAGGGGGAGCCCTCCTCCCAGGATGCAACTGACAGCGGGGAGAGTGGGTTAGATGTTGACGACGGCCCTAACCATGATGAGGAGCTAGAGGGTCGATCCCAGTAATATACACCCTGAGAGTCAGTGGCATGTCCCATGCTTCTTCTTCACTGTATTATGCTTACGAATGGCTGTGTTTCCCCATTGTGCCTTTCTTCCCCCGATGCTACCACCTGTGACATGTACCATTAATAGTATCAACGGTATGCCTCTATATGCTGTATCGAAGTTAATTTGTCATTGTATTTGTAAACTGAAAAAGTTAAAAAAATATATATATTAAAAAAAAAAAAAAAATGAACAACATTCAAATGTGTATATATATATATATATATCCAGTAAAGCTCATCCAATACTTCTGCTTCTGCTCGAAGAACGAGAGTAGACCCAATATCAGTGCAAATAGTGTTTAATAGTACAACACCATGCCGCCATGACGCGTTTCGGCCGATTCCCGGCCTTGATCACATGTATATATATTTTTTTTCACCAAAGTGCCCAAAGCAACGAGAGTGCACTCGACATCAGAAGAACCTCATGGTTTATTAAGAAGGAAAGCAAACTCCAGTGTCTGTGTCAAAGTTCTCATCCGACGCGTTTCGAGGCTGTGTGCCTCTTAGTCATGGATTCCCTTCTTTTCGACACCAGCAGATGGCTCCGACAACAGCCTGCTCATTTACATACCCCTCGTGGGTCTCACGTGATTTCCTCCATGCAGGCTGGGACTTGTGGTTCCAATCGGAGTTACATTTTACACCCTCAGTGGGCTCTGCTGCCTGTAGAAATATTAAAAGGATTTGTTAACCTCTAGTAGGCCACAACACTGAATGCATGCTGATTATTCCGCTTCTGAGGTGCTAAAATGAATGCGAGGCTCAGATGTCTTTTGTGGCAGCCCAGGAAGAAGAGGTTTTACCTTGAGACGCGTTGGCAAGCACAATTACGTAAAGGAACATTAAAGCAGGCTGCATCATGAAGCTGTATGGCGAAGCTCTGTGAGTAACCTCCCAATGCTCAAGGGCACTTTGGTGGAAATACTTTGACACGGCAGCCCAGCCGTGGGGAGGGGCACCATTACCGGCTGCAAAAGAAATACAGATTCCAGCAAGGTGAGGCTGTTGTTTTGCACTTTCAAGACGTTTTCCAGCACAGCGCTTCAAATTCTCATTAAGCCTGCCTAATGCTCTGCAACCTACTATAGGATAAAAATAAGCCTTAATTCAGCAAAAGAACATTTGAACTTACCACAAGTGAACAATGACACTCGCATCATGAACTTTCTGTTCCAGCATGCACCAGGTATGTGCACTGAGCACACGCCCACTAAGCAACAGTGATGTTAATAAAGCTGCAATTCAAAATGAATGCGAGGCTCAGATGTCTTTTGTGGCAGCCCAGGAAGAAGAGGTTTTACCTTGAAACGCGTTGGCAAGCACAATTACGTAAAGGAACATTAAAGCAGGCTGCATCATGAAGCTGTATGGCGAAGCTCTGTGAGTGACCTCCCAATGCTCAAGGGCACTTTGGTGGAAATATATATATATATATATATACATATATATATATATATATATATATATATATATATATATATATATATATATATATATATATATACCACACATAGGATTGCCCTCAAAGAAAATGCCTCACGAGAGAGTTCTGTATTCCAAAATGTATTGCAGGCTGCAGGAATGGCCTCATCCCTCTCCAACCAAGCTTAGGCCAAACGCGTTTCGGACAGCATTCTGTCCTTGATCACTGGCTCACACGAGGACAGCAGCATTGTGACACACCTGTTAAGTGGTACACTAAGTTCCGCCCATGTGGGCGTGTGCCGCTTTGCATCCTGGAACTTGTGGTGTTCACGAATTATATCCCCAGTGGGTGCTCCGGTGCTCGTTGAAAGAAACATCTCTTACCCCAGTGGGTGGGTTAAAAGCTGGACGCTGCCCATTCTGCTTCGCTTATGCCTTGCAATGTTCGGACTCTCCCTCCTTTCAGCAGCCCGTGTGTCGGGCGCCGCAGAGCCGCTCTTCCGCGGCGGGGCAGATTCGCGGCTGGACTAGCCTCCCGGGGGTTTGAACCAGGGTGAGGAGCTTGCTATACACCTCAAAGACGATTAGCTTCTATCCTAGAACATGACTATATGTGTTTCCGTTATGTATTTCTGACATGCTCTCTGTTTCTCTTTTATCTGGTTCTTTCTCCCTTAACTATGGGAAGTGTTTGTGCTTCTCATTCGAGGAGCAAATACGGTGCATGTTATGTTTTCTTTTATATACATGCTTTCCATATCCTCCGTCTTCTTATACATTTGAACAGTAGTTAACATGCTACAATGTGGTTCATGATACCGGTGTATTTTATTCTATTTTGCTGTTGATATTGAGTGTTTTCACTTTTTTAATCTTCTTTTTTCTGTTCTTTTGTTTCTTTTACAGGAGGAAAGGAAGGGGCCCATTCACCTGTAATCACCTGCACGGGCTACCTACCATTTTCCCTATGAGCACATCACCACGTACCTTTGACTTTGACCTGTATGTATGATAGTGGAACCTAGTGAGAAAGGGCTCTGTCTTTACATTTACGTATAATGGGACCTCTTGTTTGAACGGACATTTATCTGTGGTTGACCATGGGGCACTAGCCCGTTATTGGTCTTTTGTATGGGTACTGTACCTGCATTTGCAGGACCTCGGGCACTTGCCCAGTTTTATGTTTCCCAGTGCTGTGGTTTTCCAGTTAGCCACCTACACAGGGGTATTTCACCTTGTAGGCATGCATGCTCAACAGGATGAGATTTGTGACACTCGTCATCATTTACTTTTTCATTCCACACTGTCTCCTGTCAGAGAGGTGTGGTGAAGGTCTAAATGATTTTTTACCTGAAGCTTTATTTTTATCTTCACGAGGGATGGTTTACTCACAGGCACTCGCCTAGCATTAGGGGTTATTCCCGGCTGAGCATGCGCGCACTTGACCTTATCGGACTTCAGATTGTCCGTCAAACAGGACACTGATAAAGCTTGTCTGCTCATTGTATGTGCGCACTATTGTTTTCCAGCAGTACCCATGCTGATCCATGTTGGACAATCACGCATTATCGTGGGTCAGAGGTTAGTATTTACAGGCACTTGCCATCTTTTAGTTGCCATTCCCGTCTGAGCATGAGGGCTCAGTACTTTTTGTAGACTTCAAATTGTCCACGACTTAGGACATTGATAAAGTTAGACTGTCAACTGAGCATGCGCACTGACGCTGGTGGCCGTAACGGAGGATGATCGTTTTCGAGGATTGTACTGTGCACTGTACTACCAGTACTTATAACACGCCTCTGCATCACTGGTACTTTAGTTTCCCACGCAGGTATGCCAACATGTATGATACTATGTTTCTTACTTATGTTACCACTCCAACATGTCCACCAACAGGAGTACATTGGTCCTTCTTTGTTTTCCACTCTTACTATCAGGCTATTTCAGTCACCTTGTTTGTGTTGCACGTTTCACATGATCAAGATATATATATATATATATATATATATATATATATGCAATAATAACACATTTAAAAGTAAGCTAATGCAACTGTTAAATGCACGGTATAAAAATACAAGCAGATAGTAATACTGGATGTCTGCTGCAAGAAATCAGAAAGATATATCTACACTAAATACATCAGATGATTATAACCGCTGGAGACTTGAATGTGCACACAGACACACTCACACATTACAATGCCAATAACCAAAAATAACACATTAGAGGATTATAACCACTGGAGTCCTGAATGTGCACACAGACACACTCACACATCACAATGTCAATAATCAAAAGAAAACACCTCACGGATCGCTCTTTCTCTGCATTCGGCTGGAGGAGCCCTTGACAGCCAGGCAGAAGCTTCGATCTGGACCAAGTTCCCTGCAGCAACACGTCTGTTCCACAGCGAGCTCCCGTCCCAAGATTTTCCACCTTTAATACCTTTTACTCAACCTGAGGAGAAGATTCTAGAAACCTCGCCCCCTTTCTTCTGTTCCGAAAGACCGAGCTTGTCGTACTGGTCTGTGCCAAGGTCAAGATCAAGACAGAAGCTGGCCAGGCCCCTGTATTTTGACTCCGAAACAGAGCTGTACATTCCATACATTCCTCTGGCAACAACAATCTCTGCTCTGAAAGGTACCAAGCATGCATCCCACACATTATCTCAGTGAAGCTTACGAAAGTCTCCAACAGTACAGAAAACAATCTCCAAAACTACAGAAAACAACCTTGAACGTGAATAGCCTAAACAACTTGAGTGATCTGGGGGCCTGCCCTTGTGCGCAAAGCTCGAGCTAGACAGAGTGATAATTCAAGATGGCATGAGGGCATGTCAAAGCCAATAGTAAGAACTTCATAATACTTCCGATTGTACAACACAATGCACATTTGTGCACCACTGCCTATAGAACTACACACTTCATCTCCCAATGTACAACATAATGCACATTTGAGCACCACTGCATATAACACTACACTCCGAGACAGAGAAGTATATTTCACACCTCTCTCTCCCTCTCATGCTTTCAAATGCACATCCCACATGTTCTGTTCCTGGCAGGGCTGTAAGAAGCGAACACTCCCACTCTGAAACTACAAGGAGACACAAAAGAAACCTTCAAGGAAAAAAAGGCACATGCAGGAAAAATGATGTTGTACATTCAAGAAAACACCTAAAATCAATTAAAACAATGGCAGTCTGTGGGAGGGTGTCACGACTTGCTCCCTGCTTTCCTGTGTCCACCACCAGGGGGCTGAACTGGGGGACTTTCCAGTCCTCTAATAAACTTCCAGACCCTCCCCTGCATGCAAAGCCTGACTTCCAGCCATTTGGACATTTATTGGGAACTAACATCCATTCCCAGTCCGTGCCGGGTTTTGTGAAGCCAGCCTACTCATGCCTGAAAACTCCATCACCCAGGATTCCCTGCTCACTGCTTAGTCTCCACCCCTGCAGGCCAAGGATGGGTGGAGGAATTCAGATCACCTGTGGCTGGCTGCTGCTAGCCTGCTCACACCAGCTGCATATGATTACTGTGAGCTCTTTTAAGCCCCAGCTCCCTTCAGCCCAGGGTTGGTCATTGTAAGCTGTTTACCGGTGAGACCAATCCTTGTTTCCAGTGCTTCCTGAGCCTTTGCTATTGTTTCCAGTATTTCCTGAGCTTTAGTCCTGCCTTTTTCCAGACCTGCTGCTATTTTCCTTGTACCTGATTTAGCACTGCCTGCAGTGCTACCTGGTTTCCTAAGTTCCTGAGCTATAGCTATTTTTCTTGTGCCTGACTTGCACTGCTTGTAGTTCGCTCTTGACTCCTTGTTTCCTGAGCTGTAGCCATTTTCCTGTTTCCTGAACCAGCACTGCTTGCAGTGCTTCCTTGATTCCTGAGCCTTTACGTTTCCTTGTTCCTGACCTGTAGTGCTACTTTGACCCCTGAGCCTTTGCTCAATTCTTGCCCCAGCTCTGCATCCTATGCTACTTTGTTTTCTGGTTTCCTAACCCTGCTCTATTCTAGTACACCCTTGTAGCCTCCCTTTCTGTATATCCTTTTCCAGTCCCTGCCTTTCATCCCATCTCCTTGGTTCCAATTCTAGTTTGCTATCTTTCTATTCTGCTGTCTTACTTCTGTTACCTTGTATGTTTGTTACCTGCTTTCTGCCAAGTGTGCCCTGTGTTTTCCTTCCTTTCCTGTTAAGCACTCCTCCTTGCTAGCTCCTTGTCTATTGTGCTTGTGCTTGTCTACCCCTTTGCTGTTACTGCCTTGCGTGTTCCTGTTTGATCGCCAGGATCCGTGGGCACAGCTGACTACCTAGGTGGTGTTTCTTGTTCACTGTGAGTATTGTCTTTGAGTTTCTGTTATAACATCACCATAGGTATAAGCTCCACAGACCCTGCCTTTGTATACATATCCTATATGTGGGTATTTCCAGTTAGTGTCTGTAACAGCAATTGTGGGTAAGGAACTTACTGAGCTTCAGTCTTACCGTGTGGAGCTCCTGAGTGCTTTACCCCACACATCCCCTTTATTGTTAATGTTGTTTTATGTTTAATTGTATTGCACATCCGTCCTGGGTTTAGTGATTCTGAATGCTGAGCCGCCTCATGAGTGCCCTTCTTTTCTGAGTCTCACCCTTCTTGTTCACCTCTACAGGCTTCCCCTTTGGATCCCTTTTCTCCTCTGTGATCCGGGGCAGCGCTGTACTCCTCTCTGTGTTTGTTATCTACCCTGTTCCCAGTCCTTACCCAAGTCCCTGACTGTGTTCCCCACATAGTCCCGGATAGGCCCTGACAGAGGGATGGGCGGAAACAGAACTAAGGAGGCCGGATTGGTGTAATTTTGGGGTGTTTTATTGTCCAAACGGTTGGCTAAAGCATATACAGGTATTCTCTTCAAAATAAGGGGAGAGGAAGAAAGAGAAAACAAAAAAATTATCCACTTCAGGGATCCTGTCCCAATGAGATTTCAGTTCTGTCCCAACAATATTCTGAACTTGTCCTAATGAGGTTCCAACAAAAGTAAGAGTTTCTTCACTTAATCCTCTTTTTTCTTCCTTCTTTTTAGCTGCTCCGGCATGCTGGAGGGGGTCCCAGGAGGCTTTCAGAGGGAGTAAGCAAACAGGATAAAGATGCGTAAGTATAACTTGAGGTGGTTTTCTCGTTCTACCCTTTTACCACATCCTGGTGGGAAGAGGTGTGCACAGGTAAGGAAGGTGGGGGAAATCGAGTGGGAAAGGAAGAGTAATAAAAAAAATCGTTTGGGCGGGTGCTCGATATTTAGGCTCGAGATGGAGCAGCGTTAGGGAGTTACTCCCATGCATAAAGAGAGGAGAGAAGTAATACCCAGGAATAATGATGAAGGAGAAAGTGAGGAAAAGGAAAAAAAGCAAAACAACCAACGAACGAAATGAATATCTGAGCGTAATAGTATGGGCTTCATCTCCCGTTACCCCACCTCCACCCTCTCAAACGTTTACATACCGCCTCTAGCCGCAACTCTCCAGAGTTGTGGGGGCTCTTGAGCGTCCTCCAGTGACCACCACTCCTCGCTCCACACGTCCGTGGCTTCTTCGGCTCTGGTTTCCTTTCGACAGGCGTCCGCCTCTGCCACGTCTTCCCCGGTGGCGTCTTTTCTCCTTGCTTCTTCCTCCGTGGTCGATTTCTTCCCGGCTTCTTCTGCCTTCGAACTCCTCGTCGTCTTCCTGGTTTCGGTTCTCTCCTCCTTTATGGCAGCTGATTGGTCCTTCTGTTGTACACCCCCGCTCTCTGATTGGTCCGTTCGATGTGACACGAAGATCCTTTCCTGCGAAGACGAAACACAGTCCGTTCTTAGTGTTTCTTTCTCCCTGATGCCGTCGGCTGGACACGAGAAAAAAGGACACCGCGGCGCCAAAACGGGAGGTAAGGCAGGCTTTGGTAGAGGGGTCTGGGGCGCTTCCTTACATAGTCAAAGGTCATCACGTGGTCCCAATATATGGGAGTGCCTCTGGCACTACAGAAGGAAGGGTGTAGAGGCAGCGACATCAGCACTGGAATGGAGTGTTGAAAATATGGGAGCCAGACTGAGTGACAAGGAGGAAAATGGAAGATCGTGAGGGATTCAGAGACAAGGTGACCTGTGCCATATGCTTTCTGGATAACAAAAAAGTATTGGAAAATGCCAAAAGAGCTGCAAACGTTCACATTCTGCGTTCCCTCCAACAAACGTTAAGACACCCTGACTGCAGGTAATGCTTTCAAAGTGCATGTAACACTTTCAAGAGACGAGGGAGAGCCAGTGGTGTATAAGGCTTACTGGCTTTCCTCAAAGGCATCCAAGGGGACTGCAAATTCAAATTATGGTCCATTATTGTGATCCCTGATGACCCAAGCCTCAGAGATGCAATCTTATCAAGGGCTGCTTCCCTCAGGGCGCACTCCAATTGGAGGGTAAACATGTTTTCCTCTTCCCAGACCTCAGTATGCTGACATTAAAGAAGAGACAGCAACTCAAGTGATTAACAAGGACCTTTCCAAGATGGGTAATAGGGCCGTCGAGTAGTCTCCTGAAAGATTGTGTGTAAGGGTTATAGTATTCAGACAAAATATCAAGTATAAAATATTAGTTATTTAACATTAATTTATTAATAATTAATTATGTACATTGTGTTACTTTTCTTAGGTGCGGGTTGTGGGGTAATAGGGGTAAAGGGTGGGAAGTAATTTATTTTTAATTAATTAATTAACATTAATTAATTAATAATTAATTATGTTCATTGTGTATTTTTTATTTAGTACGGGTTGTGGGGTTATTTGGGTAAAGGGTGGGAAGTGAGTTATTTTTAATTAATTTATAATTATTTTTGAATTAATATGAATGAATTAATTAATTGATAATTATGTATGCCATGCCATAGCAAACTGCAATGTCCCGGGGTAGGGCACCCCGGGACATTGGCGGTCCCCAGGGAAATGTACTGCTCCAGGCGGGGGAGCCGCGTGCCCCCCCTCCTTCCTTGTCTGGGGGCCTGCCCCGGGGAGATGGTGGTCCCCGGGGCCGAGAACGGTCCATAACAAAATTTAAAAAGCCTGGGGAGGTGGTGGTCCCTGGGGCATGGGGGACCCTGGAGGCCCACCCATTACATTAGCCCTGTGGAGGTGGTGGTCCCCGGGGCAGCAGAGGAGGTCATAAGGCCTCCCCCGGACTTCTTGAATAATTTGCCCGAGGGGGTGGCAGTCCCTGGTGCTGCGTGGGGCCGTGCGGGCCCCCAGCATCTCGTTATGTTTGGCCCAGGGAGGTGGCGGTCCTCGGGGCGCAGGAGTGCCGCATGGGTACCCCCACATTACAATATCCAGCGTGACTCCTGCCGATTTAAAAAAATTAAAATAAAAATAAATAAAAAATAAATAAATGCTTTCTTGGCCCTGGGGTGTCAGGGTGTTTGTACCCTGCTCCCTTCTTTTTTTTTTTAACCTTTTTTCTTGTGACTCAGTTCAACCGAATTACTAGATGGCTGCCTGGTTTGAAGTGTTGGCAGCCAATCAGATCTCAGGCACAATATCGGGAGGGGTCGCAGACCCACCGCATCGCTACATATATAACTGGGAATTTCTTTAAATTTCTCTGCAACTACTGAATGGATTTACACCATTTAACAAAAAGAGCTACCTTTCTGCGAAATGTGGTGTAATTCCGTGCAGCAGTTCGGGCTGTAGCCGTGTCTAAAGTTTCCTATGGAAATTAACATGGAGAAAAAGCATTTTGGGACCACCCCTTTTTCTCGGCCCCCGCTTGATGGATCACCCCGAAAGTTCCAAGACAGCAGCTGAAGGGAGCACAAACTAGTTTTGAACATTTCGCAAAGATTTGTCAAACAACGCTAAAGTTATTGGCAAATGAAAAAACGCTCTTCCTATGGAAACTACATCCTAACTATAACTACCTACTGGTCACTGCCAGTAGGTAATATATATATATATCACTGAAAAAACCACAGGTTTCAGGGATGTTATAGTCAGTTGGACATTTCACTCGTACAAAACCAGAGAAATTCGGCCGTTATAGTTAGTTGAGCTTACTATAACTCGCGCCCCCGGAATGCACTGCTGATGACGTCACATATTACATCATTCATGACATGGTCAGTGACATCACTGATGACATCACTGATGACATCTCAAATGACATCCCTGATGACATCATCCAGTGACTGTGTGTTTCTGTAAAGTTTAAATATGTTTTATATATATAAATGCCAAGGTGTATTGAAGAATGAGTGGGTGTATGAGTGTCTGAATGGATGATTTAGTAGGTGCGTGACTGACTGTATAAGTGAATGATTAAACGTGTCTTGCTGAATGCATGGGTTAGTGACTAAACTGTGTGAATGCCTGTATCAGTCTGTCAGTTGCTGTGTAAGCGGCTGTATGGGTTGGTGAGTAGCTACATGAGTGTCTATATAGGTTATTGATTGGTTGTCTGAGTATCTGTATGGGTGCCTGAGTGTCTGTGTGGGTGGGGGGTGTGTGACTCTGTGCATAGATGTGTGAGTGGGTGATTCACTGGGTGTATGGGTTCAAGACTGCATGTGTGAAGGGCTGTATGGGTGGGTGAGTGTGTGTACGGGTGTGTTGGTAAGTGAATGGATGTCTCAGTGGTGCATGTGTGAGTAACTACATATGTGAAAGGCAGTATATGTGGGTGTTGGAGTATATAAATGACTATATGTGAGAGTGAGTGATTGTGAGAGTGGCTGTATGGATGAGTGTGTGCTTGTATCAGTGATTGTATAGGAGAGTAAGTATGTGTTAGTATCTGTATGAAGAAGTGAGGTGGTGTGTGTATAACTGTATAGGTGAGTAAATGGGAGTGTGATTGATTCTTTGCATGACTGACTAGGTGTGTGAGTAACTCTATGGATGAGTGGCGGTGTGTGAGTGTCTGTATAGGTGCATGAGTGCATATGATAGTGCTGTATTGATGAGTGACTGCATGTATGAGTGACTGTATGGGTGAATGAGTGGAGGTGTGTGTAGACCTAGGAATCAGTGAGTGGGTATGTAGTAACTGGCATTGGTATGTCTATGGTTTCGAAAATGGTAATCTGTATTTTAGAGTGGGTGTATCAAAGGTTACATTAGGGTATGAGGAGGTGCATCAGATTATCACGTGGATGATGTCATCAGTGATGTCATCAGTGATGCCATTTGAGATGTCATCAGTGATGTCATCAGTGATGTCACTGACCATGTCATGAATAATGTAATATGTGACATCATCAGCAGTGCATTGCGGGGGCGCGAGTTATAGTTATAGCGCTGGGAGGCCTTCTGGTAGCCATGCGCTCTATAAATGCCAATTCATTCATTCATTCATAGTTAGCTCAACTAACTATAACGTCCGAATTTCTCTGGTTTTGTACGAGTGAAATGACCAACTAACTATAACGTCCCTGAAACCTGTGGTTTTTTCAGTGAATTTGAAAGATTTTTTAAATGCTAATCTCTAAATATAACGTCCCTGAAACCTATGGTTTTTTCAGTGAATTTCAAAGGTTTTTAAAATGCTAATTTCTAACTATGCCTACAGAGGTAGGACATGTGCAGAAAGAGGAAGAAAAGCGCAGAAAGAAGCAAGAGAAATATAGAAAGAGGCAACAGAAGTCCAGAAAGACGAAGAAAGTTGCAGAAAGAAGCAAGAGATATGCAGAAAGAACCAACAGAGGTGCAGAAAGAGGCCTTGTTGCAAAGTCATCCTGTGCCCCCAACTTTTTGCTGACTGGTACTGGTGGCAGCTGGCTCTGACTAACCAGGCCCGGAGCCAGTGCTATGCTGAAAGACACTTAGAATACAGTGAAAACACCTACATACACTAGGGTACACTATGGGTTGGGGTACCCCTGTGAGTGGCATGACCTCCCCTGTAAGGCCCTAGTACATAATAGGGCAGGGGGATTAAAACTACCTCTAAGTCCCTAGCATATAATAGGGCATGGCAGTTTAGAGGCCAGCAGCCCTTTTCTGCACTTCCATGTGTGCACTACTGATCCTGAGTTCAGCTTAAAAGTAGCTCTGTGTGTGCAGAAAGAGGCAAGAAAAGTGCAGAAAGAAGCAACAGAGGTGCCGAAAGAGGTAAGAGGTGCAGAAAGAAGCAAGTGAAGTGCAGAAAGAGGCAAGAGAGGTGCAGAAAGATGCAAGAGATGTGCAGAAACAAGCAAGAGAATTGCAGAAAGAGGCAAGAGAATTGCTGAAAGAAGCAACAGAGGTGTAGAAAGAAGCAAGAGAAGGGCAGAAAGAGGCAAGTGAGGTGCAGAAAGAAGCAAGAGCAGTGCAGAAAGAACCAACAGAGGTGCAAAAAGAAGCAAGAGGGGTGCAAAAAGAGGTAGAAGAGGTACACAAAGAGGCAAGAGAGGTACAGAAACAGGCAGGAGGGGTGCAGAAAGAAGGAGGAGAAGTGCAGAAAGAGGCAAGAGAATTGCTGAAAGAAGCAACAGAGGTGTAGAAAGAAGCAAGAGAAGTGCAGAAAGAGGCAAGTGATGTGCAGAAAGAAGCAAGAGCAGTGCAGAAAGAACCAACAGAGGAGCAAAAAGAGGCAAGAGAAGTGCAGAAAGAAGCAACAGAGGTGCAGAAGGAGGCATGAGGAGTGCAGAAAGAAGGAAGAGAAGTGCAGAAAGAAATAACAGAGGTGCTGAAAGAGGCACGAAGGGTGCAGAAAGAGGCAAGAGAAGTGCAGAAAGAAGCAACAGAGGTACAAAAAGAGGCAAGAGTGGTACAGAAAGAGGGAAGAGGTGTAGAAAGAGGCAAGAGAGTTGCACAAAGGGAAGACGGGTGCAGAAAGAGGCAAGAGGGGTGCAGAAACAGGCAAGAGAATTGCTGAAAGAAGCAACAGAGGTGTAGAAAGAAGCAAGAAAAGTGCAGAAAGAGGCAAGTGAGATGCAGAAACAGCCAAGAAAGGTACAGAAAGAGGGGAGACGAGTGCAGAAAGAGACAACAGGGGTGCAGAAAGAAGCAAGACAGGTGCAGAAAGAAGCATGGAAAGTGCATAATGAAGCAACAGGGGTGCAGAAAGAGGCAAGAGAAGTGCAGAAAGAAGCCAACAGATGTGCAGAAGAAGGCAAGAGAACTGCAGAAAGAGGCAAGAGTGTTGCAGAAACAGGCAAAAGGGGTACAGAAAGAGACAACAGGGGTGCAGAAAGAAGCAAGACAGGTGCAGAAAGAAAAATGGAAAGTGAAGAATGAAGCAACAGGGGTGCAGAAAGAGGCAAGTGAGGTGCAAAAAGAGGCAAGTGAGGTGCAAAAAGAGGCAAGTGAGGTGCAAAAAGAGGCAAGTGAGGTGCAAAAAGAGGCAAGTGAGGTGCAAAAAGAGGCAAGAGAGGTGCAAAAAGAGGCAAGAGAAGTGCAGAAAGAGGCAAGAGAATTGCTGAAAGAAGCAACAGAAGTGTAGAAAGAAGCAAGAAAAGTACAGAAAGAGGCAAGTGAGATGCAGAAACAGGCAAGAAAGGTACAGAAAGAGGGAAGACGAGTGCAGAAAGAGACAACAGGGGTGCAGAAAGAAGCAAGACAGGTGCAGAAAGAAGCATGGAAAGCGCAGAATGAATCAACAGGGGTGCAGAAAGAGGCAAGAGAAGTGCAGAAAGAAGCAACAGAGGTGCAGAAGGAGGCAAGAGAACTGCAGAAAGAGGCAAGAGAGTTGAAGAAAAAGGCAAAAGAGATACAGAAAGAGGGAACAGAGGTGCAGACCGAGGCAAGAGAGGTGCAGCAACAGGTAAAAGGGGTTCAGAAAGAGGCAAGAGGGGTGCAGAAATTTGCAAGAGAGGTGCAGAAAGAAGCAAGAGCAGTGCAAAAAGAACCAACAGAGGTGCAAAAAGAGGCAATTGAGGTGCAGAAGGAGGAAAGAGAACTGCAGAAAGAGGCAAGAGAGTTGCAGAATCAGGCAAAAGGGGTGCAGAAAGAGGGAACAGGTGGGCAGACTGAGGCAAGACAGGTGCAGAAAGAGAGAAGGGGGTGCAGAAAAAGGCAAGAGGGATGCAGAAATTTGGAACAGATGTGCAGGAAGAAGCCAGAGCAGTGCAGAAAGAACCAACAGAGGTGCAGAAAGAGGCAAGAGGGGTACAGAAAGAGGCAAGTGAAGTGCAGAACTAAGCAAAAGAGGTGCATAAAGAACCAACAGAGGTGGAAAAAGAGGCAAGAGAGATGCAGAAAGGGGTAGGAGAGGTGCACAAGAGGCAAGAGGGGTACAGAAAGAGGCAGGAGGGGTGCAGAAAGAGGAAGAGAACTGCAGAAAGAAGCAACAGAGGTGCTGAAAGAGGCACAAAGGGTGCAGAAAGAGACAAGACAGGTGAAGAAAGAAGGAACAGAGGTACAGAAAGAGGCAAGAGTGTTGCACAAAGAGGGAAGAGGGGGGCAGAAACAGGCAAAAGGGGTGCAGAAAGAGGCAAGAGAGGTGCAGAAAGAGGCAAGAGAGGTGCAGAAAGAGGCAAGAGAGGTGCAGAAAGAGGCAAGAGAGGTACAGAAAGAGGCAAGAGAGGTGCAGAAAGAGGCAAGAGAGTTACAGAAAGAGGCAAGTGAAGTGCAGAAGGAGCAACAGAAGTGCAGAAAGAGGGAAGAGGGGTGGAGAGAGAGGCAAGAGGGTTGCAGAAAGAAGCAAGACAGGTGCAGAAAGAAACAAAAGAAGTGCAGAAAGAAGGAACAGGGGTGCAGATAGAGGCAAAAAGGGTGCAGAAAGACATAAGAGGGGTACAGAAAAAGGCAAGAGAGGTGCAGAAAGAGGGAAGAAGGGTGCGGAAAGAGGGATGCAGAAAGAAGCAAATGAGGTGCAGAAAGAGGCAACAGACGTGCAGAAAGAGGCAAGAGAGGTGCAGAAAGTAGAAGAGATTTGGAGAAAGAGGCAAGAGAAGTGCAGAAAAAGAATGAAATGTGCAGAAATAAGCAACAGAAATGCAGAAAGAGGCAAGAGAGGCACAGAAGGAAGCAAGAGTGGCTTGCACACCATTAGTACCAATTTAACACCCACATTTAGCAATAAGTAACAGGTGACCATTCTAGGTTTGCAAAGGGCCTTCCACCACGCTGTAACACTTGTCGCTGCATTTTTGGTAACGTTTGAGCCGTTTGAGCTAGAAACAAGGCTTTTTTTGTTCAAATCTGCAGATTAGGGAGCAGATGATGAATTATGTGGCTAATGCGGAAAATGTATAATCGTGCGAAAGTCGGTGCAACCAAACAGTCCCATAATTCCAGTGGCCCTGCTCATACCTCTGACTAGGTCCACAAGTGCTCCTCAGTGATTCCTTCACTCACTGAGTTCATAGATGAGCTTCTATGGAAACGAGGAAGACTAAACCTGAGGTTACCACTCCACAATACAGACTACCATACCACATAATTAACCTCCATAACACATAATCCTACTCTACATAATTCCTATACACTAAATACCACATACCTTCTATCCACATAATTTCACTGCACAACATACCACATAATTCCATTACACACAACGTACATCCACTCCACTCCCAAAAACATTAGTAAAAAACTTTTACATTTACAACGCCAATACCTCTACCTCTGGCAAATGCGAAACCTATTACATTGCAAACACTTCTTTAACTAGTAGTCGCGTTTGCAGAGTGATGGAGAACGGGTGCTGGGCCTCCGACCAGCGCTCAGCAATTCCGCTGCGTAGGGCTTACAGGAGGTACCAGGAGGGCTTCTTGGCCCTCAAAGTCCCCCAGGAGTAAATTGGACTTTATCCCCCATCCCGTAGTCTGCCAGGAGGCGCGTTTGCAGAGTGGTGGAGAAAGGGGGGCATGGCCTCCGAAGACGTCTTAGCAATCCCACTGTGTGGGACTTACTGGAGGTAACAAGAGGGGTAGTTGGCCCCCAAGGACATCCTTGGGGGCCAACTACCCTCCTATTACCTCCAGTAAGTCCCACACAGCAGGATTGCTAAGTTCTCATAGCAGGCCACGCCCCCTTTGCCCACCACTCTGCAAACACGCTCCCTGGCGCGCTCTTGGATGGGGATTGAAGTCTCCTTCGCTGCTGTGGGTCCTTTAGGGGCCAACTAGCCTACCTCTTACCTCCAGTAAGCCCCACACAGTGGGATTGCTGAGAGGTGGACACAGGCCATGCCCCCTTTCTCCACCACTCTGCAAACGCGCCTCCTGGTGCACTCTTGGTTGGGGGATGAAATCCCCTTTCCTCCTGAGGGTCCCTGGGGGCCAACTAGCCCTCCTGTTACCTCCAGTAAGCCCCATACAGCTAGATTGCTGAGAGTGCTCAAAGGCCATGCCCCCTTTTTACACGACTCTGCAAACCCGACTCCTGGCGCACTGCTGCTCGGGGGATGAAGTCCACTTTAGTCCTGAGGTCCTCAGGACACAAGAGGACCTCATCGCCCCACCAGCAATGCGCCAAGAGGCGCGTTTGCAGAGTGGTATAAAAAGGGGCGTGGCCTCGGACCACCTCTCAGCAATCCCACTGTGAGGGGCTTACTGGAGGTACCTGGTGGGCTAGTTGGCCCCTAAGGACCCATAAGATTCTAGGGGACTTCCTCCCCCAACCCAAAAAGCACCAGGAGGCACATTTGCAGAGTGGTGCACTGAGGGGGCGGGGCCTCCGGCGAGATGCGGGCTTCTGTTTTTTTTTTCTTTTGTTAGAAGGGTACTGTGTGGCCCCCCTTCGCTTATCATTTTTTGGACCCTGGGGACCCCATCTCCCAGGGCCTGAGCATTTTTTTATTTAAAAAAAAACGGGAAGGGGGCCGCGTGGCCCCCTTCCCTGGGCCACTATTGGCCCCGGGGACCCCATCCCCCGGGGCCTAGCCTTGTTTTTTAAATTTATTTTTGCCGGGAGGGGGGCCGCGTGGCCCCCCTCCCCTGGGCCACTTCAGGCCCTGGGGACCCCATCCCCTGGGGCCTGGCCTTGTTTTTTTAAATTTTTGCGGGAGGGGGGCCGCGTGGCAGGCCCTCAAGTTGGGGACCGTGGGGGGAGCCCCAATGCCCCCACGGTCCCTGCCGGCTCCCCGCCTCCTGCGGGAGCCGGCATTGCTTTTGGGCAAGGGGAGCTGCTGACATGCAGCTCCCCTTGCCCAAAAGCAATTCTGCTTTGCTTCGTTGAAGCGAGAGCAGGTTTCCTGCTTTCGCTTCAACGAAGCAAAGCAGGAGTTTGCTATGACAGGGCGGGAGCAGTGCTCTTGCCCTGCCATAGCAAACAGCAATGTCCCGGGGGTGGGCACCCCGGGACATTGCAGGAGCCAGCCCGGGGGGGTGGCGGTCCCCAGGGTCAAGGAGGTCTCCAGGAGGGGGGCCGCGTGGCCCCCCTCCCAACTCTTTAAAGCCCCGGGGAGGTGGCAGTCCCTGGGGGTGCGGGGGGGCCGTGTGCCCCCCACGGTTAATTATCAAAGCCCTGGGGAGGTGGCGGTCCCCGGGGCAGCGTGGGGGGGCAGGAGCCCCCCCACACATTTTTTGTATAAATAAGCCCCGGGAAGGTGGCGGTCCTCGGGGCTGCGGGGGGGGCTGCGTGCCCCCACACATCTTGAATGAAGCCCCAGGGAGGTGGCGGTCCCTGGGGCTGCGGGGGGCTGCGTCCACCGCACATCATGAATAAAGCCCCGGGGAGGTGGCGGTACCCGGGGCTGCGGGGCCCGCTACGTAATTGGGCATTGCCCCCGGGACCTGGCCCACCTGGGGCCTGAAGGAAAACGAAGCACGGGAGCCCGCACTTCGTTTTTTTTTTTTTCTCGGCCGGATTCGCGCACCCAGCGTGAATTTGGCCGATTTGTTTTTTTTTTTAAATGCTTTCTTTTGCCCTGGGGGTCCTTGTGGGATCCCCTGAGCAGGCCTAGGGGGTCAGGGGGTTTCTACCCTGCCCCCTTTTCTTGTTTTTCACCTTTTTTGTACTGTTTTCTTGTGACTCGGTTACGGAGTCACAAGATGGCTGCCAACACATTCTGGTTTGGAGTGATGGCAGCCAATCAGAAGTCAGCTCGGGAGGAGTCGCGACTCCTCCTCGGTGCTCAGATAAATAAATGTTTATTTTTTGAATTTCTCAGCAACTACTGAAAGGATTTACACCATTTAACAAAAAAGGTCGCTTTCTGGACCAAGAGCTACCTTTTGGCCAAATTTGGTGTAATTCCGTTCAGCAGTTCGGGCTGTAGCCGTGTGTAAAGTTCCTATGGAAATTAACATGGGGAAAAAACGTTTTGGGACCCCCCTTTTTTCTCGGCACCTGCTTGATGAATCACCCCGAAACGTTTAAGACAGGAGCTGACCTGAGTGAACCACTAGTTCTGAAAGTTTCGCGAAAATTTGTCAAACGGTGCCAAAGATATTGGCAAAAGAAAAAACGCTTTTTGAATAGAAACAAGGTCCTAACTATAACTACCTACTGGCGACCGCCAGTAGGTTATATATATATATATATATATATATATATATATATATACACAACATGCAGAGTAAGCGGCACTCCAGGAGTGTAATTACACAGAGCCTTATTTAAATATAATTACAAGGAGTCAGTGTCCATTTATATATTCTCCTATATATGCTTATTACAGTGCATGTAGGGAGATGTAGTCAATCAGAAAAAAATTGTTAAGACATCACACAAAAGGAAAAAACAGACACCATCATATGAAAGTATATGTATAAAGTTTTCAACTACAAGAAATGTCCATCCAAATGTTCCCAAACTCGATTCGTTAATTGGGATTTGATTGCTGCCGTACAGCCTCTTTTATATGGACATTTCAAGATACATTCAATTGCTGTAATTGCCATGCGTTCATATTTATCTTTACACTTAAGAGTAATAGTCTCAAATATAGAATTCTCCCGATTGTAATCACTGTTCTAATCATTCCCTCCTGAGTGGCATAATTAATATCATATTCCTCCATAGACACTGGGGTAAATCTTTGGTTTGTTTCAACTAGCAATACATTATTTTACCCACGTTTATATTCTCGTCTTAAAGGGACTCAGGCATGTCTTCTCCCTTGGAATTCATAATTCTGTTGGTAACCCCCCAACATAGCCAATTAAATGTGCACTTACAACTCTTCATCGTTATTCAATCCATAGGGGGGTCTAGTTCTCAGACATATAATGTATTTGATTCCAGTTGTCCTATCACTCGTATCCGATTTCTTCCTCTTTCATTCTTGATCCCCATGTCTGTTGCATATCTTATCATTTCCCTATTTCCTTGATGGTGATTGATATAAAGTTTGGCTATTGCATATGTAGGATCTTTATTCTCTACTGCTCTAACCTGTTTCAAAATTATTTTTCTTACTGAACAAATAGAGCTTCCAATATATTTAAGCTTATATTTACATTCCAAACTATATATCACATACTGTAATTCACAGGTAATCTTCATGCTGATCTTGATTGATTTACCATCTTATCTTGCAATTCTTTTACATGTTTCTCTAATTTTACAGGCCTTACACCATTTGCATTTAGTGAAGCTAATTTGTGATTCTTCCAACCAATTTTGTTCTCTTGTGGCAATGAAGCTGTTCTTAACAAGCTTGCCTTTAAGCTTAGGGGCTCTGGGGCTGATTCACAAAACTAATCTGAGACAAAATCCTAAACTTACTACTTCTGGAATTCACAGAAGGCACTTAAGATTTTTGTTATTCACAGAAATCCCTTACGACTCCTAACTTTACGTCCGCAGTCGGGCCGGAATCTCCGCACCCGGACCGTACTATCCGATCAGGGCCGTACTCTCCGGCTCGAGCCGTAATCTCCGGCCAGATAAAGTGTAATCAATGGGCTGGAATGAAATTTTTACAAAAAGGAACATTAGGAATGTGTGATAAATGGTAGAGGAGGTCATGAAAAATAGTCTGGGCAGGGAAAAGGGTATGGCCAGACACTACATCATAACCCAGAAAAGTTTGCTCCTTTGCATCACGGTACAATTTGCTCTCCCCTCAGTGTTGACTGTAGTGTCAACACCACAGTCAACACTAAGGGCGCTCCCCTTAGTGTTGACTGTAGTGTTGACACCGCAGTCAACACTGAGAGGAGCGCAAATTGTGCACTGCATGTAACATGATGCAAAGGAGCAAACTTTTCTGGGTTATGATGTAGTGTCTGGCCATACCATTTTCCCTGCCCAGACTATTTTTCATGACCTCCTCTACCATTTATCACACATTCCTAATGTTCCTTTTTGTAAAAATTGCATTCCAGCCCATTGATTACACTTTATCCGGCCGGAGATTACGGCTCGAGCCGGAGAGTACGGCCCTAGCAGGAGAGTACATTCCGGGTGCGGAGAGTACGGTCTGGGTGCGGAGATTCCGGCCTGACTGCGGACGTAAAGTTAGGAGTCGTAAGTGATTTCTGTGAATACCAAAAATCGTAAGTGCCTTCTGTGAATACCAGAAGTAGTAAGTTTAGGATTTTGTCTCAGATTAGTTCTGTGAATAGGCCCCTCTCCTAATAGTAATTGTAAGAGGGTACCGAGCGAGACACGCCTCTTACCTGAGATGTCACGTCACACTAGCAGAGACTGCAATCCTTCTGTGACGGAACCTCAGAATCGGAGTTCCTTCCGAACGTCATCCGGAAGGATAACCCCACCCCCCTGTGCTCTGTCCATACAGGAACGAGTTGCTCGAGACGACGCAGCGAAAGGGGGAGCGATTGACCCCGGAAGTCCTACTCCTCGGGAAGAGAAAGGGACTGAATCCAATGAAGAAGGGCGCGAACGTGTCGGAGGAAGAGAGGAGTCGCAAAACGATGAACGCGTGGAGAAGAAGGACGTTGAGTCGGAGGAGGAGGAAGAAGCGGAAGCCAGAGAGGAAGAAGAGAGGTGGAGTGAAGAGTGATGGTGCCCTCAGGAGGATGCTGGAGAGCGGCCGCAACTCAGGAGAGTTGCGGCGGAGCCGGTGAGTGACCGCAGGCAGGGGAAAGAGGAAGCGGGGTTACGGGAGGTGGGTGATTAGTGGTTACCAGGAGGGGAGTGGGGGAGGGTGAGTGTAAAGAAAGTGATTTCACGCTTTAATAGACCCATCCCTCACATCTCGTTCCTTCGTTTGTTGTCCTTTTTAATTTTGAAATACCCTAGGCACCTTTGTAAGCACACACCGATTCCCTACACCTAACCTCGACCACATTCGCCCCTTCCCTCATAATTATCCCCTGACTTTTTCTTGCTACATTCACAAGCACCAATCGGGTGTGGTGACGGGCACTATACAACCTACGGGCATACAATTGATTAGTGACTGACTGCTCCTTTTCCATTCCCTCTTTATGAGCCTCCATGGGAGATCCCCCGACCCAGAAGACCGGACGAAGGGGACGATAGCCGAAGACGAGATTCCACGAGGCAGAAAGGAGATCCTGAAGAAAGACGAAGAACCGCCACGCTCACTCGCTGCTCAAAGAACTGAAACTCTAAATAAAAGCCGCCCACTATATACAGCCTCCACGTCTGTTTATCCGGCCCGCTCTCCCACAGTAATACAAGCTGTTTGCTTGCCTTTGGGCCAATATCCGGATCCTTTTTTTTAAGATACCAATACTTTTGAAATATTTGCCTGATGTCATTTGAGTCTTTAGTACAAGTTAGCATTAACCTTATTTGATTGTCTTCTGAATTGACCTTTTGGGTTTTGGTGGTAACCAAGGTCTCAAATCTTCTTTCACTTTTAGATCTTTGTAGTCCTCTTACAATATCATGTTTGTGGTACCATCTTTTCAGGAATTGGTTCATTACTTGAGAATTTTTCCGTTTCACATCCTCTTGCTTGGAACAGTTTCTCTTGATCCTTAAAAATTCACCATATGGAATGCTTCACAATAGTGGTTTTGGATGGAAGTTGGTGCCAAGCAATACGCTGTTTTGGGATGTTTCTTTTCCATATGATGTAGTTTCCAGTTGTCTATTACTTAGGTAGATTGTTATGTCCAAGAAGTTTCCTTGTTCCCTGCTGGTTGAGCATGTAAACTTATACCTACTTCATTGTTATTGAGGGCTGTAAAATAAAGATTAAATTCCGTTTCTCTTCCACTCCAAATAATGAACAAATCATTAATAGATCTAGTCTACAATATTATGTTTTCCATAAATTGTTCATTTTTTTCACCCCAAGCTATCGTTTTCTCGAACCAGAATATATAAGTGGTTACTGAAGAGGAACTACACTAGCCTTGATAAAGACTGGTCGAAATGCATCAGCTTTTTTCTTGCTCCTTGTATTTATATGTATATATAATTTTGAGTAACTACACTCCTGGAGTGATTCATACTTTGCATGAAAATAGTGGATGGATGTGGTCAATCCTAATGCTGATACCATCTAGAAAGAGCGTGTT
This sequence comes from Calotriton arnoldi, assembly GCA_963921515.1. Taxonomy (NCBI): domain Eukaryota; kingdom Metazoa; phylum Chordata; class Amphibia; order Caudata; family Salamandridae; genus Calotriton; species Calotriton arnoldi. The sequence goes on from CAWUFW010000652.1 coordinate 736,662, forward strand.
GAGAGCTGGGAGACCAGATTGATGTAAATATATATATATTTATCTCAAGTAACAGCCATTATCTTCTGAGTTATCAGAGGTGTGTTTTGGGGAGATAAAACCATTCTGGTTAGGGTGCATTAAGCATGTCAGGTGTGGGTGGCGTCTCAGTGCTAATACCTCACTTAAGATCTTATTGTCTAAATTCATCAATGAGAGTGGTCTGTATGGAGCCATGTCCAAAAGGCCCCTTTGCTGTTTAGGAATAGAAATCATCAGGGTCTTATTGTGGCATCCAGGAGTGTGCCTTTGACCCAAGCTGAGGCATACAGCCTGACTAGGTGTGGTATAATAGTGGCATACGTATTGTAAAATTTGAATGATAATCCATCTGTACTGGTGGGGCGGTGGGAGAAGAGGGTGGGATCTTTCCCTCACCATTTCATTTAGTAACTTATTTAACCTCTTCTTTCATGATAGGTCTCTCAGGAGCTTTTAGATTTCTTCTGTTCTCCGATATTTGGGATTCCACGTTTTCAGCATGTACCTTATTGTAGTATTTCTTCTTCTGTATGGGTATCCTGGCCCCTTTAGTTTTTAATTTCCTAATCTGCATGATCCTGTCGCCTATGGTTTAATTAACTATGCTAGAAGACACCCTGATCTTTTGCCCGGGACAGATATTGGTTTTATTTGAGGTATCTCAACTTTTCAACAGTAACAGCAAATTCCTCTCTACGGTTTAGTAATGTTTGCCCACTGTCATGCTCTTTTGTTCAGCTTGAGTTTGTGGATGGATCCAGCCAGCTCATTGAACTCTGTCTCTGATGTCTTACATACACCAACTGTTTGCCATTAGAAGGTCCCTATCTACAGTCTTGAAAGCTTCCCACTCTAGTTTTGCTTCTGTAGCTGTCTCTTGGTTCTCTTTTAAGTACATTTTATTCACCCCCAATGAATGACCTGTCCTCCAGCAAAATGCTTTGGAATTTCCACTTGGGAATAAGAGTGGACCTCCACCCAAAGCCCATTTTCAGTATTAGTGGGTTATGGTTGGAAAGAGGACACCCCGAGTGTTCTACGTGAGAATAGCTATGCACATGTCCTCAGTTACCATGAAGTGATATAGTCTCACTTGCAGGTCATGCACTGGTGTATCAAAGGAGTATTCTTGTTATTCTTACTCTTCCATTCAGCTGTCAACCCCTAGTCGTTAAGCCATTTAGAAACTCCTGTTGCTATCTTCAGAGATTCGGTGATAGCTGTGGGGGGGAAACAGACATCTATCCAGTTCTGTATTCTGCTGTCCCCCAAGCAATATAGGGATTTGCATCTGCGTGCAAGTCCCGGGGTCAGGGCCTGGAAGAAACTCGGCTAATACAACATCCAAAGCATCCAGTCTACCTTGTATCAGTACATACTAGCTCTCTTTGTCCATGTATATGTTATCTGCCTCAAAGTGCACTCCCAACCTGACCAATGTAAGTGCACCCCAGGCATTTGCAGAGAATCCTGTGGCATATACCTGTCCCCCCATCTTTACTGCAATCGTTTGACCTCTATTCTAGTGAGTAATGTTTGCTGGAGGAAGGCAAGCTGAACATCCCTTCTTTTTATATATGCATGAATTATGTACCTCTTTGTTGCCGAGTGCATGCAACGTAAATTTTCATGCAAAGAGCAAGAGGCTATTCAGTGAGGACTCTTTCTGTTTCGAGGTGCACCCCCCTCCATACCCACTCACCCCCTGCATTTAGCAGTTTGCCCACTGCATCCCCTTCTCCCTCCCTTGCAAAGGCTGCAGCACCCTCCATTTATAGTTTAATCCCACCCGGAATCATATAAACACAGATTTGAACTTTCCCCATCTCCCATTCAATGGTGTAGCTTCAGGGGGGATGTGTGGGGTGTTACACCCCCTAATAAATGTATTATTTAGTAAATAGTTGGGTACAGGAGCTTTCAGTCGAGTATGGTAAGGTATCTGTCGGATTTCACCAGGGATTTTTAAATACTCACTCAGACAAAAACACACATCCACTGTTCTGTTTTGAAGGTCTTAATACATGGGTATTTTACAAAATACTGTGTTTTAAGCACCCCTCACAATCTGCACTCCTTTCCCTTTTCACTGGCCATTAATCCCACCTCAAGTGCTGCTTCTCATATAATAATTAACATGATATCCCAGTGTGATTGTCAGAAAATCTGAAGCTCACCCCCTCCCCAGTCTTACTGACCAAGCTACGCCCCTACTCCCATTTTCCTAGAAGTGAGAAGTAACGTCCCTCTGTAAATTCAACTTTAAACTACACCAAAAAATCAAATATGGAGACTTTCCTCAAACTAGTTTAGTACAAAGAGTTTTTTGAGGGTGGGCTTTCCTGTATGTTTCAAGAATAGCTCGCCACCAAAAACCATTTTGAACCCTCTCATCTTCGCATTCTTCACCTATACACTCCCCCCTGCTTTTAAGAAACGAAATAGGAATGTACTCTTGTCCCCCTGAGCCGTTGTACATGTTTCATACCCACTGTTGGAGTTGTTTTACACTCTGGCCTTAAAAGATCATCCTCTGCCATCGGTGTTATTTTCAGTACTTCATTGTCTTGATTTGCTGAGTTGTTGGTGTAGATTCAGCTTCTGACGTTCCTTGGAAGGAGCTCCCCTAGTCTCCTTTTTCTTTGCCTCAATGGATTGCGCTAACCATCTTCAACAGTGCTGTTCTCCTGTGGTCTGTATTTTCAACGGACATTTAGTGACCCTATGTTTGGGTCACCACCTGCATCTTCTTTTGTGTTTTTGTGGGGCTGTTGCTGCCGTTTCAGACCATCTCCATCCTTGCCTGATTTGTATTTCTCCAGCCAGTTCCACTCATCTGCGGGTTTTACAAAGAAGGAGTTGCCACCTAACATGATCTTCAGCTTAGCTGCAAACAATAGCAAATTCCTGCTTTGCTGAGGCATTTCTTATTTACAGAATGCTCTTGTTTGCTGGACCACCTTCGTATAGTCTGGTAATATCAAGATCACCTAGTTTTCATTTTTGTTTACTTTTGCAAAATATTGTCATAATCTTGATAGTACAAAATTCTGGCCAACACTCATCTAGTGGCCGAGCCTGGGAGCAGTCTTATGGCAGGAACCCTATAAGCACATTCAAGGGCAAAGAACTCTGAAAGACAGCGTTGTGGGACCTGGAAGGAAAAAGAAAGAAAGGTCACCCAGATGCGCAACATGGTCACGCAAGCAGTAAATGAGGGCTTTCTCTTTCACCAGGCCCGAGGATTCGACCAATCAGGAGAAGACTGTGGGGAGAAAATGGAACCACAGATACTGGAATGAGAGAGAAGAAGGAGCAACAACGCGAAAGCAGGACAAAGCAAGACGGAGGACATTGGCGTTTGGACTTTTCCAGAGTGGAGGAAGAGCCCGACTCTACCGGAGGCAGCCAAGGAAGCCGCAGAACAGGAGGAACCAGAAGAATCTGGAAGGAGAGAAGAGAAGGACAAATCCAGTCCAGACAAGTGGTGGATGGCCCCGGAGGATGCTGGTCAGTCACCACAACTCCGGAGAGTTACGGCGTAGCAGGTGAGTACCCGGGGTCAAAACAGTTGTTTTGTACAGACGGGAGGCGGAGGAGGGTGTGGGGAGGCATACAGGACATGGGGAGATGTTGGTGAAGGCTATTTTGGTAAAACCTTACCGATTCTGAGAGGAACCCTCCTTCACACACGTGGGAAAAAGCACTACATATCCCAGAAGGCACTGGTATAAGAATGTGAAAAAGGGAAAACAGATTCCCTATAAAGTCTTGACTAATCGTGATGTCCTGGTCTACTTTATCAGAGCCTCTTCTGGTTTAAAGGCCAGAAAGTCCACGAGTATCATTCTCCCATACTGAAATAAAGAAAGTAAGGGGAGAAGCTATAAGTTTATTTTTTTTAACCAAGAGAATATTGACCGCTTAGTCCAATTTCACTGCAGCAATCTTCTTTTATGACACACCCCATTCCCTCTTCAACACCTAAGGCGCTGGTGAAGGAAATTGCTGATTTCTGCTCCATGAACATATACTTACCACTACTTTCTTTTGACCAAGATCCCGGGGAACTCGTCCACACCTGATGACCTAGAGGAAGAAAGAAGAAGCCAGAAAGCGATTAATATTATTGATTCAACCCAGAGACTCTCAGATATACCTGTACATAATGCAATAATCTCTGAATAAAGACACAATTGCGAACAACATTAAGCCTCCTCTCCTACACATCCATCCCAGTCTCCTATAAGTGGTGTCAGAAGTGGGATCAGGAAGTATGGAGCCCGTAGTGAAGAGGATGACTGAAAGCCTCAAGAAATTAAAATGAGTGATCGAGAAATTTCTCAATGCAGTTGCGGAGGACTGTGAATCTATACACAAAGCCTTGACCACCCAATCCACTACACACGAGATGGCCCTGGGGTGATTGGCCGATAGCTTGGGACAGAAAAGGGGCCATACTGCATTGCCCTCTGTTGTCCTACAGAAATATGTTAGTGGAGAGGATCCACACTTTTTCTTTAACAACTTCGAGAGGATGATACAAGCCGCTGCCTGGCGTCCGACCAATGGGGTCAATACTTATTAACTGGGGAATTGCAGTCTGCCTAACAGGCATCAAATCCTCAAGGTACCACTCCTTATAATGAGATTAAGAAGGCCATTCTCGAGCGTTTGGGAGTTGATGATGAAACATATCGAATAAAACTACGTCACATTAAGAAAGGAGCCCAATAAACCCCCAGAACATTGTATTACCGTGTGAAGGATCTAACCTGAAGCCTCATACTGTGACTAAGGAAGAAATCATGGAAAAGATATACCTCAAGCAATATCTAACCTCCCTTCATCCCCCAATAAAAAATGGGTCAGGCAAGATATCCATCTAACCTTAGACCGAGCTGTTGAAATAGCTAGTGCCTACAGTCGGGCTCCAGAACTACAGAGAAGGAAATAAGAGACGAATTAGAGAAGATCAAGTTCCCTGCTTGTTCGTCATACCCATCCTCAGAAAAAAACAGAACTTGTGACTTTATTGCCTGGTCCCACAGTAAGGGCTCCTCCACCTGGACCTCAGTTTTAGGTCTCGCTGAGCCAGCGCATGCGCTGCTCTGCGAGAAATTTAGTGAGTGGCTTTTGAAAGTGCTACCACAGGCTTTTCCTGGCCTCAAGCTTGCGTTCACGCGAGCATGCACGCGCGCAGCCGCCATGTGGGTTTCTGTCAAGGCTCATTAAGCCTTGTGTGCCTCTCTCCGCCTTGCTTGCTTGCGCTTCAATTCCCTCCCCCTCCCCCACCACAGATCGCGTCACTCTGCTGGCCTCCACTCCCCCCCCCACTCCCCTCGCCTCTCTATACTGCAGCATGCCACTCTCTCCTTTTCCCTGTTAAACATTTTGCTTCGTTATTCTTCTTTCTATCTTTATTTCTGTTTTTTCTTTCATACACTTGCTCTCATACAGCTTTTCCTTCTCTCTAATGACTCACGTTCTTTCTCTTCCACAAATCGATAAACCAGTCAAATAGATACTGTTTTTCAAATTCATAAACATGATATTCATATCCGGTTCCATTAAACAACGCGGGGGAAATTCTAATTTCATATTTTTTGAGATGTAAGCTTAAGAGCAAATGTGTTTAACTCACGTCCAGGAAAATTATACAGTTTCATCAATTTTCACTCCAAATACATTTCCCGTTTTTTGCCACTGACTCGAGTCCGTACTCCCTCCCACTACTCTCACCCATTTGTAGCAGCGTTGAAAGGCACTTTAGGAGCTGGAAGCTGCGCCAGGGGCTTGCAGCCAGAACATGATTCCCAGTGCCTTCCAATACCACCCTGCATTCCCAGCAGTGACACTGACCTTGTCCCAAAACGCTGGAGACATTTCAATCTCTCTGTTCACTGAGTCGACACGCTGCGCATTGTGTTTAATGATGCACAGCATTTAATGCACTGGAGGGAAGGCTGCTTGGCGACAGCTTGAAAGCCACCGAGCTCAACAAACTCACTTTTTTTTTAAATTCAATATTTACATGTCATATAATTTGAAGTGTGTGCTGTGTGCACCTTTATTAAACACTGTAGGTAAAATAATTGCACATTTTCATAAAAGAGCGACGAGTGATTCGATAGAAACTTGCCTCCACGCCCCTCACGTTACGATTTCCTAAAGTGACAGCTGAGACATTAGTCATCTTTTAAATCCTTGAATCTGACAGAATAGTCACATCTGAGAAGGGGACAGGCTTCTGTCCCGGGCCTTTGATGGCTTCAGATTACTGTTCAGAGGCTCGGAATATGCTTCATGCTAAAACTCTTATTTCCATAGTGAATGCCAGTGTATCAACATTAAGCGATGCTGTTTAAAGATAGGCTTGTCACTTTAATTGATCTTGAGTCACTGCTTCCACTGTCAGAGCTGTCTGTCTACTTACCCATAATCCTCATCACTTTGATTGACTCTCTGAATCAGGGGGCTGGCCTGGCTTCGCCTTCCCGAAGTCGTACTGGGAAATTGGAAGGGACACGTTCAGTGGCGCTAATCTTCATGGGAGATCGAAGCCTCGGGCCAAGGGGCTTGGTTTCTTGAGAGCTAAACTGTGACCGTCCACCAGGATGCTGGTCCTGCACAATACTTTCTATAGTGAAGAATATGTTGTATTGATTTATCCAATTATTCGCCTCACACCCGACTGTTGGTGGTGCACGGTGCCCTTAGACGATTTCAAACTACCTGTCTCTTAAGGTTACCTTTTATCCTCTGAGTACGCTTTTGACTAATGGTGCCTTATGCAAGTGTTGCTTTACTCTGTCGTCATACACATCTTGAGTGCTTATACGCTGGTTATTTGTAAACGCCCATTGGGCTCAAAGGGCTTCAGCCCCCCCCCATCCCCCCTCCCGTCGTGTGGCAGCCCGGGCTGAGTCAGCTTCCTGGGCACACACACAGCCACACCCGAGTACTTCACAGGTCTTTAAGACCATTTGCCTGTTAATGAGGCTTTGTTGTGTTTTTCACGCCTTCCTAGAGCCCCTCCATCCCCATTCGCCCTATGGCTGGGAGAATTAGCCCCCACCGACATTTTTCTTAGCTGCATTCTTTCCTTGGATCATGTTACTAATGACAGCGCAGTCGCTTGGCTTTCACTTTTGCGGTCGCGTTTTTTTGTTTGTTTTTGTTTCTAAGTTTTAAGTTGCATTCCTAGTGGGCTATTTCAAGTTGCATATAACAGCGCCACCTACCGGCCGCATGTCTCTGGTCGCTCCTAGCTGATTCACTCACTCAAGGGCAACTTTCAGGAAACAACAGTGAATATAGTTGGAAAAAAGTGTCAGTTTTCAAGACTGTAATACACCTTTCGAGTCAACATTCCTTTAGAATATACCTGCCAAGGACTCCTTTCACAAGCTGGAAAGAGAAACTGACGGACAAAATCTACAACGAGGTGGAAGCTCAAATTCCTTCTCCAGCTGGTAACAAGCACTTTAAGTTCTCTATTTTTATTTATTTGCGATGCAGCCTCTTGGTTTTTGTCGGCATTTTCAGATGGATTTACACAGCGCAAATAAAATACTAGGAAATCTAGTTGTTTCGTATCTGTAACCACCTCTTTGTGCGCGCGCTTTGTATGCGCTCGTATATGGCAATTGTTAACACGTAGTTGAAAATACCACCATTAGGACACACTCATTGTTTGCTGGCTAAGCCTTCTTTCCTCATCGAACTCCTTACAAAATAAGCATTTGCAATGCAATAGGTCTCACATTTACGCAAGTTTGACCTATTGACATTGCAAATAACAATGCCTTTTATTTTTAAAACATAAATAAACAAGCATTGGCATAGCCAATAGGTCTCGCCTTTGGGACCTTATAAGTGTTTAGTTAACCAGCACAATATCCTTGGTGCAACAACATCAACTGTTGCATAGCTAAACACTTCTAAGGTCCCAAAGGCGAGACCTATTGGCTATGCCAATGCTTGTTTCAAGTGTGGAGGGTTTGGCCAAATAGCCCGGTTTTGCCCTCGAAAAGAGGAACCCAAGGAAATAGGGATGACTCGAGTACTATATAATAATCCTCCAGGGAAATGCCCTCCGTACCATTGGGAGGTTTCTGTAGATTATGTACTAATCACTGCCCTCATAGACACCGGATGCCTGCAAAGCATGATGCAACCTCAAGTCCTATCACTAAAAACTCTCCAAACGCATAAAACGGTGAATATACAGTGCGTACGCGGGGACAATAAAAGATACTCAGTAGCAGAAGTGCGCCTACAACACTGTCATCTACCTGTAGTTCCCCTCAAAGTAGGTCTTATACCTAAATTACCGGAGCCTTTGATGTTAGGCAATGATTATCCTCACATCAACTTCTTGTTGCAAAAAACCTGGAAGGAGGGAGATGACTGGTCCGGTACCGCTCCCTTCACTCAGGTAGACAACCAGGAGTGGCTACCAGCCAAACCGAGAAAAAGTAGGAAATTGCGAAGGGAGGAAAAAGGACGGCTTCCTCTAAACGTCTTTTCCACTAAGTTGGAAGACTTTATCTGGGACAAGAACGCAATTTCAAAGCAGCCCACAGGGAAGACCCATCATTCTGTGAGGCCTGACTTGTTGCATCCAAACAGGAAGACCCAACAAAAGTAGGTTCCCAATCCTATATACACAATGGGTTATTGCACAGAAAAGGAGGCCCTGAAGATCCCGCACAGTTGCTAATCCCTACTCTTTTCAGGAATAAAGTCCTGTTCTTAGCCCACAGCCACCTTCTGGGAGTACACTTTGGGAAGGAAAAAACCGAACGAGCTATTTTAGACAGATTCTACTGGCCATGTGTTTTTCAACAAGTACAAAAATAATGCAAAGAATGTCCTATATGCCAAACGTTTAGTGGGTATAAACCTCCTAGAGTGCCCCTGATGCCCTTAATTATAATAGATGTGCCCTTTACCCGCATAGGGCTGGATATAATAGGCCCTCTATTGCCCTCTAGGAGTGGGTGTCGGTATGTATTAGTGCTTGTTGATTACACCACCAGCTTCCCTGAAGCCATTGCTCTGCGTAACCCCAATAACATGAATGTGGCTAAAGACATGATAGATGTCTTCACAAGGGTTGGTTTCCCAAAAGAAATTTTGACAAATCAAGGGACCCCCTATGTTTTCAAAATGATGCGGCAAGTGTGCCACATGTTGGGGGTTACTCATATACATACCTCAGCCTATCACTCCCAAACCGACAGTCTCCTAGAGTGTTAAAATGCTACCTTGAAAAATACCTTGAAGAAATTATTACATTTGGAGACGAGACATTGGGAAGATATGCTACACCTAGTGTTATTTGCCATACGGAGTAAAGTGCAAAGGAGTACATGTTTTTCTCCTTTTGAACTCCTGTACGGGTGCCAACCACGGTCATTATTAGACATGGCCAAATAGAAATGGGAAAGCAAAGAGGACGATACTAAGCCTGTGCCTGGGTATGTGGCCAGACTCCAGACGCATCTAGGTCAGATTTGGAGTATAGTTAAGGAAAACCTGGAACAAGTTCAAATACAACAAAAAGGAGAGTATAACAAAAAAGCCAAAGAAAGGGAGTTTACCGTGGGAGGTCACATTTTGAGTATGATGCCCTCATCAGATCACAAATTACCGGGTCAGTGGCAGGCACCTCACAAAGTATTAGCCAAAGTAACTCCAGTCATCTATCAGATAGTGTTAGATTCCTGCAGAAAGACCTCAGAAATATACCATATAAATCTCCTCAAGAAACGAGAGGGCCCTTTACCAGTATTCATGGGATTAGGAGCCGAAACCGATCCCATCTTCTTATAAAGCATAGATCCGGATTTAAACCCCCCCCCCCTTACACAAGAACTGATAAAGCACCCACAAGACCGGGCCAAGGTCTTTTCTCTTACCCCTGGTAGGACTACAGCAGTTGAACATGCTATTCGTACCACTCCCAGGAAAACAGTGCGGCAAAAACCCTATCATATGCCGGAGGCCCGAAGGGAGGTCATAAATAACGAAGTACAACAAATGTTACAGATGGGGGTCATTGAACTCTCCACCAGTCAGTGGAGTTCCCTAATTGTGTTAGAGTCACAACCGGAGGGTTCAGTCCAGTTTTGCATAGATTTCAGAGAAGTAAACAAAATCTCACATTTTGATGCTGATCCCTTTCCCAGGGTAGATGAAATGGTAGAGCGTTTGGGAGAAGCGCAATACATTAGTACCTTTGACTTATGTAACGGATATTGGCAGGTACCCCTAAGAGCCCAAGATAAAGAAAAAAACGCTTTGCCGAACCTCAGAAGGTCTGTTTCAATCTAAAGTGCTGCTCTTCGGGCTGCATGACGCTCCCGCCACATTCCAGCTGTAGTGGCATATATTGACGATATTATCATATACAGCCAGACCTGGGACCATCATATAGAACATTTACAGGCAGTCCTAGAAACCCTGAACTCCTATGGGTTAAAGATCAATCATAAAAAGAGTTTATTGGCTGCAAAATCAGTCAAATATCTAGGATATTTTCTGGGAGCTGGACACATAAGGCCACAAGCTGAAAAGGTTATGGCCATTTCAAACATTCCCATGCCTAAAACAAAATGAGAAATGTGAGCTTGTTTAGGCTTATTAGGTTACTATAGGCGCTTCATACCTTGTTTTTCGCAATTAGCTACCCCTTTGACTGACCTTCTAAAGAGATCTAGCAAGACAGAAGCAGAGTTAGGTCACCCCTCCACTACTCTGATCACTGTTTCTGAATCTCTCAAACATGCACTGTTGTCTGAACCAGTCCTCATCAGCCCTAACTATGACAAGCCTTTTATAGTCCAAACTGACGCGTCAGATACAGGGCTAGGGGCAGTGTTATCCCAACAAGAGGAACATGGAGAAGAATGCCCTATAACATATATCAGTAGGACGCTCTTCCCCAGAGAAAGACAGCAGGCAGCCATCGAAAGAGAAGCCTTGGCCATTAAATGAGCCATTAACACCCTGCAATATTATTTAGAGGGCTGTGAGTTTACCCTCTTCACTGACTATGCCCTGTAAGAATGGATGTTACAGCAAACAAATGATGGATGGAATGCTGACAATGCAAACATTCTCCCCCAGTCAAAAGATCTGGGTTAAATCCATCGTTCTTTTTCCCACTACGCCACCCCAGTTTGGACCCAGCCATATGCAGATCAGTCTTGACCCTGTGCCCCATGGGAACAGTCCAGACCGAACTGCCAGGCCAGGTCCTCCCTGGACCAGAAACAAGCATCCTGGGACCGGTTTCAGGGTATGTCACCCTTCTTCAGCCAGGCTAGCTTGAATCCAGTGGCACAGTGAGCAAGGGACCCACGTCTGGGCATACCCAACCCACTTAGGGCGAAAAGTGTTACAGCAAACAAATGATGGACGTAATGCTGACAATGCAAACATTCTCCCCCAGTCAAAAGATCTGGGTTAAATCCATCGTTCTTTTGCCCACTACGCCACCCCAGTTTGGACCCAGCCATATGCAAATCAGTCTTGACCCTGTGCCCCATGGAAACAGTCCAGATCGAACTGCCCGGCCAGGTCCTCCCTGGACCAGAAACAAGCATCCTGGGACCGGTTTCAGGGTATGTCACCCTTCTTCAGCCAGGCTAGCTTGAATCCAGTGGCACAGTGAGCAAGGGACCCACGTCTGGGCATACCCATCCCACTTAGGGCGAAAAGTGTTACAGCAAACAAATGATGGACGGAATGCTGACAATGCAAACATTCTCCCCCAGTCAAAAGATCTGGGCTAAATCCATCGTTCTTTTGCCCACTACGCCACCCCAGTTTGGACCCAGCCATATGCAAATCAGTCTTGTACCTGTGCCCCATGGGAACAGTCCAGACCGAACTGCCAGGCCAGGTCCTCCCTGGACCAGAAACAAGCATCCTGTGACCGGTTTCAGGGTATGTCACCCTTCTTCAGCCAGGCTAGCTTGAATCCAGTGGCACAGTGAGCAAGGGACCCAGTTCTGGGCATACCCATCCCACTTAGGGCGAAAAGTGTTACAGCAAGCAAATGATGGACGGAATGCTGACAATGCAAACATTCTCCCCCAGTCAAAAGATCTGGGTTAAATCCATCGTTCTTTTGCCCACTACGCCACCCCAGTTTGGACCCAGCCATATGCAAATCAGTCTTGACCCTGTGCCCCATGGGAATAGTCCAGACCGAACTGCCAGGCCAGGTCCTCCCTGGACCGGAAACAAGCATCCTGGGACCGGTTTCAGGGTATGTCACCCTTCTTCAGCCAGGATAGCTTGAATCCAGTGGCACAGTGAGGAAGGGACCCACGTCTGGGCATACCCATCCCACTTAGGGAGAAAAGTGTTACAGCAAACAAATGATGGACGGAATGCTGACAATGCAAACATTCTACCCCAGTCAAAAGATCTGGGTTAAATCCATCGTTCTTTTGCCCACTACGCCACCCCAGTTTGGACCCAGCCATATGCAAATCAGTCTTGACGCTGTGCCCCATGGGAACAGTCCAGACCGAACTGCCAGGCCAGGTCCTCCCTGGACCGGAAACAAGCATCCTGGGACCGGTTTCAGGGTATGTCACCCTTCTTCAGCCAGGCTAGCTTGAATCCAGTGGCACAGTGAGCAAGGGACAAAACAAAAGCACCTCAGGTGGGTTTTAGCCTTACAACCCTTTCGCTTCCTGTAGGAAGCTGGCTCTGTATATACTATACCAAAGTAAGGCATAGTGTGCACAGAGTCCAGTGGATCCCCAAAGGTTTACAGAGGTAAAAGTAGATAATACCTTACTCTCTATTTGTGGTAGTGTGGGCAAGCAGTAAGGCTTTATCAGAGAGTAGAGTTAAGCATTTATTGTACACACTCAGGCAAGAAATGATGTCACACACTCAAAGATTGAACTCAGACCAATTGTTTGTATTAAAAATATTTCTTTAGTTGTATTTGATTTTTAGAACCAAGCAGGACTTGGTACAGGTAAATAGAATTTTACTTTTCAAGACGGATTGATCGAATAAGCAAGCTGGATGAAAATGACTTTTGTTACAGGTTTGTAAAATATTTCAAAACAGTAAGTATTTGTAATTTCTTTGAGATTACTTTACAGATTACTTTTTAGAATCAATCATGTTTATTGCGTGGCAACAAGATAGCAAATACACAGCTTAACTGCCTACATCATAATTGTTGTTTTTGCATTTGTCACCCCGAGTGGGACGGGTATGCCCAGACGTGGGTCCCGTGCTCTCCATGCCACTGGAGTCAAGCTATCCTGGCTGATGAGGGCTGAAAGCCCGAAACCGGTCCTAGGATGCTTGTTTCCAGTCCAGGGAGGACCTGGCCTGGCAGTTCGGGCTGGACTGTTCCCATTGGGCGCAGGGTCAAGACTGATTTGCATATGGCTGGTTCCAAACTGGAATGGCATGGTGAGCAAAAAAACGATGGATTTAGGCCCAGATCTCTGTACTGGGGTGAATGTATGACATTGATCTGCATTCTGTCCATCAATTGTTGTTTTTGCATACATCATAACGCCGGCAGAGCGAGAACCAACGAGCATGACACAGCGTTTAGGTCTCCATCCCTGAGGGCGAACTCGCGATGAGTTCAGGTCATAGTGAGTCATTAAGGCATCTAGCGAGTGTACCACTTTTCAAGAAATATTAACACAAAGAAACAACCCTCCCCCCCGACCCACCCTCCACCCTCCCTCCGCATCAGTTCATGTCTATCTAAGTCAGCGCAATCCTGCCTCTAAACAATGGTCAGTCATCTAGTAAGTCAATCTGTTGATGCACCAGGTGGTTCTAGGGGTATGAGCCGCAGAATTTGTAGATATTTCGGGCATGTTACTTCCCTCATATATTTGGTTAGAATCTGCAAGAAAGGGGCCCACAGTTTCGGAAAATCCTTGCCTTTCCCATCTACACTAAGCGACAGACGCTCCATTGCTAAGAGTTGCCAGAGTTTCTGAATCCAATCTCGAGGGTCTGGGATCGTCAGGGATCCCCAGTGTGCCAGAAGCACCTGCCGTGCTGCGAGTAAAGCCATGGCGATCTGCTTACCCTTCAGGGATTTCAGCGGGAAAAACTTAGGATGGGGAAGGCCCAACAGCGTATACTCGGGTGTACGAGGCAGTGTAATCTGAAATGCTGCATCCACATCATCAATGACTGCTGCCCAGTAACGCACTAGCTTTGGGCAATGCCATAGCAAATGAACTAATGTGCCAGTAAGACCACACCCCCGCCAGCAGAGGTCTGACTTGGACCTGTCCCAGCTCTTAATGCGCGCTGGAGTATAATACCAGTGAGTAACCACCTTGTATGCAGATTCCGCCCCCACTGTATTAGCGGCAGTGTGATGCGCTCTGTAAAAAATGTGCTCCCACTCTTTGTGTGTAAGGGGCCTCCCTAGCTCCGTTTACCATCTGATTTGTGCTTTTGTGCGGTGTTTCTTTGGTTGAGTAGTGATCATGGCATAAAGTTCGGAGATGAGTTTGCGGTCATCCTTTTTGTATACCAGCCATTTTTCAAAAGATGTCAGGGGGCGAGACATGAGAGCGACGTTCTCCGCCCTCGTAACCCAGTGTGCAATCTGTGAGTAGTGGAAGGCATCTGACTTTGGCAAATCATAATCCCTACGCAACTGATGGAAGGGGATCAAGCCCTCTAGGTCGAACAGGAAGCCCACTCTTTTGCACCCCTCCTCCCTCCAGCGATGGAAGACCGGGGACGCTCATCCTGGCTGAAAGTCGGGGTTATCTACTATAGGGGACATAGGGGAAGGGAAGGTGGTCCACCCTTTCGGGCCAGCTAACTGATCCCAAACCTTGAGGGTCGGGGAGGTAACCGGAGAGGAGTATAGTCCCCATGCTCTATGTCTGCGCGGGAGCCACAGTTCCCACCAAATATTCCGTCCGGCAACTGTTTGGTCCTTAAAGTTCCAGTGTTTGCTGGATAGTGGCCTATTCCATTCCGTGATGTAACGGAGGCATGTTGCCTGGTAGTAGGCACTCACCATCGGGAAGCCGAGTCCTCCCTGGGCCCTCGAGGAGGCCACATGAGCAAATGCAAGACGTGGTTTCTTATTATCCCACAAGAACTTATTCAGAAGTCCCTGCAACTTCCGCAGCACTCCTGGCGGTGGGCTCAGAGAAAGCATTTGGAAGATATATAAGATGCGTAGCAACACCGTCATCTTTACTGCCGCTATCCTGCCATACCACGCCAGTTTGAGCCGTGACCAGGCAGCCAAAGCCTTGGTCGTCTGCTCAATCAGCAGCGTGTAGTTAAGAGCAGCCGTCCTAGCAATGGACGAGGTCAGCCGGATGCCCAAGTATGTGATGTCCGTGGACACCCAGTGGAATGCAAAATCCTGTTGTAGATCATGTACTTCAGTCTCCGGAATAGAGATATTGAGGATTTGCGACTTTGTAAAGTTGACCTTAAACCCTGCTACGGTACCAAAAGTGGTAAACTCCGTAGTCAGGTACCGCAACGATGACCGGGGTTGTGTGAGGGAAAGGATGACATCATCGGCATACATACTGATTTTATGTGTATCTGCCCCAAATTTAAGGCCCACAATGTCAGGGTTTGCACGAATGCGTTGGGCAAAGGGCTCCATGTAGAGCGCAAATAAGAGCGGGGACAAGGGACAACCCTGCCGCGTGCCCCGGGCGATAGGGAAGGAGGTCGACCTGCAACCATTGACCCGCACCGCCGCCGTAGGAGATGCATATAGACAACGGACCCAGCGAATAAAATTGTCACCGAACCCGAATGTGCGCAGCACTGCGAATAAGTACTCCCAATCCACGCGGTCAAAAGCCTTCTCCGCGTCAATCGAGAGCAGAAAGGCCTGAGTGCGCGATCGGTGAATAAGGTCAATGAGGTGCAGAAGTCTCTTAGTATTATCCCCTCCTTGCCGCGTCGGTATAAAGCCGGAATGGTCCGGATCTATAATGTTATCCATGAGGGGACTGAGGCGGGAGGCTAAAACACCCGCAAACAACTTCGCGTCAATATTAAGGAGCGAGATCGGTCGGTACGAGCCGCACTTTGCCGGGTCTTTCCCCGGTTTAAGGATTACGGTAATTGCCGCCTAAGACATTGTAGGTGTCACCTCCCCAGTGTCCAGGAAGGAGTTAAAGAGCCTCGTCAAAAGAGGGGCCAGCTCCGCGCAAAAAGTCTTATAGAACAGAGCCGGAAAGCCATCCGGACCCGGCGACTTAGCCACTTTGAGCCGAGCTATCGCCGATATCACCTCCTCAATGCGAATAGGGGAGTCCAAGAGATCAGCCGTTGGCTGGAGTAAGGGAGTGATATCGCAAGAGGCCAAATATTTCCCTGGATCTTGCAATGGGGTATCCTCCTTTGAATAGAGGCGGTGGTAAAACTGACGAAAGGTATCGGCAATAAGGCCATCCGCAGTATGCTCAACTGCATTCTGGTCCCGTACGGAGGGGATTGCGGTCGCCTGCGCCTGCGCCCGCAGTTTATGTGCGAGCATCCTCCCACATTTATCCCCACTGAGATAGAATTTATGTCGAAGTCGTAGGAACGCATGCTCAGCCCTGTCGAGATCCAGATGCTTCAGCATGCGGTGCCTCGTTTCCAGCTCCCTCCAAACTCTCGGTGCCCCCGTGCGCTTGTGAACTGCCTCTAATTCTCCTACCTCTTTCTCCAGCTCCGCACGTTTCTCTTTGCGGAGACGCGCGAAAGACGCCGCAACCGCAATAAATTCCCCCCGCACCACGAGTTTCAAAGCCTCCCATACAGACGCGAGGGAGGTGCCTCCATGATCATTCTCAGAAAGATAATATTTTATAGTGTCCCGTGTTCGCTGTGTGACTTAATCAGAGTGAAGAAGGGAATCGCGGAGTCGCCAGCCCGGAGGGTTAGATCGCCCGCAGCGCGCTGGGAGCTGGACTGAAATAAGGGAAATAAGAGAGGGAACGCGGAGTGATATCCGCAGCATGCAAGAGAGGGAGAAGGGGTGAGGAGGCTAAGAAGTGATCAAGACGCGCGTATGTCTTGTGTGCCGCTGAGTAGTATGTATAATCACGCTCAGTAGGATGATGTATGCGCCACACATCACACAGCCCGCAGTCAGACAGCCACTGTTTCCCAGCCTGCGATAACGTCCCTGCATGGGTAGCCCTCTGTCCTGACCTATCCATCTCCGGATCCATCACCACATTCAAGTCCCCCCCGATCAGAAGTGCAGAATCAGGAGAAGCAAGAACCTCAGCTAGAGCTAGGCGTAGAAAGGGCTCCTGTCGTTCATTCGGGGCATATAAGGACCCAATTGTTAAATGCGCATCCCCCCACTGCACCCTGACTGCCAGCAACCGGCCTTTTATTTCTGCCACCGTAGAGACCACTTTGCATTGTGAGCGCGCACTAAAGAGGATTGCCACCCCATGTTGTTTGGACAATCCCAAAGACCAGAACTGGTGTGGGAAGCGCCTATCTCTCATTCGCTTGGTATCCTTAGTTAACAGATGGGTTTCTTGGAGTAAACAAACATCCCCCCCAGAATTTTCTAACAGAGAGAGTATTGCAGAACGCTTTACAGGATTATTTAACCCCGGTACATTCAAGCTAACAATTTTCAGGTCCCTATCCATCACAGCAGTGGAGGAGAGAAGCGCTATGTACCAGCCCAAGGCCACCGGACTCAAAACCATTGAGGATCACCTCCCAAGAACGGGCTGTCTGTCTATCTTGCCCGAGAACTGATGCGGAGCCCAAAAAGAACACCCAAACATACCCCAAATCAAAAACATAAAAAACCCCGGGAAACAGCAAAACGAAGGAAAAGCAAGGCAACATGACAAAAGTTCGTCTCGATGAACAGTGTCTAGGGAAACGCGGCCAAGGCCTAGAGCGCACCAGGAGTAACGTGTCCATCACCCCGATGCCTAGGGCGTAGAAACACTTGAAAGGTCTCCTCCCTCCGGCGCCGACTGAAGCGCCCAAGCGGTCGCCATGCTAAGTACGTCAAGGTGTCGCGGGGTTGTCGGTCACTTGTGAAACTGATGAGAGGGCTGCCTCCCTCTCTAGCTTGCTAGCAGCCGTGTCTGGTACGGGGCTTGGCTTCGAACTCCCCACTCGTTGCCACTCGGAGGAGCGACGCCGTCTGCGAGGAAGTGATTGAGCGTCTTGTGTCTCAGCAGGAGACCTTTCAATGCCCAATTTGTCATATGCTTCCTCCAAGGACCGGATCTGAAGCAATTTGCCCTGCAGCTTGAAGATGAGGCGGAACGGATGGCCCCAGGAGTAAGGAATCTGCTGCTCTCGGAGCTGGTTGGTGATGGGCTTGAAGTCTCTACGTTTAAGCAATGTAGAAGCCGCTAAGTCCTGGTAGAGCACAAGCTGGTGACCACGGAATTGCACTGGGTTAAGATCCCTAGCTCTGCGTAGGATGCGCTCCTTTAGTTGAAAGTCGTGCACGCAGACAAGAATGTCAGGGGGGGGGCCTTAGCACCACGCGGAAGGCCTACTCGGTGAACACGATCCATTTGTATCTCTCGTACCTCCTCATCTCCAAGGATCTGGAGGAACAAGGCGCTGACATATGCACGGAGGTTGTCACCTTCACCTTTCCACGGAACCGCCCGGATCCGGATATTGTTACGTCTGGAGCGGTTCTCCAAATCCTCCGTATGAGCCTGCAGATCTATGTTTTGTTCTCGAAGGCGTATCAGCTCCTGCTGTAGTTGGTGCAGATCATCTACCCTGCTCAGATCATGCTCCTCCAATGTCGCCACTCTTTCCCCAATGCCGTCAACATCCCGCCGGACCTCCCGAAGATCCGCGGAAAGCTGCGAGCGGAGGTCTTGAATATCCTCTTTAATGGCGGAGAAGAGCTCAATCATGAAGGCCTTAGTTGCTGGCGCGTCTTGCCTATCCATCAGTGGCGTTCCAGCTGCAGGTTGTGCTGCGGAGTGCCCCGTCGTCTTCTGCAGCAGGTCTTTTAGGGATTTGTCTCTTTTCCCCCTCGTTGATGACATATTGGGACCGGGCGACCCCCACCGGACACCCCTCTCGCCCTTTCCACTGCGTGAGGGTAGCTGGCCAAAGCACACGCTCCCACCGGGCCTTCTCCAGCAGGACCGTCACGCTGCGTCAGAATACCACTGGCACCTGGAGATGCACACACAGTCTCGCAGCACCTGCTTGCATCGCCGTTTCGCTCTCTGTGCTTCCTGCCGGATCCCCCGCCCAGGAATACTCTCTTGTCTGTCAGCTTAGCGTTAGCGCGATGAATGAAGATTCAGTGGGGCAGTCGGGCCCGCAGAGGTAGACAATGTCCATGGGGGGGTCAGTGCCACATGGCGTTCACCCCACCACTAGCGCAAACCAGGGTGCAGCACCGGCAAGAGGGTGGATCGCCGCAGTCACCTAGCCAAAATCGCACAGTCTGCCACGTAGCACTTGCACAGGGGGGAGGCAGTCGCTAATGGCCCCAGGGGTCCAGGTTACTCATTCCCCAAATCCGGGCCCGTCAGTGGGGATCGCAAGTTCAGTCTCGGCCTCTAGGCACCCCCAAGGATCTCACATGCCCGGCTCCAGTGGGGAAGTCAGCGCAGGTATGTCATGCAGGAGTGCTGGCACAATAAGGGATTTCAGGCACCGTCTCCTTTTACATGGGCTCAGGCTCAGGGTGCACCGCTCCCGCCACGCCTCCCCTTCACTTCTGTGCCAGCGTCATGAATTGGGCAGCACTCCAATGCGCCGCGTTCAAAGCCCCCAGCTCCCAGGCACTGTCGGGGCGCCACTACGTCTGCCGACCCGCAATCCAAGCCTTGCCTCCGCAGATTACGACGCTCTCCCCCGGCCCGCCACTCCTTACCCGCAGGCCTCATGGGGGATCACCGCTTCCTCGATAGCTGCCACTCCCAGCCGCTCCACGTGGTCGGATCTCGCTCCGCTGTCAGAGACCCGGGGCGGGTGCTGTTCCTAGGCCGGTGGGCAGGCCCTCGCCATCACACATCCTCGGTTGCCATTCCCCATGCGATGCGTGCAGGCCTGCGCCAGAGCCCCCAAAATGGCGCCGCCATCGGATCTCACCCCGCTGCAACCACGCCAGACCCAGAGCCAGTGTGGATCCGGCTGAAAGGGGGTACTTGCCGCCGTGGATATGCGCACTCGGGGGGCTGCACCGGATATCAAGGCAGCCTGCGCTGTGGCACGGCCGCCCGCCCGGCCGCTCGTCTCCCGCCGGGCCGCAGCAATTCCGGGGCCGGGAAGGGTCGCCCGGCGGAGCAGATCACCTGTGTCCCAAAACGGAGCTCGCCTTCAGGTCCAGGACAGTTCCGCGGGTCAGTTCACCCGTCGGCAGGCTCAGATGGGCGCCAGGAAGGGCGATATATCAAGGCGAAGCAGCGGCGGCGCCGGAGGGATAGGAACCCACGTCCTATCTCGCCGCCATCTTGGCCACGCCCCCTACAGATTACTTTTTAGAGTACTTTTTGGATTACTTTTTATACTCAGTGTGATATCCCTAGACATCACACTGGGACATTTCCTAGATAAAAGATAGGTAAAACACTTTTGCAATAAAACACAGTTTCTTATGTTACCATACAAACACCCTCAACACTGAAGTTTTTCAGAGGAAAACAGTCAATGCAATCCTATGGAGAAAAATGAGGTTATTGGTTTGCAGGTAAGTAAAAGGTCTTGAGGGTTGAGTTTCTGGGGTTAGAACAAGGGTTCCCCCAGGGTCAAGGATGCGCTGAAAAAGCACCCACAGCGGCACTAGGGCGTCTGGGTGCAGAGTGCTGAGGCCCAATGTTACCCTATGAGGCTAGGGGACCGTCGGTTGGTGGCTACTCTCGGGCAAGCCACAAGGTTGAGGGAGCAAAGCTCCTAGGGTTAAGTTCAGGGCAAAGGGGGATCCAAGTTAGCACAGAAGGTGCACTCACAGCATCAAGGAGACTTCTTGGAGGCGACCACTGGTTGCAGAGGTAAGTTGGGATGCTGGGGTTGCCTGGACATCATCGGTTGGGCCACCCAAGGCCGTGGGGCATCAGGTGCAGGGGTGTCTTTAAGCGTCGGGTTTCCTTACCAGCTCCGGTTGCGGGGTCCATCCAGATTGAGGCTGCAGGCATCGTCGGGAGGCTTGAGGTAGGTCATGGGTCCTCAGGGCCCAGGTCAGGATCGCTGGGGGGACTTCCTCGTGGTGTTGGGCCACTCAAACTTGGGCTGTGGGCAGACTCGCGGAATCTGCCTGAGCCAGAGTCTGGTTCTTGAGCAAGTCCGGTGCTCACGGGAGACAAAGTGTTTGGCTTGGCAGGACCTCCGGGTTCTGGGGGGCTGCTGGCCGCAGGACATGCCGGTATTCCACTGGAGCAGGTCGAGGTTAGGACAGGTCAGTAGGACTGGAGCCAAGGCAGTTGGTGTCCTCCTCTTCTTCCTTCAGCACGGCTCTTCGGTCCTTCTTCTTCTACTTCTTCTTGCTTGTCTGAGGAGGCAAGGTTCGAGGTTGCCCCTAAATACTAAATTTAGGGGGTGTTTCAGGTAGGTACAGGTCGGGACCAATGGGTCCCTCCCTTGGGGTAGGTACACCCCCTATTATACCACCCCCCAGTAGGAGGGGGCATAAGCCTCACTCTAGTTGGCTGGGTCCCCCCATCTTCAAGATGGTGGGAACTGAGAGTTGTGCTTCATCTCGCCTCTCAGACCTGAGGGGTGGGGTTGGCAAAGGTGGGCACACCTTTCCTCCTATCTTGGTTTTCCTGCCAATTCTCCCTCCCAAAGTGGGGGTTAGAACCAGTGGGGGCCAATTCATGGGAGCAGCAAATGGCTGGGTCAGCTCACAAAGGCGGCAAGCCTTTGAAGCTTTCCCTTCATGAACCCTGCCCATCCTGGGGGAGGAGGCTTGGCACCTCTACCCAGGATGTGCTTTGTTTCAGGACCCAGAGAGCGGGAGGCTCTCGACCCAGGGGTCCAGAAACATGTCTGGGGGTGGCAGCTGGCGAGCAGCCAGTCAGCCAGGACACCAGAGTTAGGTCGTTTTTCAGGGGGCATCTCTAAGATGCCCTCTGAAAGCATTTGGCATTAAATCCCACACTGGCATCAGTGTGGGTTTAATCAGTAGCAGTCTCTGCATTAGGTCGGTGGGGCGTTGCCCCACTTATAGTTATTATACCATTTCAACTTTCAAACTTTGAAATAAAGTACATATTTAAAGGTTTGCAAATTGAAATAGTATAAATAATTAAACCGGCGTGGCATGCACGCTTGCGCGACGTGACTCATGAATCAGTACTCAGTAGTTTGCATAGGGGGGTGGGCCCACTGGCTTATGGACACCAGCGTCACGTGAGTGCGGCATGATGGCAGTGCGAATGTTGGGTTTGGCCGGCTGCCTTTTCCCGGCCAGGAACCAACATGCGCACAGTGGCTTTCTCTGCAGCAAGCACATCAGTGACTGGGGGTTGCCCAAAATCGCAGACCCCAGTAGTCACTAAATGAGTGGCGAGTTTGCCTGCTCACCCCAATCCTGGCTCTGCTCTCTGTAAGAGAGCAGCGTCTGGATTGGCTGCTGCATGTAGAGCGCGGTTCGCAGTCTAGTCTCTACTCTAGCACGAGCAGGAGGCAGCCACAGACCTGACTTGGCACCGCGGGGGTGGGAGGGCCCGCCCAACATAGCAATGGCCAATCAGTGTAATGGCTTATTGTTAAGCCATGCAGTGATTGGTCATTCTGCTGTTGCTGGGCAAATCGGCCACTCTTCCTTTGCACTAGCAGAGAGAGTGAGTCGCACAGACACTGGTCCGTGAGTGACATCGATATTAATTAATTGGATTAACCAAATTTAGAGTTCCACACTAGTATACTAGTAAGTAGTGCCGCTGGCGTAAGTTTATGCGGATTATAACAATTTGTAAAAACTGCAGTGCACCCACGAGAAATAGTAAACCCGTTGGTATCCGTGACGTGATTTGCGTGTGCGACTGAGACTCCGCATCAAATCCGATCTTTTCACTGCTTTATTAATTTTGTTGTGCCCAGCGCCACAGGAGGTCTCTCCAGGGCAGTGGTGTTCGTTGTTATGGTGCGCGCTGCGCGGTTCCCCAGCGAGGCAGCACAACAAGGGTACCGGTCCGCGAGCTTAGAACAATCAAAGTCCAAATTTTGAAAGGTATGTTAATCTCTATTGAATAGAGATTAACATACCTTTCAAGAATTGGACTTTGATTGTTCTAAGCCCGCGGTTCTCTACAAATCCTTCGAGCGGCGGCCAGGCTGTGCAGACCCGCTCTACTTTTCCGCCCAGGCGCTAATAGCAACGGGCGAGTCTTTATATGGTTCAGAATCATCGCGAGCGCATTAAGTGGCTAAAGCAGGATGCCTGGCAAACATTTAAAATGCATGCCATTCACCAATGAGCTGTAAACTGAGCAGTTAAAAACAAACAGCAACTGGCAGGAGATGACTTAGTAGTACAATAATAGCCAGGAACTGTTTAAATTTGCATCTCAGCAATAAAATCACAAATCGCAGTAACTTGCCTTTCATATTGTCTAATGGAAGAACATGAAAAGCAAAAACAAAACTGTGTTCCTGTTGTGCAAAATGATGAGGTCACTTGCAGTGCGTTAGGGACTTCATCCAAATGTTTCTTAAGTGTTATTTTTTTCACTCAAATAGAACATTTCTAAAAAGTGTTCAGTTTTTTCAGTGAAACTGGTTCAAATACTAAAACCATGTTTTGGTCATAAATTATACTGACCATGGTGGTGATGGGGTTCTAGCTCCCCCATTCCCCACACTTATTTTTAATACCAAGTAAACGCCTAGTGAATATATGTATTTTGGCTTTTATATTGGTTTTTAAGATCACTTATTTCACGGGCCCCCACTTAGTTTTTAGAAGTGCCTTCCTGTCTCCAGGTGTAGGCCCGCTCTCTACCAAACGTGGTTTCTAGAGAGCAAGGACTGCCGATGATGAAGCATGACACCTGGTGGTGTGTGAGGACAGTCCTTCACATTTTTTTAGATGCCCGGCACCTCCACTTAATACCTTGTTACTTCCGGTCACAATTCCGAATTGACTTTTCTTTATCAGGGTAGCTTTTTTGTGTGTGCATAAATTATACTTAACACTGAAAAAATTAATTGAGAGTTTAAAGAATTTCCAGCACTGAATTCAACTCTCAACCACAGGAATTGAGCCAGAAATCTAGATTTTTCCCTTGTTAGAGGTATAGGTATAGAGGTGAGAACATGTTCTGTAGGATGGGGAACAGAGTGACGGCCATTGGAAAGGTGTTAAACACATAGAAAGGTGCAACTTTGTGGGTATTCACAAATATTGCCAATTTCTTTTCAAGACCGGTTCATTGATTTACATTAGTTGGTCAACAATGTTAAATGCTCAGGTTGAGTATGGTTGAGTATGGCCGTTTTACAAACATCCGCATCTTTTCAGGGGCTGTAGGGAAAATACTTTTCTCAGCATTAAAAATGTTATCAAAAATCAGGGAACGATATAATGTGCAAATTCACATACTCAGAGTTTTGCCGAACTTTATTTAAGTTTACACTGTGATCTATGTACCAATAGGTCACATCCCAAAATGTACGGTCTCAGGGGGACACAGAGCAACACGTTTATTTAATGTTAATTAGGCATGTCGCTATATAGAACCACCTCTACCCAGATGTTTCTCGGATCAAAATACAGACTGTGGAGCTGCCTCTAAAATACCATGCAACACAAATTCATGATGCACATTAGATATAACACCACAGTGGTGCCATACAAGTCACGTGTAATAACAACAAGAGAGGGAGGGATACTCAGGGATTCACTCTTAGTCCCCCTATTCAATATAAAAAAAACAACGAAAGAGTGAGGCCAGATGAAGAAAAAAGGAGAAATATCAGCATGAGGAATCACTCTTGTTTAAAAGAACCCTCACTCACCAACCTAGTTGGTGACATGCTTCATCATTGGGTCCCCACCAGAGAGGCCGAATGCCTCCCTGGTGTGCTACGACGCCTGAATTATAGCGGAGCAGGTATTCGTGGCGTGATGTGCGTGCAACAGTGAAGATGTGAAGATTAAAAGATGCCTTGGTTTATTCCCAGAAGAATTTTAATGGTGGAAAACCAGGTATCGATTAAAAACAAGTGATTCGGATGTTCGTTAGCTGGCTAAATTGACCAGACACATCCTGTTTAAACTAAGTGTTAAGAATGGTCAACATGTTTCTGCTTCAAATATGCAATTTCGCGAAGCATTCGTCAGGACCGACCCTCCACGGCGGTATGCGCACGCTAAGGCGCACCCTGACCTGTGGGGGATGTAGCGAACAAACTCACAGTTTATCCGTTGTGGCCTTCATGATTTCCGAAAGCCGGTAAAAATCTGTAAGAATAAACACATATAAAAACAAACACAACAATTCGTTGAAATCCGGAATACCGTAGCGCTGGTATTCTTAGATCATGAGTGTTTATTACCTCATGCTGTCGGATACTATTTTGCGCTTGGTAGTCTCCTAAGGACAAACCTCAATTAGGGTACCCGTGTTAGTGATGGTAAATTTAGCACTAACACTCCGTGTCACACACTCACATGCGGAGGGGTTTGTTTTGTGGGTGGCAACCCGTTGCCCGTGATGCGCTACTACTCGTGCGCGCTATATATGTGCATTATCAATGATGCGATCGGGTTTCATGACAGTGGCTAACCCGTCAGAGCGGGAGTGGTGGTTGGACCCGCGCTTAATAGAAGATTGGCAGTGAAGTTAAAAATAAAAATAAAACAGCATGGAAAAGGAAGGGCTTACCTGAAGTAAAGACTGACTTCACATCATGGGTCCAGGTGGGGGCTATTGTTGCTAGTCAGAATCTATTAGGGGCAAAGAAAACTTAGTCAGAATAGACGGGAATCCGACCTCGGTTTCCAGAAGAGAAAGAGCCCCAGCCAACTTACTTCTAAAGCGTGCGCGCCCGCAATTCACCTATCAGTTCCGATCCATAGACCCGAATGTTACCTCGGTGTCCGATTGCTAGGTTCAAATACCGGAACTGAAACCGATCATGTGATCGGGGAGTGTCACGTGGGGGCGTTCTACGTCCAAAGGAAGAAGTAGGCTAGAACGCTAACCTGCTTACGTGACTGTATTGTGTGTCAGAAACTTTATTGTACCTGCCCGCCGGGCGGAGTGTAAAACTGCAGGAATAATTAATAATAGCTTGTGATACGGGACCTTAGAGGAAAAAGGTTCAGCAAAAGTACAGATTGTCCTTTACTAGGTGTATTTGGAACAAAATACCACCACTCTGTTGCTACTGGTATGTGCGCACTGCCCTGTATCTTGATGTCAAAACTCCAGGGGATGAATACACACAGTGTTGACCTCACTCAGCCTAAACAGATAGTACAACTAGTGTCGCCCCACTAGGTGATCTGGGTGGGCTGGTGGCGTAGAATGTATGGACTGGGATATGCTAAGTCCATACAGCAGTGTGAGAACGAAAGGGGTTAATAGACCGTACACAGTTGGGACAAGGTCTATTTGCACAGAATCAGCGTCTTATTACGGAACCCCAAGGGATATTGTCATTCAATCCATCCACATGCGTGGAAAGACGATAAATCCAGCGCTGCTCCTTCTCAAATAGGGCTTGCGATGTTGTATATCCCTGCTTGATTTGTTCTATAATCGTCCAATGTAAATCATTGGTGGTATGGTTCTGCTGTATATAATGCTCCGTTAGCTTTGTAGTGTTTCTCCAGCACCGAATATTGCTACGGTGCTCGCACACCCGCTGCTTTATCTTGCGTGTCGTCATGCCCACATATCTTGAGCCACAAGGGCATGTGATTAGGTAAACCACATTTGTGGAGTTACAGTTTGTGCGGGCATGCTGCATCCATATTTTACCAGGCTCAAGATCCAGACTCTTAGTTGGAGTAGTAAGGTGGCACACACTGCACGTACCACAGGGAAAGTGACCTGTCACTTTCGGGAGGCCCCAAGCATTAAGTACAGCGCAGTGAGGCTCTGAATACAGCTCCGTTGTACTTTGATTATTGACAGGTAACTTAATATTGGTAATACACCATGAATACAGTAGAGCAACTACTTGCAAAGCCGTTCATTGGATTGAAACGTGAAGAGAAACTAATTGTAAAACAATTAGGACCTCACCGGCCAGACCTAAACCTACAACAAAGTTCCCTAGACAGAGCGAAGATTTACACACGTTCGTTCTCAAACACCTGGTACACAAAAGTTGATTGTCTTACAGGGTGTACTTCAACAAATTCTCTGTTCTGCTTCCCTTGCTTGCTGTTTGGTGGTGAAATTCCTTGGACAAAAAAAGGAGTAACAGACTTGAAGCATTTGTCAGATAAAGTAAAGAAGCATGCACACACAAAAATCCATATGGAAAACCTGACGAGACTAGGAATGTTGGGAGACACACCGATTACAGCCCACATAAGTGACGCATACCGCAAAACAATAAAGAAACGCAATGAAGCAGTTGATAGGAATAGACACATACTAACAAAAATTATTGATTGCATTCGTTTCTGTGGTGCTTTTGAACTGGCATTACGAGGGCATGATGAATCTCAAAGTTCCTCAAATCCTGGTATATTCAGAGGCCTTGTGGATTTAATAGCAAGCATAGACCGTGAAATGGAAGCACATCTAGCAAGTGCTACAGTCTTCAAGGGCACCTCTCAAATAATACAAAATAAACTGTTTAAGTGCATGCTAGAGATTGTAAAAAGCTATATCGTACAAGAGTTGAAAAACACCGACTTTGTGGCTATTCAGGCTGATGACACCACTGATGTGGCCACTGATCTTTTGGTACCTTGACAATGACAGCAAAGTTGTGGAGAGGTTCTATGGTTTCACACATTTAAGAGACTCTAGTGCAGAAAGCATTTCTTCAGCTATACTACATGAACTAAACCTCATTTTTCCAGAGCAGCCTAAAAAACAAAAACTGATTGCACAAAGCTATGATGGTTCTTTAGTAATGAGTGGAATCTCCGGTGGAGTAGAAAAATAAATTAGAGATGTGTACCCTAATGCCCATTATGAGCACTGTTATGCCCACCAACTTAATCTTATTATGCAACAAGCAGTAGGAAAGATCTCTGAGGCACAGATATTCTTTATGGATGTAGGAGGAATGGCAGCATTCTTCTCATGTTCCCCCAAAAGAACGGAGGTACTTCAGGCGATTGTCAACAGAAGGATTCCAAAGGGAGGCCCAACTCGTTGGAATTTTCACATACGTACAACCAGCCTAATATACCAATAAAGGGCTGATCTTGAAAAATGTTTCGACACCATAGAAGCCAATGATGACTTTGAATTCAAAAGTCGGAATGAGGCCAAGAAAGGGAGTTCCAGTTTTTTCTGTTTTTGTTTCATGAAATAATGCCTCATGTTGACATACTATATAACCAGTTGCAAAAACATGAAATAGATACTGTCTTTGTGGAAAGAGCTACCACTGACTTTATCACCAGCATGAACAAAGTCAGAGAAGGGGTTGACAATTTAGATAGCAGACTGCCAAATGATTCTAGTTTCTCTAACCGCAGAAAAAACATCAGCTGTCTGGTCCGAATTGCAAAAGAGATATGTGACACTATAATTGTGCAGGCAAAGGAACATTTTTCTTTTACAAAGCATTTGGTGAGTGCCACATTACTGCAAAGTGATCAGTTTGCAAAATATGACAATTCCTTCCCTGAGCAAGCACTGAATAAGGCTGTGGAAGCTTACCCTATGCTCAACAAAGAGGATCTGAGAACTGAATTAACTGTACTGTATGGAATGCATGTATATCGGCAGGCCAATGGTGCCATTTCTTTGCTTGCTTTAATTCAGAACCTTAATATGGAAAAGTCACTTACAGAGACAGTGGCTTTACTAAAAATAGTAATTACCACTCCGATGACAACAGCAGAGGCGGAACGATGTTTTTCCACTTTAAACAGAATTAAGACATTCCTGAGGAACACCATGATTGAGGGAAGACTGAATGCTTTGGCGATGCTCTCTATAGAGAGAGACCTTGTTAAAAGAATCCCAGAGTTTAATGTTCAAGTGATTGAGAAGTTTGCAGCTATTAAAGAGAGATGTGCTGATTTTCTCTACAAAAAGTGATCAATTTGTTAATCCTAACATTTCTTGAATAGTTTGTGACCATTTCTTGAATGCTGCTCATTTGTGACCTGCTCAGTTGTTTCTTACCTGCTGTACAGATATTGGAGACACTGAAATTAATGGTGTATTATGCCTAAATTCAATCTGTTTAATGTTCACTTTATGGTTGGTTGCTCTCAATGAGAAGTACAGTGCCTTGTAGGGTGCCCTACTACCTGTTAATGTTTATTGCTTGCTGTTTCACTATGTCCAGTCCAACAAATCACAATAGCTTGTATTTCCTCAATATACTTAATTTCTAAGATATCAATAAATAAAGAAATCTGTGAGGTACTCAGCATTGTTATCTCAAAGTCCGTTATGAAGATCTGTGATTATATTGATATGCAGCAACCTACATTATATTATCATATGAAATCTCTTTATTGATGTAATTGCTACACTCTCCCAATTGCTTTATTAACATTTTTGCTTTCAGAAATGTCCTTGAAAATGCATCATTTGCCCGCTCCTTTTAAAAAAAATTCTCGGGGGGACAACCCCTCAAACCCTCTGCCATACGCTTAGGCGCGCTCGCTAAGCTCGCTCGCCAAGCTCGCTCGCCACAGTGCGCTGCCAGCTACTTTTACGCCTCACCACTTTCAAATGTCACCAGCCGCCACTGGGTTTAATGTGCTGAGAAGTTTGATACCAAACTTCTCAGGATTCAGTAAAGCCATTATGGTGCTGTGGAGTTCGTAATGACAAACTCCCAAATCATATACTCTTTATGGCTTTACTGCACTTACAATGTCTAAGAATGGACTTAGACACTGTAGGGGTACAGGGCTCATGCACCTGTACCCTCACTAGTGGTATATTGCACCCAGCTAGAGGGGTGTCTCACCTATACCATAGGCAGTGGATTGTAGGCATGGCACACAGGTATGTGTGCCATGTCCACTCTTCCTTTTTCTCTGCACCAAAACATGCAGCCTGCAAGGGCACTGTATGTGTGTTTAGGTACAGGGCCTCTAAGGGTGGCACAATAGGTGCTGCAGTTCTTAGAGGCCTTCCCTGGTCACAGTGCTCTTGGTACACATGGTACCTTTTACAAGGGACATACCAGTGGCCAGAGAGGTGCCAATTGGGGTTGCAAAGGTACAGTTTTAGGGGAAAAACATAGGCCCTGGGTACCTGGTTAGCAGGAATCCAGGACACACTTAGTCACAGAGCATCAACATCAGGCAAAACATGGGTGGAAAACATGCAAAAGAGGGGCACTTTCCTACACTTCCGAACCCTCCACTAAAAGGGAAGTCATCAAACCAATGCAGATTACCTGTCTCAATATACCCATGATAGTTTTCTTGGTATCAAAAAAATAAGGGAGGGAGATGTGAGGGGATGTATCCCTGGGAGCTCCCATTTACCTGTCCTATGCCATGTCGTCCTCCCAAAGGACTTCCTCGGCATTGCAGGACCTGGAAAGGAAAAAGAAAGAAAGGTCCCCCAGACGCGCAACACAGTCACACAAGCAGTAAATAATGGCTAACTCTTTAAACAGGCCAGAGGAGTCGACCAATCAGGAGAAGACTGCTGGGAGAAAATGGAACCGCAGATAATGGAAGGAGAGAGAAGGAGCGAGGACGCGAAAGTAGGACAAAGCAAGATGGAGGACATTGGCGTTTGGACCCGAGTGGCAGAAGAGCCCGACTCGACGGGAGGTCTCCAAGGAAGCCGCAGAGCAGGAGGAACCAGAAGATTCGAGAAGGAGAGAAGAGGAGGGCGTATCCAGTCCAGATGAGTGGTGGATGGCCCAGGAAGATGCTGGTCAGCAACCGCAACTCCGGAGAGTTGGGGCATAGCGAGTGAGTACCCGGGGCTGGAACAGTTGTTTTGTACAGACGGGAGGCGGAAGGAGGGTGTGGGAAAGCACCCTCCCCCTTCACACACATGGGAAAAAGCACTACATATCCCAGAAGGCACTGGGATAAGAATGTGAAAAAGGGAAAACAAATTCCCTATAAAGTCTTGACTAATCGTGACATCCTGATGAAGTCTTGACTAGTCGTGATGTCCTGGTCTACTCTATCAGAGCCTCTTATGGTTTAAAACTCATCTCCCATACTGAAATAAAGAATGTAAGGGGAGAAGCTATAAGTTTATTTTTTTTAAGAGAATATTGACTGCTTAGTCCAATTTCACTGCAGCTATCTTCTTTTATGACACGCCCCATTCCCTCTTATACACCTACGGTGCTGGTGAAGGAAATTCAGACTTCTGACCCATGAACATATACTTACCGCTATTTGTTTGGGACCGAGATCCCAGGAACTGGTCCACAACTGATGACCTAGAGGAAGAAGGAAGAAGACGGAAAGCGATTAATATTATTGTTTTAACTCAAAGGCTCTCAGATATACCTGTATATAACGCAATAATCTCTGAATAAAGACACCATTGCGAACTACATTAAGCCTCCTCGCCTATATATCTGTCCCAGTTTCCTACAGGTTGTAATGTGTGTTTCTCTGTGGGCTGATATACTCAGGCTTGCCATCTGTATATATAACTCCCTTTATGGCAACGGGCTGAGTTGCATGTGTAGTCAATGCTTTGCGCCTCTCTGAAGAGCCTTTATGGCTTGGTCAGTCTCTGCAGGGCCTATGGCCATGCTCTGGGCCCAACCGCCTGTGAGCGCCCTACTCCCTGCAGCGCACACCTTTGGCTGCGCACAGCGTACGGTTGGGCACAGGGCCTAGCCTGCAGCCAGTCCCTGCACCCAACCCCTCGCTGGGACCCAGCCACCCGCTGCGCACAGCCTTTGGCCTTGTGCAGCATGGGGTTGGGGGGCAGGGCCTGGCTTGCGGCCAGGCCCTGCACCCAGCTCTCGCAGACTGACTTTGTGCTGTTATAATATAAAAGGTGTTATTTTAAGTAAGGCAAACTTTGTCAAAGGTTCAGAACAATAAAAATATAAAACGTGGCCTATTGGCTTTATCAAGGGGTCAGCATATCAATATATATAAAGCAGACCTATTGTGTTTGTCAAAAAATCATAACTATATTCAAATGTATATTTCATTAATACACACAGCGCAAAAGCGATTGTCATACTTTTAAAAAATAAAGTTTCACAAAAAAAATCTAAATGTCTTTGAGTGTTTCTTTTAACATTTTTCTACCCATGAAATACTGCCATAAAAACAACCACACGAGGGCCCTGCACTTCAGCTGAAGAGCATAGAGCTCCAGCTAGGAGTGCTTTTATGGTACGCTGTCCTGGGGTCATAGATTTAATGACCCAGGGCATTTACAGTTTTTTTTTATGTTGCTTGGGACTGCTGCACCTCCTACAGACTCCAATGGAGAAAAGGTAGCCTGAGGCGAGGCGATAATCAATGCTAATATGGACAAAGAAACCATAAACAGACAGAATACTTTGAACATATAGTAAACAAGAACATACAAAAATAGGATATTCAATCATTTAATTTGTAGAAAATTAATCATAAATATTTTGTGTAAACTTTTTTCTATACATGTTTAAAATACATTTCTTAACATAAATTGATGATCATCAATAAAATTTATATAGCAATACTAATCAGGTAATGCAATCTTTGTTGTTGTGCTTATTGTCTATAATAAAATATTTAAACTGAGGTAATCTGAACGTAATTAACATAAAGATTTGATTGAAAGTGAATGACACTCAGAACCGTTGCTATGAACTGGCGGTAAATTATATAAACACAATAACATTCAGAACCATTGATATGAACTGGCGGTCAATTATATAAACACTACGCGCGTTTCGGCTTTGCCTTCTTCAGGGATCCGTCTCAGTTAGACTCTGTAATGTTATAATGCAACAACAAAAGAAAGGAAATTGGTTTCTTGGTCCATAAGAAATACTTCAGGAAACTTACTGCTGTGAGCAGGATGATGCAATAGAATAAGCATATTTGATAGACAACACCCCAGAGACCGGAAGAGCTGGAGTAATAGAAGACTTCATACAAAACCTTTGAAATAAAGAGAATAAAAATGACACCCAAAAGTGTGACAATAAAAGTGCACAAGTTTATGTACAGTGAATGAGTGATTACCCACACAAACTCATGTAATTAAAAAAGAAGAAATGAGTATATCTGATAGGTACACTACCTAAGGAAATACCAGAAATTTATATTACTGGAGGTCTGAACTTCCCTTAGTCGTCAAAAGTATGTCCTGAATAAAAATACAAGAATTAAATTGTGTATTTTCGAAAAGCAATTCAGTACTTGACTAATTGAACGTAGGCAAGGATGGTGGTGTTACCTTATTCAGAACTGATGCTGTATGTATTCCACTTGATATTTACTATACGTGGAATAGTTAGTAAACAAATGTATAGCACTGGTTTTGCAAGGAAAACCAGCAAACTGGCAATAAACTCTGTAAAGATCAAAAAAACAAAAAAACACAGGGAAGGTCAGGAATTCACAAAGATGGAGAAGATCATGAGATAGAGTGGAATGAACATATTACTTGTCCTTACCCTAATATAACTCGCTCACTGTGTCAGCAACAGGCTGATTTAATGAGTCTCTGCTTTGGGTAATTGACATATAGTTCTTCACAGGGTTGATGCGATGTTCAAATGGAAGAATGAAAATGGGTTCTGCATATAAAGAAACATGATGTAACCGGTTTCTATCTACTGAATAGGATGTACGTATAATAGCTCTCAATGTAATACAGGGGGTAGATGACAATACAATTAATAAAGGTGCACATTGTGCAAACCTACATGACATGCGTACCCTGTATACTGAGAAAACTATATAGAACCAGTAGTCCTGAGGGTATCATAAAAGTGCATTCATGCGCTAAATAGAGCCTCATCTACTGTTTTTTAGAGGGGGCATGCGAGTCAAGATAACAATAAACAACAGGCTAACATGAAACAGTTGTCCCGAGCCGCGTTCTTCGATAAACACAGAATGATGCCTGTGGGTAATGACTCTGATGCCTCAGCAACCCAATACTAAAAAGCACGCCGCAGCGAGAAACTAAATTAGCGAAGACATGGGATTGGTAACGCGACCGAACAGTGACAAGTTAATACAGAGTGAGACCAACAGATTAGGGCGCCTCGCCAATATGGCACGAAGCGATCTCTTAAAATGACCGACGGGGCTAATATAAGCAATGCAGCGGAACGCTGACTTACCTCAATAACCAGCTCCAAACGATGAATCCATTGGGTACGAACGGTTCCTATGATACCTCTGTAAAAGAAAGAAGCTAAAGCAGAAGGTTTAAATCCTTGCTGACCGGACATGACGAATGGGGCAGAACGTTGTGTAAGCCGGTGCATAGACCGCACTAATGCGGTAGCTAACTTCTGTGGCGGCCATGTTGGAGCGGGTTCAAAAAATGAGTGCCGAGAAAAGAAACTGATGCGTAATCACATTGCTAGATGAAGATTGTGTTAACATATATATGTATAAATAGAACCGCTCCGCTAATGTAATAAAATGCCATGATATAAAGGCTTGAGCCCATATGGGCCACAAAACAGACAAAAACTCTTTTTGCATGAAGGGAGGGATACCCAAAAATTATGAAATAGACATATGCGTGGCGAAACTAATGGTAACAAGGGAAGCCACCAGATTGGAAATGCAGATATGAATAAATAGGATGGATAGATGTTGAGAATATAAGAGACCACATCTAAATGCATTTCCATATTGATGTAAAGAAAAATACTAGAACAGCTGCTCGTTATCCTAAGGGAGCTACATCCTGGAGTGTAACAGGAGATGGTGAATAACCTACAAAAGTGGTTAAATGTAATTGGGTATATGATTGAAAAGCTAATTATTGAACTTAATTGCTTGGTGCCAAGGGATCTCCATGTTGAGTCCCTGTGTGGCAGTACCAAGCAAAAAAATCCAATATACCTCTCTGCGTTTCCTGGTGGCTTCGGTACTAATCCCTGGTCTAGATTGTATTTTCTCCAGAATAAACCAGCGTATATCTTCAGGTGTATGTTGCTTGTCTAAATAATGCTGAACGATTGGTGCCAAGATTTTCTTTGTTTTGACCGCTGATCTATGCTCCGTTAAGCGAGCATTGAGAGATCTTGCAGTTTCCCCAACGTAACCGAGGTTACAGGGGCACAACAAAAGGTAAACTATGTCCTTCGTTTTACAGTTGTACATCCCATTAGATTTAATGGTTTGCTTGTTGAAAATCAATTCTGACGTTTCTATCGTCTGTGGACATGATTTACATGTATTACAGCGAAAATTCCCTCTAACCGGGTTAAGTCCATCTATAGATCTTTGTGTGGATTGGGTAGTTGTTTTTATCCTTGAATGTACCACATGATCTTTTAAATTACTGTTTCTCCGGTATGCAAACAAGGGTTTTGGTAATCGTTCAGATTTTGAGCGATTTACATTGAGGATATGCCAACTAGAACATATCGCTTGTCTGATTCTTTCATTGACCATTGAATGTCTAGTGACAAACACAGTAGATGTGTTGGTTTTAGTGACGCTGGTGGTTAACAGATGTTGTCGATCATAAAATCGAGCTCTTTTCATTGAGTCTCTGATTAATTTTTTGGGGTAGCCATGTGCAAGAAACTTTTCTTTCATGTTGACTGCTCTTGTGTCAAAATCCTTAATGCTTGTACAATTACGGCGGAGGCGAAGAAATTGCCCAAAAGGTATATTGTGTTTTTTGTGCAGGTGGATGGAAACTGGTGTAGTGAAGCAAGGTGTTACGTGCTGTGGGCTTGGTGTACAGATCAACACTCAAGCTACCATCCACATTTTTGATGACAATGTCCAAAAATTCAACCTGGGTACTACTCTTGTTAGATGTAAAACGTATATTATGATCACAGAGGTTAAGCCATGCCAGAAACTCAATGAGGGTTTCAGAAGTATCTAACCAAATGAAAAAGATATCGTCAATGTATCGTGACCATTTGGTCACGGACTC
Organism: Calotriton arnoldi; assembly: GCA_963921515.1. Classification (NCBI taxonomy): domain Eukaryota; kingdom Metazoa; phylum Chordata; class Amphibia; order Caudata; family Salamandridae; genus Calotriton; species Calotriton arnoldi. The sequence goes on from CAWUFW010000652.1 coordinate 772,874, forward strand.
AAAGAATGGCGCGATCTCGTTCTGAATAAATCTTTTTTCGAATTTGGCCATATATATATATTTGCTATTGTTGGGGCGCAAGAAGCCCCCATACTGACTCCTTTGATCTGTATGTAGAGATTACCGTTAAATTCAAAGACATTATCCTCCAAGACTATACGTAAACATTCCAAGATGAAAATCTTTGAGCATGGGATATGATAATCCATCATAAACCAGTTGACAGCCTCAAGGGCTCCCTCTATTGGAATGTTGCTGTATAGTGCCTCTATGTCCAAGGTCACCATTATGTGTGCATTGGTATAGAAGCTAGTGTTTTCTATCAGATTTATGATATGTCTAGTATCCTGTACATGAGACGGTATTTTAGATACATAAGGGCGAAGAATGACATCAATGTATTTAGACAGAGGTTCTGTCACCGAACCGATGGTGGTGACTATCGGTCTATAAGGTGGATCTGTTTCATGTTTATGTATCTTAGGGATACCATAAATGCTGGCCATTTTCGGGTTTTGGGCATTCAGATACAAGTGTTCTTTTTCACATATCTGGTTGTCTTTGAGGGCCTGATTGGTGAGCCTTCTAATTTTTCTTGCCGTATTACTTGTTGGGTCTCGATGGATGGGTCGATAAAAATTGGTGTCCCCCAACATACGCTCCATGTTGCTGATGTATGTGGAGGTATCCAGAACCACTATGCCACCTCCCTTATCACAATTTTTAATAGTGATAGATGGAGAATGTTTCAGGTCAGTCATAGCTTGATATTCGTCCTTGCTGAGGTTATAGGGTGTTTTAGGTATATGTTTAATGATGGTAACAAATTTCTCATATATTACCCTTTCAAACACTGCTATTTCCGGTGGAAGTTGATCTAACTGCGGGCTAAAAGTGGATTTCGGCGCTAGCCCTGAAAAATTGTTGATAGTGGCACCAATTTCTTCTTGCCCAAAGAAAACTTGAAGGCGGACCTTGCGAAGGAAGGCCATCAAGTCTGACATAAGCTCAAATTTATTTAAACCCGAATGTGGGACATAGGATAGACCTTTAGTTAGGAGTGTGTGGGTCGCTACGGAAGTATGTTATTACTGAGATTGAAAATGGGAATCACATTCCTTCCCTCCAGTACTGTGCGTTTCGTGTCACTAAGTACTGATTGTGATCCATCTGTGGATTTGCCCTGAATCTCGGCTGGTATTGTGCCCGCCAATTTGTTCTCTTGGTGAAGCGTCTCCCTAAAAAAGGTTGTGTAGTCTGTTGGTATCTGGTGTTAGATTGGTTACCTCGATAGTTGTGTTGATTATATTGGTTGTTGGAATTCTCATTGTCTGAGTCGGACGTATCCGAAAATGTAGTTACTTTCCGGTTGTAAGATCTAGGGTTATATTGTTCCTCAGAAGATTGTTCTATTTGAGTATAATAATTCTCCTTAAGATACGGGTAGGTTTTCTTTGCTAAAAAAGCGTATATCTTTTTTAAGTTTATCCAATTTTCGTTTTGTTAGGTATTCGGTATAGGAATAGAGATCTCTATCTATGTCCTCTAATTTCTTTTTTGCATCCTCTACAGCTAAGGAACTTTTGATTTTATTTTCAAGTTCAGCAATCTCCATAGCTAATTGTTGCATGACCTCCTTGGCTGTCTCAACGATTAACATCATAAGATCGCGAGAACAGCGATTAGCGATCAGTGACCATTTTTCCAGGAATTTCTTGATCTGGACAAATAATCCTGGTATGTTTCTGACCTTTAAACCTTGGGGGATAACTCCTGCCCTTAGGTACTCTAACATGTTCTGGCCATGCAGTTCTATGCGTTTAATTTTCTTTTTAAGTGCTAGTAGCTGTATTAGATCTTCATTTTTGTCCATATTAGTGGTTTGTTGACCGAATCCAGTGGTTGTTCCTACCATAGATGCAAAGTCGTCATCTGTAAACCCAAATGTTTGAAGATTGGCCATAATTGATATTAAATTTTTAAAAAAAACGGAATAGAGAAAGGAAATAATAAGAAAGATGTGAATGGTGAAATAAAGACAGAGAAAATGTTACAATAAGTGTAAGAAATAGTGACAACTCCAGGTCTCAGTGTGTTAAATACATAGCTCCTACCAGGAGCCTAACAGCATTTGATAACTAAAGAATACCCCTAGCAGACAGGCTGCAGGTATACAAATTTGGGAAAGAACGGGGCCCCTACATAAAGGATGGAAATGCCTAACTGCAGGGAGAAATAACAATGGAGAAAAGGTAGCCTGAGCTGAGGCGATAATCAAAGCTAATATGGACAAAGAAACCATAAACAGACAGAATACTTTGAACATATAGTAAACAAGAACATACAAAAATAGGATATTCAATCATTTAATTTGTAGAAAATTAATCATAAATATTTTGTGTAAACATTTTTCTATACATGTTTAAAATACATTTCTTAACATAAATTGATGATCATCAATAAAATTTATATAGCAATGCTAATCAGGTAATGCAATCTTGCAGCCCTCATTAGCCAGGCTAGCTTGAATCCAGTGGCAAAGTGAACAAGGGACCCACGTCTGGGCATACCCTGCCAACTTAGGGCGAACAAAGCAAACACAAGGAGATGATGGACGGAGCGCTGACTGATGAGGGCTGTTAGCCCGAAACCGGTCCCAGGATGCTTGATTCTGGTCCAGGGAAGACATGGCTTGGCAGTTCGGTCTGGACTGTTCCCATGAGGCACAGGGTCAAGACTGATTTGCATATGGCTATGTCTGAACTGGGGTGGCAAAGTGAGCTAAAGAATGATGATGGATTCAACCCAGATCTGTGACTGGGGGTGAGTGTTTGAAAAGTTTCAGCACTCCGTCCATCATCTCCTTGTGTTTGCTTTGTTCGCCCTAAGTTGGCAGGGTATGCCCAGACGTGGGTCCCTTGCTCACTTTGCCACTGGATTCAAGCTAGCCTGGCTGATGAGGGCTGTTAGCCCGAAACCGGTCCCAGGATGCTTGATTCCGGTCCAGGGAAGACATGGCTTGGCAGTTCGGTCTGGACTGTTCCCATGAGGCACAGGGTCAAGACTGATTTGCATATGGCTATGTCTGAACTGGGGTGGCAAAGTGAGCTAAAGAATGATGATGGATTCAACCCAGATCTGTGACTGGGGGGGAGTGTTTGAAAAGTTTCAGCACTCCATCCATCATCTCCTTGTGTTTGCTTTGTTCGCCCTAAGTTGGCAGGGTATGCCCAGACGTGGGTCCCTTGCTCACTTTGCCACTGGATTCAAGCTAGCCTGGCTGATGAGGGCTGTTAGCCCGAAACCGGTCCCAGGATGCTTGATTCCGGTCCAGGGAAGACATGGCTTGGCAGTTCGGTCTGGACTGTTCCCATGAGGCACAGGGTCAAGACTGATTTGCATATGGCTATGTCTGAACTGGGGTGGCAAAGTGAGCTAAAGAATGATGATGGATTCAACCCAGATCTGTGACTGGGGGTGAGTGTTTGAAAAGTTTGAGCACTCCATCCATCATCTCCTTGTGTTTGCTTTGTTCGCCCTAAGTTGGCAGGGTATGCCCAGACGTGGGTCCCTTGCTCACTTTGCCACTGGATTCAAGCTAGCCTGGCTGATGAGGGCTGTTAGCCCGAAACCGGTCCCAGGATGCTTGATTCCGGTCCAGGGAAGACATGGCTTGGCAGTTCGGTCTGGACTGTTCCCATGAGGCATAGGGTCAAGACTGATTTGCATATGGCTATGTCTGAACTGGGGTGGCACAGTGAGCTAAAGAATGATGATGGATTCAACCCAGATCTGTGACTGGGGGTGAGTGTTTGAAAAGTTTCAGCACTCCGTCCATCATCTCCTTGTGTTTGCTTTGTTCGCCCTAAGTTGGCAGGGTATGCCCAGACGTGGGTCCCTTGCTCACTTTGCCACTGGATTCAAGCTAGCCTGGCTGATGAGGGCTGTTAGCCTGAAACCGGTCCCAGGATGCTTGATTTCGGTCCAGGGAAGACATGGCTTGGCAGTTCGGTCTGGACTGTTCCCATGAGGCACAGGGTCAAGACTGATTTGCATATGGCTATGTCTGAACTGGGGTGGCAATGTGAGCTAAAGAATGATGATGGATTCAACCCAGATCTGTGACTGGGGGTGAGTGTTTGAAAAGTTTCAGCACTCCGTCCATCATCTCCTTGTGTTTGCTACATTTTATCAATAAAATATGGAAGAAAGGGAAAGAAGGAAAGAAAAAGAAAAGGGGAAAATATAATACAATTCTCTAAATTGAAGAACGTGGAAGCAAATTGTAAACATATGTAAGGAAGAAGCAAACACCTAAAATATCAGAAATGCAAGTCAAAAGTGAAAGGAAACAGAGAAAAAGTGAGGTAGAGGAGAAAGCAGAGACAATAGTGATTTATGGAGGTTGAAAATTCTCAGAACGATTACATAATGCATGCATTGAACTCCTAGTTAAATAAGTGGTTAATGAAGTCCAAAATAAATCTCTATTTACATATGGTTTAACAGAGGAGGCAAATGCGATATCTAATCTATGATAATGACAGACATTATTCCACCAAGACTTCACTGAAAGTTCAGTTGAGCATTTCCAGTTAAGTGTGATTTGCTGGAAAGCTAAGGCCAACATCAAGTCAAATAAACCTTTTCATGTAAAGACAATCCCAATAGTTCCGATAAACTACCTGTAAAAAGAAAAATATTTGATAAAGGCGCATGTAGGTTAAAAATAGCTGAAAGGCGCTTCCAAATATCCTTCCAAAAGGAAGAGACAGCGGGACAATAAAATAATAGGTGCATCAAATCAGCCATAGGAGAAAGACAGGACCAACAATCCTTATCAGCAGTATGAGTAAAATTAGCTATGGATGAGGGTGTATAATATAATCTATGGTAGAGAAAGAACAGGGATTGAGTAGTGGATGCAGATCTAGAAATCTTTAAAGACCGGGCCCATAGTTTGTTCCAAAAATCTATGCTCCAATCACAATCCAGATCCACCTCCCAAGCAGTTTCTATCTTACATTTAGCTCGAACACCAACAGGAGTAAGAAGATGTTTATAAATCAAGGAAGCCTTAGGAAACACAGTTAAGACTCTGAGTAGTGGATCCACTATGGGAGTAGGTACAGTAGGTGGGAGAGAATAAAACACGTCAAGGATTATTTCCATGAGGGATGAGAATTTGTGCCAGAATGAACGCAGGCATTTAAAGGTGTCCTGAAATTGAGGAAAGGAACATGGAGATAAACCATCAAACACATCCCGAACCCAGATAATACCTTTAAGTCTCCAAGACTTCCAAAAAAGAGGCCTATTATTAATGGTGATAAGACGATTGTACCAAAGAGGAGATTGAAGGAAAGCATCACTAGAGATAATATCCAATTGATAATGAGGTTTTAATAATGAACAAGTATGTTTAAACAGAGGGAGAGAAGTAGCCTTGACCTTCGTTGTGAAGGCAAGGACTTCAGAAAAGGGTGCAAGTAAGGAACGTTCAATTGCAACCCATAAAGGTGTAAAAGGGGAGATATCCGTAAGAAGCCATTTAGAGGCTAGTCGAAGACAAAAGGCCTTATGATATAATCGAAAATTGGGAAAGTTCACTCCTCCCACAGATTTAGGTTTACGAAGATGTGACAGAGAAATTCATTTTTATTATTCCATAAAAATTTAGAAAGAAGGGAATCGAGTTTTTTTTAAATAAACGTTTGGGATGTGAATGGGAATCATAGAAAATATATATAATAAAATAGGAGTAATCATCATTTTAATAGAATCAAGACGTCCCCACCAAGAGAGAAAGAGAGGATTCCAGGAAGAGATAAGTTTAGAAATACGATCAATCACTTCCTTCATATTTAATTTAACTGAGTCTAATATGGAATTATTAAACCAAATGCCTAAGTATTTGATTTTAGAACTGTTCCAACAAAAACCCGGTGGCACCAAAATGTTTTTTAAAACAGAATTTGCTAATGGGTAAAATTTCTGTTTTGTCAGAATTAATTTATACCCTGAAACAAGGGAAAAATCAGAAATTTCTTGCATAAGGGGAGGAATAGAAGTTTCAGGATGAGATATAAAGAGTAAGATGTCATCTGCGTAAACAGATAATTTCAAATGTTGATCACCATAAATAAAACCAGAAATAGATGTATTTTGACGAATATGAGATAAAAAGGGTTCAAGTGATAAAATAAAAAGAAGGGGCGAGAGAGGGCAACCCTGACGAACACCACGCTGTAAATTGAAAAATTGAGATACAAGACCATTAACTACAACAGAAGCTTTAGGAGTTGAGTATAACAAAGAAATCAAAGAAATGAATTTAGGACCAAAACCATGCCATTGAAAAGCTTTAACCCCTTCGATGCTCATGACGAGCTGGACTCGTCATGGCACACAGTGGTCGTGTGCTCATGACGAGTCCAGCTCGTCATAAGACCACCCACGGGGAAGCGCTGGCGCTCCCCCGTGGGAATCCGATCGTCGGGTTTTTTGGGGGAAGGCAGGGGAAGGGCTTCCCCTGCCTCCCCTCGCCCCCCTCAATGACGTCAGCGCGCGAGCGCGCTGACGTCATTGGGGGTTTCCCTTTGTTCCCCGACGCACTGGAAGCCATTTGCTTCCAGCGCGTCGGGGAATAAGGTTAGTTTTGGCTCCGGGGAGGGGGGATTTGAAACAGAAGAGGCATCGAGGGAAAGGAAAACCCTTTCCTTTCCCTCAATGCCTCTTTTGTGCATTCCTGCTGCACGATCATGCGATCGTGCAGCAGGAATGCCCACTAGACGCCAGGGAATTTTTTTTTTAAACGGAAATACTGTTTTGGGGAGCGGCCCCTTGGGCAAGGGTCGCTCCCCTTTTGGGGGCCTTATGTTTTTGGTGCTCTGCCCCCCTGGGGGGGGGGGGCAGTTTTATTTATATAGCGCGGGGCTTTACCCGAAGGTGTGAGAGCGCTTCACAATAGCGTGTCGGGGAATAAGGTCAGTTTTGGCTCCGGGGAGGGGGATTTGAAACAGAAGAGGCATCGAGGGAAAGGAAAACCCTTTCCTTTCCCTCGATGCCTCTTTGTGCATTCCTGCTGCACGATCATGCGATCGTGCAGCAGGAATGCCCACTAGACGCCAGGGAATTTTTAAAAAAATGGAAAATACTGTTTTGGGGAGCGGCCCCTTGGGCAAGGGTCGCTCCCCTTTTGGGGGCCTTATGTTTTGGTGCTCTGCCCCCTGGGGGGGGGCAGTTTTATTTATATAGCGCGGGGCTTTACCCGAAGGTGTGAGAGCGCTTCACAATAGGAACAGTAACATTACATGGATGAGAAGGTTACAAGTGAGCATAATACAAAAGCAAGCGTTACATTACATGAGGAAAAAGTGACAATTGTGCATGATACATGAGATACAAAATACAAATAGAGGTATAATACTGCAATAAGTGGCAGAACACACTGGGAAGGCACTTCTATAGGCATGGAGTACAGAATTTCCTATAGTGGAAGAACTTCCTTGAGGGAGTAGAGAGGGCGTGAATTAAATGAAGGGTACACAAATCCAGCACAGCACGGAAGGGTGAGGAATGTACAGGAAAAAGTACAAATTTACAATGAAGAGCGAACTTCCTAGAGGGGGCTGAGAGTGAAAGTATTAGTTCTGAAAGTGTCTTTGGAAGAGAAGAGATTTGAGGTCAGCTTAGAAGATCCGGGTAGAGGAGGTGGCACGGAGCAATGGGGGAAGCGAGTTCCAGATTCTCACCGCATTGCCTGAGAAGGATTGCGCCATCGATCTTTCCCTTTTGAAGACGGGGCGGGGGGGCTCAAGCAGAAGCTTTTTCGCATTGCGAGAAGGGCGAGAGCCACCGGACAATTTCAATTTATTCGCCAGGTAACGAGGGGAGGACGTGTGTAAGGCTTTGTGTGTGAGGCAGGCAGTTTTGTAAATAGATCTTGCCTCGATCGGAAGCCATCGAAGAGAGGACAGGATAGGAGTGACGTGGTCGCTTCGTTTAGACCCTGAAATGAAGCGAGCTGCTGAATGGAGGATGGATTTGAGAGGGGAGAGGTGGGATTTGGGTAGGCCCGTCAGAAGAGAATTGCAATAATCCAGTCTTGAGAGAACCAGAGATTGTACCAAGGTTTTTAAGTCTTTCTCCGGGAAGAACCGACGGATCCCCCATAGAAGGCGCAACTGGTAACGTGCGTTCTTAGCAATAGAGTTGATGTGCAAGATTAGGTTCAGTCTTTTGTCAAGAATGACACCTAGGGATTTAGCGCTGTCGACAATGATGGGTTTGTTGTTGAGTAGGTTCAGCTGATCCATCCAAGATTGAACAGGAGGAGGTGAGAGAGAGGTAGAGAGGAGGAGGAATTCAGTTTTGGCGGGATTCAGAATGAGTTGGTGAGCTAACATCCAGTTGTGAATAGAGTTGAGAGTAGAGTTGAGTAGTGAGAGATCGTGTGCGGAAGATAAAGGTATCTTCCCACTAGTCCACCAGGCATTTATTTGTGGAGAATGACCCCTTGGGTGGCAGAATAGCAGTATGTTTTTAGGCCCATCTGCCCCCAAGGAGGTCAGAAGTCACTAGACACCAGGGTTTTTTTAATTTTTGTGTTGGGGAGTGGCCAAAAGGGCAAGGGTTGCTCCCCTTTTACGGGGGTGAATATTTTATTTATACTCTTTGGCCCACCTACCCCTTAGCTTGGATGGTGGATTGTGTGTGGACTGGTGCATTATTTGCATATGTGATTGTAATGTTTTTTTTCTCCTTTTTATTCTAGTGTAAAGCTTTTGATTCAATCAATCAATCAATCAATCAAACATTTGTAAAGCGCACTACTCACCCGTGAGGGTCTCAAGGCGCTGGGGGGGGGGGAGGGGGGGAGCTGCAACTGCTCGAACAGCCAGGTCTTGAGAAGTCTCCTGAAGGTCAGCAGGTCCTGGGTCTGCCGCAGGTGGATGGGGAGGGTGTTCCATGTCTTGGCGGCGAGGTGGGAGAATGATCTGCCGCCGGCGGTCGTTCTGCGGATGCGTGGAACCGTGGCGAGGGCGAGGTCAGCGAAGCTGGTGGTTCGGGGTGTAGAAGGTGAGTCGTTCGTTGAGGTATGCTGGTCCGGTGTTGTGGAGTGCCTTGTGAGCGTGGGTGAGGAGCTTAAAGGTGATCCTCTTGTTGACGGGGAGCCAGTGCAGGTCTCTCAGGTGGGCTGTGATGTGGCTGTGGCGGGGGATGTCGAGGATGATCAACACCCATGTGGTCCTTCAGTACTCTCACCAGTGGTAGAGTAGACCTTTTAGCCGCCCACATCTATGGCAATGCACTATAGATCCGTGCTTACGCATTTTCCCCACTACTGCTCATTCCAGATGGTAGTTAGGAAGATGTGGAATGCACCAATGAAGGCTAATCCTCATAGCTCCAACCTGGGTATAGCAGCTGTGGTACACGCTTCTTCTGGAGATGTCAATACAATCCTACAAAAATCTTTGACTACATCCTAACTACTTCATGCTGCATCAAGGTCTTCTATGCCACCCTAACCTCAGAGCATTCAGTCTTGTGATTTGGCACCCAAAGCCTTCGAATCCAACTATGTACAGTTTCCCAAGAAATGCATGCAAATTCTAAAAAGAAGCCCCAAAGCCCGTGACGATTGCGTGTTATGCAGCTAAATGGAAAATATGTATCTATTATTGTAACAATCTGTACAAGCACCCATTTCAGGCCACAGTGCAAAACATCTTTTAATGGCTACACTTACCAAAGGTTGGACTATCCTATTCTTCCATAAGGATGCTCCATGCTTCTGAAGCCACTGCGGTTTCGGCAGTGGTTGTTCTGCAGTTTTGCGTAATTGCATTTATTTGGTAAGAAAAATATTTTTGTTGTGTGTACTCCAAATGAGTATTATTGTCATGCATGAATGAATTTTTTTGTAAGTGGTGTCATAATGGCAGCATATTTGTTAGTGTTCAGAGCATGAAATTCTTTGCGATGTTTTGCATTGTCTTATGTGTAATTTGTTTTTTCTTCTTTTTTAGTGGGATATTGTTGATCCTTACTGTGTCTGTGCAGAGTAGGTGGTGGTGAGTCTAGCTGCTTCTGTCACGTGAGTGGTATAGTGTTGGAGTATATAGGTCTTTGTGATAAAGCTACATTTTGTTTATTTCTTTTTTTACAAAGGGTTTGTTGTTGTTGACTTGTTTGACAAGTAACCTTTATTAGTAAGCATTAAGGCTAGCCGTAGAATTATTGCTCAGCAGGTGGTTGGTTTGCTTCTTGAATCTTCCTCTGAGCAGGATTATGAGACTGACAGTGCGTCTGAGGGAGAGGAGGGAGGGGAAGATTCAGGCAGTGAGTTTTCTCTCCACATGGAATCATCGGATGATGAAGGTACTCTCAGTGCAGATGAAGTGCCTGTTTTAGAGGAGGATACTACTGTGCCGATGGTGCAAGAGGCATCTGGATTGCAGCCTGGGGCTGCTAGGCTTCCTACTGGAAGTGCTGGACTCTGGGTTGATCCAAACATGGTGCAGCCGGTGTTGCCTGCCTTTAGTGGTTATGCAGGGTGTAGAGTGGATTGTGAACATTATTTGCCTATACATTATTTTCAGTTGTTTATGGATGATGTATTTTTGGGTGAGATTGTTGAGCAGACTAATTTGTATGCTGAACAGTTTTTGAGGGACAACAGTGCCAGACTTAGGCCCCATTCTAGAGCTACCCGGTGGAGTCCCACAAATCTGGAAGAGATGAAGAAGTTTTTGGGTTTGACTTTTTGATGGGTTTGATAAGGAAGCCGTCCATGGGTTCATATTGGTCTACCAGTCCCTTGATGGCAACGGCCATATTTCCTGCAGTTATGACTCGTGATCGGTATTTACTTTTGCTTCGAATGCTGCATTTTGTTGATAATGGTTTGGCGTTGCCACAAGATCACCCTGAATGTGACCGTCTTTTTAAGATTCGGCCTGTTCTTGATCACTTTGTAGATCGATTTTCAGAGATCTATACTCCAGGGAAAGAAATATCTATTGATGAGTCTTTGGTCCTGTTCAAGGGCCGTTTGGTTTTTAGGCAGTACATTCCTAGCAAGAGGGCATGCTATGGAATTAAGCTGTATATGTTGTCTGAGAGTAGGACAGGATATGTTTTTAATTTGCGTGTGTACACTGGTAGGGATTCCACTATTGACCCCCGTGGTTGTCCGTCCACTTTTGCAGTTTCAGAGAAAATTGTGTGGGATCTTGCTAGAGGACTGTTTAACAGAGGCCACCATTTGTACCTTGATAACTTCTACACTGCTGTGCAATTGTTTAAGGAATTGTTCAAAGTGGACACTTTTGCTTGTGGCACAATCCGCTCTAACCGTAAAGGTTATCCAAAAGAGCTTGTTTGCAAAAAACTTCAGAGGGGACAGTGCAGTGCCTTGCGTAGTGAGGAACTGCTAGCTGTGAAATTTGTGGACAGGAGGGATGGCTGTTTGGGGTCAGATTGCTGAAGTGCGCAAACCTGTGTGCATTTTAGACTACAATAAGCACATGGGTGGTGTTGATAGAGTAGATCAGAGGTTGGAACCTTACACTGCTATTCGTAAGGCTTACATTTGGTATAAGAAGTTGGCCATCCATCTCTTCAATTTAGCAACTTTCAATGCTTTTGTTGTGTTCAAGGAGTGTTCTCCTGCGTCAAAGTTGACTTTTGTTCAGTTTCAGCAGTCTGTCATAGGCAGCCTTGTTGTTGTGGAACAGGCAAGTGTTCCTAGAGTTGGAGTGGTGGAGGATGTGGCTCGATTGAAAGATCGCCACTTTCCTGATCACATTCCTCCTACACCCTCAAAAGACTTTCCCACTAGGAGATGTAGAGTCTGTTGGCGAAGAGGTACGCGGAAGGAGACTCGTATGTACTGCCCTGAGTGTCCTTCTAACCCTGGGCTGTGTGTGCCTGCTTGTTATAGAGCGTACCACAAGCAAAAGAATTATTGGGAGCAACCATGAGTGGTAAAGTGAACTGCCTGGTCTGTAATGTTTAAGAATTGTTGTTCTATTTCAAGGTTGGCATTAGTGCAATGTATTTAGTTTCTGATTTTATGTTAGTAGATTTGTATCTATTTGCAATTTGTTTGTGTTTTCTTTTTTGTATAAAAAAATCCTAAATGTGATGGTGGTGTGTGTAGGCTGGTGCTTGGCTGGCGGTGTGCGTGGAGTGGCGCTTGGCTGGCGGTGTGCGTGGAGTGGCTCTTGGCTGGCGGTGTGCGTGGAGTGGCGCTTGGCTGGCAGTGTGCGTGGAGTGGCGCTTGGCTGGCGGTGTGCGTGGAGTGGCGCTTGGCTGGCGGTGTGCGTGGAGTGGTGCTTGGCTGGCGGTGTGCGTGGACTGGCGCTCGGCTGGCAGTCTGTGAGTAGTGACTTGCTGCTGGTCACTACACACACTGCTAGCCGAGCGACACTCCACGCAATCCATCAGCTTGTGTGGTTGCTGTGTTAGGAATGTGGGCGTGTGAAAGTGATGGGCCCTTGAATGGCGCTGTCTGCTGGTGTGAGTGTTGTAATGTGATGGGCCCGCGGCTGGTGGTGTGAATGGTTTTGTATGTGTCACACGTATGAAAGGTGTATGAATGGCCTGTGAGTCAATGGTTCAGTTTCTCGTCCTTTCAATTATTAACAGTGCATTTCATTTTTGTGAAATCACTTGTTAATACAATTGTATATACTGAACCATCACTCACCTTCGTGCCAAATCCAACCAGTATGTGTGTGTGCTTGAGGATTAGATGGCTGTGCAGTAATATTTTTTTTTTGTCTTTCTCAAGCAGGGTGTACCTTGTCCCTTTTTGTGAATGTTGTAATGTGTTTGTTTCATGCCTGGTGGTGTGAATGGTCTTGTGTGTATCACGTATGAAAGGTGTGTGAATGGCCTGTAAAGCGGTTGGGGCCTTGTCGTGGCTTTACAGCTCACGAGCTGCGAGTCACTGGTTCAGTTTTTTGTCCTTTCAATTATTGACAGTGCATTTCATTTTTGTGAAATCTCTTGTTAATAAAATTGTATATACTGAACCATCACTTGCCCTCGTGCCAAATCCAACCAGTATGTGTGTGTGCTTGAGGAATAGATGGCTGTGCAGTAATCTTTGTCTTTTTAGTCTGTCTGCCAAGGTGTACATTCCGTCTAAGAATAACCTACCAACTGTAGATATTGTCGTAAACGAAACACCCATGGGAGTACATGGTGATATCTCTCTTGTGGATCCCAACAAGTTATGGTACCCACAATGTCCTGCAAACCTCAAAATGTCTGTCACATTTTCCTTGCAATATTGTGCCAAAATGTTCACGCTGCAGAAATAAACAACACATTATCTCAAAATGACCTGGTTTTGCAAGGGGGTCACCTGGGTTTTGGCCCGGGCTCGGCGGCCACCTAGGGAAACCTACCAAACCCACACATTTCTGAAAAGTAGACACCCGGGGGCTTCCAGGGAGGTATGACTTGCGTGGATCCCCCAACGTTTCCTTACCCAGAATCCCCTGCAAACCTCAATTTTAGCTGAAAAAATCACTTTTTCACACATTTTTGTGTGGGAAAGTGTGGCATCACCGGGCTCACACAAATTTCCTACCACCCAGCGTTCCCCAGGTCTCCTGATAAAAATGGTGCCTCACTTGTGTGGGAGGCCCAAGTACCCGCGACAGGCAAGGGCCCAAAACGTAGTGAGGCGACATCAAAATTGCCTATCTCAAAACCACCTGGTTTTGCAAGGGGGTCACCTGGGTCTTTGGCCCCGTGCTCGGCGGCCATCTAGGGAAACCTACCAAACCCACACATTTATGAAAAGTAGACACCCGGGGCTTCCAGGGAGGTATGGCTTGTGTGGATCCCCAACGTTTCCTTACCCAGAATCCCCTGCAAACCTCAATTTTAGCTGAACAAATCACTTTTTCACACATTTTTGTCTGGGAAAGTGTGGCATCACCGGGCTCACACAAATTTCCTACCACCCAGCGTTCCCCCAGGTCTCCCGATAAAAATGTGCCTCACTTGTGTGGGAGGCCCAAGTACCCGCGACAGGCAAGGGCCCAAAACGTAGTGAGGCGACATCAAAATTGCCTATCTCAAAACCACCTGGTTTTGCAAGGGGGTCACCTGGGTTTTTGGCCCCGTGCTCGGCGGCCATCTAGGGAAACCTACCAAACCCACACATTTCTGAACAGTAGACACCCGGGGGCTTCCAGGGAGGTATGGCTTGTGTGGATCCATTTTTATCGGGAGACCTGGGGGAACGCTGGGTGGTAGGAAATTTGTGTGAGGCCAGTGATGCCACACTTTCCCACACAAAAATGTGTGAAAAAAGTGATTTTTTCAGCTAAAATTGAGGTTTGCAGGGGATTCTGGGTAAGGAAACGTTGGGGGATCCACGCAAGCCATACCTCCCTGGAAGCCCCCAGGTGTCTACTTTTCAGAAATGTGTGGGTTTGGTAGGTTTCCCTAGATGGCCGCCGAGCACGGGGCCAAAAACCCAGGTGACCCCCATTGCAAAACCAGGTGGTTTTGAGATAGGCAATTTTGATGTCGCCTCACTACGTTTTGGGCCCTTGCCTGTCGTGGGTACTTAGGCCTCCCACACAAGTGAGGCACCATTTTTATCGGGAGACCTGGGGGAACACTGGGTGGTAGGAAATTTGTGTGAGGCCAGTGATGCCACACTTTCCCACACAAAAATGTGTGAAAAAAGTGATTTGTTCAGCTAAAATTGAGGTTTGCAGGGGATTCTGGGTAAGGAAACGTTGGGGGATCCACGCAAGCCATACCTCCCTGGAAGCCCCCGGGTGTCTACTTTTCAGAAATGTGTGGGTTTGGTAGGTTTCCCTAGATGGCCGCCGAGCACGGGGTCAAAAACCCAGGTGACCCCCTTTGCAAAACCAGGTGGTTTTGAGATAGGCAATTTTGATGTCGCCTCACTACGTTTTGGGCCCTTGCCTGTCGCGGGTACTTGGGCCTCCCACACAAGTGAGGCACCATTTTTATCGGGAGACCTGGGGGAAGGCTGGGTGGTAGGAAATTTGTGTGAGGCCAGTGATGCCACACTTTCCCACACAAAAATGTGTGAAAAAAGTGATTTTTTCAGCTAAAATTGAGGTTTGCAGGGGATTCTGGGTATAGAAACGTTGGGGGATCCACACAAGCCATACCTCCCTGGAAGCCCCCGGGTGTCTACTTTTCAGAAATGTGTGGGTTTGGTAGGTTTCCTAGATGGCCGCCGAGCACGGGGCCAAAAACCCAGGTGACTCCCCTTGCAAAACCAGGTGGTTTTGAGATAGGCAATTTTGATGTCGCCTCACTACGTTTTGGGCCCTTGCCTGTCGCGGGTACTTGGGCCTCCCACACAAGTGAGGTACCATTTTTATCGGGAGACCTGGGGGAACGCTGGGTGGTAGGAAATTTGTGTGAGGCCAGTGATGCCACACTTTCCCACACAAAAATGTGTGAAAAAAGTGATTTTTTTCAGCTAAAATTGAGGTTTGCAGGGGATTCTGGGTAAGGAAAGGTTGGGGGATCCATGCAAGCCATACCTCCCTGGAAGCCCCGGGTGTCTACTTTTCAGAAATGTGTGTGTTTGGTAGGTTTCCCTAGGTGCCGGCAGAGCTAGGGTTCACAAACTACAGCTAGGCATTTTGCCAAAAAGGGTCATTTTTCACTGCGAAATTGAGGTGTGACCACGTTGCGTTTTGCGCCGTTTCCTGTCGCGGGCACTAGGCCGACCCACACAAGTGAGGTACCATTTTTCTCGTAAGACTTTGGGGAACGCGGGGTGGGTGGAAATTTGTGGATCCACACAGATTCCAGAACTTTCCACCACAGAAATGTGGGGAAA
This sequence comes from Calotriton arnoldi, assembly GCA_963921515.1. NCBI lineage: Eukaryota > Metazoa > Chordata > Amphibia > Caudata > Salamandridae > Calotriton > Calotriton arnoldi. The sequence continues at coordinate 788,736 of CAWUFW010000652.1, forward strand.
ATGTGTTTTCTTTGACAATTGTTTAGGTTTGCAAGGGATTCTGGGTAACAGAACCTGGTGGGAGGCAGTCCAGTCACCCCATCCTGGATTCCCCTGGGCGTCTAGTTTTCAAAAATGTATAGGTTTGCTAGGTTTCCCTAGGTGCCGGCAGAGCTAGGGTTCAAAAAGTACAGCTAGGCACTTTGCCAAAAAAGGGTCATTTTTCACTGCGAAATTGAGGTGTGACCACGTTGTGTTTTGTGCCGTTTCCTGTCGCAGGCACTAGGCCGACCCACACAAGTGAGGTACCATTTTTCTCGTAAGACTTTGGGGAACGCGGGTGGGTGGAAATTTGTGGATCCACGCAGATTCCAGAACTTTCCACCACAGAAATGTGGGGAAAATGTGTTTTTTTGGACAATTGTTTAGGTTTGCAAGGGATTCTGGGTAACAGAACCTGGTGGGAGGCAGTCAAGTCACCCCATCCTGGATTCCCCTGGGTGTCTAGTTTTCAAAAATGTATAGGTTTGCTAGGTTTCCCTAGGTGCCGGCAGAGCTAGGGTTCAAAAAGTACAGCTAGGCACTTTGCCAAAAAAGGGTCATTTTTCACTGCGAAATTGAGGTGTGACCACGTTGTGTTTTGTGCCGTTTCCTGTCGCAGGCACTAGGCCGACCCACACAAGTGAGGTACCATTTTTCTCGTAAGACTTTGGGGAACGCGGGGTGGGTAGAAATTTGTGGATCCACGCAGATTCCAGAACTTTCCACCACAGAAATGTGGGGAAAATGTGTTTTTTTGGACAATTGTTTAGGTTTGCAAGGGATTCTGGGTAACAGAACCTGGTGGGAGGCAGTCAAGTCACCCCATCCTGGATTCCCCTGGGTGTCTAGTTTTCAAAAATGTATAGGTTTGCTAGGTTTCCCTAGGTGCCGGCAGAGGTAGGGTTCAAAAACTACAGCTAGGCACTTTGCCAAAAAAGGGTCATTTTTCACTGCGAAATTGAGGTGTGACCACGTTGCGTTTTGCGCCATTTCCTGTCGCAGGCACTAGGCCGACCCACACAAGTGAGGTACCATTTTTCTCGTAAGACTTTGGGGAACGCGGGGTGGGCAGAAATTTGTGGATCCACGCAGATTCCAGAACTTTCCACCACAGAAATGTGGGGAAAATGTGTTTTTTTGGACAATTTTTTAGGTTTGCAAGGGATTCTGGGTAACAGAACCTGGTGGGAGGCAGTCAAGTCACCCCATCCTGGATTCCCCTGGGTGTCTAGTTTTCAAAAATGTATAGGTTTGCTAGGTTTCCCTAGGTGCCGGCAGAGGTAGGGTTAAAAAACTACAGCTAGGCACTTTGCCAAAAAAGGGTCATTTTTCACTGCAAAATTGAGGTGTGACCACGTTGCGTTTTGCGCCGTTTCCTGTCGCAGGCACTAGGCCGACCCACACAAGTGAGGTACCATTTTTCTCGTAAGACTTTGAGGAACGCGGGGTGGGCAGAAGTTTGTGGATCCACGCAGATTCCAGAACTTTCCACCACAGAAATGTGGGAAAAATGTGTTTTTTTGGACACTTTTTTAGGTTTGCAAGGGATTCTGGGTAACAGAACCTGGTGGGAGGCAGTCAAGTCACCCCATCCTGGATTCCCCTGGGTGTCTAGTTTTCAAAAATGTATAGGTTTGCTAGGTTTCCCTAGGTGCCGGCAGAGGTAGGGTTCAAAAACTACAGCTAGGCACTTTGCCAAAAAAGTGTCATTTTTCACTGCGAAATTGAGGTGTGACCACGTTGCGTTTTGCGCCGCTTCCTGTCGCGGGCACTAGGCCGACCCACACAAGTGAGGTACCATTTTTCTCGTAAGACTTTGGGGTACGCGGGGTGGGTGGAAATTTGTGGATCCACGCAGATTCCAGAACTTTCCACCACAGAAATGTGGGGAAAATGTGTTTTTTTGGACAATTGTTTAGGTTTGCAAGGGATTCTGGGTAACAGAACCTGGTGGGAGGCAGTCAAGTCACCCCATCCTGGATTCCCCTCGGTGTCTAGTTTTCAAAAATGTATAGGTTTGCTAGGTTTCCCTAGGTGCCGGCAGAGGTAGGGTTAAAAAACTACAGCTAGGCACGTTGCAAAAAAAGGGTCATTTTTCACTGCGAAATTGAGGTGTCACCACGTTGCGTTTTGCGCCGTTTCCTGTCGCGGGCACTAGGCCGACCCACACAAGTGAGGTACCATTTTTCTCGTAAGACTTTGGGGAACGCGGGGTGGGCGGAAATTTGTGGATCCACGCAGATTCCAGAACTTTCCACCACAGAAATGTGGGGAAAATGTGTTTTTTTGGACAATTTTTTAGGTTTGCAAGGGATTCTGGGTAACAGAACCTGGTGGGAGGCAGTCAAGTCACCCCATCCTGGATTCCCCTGGGTGTCTAGTTTTCAAAAATGTATAGGTTTGCTAGATTTCCCTAGGTGCCGGCAGAGGTAGGGTTCAAAAATTACAACTAGGCACTTTGCCAAAAAAGGGTCATTTTTCACTGTGAAATTGAGGTGTGACCACGTTGCGTTTTGCGCCGTTTCCTGTCGCAGGCACTAGGCCGACCCACACAAGTGAGGTACCATTTTTCTCATAAGACTTTGGAGAACGCGGGGTGGGCGGAAATTTGTGGATCCACGCAGATTCCAGAACTTTCCACCACAGAAATGTGGGGAAAATGTGTTTTTTTGGACAATGTTTTAGGTTTGCAAGGGATTCTGGGTAACAGAACCTGGTGGGAGGCAGTCAAGTCACCCCATCCTGGATTCCCCTGGGTGTCTAGTTTTCAAAAATGTATAGGTTTGCTAGGTTTCCCTAGGTGCCGGCAGAGCTAGGGTTCAAAAACTACAGCTAGGCACTTTGCCAAAAAAGGGTCATTTTTCACTGCAAAATTGAGGTGTGACCACGTTGCGTTTTGCGCCGTTACCTGTCGCAGGCACTAGGCCGACCCACACAAGTGAGGTACCATTTTTCTCGTAAGACTTTGGGGAACGCGGGGCGGGTGGAAATTTGTGGATCCACGCAGATTCCAGCACTTTCCACCACAGAAATGTGGGGAAAATGTGTTTTTTTTATAATGTTTTAGGTTTGCGAGGGATTCTGGGTAACAGAACCTGGTGGGAGGCAGTCAAGTCACCCCATCCTGGATTCCCCTGGGTGTCTAGTTTTAAAAAATGTATAGGTTTGCTACGTTTCCCTAGGTGCCGGCAGAGCTAGGGTTCAAAAACTACATCTAGGCACTTTGCCAAAAAAGGGTCATTTTTCACTGCGAAATTGAGGTGTGACCACGTTGCGTTTTGCGCCGTTTCCTGTTGCAGGCACTAGGCCGACCCACACAAGTGAGGTACCATTTTTCTCGTAAGACTTTGGGGAACGCGGGGTGGGTGGAAATTTGTGGATCCACGCAGATTACAGAACTTTCCACCACAAAAATGTGGGGAAAATGTGTTTTTTTTGACAATGTTTTAGGTTTGCGAGGAATTCTGGGTAACGGAACCTGGTGGGAGGCAGTCAAGTCACCCCATCCTGGATTCCCCTGGGTGTCTAGTTTTCAAAAATGTATAGGTTTGCTAGGTTTCCCTAGGTGCCGGCAGAGCTAGGGTTCAAAAACTACAGCTAGGCACTTTGCCAAAAAAGGGTCATTTTTCACTGTGAAAATGTGGTGCGTCCACGGTGCGTTTTGCGCTGCTTCCTGTCGCGGGCACTAGGCCTACCCACACAAGTGAGGTACCATTGTTTTCGGAAGACCTTGGGGAACGCGGGGTGGGTAGAATTTTGTGGATCCGCGCAGATTCCAGAACTTTCCACCACAGAAAAGTGAGGAAAATGTGTTTTTTTTACCAATTTTTTAGGTTTCCAAGGGATTCTGGGTAACAGAACCTGGTGAGAGCCAGTCAAGTCACCCCGTCCTGAATTCCCCTGGGTGTCTAGTTTTCAAAAATGTATAGGTTTGCTAGGTTTCCCTAAGTGCCCGCAGAGCTAGGGTTCAAAAACTACAGCTAGGCACTTTTCAAAAAAAGGGTAATTTTTCATTGTGAAAATGTGGTACGTCCACGTTGCATTTTGAGCCATTTCCTGTTGTCGGCACAAGGCCTACCCACACAAGTGAGGTACCATTTTTATCGGGAGACTTAGGGTAACACAGAATTGTAGAGCAACTGTTATTACCTATTGACTTTCGATGCATTTCTGCTTTCCAAATGAAAGACAATGTGTAAAAAATAAGTCATTTTGAAAAATGACCTATAATTCTCATGCTAGTATGGGTACTCCCAATTTCGGAAATGTGCAAATATCTACTATTTCTAAAATCTACATTTTGTTCCCATTTCAGAAATACATAGGTGTCTTTCATAACAATTTTTCCATGTATACATTTTCCCAAAATAATTGCTATATACCCGGTACATAATAAAAAACCATTGCAAGATGCTGCTCAGTTATTGGCTCTGGGTTCGTCGGGTTCTTGGTGAACCTACAAGTCCTATATATCCCCACAACCAGAAAGGTCCAGCGGATATAACGGTATATTGCTTTCAAATAGCTGTCATAATTAGAAGAAGTTACAGGTGAAAACGTTGACACAAATGGCTGTTTTTTTCAACTAATTTTCAATTTTTCCTTCATTTAACTGTTAGTTTCTATAAGGAAAACTTTAAGGATCTACACAAATGACCCCTTGCTGAATTCAGAATTTTGTCTACTTTTCAGAAATGTATGGCTTTTCAGGATCCATTATTGGTTTCATACCCATTTCTACCATTAACTGGAAGGAGGTTGAAAGCACAAAAAATAGCAAAAATAGGCTATGTCCCAGAAAAATGCCAAAACTGTGTAAAAAAGTTGGTTTTCTGACAAAAGTCTGCTTGTCCCTGAAAGCTGGGAAGATGGTGATTTCAGCACCACAACCCCTTTTTGATGCCATTTGCAGGGAAAAAACAAGACGCTTTCATCTGTAGCCCTTTTTTTGCATTTTTCCCCCAAAAAACAAAATTTTGCTGTATTTTGTCTAATTTCTGGGTCCCCTCCAGGGGAATTCACAAACCCTGGGAACCTTTACAATCCCCATGATGTTGGAAGAAAAGGACGCAAATTTGGCGTGGATACCTTATGTGGTCAAAAAGTTACAGGGGCCTAAGCGCGCACTACCCCAAATAGCCAAAAAAAGGCTTAGCACAGGGGGGGGAAAGGCCTAGCAGCGAAGGGGTTAAATAAAAAGGACCAATTCACTCTATCAAAAGCTTTTTCTGCATCGATGGAGACTGCAGCTAGAGGATATGGAAGAGTTGAGCCCTTATTCAAAACATTAAATAATAAACGAGAATTGTCCGATGTTAATCTACCTTTAACGAAACCACATTGCTCTAGGCCAATTAGTTTCGGTAGAAGAGGTTCAAGGCGTAACGCAAGCATTTTGGCAAAAATGTTGTAGTCCACATGCACTAAGGAGATAGGACGGTAATTTTTACATTGTTTGGGATCACGACCATCTTTATGGATTAAACATATTGTAGCTTCTAAAAAAGTGCCCTGTGCCTTACCAGAAGTATGAAAATATTGAAAGAGCTGTAAAAGTTTTGGAAGAAGAAGATTCGAGAAATGTAAATAAAATTCTACAAAGAAGCCATCCGGGCCTGGAGTTTTATTTTTCTTAAGAAGACTTAAAGATTGAGAAATTTCCAAGGTAGACAGATCAGATTCTAGAGGAGCAAAATCCAGATTAGCCTGAAGAGGTGGGACGTGGTTAAGATATGTATCAATAGAAGAGGGATGTGAAGAGGACTCTGGGGTATATAAAGTTTTATAAAATTCCATGAATTCATTTAAGATGTCTTGGTCTTTAAAGAGGAGTTTCCCGTCTGATGAATGAATGGAATCAATCAAGACACGTTCCTTCCGAGACTTAAGGTAATTAGCCAGGAGCTTGCCAGATTTATTCCGTCCACCATAAAATCTAGCACTTGTTTGGAGAAGAATAGACGAAGCATTATCCGTTGATCTTTTATTAAAGTCAAGTTTTGCACGAACAAGCTCCTGTAAGGCAGATTCAGATGAGGATGTATAAAATTGATGCTCTAAACGTTTGATATTGGCTAACAAAACTTTCTGCTGATTAAGTAATCGTTTCTTTTTCCTGGAAACAAAGTCTATAATAAAACCACGTGCTGTAGCTTTAAAAGAGTCCCAAAGTAGTGAAGGAGAGGTGTCTGGAGACGTATTTAGAGTAAAGAATTCCTCCGTAAAGGAAATAAAAGAAGAAGTAAAAAGTGGATCTTGCAAGAGAGAATTATTAAACCTCCATCTAGAAGATCTGGGTTGTGAGCGGAGCAGATCAAAGTCGGCAACAACTGGGGCATGGTCAGATATGACAAAGGGTTCGATTGAGGAGGAAATAAGGTTTTGTGTTAGAGCAGGAGAACGAAAAATATAGTCTAAACGGGTCAGAGTGCCATGTGGGGGAGAGAAAAGGGAATATTCTGTGCTTTCAGGATTGCAGAGCCTCCAAGCATCTACAAGATGTGTCTGAGAAATTGTACTTTGAAATTGTTTGTGGGTCTTATGAGGGATGAAACAGACTTGAGATTGTCGATCGATGAAAGGGTCAATCACTTGGTTACAATCACCTCCTAAAATAAAAAAATCATCTTTCTGTTGAATGCATTTTTTGGGGATATTAGGCCAAAAGGAATAATCTGGTTGAGTTGGACAATAAATATTAAAAACTGTAAGAGAAATATTGTTAATGAGCAACTTAACTAATATCCATCTACCATCTGAATCAATTTCTTTAGAGATAACAGAACATTTCAAACATTTATGAACTAGAATAAAGACCCCATTTTTCTTAGTAGACGTAGGAGACACCAACACTAAACCTACCCACTGTCTTTTAAGCTTTAAAGCCTCTATTTCTGTCAAATGAGTCTCCTGCAATAAAATTAAGTCAGGATTATATGAGGCTAAATGAGATAATATTCTCTGCCTCTTTATAGGATTAATAAAACCTTTCACAGTCCCTGAAACAACTTTGAATGTAAGAAAAACGGAATAAATATAAGAAACACACGATCAACATCAATGAAGAAAAGGAAGAGTAGTCTAGGAAAGAGAGAAATATAGAGTAAAATATCCAATGAAAACATTAAGAAAAGGGAAAGAGGGGAAAAAAGAGAAGGAATAAGTGAGATAATAAGAGAAGACAGTACATGTCATATAAAAAATGACGACTGAAATACATACCTGAAGGGGAAACAGACAGAAACTAGGACTGGCGACAGACAACAAAGATGGCACACCCGACAGGGGAGACGAACCACGTCGGGAGATCAAAAAAAGGAAGGTGAGGTTATGGAAATAAATATGTAAGGAATCCAAATGATCTGTAATAAAGAAAAAAGACACAACATGAATGACTATAAACAGATATAATTACCAAAACATAACCTGGAAAAGAAATGGTTAATGAGGGTTAGAGTAAGCATTACAGGAGGCTTTCAAAAATCAGAGAAACTTTCACTTAAAAGTCACGTTATGGAAGGAGGACCGGCTGTATCCATGGTAGTTGGAGAGTGTGAATGGAGAAATATTCGAAGGTCTGCAGGGTCTTCAAAAGTAGAGGTGTTGTTTTGAAAAGTAACTTTGAATAAGCATGGATGGAATAGACCATATCGGGCACCAATGGAGCGTAAAGCTGGTCTAAGGTCTAGAAATTCCTTCTGTCTTTTAGCTGTTACTGTTGAGACGTCCGGGGATATGAACACTTTAGATCCTAACCATATTAATTGCTTCTTAAGTTTGGCCGCATTCAGAACTTGCAGAAGGTCCGTGAATTGCAAAAAAAGAAGGATCACGCCACGAGGTCTTGAGGGAGCAGATGCGGAGGAAAGGCGAGTGCCCAGCCTATGGGCACGTTGGATATTCAGAGAAGTCGAAGCAGGGAGGTCTAAAAGCTTCGGCAGAAAAGAGGTGAAAAAAGTCACAGGGTTGTCTCCCTCGATACCCTCAGGAAGACCATACAGGCGCAGGTTGTTGCGCCTGTTTCTGTTTTCAAGATCTTCAGCAGATTTTTTCAAGAGAACTACCTCCCTTTCCAAAGATGAAATCTTTGTAGAGGAATCTTGAAGGTCTCTGACGTGTTGTTCGACCGTGGATAACCTGGAATCAAGCGTAAACCACTTAGTATCCAACACCTGTAGACATGTATTGGTTTCCTCTATAAATGGGCGTAAAGCACGTATTTCCTCAAGAACAGTGTCTAAAGACACAGGCGAAGCAGGTTTCGGTGGAGAGGGAGGGTCTTCTTTGAGTCTTTTGTTAGTAGATGAGGGCGAATTTAATTTTGCAGGCACAATGGATGAAGAGGCTGCTCTGGAAGAGTTAGAATGAGCCATATTGACCGGATTGCGCAAGTCATCCATAGAGGGTGCCAAGGAAGCTGGGTGCGTCACAAGCAAACCAGTAGTAGACTTTTTGCTAGACTGCAACAGCTGTTTAGATCTGCCCATATAATACAAAGTTCCAGTAAAACCAGCGAGAAAGAGGCAAATAATAGTAAATACTCTCCTTAATGAGAAATAAAAAGACCCGCGGTGTGAAAATGTCCTTTTGAGAATAGTTGGAGCAAAGTGTCTGGAGTTAAGAGATATAAATCTCAAGAGTCTATAAGCAAAACACAGTACCTTATGTTAGGAGCAGAGCTGAAAGGAAAAATCCAGTTAGGAGATGAGACAAAATGGCGGCTGGAAGGGAGGAGAAAGTGTCTCATGACATATCACATCACAAAAGGGATGAAGAAGGGTCCACAAAACAGCCTCATGGTCAGGGGACGTTCCGCAATGGAAACCTCCCCCTGGAATGCAGAAAACGGTGATGGAACCGCTAAAATCCCCTGGCGATCTCCTGACGTAGCGCGGAGCTCAGGCAGCCATCTTGAAAGGCGCTGCGCGCGCGTCCCTAGCGCTGCTTTCTAAGCTATGTTGAACTATGTTGTAGAGCAGTATGCCTAGCAGAAGCGGATACGTTTTCCAGTACTTGTTTTTTATGTTACAGGGGAGTCAGAGCCTTTATTTTTCTGCTAGGACTTCATGTTCCAACATCACCACCCAACATCGCATGCTCATTATTCCAGATCAAGGAGCAAAAGCCGATTTCCCCGCAGAGGTCCACGCGAGAAGGACAAACAGCTGATGCGATTTCGGCAATCAGCTGGGATATCGGCAGTTGCTTTCAGTAACCTGAGGCTGCGGCGGTGATCTGCAGACTCTGCAGGAAGACTCGCTGTCTTCGTTTTTGCCCATGGCCCCACTCTTGAATAAAACATGCAATTACAGACCAGACGGGTCTCAACTGTAAGCGCTCTGTGCTTGTTTTGCGAACTTGGCATTCCTTAGTCTCTCTAGAGAGGCCGGTCCTGCGAGAAGAGAACCATTCAACAAGCCCAAGAGAGTGTCTGTGTTTAGCTAGAACAAAGCAAGGAACATTGACAGAACTGTTGTGAGAGCCATCATTACACCTTATGAATCGTAAACAGCTTGTAATTACATCATGTTGACATCTGCGAGCAGATTAAGCCAAGATAAAGACAAAGCCTTTTTCTAGAATGGTATATGGTACGTGACATTCTATGCTATGTGTATTTGCTTGTCCAATATGTAATGATTGTCATAATGATGGGCTAAGAGGCTTTCCTGAGACAGGAACTAAACCGCTTGTGCCTTATTTCTTAAGGGTGTATACACTACCAAGCCATTCCCACAAATGAACTAATAAACAGGCATATATTCACATGTAACAGTGCAATAAGACCCTAGTTTGTATGTTTTAGATAAGACCATCCAAAACCAAGAATCATACCATTGTTGATGTTCTTTTTCAGATCTTATTCCTTGCTGTTCCTTCCCCAACACCCTTTCCCTTGCCTGGCCACTCCAATAGTCTGTGCTATCATAGCATGCTGTCTTGGTGGTTCCTGGAGGTGGCCCTCTGAACTTCATCGTACAAGTCCTGCCGAACAACAGTGCCCATAACAGAATAATGAGACCACTAATTTTGTTCCTCCCTGCCTGTACAATTTTAGAACTGCCCCTTTCGATGATGTCATGAAGGCCCTAATACAGGTGCAGAAGAATCTGACAGACTCTAAAGCTACTCCCGCAGCCTTAGCCAATAAGGTTTTACAATTACAACACAAGGTAGAGGCACGAGTAGGGTCCCTCAATAGAAATCTGTATAACATACCTTTGGGGAAATTCCCAAGTGTGGTTCATACTAAGAACCCTAGTACCGCTGGAAATCAGGTTACCACGCCCAATATCTCCATCATCCTCGCGCCCCAGATCCCATTGGCTGTCCGGAGCGTTTGGCAGGCAATCCGGCCAAAGTACAAATATTCCTAATGCAAATTGTATTGCAGTTCACATGCAAACCAGCAGCTTTTCCTGACCCACAATCATGCATAGCCTTCTTTATATCATATTTGGTTGGCGATACTGCCTCATGCGCAGTACCTATTGTGAGAAGCAACAACCCCATTCTCCATACTTGGAAGGAGTTTGTGAGGGAATTTGAGAAGGTCTTAGGTTGTAGAGCAGCCACCCTTTCTACTGATCAAGAATTGCTAGAATTAAGTCAGGGCAATAGAGATCTAGTGTCATACCTATCGCAGTTAAACCGCTTAGTCACAGAAACAGCATAGCTAGAAGAGAAAAGGGCTGCAATTTACTACCAGGATCTCAAGGAAGACTTGAAGGACATCCTTGCTCAGATTCACCCTCAACCTCAAACATGTGCAGGCAAAGGCAGCTAGCACTGTAGAGTGTAGTACGGAAAACTAGAATGCTCAGAAGGAAAGGAAGGGGCCCTTTTGAGCAACTGGCAAATCCCTTCCCTCACAATGCAAGACTATGATAATGCTACCGATTTTAAAATGAACATGAGACTCCTTCTTGACGATACCATATCCCATCAGATTGTTGTGTTACTGGACTAAGGAGCTACAGGGAAGTTTGTGGACGTGGAATTAGCATAACAACTATCATTGCCTTGTCTTCCGAAGGAAAAAGCAGAAGTAGCGCAGACTTTGGATGGGCGCCTTCTAACATCTGGGCCAATGTTATGTTATGTTATGTTATCCGAGTTTATAAAGCGCACAGCTGCCCCAGCAAAGAGGCGTCCCGGCGCTACCAGCGTCAGAAGGAACAAGGCCAAGAACACAACAAGTAGGCAAAGGGAACAGACAGAACCAAGAAGGACTAGACAGAAGGAAAGAGAAACGTTTTGATTGCTTTCCTGAAGTCCACCATGCGATCCAAGCTGCGAATCTGAGGGGGCAGGGAGTTCCACAACTTAGCAGCTAAATAGCGGAAGGACCGACCTCCCACCCGAAGGCGCTTCACATGGGGGACAGTTACCAAATGCTGTCCCAGAGAACGCAGCTGGCGAGTGGGGACATACAAGGTTAGCAAATTAGTCAGGAGACTGGGCGAGGCGAGCTTCAAGACCTTAAAAGAAAGGCAGAGAGCCTTAAATTGGATCCTTTTGGCCACTGGAAGCCAATGTAACCTCCTGATGGCCCCACTAGAAGGACAGTTACGTGGGAGCCCCACCAAGGCTCTGGCGGCAGCGTTTTGAACGCGCTGCAATCGCAGTATCTCCGCCTGATTAGCTCCCAAAAGGAGCGAATTAGCATAGCCCAATCTGGATAAAATGGCTGATTGAACAATCACTTGGCGGGTAGATGAATCAAAGAATTTCAACAAGGGCCTAAGTCCCCGGAGGAGGCCAAAACAGGTACCTGCAACTCTTTTGGTATGTTCTTGAAAACTAAGGGTATCGTCCATCCATACCCCCAAATTTTTTACCACCAACTTAGGTGTGGGAGAGCTACCAAGTAAGTTGGGCCACCATTGTTCACTCCAGAGGCTTCTGTCCCTCCCCATCAACAATAACTCTGTCTTAGTCGCATTCAACTGAAGACAGTTTAAAGTCATCCACTCAGCCACAGCGGTCAAGCCGCTCCGAAACCTAGAAGCATCTAGAGTGGAACCATCGGACAGGGCCACCACCAGCTGTGTATCATCTGCATACGAGACCATATCGAGGCCCATGTTCCTAGCCACTCTAGCCAGAGGTTGAACATAAAGATTGAACAATATAGGGCTCAATGCAGAGCCCTGTGGTACCCCCTGCCCGATGGGATGAGCCTGAGAAAGAAATGGGGGGCCGACACTGGAAAGATCTCTCTTTCAGGAATGATCTAAACCATTCGAGTGCCAGGCCCGCAACCCCGGCATCCTCCAGGCGCTGTAACAGAATTCCATGTGAAACCGTGTCAAATGCGGCACTCAGATCGAGTAAAATCAGTGCCGCCGTATGACCCGAATCAAGAAGGGTCCGCAGATGTTCTGTCACCGCCAGAAGAGCCGTCTCTGTACTGTGACCAGGGCGGAAACCATTTTGAGAAGGATCCAGGATGTTATTAGTAGTGAGATATTCCGTCAAAATATTATTAACATGGGCCTCAGCAATCTTGGCTACCCAAGGAAGGAGCGATATAGGCCGGAAGTTTTCCAACTTTGCTGGGTCAAGTGAGGGTTTTTTAAGAATGGGGGACACCCTCGCCTGTTTCCATGGGACGGGTACCACAGCTGTAGTAAAAGAGGTATTAACAACATGGCACAAAGGTGTCAGGAAAAGAGACATGATGCAAACTGCTGAAATTACTCTAGATTGCCAAGTGGCATCCCAAACACATGTAGAGAAAATTCACTTCATTCTTATCAGTGTCCTGCAATACAGCTTCATGCTGGGAATGCCCTGGCTGGTTTTACACAATCCCAGCATTAATTGGAGCACTAGATCCATAGACGCCTTTTGTTCGCATTGTGCACAACATTGTGTATCAACAAAACAGCCCCTAAAAACAGTTCGAAATCACTCCATAGTCACAGCAGCAGAGAAAGAAGTAACACTCCCTAGTCTTAACCAGGAGTTCATAGACGTATTTAATGGGGAACAGGCTGAGGTACTGCAGCCTCCTCATTCACGCAACTGCCAAATAGACCTTGTTCCTGGAGCTGTAGTTCCAAGCTGTTGCATTTATGCACTGTCTGAGAAAGAGAGTAAGCATCTCGGAAAATATTTGGACAAATACTAGGTTAGTGGCTTCATTCGTCCTTCTCGGTCTCACACAGCCTCTCCCTTGTTCTTTGTGCAATAACAAATGGTGAACTTTGCACGTGCATTGATTATCGTGCATTAAACAACATCACCGTGAAGAACAAGTATCCGCTACCTCTGATCCCTGTGCTCCTAGATCAAGTAATAACAGCAGTCAGCTATACCAAACCTGAGCTAAAGGGAGCGTATCATCTTGTTCGAATGAGGGACGGCGTTGAGTGGAAAAAAGCATTCAAAACCAGATATGGCTTATTCAAGTATACTGTGATGCCTCTCAGCTTATGCAACGTGCCAGCAGCATTTCAGTTCTCCTTAAATCATTTACTCCATGAATACTTTGACCGCTTTGTGATCGTCTGCATAGACAATATTTTAATTTATTCCAACTCCGAAGCAGAACATATACAGCATGTTGCAACCATCTTAAAAGTTTTACAGCAACATCTTTTATTTTGCAAACTCACTAAATGTGACGTCCATGTACCAGAAGTTGAGTTATTTGGAGTTCTTTTGTCTCAAAGTGGATTACAAATGGAAGAGCGAAAGATAAAAGTTGTTTTCCAGTGTCCAATACCAAAACACATTAGAGATGTGTAATTTTTTCTTGGTTTCACCAATTTTTACAGGCGCTTCATTGATCGTTTCTCCCAAGTAGTTGCTCCAATTACAAGGCTTTTACGAAAAAACCATGCGTTCAAGTGGGATCAAGAAGTAGATCAAGCTGTAAACATTTGAAGAAGTCATTCGCATGAGCACCAATTCTGGCCCATCCATATTCACAGTATATTGTTGATACTGATGCCTCTGATGTGGCCCTTGGAGCCATTCTGCCTCAACAAAATAACAGCACCGGACAATTACACGCAGTGGCATACATGTCTAAAAAGCTAACATTTGCAGAAAGCAATAACACCATAGCTGAAAAAGAATGGGGACACTATCTGCTGGTGCTTATTACATGGTGATAGTATACACTGATCACCAAAATTTACAGTTCATAAAAGCAGCAAGAAACTTGACCCCTAGACAATGTAGGTGGATTACATTCTTTGCAGAATATGATTTCATTGTCACTTTCAGGTCTGAGGTGGAAAACCATAAGGCTGATGCATTAGCCAGGCAAGAAAGTCCTACCAATCATGGTTAACAATTCCCAATATAAAATTGCCCCTAGCAAGGTGATTAGTCTCATTTCAACTGAAGGATTTGTGGATGCAATTAAAGATCATTTTCAGGCACTCAACTGGCAATCATGGCTTCTAGGAGCAAAAAAATAGAAAAATCATACAAGAACTGCCCATTCACAATTCCAAACTATTTGTACCCAGTAAAGAACTGCAAAAACTGTGTTCTGTTGGTGTCATGACCATACTTGTGCAGGGCATCCAGGCATACAACGAACTATAAAGGCTGTCACCCATGACTTTTGGTGGAACACATTAAAGCAAGATATACAGTCATGGATCAAGGAATGTGACATGTGTGATCGAGCAAAGAATGACCCATGGAAGCCTAGAGGATGGTTAAAACCCTTTACCGACCCCCAAAATACCTTTGGATCACTTCTCACTTGACTTCATAACAGATCTGCCTGATGATCAGGGGTACACCACGATTTTAGTAGTCATAGATGGTCTAACCACACTGGGACATTTTATAGCCTGCAAGAAACTACCAACTTCCAGTCAACTAGCACAATTACTCTTACAAAACATAATTCAATTGCATGGAATCCCTAAAAAGAATATTTCCTAACGAGGCCCACAATTTACCACCAAGTTTTGTAAGGCCTGGTGTTCTACATTATACATTTCTCCAGCCTTGTATACCAGTCATCACCCGCAATCAGATGGTCAGACAGAATGCCTTAATCAAACATTAAAGCAATACCTCAGATGTTATGCAGAGGAAACTGATGATTCTTGGGCAAATCTTCTCTGGTTATTGAAAATTGTTTACAATTCTTAACACCACTCCTCCATCCACAATTCACCTTTTTACTGTATGTATGGATTCCATCCTGATTTTCTCTCACTTCCATGCTCAGACAATTTGGATCTCGTACCTGCTGTACAGGATAAACTTAAAACATTGAAAAGAACCCAGGCACATACTAACTGCATGCACTGCCCATTCAGACCATCGTCTTCCCCCCCCCCCATTGCCCCTACCGCAGCATTGCCGGACATAGTCTTCAAACTACTTTTACTAAATTGCAGATCTTTACCTAAACATTCCGCCGAACTGTCCATCCTGCTTATGGAGGAAGGCCCTGATGTTTTATTCCTTACCGAAACCTGGCTGAATGCAGGATCAGACCCCGATATCGTTCAGGCCCTCCCCCTGACTACATAATACAGAGGTTGGATAGGGCTACTGGTAAAGGTGGTGGCATTGCCATTATTCTGAAAAGTCACCTCTCTTGTCGGACCCTTGGGAGCCCCTTAATCGATTGTGAAAACCTCCACTTTTCAATAGGATTTATGCCCACACTTTCCCTATCGGGCATCCTAATCTACCGCCCCCCTGGACCCATAGGCCAATTATGCAACTCACTTTCAGAAATGGTTCCCAAACTGGCTAGTACCGCCTCAAATTTTACTATCCTGGGTGACTTCAACGTCAATTTCGATGAATTATCATCGAAAGTTGCATCTGAGCTGTCCCTGGACTTAGCAGCCTTACAGCTCACCCAGAAGGTATTACATGCAACACACTCAAAAGGGTACCTTCTAGACCCCATCTTCTCCAATCTGGGGGAACTCTCCTGTCAGATACTGACCCCTATTCCTTGGTCGGATCACTTCCTCATCTCTTGCAGTTGGGCTCCCACCCATGCTACTCTCCCAACTCGGACTATGCAAACTAAGTCCCGCCGCTGGTCAACTCTTTCCATAGAAAAACTGGATACCGGCATTAGGAAATTCTAAGCCCCCCCCCCCTGACTCTGATCCGGTGGTGGCAAACGATAGATTCAACAACTGGATTGAGGGTACACTAGACCAAGTCCTTCCCAAAACAACCACACAGTTGCACAAAGGGCCCAATAGAACGGCCTGGTACACCCCTAAACTCCGAGAATTAAAACAAGTCTGTAAAAAACTGAAAGAGTCTGGAGAAGGGACTTCTCACTGAATAAGAAAAAGGAATATAGGGAGGCGATCAAAACTTACAAGCTTGAAATTAAAAAATCCAGGCCACGTATTTTGAGGAAACCATATCCTCAGCTGCAAATTCCCCCGTGAAACATTCCGAATCGCTAAGAAACTACTGAAAGCCCCCTCGCTTCCCGACACCCCCTTAGCCACAGACCAACGCTGCAACGAACTTGCGGAATATTTTTATAACAAAATCCAAACTATTTATGGATCCTTTGCCCCAACCGATAACCATGTCACTTCTCATTCTGAGGATTCACACACAGGGAGCAAGGAACCCTCTCTAAAGGCTTTCACCTTAATGGACCATGACTCACTCCAGATCACGACTGCACTTGTTAAAAGCGGATCGCCCAGGGACCCTGCCCCGCCCAAGATCTTGAAGCAGGTGGCAGAAGCAGTTAGTCCGGTCATCCTAGATTTGATTAATTCATCTATATCCTCGGGGTGGTTCCCCCCCTATGGAAAAAAGCCATGGTCAAATCCCTCCTGAAAAAGCCCAGCATGGACCCAGACTGCCTGGCCAACTACCGTCCTATTTCACTTCTCCCAGGAATTAGTAAGATTCTGGAGAAACATGTTAATTCCGCGCTCTCTACCCACTTGGAATCTAATCCTCTTCTTCATTCCTTTCAAACTGGTTTCCGCCCTCGCCAAGGCACAGAAACAGCTCTTCTAGCTGTCATGGAAGAATCCAGAAAGATCCTTGATGCAGGAGATTCCGCTGCTGTGATTTTGTTAGATCTCAGCGCAGCCTTTGATACGGTTATTAATCATCGCATCTTGGTTGACCGACTCAGAAGTCTGGGCGTGTCCGGAGTAGCCTTGATTTGGCTGCAATCCTTCCTGGAGGGGAGATCCTTCCAGGTATTCGAGGGTGAGGATACCTCTAAACCCTGGCCCCTCCACTGCGGGGTCCCTCAGGGATCTTCCCTGAGCCCCACACTTTTCAATGCCTACATGGCTCCCCTCGCGGACATTGTCCGTCCCTATGGAGTGAACATCGTGACGTATGCCGATGACACCCAGCTGGTGGTTGCACTCAACCACTCAGACCTGGCCTCCACTCATCTCTGCACCTGCCTTGAAGAAGTAGCCAAGTGGATGAAACACTCTTACCTAAAATTAAATGGTGATAAAACCGAGCTTATGCTCCTTGGCAATCCTTCACTCTTCAGAGCAGATACGACCTGGCCATCATCGATGGGCTCGGCACCCGTCCCTAAGTCAGCAATAAAAAGCCTGGGGTTCTGGCTGGACTCAGACCTCAGCCTTAAAATCCAGGCCAGAAAGGTAGTGGCCTCTTGCTTTGGCATCTTAAGGATGCTTCGCAAAGTGCTTCCCCAGCTTCCCTTTCAGGCAAAAAATCTTATTGTCCAAGCACTCATTCTGTCACGCCTGGACTACGGCAATGCACTATACCTCAGTGCCCCGAGCTCGGTCCTTGCCAAACTCCAAACAGTACAGAACTGTGCCGCCAGGACCCTTATGGGGATTCAGAACCGGCAATCTGCTAAACCCACCATGAAAGCTCTCCACTGGCTCCCCGTCCGGGAGAGAGTTCACTTCAAGGCCCTATGCATCACTCATAAGCTGTTAGGAGGGAAGGGACCCGAGATTATCTCCTCTATGGTCAAACCCTACCGAGCCAACAGGCCCCTACGTTCAGATGAACAACATCTGGCAGTCGTCCCCAGGATTAAGAAAGAAGTGGGGGCTGACTATTTTCATACAATGCCGCCAAACTTTGGAACTCCCTCCCCCTTCAGCTATGAAGGGAATCGAACCACCTGGCCTTTCGCAAGCTGCTGAAAACATGGCTCTTCCCTAAATGATTCTCGGAAGCTTCAGCTATCCTCCAGCGCTGGGATGCCCACGGGTAGCTATGCGCTTTAAAATACTGTTTCATGTGATAAGAAACCTGGAAAAAGCAAAACAGAGGTACAAACTCATATCTGGCAAGCATAGGCATGCTGGCCCTACATATGTAATAGGCAACAGAGTCTGGCTTTCCACAAAGCACATCAGATTCAAGCACAGGTCACCTTTTCATCCTAAGTTCATTGGGCCATATCACATATGTGGCCAGGTAAATCCTGTGACCTATCATTTAAAGTTACCAACCACTCTTTGTATCCACCCTGTGTTTCACACATCTTTATTGAAGCCAGAACCACAGGATTGCAAGGTATGCCCAATCTCCCCGTTAGCATGGGGACAGGAAGAGTACGAAGTCCGCAAGATTCTTGATTCTCATCGCAGGGGCGCTCGCCTCTGGTATCCCATCTCCTGAAAGGGGTATGGGTCAGAGGACGATTCATGGGAGCCCACAGCAAATGTTCACACTCCAAGACTGGTGCGTCAGTTCCAGGCACGTCATCCAACCAAGCCCAGCCCTAGAGCCCACCTGGGAGAGGGGAGTACTGTTGTGGTGCTGACTGGCATCTCCAGGGCAATGCTTACGACCATGCAAAATAAACACTGTTCCATGAAGCTCAGATTGTGTGCCAGGAGCCATGCCAATGGAGTGGGAGCACGATACTGGTTGCACTGCCTTCGATGAGCACATTCTACACTGTGTGTATCTAGCCCTGCTTTCTAAGCGCTGCATGTATGTTGAACTATGTTGTAGGTCTAGCGCTGCTTTCTAAGTGCTGCATGTCTGTGGAACTATGTCGTATGACACCACAGCGGCGTCACTAGGGGGTGCAGACCGCACCGGGTGACACCATCACATGGGGTGACACCGTGAGCCTCTGCACGTCGGCGTCTGGACGTCGACGACGTTCGAAACGTCACTCACGTGACACCATCACATGGGGTGACACCGTGAGCCTCTGCACGTCGGCGTCCGGACGTCGACGACGTTCGAAACGTCACTCACGCAAGGAACGCTTTTGGCAGACTCGGAGGACTCGGAGGAGGTCCATCATGGGGTAAGTCGTGAGGGGGTGACACCATGAGTTACCGCACTGGGTGACACCAACCCTAGTGACGCCACTGTGACAGCATGCCTAGCAGAAGCGGATATATTTTCAAGTGCTTGTTTTTTATATTACAGGGGAGTCAGAGCCTTTGTTTTTCTGCTAAGACTTCATGTCCCAGCAGCCTTTGAGTGGCAGCCATGTTGGGAGGTGCGCCACTATAAGAGGGGGCCCACCCAACATCGTACACTTGTTATTCCAGATGCAGGAGCAGAAGCCGATTTCCCCGGAGAGGTCTGCACAAGAAGGAGAAACAACTAATGCAACTTCAGCAATCAGATGGGATATCAGCGGCTGCTTTCAGCAACCCAAGGCTGCGGCAGTGATCTTCAGACTATGCGGGAAGACTCACTGTTTTCCTTTTTTCCCATGGCGCGCTCCTGATAAAAACAGGTAATTAGAGACCGGTCTGCTCTAAACGGTAAGTGCACTGCGCTTGTATTACAAACTTGCCATTCCTTAGTCTCTCTCGCGAGGCCGGTCCTGCGAGTGGAGAGCCATTCAACATCCCCAAGAGAGTGACAGTTTTTAGCTGGAATAAAGCAAGGAACATTGACTGAACTGTAGTGAGAGCCATCATTACACCGTATGAATCATAAACAGCTTGTAATTAAACCCTATTGACATCAGCTTGCACATTAAGCCAAGATAAAGACAAAGCCTTTTTCCAGAATGGTATACGGTGCGTGGTATTCTATGCTATGTGTGTTTGCTTCTCCAGTATGTAATGATTGTCATAATGATGGTCTAAAAGGCAACATGACACAAGAACTAAACCGATTGTGCCTTATTTCTTAAGGGTGTCCACACTACCAAGCTCTTCACACAAAAGGAACTCTTAAACAGGTGTACATTCACAGGTAACAGTGCAATGAGACCCTAGTATGTATGTTTTAGATAAGACCATCCAAAACCAATAATCATTCAATTGTTGACGTTCTTTTTCAGATCTCCTTCCCTGCAGTTCCTTCCCCAACACCCCTTACCTCGACTGGCCACTCCAATTGTCTGTGCTATCATGGAATGCAGACTTGGTGGTGCCTGGAGGTGGACCTCTGAACCTTATCGCACAAGTCCTGAGGAGCAATAGTGCCCATGACAGATGGTATCCCCCTACAGGCCCTTGCCCACCCCAGTGGCGGGAGGTTTTAAAGCACAGTATCCAGTGTTTTAAAAAAAAAAATGTTTTACTGTGGATCCACCACGGTTTTGCGGTAATTTATTATTTTTTTTATATATAAATTATCAGCCTGGGAGCAGGTTTACCCTCCCCTGCCCCCTTATTTTTTTTACACTACTATTCAATACAGGGGACTGAGTCCCCTGGGCCTAAAATGGCTGCCATGACATCTTTATTTCTGTGGTGGCACCCAATCAGATCTTAACTCTAGATCTGTCGACTGCGTGGATCCTCCCCATCATAAAATATCTATATTTTATAACCCTGACTTCTTCAAAACTACTGAACAGAATTATAGCAAATCATAAAAAGCCCACTTTCCACAATATGATCTTGCATTCTGCCAAATTTGGTGTAATTCACTTCAGCCGTTTTGACTGTAACTGTGTCTAATGTTCCTTTGGAAAAATGAATGGGGAAAACAAGTTTTGGGACCCCACTTTTTCTCGGCCCCCACTTCATGGATCACCCCGAAACTTTCCAGGAAGGAGCTGAGGTAGATGTGACTTTTTTGGTAAAAGGTTTCATCAAACAGCATCAAAATTATAAGCAAACCATGAAACGTGGTACTAACTATAATTACCCAGCGGTAACCCCCACTGAGTTTTATATGTCTGAACCTGATTTTAGAGAAATGTATATCTATATATATATTCACTGAAAAAACCATAGGTTTCAGGCACGTTATAGTTAGAAATTAGCATTTAAAAAACCTTAGAAATTCACTGAAAAACCATAGGTTTTAGGGAAAGTTATAGTTAGTTGGACATTGCACTCATACAAAGCCATAGAAATTCCCCGTTATAGTTAGTTCAGCTAACTATAATTCGCGCCCCGCAATGCACTGCTGATGATGTCACATATTACATCACTCATGACATGGTCAGTGACATCACTGATGACATCATCCAGTCACTGTGTGTTTCTGTAAAGTTTAAATATGTTTTATATATATGCCACGGTGTATTGCAGAATGAGTGGGTGTATAAGTGTCTGGATGGATGATTTAGTAGGTGCGTGACTGACTGTATAAGTGAGTGATTAAATGTGTCTTACTGAATGCATGGGTTGGTGAGTAGCTACATGAGTGTGTATATCGGTTATTCATTGGTTGCTTGAGAATTTGTATGGGAGACTGAGTGTGTGTGTGGGTGGGTGTGAGGTGTGTGACTCTGTGCATAGATGTGTGAGTGGTTGATTCACTGGGTGCATGGGTTCAAGAGTGCATGTGAAAACAGCTGTATGGGCGGGTGAGTGTGTGTATGGGTGTGTTGGTGAGTGAATGGATGTCTTAGAGGTACATGTCCAAGTAACTACATAGGGAAAAGGCAGTGTATGTGAGAGTTGGAGTATAAATGACTATACGTGAGAGTCAGTGATTGTGAGAGTGGCTGTATGGATGAGTGTGTACTTGTATCAGTGATTATATAAGAGAGTAAGTATGCGTTAGTATCTGTATAGGTGAGTAAATGGGAGTGTGATTGATTATTTGCATGACTGACTAGGTGTGTGAGTAACTCCATGGATGAGTGGCGGTGTGTGAGTGTCTGTATAGGTATATGAGTGCATATGATAGTGTTGTATTGATGAGTGACTGCATGTATGAGTGATTGTATGGGTGAATGAGTGGATGTGTGTGTAGACCTAGGAATCAGTGAGTGCGCATGTAGTAACTGGTATTGGTGTGTCGATAGTTTCGAAAATGGTAGCCTGTATTTTACAGTGGGTGTATCAAAAGTTATAATAGAGTGTGAGGAGGTGCATCAGATTTTCACGTGGATGATGTCATCAGTGATGTCATCAGTGATGTCATCCGTGATGTCATTTGAGATGTCATCAGTGATGTCATCAGTGATGTCACTGACCATGTCATGAGTGATGTAATATGTGACGTCATCAGCAGTGCATTGCGGGGGCGCGAGTTATAGTTAGCTGAACTAACTATAACGGGGGAATTTCTATGGTTTTGTACGAGTGCAATGTCCGACTAACTATTAACTTTCCCTAAAACCTATGGTTTTTTCAGTGAATTTCTAAGGTTTTTTAAATGCTAATTTCTAACTATAACGTGCCTGAAACCTATGGTTTTTTCAGTGAATTTCAAAGGTTTTTCAAATGCTAGTTTGTAACTATGCCTACAGAAGTAGGACATGTGAAGAAAGAAGAAAAACGCACAGAAAGAAGCAAAAGAAATGTCGAAAGAAACAGAAGTGCACAAAGACAAAGAAAAATCCAGGAAGAAGCAAGACATGTGCAGAAAGAACCAACAGAGGAGCAGAAAGAGGCCTTTTTGCAAAATAATCCTGTGCCCACACCTTTTCCAGACGTGTACTGGTGGTAACTGACTCTGACTAACCAGGCCTAGAGCCAGTGCTATGGTAAAAGACACTTAGAATACAGTTAAAACACCTACATACACTAGGGAACACTATGCGTTGAGGTACCCCTGTGATTAGCATGACCTCCTCTGTAACTCCCTAGTACATAATAGGGCAGGGGGATAAAACTACCTCTTAAAACGCGCCATGGGGCACGTTTGCACACTGGTGTAGGGAGGGGGGCCTGAGGTTACATGTGTGCAAACACGCCCTCTGGCCGTTTTAAGTTGGGGATAAAGTCCCCTTGAATCCTAAGGGTCCCTGGGGTCCAACTAGCCCACCAGGTACCTCCAGTAAGCGCCACAGAGCTGCGTTGCACAGAGGTGTAAAAAGGGGCGTGGCCTGGACCACCTCTCTGCAACGCAACCCTGTGGCGCGCACTGGAGGTACCTGGTGGGCTAGTTGGCCCCCAGGCTCCCTCAGGATTCATGGGGAATTAATTCCTCAACTTAAAACGCGCCACAGGGTGTGTTTGCACACATGTCACCTGAGGCCCCGCCCCCTCCCTTCACCACTGTGCAAACGCGTCCTGTAGCGCGATTTAAGTTGGGGTATTAGGTCACCTTGAATCCTGAGGTTTCATGGGGCCCAACTTGCCCACCAGGTACTTCCAGTAAGCGCCACAGGCCTGCGTTGCAGAGAG
Organism: Calotriton arnoldi; assembly: GCA_963921515.1. Taxonomy (NCBI): domain Eukaryota; kingdom Metazoa; phylum Chordata; class Amphibia; order Caudata; family Salamandridae; genus Calotriton; species Calotriton arnoldi. The sequence goes on from CAWUFW010000652.1 coordinate 812,258, forward strand.
GTGGTCAGAGGCCACGCCCCTTTTTACACCTCGCTGCAACGCAGCTCTGTGGCGCTTAATGGAGGTAGCTGGTGGGCTAGTTGCACCCCAGGGACCCTCAGGATTCAAGGGGAGTTAATCCCCCAACTTAAAACGCGCCACAGGGCGTGTTTGCACACATGTCACCTCAGGCCCCGCCCCCTCCCTTCACCACTGTGCAAACGCGCCCCATGGCGCGTTTTAAGTTGGGGAATTAAGTCCCCTTGAATCCTGAGGGTCCCTGGGGTGCAACTAGCCCACCAGCTACCTCCATTACACGCCACAGAGCTGCGTTGCAGAGAGGTGTAAAAACGGGCGTGGCCTCAGAACACCTCTCTGCAACGCAGCCCCCTGGCGCATACTGGAGGTTCCTGGTGGGCTAGTTGGCCCCCAGGGACCCCCAGTATTCAAGGGGAATTCGTTCCCCATCTGCAAACGCGCCAGGGGGCACGTTTGCAGAGTGCTGCCAAGGAGGGGGCGTGGCCTCCGGCGCGATGCCGGTGTTTTTTTGTTTGTTGTTTTTTTACAAAGGGGGGCTGTGTGGCCCCCCTTCTTTTTCTAATTTATTGGCCCTGGGGACCCCATCCCCCAGGGCCTGCCCCCTAATATTTTTTTTAAAAAATAGAAAATTTGGAAGGGGGCCGCGTGGCCCCCCTCCCGAGGTCTTATTCGGCCCCGGGGACCCCATCCCCTGGGGCATGGCCTTCTTTTTAAAAAAAATTGTTTTGGAGGGGGGCTGCGTTGCCCCCCTCCTCAGGCCACTTATGGCCCTGGGGACCCCATCCCCCAGGGCCGGCCTTTTTTTAAAAAAAATTTGGGGAAGGGGGCCGCATGGCCCCCCTCCCGGGCCACATGTAGTCCCGGGGACCCCATCCCCCGGGGCTGGCCCTCTCCGTTGGGGACAGTGGGGGGGTCCTCAATACACGTCCTGCGGGAGCCGGCATTGCTTTTCCACATGGGGAGCTGCTGACATGCAGCTCCCCGTGTGGAAAAGCAATCTGCTTTGGTTTTTGGAAGAGAGAGCAGGTTTCCTGCTCTCTCTTCTAAAAACCAAAGCAGTTTGCAATGACAGGGCGGGAGCCACGAGGCTCCCGCCCTGCCATAGCAAACTACAGTGTCCCGGGGGTGAGCACCCCGGGACACTGCAGGAGCCGGCCCTGGGGGGTGGCGGTCCCCAGGGCCATCACTGGCTCCAGGAGGGGGGCCGCGCGGCCCCCCTCCCAACACGTGCACAGCCCCGGGGAGGTGGTGGTCCCCGGGGCTCGGGGGTCCGAAATGGACCCCCACATTCCAATTCTTAGTGCCCCGGGGAGGTGGCAGTCCCCGGGGCGTGTGGGGGGGCTCGTGCCCCCCCACACAGGTAATTTAATTTTTTTAAAAGAAGCCCCGGGGGGTGGCAGTCCCCGGGGCTGCGGGGGGGCCTTAGAGGCCCCCCCACACATTTGTATTAACCCCCCGCATGCCCCCGGGACTTGGCCCACCCGGGGGCCAAATCACAACGAAGCGCGGGAGTCCGCGCTTCGTTTTTTTTTTCACTGCGGGATCCGCGCATCCTAAGCGCATCCCGCCGATTTAAAAAAAAAAAAATAATAATTTTGGGCCCTGGGGGGCCTTGTGGGACCCCTTGAGCAAGCCTAGGGGGTCAGGGTGTTTCTACCCTGCCCCCTTTTGCGTTTGCACACTTGTTTCTGTGCCTCGGTTCTACCGAGGAACAAGATGGCTGCCAACACTTCCTGGTTTGGAGTGTTGACAGCCAATTAGCATACAGCTCGTGATCGGGAGGGTGCGCTCAGGGTGCGCGGATCCACAGCGGCCATAGATATATATGTGATTTTACTTTTGATTTTCTCAGGAACTACTGAACGGATTTACACCATTTAACCAAACGGCACGACTCTGAACCAAGGGCTACCTTTTTGCCAAATTTGGTGTGATTCCGTTCAGCAGTTCGGGCTGTAGCTGCGACTAAAGGTTCCTATAGAAAATTGCATGGGGAAAACACGTATTGGGACCCCCTTTTTTCTCGGCCCCCACTTGGCGAATCACCCCGAGACTTTCAGGATAGGAGCGGACCGGAGCGCCCCATCAGTTTTGAAAATTTCGCGAAGATTTGTCAACTGGCGCCAAAGTTATTTGAAATAGAATGTTGTGAATTTCCTATGGAAAATAGGTCCTAACTATAACTATCTACTGGTGACCGCCAGTAGATAATATATATATATATATATATATATACATTTCTCTAAAATCAGGTTCAGACATGGCCCGTTCGACTGCGGATGCTGGCGACGGGCTGAACCTTAGAGCCCAGAGTTCATTAATATGTACAAAGATGCCAGACTAAATAAATCCCTTGTTCATTTTCTTTAATGGCGAACACCACTACCCCACCAAAGCGTTTCAATCTCTCGGGGTCTTTCTCATGGTAGGTGAGTCTTTCTTTTCTTTCTCTTTATATCCTCTCCATCATTAGCTCTTTATGAAGTATGATGGGAGTTGTAGTCCAAACCAATATATACAGTTATCAAGTTACAATTATCACAATTAGCAAGTTGTAGCAACCTTATTGACAATGTTAAAAATTATGCCTGTTATGAATTACAGTTGGTATTCGGGATTCATTTGCATGCCACCATTAATGGTATAGTACCATTATTGTATACAAGTTATTGTACAAAAATATGCTGTTGATCATCCCCTATTATATCAACAATTATATTCATGATGATTTCAATAAGTACTAAAGGTTTGTTAATATGTCACAATTCATGGTCTAATGCCAATGTGATATGACAATACTTTTATTGATCAACCCATTGTTGTTATGATTTGGTATCATTACATCTGTAGTTCATTTATGATATCCATCATATGGTGTATTGGCTAAAGTCAAGGTATAGTACCATGGTCCATATACCCTCTGTTTGTTTTAACGGCGTAATGACTAAACATGACGATTGTCGATATAACACATTGTTCACTTTATAGTTCATAGATGTATAAAGAGTTCCTCATCGTTATTTAGGCCAGTAGGTATCTTTGTTCTGAGTCTTACTATATAGCGCGATTCCAATTGTCTTAATCTTTTGGTTCTGTCTCCCCCACGTTCATTTTGTGTAACTGTGTCAAGACTGAAGATACCGACTGGCCTAAATAACGAAGATCCCTGTTTTTTAGCATCCGTGATGCTGGGCAGCATGGCTAAAGTTTTTTTTTAAAACAATCAAAAAAAAAGCCTTTGACGTTGCTGTCTATGTCATTTTGTAGGCGCCTGCATCATGCATGTGTGTGCCTAAAAAATGTAACCAGCACTTTTTTCTTTTTAGTTACCAATCTGAGTTGGATCGGTAACTAAAAAAAAATAATACAGCGAGCAACATAGGCGAGGATGTCAAGGGTGACGCTGTAGCAACACTGGAGGGGACACAAAACCTAAGTCGGGGCTGGAGCAAAAGCAACACGGGGGAGCGGGTATGGGAAAGCAATGGGGAGAATCACACGAGCTCAAGGTAAAAGGGGCAGGGAGAAGCAGTCGGGAAACAGAAAGCAGCACAGAGTGCAGGGGGAGAGAAGTACATGCAGAAGAAGGCTCAAAAATACACACACTCTAATGGAGTGTTTCACACAAAAGAAAAAAGTAGTGCTTGAAAAGCAGGCTGTGCAAGCAGCAATGCCAGCTAATCAAAGAGTCTGTAAAGAAGTAGTGCTCCATTGGAGGAATAAACACAATCTTGACAAGATGGGACAACAATAAGAAGCAGGAAAATGAGAGTGACAAGGAAATCCAATCGATGGTAAGTGAAGAGGCAGGTTGCAAACCCTTCTAAGCTCTTGGTAAGCCACAATATGCTTCACAACAGACAGCGCATGCTCAGTTTAGTAGGCTCGACCTATAAAGGAGTCAGAAGATATCCAGGAAGTTGATGGCACTTCTGTCCCATTAGGGGTAATGAGACAAGAAACTGAGCCTCTTCTTATGATCATCTTTTGTGACTATGTGGAAACGATCTACTCCATCATCAACTCTTCGGCTTTCCTGCTTTCCTCACTTTGACGGGTACCATTTAATTAAGGCAACGTAAACCAGTGATCGACTGACAGACTCCAGCCATTCCATTTCAATTGCTTGTTGTTTAGAACGGTACTATCCTACACCAAAATGTTTTGCTATCCAAAGGACAATCGCGTTGAAAGTGGAATGGAAGGATGACAAGGTGGATAGAGTGCCTCCAGCATGCTGGGACTTTGCAGATGCCTTCTGTAAAAAGGAACGGATACTCTTCCTTCCCATCAAGACTATGACCTATGACTGCAATTAATTTGATTTCTGGAACAACGGTTCCTCATTAAGACCTTATCCTGTAACTAAAGGAAAAGAGATTAATCAGATAATTTATTTCTCCAATGGGGTTTCTCCTCTTTTTAATACTTAGGGCAAATGGGCAGAATAAGCTATGAATTTACTTCTCTGCATTAAACATCACCACAATTCAAAATCGGTATCCTCTCATTTCTGTTTTATTGGATCAAATCAAGTCTTCCAATATTTTCCCCAAGCTCGACCTAAAGGAACATACAATCTTGTTTTGATCAGAAAGGGGGATGAGTGGAAGATGGCTTTTTATATACATGGTATAGACCACTACAAATATCTGTTCATGCCGTTTGGCCTGCACCGCACCCCTGCTGCCTTTCAGCATTTTGTGAACAATATTTTCAGAGACTTGTTGAATACTTTCATGGTGGTTCGCTTGGATTATATCTAAATCTTCTTTGAGAATTTATAGTAACATCGGGAATGTTAAGAAAGTGCTCATGGGAATGCAAGGATATTCTCTTTATGGAAAACTGGAGAAATGTCTTTTTGAAGTATCAGAGATCTCTTTCTTGAGATTTCAAGTATCAGAGCAATAAACAGACTGAGCAAGTCAATCAAGCGATTGGATAGTGCTTGAGATGCTTGAGTCATCAGCCAAATTGGTCTAGGTGGATATCGCTGGCAGAGTATGCTTATGATAACTTTTTATTAACTCTTTAAACAGGTCATTCCGAACATCTCCCTATTATTGTACCTGTAGAATTCAGCGTCACATACTAGCCATTACTGTATCCTCCTCTTATATTCCCTCCGTCTGACACTTGTTACACATATAAAGGTTAGGAAGACCATATAATTATAGTTAATGAATTCTAAAGCAGCATACAAACATTACACTGACTTACAATGGCAAGCTCTTCCTTCTTATCATCTGGGGGGGAAACAGCAATTACTACGATGGCCGAACCACACGTTGCCTTTGCAACGCGGTCGGAACAGCAAATGCATCTTAACCACGCACGTCGTTACAACGACTTGCCTCACGTAAAGCAGTATTGTACTTTAAAGTCCAATGCTTTCCCTACTGTTGTGCGGACTGGAGTTGGAATAGTAAATTATACTGTACAAAAGTCCAGTGCTTTCCCTAAGGCAAGTTGTTGTAAAGAATTGCGTGGTACAGAAATGCGTGGTTAAGATGCATTCGTTGTTCTGACCGCTTTGTTAAGGAACGAGTGGTCTAGGGATGCGTGGCTGTGCCATAAAACCATCCAGGGGAAAAAGTGTGGCTGTCTACGAAATACCTCTTTATCCTGTAGTCTCATCCAGTGGCGACTCCTCCGCTATGGCAGAGAAGCGTCGCCCCACTGCTTTTAAGCAGTGCCAAGTAGAAACATAAAATGATAATACCTTAGAGTTATTATCATTTTATGCTTGGGGTCCTGCTGCTTTGTGGGGCTGCTCTGCTTTCGGAGCAGGGGAGGAGTGGTTTGCCCACCCCTAAGTGCGCAGTGACTGTTTGGTCGGCCCTCTCGGGTCGCCCAAACCAGTCATGCGCACTTTCCCCATTCTCCAAGCAGGCTGCATTACAGCCTGCATGGAGAATATGCCCACCCCTCCAGACCCTGGCTGAGTGCCATTTCACGGCCAATCACAATGCAGAGTTGTGATTGGCTTAGGGGAGGGAGCCTGACTGCCTGCTTCCTGTTCCTGGAGTCGGAGACAGGAGAGCAGGAGCAGAGACGCGGGACCTGGCCTCAAGGTAAGTTTAATTGTTATATTTTATTCCCCCTGCGTAACCCCCCTGCAACACCCCGTGCGACACCCCCGTGACACCCCCCGCGACCCCTGCGCCCGCCCCCCCACCCGTGACCCATGCCGGACGCCACTGGTATCATCCCAAGTTCACACCCAAATTCTTAGGTCCTTTCAAAATTCTAGGGTTAGTAGAGAATCCTGCCGTCACTTTAGCACTGCCTACTAATTGATTAATATGTCCTGTGGTATACAACTCTAGAGTAAAACCTGCTACATCAGACACCGACCTTTCTACAACTGCTACTTTGATTGACAATACATGGATTGTCACCTGAATATGAAGTAGCGTCTACTGTAGATTGTAGGATTCGTCCTGGATTGTTACAATACCCATTGCACTGGGAGGGGTATTATATTTCTGATACGCCCTGGGAGCCAGCTTCATTTGTGCATGTCCTCCATCTTGTCTACCAGTTCCACAGATGCTTTCCAAAGAAAACAAAGCATACTGGGGGGATTCTCTGGGGAGACGGGGCGGTAGTGTCAGGATTTCAGGTCAGGAGCAAGTTGGAAAGAGGTCACCAAGACATTAACAAGGTATAAGGTCTGCTGAGACCAGTGAAACGAAATCACAACAGCACTAGATCTCTCCTATGTTGAATCACAGAATCTCGCAATTGAGACAGAGAACGGTCTAGAGACTGTGGAAAATGGGGAATGTGCACGTAAGGGACTTCAAACCGCTAACCACTATGGGGGGTGGGAACTTCTTGGGTCAGAGGTCTGCATCCATGTCCATAGTAGTAGAATAAGTATTTAATCACACAGCACATATGGCACCTTGTCTGGCATTTTTTTGGTTGCATGGCTTCCTGCTTTCACTCAAATAATACACTTGATCTTGCGTACTTTTACCTTTGTTGTTTTCCTCTCTCTCATTTCCCCTTGGGTTATCCTCACCCTTTCCCTTCTAAGTTTCTGTTGATGTTGATATTGTTACTACTCATCTGCTGATGTGCTGGAGTTTTTTGTTCTCTGGCATCCTGGGGATTAGCACTGGTATCCTTGTTGATATCTAGTCTCATTACTGCCAACCCCACCTTAGACCAGAGTACGCTATTCCCTCTGTTTGTGGGTCCCTCTGCTCTGCACTAAATACTATTTGGTAATACTTTCGTATTGACTTGTTGTTTTTTACCTTATTTATTCATAACTCCCTCCATCTGCCACTTGAGGTCATGATTGCACACCACTATAAGACGCCAGATGTGTGAGGCTTGTCTAGTTGGGCTGTAGATCTAATGAGAATCGTGTCCCATCTCTGTTGAATGATATAAGTATACCCAACTCAGTGTGTGAAGGGGAAAGAAGGAAGGGAATGAGAGAGAAAAAGAGACACTGCTTTTTAGGTCTCGGCCTGCACCAGCGCTTGCGCTGGTCTGGCCGAGAGTTTTAGTAAGCGGGTTTTGGAAGTGCAAACCCACTGGCTTTCGGCTGGCGACCAGCTTGAGTTCACGATGGTGTGCACGCGCAGCTGCCATATGTTGTTTCCTATCTCTTCCTCATTTCCTCGTCATGGCTCATTAACTCTCTGGACTCTGATGTTTCAATCGCAGCAGCAGCTCACATTACCAACTGAGGGCCCTGGACTACAGTCACATGAAAAACAACAGCGATTAGCATTGAAATGCAAGCTTTTTTTTGTCAAGTTAGAAATATTGCTTCGGTGGGTTGATTTCACCTTATATCGCTATTTGTTTTATATTGGGAGTCACAGCCTATTTTTGTCTCTCACTGTTTTTTTTTTTAAATATTTATTCGCGCAAAGCACAAAGCTATATTTAAGGTTACTTTTCCGCGTCACTTCTTCACTCTATTTAAACTCCACACCCCCACTCTTATTGTCTCTCTCCTTCTCTCTCTCTCCCTTCTCTAATTCTCTCTCTACTTAATTAACTCTCCCTCTCTATCTTTTTTAGCCTTTCATTCTCTCTCACCCCTTTATCTGTTTCTCTTTCAAACTCCTTCATTCACTCTCTCTCCCCTTCTTTCTCTCTCTCTATCCCGCTCCACTCTTTATTCTATGTTCACCCTTTCTCTCTCTTTCTCTCGCACCACCCTCTCTAATTGGGCATTATATCTTCACTCTATCTCTCACTCGGCAACACCACAGCATCACTCAGCGCAACCACAGCATCAATCAGAGCCAGCACAGCATCAATCAGAGCCAGCACAGCATCACTCAGCACCAACACAACATCTCTCAACGCCATCACAGCATCACTCAACGCCATCACAGCATCACTCAACGCCATCACAGCATCACTCAACGCCATCACAGCATCACTCAACGCCATCACAGCATCACTCAGCGCAACCACAGCATCACTCAGCGCAACCACAGCATCACTCAGTGCAACCACAGCATCACTCAGCACCACCACAGCATTACTCAGCACAACCACAGCATCACTTAGCACCACAATATCACTCCGCGCCACCACAGCATCACTCAGCACCACCATAGCTTTACTCAGCGACACCACATCATCACTCAGGGCCAACACTGCATCACTCAGCACCACCACAGGATGACTCAGCACCACCACAGGATGACTCAGCACCACCACAGCATCGCTCAGCACCACCACAGCATCGCTTAGCGCCACCACAGCATCATCACTCAGCGCCACCACAGCATCACTCGGCGTCACCACAGCATCACTCGGCGCCACCACAGCATCACTCGGCGTCACCACAGCATCACTCGGCGCCACCACAGCACCCCTAGGCGGCACCACAGCATCACTCGGCGCCACAACAGCATCACTCGGTGTCACCACAGCATCACTCGGCACCACCACAGCATCACTCGGCGCCGCCACAGCATCACTCAGCGCCGCCACAGCATCACTCAGCGCCGCCACAGCATCGCTCAGCACCATCACAGCATCGCTCAGCACCGCCACAGCATCGCTCAGCACCGCCACAGCATCGCTCAGCACCACCACAGCATCACTCAGGGCCACCACAGCATCACTCAGCGCCGCCACAGCATCACTCAGCACCAAGACAATATCACTCAGCACCACCACAGCATCACTCAGCGCCAAGACAATATCACTCAGCAAGACCCGAGTATCATTCAGCATCACCTCAGCATCGTCTCCGCAACAGTCACCACCACCACCACTACCACCTCAGCATCACTCAGCACCACCTCAGCCTGCTCTCGGAATCTGGCATCTGTTGATTCTCCCCTAGCGTCTGTCCGCTGCTAGTGTTATAATACAGGTACTAGTTCCCAACCTTCACCCTCCGATTGTTTATGCCCCCTCAAAAAAAAAGCTTTAACAAACAACCATTGCAATAGGCAGAAACAGGTTGCCAGCATTGCAAGAACAAAAGAAAACTGAGGAAATTTTTTATTGTAAATACTTTTTTTAATATGGTCGTTCAGTTTTACATAATGCCTTCTTGGTCATATATAAAGTAACAAAAATGCTTCTGACACTTTTTTATTATAACTTTTCAGCATGCCGCACAGCAGCCACACTTCTCTACAGCACAGCTTGAAGACATTGGCAAAGTCAATAGCTCTGGCTAAACACTTATAAGGCCCCAAAGGCAAGACCTATTGGCTATGCCAATGCTTGTTCACGTTTATCTCTCTGATTCAGCTCGGAGGCAGCAGGCACAGAATGGACGATGAGGCTTGAGGACAAAGTACACCGACAAATATGTGAAAACACGACAAGTGAAAAATGGCAGACGTTTGCACTTTAAGTTCAGGAGTATAACTTACCAAATTCCTTGGCGGATGGTGTTATGGTGAGCACCATACTGACCTCGATGCAGATGCAGAACCCCAGGATGCCCCGGAATCTCATACACTGAAGAATTAAGATAACAAAACAATCACAGGGGGAATCCTGTCTAATACCCCAATAATGTGCGGGAACCGGTAAGGAACAAAACAAGAAAGGTGTGGGGAATGGATATGGTGAAGAACTTTATGAAAGAGGAAGGCATGAACCTTCTCAGAAACGTTGCCTGGCACCTTAATGCATGCGACTGCAGAACTTACATTCTCCCACTGCATACAACGCCGCGGAAGTAGTGAGCTTCACTCAGGGGTAGCGATTCACATACTAGTTAGCGGTCTAGATCTCACTCTGAGTTTCCCTAATTTTATTCTTCATTGCTTCCAATCATCCTTTTTAGATCCCTCCTCTTGGTTGTTACTGGGACTTGTAATCTTCATTTCCTTTCTCTGATTGACTATTTACCTCCACATTTACTTTCTCAACCTATCTCCATGATCTTCCGATCTCTCTGCACTTCATTTCTGACATGTCCACGACAGGAGGCCCTGGCCCCACAGCCCCTCAGCAGGTGCAACTGTGTCTTCCCTTTGCTTTCCTCACTTCCTTTGCTGAGGCATTTGAGTTCTTGATACCTGACAGTTGACAGTGACAGTTGCTGACCTGAGCCCTGCAGGAACCCAGCATTCCAGGGCCTTGTCTAAGTTATGAAATAAGAAGAAAAGAACAGGAGCGATGCTGGTTAAGTTACGCCTTTAAGGCTCCTAGGTGGGTAGGCGGGATCAGCTTCCAGCATACCTTGAGGGCTCTATGCTCTTGTCCTTAGGAGGGAACTCATCAAGAGTAATGACTGGGAGGAGGACTAGGGATCTGGGTTTCATACTCCTGGACACATTGTTCCCCCTGTCCTTAAAACATGCTAAGTAGATCTTGTCAGGGGTGAGAGTGTGAAGTGGTGACATCTTGTCACTATTTTATGCTTGGCACAACATTTACATTAATCTGCACAGTACGCACTTGTATACGGAGTGTGATTTTCTCGTTAAAGTTAACCATAGTTAATGAAGGCCTCAGTTTAAATGACTCATGCTAAATTGAAATGCTCTCTGTCTGCTGAGTATTTCTTTCTTTCTCAGGAGGCAAGCTACAACAGCATGCGCAAATTAATCTGCATTGTTACTGCTTAGTTTCGGTGTGAATTTTTATCTGTATGTGTTCCACGGAGAGCTGAATAATGAACCTCTGCACCTGCACAAAGAACATGCTGATCGCATTGTGTCATCCTACTACGAGATACCTGTTGAAGGTCATACAGCAGAGACTTCCATTTTGTAATTGTTGGGAAAAAGGCTGAAAACTGGCTTATCGACGGATGTTCGATCCGGTTTGGTTCTCTTAATGGGAACAGCTGGAGTTGGTTTTCACTGACAATCTATGCTTTTGATTGTGCAATGCTGAGTTCGATTCAGATGCCTTTTGCACTCCCCTCAAAGGAATCGCTTACTTTGTTCCTGTCCGAAAAAGTTAGGCTGCTGGGCAAATCCATTGCTGACATCTACTGCCTGACTTCTCTCACATATTTCCCGATTTCCTATAGCTTACCCTTTTAGGGAACTTTCCTCCATGAGAAGTTGAGCCTGCTCAATTTGCTTTATGACAACTTTAAGCAATTTGTCTTTGTATTTGCTATTTTAAATTGATTTGAATTAAACTAACATATATTTATGCATTGACCACTGATTTTCAACAATATCAAATGATCTGAGTTTGTAACTTTGCTAATCTGCTAATAAACCTTTATGGTTTGGAAATCTACTAGTCGCTGTCATCATTGTGAGGCCCAATGCGCTTCACTGTAACCTATTGTACTTGGTGTGTTGATGTCACGTCTTAGTCCAGGATTAAAGGTCCATCTACTCGAGTGCAGCTTGTACTTGAGTATGCATTCACAATCTGCACTATGCAAATCCAGCTGCAAAAAAATCTGGTAGCAGAGGATGGTACCCACTGATGCTTAGGGGGTTTGAATGTGCCCCCAGAGACAGGTATAATCCTCCTTAGCCCAGCCCATATCCCTGAGGTTCCATGGTCCATATCGGTGTCTTAGCGGTGTTCCGGCGATCCTGAACTGGTTGCATTGTCCTAGGAGTGTGAGCATAAATAGGGTAATGCATCTTGACTGCAAGTTGTCGAGCGTTGCGGTGTTCCTGTGTTGAAACTATGGTTTGAAATGCTATTTTGTGCATATTGCTTGTGCTTATGAAGAGAAATGCGCTTGCTGCAAAGCATTAGAGTTTGGTTACCGGATAAGTCGTAATCTAAGATCCCATAATAGATATTGAGTTATATGAAATTGTGACTTGTCTGTTGGGTTTGTGGTGTCGGACCATGAAGTGCTATTTTCCACACTAAGATAGGGACTTATTAAACTTCTATTGTGAGAGTGTACTAACTAAGTTTGGTGTTCGGTTGAATCGTTTTATGCATGGGAGTAGACCACACTAGTCTGGTGATTTCCCAATGGTTTAGAATTAACTTTGTGTGTGTGATAGTGGCAGGATGGTCTTATTCCCCATTTTCCCCTAGAGTGACTGGTAACTTGGAATTTCTTTAGAGGAACAGACAGAGCTATTGTTTTGTTTTTGTTTTTCAATAATTTGTGTGTGTGAAGCTAATAGCTGTGGTGGGAACATCATAAGGTGCCACGCTGGTATTAGTTGGTTGGAATGTGTGCCATGTTGGTATTGGTCATTATGTCCGTGCGTACCATGCTGTGAATGGTCAGTAAGATGGTGTCACACTGAGATTGGATGTTAGTGTTATTTCATTGTAATTTGCTTAGAACTGCTGGTTATTTCAATTGAAGTTTATTGATTTTGTGTTGCGCCATGTACAGAGTAAAGATGATGTTTCAAGAAATTGAGAGCTTTGTTTAGTGATGATGTGAGAATACCTGTCCGTGAGGGTGAGGAGGCCCCTCCAGAGAGCACTTCGGGACATTACATGACAACCATAGTCAGTTTATACACCTATATCTGGATCAAACAGTGGAATAAGATCACTGTGAATGAAGGGTCCTTGAAGTTCCCCCCACATGGTATCTTTAATTTGAGAATAATTGTGAATTTGAGGTAAGTACTGCATGAGACTCTGGCCTGACTTGCTCAATATGAGGATTTGAATGCATGGGAGCGTGACGCACGTGTGAAAGAGAAGGAGGAATCTCAGACCCGAGCAAAGAATAAGGCCCGTAGTTGGAAGGAAGAAAGGTTAGATCCAGAACAGCAAGAACTGAGGAGTAATGTAATTGAGGGTATAAGAATGTACCATGCGATAACAAGAGGAAGAGCAGGGAGGAAAAAATTACACAGGGGTGGAATTGAAGAAATGAGAGATTTGATTAGTGATAGTGACTCCAGTGATGACTTTTTGAATGATCCATTGACTTCCCAACCACCTCTGTACAACACTGTTCATCAGGGTACAGGAAATCAAAAGCCTGGAGGGGCCACACAGCCCAATGGCACAGGCACAAGTGCGCCAGTTGATCAGGGGCTCCCTGAGGGAGGTGAAGCCCATTGTTGCACAAGGTCTGCCGTAGGGAGCCCCAAATACTATTGTCATATCAAGGTCCCAGGTACATCCACAGTTACAACTGTCCCTGCTACATCAGGTACTGGTACTACCTTAGATCTAGGAGCGAGACTCCTGACAGGAGCAACTCCCATCATAAGTGTGCCTATTGTAGAAGTTGAGGAAAGCCCTGAGCCAAATACTCCAGAGAGAGATGTCCCTTCAAGGGTGCTAGATGTTTTGAAACTAAAGGGAGAATTTGAGGAAATTATCAAAGGAAATCTTGAATTTGGATTCATTGATGGGTAGAACAAAGAAGAACCTCTGTTCCTGATCAAGAAAGATGCCAGGCATGCTTGTGAAACTGATTAAATTTTAGAGGGGATAACCACTGAGTTTGGGGTCGACTTATCTGAAAATTCAGAATCTAAAGAAGAATTTCAGGATTACCTAAGTGGGGAGGTTGTCCCAAGCGACACAGAGGTCAAGGTTTATCCATTAAGAGAGGGTCAAGGGGGGGATATGTGTATTTACCTTGGAGTCACGATGATCTTTTCAAATTTACAAATTAATTTCTAAAACTGAGAGCAAATTCAAACATATGGTACACTCAAGTTGAGAGATTTGTGAAGATCTCTTTGATATGAACATCCCTTGTGATTTGTGGGCAGAATGCAAGGTGTCAGTGCAGTGGCCAGCTAATGAGCCGTCGAACGATGCTCAAAAGAATGCCCCTCCTCCTGATGTCATGGAAAAAAATATAAGCAGGTGATTGCCTTTTGAAAACTAAGGTTTCCCAGAAAGAAATTAACTGGTTGCAAATATAAGGAATTACCCAAGAGTCTAAAGAATCTGTGCATGCTTATTACGAATGGCTGATACAGGTTTTGCGGCAGGATAGTGGCGTTGAGAATCCAGAAAGGGGGAATTTTAGTAGTTTTGCATCTCTGTTTGTTCTTGGTGTGCGACCTGGGATTAGTTTGCACATTCAACAGAACCTGATTTGTTGGCAGTCATTGCACCTAAAAGAGATTTTGCTGTATGCAAAGTATTGCAATGATGATTTAGAAGCAAGGCAGATAAAGGTTAAGGAGAAATTCATGTTGGCTCAAACTAAATTAGAGCAGAAGGTATTTCAGAATGACTTGTATATGGCAAATTTGGGTTCAGGCCCTGGTGTTGACACTGGACTGCAAGGAGTGGGCTATCAAAGTGGTGGTTAGATGATGCAGAATGGGAATGTATCCCACAGGGTAGCGCTCGAAGAAAGACATTTGACCAAAATTCAGGGGTGGGCTTAGTTATACTGAAAAAGATAGTCCCATGTCATTATTGTAACAAGGTGGGCCACTGGAAGAAGTAATGTAAACAGAATCCCAAATGAATACAAAATGATGGTCAAATGTCAAACATGAATGCAATGCCAAAACAAAATATGCACATGCAAAGACCTCAGAGTGCTAATACACCTCAATCATTATTGATGCAGACAAAATATGCAAATCGGAACCCCAGAGTTCGGCACAATACCTCAATGATCCTTGACAGTTTCCAACTGTTCCCGGTCTTTGACACTTTTGGAGATCCCGGTTCTGATCAATCACAATGATGGTGTCTGAGAGGGGAGGCAGATTGTGGGCTTGGTGCAGTCTTTGAGGTAGACCGGAGTGGTCCATATGTGGATGGAGAGGTTAAGGGTCACCCTGTGTAGTTTTTGATCAACACAGGTGCTAACCGGTCTACTGTCAGAATTGTAGAGGTCCCAAACCTACCCCTCTTGGGAAAACAAGTCCAAGTTGTAGACATCTCTAGCAAGCAAGTTGTAAACCCTGTTTCAGCTAAAGTCCCTGTGAATAGGTTCCCTTACAGAGGCTATCAGTTTGTGATATGCGATTCAAGTCCAGTCAATCTATCGGGCAGGAATTTACTCTGCAAGCTTAATTGTGTGATGTATTGTACACCAGATGGGGTGGATCTCCAGACACACAATGAAGATGCAGACTTTATACTGAGACACAAAAGTCAGCTGTTGGACAGTACCCGGTCCTGGCAAAGGAAGACGTACCCCCTGACTTAAAGGACTCCATAAAAGAAGTCAAGGATTTTTCTGGCAAAGATGTTGGCCTAATTAAAGATGCTGAACCTGTGAGAATACCAATCATGCAAGATGCAGAGTATCCCTGAATGCCCCAGTACAACCTCTCACCAGAGGTGGTGGCTGGAATTTCCCCCATAATTGAGTCCATGATAGAGTAGGGCATCTTAAAAGAGATATTAGGGAGTCCCTGCAATTCACCTCTAATGGGTTTGCAGAAGCCAAGTAAAAAGTGGAGAATCATTCAGGATTTTCAAAAGGTCAACAATATTGTTACACCATGTTGTACTCTGGTACACAATCCTGATTGTGATACTTTTCCAAATGCCTTGCTGAGTGGTTCACAGTTATTGATTTGCATCAAGCATTTTTCTCTGTTCCTCAATGCGAGAATAGCCAGTTTCTCTTTTCTTTCTGATTCCAAAATAAAGTTTTGGCATGGTGCAGAGTCCAACAGGGCTATACGGAGAGCCCCTCGATCTTCAATCAGATAGTAAATTAAAATCTGGAGATTTTGCGGTTGCCATGCAGCTCTGTCCTGGTCCAATATATTGGTGGCATTGACAACATAACATTCATGCAGACAAGACACCATTCCTCGAGCTGAGAAAAAGTCTCTGCCATGCCCCGGCTCTAGGACTGCCTGATTATAATAAAGATTTTGATCTGTACTGCTGTGAAAGGGACCGGGGCACCCAGTCTGTGTTGACACAGACCCACAGAAATTCTAAATGCCAAATGGCATATTTTTTCTGCCACTTTTGATCTGGTAGCCGCAGCGTTGCCGGGTTCCCTAAAGGCGGTGGCTGCAGTTGGTGTCAGCATTTAGCAATGTGAGGGCATCGTTGTTATGATTCCACATTTCGTTAATACCTTGTTCACCCGCTCTTGAACACAACGCATGACCACACAGACTGATCCACTATGAGCAGGTGATGCTACCTGCGGAGAACATCACTCTGCGGAGGTGCACCTGTCTCAACCCTGCCACACTGTTGCCTTTGCCTGTGTCTGATGAAGATGATGATGGGGTTGAACATGACTGTCTGGATGTTACAGAGTTGTGTAGCAAGCCAAGGCCTGACATTCGAGACATCCTTCTGGAAGAGCCCGATTGTATGTTGTTTGTAGACGGTTCTTGTTTAAGAGATGGATGAGGAATTCTGAAAGCAGCCTATGCTGTCTGCACCTTGAGTTGTAGTGGAAACCTTCTATTTGTGCAATATAACCCCCACACAGGTGACTGAACTGATCTCTCCTACTAGAGATTGTTGTGTTTCTAACAGTTTGAGGGTTGCCATCTATACCGATAGTCAATATGGGTTTGGCGTGGTCTGTGACTTTGGCCAGTTTTGGTCCCAGAGGGGTTTCATGACCTCCTCTGGCTCCCCTATCTGTAATGGGAATCATGTTATGCATCTGCTGGTTATGAAATGTGCAGCACACAAGAGTGAATGTGATTTTGTGATTGCTCGCAACTGCTACAATGATGAAATGGCTAGATATCGCGCTCTCGAGTCCAGCACATTGAATACAAATCATTCAGATAGATCTAAAAATTATACTTTTTGTTGACTGTTGATACGTGAAAAGAGGTAACAATTTTGCAGAAAGTAAACAGGAAAGGTGGGTCAGAGCTGGATGTGTGTAGAATCAGGATGAGATTTGGGTTTCAACAGATGGGAGACCTGTCTTGCCGGACACCATGTTGTCCCCAGTGGCAAGACATTTCCATGGCCCAACCCACTAAGGGAGAGACACAATGGTTGTCTGTTCAAGACACACTGGTTTAATCCCTGTTCGTGTGTCATTGCAGAGAATCTGTGCAATTGATGTGTCACCTGCCAGCAATTAAATGTGGGCAGGAGGACAGTTGTTACAGTGAGCTATATTGGAAGATCAGATAGTCCATTCAATAGCATGCAACTAGATTTTGTTGAGCTGCCTATATGCAATGGGCTCTGTTACATCTTAGTGGTAGTGCGTATCTTTTCCCGTTGGGTGGAGGCCTACCTGACTAGGAGAAATGACAGCTTCACTGTGACCAAGCTGTTATTGAGGGAAATGATCTCTTGTTTCGGCTTACCGGTTTCTCTGGACTCAAATCATGGGACACACTTCAAGAATTAGTTGATGAGGATGGTGTGTGTAGCTCTACAGGTAGATCAGAGATTCTACTGAAGTTACAGTCTTGAGGCATTTGGCATCTTTAAACAAATGAACGGGAAGCTGAAGTCCCAGCTTGCCAAAGTGGATGCGTTCACATCTCTTTGGTGGCCTGATGCCCTCGGCTGGTGGTGATGAGTCTTCAAAGCACTCCTGATCAGAGGACAGGACTGTCCCCTCATAAGAGTCTTGTGGGGAGAGCCTTGAGACTTCCTGCGGTGCCTGCAGCTGCGCTTGTGAATAGTACAGATGACATGGTTCTGGACTACTGCAATGGACTAGCTGAGGTGGTGAGTGCTGTCTCTCACCAGGTTGAGGTGGCGACTCCCCTTCAAAGCCAAGAACAGTGCTATGATTGAAGTCCAGAAGATTGGGTCCTGGTTAAGAAACACCTCAGGAAAAGCTGTTTGGAGCTCTGCTAGGGTGGCCCCTTTCAAATCATCCTTGTGATGAATATGGCTGTGAAGTATGGTGGCCTTCTGAACTAGGTACATACTTCTCATACCTGGAGAGTGAGACAAGCTGGTGAAGAAGTGGTGACAACAACTACTGATTTGCATAGTTAAACTCCAGAACACCTTGAATGAGCAGAGACAAGAGAAGAGTGTGCCCAAGAGTCTCAAAGCAACCTGTGACAAGTGCTGAGCCTGCAATGAATGCGCCGAATAGCCTCAGTGAACCAAGCTGAAGAGATTGTGAACAATAACTCTGTTACTGAAGAAGGGCTAATTGGTTCAGCCAGAGGGGGGCTAAGAAGAGAAAGGTGGCCAAGAAAGGGTGAAAGACTGAGAGCTGTTGTGTCAGAGGAACTCATCCGAGAGACAGTCAATGAGGAAACAGAGACAAGTGAGCAAAGCAACAGTGATGGTGAACAGCCAGTAGTCAGGAGATCAAAGAGAACATGGGTGCCTAATCAAAAGTACTTATCTCCTAAATGGATGTACTTTGCTGACTGTGTGTCCAACTTGAGGACACATGAGACTGCGGATCAACGGAAAGTTCTTGAAAACCTCAGTGAAAAGGGCTATACCAGTGACGACTGATTGATTTTTTACTAGCTCAATACAAGTGAACCGCCAGTGGAACTGAAACGTTGCTGAAACTTGTGAACCTTCTTAGAGCCCAGGGTCCAGTAGAAGAATAGGACGGCCATTATTAGAAGAAGCTGATATAGGGTTAAGTATAACTTCTGAAGATAATAGAACTTATATACTATTTTATTCAGGGATAACTTCTGGAGATAATAGAACTTATATACTATTTTTTTCAAATTATATCAATGCTTTTCTGACTTGCATAACTAGAAGACGACAAATAGAATTTGCTTTTGCTTTTTTATTTTTGTGTTCTTCTGACTCAAGTCATGGAGTCTAATTCACCAAACAAATGTAGAGTAATATTAACCATAATGGCAGCTGTATTAGTCATTTTCATGATTGGTCTATTAGTGAGCTTGAACTGTCCTGTTGCTTCCACCATAGTTAAGCCTAATTCTACTCATCTAGAAGAACAGGGTAGATTTAATATGAAGATTTTACTTAGAAATGGTTCAGAAGGAATATTTACAGAGAATGTTTGCTTCAATCCTTTGCATGAATACTCAAAAGTCATGCACATGCAGAAATGTTACATTTTCACCTGCGTACCTGCATCCAGCACAGGGGTGGTGAATTATCAATATTTAGCTCTCGCCTATACTAAAGTTGTGTACATTGGTGAATCGTCTTGCGCCCAATACTGCAGGTAGCTTACCGCGATAAATACAGAGCTTGTGGCAATTAGAACAATGGTTTTGCTAAATAGATTTCCTTAGATATCATATCCATGAATGAGGGCGGAGTCTGTCGCATGTTATGCCTCCAACAGTGCTGCATTTATGTGCCTAACAACAGTAGTGAGATTAATATGTTTATTACGAACATCTTAGATGTTTAAAAAGATTTGAAAGAGTTGGAAGCAACAGGTGCCTGGGAAGCAATAAGGAAAGGATTTTCTGCAATTGGTAGATGGCTTAGTGGCATTGGCCTGTTAGGAACAATATTGACCCCCATACTAATTGTTGCTATTTTTATGATATGTTTGTTTCTTTTCATAAGGGGAGTTCAATTGAGGGCATTAAGACAAGCATTGGCATATCTCGTGAGGAGTGAAAAGTTGTATACCAAGCCTCACAACACCACGAAGGTACAATATGGACAGCCACAGCGCAACCTTCCCTAACACAAATCATAAGTTACGGATATGTGTCAACAGCAGAAAGAACATCACATGATTCCCACGCACATACAGGACATGTTCAACACAGGCAGATAACACACGAAAGAGCAAGAGAGAGGCGTTAAAGGATTGTACAGGAACTACAAAACTCTTTCAAGAAATAGATCCTCCCCTTATGGATTTACCATACATTCATGAACTCATGAACTCATATAGGATGAACCCTCACCCGCCTCATGTAGTATGCTTAATCAGTAGATTTTATGTCTTGTACTGGGACGCATATGCGAGTACTACTATTCACTGGTTGTACAGTCTCCTAGTTATTGGGTTCCCTAGTGTGAGTGAGGTTATGTCACTTACATCAATATTTAATTTATACTTTTGTTAAACTGTTAGAGCTATATTAACTAACCCCGGGCGGAGCTGGCGTAGTAACACTATGCGGAGGTCCACGGAGTTGGGAAAAAACTCTGTGGAACTCCGCTCCGCCACCCGCCTCCACCCCCCAATAAAAAATATATAACGATGAATTAAAAAAGAAATAAACGCACTTACCTGTACTGCGGTGTCCCTGGGCTGCCCTCCTCCTCCTCGCCATCTCTCTCCTGCATCTTGCGAGTGTGTGCATGTGCATTTCGTCTTAGAAATGTGCTTGCGCGTGCACGCGCATGCGCAGTTCTCGCAAGATGCAGGAGAGAGACGGCGAGGAGGAGGGCAGCCCGGGGACGCCGCAGTACAGGTAAGTGCGTTTATTTCTTTTTTAATTAATCATTAAAAAAATTTTTTACAGGGGGGGGTGGAGGCAGGGATGGGGGTCTGGCAAACTCCGCTCCGCTGTGGAGTCGGAGTTTTGCCCTATACTCCACGTTCTTAACGTTCTTAGCGGAGCGCGGAGTTCTCCGCCCGCCCTTAATATTAACATTCTAGGTGGGTGAGCACGAAATATTTTTTACTAGTGTCTCCCTACCACAAGATTAACAACAGTGGGGCCTCGCAACAGATATTTCTCTTTTGCATTGACTTGTTTCAGAGGTTGAATATTGCCCCGTAGGGTCAGGTGTCTGCCCAGGAATATAGGCATCTCACATCAAATATTGTTAAGCAATCAGAGCTTCATAGGGATTGTTTGTCAGCCTCATAAGGGAGAGAGGCGATGAGGCAGGTTTCTCAAAAGGCTATTGGTAAGGTTGTCAGTATGCAGCTTGTTTCCCAGGGCAAGTCATTGTAATCACACCCTGCACTATGAAACAGACCGCGCCCATGCTGCAAAGACACACTTGCAACAGGTGTGGGCAACGGGAGTGCATAGGCCCTCAGACAGCAAACTATATGCCTAATACCAAAGCATCTACTGCCTCGCTGCAAGCCCCAATATGGCACTGGTAGTGAGGCAGTGACTGCCGGGTCCCATAATTCTCTGCAGCTTCATTTGTGTTGCATCCTGTCTGCAAAAGCAGTGCTGTGGAGGCTTTAGGTAACAGCTCTTAGCTCAGCGTGGACATCCTTTTCTTCTGCAAATGTTGGGGTCCGCCACTTTAGTTATAGTGGAGATATGAACTTTTACATAACAAAGTGTATTTTGGATTGTTTCCCTTTAGCACCTTGGATTATATCACTGCCCTGAGTGGTCTTGATTAAAATTCGTTAACCAAACCTTTTCTGCTGGGACAATCTTAATAATGACTCAAGAGACAAGTCGGTTGCCGTATAGTGTGCATCCTGAACTATTTCAATGTGCTCTCAAATGAGGTGATTATAGAAAAGGAGGCACAGTGAAGAAAGGTAATTGTTTGGGGCAAGCTGTTTGGTCAAGCACTTGGAAGCTGGGATTGAAACTAGGATTCCTAATTAGACATTGAGCAATTCAGATCCTGGATGGATATCACATTCTTTCCCCCTTCAGTCCTGATTAAAATTTTATTAGTGACCCAAGAGGCAAGTCGGTTGTCATATGCTTCCTATACAAGGCCTTTACTGTTATCATAGATGGAGCAATTATGGCCCATCAAACCACATACAAGTGAGGGTTTTGTATAGTGCACATCCTGACCTAAATTATTTGAAGTTGCTCTCAAATGTGATGATCTCTGAAAAGGAAGAAGAGGTAAGAAAGGTATTTGCCCTGGGTCACAGTTTGGTCAAGCTGGGAAGTTGGTATTGAAACCAGGGTGTGTGATTTAGGACCCTGCAACTAGTTTTGCCCTGTGTCTGGAGCAGCATTATTTTAGACTCCACCCTATTTACGTCATGGATATACATTTATACACTTATATACAACATTTATATGCAACATGTGGCTTAACTTCACTTGTGGCACATTTAAATGAATTAATAGTATGTAATCATTACGATCATTAAGAATTCACATAATGGGTATTAGGTTATTCAACAGACTAAAGTATCATGTTCATTACATATTCACGTTTAATAATGATTGTTTGCTTTCTACTAACACAATACTGTAATATGCATCCATTTTGAATCACAAGTTAACTTAGCTTGATGTTAGGCCTTAGCTGAAAAATATTTGCTTTAACGCTGCCATTATACTGTTTTCCTTCCTCTGGAGATGTGATATTGTGCTTCTAGGTAGCTAGAGAAAGGCTTATTGTTATGTATTAGACTGCTGATTCTGAGGCATGGAAGAAGAAAGTTGGCAATGAATGTGGAATAATGATGGTAAGAGAAAGCCTCATGTTAACGGTATACCAAGAGGATGCAACATCCAAGGTCAACAGATGTGTACCTAACTGTGTGGAGATGTGAACTTAGGGAGTATGTCGACTCGCCTCAAATGCGGTTACTGAATTGGCTCTCAGTGGTGGGAATGAGATATAGATGTTCTGGCAACTGTTAGTTGTAAGTTTAATTGGTGTTTCATAGTTAGCTAGGCTGACTTCATCCTAACTTCGAGCGGGAAAAGCTCTCTCTCTGCTGGGCTTCTATGAGTGTAAAGCTTTATGCTGAGCACTCTTTCCATTTCTTCGACTGAAGCTCAAACTCATGCTAGAACCTTTATATGCTCCCCCTTAAGACTTCTCCTTTTAGAGTTTTCCGCCTCAGCTTATGACTAGATTAGAAACTTAAAGTTTCTGTATGGAACACCTGATTGCGGCAATTTGTTTCCTCTGCATTGTGGCTGTTACTATCTTGTACCTCATTTTATTATGACTTAACTTACTGGTACACTTTGGTCTTCAGACTGTATTGCTATTTTTTTAAATTCTGTTCCTGCTTTGCATATATACTGGCTGGATTGATGTTTAAAATAAACCTTTATGGTTAAAATAACTGGTTCTTGGTCTTCATTGTGGAGTCATATTGGCTTCACAGAAATGGAAATGTATTTCTGATGTGTGCTCCCTTACAACACTTCAAGTTGACTACCAAAGGTCCATATGACCAATGGGGAAATTTGTTTGATGATTTCACTAAGAGATTGATGTTCAGATATTCACACTCCATCAAGTGGTAGCAGTCGGATGGTTAGTCACTGAAGGGTAGGGAGCTAAAATACTTTTGGATAAAATCCAGAGTTGCACAAGCCCAGTTCAAGCCCCTAAAAGTTGATGACCCAGTTTGGAGGATCAGCAGCGTTCCTGCGGTTCGGAAGTAGTGGTGGTAGCTGAGGAGAGCGAGTATTAAGAGGGTTGCATGTTGAAATTGTGTATGTACAGCTTGCAGTGGTGTTGTGCTGAGATTGTGTGTTGCAGTGTGATGGTGTTTTGAGTTGTTGTGCAGATGTAGGTGCGCTTATTGTTGAGCAGCTGAAGTTGTTATCGGGCTCGTCGAGGTCCAAGATCTCGGGATTGATAAGAATATGCTGTGGTTTCATTTGTCTGATAATTTTTGTGGGGTCAGTCATGAGGTACCATCGACCATACAATTGAGATAGAGAATGAAAAACTTTCCTAGCTATCATAACGGAAAGTTTCAATTATATTAAGGACACGGAGGTGAGGATTAGGCTTTACTTTCTCCGCTTTATTGTGCCAGCAGCCATTAACTTCAACTTTGTGTAAATCAACATCAAACTAAATTTCCCATAGTTCCTTGGGAATAGAAACAAAAAACAGTGCATCCAATCTGGACACTGCAGATCCTCGTTATATCCTCTGGAGACTCTCTATCCCCCTCTTTCTTCGTGCAAATACAGATGCCTTTTACAAAGATCACTCCTGTTTGTTCGAATCTGTCCCTGAGGAAATAAAATCATAACGTAAGACTTCTTTTCTCATGACTACGATATTGCAAGATCAGTTAATCAGGGAAACATTTTCTTAGACATGTTCAACAAAATAAGGATTCTCCATCATTGCAAGATCAGTTAATCAGGGAAACATTTTCTTAGACATGTTCAACAAAATAAGGATTCTCCATCATTTATCTTCATTATATACTTTAAATTGAACTACATCACATTGGAACAGCATATGCCATTGGGAGGGTTTCCTAACATAGTTTACGGAAAGGGTGGGCTAATCCTCGCCTCCATGTCCTTAAAAGAATTGAAACTTTCTGTTACGATAGCTAGGAAATATTTCATTCTATGTCAGGACCCGGAGGCAAGGATTAGGCTAGTTTAAAGCTTTTCCACCACTAAGGTTGCCAGATTTGAGAGGGGTTTAAAATAAAACTTTTTAAAAGTAGAGTTTGAGGACCAGTACGCTGCATTGAGAATGTCCTCCAATCTAGCCCCCAAAGAGAAAGCATTAGAAGCAATGGCCCCTCTCACAGAATGAGCCCCCCAAACCGGGAAATATCAATACCAGCCTCTTGCATAGCCCATCTGACCCATCTGGCAATGGTAGGGGAAGAAACTGATTTGTGAGGTTTAGTGACAGCAATCAACAATTGTCTTTCACCCTGAGGGCGAAGATCTTCTGTCATAGACTCATAGGCTTTTATCGCTCTAACAGCACGTAGTTTTGGAATATCCGTAAATGCTGGATATGACACCATTTTTTAGTTGCTTTTTGACTGTCTAGAAATATGAAAAGTTACCCACTCTGGGGTGAATACCCTGCCCGTTACATCCAGTGCTCTCACATCCGAGACTCTTCGGCAAGAGACCAAGATGGCTAATTTTGCCAACATCTGTTTTCCTCGACAGGTACAGATTCGAGGGCCAGGACTTGAACAGACCAAGAACTTTGTTGACATCCCATAATGTAGAGTCTCTAGGTTTGGGTGGAAGTGATAACCTAATGCCTCGTAGGAGTTTGCAAACCAAAGGATGTTCCCCAACCGGTTGCCCATCTAATGGCAAATCACCAGCTGAATAAGCGAGCAAAGGACCAGATGTACGACGCTTACATTTTGCGACTCGCAAATTGCGTTGCTTTGCGACTTGCAAAATGCAATGCACAACAGTGTCTCAGACACTGTTTGCGATCCCCAATGGGGTCGCAAATTGCATGCCTCATCAATATTCATGAGGCAATCGCAATTTGCGACCCCATTGGGAATGGCTAGCACTCACAGGGATGGTGGCCTGCTGGGGTCAGCAGACCACCATATCTGTGACTACTTTTTCAATAAAGCAGTTTTTTTTAAAAATGCAGCCCGTTTTCCTTAAAGGAAAACGTGATGCATTTAAAAAAGAAAAATGAAACTTTTCAGTTTCATTTTTTAAGGGCAGGTAGTGGTCCCTGGGATCACTGCCTGCTCTTAAAAAATATTTTCGCACCCATTCACAAAGGAGAAGGGGTCCCCTGGGGATCCCTTCCCGTTTGAGAATGGTTTATCACCTACTTGAAGTAGATGGTAAACTGCGAGTGTTTTGCAGCCGCAAATGCCGTCGCAAAACAATAGTACATGGCAGTGAGTCTCGCTATTAGTCAGTGACTCGCAAAATAGCGTTTGTACATGCCATGACCCTTTTTTGTGGTCGCAAAAGGGCCGATCTCCCATTTGCGAGCGCAAAAAAGGGTCGTACATCTGGCCCAAAATGCATTAATTGACCTATAAGCCAGATCTTCAAAGGCTAGGGCCACCAGGAAATTCAAGACGTGGACAATGTCTGCCTCCAAGAGATCCAATTGGCGTTGGAGACACTAACTCAACCATCGAGACCAGGCGGAACGGTATTGTTTATTTGTGCTGTCTGCCCAGTTTCTAGCGAGTAGTGAGGCAGCCTCCCCTGAAATGCCTGGGACTTTCCAACGTTCCCATTAATCCTCCATGCCATGAGGTAAAGAAAACCTGCTAGGACCAGGTGGTGAGGATTCCCTTGGGGATCCTGGAGGAGACCCGGAAACAGGGGTAGAGGGATTTGAAAATCCCACGAAAGCTCCATCAGAGTTAGAACCCAGGCTTGAGATATCCAAACCGGGGTGATCACCACCAGATCTGCCCGCATACCCTCTCTCTGTACTCCAATCCTGGAGAAACGCATCAGTTGATACCGCACTGGGGTCCAGACATCAACTGCAGTATCTGTCTAGCTAGAAGTCCAACCAAGAGGCAAACAGATCTATCGTGAAGGGACCCCAGCTATCCTGAATCTGTTGAAACATCCGTGGATGTAGTTTCCAGAAACTGACATCCTTCCAATGTTGGGAATGGCAATCTGCCACCTGATTGGGTTTCCCCGAAGATGTTCTGCTTACACTGAAATCTGGTTGACAAGGCAATAGTTCCAAAAGACTTGTACCACATGGTTTACGTAACAAACTGCCGCAAATTGTCCATCTTGAGAAGGACACAGCATTGGACCTTGTCCTTGATCCAGCATTTGACTTCGAAGGAACCTGCCATTAGTTCCAGGCAGTTTATGTGCAGGGCCTGTTCTGCGAAAGATCGTTGTCCTCATGTGGAGAATTCTCCACAGCGTGCCCCTCAACCCGAGCCGCCGGCATCCAATTCTATTACGAGATCGGGTTGGGAACGGAAGATTGCTCGGCCATTCCAGGCATTCATATGGGAAACCCACCATTGTAGTTCCTCCTTTACCTGCCTTTACCTAGAAAGGAACGTGATGCGAATAGGTAAGGCCCCTTTGAAGATGGGAACTTTTTAGGCATTGTAATGCCCGATAATGTAGAGGGTCGGGTAAAATGTCCTGTATGGATGAGGAGAAAAGACACACGATGCGTGCTAACTGGCGCAGCGAGACCAAAGGTTTGGCCAGCGTCTTCCTGAGCTCGTGTTTTATCTTGGTAAGCGTGCGAGATGGAAGACTCAGGGTGACCTTGACCGAGTCCACCACAAATCCCAGGAATTGCAGAGTTTGGATGGGAGTGAGTGAAGACTTCTTCTCGCTGACCACAAGCCCGAAGATTCCAGCAGTTCGATGGTCATCAGCAGGTAATTGGACAGACCGACCGGGCACTGATTCATGATAAGACTGTTGTCCAAGTAGACGATCAGTCTGACACCCCGACCTCTCAAATGCTCGACCACCGGTTTCAACATCTTGGTGAAACACCATGGAGAGGATGATAGACCGAAAGGAAGGGAAGTGAATTTGAACATTTGTGATTTCGATTGGAACTGCAAGAAACGTCTGTCAGGGGGAAGATGGATATTGCGAGGTAGGCATCCTTCAAGTCCAGGTAGAACATCCAGTCCCCTACCTGTAACAAGTCCCTGAGAAGATGGCTACCCTCCATCTTGAAGTGGCGGTAAACAAGCCACTCGTTGAATTCCTTGAGATTGAGAACTGCGCGTTGACCTCCATCCCTCTTTTCTACCAGGAAAATGTTGCTGAGGAAACCATTGGGATGTAACAATGTTGGGATGACTGCGCCTTTCTCTAAGAGTTGTGCAATCTCGAGATCCACCAACTCTGTTCCAGAGAAAAAAAAGAGGTCTTAGTCTTGCTGATTGAGAAGGCATCCCATTGAATTCTATCTGAAATCCTTTGACAGTCTGAAGAACCCAAACATTTGAGGAAAGAGCCTCTCAATTGTGCAATAAGTCCCCCAACTGGCCCCCAAGTTTTAGCCCTTCTGAATTCTGTATGCTCACCTTGGGAATTACTGCTGGGGTGCTGTTACCTCTGGAACTGCCTCTGACACCTAAGTGATATCTAGAGAATTAAACGTGTTTACAAACTTTGCCCCAGTCTTGAATGAATGGGCCCCCTAAGAGGCTTCCCTGGGCTATGGGATCTGCCTCTAAAGTAGATAGCTCCCCCAGCTTCAGGTCTATCTTAATCAGCAGGGATCAACGCTGTTCTGTTGAAATTGTGCAGTTGGCATTTCCAAGCAAAATGATGGCCCTTTGGGCCTAGCTAGATAGGGCCTCCGAGGAGACCAAGGAGCCGGATGCCTTAGCATCCTCTGACATATCTAGTATTTTGGATAGGGATCCTGCCATGTCCAGTAGTTTGTCCAAGCATGAACTCCAAGAATGATCTAAACCCTTCTTGGGGTTGCGGACAAACTTTGCTAGTAAAGTGCCCATCTTGGCATCTATCTCAGGGGTGAGGGCCACTTTACCCTCCAAAGGAAGGCCTAGGGCACTCTGCCCAGAGGTAACTGCATCCCTCTTTGTCCAGAGGTTTTTGCAGTCTGCCTGCTATATAGGAGGCTAACTTAGGTGCTGGGAACCATTCCACAGAACGCAGATGCAAAAGGTGGCCTGGATCCAACATATCAGAGTCTGGGGCATGGGAGCAGTATCCACCTTAGGTCCACTCTCAGAGGGGAAGGGGTTGCCAGACGGATGCCGTTGTCTGCTGGGGTCCCCGTCCCCATCAGAGGTGTTGGGAGAATATTCTCCATCTCCCGGATCAGTGGGGGATGGGGGAAAGGAGGAATCTTCCGAGATACTCGGGATCTGATTGTCCGTAGGGAGGGGCTGGGAATCCATGAAGGTCTTTTTAAGGCGCACAAAGGCATTGAGATCGACTCCTGGGTCGTCTGTGCATTTGTGCTTGTTGTCTGTGGTTAGTTTTGACGGCTGCCCTTGAGGTATGGAGGCCAGGGGCCCACAGATGTCTTCCCGCTGTGCGAGGAGGCTTTGACATTGAGCCTGGAGCTGCATAATTTTCTTCTCCAAGGGCGCCACAACCTGGGAGACTGCTTTAAATATGTAGGTCTCCATGACCTGGTAGAATTGGTCATCAATACAAAGGTAGGTAATGCCTTCCTCCTCCATATATTCCTCAAAGTCCTCCATGATATCCATAAAGATTAGGATATCCTGCAATAAGGGGAGCAAGTATTATTCTAGGGCAAGCCCTGTGAATGATTCACATATTCTTTAAAGGAATCAAGAATTTAGGTATCAAAGAGGTCTTGGGACAGTACGCTCTTTGGTATATATAAGGCCAATATCTGATTCAGTGCTGCCTGGGACGTGTCCCAACATATCTCTTCAACTGAGGTCACTCTTAACTGCAACGCAGGTGTTTTTCTCCAGGCGGTGGCTCTGTTAATTATACTGTGCCGATATTTTGAAAGAGTCAGCCCCGTACAAAAAATGCAGCCAGATGCACTTCCCTCTTGACAGGGAATGAGTGAAATTGACGCGCCGGCTGTCGAGAGGATAAGCGCGCTGAGTGTGAATGCAAAATGTGCGCGGACCCTCTGGCTGACCACACCATGCACCAGAGCCTGGCACCTCTGAGGCAGGCGCGTAGGAGCAACAACGTTCCCGTGGCCACGCTGGAAAGAATAATGTAGTTAAAATGTTTAAGCATACAGCAATACAATCACTATTTGGCGGCACACTTCCCAGCGGGAATTTAACATTCCACCCTCGTAACAGCCACAAATTTACACTATACAGGCTATAAGTGTACGGAGAACAAAAATCTCTTATCTGAGGCTGCTGGAGCAGTGATGTAAAAGGGATATAGAGAGTCTCCAGAGGACATAGCCAGGTTCTGCAGCATCTGGATTGGATGGGCTGTGGGAAATGTAGTTTGATGTTGATTTACACAAAGTTGAAGTTAATGGCTGCTGGTACAATAAAGTGGAGAAAGTAAAGCCTAATCCTCCCCTCTGGGTCCAGACATATAATTATAACTCTATTGTGAGAGTACTACCAGTGATTGGTGCTGGTGGATATGTAAGAGTTCCCGTTCAAAAAGGTGAGGAGGCACCACTGGAAGGCACAGCAGGTCATTTTATGGCCTTAAATGTGGGGCTCCACGCATTTATTTGGTTGAGCCTTTGGCATAAGATCACAAAGAATGATGGTTCATTGAGATTTCCTCAATATTGTACATTTAACTTGAGAATTATTGAGAATTTGGGAAGGGTATTGTATGAGATGAAGCCATCATCTAGACCTGCACAATATAAAACACTTAATGCTTGGGAGCATGCTGCCCATCCTACAGATAGAGAGAAATATCCAGCTAAACTAAGAAAGCAGTACCTAGTTACGCTGATGCTAAGTGATATGCAGAGTAACAAAAGTGGCAAACAGAAATAATTGAGGGAACTAGGCTGCACCCTGTATTGACAGATGAGGAACCAGAGAAGAAGAAGAAAAAAAAGGCAAAAGTAGAGGAAAAAACATATGAAGCTGAGGGTTCTGGAGATAATAGTGATGACTTTTTGGACATATTGCTGTCATCTAGTCCTTATAATGTTGCACCGTCTGACAGTTTGAATGGCGCTGGTATGGATGGAAGCCCTGAAGATGCTACAGCCTCTATGAATCCAAATCAGACAGGAGAAATTTCAGGCATTCGTGCCCCTAGGAATCCCTTGGTTCCAAGCGCTCCAGATTTGATAACTGTCCATGTTACTATTTATCCCGCAGTTCTTGTGTATAACTCAGAGTCATCTGGGGGAATGACGCATTGTTTGACAGTACCTACCGGAGTGATTGCTCCAAACAAAGTCCCTGTGCAACTGACTTGGGAAGGGATGGGAAAAACTCCTTTAGTCCCGGCTAACACAGCCCCACCGTATAATACCTCTGCGTCTTCGACGTAGGTACATCAGGACTCACTCCTATAAAGGATTCTGCCCCAATACCTCAAAATTCTCCTGTGTCCATTTGGAACTCACCACTGCATATTTCAAGCAGTAGCCCAAGAGAGGGAATAACATTTAATACACCTGGATACCAAAACGGTACTAGCTCACAGAAAACAGGTGATTTGGTCCGATTCTTTAATGGATCCCCTGGAGATTGCGATATTTTGGGATTGCGAGGGAAAATTAAACTCTTGGAGAAAGAGAGACCCATAGATATGGTCTGGTTGATGTTGGAATTAGACAAATTGATTTCAGGAAATCTTGATTTTTCCTGCATAGACACTTATCAAGAGAATGAACTTGTGTATCTATGTAAAAACATTGCATGACGTCCAGGACAAGTCCAATACAAACTTTCCGAATTAGCCTGAGTGCACGACATAGACCTCAACAAGGTTGAGTCCCTACAAAGGAGTTACCGTATGTGTTTTGATGATGAAGCCATAATGAGAATGAGAGTCTCAGGGATGAAACTGCAAATCAGAGAACTGATAGGCAGTTTACAGAAATGGAGTGAGTTGAAAAAGGAAGATCAGAAGAAATTGAAGGTAGTACCAACTCTAGGGAAAAAAGGAGAATCAACCCCAGTTTTCCCAGACAAAGAGGGAATGCAGAATTTCCCATTGAGGGAAGTGCCAGGTGGAGGTTATGCACATGAGCTTTGGAGTTGAAGTGATCTTGCATCATTTAGGAATGGTATCCCAGAGTTAAGAGAGAATTCTGTTCAGTGGTACACTCAGGTTGAAAGGTTTGTTAAAATCTCACAGGTGTTGTGGGTTAATTTGAATACCTTTTTCGACATTGTGGTACCGTGTGATCTATGTGCTGAATGTAAAGTGGCTATTCAGTGGCCGGAAAAGGAGCCTCACTGGAATCTGATATCTCACATCCCATCACCGGAGGCGATGAAAAAGTATCAACAGATGATTACGTTTCTGAAAGGGAAAGTGCCAGTGAAGGATATTGATTGAGTGAAGATCAACAGAACCACACAGGAACCTAAGGAAACACTGCATGCTCACTATGAGTGGTTGTTGCAAGAGTTTAAGCAGCACAGGGGGATGGACAACCCGGAAGGGAAAGACATGCGAGGGTTTGTGTCTAGGTTCATGATGGGACTGCGACCTATGATTAGTATGATGATCCAGCAGCATTTGATTTGTTGCCAGAACAAGTCTACTGATGAAATATTTAGTTATGCTATATATTGCAGTGATGACTTGAACATGAAACAGAAGCGATTGAAAGAAAAGGTTATGTTGGGCCAGATGAAGGTGGCACAAAGGGGAGGTCAAAATCAGCCGTATGTAGGGAATGTGGGTGAAATGCAAGGAGGTGCATACCCACAGGGAGGATCTATGATGTAATATGGAAATGGTGTTTCACAAGGTACAGGTTGTGGTATTGCGACACTGAAGATATCTAATCCTTGACATTATTGTAACAAGTTGGGGCATTGGAAGCATGATTGTCATCTAAATCCCACTAGGGGAAAGAATGAAAATCAAGTTCAGAACTTGGGGACTCAAAAAGGTAATTCAGCTACAGAATGTGCCAATGCAGAGAGTGCAAGGTCCTAACATGCCACAAGTTTCGGTAATGCAAGTTCCTCAAGCCTCCATGCCTCAGAAGAATATGAATGGTCCTAGGTTTAGTGCTAACCAGGTTATAAAATTGAATCAGAAATCTTTCCAGAGTCAAAACCCATTCCAGCAGTTCCCCATGTTTGACTCATTAGAGGGCTGCAGCTCTTTACTTACAAGCGGCTGAGGTGGAGATTGGGCAGATCAATAGTATGAATTATTAGTTAATGCAGAGATGTGGGGCATTTAACCTGATATTGAAATTCAAGATTATGAATTGCTAAATTTTAAGTTCTTTAAGATAATTGGTGAATAAAGCTTTGAGAAAGCATTGGATTCTCGTAAAAGTAGTATATAAGGAGACTAGCGTTTCTGAGGGACGAGATTAAGCAGGCCTCCCTGGAAGCCGCCAAGCTGCTCTGGAGATCCTCCGTGGCGCGAGTATACGGGTGGGGAGATAAAAATGGGAAACTCCTCCACCGTCTGGCCACGTACCCCATGGCCAATCGTATCATTCCCGAGGTGATTGACTCGGAGGGAGTGATCCAGCGAGCCCCAGTGGCGGTGGCCCACTGCTTTGCCACATACTACGCCACTCTTTATTCTGCACAGCCTCCAAGTCTCTCCCTCCCGGAGCTCCTTCGGCGCGAACCGTTCCCTCTTCCGCGACTCAGCGAATCTGAGGCGGAAGCGCTGGACGTCCCTGTCACCCCAGAGGAGGTCAACGATGCCATATCACGCATGGCCGCTGGTAAGACACCAGGGCCAGACGGACTCCCGCAGGAGTTTTACGTGTCCTACCGAGATACGCTGGTCCCCCACCTCCTAGAAGTATATCAGGAGGCGGCTGATCATGGCTCATTCCGTCCCGAGACGGACACGGCCACCATCGTGGTGATCCCTAAGTCTCAGCCTCCCTCGAAGCACTGCCCCGACTACCGCCCCATTTCTCTTATTAATTTGGAGCTCAAAATATTTGCCTCTGTCTTAGCCAACGGCATAAGACCGTACCTGGCCAAACTGGTCCACCCCGACCAGTGCGGATTTATGCCCCTCCGGGGAACCAGACACTGCCTCAGACGCCTCCACCTTGCTCTAGCAAATCGACAACAGCTGACCCCATATTTATCCCTTCTTCTCGTGGATTTCGAGAAAGCATTTGATTCGGTGGACTGGCGATATCTAGAGGCGGTGTTGACGGAAATGGGGTTTGGTGCTCCCTTCCGCAGCCTGGTCAAGACGTTATACTGTCAGCCGCGGGCCCAGGTACTAGTCAACGGAGCTCTGTCGTGCCCCTTTCCCATTGGGAGAGGCACGAGGCAGGGATGCCCCCTCTCGCCCATCCTCTTCGCATTGGCGATGGAGCCCTTTGCCAGTCTTGTCCGATCTGACAAGCTCATCACGGGGTGGAGATGGCCAGGCTTAGAGGAGGACAAGATGACGTTCTGCTATTTTTAGCAGACCCAGCTCAGTCGGGACCCCGGTGTCTCCGGGCCCTGAGTCTTTTCGAACAAACTTTCCGTCTTCGATCGAACTCGGCTAAATCTATCCTGGTCCCCCTTCACCTCTCAAAAGAGTG
Organism: Calotriton arnoldi; assembly: GCA_963921515.1. Taxonomy (NCBI): domain Eukaryota; kingdom Metazoa; phylum Chordata; class Amphibia; order Caudata; family Salamandridae; genus Calotriton; species Calotriton arnoldi. The sequence continues at coordinate 846,332 of CAWUFW010000652.1, forward strand.
CTTTGATTGGCAGTCGTCGATACCTCTTTGGCGACAGTCCTTTAAATATCTGGGGATCTGGGTCGCCCTCCTCCCAGACCTCGCTTGATCACTCAACGTAACCCCGCTAGTGAAAAAGGTTCGTGCTGACCTCCTCAAATGGCAGGCGCTGCCGTTGAACTCCATGGGCAGAATAGCTCTATTCAAAATGATGGTTCTGCCCAGATTCCTTTACATGATCCAGAACTCGGACCTCTCCTTCTCACGACCGTGGTTCCGAGAGATGGACAGCTTGGCCACCAAGTTCTTGTGGGGAGGTCGAAGGCCTCAACTGGCCCTCGCCCAGTGCTGGATCCCACCCTTCGATGGCGGACTGGGGATGACGAATCTGTATCTTTACTATTTAGCTACTCGGCTCCTCACCTTGCATGACTGGTTTAATGGGGGCTGGTCAGACCCGGCATACCGCTTGGAACTGCACACCCTGGGCCTGTATAACGCTCAAGGGATGCTGTATGGGGACACCATTTCCCAAACTCTGCCTGAGGTCACGCGTGGGGTGCTTTTGGCCTGGCGGGCTTCTTTGCGCCATACCCGCTGGGCGGCTAAATTGACCCAATATACCCTATTGTGGCGGGGCACATGGCTACGGGAGGTCGCCAACCTCTCTGGTTTTAGGGCATGGGATCTCATTGGGATTTCACAACTGGGGGATGTCTGGGGTGGGAACCACATACGCACCTTTCAAGATTTGCAGACCCGGTACTCCCTTCACACTTCCCAGTTTTATCGTTACCTGCAGTTACGCCACGCCCTCCATTCTCATATCTCAGAAGGCACCTCCCTGCCTGAATATAGCCCGCCCGAAGCTCAGATCATGACCGGTAACTTGAGGAAGGGAGGGATCTCCCGTATTTATCGCTCCCTTACCAACAACACCCCCAACACACTATTCCAACTCAGGGACAGATGGGAGGGGTGGCTTGGGTCCTTGGACGCCGCCGATTGGAGGGACGCATTGATGGCTCCCAAAACAGTCACAGCCTCGGCAAGGCTCCGCCTAGTTCAAGTATATTACCTCCATGCTGCCTACCTCACACCGCTGTGCCTCCACCGCGCTGGGCTCCGGCCCGATGCTTCCTGTCCCCGCTGCAACCACCCACAAGCCGATTTTTATCACATGGTATGGCTTTGCTCCACAATCACGCGCTACTGGGAATCAGTGACGGGGGAGCTTACTGAGGTTCTGGGCTGGGAGGTCCCCCTTGACCCAATGAATGTGCTTCTGGGTATCACCGAGGGGTTGGATGGCTCCAGAGCTGAAAAACTCTTTCTAAACACGGCATTGATGGTGGCTAAGAGGGACATTGCGGCCAACTGGCTGAACTCGGCTGCTCCCACCATGGCACGTTGGCGCAGGGGGGTGGATTGGTGCGCTGCACAGGAACAACCCCTGTACGAGGCCAGAGGATGCCTGAAAAAGTTTCGCAGAATGTGGGACAAATGGGTCGGGGTGATAGAGGATTGATACTTCCGCTGAACAACAGAGGACTGGGATGGGTGCAGCAATGTCTTCTCCTTGCCTATCAACTCATGTATGCTGGTGTACTACTATTTCATTTTTGCTTTGCACTGATAACTGTACACAATGCTGGTATTGTTCTCTCTTGTTGGTTTCTCACAAAATCAATAAAACTTGGTTATCAAAAAAAAAAAAAGTAGTATATAGAGTCTTTTTATAATCAGCATGTTTTGGAAAGATAAATGCGATGGTGGAACTTAAAGAGTACTTTTGCAGTTTTGGAAGGCTATTCCTAATCTATTAGCTGGTGAGGAGATTTGATTAAGCCCTGAAGAGTAGCAGTTCATTTTAAGCCACAAAACACGTGTTGGCTGTGCAACATCAAAGAAACCAATTATTGCACTTGATATGATTGGAAAGTGACTCTTTTGAAATTTGAAGTTGTTTGGCTGTAGTACATCAATAACATTTATACAAGCAAAACTGAATTTTGGAAGCAATGTTACACAATTAAAGATATGAATTTGCAAAATGAAATTGAAGAACTAATTACATTAATATTGTATTGATATGTTCAAGAAATAATGAAATTGTTTCTCGATTTAAAAAGTCTTATTATGTTTTTCTTTTTTGGACTGTCCACCAATTTGTAACATTTATTGTTACAGTAGTGCGTGAAGTTCTGGCTCTGACCAGTCACAATGACGGTGCCTGAGTGGGGAGGAACATTGAGTACTTGGTGCAGTCTTAGAGGTAGCTCATAGTAGTCCATTCGTTGAAGGTGAGGTGAATGGTCATCCCGTGTCATTCTTGTTTGACACAGGTGCTACCCATTCCACTGTTAGAACAGTGGAAGTTCCAAAACTACCCATCTTGGGAAAAAGAATCCAAGTTGGAAAGGTTGCTAATAAACAAATGACAAACCCTGTTACAAAAAAATTGCAGTTAGAATAAGGTCATTCGAAGAGAGCCATCAGTTCATGGTGTATGATTCCAGTCCCATAAATCTCTTGGGATGTGGTCTGTTGTGTAAATTAAACTGCATTATTCATTGCCTGGTCAGAATTTTAGACTCATTATGAAGTTGTTGACTTCAAATTGGCAAGCCAAGGGATGGCCGCTGGACTGTACACCTTGATGACTACAGATGATCTACCACCGGATCTTAAGGATGCAGTAAAGCCTGAAGTCTGGAATTTTTCTGGAAAGGAAATAGATAGGTCTTATAAAAGGAGTTGAACCCGTCTGAATAAGAGTGAAAACTAACGCTGAGTACCCTAGAATGTCTCACTACAATTTAACACTTGAAACGATAGCTGGGATTACCCAGTGATTGAGTTAATGATACAGCAAGGCATTTTGCAAGAGATAATGGTAAGTCTATGTAACTCACTCATTATGGGCCTGCAGAAACCAATCGGTAAATACCGGATCGTGCAGGACCTTAAAAAGATTAGGAACATTGTTATCTCTTGTTGTCCTGTGATACCAAATCCAGCTGTGATACTGTTTCAAATTCCATTTGAGGCTGAGTGGTTCACTTTGGTCGATTTGTGTCATGCCTTCTTCCCTATACCCATGTATGAGGACAGTCAGTACCTTTTCACCTTCTGATTCCAAAGCTGTGTGTTTGGCATGGTGCCGAGTCCCACACGGGTTTATGGAAAGCCCCTCAATCTTTAATGAGTTTGTCAAAAACAATCTTGAGTCCTTGCTAATGCATTATAATTCTGTCCTAGTCCGATACGTCGCTGATTTTGATTTTTTAATGACATTATTTTATTGAGTTTTGCACAGTTGATACTCAGACATACCATACAGGATGACATGTAACAACAGAGAAGTGACTAATAGAGCCCACAATTGTACATTACAAATTAGTGATCAGGGACCCAATAATTAATCCTGTAAATCCATATTATCAGAAAGTAGGGATAAATGGTCTTTAACTGAGGACAAGGAGGAATGTTCTAACCATTGCTGGCATAATTTCCCTACGTTATAGGTAACTACCCCCAACTATTGTGTCTGAATATACCGGGGGTCTGGCCTGCTTGTTTTAAACTCCTTGGAAGAGTTTAAATAACGGGCATGGCAGCCATTGGTATCAACTCGCCATAATAGCCATCCATCTGAACCAGAAAGTGAAGAATTATATGTGCAATTCTACACCATTTAATTTAGCTGTTTTTTTGTGAAATTGATAAACTATTTCCAGTTATCAAATTTCGCAACAGAGGGAATGCTTGACGCATTTAACATTTTAAAATTAACCAAGACTTTTGTTCTGTCTTGTTTAAAAAAATAATTTGGCGAGGGATCAGACAAGCCTTAAATAAAACATCAGTGCCTTGAACCTGGCAGTATTGTGTATCCCATACAGTTTTTAGCAAAGTATTTTCCTTCCAATACTCATAACCTTGTAAGGCAAGTTGTGAAATAAATGAAGTGTAATAAATTAATTTAGTTTATGTGAGCATATTTTTCTTCGGTGGGGAAGGAGTAAGCTTATAAAAATATGAAATCGAGTCTGTATGGACATGACTAGAAAAATAAGGGAACTTCTTGAAATATGTTTTAAAACTACCCACAGGTAGTGTTAAACAGTGCTCCCACTGGGTATAATTAAAAACAGCACAAGGAGCTCTGTGTAAGAAATGATGAAGATAATGATGATAGCAAAACATTTCACTATAATTTGTAGCATTCAAATACAAACCCTCATTTTCAAATACCGTGTATGATTATGATTCAGATAGTATATTAGAAACAGTTATAACATTCCATGCTTCAGAAATGGAACCTGGGGTAAGAACGTCATCCATAGCAACTTTAAACACATACGGAATTAGCACTGTTTCTGTTGAACCAAAAATGTCATAGGGAACTTTATCCCAAATGATACCATTAGGCACAGGGAATACAGTAATGTTCACAAGGGACGAGTTTCTTCAGACCTTTTGTGATGAAGAATGGGGGGTAAGCACCTCAGCTACTAGTTCTGGGAGATAGTAGAAAGAAGACTGTAATGAATCCCATCCAGAGGAAGAGAAAAATAATGAAAGAAAAATCCAACAATAGGATCAAGGAGGAATTGGGTATGTCTGTTTCAGCCAAAGAAATAGTGCTTGTGCACCACGCATGGAGGTATGCAAAAAGTCTGAAGAGAAATCATCAATGTTGACAAAATAACCAGATGCATTCTGTGCAAAAATAGGGTTCTCATCAGGGAAAGGAGAGCTGGTAGGCGCATCCAAAGGCGGTTGGTAATAAATAATCTCATTGCAAGAAGCAGCAGTAGAAAACGGTAAACTCACGTTAGAAACACATCCTGTGTTTTCATCATTAGCTGGTACATTGGAAAGTTCAGCATCTGAAGTAGCCAGCTGTGGATTAGATAGATCAGGACTACTAAGTGTGTGTAAAGGGATTTCGTGCAGGATAGGGAGAGGTGTGAAGGAACTACCCAGAAACCCCCATTGCCTACTATGGAGAACCGGCCACATGGTGTAACTTGATCGAATCAATGGAAACTTGTTGTTTCTGTTTACAACCAGCAGACAGTGGCAAAATCACAGTTTGAGTACCTTGGACAGCAAGGTGCACGGTAGGATGGGACAAACTCTTTTTTATCTGCAACCTTCTCTCAGACTGAATCCCCAACTTTAGGAATCCTGCCAGAAACTGCTGGTTGCTCCATCACTTTGTCAGTGGCAGAACGTTTAGAATTCAAATTAGAGGGCTCATCTCGGAATTCTTGTATTTCCTATACGACGTTGAAACATTCATTGATGTCAAAGGGCGTATCTCCAGCCACTGCACCAGTGTTATCAAGATCTGGAACAAACATTTGGACCCCGAAGAGTACAGAGTACCTCGTAGGGAGTCCAACCACCCAATGACCTTCTAGGCAATTTATTTAAGGCTCTCTGGACACCATGTAGGTGATGAATCCAACTACGGCCTGAACCTAATACTTTAGCTCTTAAGGACTGCCACAATTGAATTTCCCTCAGGATGATAGGGGGCAGAATAATTCACAGCAACACCCAGGGTGCCTATAGTATCCCGGTATGCCTTAGAGGCAAAGGCCGGGCCCTGTTCTGAGTTGAATGCTGCCCCTGCATATTTACCGATAAAGACTTGCAAATCTTTAATAACAGTTTGAGCATCAGCTGGTTGCTGTGCCCACACCCATAAAAATCGAAAACAAGAATCAACAGCAACTAAGATATATGTAGAGGCACCATCCGAATGGAGTGTTCTACAATGAACTAAATATTGAAACGGCTCATTTGAAATTAAAAGTGGTGTCTGAGGTGGGCGAGGAACAGTGGAACTTTTAATTTGTTGACAAATGTCACAACTAAGGACACATTTTTAAGTCTATTTATAAAAACCCTGCCACCAGTAACGTTTCTGTAATAAAGAAACTGTAGCTACCACACCAGCATAGGCAGATGTCAATCCCTCACAAGCAGCTATTATTAACTCAAACCTGCAGTACCAGTTGGATATTACTCAATCACCCACCCTGGGAATACGGGCAAAATGAAAATTTTGAGGACTCAATAGATATGGAGTTTTTTGCTGCATAGCCTTAAGGTAGAGGCTCACCACTAGCCGAGCCAGTGACTGCAGCCATGGTGTCATCATCTTTGCTCGTATGCGAATGAGTAATTACAGCAATTAATACAGTCTGAACAACCTCCTTGGCAGCTCCATCAGTCAATTAATTCCCTGCAACGTATACACCAACACGTTGATGGCTCAATGTATGAATCACATGAGCCCGTCGCAAAGCATCTTTCAGTGTCGCCACCTTTCCCCACAAAAGCTTATGCTTTATAGCCTTTCCTTTAGAATCTGTGAATCCATTCAAGCGCCACTAAGGTAAATTATCATTAAAGGCCTGGACGCAGTAATAGAAATCACACACTATAAGTGTGGGGAATTCTGTATCCATATTCTGCAAAGCCAGAACCAAAGCTCTCAATTCAACCAGCTGAGATGTACAGTCACCTAAAGTTTCTGTATTTGTTTTCTGTGCCTGAAATACACCATCTTTCATGACACCCTTTACAGCAGCACACTCCGCTGACAACTTGCACTTTGTACCAACCACAGGCTGGGCTGAACCATCAGTATAGACTATGAAGGATATTAATCTAGAAGCAAAATTTCTCTAAACATGGGGTTTTCCTGTTCATGCTGGAAATTTTTCTGAGTTTGCAAAGCAGGGTTAAACACATAATCTACATCAGTAGCTGGCAAGGAAGTGGCCCACTGGATCCATCTTGGATGTAAGGCTTTCGCATTAAGAACACTGGCCTTTGTGACAGACTCTAAGGTCGGAACAAGAGTTACCACAATTATACATTTCCCCTGAGCCAATGGACGTTCCTTTAGCACAGCAGTCTGAACAGCAGTCAATTTTTTTTCAGTGGAAGCAAACTGCATTTCCTCATTGGAATTTAAATGCGATTTTTAAGCAATCGGCATGGTTTCACGTTCATTAAAAAAAACATATGCGTAACCACTGAAACCTGCAATTAAGCGAATTACTGAGTTAGTAGTGTTAACACCAGCTCTGGGTACAGGTATCCACAGCTCCAAGTGCAACAATTAAGCTCCCCTAGCTCCCACCCTTAAAGAACCAAGGGGCACATGCATCAAGGTAGGCTTTTGCGATTCCTTAATTGCGATTATTAAGGAATCGCAATTAAGGAATCGCAAAAGCCTATGCATGTAGGAATCGCTATAAAAATAGCGATTCCTAAACATTCCTTAATTGCGACTCGCTAATTGCGAGTCGCAATTAAGGAATACCTCCCCATTAATTCCTATGGGCCTAGAGGCCCATAGGAATGAATGGGAAGACATTCTCAATTAGCGATTCGCAATTAGAGAATCGCAAATTGAGAATGCAATTTCAAGGGTGCCAGGGTGTCAAAATGACACCCTGTTGCACCCTGAAATTGTGATGTGCACCCATGTTGCAGCACACACATGCCCCAAGGGCATGTGTGTGTGTAACCTAAAACTTAAAAAATGCATTTTAGAGCATTTTTCGAAGGTATTGCAAATTACAGACAAGTTTGATTTGTCTGTAATTTATGGTCCCAAATAGCGAAATCGCTATTTGAAAGTGCTTCTAGCATTGCATTTAAGGAATCGCAAATTGCGATTCCTTAAATGCAATCGCAATTTAGGAATTCGCAATTAATTGCGAATTCTTAAATTGCGCATAGGAAACACTTTCATGCATCTCCAAAGGCCAATTTGCGATCGCAAACGGCCGATTTTTGCGATTCGCACCGTTTGCGATCGCAAAAACCTTTGATGCATGTGCCCCCAAGTTTTGAGTTGTTTCCTGTAGGTGCTTAGACTCAAGCATGTCTGTCTGTAAATTTCTGAGAATAGTAGTATGTTCAGTAGTCCAATGTTTATTAGAAAAATCAGAAAGAATCAACTCGTATAACGGTTTAACCTATTGTACAAAATATGGTATATATGTTCCACCATAATTTAGAAAGCCCAAAAGGTATTGAAGCTTTTTTAAGGTATTTGGTGGTTGTAAAAGAGCATATTTCACTAAGAAACGTGGTGCTAGGCTTTTGCCTTGATTTGATAATTCATATCATAAAAACAGGAGGCTGAGAAAGGCAAATTTAGACTTTGGAAAATGTAATTTATAGCTGTGGTCAGCGAAACACAGAATAATACATTCCACTCTGGCCAAATGTGCATTTATATCATCATCTGTGAGGTAAATGTCAACAACATAAACAACGCTTCTGAGTCAATGTTTTGTAAAATTGACGTTACCCGGGCAATTAAACAGACCTGGACTGTTCTTTATATCCTTGTGGGAGCCTACAGAACCTTTGTTCAGCTCCTAGCACTGAGAATGCCATCAAAGTCTGGATTTCAGGTGATATATTTTGACAGAAAAAAACACCGGAAATGTCAAATGTAGTTTTATATTTTTTACGAACAATATTATTTATCAAACCAGTACTGTGGGAATTCTGTACAGCAAAAGTGCATTTGTGACTGTTTAAATGTCGATAGTTTGAAACTATACGATAAAAATTATCAGGTTTAAGCACAGGAAATAGTGGATTATTCACAGAGGAAACAAAAGGTTTAATTACACCTTGATACTCTAATTGTGATAGAATCTTCTTAACTGGGCATTTGGCTTCATGCTTAATAGGGTATTGTGCTTGCACCTATGGGCTGGAACGTATAGGTATAACATGGTAAGGTGAGTCTTTATCCCAACCCGCTTGATTGAGATACAATGCTGGGGCCTGTAGAAGAGCCCACTCTGCAGCATATGCTGCTTTAACTTCCTCTGGAACAAGAGCATAAAAGGAAGGTATTATTACATCCTCCCCCTAACAAACTCTGGCAGCCAATCTACTTCAGCCAAGAGAATGTCATATTCATTAGTTATATTCTGCCAGAATATACTTTAATAGCACGTGGTGTACCACCCTCAATTTGTTTGTCCAAATCATAAAGTCTATCAGGAGGTTCTGGTATCTGGATTGTGCATATTCATCAGTTGGACTCACCACCAGAACTCTTGAAGAGTCTGGCGAAATATTGTGGCCTCTGTTGTGCTGTCAAGAAGATTTGTCACCCATGCCTTGTTCAGAAGAAGAGTTCTGAGTATTTGTGTTATATTTAGCAGAAATTCCGGCCACTTACTTCTTTTTAAATTGAGCTTTTTGCACTGGAAGTTTCTCTTCCTTTTATATGATGACATCATAAGAGCGCTGTGAGTCCTTTTTTGGTTTCACATATTCCTACTGTCTGCGATTGCCTTGTCCCTCTCTCTCTGATCGCTTGTCTGCAGAGTTCTGCAAGGAATGAGATGGACATGCATCGGAATACTGGTACCTATCACACTGTTTAAATGTATCACGGTTACGTAAATTATAACGTTTTTCAGAAGACTCCAGTTCCGAAGATCCAGTCCATGTTTTAGCTTTAGCTTTGTTTTTATCGCAGCGCTTTTTGGAAGACTCAGGTGTCTGTTTGGTGGTTTTGGCATCAGATTTACCTTTAAGTTGTGGCTTATTAGACCTGGTTCCCAAGCTATCCCGACCTATAGATGTATAGGTTTCAGAAATTATTTTAGGCAGCTCGCGTTCCTGATCTGCAGCAGGAAATTAAGCGAGGCATTGGCATATCGCCAAAGAAGCTGCCTCCCCTTTAATATTTCTTAAAATAATTGAAGACACAGTGGCAAAGTTGCCAATGAGTTCCATCCCCAAATTTAGGGCAGGGGCAGCCTAAATCAGTTTAATGACTTTAGGTAAAACTGCAATTGAAGGAGTACTATAAGTAATGGTGTAAATGGCTGCAAACACAGTACCCCATGTATTACATTCCTCATCAGGGGGAACCATACCAAGTGAAAGACACATAGGACCTGATTACGACTTTGGTGGTGTGGCGCCAGGTCCGCCACGCTGTTGCACCGCCAAAGCCGTGGTCAGACCACCCGCCAGATTAGGAGTTTCCTCCTGTCTGGCGGGCTTTGTTTTTGAGTTCCCACGGCGGTGCCCTGAAAATGGGCACCACAATGGGAACGCCAACAACAGTTCCTGCACGGCATGGACTGAAAAGTCCATGCCATGCAGGAACTGGTGTGCATGCACACAGGGGGATATATGTTGTGCCCCTATGGGTGGATCCCCATGCGGAGGAGGCAAAGGGGCCCACAGGACCCCCTTTGTTTACTCTACGCCATGGTGTTCATGGTGTAAGAAACGCCATGACACCGCCGGCGGAGAGGAAACTCTGAATATTCTAGGCAGGACTGCAGCAGCAGTTCCGCCAAGCATATTGCGGACTCCTGACTGCCGCAACACAGCCAGGGAACGGCAGTTCCCTGGCAGCTGCGGCATGGCTGGGTTGTGGTCCGACCGCCCGAATCGTAATAGGGCGGTCCGGAGAACGCCACTGCTGCGCCTCCACAATTCTGGCGGTCGTAATCGGGCCCATAGTGAGAATTCTAAATTTCTCACTGAGGTCCCGTATTCAGAAATGTTGCCTCAGCTGATTTGTTTTTTGTGCAATCCAAAACAGAATTTCATCACGTTTGGTAGGTACTTTGCCCATAATGGCATTAATGGTAACTGGACTAATTCCAGGCATAGCTTGCTGAGCATGACCAGTTTGAGGAGCCCTTGCTGGGGCAGTAGTAGTATGCATAATATACTGCATCAGACATCGATACAGCCTAACAAAGCGGTTTAACGGTGCAAGCATCACTCGCTGATGTAATGCATTTGTATGCGGTTAAGGCATGCAGCCTGCTAAGACAGGCCAGGTCGCCCCTTCATTAATTAGTCGGCCCGGTCTTACATTTTGAAGTGTCCATGGAAAGGCGTCTTGGAACCAATTATGATTCTTGTTTGTTAATGGTATTTCTAAATATTGATAAGGTCTATATGCAGGCGGAACTGGGGAAATGGGTTCGAGTCTTGGCAATGACACTTAACATCCTGTGATTCTGGGCAAATCACTTAATCTCCCCATGCCTAACAAAAATGAATGTGTCCTCATGAAACGCAACTGGTACTATGTAAAGCGCTCTGATACCCGATACCTTCGGGTCAAGTTCGCGCTATATAAAACTCTGTAAAAAAAACAACAACAAAAAAAACCTCAATGTATGTGTGAAATGTTTGTGAATTTGCATCGACTGCTGGAAAATTGATCCAGAAATAAAAAGCTTCACATTTATACGCTTCATGTGCCTCAACCACGAAGGTAACGTCTCCACAACCCATGGCGAGTCCATATCTAGCTAAATGATAAGTGACAGCTTGTCTATAATAGCAATAATCACTGCTTGCACCTCATTCAATGAATGGAACTCAAAGAAAGGGAACACTATAGAGGACATTCGTTTTAAATGAAAAAGCTTGATCAACCTACAGACATAAATAGGTGCTTCCTATTAAGCTGAAGAGGATAAACCCTTATTACCACAGACATCTCCGTATAAAGGTAATAAAGGAGTCTGAGGCACACGCAGGAAAACAACTCAGGAGACTCAGTAAATAGGAACCAAACCTAGAACGTTGGTGGCGCCATGTTGTACGGTTCCTATGAATTTAGTGGGACTGTGTATTAGGTCAACAAAACTTCATAATACAGAGATTGAGTCTTCGTATATAATCAGTAAATGTTGGTTTGGCTAGCTCACAGTACTGCATCTAAACCCCTAACCTCACAGAGTGATAGATGCTTGTCTGTAACCTTGAACATGACCACTACGATTCCGAAGGACTTCGTGGTAACAGATCTAACCCTTTCATTTGTCACCTTTGCATGCCCAAGGTGTCACAAAGTTTATTGAAAAGATCTAATCTTTGTAAAAAAAACAATGATCTGCAATTATTAGTAAGATGAGACACATCATTTTTATAAGCATTATTAGAATGGTGAAAAACACAAACAATTCAACCATGTTAATTGGTTCTAATGTTACGAAGATTACTCCTATCTTTCACTAATACATCTCTACTAATGCATGTCGGAAGTACCCATCTGCCAGGCCTGTTGGAATGATCTAACCACATACCTTGGTATACTGTCTCAGGAAACTGGCCATGGTGCATTAATGAATGCAACCCTGTCTGAGTGTGCCGTCCTGCACACTTTTCTTGTATGGCTATCTTCCTTCTCAGGATGAATAGGGACTGCAGAGCTGCATCTCAATCACAGCTCACAGAAACTTCCATGATAACTCCAGTGTGAAGTGCCTCTCACCGACTTCAGCATGGACGATGTTTAAATAACGAAACACCAGCCTTATCATACTGTACCAGAGGTGCAGAACAACGTCTTTGGTTAGTCTGGGGAGAAAGAGTCATCTCCTACGAGCACAGAAAATAAAACAAGGGTCTTGTGTTCTAATATGTGTGATACTGAAAGTAATTGTGCAGACTAACATCTTTATTTGTAAAGTTTGTGAACAGATTACAAAAGCAAAATAGACAACAAAAAGATGTTTGCTACCTCTGCCTCTATTACCTGAACATAATGCATGATATGCGCAAGCTGTCTGATATTCATGAGGGTGCTTCTAGTAGGAATAAACCCACACTGGTCTTCATGAATCAAGGAGTCAATCACCCCCTTCAGTCTATTTGGCAACAGTTTAGCCAACACTTTCACATCTGTGTTCATCAGAGACAGAGGGCGATATGTCCCCAGCCTGGCTGAATCCCGATCCGGCTTTAGAACCATTACAATGACCGCCTCACACATGGTCATGGGAGGTCCCCCCATTCCCCAGCTTCTCTGAATACTCCTAGTAGCCTGTCTGATAGGGTCTCCATAAAAGTATAGTAAAATTCAGAGGGTACGCCGTTCCACCCCTGTGTATTTATTCTGGACATATCCTTCATGACCTTGACTAGCTCCTCCCTTGAGAAGTCCCTCTCCAATTCCCCGAGACTCTGGACAGCCTTAGAAGCCTGAAGAACTCCTCTCGCCTCCCTGGCAGGTCCCCATCCCTCTTTCTATACAATGTAGTCAGGTAGTGCTGAAGCGTAGTGTTGATCGTAGCCTGTGTTACCACCCTCTCCCACGTCCATCCTCAAGGATCAGGATATTGCAAGTAAGGCGTTCCTGAGGCAGCAGCCAGGCTAACAATTTACCCGGGTTTATCCCCCTCCTTGTAGAGCTGATGTCTGTAACCTTTCTATGTGAATTTGTCGAGTCTGTCCCAGATCTCCCCCACTTTGCACCAGAATTTCCAGGAGCTCAGCAGTCCCGCCGGTGTCTGGCAGATCCCGAAGCTGAAGCAGCACCAGTTTCTTCTCCTTGTGGAGCTCCTGTCACAGCTGTCAGGTTATGCCATATGTGTTGGACATACACTCCTCACGAAGTACCACCTTGAGCGCCTCCAACTCCATGGAACGCGTGGTTGCTGTCCCCCAATTTGTCTCCAAATAGCAGTCCAATACCTCCCCAACCTCAGCACGGAATAAAAAGTCCAGCAATGCCTCAGGACTGAGATACCATGTGAACACCAAAGGGGGCTCGCCAGTCAAAACATATTCCATAAGGACTGGGAAATGGTCCGACAAGTAGCGGGACAGCAGGATCCTGTCAAGCCTAATATACATATTGTGAGCAGTGTAGTGAAAGGTGTACTGCCGGTCTTTGGAGTGAAGGACTCTCCATATATCCACACCATCTAACTGTGTAATGACTTCCATCAAGGCGCTCGTCATACCAGATTTTGGGTGGGATCTTGGGGGAAATCGATCTAGCACACCATTTAGGATGCACTTAAAAATGCCCGCCCATATGAAGAGGACAGCGTTATGCGGTGCCAGTATCTTCCAAAAGAATGCTTTGCCATCGCAGTTAGGTGCGTACACATTAAGGAGAGCCACGCCCTTGTCGTCTAGCTGTCCTTTGACCAATAGATAACAGCCCTCCACGTCAGCATGGGCTTCCTGAAAACAAAACGTAACCCCTGGAGCCACCCAAATCGCCACACCCAGAGCACAAGCCAAATAAGTGGAGATGTACAGCTGGCCTCTCCACTTCTTTCAGAGCTTCCCTGCCTCTGTGTCCTTCAAAGGGGTCTCTTGGAGGAATGCAATGCCCACCCTGTACTGCCTCAAATAGGTGTGTACCTTAAAGTATTTGGTGTAATTATGCAGTCTTCGTACATTCCAGGACACTCCTTGTGTTCCCCCAGCCATAAAGCAACAGTGAGCCCAACTCCCCCGCTGTTTAGCAGGAGACACTAGGTACCCTTGTTCCAGCCCTCCTTGTCTCACTACATCCCCTCGCATGCACCCAGATGCTCTCCGCATTTCCTGGACTCCTGCCTTGTCAAACGTGGTACTGTAAGTATCCCCCTAACTAACCCAATCCTCCCTCCACGCCCCAGGTAAACACCCCCAAAGGTATCTGTGTGATGTTTTACCTATAAGCATTGCCACAATAGAAATTACCTTAAGCATTCCCCTCCACTAGTGGCATGCCCCCCTCCCTCTGAACCAAACACTAACTATCTGGCGGAACCCAGCAGCAACTGTAACTTACAAGAAAGGGCAATACACGAGAGCTGCCCAGATACCTCCGTCTCAGCCCTGGAAAAAAAAATAACAGGACCAGAGTGTGCAGCACAGGGGCTCCCCGAAGACCCACTAGGTGATTCAGTAGCGCACTTGACAGTCAGTCAAAGTCCACAAAGGCAGCAAGAAGAGGAGAAGAAATAGGAAGAAAGGGGAGAGTAAGCAGCAACAACAAAAGTAGCACAGGTGATGTCCCCCCACTTCATTCACATACCCCCATCTTCTGTTCCCCTCTGCAGTGTGCGACTCCTCAATCTGTATGCTGGCTCTCCTGCATCGCGATACAAAAGGGGATGATGGACGGAACGTTTGAGCCAATCAAACACTCACACCCAGTCAACTGATCTGGGTTTAATCCATCATCATTCTTTAGCTCTCTCCACCACCCCAGTTCAGACATGGCCATATGCAAATCAGTCTGACCCTGTGCCTCATGGGAACAGTCCAGCACGAACTGCCAAGCCATGTCTTCCCTGGACCGGAAACAAGCATCCTAGGACCGGTTTCTGGCATTCCAGCCGTCATCAGCCAGGCTTGCTTGAATCCAGTGGCAAAGTGAGCAAGGGACCCACGTCTGGGCATACCCCCGCCAACTTAGGGCGAACAAAGCGATACAAAAGGGGATGATGGACGGAACGTTTGAGCCAATCAAACACTCACACCCAGTCAACTGATCTGGGTTTAATCCATCATCATTCTTTAGCTCTCTCCACCACCCCAGTTCAGACATGGCCATATGCAAATCAGTCTGACCCTGTGCCTCATGGGAACAGTCCAGCACGAACTGCCAAGCCATGTCTTCCCTGGACCGGAAACAAGCATCCTAGGACCGGTTTCTGGCATTCCAGCCGTCATCAGCCAGGCTTGCTTGAATCCAGTGGCAAAGTGAGCAAGGGACCCACGTCTGGGCATACCCCCGCCAACTTAGGGCGAACAAAGCGATACAAAAGGGGATGATGGACGGAACGTTTGAGCCAATCAAACACTCACACCCAGTCAACTGATCTGGGTTTAATCCATCATCATTCTTTAGCTCTCTCCACCACCCCAGTTCAGACATGGCCATATGCAAATCAGTCTGACCCTGTGCCGCATGGGAACAGTCCAGCACGAACTGCCAAGCCATGTCTTCCCTGGACCGGAAACAAGCATCCTAGGACCGGTTTCTGGCATTCCAGCCGTCATCAGCCAGGCTTGCTTGAATCCAGTGGCAAAGTGAGCAAGGGACCCACGTCTGGGCATACCCCCGCCAACTTAGGGCGAACAAAGCGATACAAAAGGGGATGATGGACGGAACGTTTGAGCCAATCAAACACTCACACCCAGTCAACTGATCTGGGTTTAATCCATCATCATTCTTTAGCTCTCTCCACCACCCCAGTTCAGACATGGCCATATGCAAATCAGTCTGACCCTGTGCCTCATGGGAACAGTCCAGCACGAACTGCCAAGCCATGTCTTCCCTGGACCGGAAACAAGCATCCTAGGACCGGTTTCTGGCATTCCAGCCGTCATCAGCCAGGCTTGCTTGAATCCAGTGGCAAAGTGAGCAAGGGACCCACGTCTGGGCATACCCCCGCCAACTTAGGGCGAACAAAGCGATACAAAAGGGGATGATGGACGGAACGTTTGAGCCAATCAAACACTCACACCCAGTCAACTGATCTGGGTTTAATCCATCATCATTCTTTAGCTCTCTCCACCACCCCAGTTCAGACATGGCCATATGCAAATCAGTCTGACCCTGTGCCTCATGGGAACAGTCCAGCACGAACTGCCAAGCCATGTCTTCCCTGGACCGGAAACAAGCATCCTAGGACCGGTTTCTGGCATTCCAGCCGTCATCAGCCAGGCTTGCTTGAATCCAGTGGCAAAGTGAGCAAGGGACCCACGTCTGGGCATACCCCCGCCAACTTAGGGCGAACAAAGCGATACAAAAGGGGATGATGGACGGAACGTTTGAGCCAATCAAACACTCACACCCAGTCAACTGATCTGGGTTTAATCCATCATCATTCTTTAGCTCTCTCCACCACCCCAGTTCAGACATGGCCATATGCAAATCAGTCTGACCCTGTGCCTCATGGGAACAGTCCAGCACGAACTGCCAAGCCATGTCTTCCCTGGACCGGAAACAAGCATCCTAGGACCGGTTTCTGGCATTCCAGCCGTCATCAGCCAGGCTTGCTTGAATCCAGTGGCAAAGTGAGCAAGGGACCCACGTCTGGGCATACCCCCGCCAACTTAGGGCGAACAAAGCGATACAAAAGGGGATGATGGACGGAACGTTTGAGCCAATCAAACACTCACACCCAGTCAACTGATCTGGGTTTAATCCATCATCATTCTTTAGCTCTCTCCACCACCCCAGTTCAGACATGGCCATATGCAAATCAGTCTGACCCTGTGCCTCATGGGAACAGTCCAGCACGAACTGCCAAGCCATGTCTTCCCTGGACCGGAAACAAGCATCCTAGGACCGGTTTCTGGCATTCCAGCCGTCATCAGCCAGGCTTGCTTGAATCCAGTGGCAAAGTGAGCAAGGGACCCACGTCTGGGCATACCCCCGCCAACTTAGGGCGAACAAAGCGATACAAAAGGGGATGATGGACGGAACGTTTGAGCCAATCAAACACTCACACCCAGTCAACTGATCTGGGTTTAATCCATCATCATTCTTTAGCTCTCTCCACCACCCCAGTTCAGACATGGCCATATGCAAATCAGTCTGACCCTGTGCCTCATGGGAACAGTCCAGCACGAACTGCCAAGCCATGTCTTCCCTGGACCGGAAACAAGCATCCTAGGACCGGTTTCTGGCATTCCAGCCGTCATCAGCCAGGCTTGCTTGAATCCAGTGGCAAAGTGAGCAAGGGACCCACGTCTGGGCATACCCCCGCCAACTTAGGGCGAACAAAGCGATACAAAAGGGGATGATGGACGGAACGTTTGAGCCAATCAAACACTCACACCCAGTCAACTGATCTGGGTTTAATCCATCATCATTCTTTAGCTCTCTCCACCACCCCAGTTCAGACATGGCCATATGCAAATCAGTCTGACCCTGTGCCTCATGGGAACAGTCCAGCACGAACTGCCAAGCCATGTCTTCCCTGGACCGGAAACAAGCATCCTAGGACCGGTTTCTGGCATTCCAGCCGTCATCAGCCAGGCTTGCTTGAATCCAGTGGCAAAGTGAGCAAGGGACCCACGTCTGGGCATACCCCCGCCAACTTAGGGCGAACAAAGCGATACAAAAGGGGATGATGGACGGAACGTTTGAGCCAATCAAACACTCACACCCAGTCAACTGATCTGGGTTTAATCCATCATCATTCTTTAGCTCTCTCCACCACCCCAGTTCAGACATGGCCATATGCAAATCAGTCTGACCCTGTGCCTCATGGGAACAGTCCAGCACGAACTGCCAAGCCATGTCTTCCCTGGACCGGAAACAAGCATCCTAGGACCGGTTTCTGGCATTCCAGCCGTCATCAGCCAGGCTTGCTTGAATCCAGTGGCAAAGTGAGCAAGGGACCCACGTCTGGGCATACCCCCGCCAACTTAGGGCGAACAAAGCGATACAAAAGGGGATGATGGACGGAACGTTTGAGCCAATCAAACACTCACACCCAGTCAACTGATCTGGGTTTAATCCATCATCATTCTTTAGCTCTCTCCACCACCCCAGTTCAGACATGGCCATATGCAAATCAGTCTGACCCTGTGCCTCATGGGAACAGTCCAGCACGAACTGCCAAGCCATGTCTTCCCTGGACCGGAAACAAGCATCCTAGGACCGGTTTCTGGCATTCCAGCCGTCATCAGCCAGGCTTGCTTGAATCCAGTGGCAAAGTGAGCAAGGGACCCACGTCTGGGCATACCCCCGCCAACTTAGGGCGAACAAAGCGATACAAAAGGGGATGATGGACGGAACGTTTGAGCCAATCAAACACTCACACCCAGTCAACTGATCTGGGTTTAATCCATCATCATTCTTTAGCTCTCTCCACCACCCCAGTTCAGACATGGCCATATGCAAATCAGTCTGACCCTGTGCCTCATGGGAACAGTCCAGCACGAACTGCCAAGCCATGTCTTCCCTGGACCGGAAACAAGCATCCTAGGACCGGTTTCTGGCATTCCAGCCGTCATCAGCCAGGCTTGCTTGAATCCAGTGGCAAAGTGAGCAAGGGACCCACGTCTGGGCATACCCCCGCCAACTTAGGGCGAACAAAGCGATACAAAAGGGGATGATGGACGGAACGTTTGAGCCAATCAAACACTCACACCCAGTCAACTGATCTGGGTTTAATCCATCATCATTCTTTAGCTCTCTCCACCACCCCAGTTCAGACATGGCCATATGCAAATCAGTCTGACCCTGTGCCTCATGGGAACAGTCCAGCACGAACTGCCAAGCCATGTCTTCCCTGGACCGGAAACAAGCATCCTAGGACCGGTTTCTGGCATTCCAGCCGTCATCAGCCAGGCTTGCTTGAATCCAGTGGCAAAGTGAGCAAGGGACCCACGTCTGGGCATACCCCCGCCAACTTAGGGCGAACAAAGCGATACAAAAGGGGATGATGGACGGAACGTTTGAGCCAATCAAACACTCACACCCAGTCAACTGATCTGGGTTTAATCCATCATCATTCTTTAGCTCTCTCCACCACCCCAGTTCAGACATGGCCATATGCAAATCAGTCTGACCCTGTGCCTCATGGGAACAGTCCAGCACGAACTGCCAAGCCATGTCTTCCCTGGACCGGAAACAAGCATCCTAGGACCGGTTTCTGGCATTCCAGCCGTCATCAGCCAGGCTTGCTTGAATCCAGTGGCAAAGTGAGCAAGGGACCCACGTCTGGGCATACCCCCGCCAACTTAGGGCGAACAAAGCGATACAAAAGGGGATGATGGACGGAACGTTTGAGCCAATCAAACACTCACACCCAGTCAACTGATCTGGGTTTAATCCATCATCATTCTTTAGCTCTCTCCACCACCCCAGTTCAGACATGGCCATATGCAAATCAGTCTGACCCTGTGCCTCATGGGAATAGTCCAGCACGAACTGCCAAGCCATGTCTTCCCTGGACCGGAAACAAGCATCCTAGGACCGGTTTCTGGCATTCCAGCCGTCATCAGCCAGGCTTGCTTGAATCCAGTGGCAAAGTGAGCAAGGGACCCACGTCTGGGCATACCCCCGCCAACTTAGGGCGAACAAAGCGATACAAAAGGGGATGATGGACGGAACGTTTGAGCCAATCAAACACTCACACCCAGTCAACTGATCTGGGTTTAATCCATCATCATTCTTTAGCTCTCTCCACCACCCCAGTTCAGACATGGCCATATGCAAATCAGTCTGACCCTGTGCCTCGTGGGAACAGTCCAGCACGAACTGCCAAGCCATGTCTTCCCTGGACCGGAAACAAGCATCCTAGGACCGGTTTCTGGCATTCCAGCCGTCATCAGCCAGGCTTGCTTGAATCCAGTGGCAAAGTGAGCAAGGGACCCACGTCTGGGCATACCCCCGCCAACTTAGGGCGAACAAAGCGATACAAAAGGGGATGATGGACGGAACGTTTGAGCCAATCAAACACTCACACCCAGTCAACTGATCTGGGTTTAATCCATCATCATTCTTTAGCTCTCTCCACCACCCCAGTTCAGACATGGCCATATGCAAATCAGTCTGACCCTGTGCCTCATGGGAACAGTCCAGCACGAACTGCCAAGCCATGTCTTCCCTGGACCGGAAACAAGCATCCTAGGACCGGTTTCTGGCATTCCAGCCGTCATCAGCCAGGCTTGCTTGAATCCAGTGGCAAAGTGAGCAAGGGACCCACGTCTGGGCATACCCCCGCCAACTTAGGGCGAACAAAGCGATACAAAAGGGGATGATGGACGGAACGTTTGAGCCAATCAAACACTCACACCCAGTCAACTGATCTGGGTTTAATCCATCATCATTCTTTAGCTCTCTCCACCACCCCAGTTCAGACATGGCCATATGCAAATCAGTCTGACCCTGTGCCTCATGGGAACAGTCCAGCACGAACTGCCAAGCCATGTCTTCCCTGGACCGGAAACAAGCATCCTAGGACCGGTTTCTGGCATTCCAGCCGTCATCAGCCAGGCTTGCTTGAATCCAGTGGCAAAGTGAGCAAGGGACCCACGTCTGGTCATACCCCCGCCAACTTAGGGCGAACAAAGCGATACAAAAGGGGGTCCCCCCACACATATGGATCCCCCCCACAGTCATGTGTTCTTGCCTGCCAAGCGTACCTGACCACAGCCTAACATTACTCTACAGGGCCAAGTCAGTAACAGCCATCAGCATGAGGCAACTCTCCAGGGCCCCGGGCTCAGCCATCTCTCTG
Source organism: Calotriton arnoldi (assembly GCA_963921515.1). NCBI lineage: Eukaryota > Metazoa > Chordata > Amphibia > Caudata > Salamandridae > Calotriton > Calotriton arnoldi. The sequence goes on from CAWUFW010000652.1 coordinate 867,346, forward strand.
CGTCCTCCACCTCAGCAATGTCCAGTGTGCCATCAGGTTGCAAGATTATGCGGGTCCGTCCCCTGAGCTGTGGTATGCCCCATTGTTACTGTTCCATCGATCTGCTAGGATGGCTGCGTTTTCTGCTCTCTCGAGTGGTAGGCTGCGCCCAGCCATTCCAGTCCAGGTCTCCATCCAGTGCCACACCTCCTCAGGACGTCTAAAGAAGTGGGCCCAATCCCCATGAAGCACATTGAGCTTGGCAGGATAGAGTAGCATGTATTTAACATTTAGAGTGTGCAGCTTCTGTTTTACTGACAAGTAGGAGCTGTTCTTGCTCCCTGCGTGTGTAGCCTGGAAAAATCCTAATGGTGTGTCCCTCAAAGCGAGGATCTCCATGTTTGCGGGCCCACTGCAGCACCCCATCTCAATCCTTATAATTAAGAGGCTTTGAAATTATCGCGCTTAGGGGAGCCCCAAGAGGAAGGAGTGGGATCAGCACCAGGTGGACCCTCTCAGTCACAAAAAAAGGGTGATAAGGCTTGCGGGTCTACTACCTCCTTAAGCTCCAAGAAAGCCATTGGCCTGTCACCCTTCTTTCACTCTGGGAAGCCCATAAATCGGAGGTTACAACTCCTCGCACAGCCCTCTGCATCCTCTAAGCAGGTGTCCAGGAATTGCACCTTCTCTGACAGTATATGAATGTAGTCTGTAAGTCACACACCTCTTTAGTCAGGTTTGCCACCTTTTCCTCCATCTCCAGTGATCATCCACAACTTTCCGCAAGTCTGTTTGCAGCAGATTCACCTCATTTGAAATGGAGTCCATTTTGTGCCTCAGCGCCTGCTTCGAGCTTTCAATAGCAGCCAAGATCTGTGCACCAGATGGTTCCAGTTGTGTCCGTGGTGATCAGTCATTCTCCTGCTCAGTCTACCGGGCCACGGCCTTAGCTGCCCTTGTAAATTGGTCCATGCGGGTCTGCTGCGGCTGCTTGCCGCTCCTATCACACCCCATTCTGTTCCAAACACCATGCTACCAGTCAGACTGCAGCTCGCCAGGGTGGAAATGCCCAAGGGCAAGCATGCGCACTCTCTGGTTGCAGGAACTTCCTCCACAGGGCACTGGGAGACCAGTACGCACTCTCCGCTGTAGCGAGATGTCCAGCAGGGCTTGCGTTGCTCTCCACCAGACTTAGTTCATCTGCCCTCACTGGGCAACAATGTTAATACTCCACAATCCCCAAAGCGAGGAAGTGCGGGAGTACCTCTCTGGCGCACACCAGGGGGAGGACCCTCCAGCACAACACTTCAGTTGACCTCAGAGCTTCCGCCACCCAAGTACCAGGCCCTCCACCACGCCATTAACCGTTCTATGTAGAGTAGGCACACAGTTTGCAAGGTGGGGCTCAGAAACAAGAGCACCCAGTTGCCCCCCCTGCAGCAGTTTCCACTTCCTTCGGTTCTCTCAATCAGGGGCCCGTGGGCCGGTCCTCCCCAGTCCCCATGGGGCTCCAGCTAAGTGAGGATCTTCACTGGGGGGGCGGTCACCACACTGGGCGAGAGCCTCGATCCAGGCGGCTCCCAACGTATCAGGCCGGGGGCACCTTCCCAGTCAGCAAGCTTCGAAGCCCCAGCAGTCTGTCCGCTTCACCCACAGCACTTATCATGAAGGAGCCAGGCCGCTCTGTGCCGCCTGCCCTCTGGCACCTCCAGTGCTCAGGTCAGGCTCTATGGCACCAGCCACCAGTTGTCAGCTCGCTGCCCATCGCCTGCAGTCAAGGACTCCGACGGGCTCCTCCATGTCATACTGACTCGCGAGGTGTAGTTCAGGTCTCTAGCGTCAGGGCCGCCTGCCTCTTACTGCCGTCTGCCATCTTAAGGGAGTGCAGGCAAGGCTCACCACCTGCGTCTCTGCATTCCGCGGCGCCTAATTCTGATGTCCTTTTTTTTGCAGGCCCCACAGTTTTGTACAAGCCCATAAAGGCACGTCTCAGAGTCCCAGCGCCATGGCCGACTGTCTCACACTGCCGGCTGCCATCTTGGGAGTGCTCGGGCTTGGCTCTTTGCTCACTTCATCTCATAACAGGGCCCCCATGCCCCACTCCGTCATCTTTTTGTCACTTCACCAGTCTCAGGAGGAGCTCCCTTGACCTCCTCTGGGCACCAGCTTGCAGCAGGGGACCAGGATGATGACGGGGGAACTGTTGGGCTCTCCCCTAAAGCGTGTGGTTGGCCATCTTGCATGGCCATGCCCCTAACTGTGCAGACTACAGGGTGACTATGTCTATCAGAAATAAATGCGTGCATGGCACATTCTCGCATTAGGGGAAACTATGTGCAAACCACCATTAGAGAAAGATGAGAAGGTAAAAAGGAAAGCTAAAATGGAGACTAGGTGAAATCTCTACAATACCAGGTAGTTGAGCGTATAGTGATGTGTAGTAGGTGGCAGTGCACTGGGAAATGGCTGTATCCCTGGCGTAGTTGACTCCCTTCCCATCGGTAATGTATGCAATATGTGTACGATGTGCTGTATTAGAGCAGAACCAGTACAGGGTCTTACTAGTCTTATCACCCCACTGATAGATGCGGCTGTGTGTAGTGAGCCAGGCCATTCTGGCCTCGTCCAGAAGCAATTGCTGCTGTACTTCATGTTGACGTAGGGAGTATCAAAGTACAGTGGAGGAGCTGGCTGCCTCTAACTCTAAGATGTGGGTCTCCAAGTCGGCTTTTATGTCTGTGCTTCTTATGCCTGCCTGAGGCAAAACCAATAATGTCTCCCAATGGTGGCCTTTAAGGCCTACCAGAGGATCTCTGGGGACTCCACTGTGTCAGTGTTTGTGTCCACATATCTTTTTATGGTTGTGTGAATAGGTACTGGCCTTGGCATCCTGCTGTCACCAGGCATTCAGGAGCCAGCCCAACCGTGAATGCCATGGGCTAATTTGCAGCCATAGTTCCAAGGGAGAGTGGCCAGAGAGACCACGAGCATGAATGTGAGTGTCCTGCAGTCTATGGGATTCTGAGACAGGTGTGAGGAAATGGTCCAGCCAGGAGAAGACCATGTGCACCCCGAAGTAAAAGGTATAGCCCAGTTCGCCTGGGAGTAAAGGTCGTCACCTGTCCATCAAGCCCATGGCCTCGATATATCAGCCGAAGGGGTACAGCTGCAGTTAAGCATTCCCTGCTGAGGAGGTCTGGTCCATTCCCCAGTCCACCAACCCATTGAAATCTCCCCCCAAGAGTCCAGCGTGCCTTCGGAAATTGTGTCACCAGGGCCCCCAGAGTATCCAAAAACTCACATGTAAGTGGTGGAAGGATGTAGATGCTAGCTTGAGCAATGGGGTGTCCATGGATGGGACCGGATATAACTGTATAGTGACCCTGGTTGTCCTTCCAAATCTTATCGACTATTAGAGTACAATGTCGATGTATCAAAATGGCCGTCCCGGTGACCCCCGGACAAAGCCCGCGTGGAACACCTGCATGTATCCCATATGGGCAAGGAAAGGGCATCTAGTGCCCACCAAGTGGGTCTCTTGCAAAAGGAGCACGTCAGCTAAGTATTGTTTGGCTCATTTCAACACTGCGCCTCATTTGACGGGGTCCAGTTCCCATTAACATTTCAGGTCAAGAGACGAACAGTGTCCGGAGTGTTGGCGTCAACCTGATTGGTCATTGAGTATGCCAGGATCATATCGGTAATCAAGTAGAAGAGGCAATCTGGGCTCAAAAAAAGACCTATCCACGTAAAGCAATGGCTGGTGTAAGTCTGCAGAAAACAAAGAAACAAAACTGTAACCAAAACATCCCACCCACTTCCTCAAACCTCGTAAACATAAAGTACCTGTTCTGGAATAAACTAGGAACCGTCGCCAACTGGGCAACCATACTCTAATATTGTTCTTCTGTACCATTCCCCTAACCACCCCAAAAACCACCCACAAAAGAAAGAAGAGAACAATCAAGAAAGAGGGGGTCCATGTGGTCATCAGCATGCTCATCCGCTCTAACAAGGTAATAGTTCCAGGGTAAGCCCAAGTACAAAAATAGTATGTCAGGGGTCCAGGACTCCCATTGCCACCACTGAGAGAGAAGCACTTTCATGTGTTAAATCTGGATCCAAGGACCTAGAGTTGCGGGGTTCTAGGGCATCCGCCGAACCAGCAACAGGGTGATGTCTTCTCCACGTGCGCTGGGATCAACACGGCAGCTGTCCCCATCCCTGGCACGGCCCGCAGCATCAGGACATGTGGGTGAGGAAAGCATGGCATGGTACGGCACATCGGGGAGGAGGCCTCTCTTCTAGTCATATCCCAGCTGCTTCTGGTGAGTCGAAGAAAAGTGTCTTGTCCTGATATATCACTTTCAGCCGTGCAGGAAAGAGCAACATGTATTGAATCGGATGCGCTGGTAGCTTCTGCTTAACTGACAGGATTTGATTTGATTTCTTTTTATAAAGCTTTACGTAAGCCTGATGGCGTATCCTCTGTCACTTTTTTGGCATCCCTTGCTGCAAGCCCAAATAAAGGGCATTGCAATAATCCTATTTCGAAAAAACCAAAGCAATAATGACTGTTTTCCTAAAATCATAGAGTATGAAGGGCAGAATTTTCTTTTGTGTTTTTAGCAGAAAAAAGCAAGCCAACATAAGCTGATTGGTCTGATCAAGGAAGGTGAGTTTGGAATCAAAAATGAGTTCCAAATTTCTTACTTTCAATACAGGAGAAGGCAGAGGGCCCAAAGTCTGAGGACACCATACATTATTCCAAAAGGAAATATAATTTCCATGATAAGCACTTCTGTCTTTTCAGAATTTGGCTTCAGACAGTGGTTGTTCATCCAATTCACTATGGCTCTCATGCAATTATTAAATCGATCAGCCACTTCCTCTATGTCATTAGTAATAGATACCACTAGTTGAGTATCATCAGTATCATCAGCATATGCTGACGATACTCAACATTTGATAAGCCAAATATTCTTATCAGTTTTGCTAATGGAGCCACGTATAGGTTGAATAAAGTGGGACTTATCGATGACCATTGTGGGACACCACATGGCAAGGAAAATGGTTTGGAGGTGAAATCATCTAGGGCCATTGACTGTTCCCTATCATCAAGAAAGGAACAACGAAGGTTAAGAGCAGCACCAACAATGCCAACTCCTGCCATCCGATGTTTAAAGATTGGGTGACTGACAGTGTCAAAGGTCCAAAAGGACTACTGCAGTCTTCCCACCATTATACATAATATCCTGAATCTCCTCAGTGACTTATATCAGAGTCATTTCCGTGCTGTGAGCTTTCCTAAACCAAAACTGGTCATCATCTAGAATCTCACTTGGTCCATAAATTCTGAGATCGAGATGTTTAAGTGTCTCTCGAAAATATTTGCCGATATAGGAAGCCGAGAAATTGGGCGATAGTTCTTCTCTTCGTTCGGATGTTTCTTTAAGTAGTGGGAGAATAGATGCCTCTTTCTACTTTTTCGGACAAATTCCTGCCAAAATGATGTTATTCAGCAGCATGGTGAGAGTTTTAGCAATACATTCCGCAATCTCTTGCAGCAGTTTAGGGCGACACAGGTCTGCTGAAGCGTCTGATTTAGTGATCCCTATTAACTCTACTATTCGCTCAGTTGTTAAGAGTGGAAAATTATGAAAGCCAAGATTGTTAGTAGCTCGGGGAATATCCTCCACCAATGGGCAGATAGCCTTTTGACTGACACTGAGTTTGTCATAAACGGCCTTTACTTTTTTACAGAAAAAGTCAGCCAAACCATCACATAGTTGTTGACTGGGGGTTATCGAGCTAGCAATGGGTGGGTGCGAGAGCAATTGCACCATTTGGAATAACTTCCTTGGGGAGTTGGTGGCTAAATTGATCTTTTCTGTAAAATAATTGGCATTTATCACCTTAATCATAGATTTATACTCCTGAATGACCAATTTCCATTTCTTTCTCTCTTCAGAGAAGTAATTGCTCCTTCAGACTTTTTCTTGTCGCCGACAGGCCTTTTTCAACTCCTTAAGCAAATGTGAGTACCAAGGGGCAATTGAATAAGTTTTGTGGTTTTTCACCATCTTAATGGGGCCAGCTGATGTGTTGCCTCATTGATCCAATTAAAATATCTATCTATGGCTTCATTAGGGTCACCGCATAAAGATAGTTTTGAGGCCTCTAAGATCTCAGATAGTGCTTTCTTGTTAATTTTACTCCAAGCCCTAATGGCTTTTAGCTGTCTGGCATTTTTTATTCATCATTGTCATAGGTTTAAAATGAATACTAAATTGCACTAATGTGTGAACGGACCAGGTAACGAGGAATGTATTCTCCCATTGTAGGTCTGGGTGATTTTAAAAAATTCCTTCAAGCGTATGACCTGCAGTATGGTTAGGTGTATTTGTCAGAAATTTAAAGTCAAACCCATTCAGATTATCAATAAGCATTTTAGAATCTTTGTTAGCTAAATCTTCCAGATAAAAATGTACGTCGTCTATTATTGTAAAATTTGGATAGTGTATGCTTGCAAACATTTCATTTTAGGGCCAGTGGGTGTGTAGACCAGTAAGCCGTAAAACCTTGAATTACAATCCAAATTGCAATTAAAGAAAAGAGCTTTGTAGTCCGGAATTTTAACTGGTTCACAAGTCACCTCAAAACAGTACCTATATATTATTGCTAGTTCTCCTCCCTGTTTTCCCTCAGGGTCTAGTCTATTAATAACATAACCAGCCGGAAGTGCACCGGCTAGATCCAGGTCGGAAAACTTGTTCCCCCAGTGTTAGACTTGGCATCTTTTGGCGTGTTTCCCCTGACTTTTTGCTTTCTGACCTCCCGGTTTTGACTCTGTTTTTGCTGGTGTAATGATTCTGCGCACTTTCCTCACTGCTGTCCAGTGGGAAAGTGCAAGTGCTCCTGTATAAAATGCGTTATGGATTGGTGTTTCCATGATTGGCCTACTTGGTTTATCTGTCAGTCCCTTGTAAAGTGCACTGCGAGTGCCAGGGCCTATAGACCAAATGCTGTTGGTGGGCTGCAGCACTGGATTGTGCCACCCACGCTAACAGCCCGTAAAATGTAACTCGGGCCTGCCACCGCAGAGCCTGTGCGCAGCCTGGGGCTGCCATGTCGACTTGGCAAGTGCACACACTTGCAAGTCCCTAAACCTTCCCTTTGCTACATGTTAGTCACCCCTAAGGTAGGCCCAAGGTACCCCTGTGGGCAGGGTGCGGTGTATGAGAAAGGTAGGACATGCCCGGGTGTGTGCGGCATGTCCTGATAGTGAATTACAGCCTAGTTCGTTTTTCACTATTGCAAGGCTACCTGTTCCCCCTAGGCCAGAACGGGCAGTTTTGATTATTACAGTTTATAATCCTAACTGACCCCGGGAACATGGTAGAAATTCGAGTTTAGTATGCCTGGACTCAGAATGATAAAATGCATCTTTTAGTGAAGTTGGTTTTAACATTCTGTGTTTGAAAATACCACTTTTAGAAAGTGGGTATTTTCTTGTCTAACCATCCAAGCCTGCCTCTGCGAGGTTGTGTATTCCTTGTCTGGAGTGTGAGTGACAGGGGCTGGGGGATGCCAGGAGACAGGGTGAGTCAGCACAGGGCCGAATAGCAAGATCTACATGTAGATGGGTGGGAGGGGTCGCACCTGGGCCCTGAATAGGACAGTGCCTTCCCTCCACAATGCTGGCTCCACCTCCTGTGGTGCGTCTGATGTCCCTGGCCTACTCACTGAAAGAAGGGACGGAGACTTGTCAACAAAGTGCTCCAGAACTGGTTTGGACTAGGCAAAGGCCTCTCTGCCTTCAGAGAACAAAGGAATTTGGGATATAAATATTGGGGCCCTGACCCCATGAATTTAGATCTCGCTGGAATCAAGGAACCTGCCAAGACGAAGAGCTGGAAGAGCTGCCAGGAGGAGTACTGCCCCTTTGCTGTATTGTTGCTTTGTTGGGTTGGCCTGCAGCTGCTGCTTCTGCCTTGGGCAGTGAAAGGACTGGACTGAACTTTCTACAATCTTGTGCTGAGTATCTCCAAGGGCCTGGAACCGAGCTGGCCTCCTGTTAAGAAGTCTCAGGGACTGCAAAGACTTCACAAGCCTCTGGGTACCGCTTCTGGAACGCTGTTTCAGTTGCCACAGAGGAAGGGAACTGCAACCGACTCCGTCAACCGAATCCATCCCTGGCCGGTGACCTGTTTGCACCGCAGACCGCATCGCCCCGCTTTGCATCGCAACCCTGGTCTCACCGTGGCGACGTCCGACGCCGCCAACATCGAGCCGCTGCTTGCACCGTGACCTGTGGGCACCGCAGTTCGCATCGCATCGCTTCACTGAACCAACCGGACCCGACCGACGCGGTCGCTGCAACTGGCTCAAGAGTCGTGACCGCACCGCATTTGGGGCACCGCTCGCACGTCTGCGACGCACCGCTCCGACTCGCACCGCTGTCCGACGCCAGCTCCCGCACTCCGGCTAGGTCGCCTGCATCGCAACCTGTCAGCACCGCATCGAGCATCGTCTCACCCTGCATCGCATGCCTTGGACTCACCGACTCCGTCTGCACGACACTCATCGAGCCGCTGCCTGCACCGCATCGAGGGACACCGCACCTTGCATCGCTCCGTCTTGCACCGCAACCGCGACGAACGCCGACCGGCTCGTACACTCCGTACCAGCCACAACGAGAAAGGTACTGTAACCGAGTCTGTTCATGACTCTGCTGGCCCGTATCGACGCGGTCGGCTGGAACTGTTAGACTCTGTGGTTTTCAGCATCGCGGTAGGCTCGGACAGAGCTACCGACTCGTACGAACTTTGCTTTTGTGCTATTCCTGCAAAGAAGAAGTTACCGTATCAAGCATTCATTTTTAAAGTATAGTATTGTGGATTTTTGTCGTAATTGGTCTTGTCTTGAGTATATAAAATATTGGTTATTTTTCTAAACTGGTGTGGTGTCCATTTGTAGTGCTTACACTGTATTACTGTTGGTTATGTGCAAATGCTTTACACCCTGCCTCTGAATTAAGCCTGACTGCTCGTGCCAAGCTACCACGAGGGTGAGCAGGGGTTACTTCACGAGTGTAACACCCTTACCCTGACTAGGAAGAAGGGTCCCTACTTGGACAAAGGTGCAAGCCCTTGCCAACTAGAGATCCCATTTCTAACATTGGTTGTCAGCGGTGAGGATAGGACTTGTGTTTGCACTTGACTTACAGTGATTGGTGTGCACTACTACCATATCGCAGACCATTACGTACCACATACTGGTTCTTTTTCTTTTGGCCTATTTTTGATCTTGCCAGTTTCAACTCACTACTTTTGTCATGCCTGAATCAATTGCATCATCCGTTGCATCTCTGGAAGTTATCTTTGAGGAGGATAGGTTGGAATCCTACGCCGTAAAGGAGTTACGAGCGATTTGTAAAAACCTGAAAGTCCAAATTAAAGGCCTCACAAGGAAGGAGGAGCTACAGAAGGCGCTGAGGGCCTGGGTAGCAGCCAGACATGCCAATGGGCAGCCTGGTAATCTCAGTGAGGAGGCGGAGGAGCCTATTTCCAGGGTGGATGTGCTTTTGGGTAGGGGGAACCCGCCAGGTCAGGCAGCAGCAGTCTGTCCCCAGAGGAGCTGGAGGACAGGTGGGAGGCAAGGCAGTTTGAGCTGCAGAAGCTCAGGCTGGAGAGTGAGCGGGAGGAGAAGAGATTGGCCACAGAGGAGAGGAAGATGCTCTTAGAGCATGAGAGAGAACTGAAGGAGCTAGAACTTAGGAGTAAGTCAGGCTCAGATGGTGGCAGCAATTCGTCCAGAAAGGCAGACAGGATTGTGCACATTCCCAAGAACGTAGGCAAGGAGTTCAAGAAGGGGGATGACATACAAAGGTGGTTTCAGGGTTATGAGGCAGCCATACACATGAATGGGGTCCCTGAGGAGAATTGGGGAGCAGGATTGTGGCCACTTTTCCCGGAAGAAGCAAGGGATGCTCTGATAGCTTTGGGTAAGGGGTATCACCTCACCTATGCTGACATGAAGGATGCCCTTCTCACGAAGTATGGTCTTACTCCTGAAAAGTACAGGGATCAGTTCAGGTCCAGTAAGAAGTCTGATGCCAACACTTGGTTGGAATGTGTGGATGTGTTCTGCAGGTCTCTGGATGGTTGGGTGAAGGGCAGTAGTGTAACAGATTTTCAGGGGCTCTACAACTTGATTGCATGGGAGCACTTGTCTAGTCTATGTTTTGCAGATCTGCGCTGGCACCTAGTTGATAGTAAGCTAACTGACCCCAGGAAGCTTGCTATGGAAACGGACCGCTGGGTGAGTACCAGGGTCCACAAGAAAGCGTTTGGGGGAGACTCAGCCAAAGGTGGGCAGGGTCCCCAGCAGAAAAGTGGGGGGGACAAGGGTAAAGCGCAGGAGTTCTCTAAAGGGCCCCAAACTAGGTTCCCAGCCCCCCGGTGATAAGAAGAAAGGGGTCTCCACAGGGAAGCCTGTTGAGACCGGCCCCCGCAAGTGTTATGCATGTGACCAGGTAGGTCACTTTAAGGGGGACCCCAAGTGCCCGAAGGGGACACAGCCACCCACCGGTGGACAGTCCAAAGTGTTGGCTAGTGTAGCGCTTGGGGAGGAGGGGTGCCCACAGGAGGGTGGGGATCCCGCAGAAATGACCCTTGTCTCACTAGGGGACAGTGAGATGGTCCCAGGAAACCAGGTGCCCCCTAACACAAAGAAATATAGCACCTGGGTGACCATTAATGGGAACAGGGTAGAGGCTCTCAGAGATACTGGAGCCAGTGTGACCTCAGTCCGGTGTCACCTGGTTTCTGAGAAGCAAGTAGTCCCAGGAGCATTCCACCAAGTAGTTGCTGTCGACAACTCAGAGCGCCAATGTATGGTGGCGCAGGTTCCCTTTGAATGGGGGGGGGTCTCAGGTCCCTTGAGGGTGGTTGTGAGCCCTACCATGCCTGTAGATTGTCTGCTAGGAAACGACCTGGAGCAGTCCTCATGGAAGGAGGTTGAGCTCAGGTCTCACTTGGAGATGCTTGGGTTGCCAGAGTGGGCATGCGTGTCTACTCGGTCAATGGCAGCCAGAAAGGGTGATCAAGAGGACTTGGAGCCTGAAACAGTGGCCCAAGTCCCTGCCAAGAGAAAGGGCAGGGGGCGTGGGAAACCGGCCCCCGAAGTTCCCACGGACCGGGAGGAGGCGGACCTCGAGGGGGATGCCCCGGTGCCTACAGGGGAGCAGGTAGCCGAACTGGGAGACCTCTCTGAGCTGACCCATTGCAGCAAGAAGGGGGTCCCACCAGGGAGGAGTTCTGCAGGGAGCAGAACGAGTGCCCTACTCTGGAGGGTCTGCGGTGGCAGGCTGCAGACCAGGCAGCTGGTAATCAGTCCGGGTCACATCTGATCTACTGGGAGAGTGGTCTCCTATACAGTGAGCCTAAGGTTGCTGAGCCTGGGTCAGCCCGTGTGCTGGTGGTACCCCAGCGCTTCAGGACCTTCCTACTGGGTCTGGCTCATGACGTGCCTTTGGCAGGACATTTGGGGCAGGACAAGATCTTTGACAGGCTTGTCACCCACTTCTTTTGGCCCCAAATGCGAAGGCAGTCAGATGCACACTGTAGGTCTTGCCAAACTTGCCAGGCAAGTGGTAAGAGTGGGAGGAAGGTCAAAGCTCCTCTCCAACCTTTTCCTGTTGTAGGAACACCCTTTGAAAGGGTAGGGATGGATATTGTGGGGCCACTGGATCCCAAGACAGCCATGGGCAACAGGTACATCCTGGTCTTGGTGGACCATGCCACCCGGTACCCGGAGGCAATCCCTCTCAGGACAACGACGGCGCCAGTGGTGGGCCGGGCGTTAATGGGGATCTTTTCCCGTGTGGGATTCCCCAGAGAGGTGGTTTCTGATAGGGGGACCAATTTCATATCCAAGTATATGACATCCCTGTGGAAGGAGTGTGGTGTAACCTACAAGTTCACCACTCCTTACCACCCACAAGGAAACGGTATGGTGGAGAGATTCAACCAGACCTTGAAAGGCATGATCAAGGGTCTAACAGAACCCATGAGGCGTAAGTGGGACGTCCTCTTGCCATGCCTACTCTTTGCATACAGGGAGGTGCCTCAGAAGACTCTTGGGTACAGCCCCTTTGAGCTCCTGTATGGCCACCCTGTCAGAGGACCTCTGAGTTTGGTAAAGGAAGGCTGGGAGGCAGCTCCCAGGAAAACTCCCCAGGATGTATTTAGCTACATGCTGGCCTTTAGAAACCAAACTGCCCGCTTCAGGAAACTCGCTCAGGCGAACCTAGAAGCAAGCCAGGAAGAAATGAAGAGATGGTATGACCAGAATGCCACTCTGGTCGAATTTCAACCTGGGCAAAAAGTGTGGGTCATGGTCCCAGTGGCACCTTGTGCCTTGCAGGACAAGTGGACTGGGCCATATGAGGTAAAGGAGCGCAAAAGTGACGTCACCTACCTGGTGGATTTGCAGGCTCCAAGGAACCCTTTGAGGGTCCTTCACGTGAACCGCCTCAAGCCCCACTTCGAGAGGTCCGAAGTGAGTATGCTCTTGGCGACAGATGATGGGGTGGAAGAGGAGAGTGAGCCTCTCCCTGACCTCCTGTCTACCAAGGAGCATGATGGGTCAGTAGAGGGTGTGATCCTCTCCCCTACTCTGACTCAGGAGCAGCAGGGGGACTGTCGCCAGTTGTTGGGACAGTTCGCCCCACTGTTCTCTCTGACCCCCGGTGTTACTCACTGGTGTACCCATGACGTGGACACTGGTGACAGCCCTCCTGTGAAGCACAAGATTTACAGGATGACTGACCGGGTCAGAACCAGCATCAAGGAGGAGGTCTCTAAGATGTTGGCGTTAGGGGTGATTGAGCCCTCCCACAGTCCTTGGGCCAGCCCAGTGGTCTTGGTCCCAAAGGCTGCGGCGCCCGGTGCCACTCCAGAACTCCGGTTTTGTGTGGACTACCGTGGGCTCAATGCCGTCACCAGGACTGACGCGCACCCCATCCCCAGAGCTGATGAGCTCATTGATCGGTTGGGAGCTGCCCGGTTCCTCAGCACGTTTGATTTGACGTCTGGGTACTGGCTGATTGCCTTAACCGATGGGGCCAAGGAGAGATCAGCATTCTCAACCCCAGAAGGTCATTACCAATTCCGGGTGATGCCCTTTGGGTTGAAGAATGCCCCTGCCACCTTTCAGAGGTTGGTCAATCAGGTGTTGGCTGGGCTGGAGGATTTCAGTGCCGCCTACCTGGATGACATTGCTGTGTTCAGTTCCAGCTGGGAAGAACATTTACAGCACCTTGAGAAAGTGTTGAGGGCTCTGCAAGGTGCAGGCCTCACGATCAAGGCCAGTAAGTGCCAGATCGGGCAGGGTTCTGTGGTGTACTTGGGACACCAGGTAGGAAGCGGCCAGGTGGCGCCCCTACAACCCAAGATTGACACCATTCTGGCTTGGGAACCCCCAAGACCCAGACAGAGGTGAGAGCCTTCTTAGGTCTCACCGGCTACTATAGGAGATTTGTTAAGGGCTATGGCACCATCGTTGCCCCCTTAACAGAGCTGACCTCTAAGAGGCAGCCCAGGAAAGTGATCTGGACTGAGTCCTGCCAGAAAGCTTTTGATGCCCTGAAGGCAGCCATGTGCACGGCGCCCGTGCTCAAGGCACCTGACTTCTCCAAGGAATTCGTCGTGCAGACTGACGCTTCAGAGCATGGTGTGGGAGCGGTGCTCTCACAACTGAACGAAGAGGGCCTGGATCAGCCTGTAGTCTTCCTTAGCAGGAGACTACTTCCCAGGGAACAGAGGTGGAGTGCCATAGAAAGGAAGCTTTTGCTGTGGTCTGGGCACTGAAGAAGTTGAGACCATACCTGTTTGGGACTCACTTCCGGGTTCAGACAGACCACAGGCCCCTCAGATGGTTGATGCAAATGAGGGGTGAGAATCCAAAACTGCTGAGGTGGTCCATCTCCCTACAGGGAATGGACTTTACGGTGGAACACCGTCCTGGTACAGAACACGCCAACGCAGATGGTCTGTCCAGGTTCTTCCGCCTTAGTGAAGAGAACTCCAATGGGGTTGGGTAGTTCTCCCTACTTTCAGCTGGAGGGGACATGTGTTAGACTTGGCATCTTTTGGCGTGTTTCCCCTGACTTTTTGCTTTCTGACCTCCCGGTTTTGACTCTGTTTTTGCTGGTGTAATGATTCTGCGCACTTTCCTCACTGCTGTCCAGTGGGAAAGTGCAAGTGCTCCTGTATAAAATGCGTTATGGATTGGTGTTTCCATGATTGGCCTATTTGGTTTATCTGTCAGTCCCTTGTAAAGTGCACTGCGAGTGCCAGGGCCTATAGACCAAATGCTGTTGGTGGGCTGCAGCACTGGATTGTGCCACCCACGCAAACAGCCCGTAAAATGTAACTCGGGCCTGCCACCGCAGAGCCTGTGCGCAGCCTGGGGCTGCCATGTCGACTTGGCAAGTGCACACACTTGCAAGTCCCTAAACCTTCCCTTTGCTACATGTTAGTCACCCCTAAGGTAGGCCCAAGGTACCCCTGTGGGCAGGGTGCGGTGTATGCGAAAGGTAGGACATGCCCGGGTGTGTGCGGCATGTCCTGATAGTGAATTACAGCCTAGTTCGTTTTTCACTATTGCAAGGCTACCTGTTCCCCCTAGGCCAGAACGGGCAGTTTTGATTATTACAGTTTATAATCCTAACTGACCCGGGAACATGGTAGAAATTCGAGTTTAGTATGCCTGGACTCAGAATGATAAAATGCATCTTTTAGTGAAGTTGGTTTTAACATTCTGTGTTTGAAAATACCACTTTTAGAAAGTGGGTATTTTCTTGTCTAACCATCCAAGCCTGCCTCTGCGAGGGTTGTGTATTCCTTGTCTGGAGTGTGAGTGACAGGGGCTGGGGGATGCCAGGAGACAGGGTGAGTCAGCACAGGGCCGAATAGCAAGATCTACATGTAGATGGGTGGGAGGGGTCGCACCTGGGCCCTGAATAGGACAGTGCCTTCCCTCCACAATGCTGGCTCCACCTCCTGTGGTGCGTCTGATGTCCCTGGCCTACTCACTGAAAGAAGGGACGGAGACTTGTCAACAAAGTGCTCCAGAACTGGTTTGGACTAGGCAAAGGCCTCTCTGCCTTCAGAGAACAAAGGAATTTGGGATATAAATATTGGGGCCCTGACCCCATGAATTTAGATCTCGCTGGAATCAAGGAACCTGCCAAGACGAAGAGCTGGAAGAGCTGCCAGGAGGAGTACTGCCCCTTTGCTGTATTGTTGCTTTGTTGGGTTGGCCTGCAGCTGCTGCTTCTGCCTTGGGCAGTGAAAGGACTGGACTGAACTTTCTACAATCTTGTGCTGAGTATCTCCAAGGGCCTGGAACCGAGCTGGCCTCCTGTTAAGAAGTCTCAGGGACTGCAAAGACTTCACAAGCCTCTGGGTACTGCTTCTGGAACGCTGTTTCAGTTGCCACAGAGGAAGGGAACTGCAACCGACTCCGTCAACCGAATCCATCCCTGGCCGGTGACCTGTTTGCACCGCAGACCGCATCGCCCCGCTTCGCATCGCAACCCTGGTCTCACCGTGGGCGACGTCTGACGCCGCCAACATCGAGCCGCTGCTTGCACCGTGACCTGTGGGCACCGCAGTTCGCATCGCATCGCATCGCTTCACTGAACCAACCGGACCCGACCGACGCGGTCGCTGCAACTGGCTCAAGAGTCGTGACCGCACCGCATTTGGGGCACCGCTCGCACGTCTGCGACGCACCGCTCCGACTCGCACCGCTGTCCGACGCCAGCTCCCGCACTCCGGCTAGGTCACCTGCATCGCAACCTGTCAGCACCGCATCGAGCATCGTCTCACCCTGCATCGCATGCCTTGGACTCACCGACTCCGTCTGCACGACGCTCATCGAGCCGCTGCCTGCACCGCATCGAGGGACACCGCACCTTGCATCGCTCCGTCTTGCACCGCAACCGCGACGAACGCCGACCGGCTCGTACACTCCGTACCAGCCACAACGAGAAAGGTACTGTAACCGAGTAATGTAATGTAATGTAATGTAATGTAAGTAGCATTTATATAGCGCAGCTGTCACCCAACGGGCATCCTGGCGCTGGGATTACCTAAATCACTGTGCAGCTATAAAACTATGAATCATCATGCGCCAATCTCTCAAGGCTATTCTTTTGGAAAGAGCCTGGTTTTTAGCTTTTTTCTAAATTGCAGTAAGTCATCAGTCTGTCTGAGTTCACTTGGTAGTTCATTCCATAGCCTTGCGGCTGCATAGCCAAATGATCTACCTCCTAGTCGGGTTTTCTTGACTCGTGGGGTACATACTAGGTGGGCTGCCGAGGAACGAAGACTTCTAGCTGGGGAGTACCAAGTAAACATTCTCTGTAATGGTTTAGGCCCCATTTTGTGTGCCGCCTTATGAACAATGCAAAGTGCCTTAAATTGAATTCTTTGCAGAATAGGCAGCCAATGGCGATCCCTTAGTGCTAACGACGCAGAAGATCTGCGTTGTCTTTTTAATGCCATTTTAGCCGCAATTGTTTGTATTCTTTGCAGCCTTTTTATTAGAGTCACCGGTGCTCCAAGAAGCAGTGCATTACAATAATCCAGTCTACTCATAATAATACTCCTTACCACCTGGGGTCTAGCCGAAATTGGTAAAAGAGGGAGTATTTTCCGTAGAGCTTCGGAGTAGAGAAATACATGTATTCACTGTTTTATTCACTTGGGATTCTAACTGTAGATTACTATCCAGAAACACCCCCAAGTTACGCACTGTCTTGGCTGGCCGTGGTGGATTGTTCGCAGCAACCGGCCAGAAGTCCACTGGCAATGGACGGGGTATTTTCTTTGCTGTACAATATATGACCTCAGTCTTGTCTCCATTGAATTGCAGCGAGTTCTCCCTAAGCCAACCTGCAGTTTCACGCATACAGCTGTGAAATTTATCCAGTGATACTGCTTGATTCCCTTCAAAAGAGAAGACAAGTTGAGTATCGTCTGCATAGTTAACCACTTCAATACCAAAAGACTTAACAATGTACATGAGTGGACGCAGGTAAAGATTGAAGAGAATGGGACTTATGGCTGAGCCCTGCGGGACCCCATGTTTTATATCGCTACTGTGAGAAATAAAAGGTGGCCACTGCCTGCTGTCTCCCTGTTAGGTACGACCGAAACCAGTTCAGTGCCCTTCCCACAACTCCAGCCTCCATTAATCTTTTAATCAAGGTCCCATGATTGACCGTATCAAAAGCAGCCGACATGTCCAATAATACCAATATAGCTGCTTGGCCAGTGTCGGCACGCATTCTAAGGGCATCCAAAACTGTCACCAAGGCTGTTTCTGTGCCATGGCCGGGACGAAACCCAAATTGTATTTCATCCAGTAGATTGTTTTCTTCTACATGTTTCGAGAGAGTTTTGCTAACCACTCTTTCCACGATCTTTACCGGATATGGCAACAAAGATATAGGTCTATAATTTGCTGGGCAGTCGGGGTCAAGTGAAGCTTTTTTCAGCAGAGGAGTCACCACTGCCTTTTTCCAGCATTCTGGGACTGAACCACTAATTAGGGACTGGCAACAAATTTGATAGAGCTGAGGGAAAAGCTCTACTCGGAAGGCTTTCCATAGTTTATGTGGGAGAGGATCCAACGGAGAACCAGATGAGATAGTACCTGCTAGTATATTAAACTCCTCCTCTGTAGGAATTGGGAAGGATTCAAGGGTTACTCTGATCTCTTTATCACTTCCCTCCTTCTGAATATTTTCTATTGCTTGTTCCAACTTATCATTTTCTCTATCTATCTCTATTTCCATATTGGAATTTAGTCCACTAATAATTTTATTAATTTTATCTTCGAAGAATACTGACAGGCCATCGCATAGCTCTTGTGAGGCTATAGTCTTAGTTTTCGTACATTCCGGGTTCGTCATATCTCTTACTATACTAAATAGAGTTCCGGTTTTGTTAGATGCCTGCATAATAGTTTCTTCATAATATTTAGCTTTGGCCTTCGCAATTGTCCCTTTATAGCTGTACCGTACAGTTTTCAGAGCAGCTTTATCTTCCTCTATATATCGCCTCCTCCATTTTCTCTCGGCCTGTTTACATTTATTCTTAAGTAACCTTAGCTCCTCATTATACCATGGGGCTGACAGTTTGTTTCTATTTTTAATATTTTTCATCGGGACCACTTGATCTAGTGTGTGGGTAATTTGGTTACATAGGTTCAAGTAATTCTCATCTACCGGTTTATTAATATCAAAAGTAATTTTTCCGGTAAGTTGTGGGAGCCTCTCATTCTTCAGCAATCTCGTCCATTCCCTTCCTTTCCGGGTACTGGCCTGTCCATGAGCTGTTTTACTTAGATTGGGAGGTTTTAACAAAAAAAGGACCAAAGAATGGTCCGACCAACAGAGTGGCAGAATTTCTCCCACCTCTACCTCCAGTTGATTGGCAAAAATTAAGTCCAGAATATGTCCACCCTGATGAGTAGGGTGTAACACCAACTGTTGGAGGTTAAGATTCTCACAGGCCTGTAATAGTTCATTTAAGGCCAATTCATAATTACCATTCTGCCAAAGATTAAAATCTCCCAGGATAATTAATCTAGAATGAGTAAGTGAAAAATTATAAATCACATCAATCAAATCTTGATGTAGAGGAGCTCCTCCCCCTGGGGGTCTGTAACAAAGTATGCCAGAAATTACTTGTCTATTGTCATCCTCAAGCGAAAATCCTAATAATTCAAATCTCTCTACTGCATCTATATTCATAGGAGTAAGCGACCACTTTTCATTATATATCACTCCTACTCCACCCCCCCTCCCTACTGGCCTGGGTCTATGGAATGTCTTAAATCCTAATGGACATGCCATCCCTAGCTCAACTTCAACCTCAGGGCGTATCCATGTTTCTGTAAGAAATAGTATATCTAAATTCTGATCCTCTAATAGAGAGTGGATTTCTTGGAAATGCTTTACTAGGGATCTGGCATTAACTAACCCACAGTTAAAGTTTCCTGCCGTGGTGTTTAAAAGAGTGGCCTTAGTATCCCGCTGCCCCCCATTATTACTCTCGTCCATGCCCTGTTCACCTATGGCAATAATTTGTTCCCTAGTATAAGGAGGACCAGCTCTCCTGGAACTACCTGAGTCTGGTGTGGCAGCGTTGCTGGCGCTGAGCGCGACCGGTGCGCGGACGGGCGCAGACGGGCTTACCTTTGGCGCGCCTTCGGCGACTCTGCTGGCCCGTATCGACGCGGTCGGCTGGAACTGTTAGACTCTGTGGTTTTCAGCATCGCGGTAGGCTCGGACGGAGCTACCGACTCGTACGAACTTTGCTTTTGTGCTATTCCTGCAAAGAAGAAGTTACCGTATCAAGCATTCATTTTTAAAGTATAGTATTGTGGATTTTTGTCGTAATTGGTCTTGTCTTGAGTATATAAAATATTGGTTATTTTTCTAAACTGGTGTGGTGTCCGTTTGTAGTGCTTACACTGTATTACTGTTGGTTATGTGCAAATGCTTTACACACTGCCTCTGAATTAAGCCTGACTGCTCGTGCCAAGCTACCACGAGGGTGAGCAGGGGTTACTTCACGAGTGTAACACCCTTACCCTGACTAGGAAGAAGGGTCCCTACTTGGACAAAGGTGCAAGCCCTTGCCAACTAGAGATCCCATTTCTAACACCCAGGTTTTCGTTAGGAAGGAGATATCAGGGGTATGTAAATCCAAATACTCAAAAAGCTCATATCTATGTTTAATAGCCTAATGTGTTCAGCAGTATGCAATTAAGCTTACAATTCAGAGAAGGCCCAGAAATGGTGCCTACTCAACTTGGAGCACCTCGAGCTAGTTCTAGCTGGCACGGAACCCTCACAGGCATAGTGCATCTCTCGTGCTGAACATTAAGTGTGTAATCAGGGAAGACCATCACACAGGCAGAGTCTCATGCCAAGTTCCCCTGCCACCGAGAGGCCCTAGGGATCTTGTCACGATCAACAAAGTTAAAGTAGTGGGCAATCATGGGGCAGGGCCCCTGATGGTGGCCTCCGTGCCATGAATCTGTGCGCCCAATCACTGTGAAACAAGGAGACAGCTCATCTCCCGCCACCCAGGTCTTCAGTTATGTGGTCACAAATTGATTGGGGGACGTCCCCTCCGTGCCCTCTGGGACCTCGACTATTTGCATGTTATTACATCGTGAGTGACCCTCCGCATTGTCCACCCGAGCTTCAAGATGATGCACAATTTTCTGGAGGCCGGAGATAGTGGTTTGTAACATATGGAGTGCCTCTCCCATGGTCGTATTGCGTACATTTTGCCGCGACAGTGAAACATTCATTTTTAATTCAACCATTGTCCCCTCAGGGTGGATCATACATCTTGGATCACCTGTAGGATGGGGGCTGAGTGGTCAGTAAGAGCTGACATAGCCACCACTGGTGCCACCTTGTCGGCCACCCCAGTCGTTCTCGTGTACTTATCGATGCAGCCCGAGGAAGTCCGGGCCCGGGTTGTTTGTCCTTCTTCATAATGAGTCCGGCAGGTTCCCAGCGGGCAGAGAAGGTCTCTGGCCACAACAAGTTCCTACAGCAGGAGAAGGAGGAGCGCAAAGCAGGACAAAGCCTGCCCACAATAAAGTCTAATGCCCGGCAAGCGCGCTCTTTATGCTGAATCCCAGGGGAAGAGAATAGTCCATTGCACTGACCCTCCTGGGGACTCCAGCCAGATAGCTGCCCTCAACCACCACCGTCCAAGATCAGGGGCACACTCACTCCACCAGTCAAACTCCTGTAGCACCCCAAGGCTCCCGAATGGAGCCAGGGTCCGACACCCCCACACCCTCAGGGCACACTCTGCTACATGCTGGCCCACTGGGGTGTAAACCCCTCCGAGGAGTCTGGGCGGCCGTGTATGCCCCTCCAATGCCATCCCCTACTCAGTCACTGGCACCCCCGGAGGGCCTGGTCACTCCACAACACCTCCCAGTTGCGTCTCCTGGTCGGAGCTAGGGGGACGACACCTACTGCCACTTCAGGGGTGCCTTTCAGCCCCAAAAGCCATCCAGGCGGGTCACACCTGCTGAGCCCCGGATCTCTAGGGCATCGGCTACGGTCTTCTCTGGGGCCTCCCAGATGCAGCGGTCTGACTGGTGCCAAGGGCCGACGCCCGCATGCACCTCATTCCAGGGGGAGGTCCCCTTCTAGTCTCTGGGCCCCACAAGCAGCTCTGGGCGGTTAGCATGGCAGGCCCCAGCACGCGGCCTACCGTGTGGCTGTCCACAACCTTCAGCCCTGAGGGGCGGGTCGAAGCGTCCTCCAGTCACGACCCCTCCAGGTCAGGCCACGCTGCCAATGCTGCAGGGGTTGAAACCGGCCCGCAGCAGTCACTTCTTATGCTGGGGAGGTTGGGGGGGTGGCAAGGGTTAACAAGCAAGCAGGAAATCTCCTCCAGGGACTGCAGGGCCTCCTGGGTGCTGCCCCCGGCTGGAGCTGCAGGGCCGACGCCTGCTAGTGCCGCTCACCAATGGGAGGCCCCCCTCAACTCAGTGCTCCGCAGGGGAGTCTGGCTTCACACCTTGACTGGGCTCAAGCCACCACCAGCACATCCTCCAGGTCTCTTCCTTGCAGCGTAGGCCACCGGATCCATGCAGCCGCAGGAGGAGAACCCGACCCGATCCCCCAGCTCAGCCCTCAGCACGCTGGAGCAGGTGGCACAGTGTCTCCCCCCGCAGCAAAGCCCCCGGCGATGCATCTGCGTAGACTCCAGGCCCCCTCCACAGCACCTGACCACTAGCACCGGGGCTACGGATCTCCCCAAGGGTCTCCCGGCCTAGCAGAAATATCAGATGGATGCGGAGTGGCGGAAGAGCTCAAAGAAGAGCGGCCCCCATGCTTTGCGTCCTGACCACGCCCCCCCCCCCATTGAAGATTTGTTGGGGGCGTCGGATACCCAAGACACTATTGTGTTATTGAACCACTTACCAGAGAATGGGCATAAAGTGTCCCCAAGTGAGTTTCAATATTGCCAAAGGGAGGTCCTCTACCTGGGACACCAAATTGAGAAGGGAGCAAGAAAGGTGTCACAAGAAAGAATCTCTGTGATTCTAAAAATGAATCCGCCCACTACACAAAGAAAAGTCTGGATATTTTTGGGAATGATGGGCTACTGTCGACAGTGGATGCCCAACTTTTCCCTAATGGCAAAGCCTTTACAGCGGCGGCTGACACACAAAGATGTGCCTGATCTGCTATCACAGGACAACAACTGTTTGGTTGCTTTCCTAGAGCTAAGAGAGAGTCTCTGTCATGGCCTGGCACTAGGAAGGCCTGATTACAATAAAACGTTTACACTTTTCTGCAGTGAGAGGGAGGGCTGCCCTCTCTCAGTGCTTACACAAATGCATGGGGATACTCAAAGACCTGTGGCTTATTTCTCTGCTACTCTTGATCCCGCAGCCGCAGGACTGTCCGATTGCCTTAAAGGTGTAGTGGCAGTAGGTGTTAGCATTGAAAGATGTGAGAGCATAGTTATGGGACATCCCCTTACCATGCTGGTACGCCACTCTTTGAGATTTTGTTGACTCATACACGCACACATCATCTGACGAATAGCAGGTTGATTGAATATGAAAAGGATCATACTCACCGCTAGGAATATCATCCTGAAGAAGTGAAACTCGCTGAATCCTGCTACCTTGTTGCCATTGTCCGAAAATGAGAATGATGATGGGGAGGTGGAACATGACCAGGGCACACTGGTGCAGGGTCACCCTCTCGTCCACGGGTCCGAAGACTAACAAAAGAGAGATCGGCACTGGAGTGAAGTAAAACAAACCAAGTTTATTAAATGCTCATGAGCAGGACTGCGTCCAATGAAGTACACTGAATTCACAAACCATCGTCCTTATATACAATTTTGTTGCAATGCAAGCATATGGACAGAAATGGAAAGAGCGGGTTTAGACACAGAAAATAGATATCAGCAAACAAGGGCAGATGGATGACCACTTGGTCAGCAAATAAGAAAGGGGAGCAGGAATGTTTATGGCAGCAGTAAACGGTCAATAGATAGCCTCTAAGACCAGGTGCACCGGCAGCTACAAACCCCCAGCACGTACATTGCTTAGCCATGTCGAAAGAGGTAAACTAAAGTTGATGACACAAGCAGGGTGAAAAGGCGAACAGCAGAGGACAAAAGAATTACGAAGGAAGCGAAATGGACACCACAGCCAAAAATGCCTGTCGCTTATGCTAACGTAAAATATTACACGTTTCCAACCTGGCAGAGTTGGATTATATACTGTTTGTGGATAGCTCTTGCCTGAGGGATGACGGGGGAACTCTCAGAGCCGTGTATGCGATCTGTACTGTGGGAGGAGTAGTGGAAGCCTCCTTTCTCCGAAGTGTAGCCACTGCACAGGTGGCTGAACTGGTAGCTCTTACTAGAGTCTGCTCTGTTTCAGATCAACTGAGAGTGACTATTTTTACTGACAGTCAGTATGACTTTTGTGTGTCATTATGTTTTGACAGTTATGGTCGCAAAGGGAATTTATGACCTTATTGGCGTCCCCAATAAGAAATTGTGAATGTAATTGTTGGAAACATTGCAAATGCTTAAAGAAATTGCGGTTGTAAAGAGTTCGGCACACAGGAGTAGAAGTAACTATATGACAGTCTGCAATCATTTTGCTGATGAGGTTCCATAGTATTGCGCTCATGGGTCCCAAACCTTCAATGGAGAATATGTGAATGAATCTGAAAATGAGACCCGTTTCAACCTTTTAATGACAGTGGCTATACTTGGGAAAAAGTTAAGAGGTTGCAAGAAGATGTACAAGAGGCAGAACAGTAGAACTGGGTCAGAGAAAGTTGTTTCAAGAGGAATGATGAAATTTGGGTATTGACAGACAGAAGACCTGTGTTGTCTGATAGGTTGCTGACCCCTATAGCTAGGCATTGTCATGGTCCCCATACATTGGGAGGGATGTCATGGCGAATCCCCGGTTCAGGCTGATAGTTTGTGTCACAGATGTGTTGTGTGCAAGCAAATGAATGTAAGAAGGAGGGCTCCAGTGACATGAGTCACATAGGGAGAGTAGGAGGTCCACTGGACCTCATCGAAATGCCTGTGTGTAACAAGCTGAGATGTCCTGATGTTTGTGTGTATTTTCTCACGTTGGGTTAAAGCTTACCTGACAAGGAAAAATGAGAGTCTTACTGTTGCCAAGCTGATGTGAGGTTTCCAGACTTCCCTGGAGTCAGTCCGAGAAACTTATTTTTATAATGAGATCCTGAAAATGTTCTGTGCAACATTGTAAGTTGAACAAAGACTGCACTGTAGCTATTAAACTGAGGCTTCTGGCATCGTGGAGCAGGTTAATGGCATGTTGAAGTCCTGTTTAACCAAAGAGTGGCGTCTAGGTCTTTGAAGTAGCCAGATGCTTTGCCTTTGGTGGCGATGAGCCTTCGCAGTGTTCCTGATCGGAGGACAGGACTGTCTCCCCGTGAGATCATCATGGTCCGAACAACGAGGTTGACTGCAGTGCCTGCAATTGCACTTGTGAATATTACAGATGATGTGATTCTCGACTTCTGCAAAGGGCTGGTTGATATGGCGTGTTTTGTGTCTCATCAGGTTGGAGCTACTGTCGCTCTCCCCCATCAGGAGTAGTGCCATGACCTCAGTCCCGGAGACTGGGTCTTGGTAAAGAAGGAGATTTGGAAGACGTGCCTGGAACCTCACTGGAAAGGTCCTTTTTAAGTTATATTGTGACCAATGCTGCTGTTAAGTGTGGAGGCTTACTGAACTGGGTGCATGACTCTCACCCTCAGAGGGTGGAGTGCCCCTTTGATGATGTAGCGGTACCTCTCCCTGAGGAGCAGACTGCAACCATAGAGCAACAGGAAGAACCAGCGGGCACATGGAACGAGTGAGAGACTAGACACCTATTGGCGTTCCAACAATCTGCAGTTTCACACCCTCGTTCCAAGCGGGGTCTTGATGTGGTGGCATCTGGTGTCGAGACAGATGAAGGGTCCGCGCTGGTGGCGCAGGTGGAGACGGACTTTGATCCTGGCGAAGGGCTGAGTGGTGTGACCAGTTGGGTTGGAGCTGGAGACGAATGGCCGAGAAGACAAGGGAGTGTGAGACCAAGCCTGTCTGTTTAATGTATCCTACATACTGTCATGGAATAAACTGAAGCTAATGATTTAAGTGGCAGTGAAGACGAACAGCCAACACTCAGGAGATCGAAAAGAGCATGGGTGCCTTGTCAGAGGTACTCAGCCAGAGTGGGTTTATTTCCCGGCCTATAACAGAGACAGGGTGTTCTATGATTTGGATGATGACAGTACAGTGTCAATTGAACCTCTGTGAACTTGAACCCACGCTTTTGAACTTTTCCAATCACTGGAAAAACTGAAATGAACTGTCTCTTTGCTTGATTCCCAGAACTGAACTTTGACATTTCTATTAAGCTGTGACAATTTGATCAACTTTGTTTAAAGAATTAAGAAGAGTCCCTAGGCCTCAGGCTGCAGAAGAAGCATGAGGGTGTCATTTTAGAAGACAATGGAGTAGGGATAGGGATGACGGACGAAGATTGGTGCAACTAAGTTAATCACATTCCATTGTTAAACTCAGTTTTACAATTTGCACAAGAAGAAACACACACAGAAAATCTGTGTGCTACTATTTCTACTCAAAAGGCCTGATTGTAGTGAAATCATGGAAACCAATAACCCAAACAGGTATATATTTATAGTAGCTGGTGTGTTAATAATGCTTGTTGTAATGTTAGTCCTTTTGCTTGTAGGATTACACTCACCAACCCCTTCAAGTACAATTAGACCTAAACCTAGACCAATCCCTAGCACCACTCGTAGTGCTGTGGGGGATTTATGTACTTTTAATTTTAAGTTGGTTACACACAGATGCTTGAAATGAGGACTTTTCTTCCAATGCTTGTTTTAGATTGCTCTATGAATATATTGACACTATGGATGCTAAATATTGCTACGTATGTACACAATTACCTGCTTCAGTAGCTGATGCTATTACATACCACCATATTCCTCTCACAGTATTTCCTGTAGTATTTTGCCTAGCCTTTTATATAGACGAGGTCATTTTCAGTATTATGTTTTAAATTATGATATGTTTTTCTCAGAAGCCCCATGTACAAATACTTCAATCCAAATCCAAATGCTACAGAAATGGACACTGTTTGGAGTTTCTTTGAGCCTTCAAAGAGGATTAATACTGCCTATGCCCATAAGCACAATTTGACTTGTTCTATGACTGATGTCGAGAAGAAATTCATAGATGAGTTAGAAGATAGAAGACTGCTGATTGAGAAAAGGAATAAAACAAGACCTGATTTAGGGAAAGAGAAGTGGGCTAAAGAAGAACTTGAGCGTAAGTATTTAGGGGCCTGATTTGATCTTGACAGTACTCCCGCCGTCCCTCAGTGGTTGCGGTTTCAAATACTCCATCGAATTGACGGAGTCCCGGCTGCCGTACTTAGATGTGTTCTGGCTATACTGGCTCTGTCGTCGTCAGACTGTAGGTATTCCGCTGAGCCTATTTAGATGTCCCCGTTGTACTGGTGCAGTCCTAGTGGCGGTTTACTGACGAATTGAGTCACTGGTGGAGTAGAGACTGGTAAGTACAACTTGTTTTCTTGTCCATACACATAGATGTTGTGTTTGCCTCAAAAACATATGTAGGTAATATGTTATTACCCTTTTTATTACATAGTGCATGCCAGCCAAACAACATACACACTACTGAAAGCACACCCATAGGCACCACAAGTACAACACGCCCAAGCACCACAATTTTTTTAAATTGTGAATGTACGGTAGTGTTAATTTTACCTTGATAAGTTGGAAATTGAACACTTCTGCATTACACATAAGAAAAAATTGTATGTAAGAGCAATGCAAAAATACACGAGGCTACAGCAATTGTCAACACACGATTCATAGTAAGACAACTGTAAAAGCTGCTTACCTTAGATCCCGGCGACAACGGAGTCATTTGGCATCATGGTGGAGTCGGAGCTGCACAGAAAGTACCTGGACGATGGGGTTCAAGACAGAAACAGAAGTGGAAAACAGTTTGAAAAAGTACGTTTTTATCTCATTTCCTTCGATTCCGCCAACTCAAAGTAGGAGGTATTCCCACAACAGTTACCTCGACGGAAAGTCAAATCGTGATTGCTCAGTGGTCATCTTGGCTGGACTCCCGCCGACAGTTGCTTCTGCCTATGACGCCGTTGATGCGGGTGAGAATTCCTGGAGGAGACCGCAGGACTTTGGCGGTCTTTCGGCCATGGAACCGCACTCATCTAAATCGAGTGGGAGGACCGCCAAATAGGCGGGTGGTGAATATGTCAAAAAATTGACGGCGGAACCATCACCGACAAGATCAAAATCAGGCCTCAGGGTCCAACCCACATTGACTTTATATTGGCACCATAAAGGCAAGTTACGTGTATATAGAGGTACGAATGTAGTTCACAATAAACATATAGGAAAGATTGAGTGTATATACACCTTTGAATTGGGAGGAAACACAGAGCAAATTATGGGAGGAAAAGATCCCATGATCCTGGAGTCTATTATGTATGCGGAACTCATGCTTATTTTAAGTTGCCTAGAAATTGGGCTGGTGCTTCCTCTTTGGCTATAGTCTTTTCGAAAATCACTCATGTACAGAGTTTAGGTGACCATGCTTTGGGATTTCCTGGTAGATCAAAATGTAGTTATAGTGCTTCTGAAATAGTAGGAGATATTTTTGGGGTGATGATTCCTTCTGCTGAGGCAGTTTTGAATGATCTCAAGATTAGAAAGCTTTCTTCTATAGTTGATAAATTAGCTACTTGTACAGCTGGATCATTGTTAGCTGTTGATACTGAGATAATAGCTATTAGGTCTATGTTCTACAAAACTGCCTTGCGTTAGATATCATTCTCGCGAAGGAGGGTGGAATCTGTAAGATGTTGAAGGTTAAACAATGTTGCACCTATATCCATGACAAGAGTGAGGAGATAAAGACATTTATTTAGAACATTACTGAATTGAAGGAGGATTTGGGAGAGTTGGAAACTAGAGGTGCATGGGAAGCAATTGGAAAGGGATTTGCTGCTGTAGGCAGTTGGTGTGGGAATATAGGGAGTGTGCTTTTGGTGCTATATTGAGACCTATCATAGTCATAGCGATATGCTTGATTTGTTTGTTTGTCATGTTTAAAGAGTACAAGTGCATAAGATCAAGGAAGGGAGGAGTACATGAAAGGGGAAAAAAAAGAAAGAGAAGGGATGTAGAACTGGAGGAAAGTCAGCGTAGGTTTTATGATGAGATGAAGCACCTGGAAAACACAAGGCGTAAAATGATGAAGACTACGTTTTGAGCTGGTCTCAAGAGAATGATTCATGTGATGTTGTGATGGCTATCATAGCTATCAGAGGTGGTATTAGAGCTGGGTAATTTTAGGCTCCACCCTATTTACATTAGGTATATACATAAATTACATGCTTTTAGACGACATTTTTATTCAAAATGTGGCTTAACTTCATCAACATGTGTAGCGCATTTAAATGAATTAATAGTATGTAATCATTATGATCACATATATGTGTATTAGGTTGATCAATAGACTGATGTAATCATGTTCATTACTTATTGATGTTTAATAATGATTGTTTGCTTTCTACTGATACAATACTGTAGCATGCATCCATTTTGATTCTCGAGTTAACTTAGTGTGACGTTAGGCCTTAGCTGAAAAATGTTTGTTTAACCCTTCCAGTTTGCTATTTTCTTTCCTCTGCAGGTGCGATATTGTGCTTCTTGTTAGCTACAGAAACGCTTATTGTTATGTATTAGACTACTGGTAGTGAGGCCTGGGCGAAGAAAGTTGGCATTGAACAGGGAGCAATTATGGTGAGAGAAAGCCGTCTGTTCATGATGTACCAGGAGGATGCAACATACAAGGACAACAGATATATAACTAACTGTGTGGAGAGGGGAACATAGGGAGTATGTCTACTCCCCTCAAATGCAGTTACTGGATTGGCTCTCAGTGGTGGGAATGAGATGTGGATGTTCTGGCAACTGTTAGTTGTACTTTTAATTGGTGTTTCATAGTCAGTTAGGAAGAATTCATCCTGACTTTGAGAGGGGACATATCTCTCTCTGCTGGGCTTCTCTGAGTGTAAAGCTTTATGCTGAGCATGCTTTCCATTTCCTTCAAACTTCTACTGAAACTCGAACTCATGCTGGCACCTTCTATGCTTCCTCTTTAGAATTTTCCTTTTAGAGTTTTCTGCCCTAGCTTATGGTTAAATTAAAAAAGAAAAGTTTCATTATTGAATACCTGATTGCATAAATTTGTTTCATCTGCATTGTGGCTGTTACTATCTTGTACCTTATTTTATTATGACTTAACTTATTGCCACACTTTGGTCTCCAAACTGTACTGCTATATCTTTTAAATCTGTTCCTGCTTTGCATATACACTGGCTGGATTAATGTTTTAAAATAAACCTTTATGGTTGAAATAACTAATTCTTGGTCTTCATTGAGGAGTCATATTAGCTTCACAGAAATGGAAATGTATTTCTGATGTTAGCGCCCTTACAATGCTTCAAGTAGACTATCAAAGGCCACATGGCCAACAGCGGAATTTGTTTGATTTCACTAAGAAATTGAAGTTCAGATAACCAAAGTCCATCAGGTCCAATTAAAGCTTCTGACTGGCCCAGGCATTTATGCAAAGGTATTCAAATTATCCTTTGTTTTTTTTCTAATATGTGGAAATATTCCTCTTCATACAACAGCTATAACTTGGGCAGAAACAGTGCAAGCATCCCTCCTTCAGAGGACAGGTGCCATTGGCACAAATAGATACATATTGGGCAACAGCTGGCCAATCTTTAGTTCTTCACAGAATAAGGACAGTATGGCAATAGCAAAGAAAGCTTCCCTCTCTCAAAGAAGGCAATAAGTGCAATCTTCCATTTCTTCAGAACAGATCCAGTACCACAGAATTGTACAATTTATCATTGCTCACAGAACATGAACGATTAAGGCATGAGTGACAGATATCTGGAGCTGTTGCTTAACTCACTGAGAGGAATGTGTAGGTGGATGAGTGAGTGAATATGCAATTTTCTGTTACCCTTTTCACTTGGGTGATATTCCATGTCAGCTCCCTGAAAATTCAGCTATTATCACTCTGAGACCTGTTTTACTGATTCTTTGTTTTTCCACAGATGGAGAAATTGCAATAGGTCATTGTTATTTGGAACAGCCTCAGCACAGACTAAGTAACTAATCTCTAGACAGGCACACAGGTGTCAACACTTTGAAAAGGTTTTGAATGTGCATGCATCAAGTTGTATGCAATCCCAACCTCAGTGCTGCAACTATTCAAAATATTGAGCACCGCCAGTGCTCATCCTGGCTGTAGACACATCAGGCGCGCAACTACTATTCGGCTGAGAGGGCTTTAGCCCACCCGTCAGGTTGCCTGGACTAGGCTGGCAGGACTGGAGCTGCAAGCCTGACCTTCAGACACAAAAAGTTATTTTTGCGCAGACAGTTGTAGTCCTGACAGCCCTGTGTGTGTCTTTATTGCTTTGGCAATTGAAATACAAATCCATGTTATCATTATATAACATGATTGTTTCTTTTCATAATAAAGAGCTGTGAATCGCTATTTAAAGTGAACGGTTGAAATGGGTCAAAGCGGCAATTATTGTATCCCACACCCACCAACGTATAATAGCCGGGGTACACAGCAACACTTTCACTCTAATCAAAGTGCTAGAATAAGTACCAATCAAATGGCAGTTAAATGATAGACAATTTTTCGCCAGAAGAATTGTGCCTTCCATAAGTCTATAAAGTAAACCTTGTACATTAAAGTATAACGTACATTTTAATAGCATCTTGTCTCATATTTTCTTGGTACTGTGAAGACTTCGAAATTGTGCAACACTAATTAAACATAAAGTGCCATTAAAGTGCACAAAGGATCTGTTGCTTTTTGACATCAAGGGAAAAAGAATGCTCCATTCTGTTTAATGCACATTATAGGCAACTGCATTTCAATAGTAATATGTACCATTATTGTGCCATCTGCAGACATCTACACACAACTTGCATAAATGTTGAATTCCAGTAGGGGACATGAACATGACTTTTTTAAGGTCGGCACATATCATTTGCAGTAATGTAAAACAACTGGATCAGGACCAATGCTGATTTGCACATTTCTGGTTACAGTCGGTGGTCACATGGTGGGCAAAAAACAATGGACTAGAATGTGGCTCTAAGTAATTACCAGTGGCTGAGATTAATTCAAGCATTCCATCTATTACTTTTTTGCTTTCTTCGGTGTGACACTCAAAGAGAGTTGGTTGTGCCCAGACCTGGGTCCTAGGTTTAATGTGCTATAGCACTCAAGCTATACCCTACTGCGGAGGCCCAAATAGGCCGAAACTGGTTTAGGGTTACTTGTGCTCCCATTTATAGGGTTCCTGGCCTGGTAGTTTTGCCTAGGCTATTCCTATTTCAGCAGGACCAAGGCTGATATGCATATTTCTTGTTCCTGTCTTAGATGGCATGGTGGGCAAAAAACAAAACCAATGGACTGGAACATGGTCCTAAGTAATTACAAGTTACTGACATCATTCAAGCATTCTACCCATCACTTTTTGCATTCTGCAAAATCTGCTGTAGCAAGCAACCTTATATATTTGTGAAATGAAAAAAAGGTTCCATGAATGTCGCTGGAGTTTGCATTCTAGCATGGCTGGTGCTTTTGGAAATGATGTGACATCCCAGTCTTTTACATGTTTGGAAGGTGAAGTAGGATAAGATACCAGAGAATATAATGTTTGTCTTTGATTTTAGTCCAGTCAAGTACCCTAAATTTCAAATGAGAAACATCGAATCACATAAGTAATCAATGTTCATTGTTAAACATTTCAGCAGGTTACGCCGGCGGGGAGTACCAAAATATTTTAACTCAAGGATGGATCTGCATAAAAAGTTTGAAAACAACTGCATTAAAATGTGTGCCCTTTGCCACTTTAAAAAAAACATTCCAGTCATCATGCTTTTGGAACAGCTTTGCCAAAGAGGTAGCCAGTCCATTGACAAACTCTGTGGCCCAGGAGTCCCACTGGCCAAAAAGCCATGCAGCTGTTAAAGGACTGGTAGCAGGAACATGGTGACCATCTAGCGGCAAGCATTCCCTCCAGTTGGGTGGTTAAGTTTCTGACTTTGTGCAATCTGTGTTTGATGTAAATACCACTTGCACCTCGCCCAAGAAATCCCCTTTACCAGGACTTTTTGATGCAGGCCTTGCAATGCAGTGTGGTGGAGGAATGGGGAGAAGGTAGATGGGAGATTCATGAAGAGAGTAAAAATATTTTCCAGTGGAGAATAAGGTTGGAGGAAGGTCAGAAGAGAGACTAGTAGAAGGGACTGTAGTGGAAGATGGAAAGTGTGTAAGAGTAAAGGATGCGGGCAGCAAAAGGATGAGCATGACTAAGTGGAGAAAGAGGGAGGAAATCTCTATGGTAGATCTGAAGGAGGAAGTATGAGTACGCCAATCGCTAATGAGATGGATAAGAGCAGAAGTGGCAAGTGGTTGTAGGATGAGGAGCAGAGGAGGGACTCAGAGGGATGCGGAAGGGCTTGCTGCTCTGGGACAAAAGGATAATGCACATTGTGGCAGATAATTTGGGACTGTTTGGTGGAGGATGATAGAGAGACGGGTTTCAGAGATTGCATATTGATGTTCAAAGTCTCCAGAATCACTCTAGTTTTCTACACTGTCACTATGCACATGCCAACATGGAGTACTTAAGAGAGATCTAGAGATTGAGGCACTGAAAGAGAGACTGAGAGAGAGGGAGAGAGAGAGAGACTGAAAGAAGCCTACAAACAGAGACCCAGAGAAAGTGACAAAAGCCAAGGAACATTTTAAGTTGATAAGAGAGATACTCAGAGAGACACAAAGAGGAAGAGAGAGGTAGATATTAGAGGTTCAAAATAAAGAAACTGATAATGTATACTTTTAGAATGAAGGGACTTCGGTTGTCTGTGTTTTAAGATGTTACATTGCTTATTTGTATAGCTTTTTGAGCTGTGATAAATCATCTTAAAGCACAAAGTGGAAGAGAGAAAACATAAGCAAGGCAGAGGCAATAAGAAAGAATACTTGTTGGAGAGAGAAAACATAAGCAAGGCAGAGACAATAAGAAAGAATACTTGTGGGTGAATCAGGTATTGCCCAAGACATTGGTATCTCACTGGATAGGCAATAGTGATTTATAGGTAACCAACCTTATGCATCTTACAACTGGTAGGGAGCGACAAAAATGAGATGCAGTGGGTGGCAGGAGGGATGATGGGAGGGAAATAGGTTTTTGGGGTAACAGAAGAATCAGATAGTGACAGTGCTTTGTAAATCGTGGTATACTATTAGTGTTTCTAAGGTAGGTCAGAAAGTGTCCCATTGAGGCAGGAAACTGCACAACCGCTCTGCAATATCTAAAGGCTGACCTCTCATGTGCCTCCTCCTAATAGTAACATTTCACTGTGTGCCCACTGCTGAAGATGGAATAAGGTTTGTAGGAATAACTGAGGTCATAGGAAGGCAGAGAGGGCCTCAAGGTTAGGTAGTAGGTCTTTTTACGAATGTTTAAGGGGTGTGAGCAAATTAGTTAGGCTAAGTGGAGGAGCAGTGCTCATTAGTCATGTTTATCCAAAATTGTTTTCTTAAATGTTCTGAATTTCCACACATCACTGCTGTTAGAAGCCAGGCTAGTCACGGTTGACACCTTCACCCACATTAAGTTCGTTCCCAGACTCTCATTGACTCCTCTAGCTGGAAGAAAAGCAGTGTGAACCAAAGAACATTTGAACTGGGGTTAATTTCTGATCTTGCCACTGTATTGATGAATCCCAAAATCAGCAGTTGGCATGATAGTGCCATGTTAGCAAATGGCCTAACAAGGTCTACCTGTTGATACGCTAGGTAAGTCTAATTTTTATGGTCAGAGGCACCATTGATATTCCCATTTTATGCTCGGTTTCTGCGTCCCAAAATTTTGAAAAAAGAGCGGCCAAATGGTGCATTTTCAAGGACATTTCAGAAAGCAAGAATGTTAATAAAGCAATTGGGAAAGTGTAGCAATTACATCAATATAGCCCCTCAGTCTTCACATGCAGGAACCAGTCCGTCCGACAACCCATCCATCCACACCCACCTACTTAGTCATGTTTTGCCCCTCCTTTCCCTTTACCTCTCTTGTAGAAAGACTCTAAACATTAGGCTGCAAGACAGGCCACTGGGACTCGCAGCATTTCAAATATATATGTTCTCCTCAGTGCTAATCTGCATCTAGTCACTTTATGTTGTGTAAGCTGAACTGATTGAACATGGCGTCCACTTTTATAAGCTCTGGTGATGTTGGTGCCTGAAGGTCAGTAGGCCAGTATCGCACCAAATACAGCATCACAGTAACAGTGAAAACATTGAGGTAAGCATTGACATTTAGGCGATCATGCGTTGCTGTCCCTTTGACATCAAAAATCATGACTTATGGAAAAATCAAACCATAACAGGCGAGTTCGACCAAGACTAGGCAATGACTCACGGCTCTCTCCTGACCACCCACTGTGTGCTGCTAACCTCCCAGACTCTCATCATTTATGCCACCTCATACCTCGATTTTAGTGTTGAGATTTTCTTTTATGAGGTTCACAATTTGAGAACATTCAGGAATCTGGAATTGCTGAAATTCAAATAATTGAGTGTTGATGCAGATTGGTTCGCCCAAGACTGAAATCGAATCTTAAATTAAGAGACCATTTCCTAACTTGCATTGAAGGTAATCGGTAAATCGGCTGACTCCCTGTTCAGTTACAAAGAGTATTTAAGATTCTTTTCACTTAACTCCAAATAACTTAATCCACCACCAGAAACTGGAGGAAATACTTCCTCAGAGCACAAGAATACCCAAAGAAACAACAAATGTACAACAATAATTAATAACCACTGGAATTCCCAATAACTTTGGGTTGTGGAGTAGCGTGCTACTTCCATGAAGCACTTCAATGCCTGTCAGGGGCAGTAAGTTCTGTGTATGTCAATAGAAGACCACAGGTCAGTCAAGGAGGAATGCCCAAATGTAGCTCATGGCATATATAGCTCCAGATTTGTTTTGTACGCAAATAGTACCCTCAAGGGTTGCACACAATATTATTACAAGTGACCCAATGTACAAAAGAGGCCATTGGTAATACAGTTGCAGAATAAAACGTGATCTTCTAAGGAAAGAAAATAAAAATATATGTTTCCGTTCGAACTCAAGGTATAAATGTCAAAGTTACTTTCCCTGCTGTCAAGATCAAAGACCCCTGAAACTGTATTTTTTATTACAGATCTCTCCAAGGGTCCTTTTCAATAAGTCACTGAATATGGTGCCTGTACAGCAATCGCCTGCATGCTGCTTGTGCCCAGGAGGAGAGTTTCCTTGCACTCACGGCAGCCTTAACCATTATGACCCTTTTAATAAAACAAAGGAAACAGAGGCGCTGGTGTATGTGGAGCTGAGGCCTGTGCTTGTAACGATGCATAGTATTGTTTTGAACCCAAAAGATCAAAGGTCCACATTTCTGAAAGGATACGATTTATTTTCAGCTCCCTATTAGGCAACATGGGTTAGTCATGATAAAAATATGATAGGATTTAATAATTAAAAGGGCAAAATGTGTGGACGTACCTGATTCCTTAACAATCTTCACCTAGGTAGTTAAAAAAGCAAGCATTGGAAAAAAACAATAGGTCTAAGCTTGACGAGCTATTGTCTTTGCCAATGCTTTTTGCTGATTATATGCGTGTGTCGACATATGGGCACCGATTGCTAGCAATCTTGAAATTCCAAGGTGGCTGCTGATGTGCAAGCATGTGTTGCGACGCATGCAGCCATTTTAAATTTACTGCGATAACACGGCTGATGGTCATTCATGTTAGGACGGTAAAATATAAAAAATAAAGGAAAATCAGTGCAGCTGAGAAGCCCTAGTTAAAAACAAGCATTGGCATAGCCAATAGGTCTCACTTTTGGGACCTTATAAGTATTTAGTTATGCAGCACAATATCCTTGGTGCAACAACATTAACTGTTGCATGGTTAAACACTTATAAGGCCCCAAAGGCTAGACCTATTGGCTATGCCAATGCTTTTTTTTTTTATTATAAAGGACAAGCAGTGCTATCAGGCTCCGGCTGCCACTTAGAGG
Organism: Calotriton arnoldi; assembly: GCA_963921515.1. Taxonomy (NCBI): domain Eukaryota; kingdom Metazoa; phylum Chordata; class Amphibia; order Caudata; family Salamandridae; genus Calotriton; species Calotriton arnoldi. The sequence continues at coordinate 903,715 of CAWUFW010000652.1, forward strand.
TAGAGAGAGAGGTGTGTAGAGAGAGAGAGAGGTGTGTAGAGAGAGAGAGAGAGAAAGGTGTGTAGAGAGAGAGAGAGAGGTGTGTAGAAAGGTGGGTAGAGAGAGGTGGGTAGAGAGAGGTGTGTAGAGAGAGGTGGGTAGAGAGAGGTGGGTAGAGAGAGGTGGGTAGAGAGAGGTGGGTAGAGAGAGGTGGGTAGAGAGAGGGGTAGAGAGAGGGGAGAGAGAGAGGGGAGAGAGAGAGGGGTAGAGAGAGAGGTAGAGAGAGAGCGGTAGAGAGCGGTAGAGAGGTAGAGAGAGGTAGAGAGGTAGAGAGAGAGAGGTGGAGAGAGGTAGAGAGAGGTAGAGAGAGGTAGAGAGAGAGGTAGAGAGGTAGAGAGAGAGGTAGAGAGAGAGGTAGAGAGAGAGGTAGAGAGAGGTAGAGAGAGGGAGAGGTAGAGGTAGAGAGGTAGAGGAAGAGAGGTACAGAGGTAGAGAGAGAGAGAGGTAGAGAGGTAGAGAGAGAGGTAGAGAGGTAGAGAGAGAGGGAGAGAGAGAGGTAGAGAGAGAGGTAGAGAGAGAGAGGTAGAGGTAGAGAGAGAGGTAGGGAGAGAGAGGTAGAGAGAGAGGTAGAGAGAGGTAGAGAGAGAGAGGGTGGAGGAAGAGAGGTAGGAGTAGTTGTGTTGATACTGCCATTGGCAGCGCTGGCAGGGGCAATGGGTGGTGAAAGCTGCAGTGGCCTCCTGAAGAGGGCCCTGGCACTTATGTTTTTTTTGACAAATTAAGCACTGCTTTTAATATGGGAAAAAGTGGCATACCGGCGGCACAAGGGACTTGTAAATAAGCCCCAAAGTGCCTCGGTCAGGCGCAGCAAGCATCCGGGTTCCGGTTCTGCTTTCACAAGCCGCTGTAAGTGGGGAGTTTAAGAGCTCCTAAAAGTTTATCAGGCTATCATTATAGCTGGCATGTGTCTGTGTGAAAAGCAGCGAGTCTCCTGAGATCCCCAATGCTGCCCGGCGCAAGGTCACCTTTAATCCACTTTGGATTCGCTATCTAAAATAATGAGGCAGGCGCTGGAAGCTGGAAGGCAAGAAAAAGGTTTATTACTCTTAGAGGAGACCACGTCAACTGCTGACACCAGGATGTCTTCAGGGAGGTGTTCTACTGGCAATGCTTTTGGCTCTTCCTTTTATACAGGTTTTACACAATGTATTTGTTTCATTTATCATGGTTACAAGCTTGGAGTCTCCGCCCCGGGCAGGTTGTCACACAAGCCCGACATTGTTTCATCAGCATGGTTACACAAGCCCAACATTGTTTCATCAACATGGTTACACAAGCCCAACATTAACTCTCCTCCCGCCCAGGTCAAAAACAGACAATTTAATTGCAGCTGGACCTTGCTTCAGGGTCTAAACACAAGTGAGACCGGCCAGATCTAAGAGTCCGTTCTGTTGATAAAAACAGGTCCCATTGTTGGCAAAAAACAAGTCTTGCTGTGTGCAGTGCAATAAACCATGCTTGCAAGAGTCTGTTTGGTATTTGTAACCTGTTTGTGCAGGGATGAGAGGAAAGACGAGTTTGAGGCAGCAGGTGATGTTGATGTTTGTCGTGGAAATAGTTTATAGCCCCCAGCACACATATCAGGTTTGGTCAGAGAGTCAGAAGGCTGCTAGAGGACAGGGTGAAATGAAGGTGACCAACAGAGTACAAAATGGCTGTGGTCAATCAGAATGACTGTAGTTTATGTGCACGTAGGAACTTTCATCAGACAAGATGGCGCAGAATGTTCATGATTGTCGTTTTGTTCTTAACAGTCGCCCCTTTGAACATAACTAGCCATCTCGTCAGTCTATTTCGATCTCCATAATGTCCTGTATTTCTTGTTCATACATTACTCTCATTTTTGTTAACTGAGTGTCCATATTCTTAGGGCGCAAGGCACTTATGCAAAGAGAACACAAAGGTGGTATACAGTGTACACCCAAACAGCAACCACATATTGCCAATACTGGGACCAAGAGAAACATTGATATTTTCCAACCCCAGTCCTTCAAGATGCCCCAAAGCCAACTTCCAATTGTCCAAGTCTCTGATCCTTGATGAATTTCTGAAGACAGTCTGTGGAGATGTTCGATTGCTTCATAGACAGAGGGTGAATTATCAGGGATGTATATGCAGCAACTGGCACCAATGATGCGACATGCTCCTCCACGATCCGCTAGTACCACGTCCAGGACCATGCGGTTTTGTAGGGCCACCAGACGGACCGCTTGAAGCTCGGCAGTGTTGTTGGTGAGGATGCCAGCTGTGACGTTCAGGGCGGTTTCTACCGCTTGAGACAGATGTCTGATGGCTCGGCTGTTTGCCATCGGACCCCATAGCGGGACGAGCCCTTTTGCTGCGTCAACGAACTGTGATGCGGCAGAGTCTGCTTGATCAGTGTCTTTAGAACGCTTTTCTCGATGATGCTCTGCAGGGGCTGTGTAGGTCGGTGGCAAAACAAAAGCGATGTAGCACGTGCCCCCCAGTTTCTTGGGAGCCAGGTGTAGGCTTTGGTTCCACAGACAAAGTACATATTGGGTGATGCAACAAATGCTGGAGGGTTGGCAGTGTTCAAAGTCCTTACAATGTTACAAGTGCTGTGACCCACATTCTTAGTCCCACGGCCTTCAATGCATACAAGGCCAGAGACGTTCACCACAGATAGGGCCACAGTCAGTGTTGCAGCAGTTCTTTTCTTCAGGTAGGAAAATGTGGCTCTGACAGGATTATTGAACACTTGTATTTCCACTCGTTCTTTGGAGGGGACATTCATTGGGAATGTCGTATTGGAGGTGTGAGGGCAAAAGGGAGCTGCTGTTCTTCCTGTTTGGTTTAGCCAGAACTCGTTGTAGAACTGAGCGATTGTCCCATCGGAAGTGGCATTGTCTTTGTAACTTTCTTGTAGGAGCATCATCCAGGCAAGGCAAGATCCATGAACAGAAAAGGGTGAAGGGATGAAAGGGATGGAATGTTCAGTGGCATGTGGTAGCAGCCCACAGACCCAACAGTTAGTGGCATTGGTGGCAAGATTGTGCTGGTGCAGCATCTGTACGAAAGAATTATTCCAGAATTCTTTGCGTCGTTCTCGGAGATGTGGCGGTAGTGATACCAGGTAGTGTTCTTTCTTTGTGATTGGTTGCATGGTTGGTGACAATGTTCTGTATGCAGGTGCATTCTCTTCAATGATCCAGAGTGTGACCATTAGTAGGAGGCAGGTGAGAAATGCAGCTACAAGTGCAATTGTCTTTGTACTGTGCAGTTCAAAAGTCTTGGTGTCTTTGCGGTGGCTTTGCAGGTGTTCCGTTTCTTCCATCATCTTCGAGGAGCTCACCAACTGTTAGGACCACAGACTTTTGTCTGGTGTTTTTCCTGGTAGCGTTGTTTGGCTGTGCTACCGATCTGAGACTCTGACTCAGTTAGTGGCCTGGTTGTTGGAGCTCCCCTTTTTGTCGATCTTAGGTTGTACCCTTCCTTGGATGGCACCGTGGGGTCGGGAAATTCAGACAGTTGGAGGGTGTCTTCTTGTGGGTAGCAACTCAGAGCTGGTCGGTCTTTTGCGAGTACTTCCTCTTGCACCTCCACCTCTTCACAGGTTGCCAGCGTTGGAGGGACTTTCTTGCAGTGGTGGGCGTGCAGCCAATTTCTTTTTCCTTCCACTCGGAGGGCAGTTCGAGTGGTGATCAAGACTTGCCAGGGGCCCGTCCACCTGGGCTCCAGATTCTTCGTTCTTTGGAAGTTGCGAACTAGGATGAAGTCCCCAGGCTTTATCACATGTCCTGGGCCCCTGGATACGTCAGGCAAGGCTTGCTGCACCTGTTGGTGGATAATTGTTAGCTCGTTTGTCAATTTATGCAGATAGTCTGACATTAATATGTTCGGGACATCGTTAATGGAGGTGGGTCTTGGTGCCGCCCAAATGTTCATAGGCCTGCCGAAGACCACTTCATACGGGGTCAGTCTGTGTTTGGTCGGGGTGGAGCGCATTGATAGCAATGCCAATGGAAGGGCGTCGGGCCATTTCAACCCGGTTGTGGCAACTATTTTGGCTAGCTTTAGTTTCAATGTTGCATTGTGTCTCTCTACCAGGCCCGCTGATTGGGGGTGGAAGACGGCATGGAATTTTTGTTTTACCCCCAACCCTTTCAGTATGTTCTGTATCACTTCGGCTACGAAGTGTGGGCCGTTGTCGCTCCATAAAATTCTGCAAAGGCCGTACCGGGGGAAGAATTCTTTCAACAATACTTTTGCAGTGGCTATGGCAGTATTGTCGCGGGTGGGATATGCCTCCACCCATTTGCTAAAAGCGCACACAACCACCAGGACATATTTTAGACCATGGCATCTCTCTAGTTGGATGTAATCCATTTGAAGGACTTCAAAGGGGTGATCAGGGACTCCAAACCCTCCCCGTGGTACTACTGTCCCTTTCCCTGGGTTGTGTTGTAGGCATACTATACACTGTTGTACTAGGCGCTTTGCAGATTCTGTTATCTTGACATTATGCCATACTCTTGTGATTAGTTCAATCATGGGGGTGGAGCCTATGTGTGCTGGTAAATGTGCCATGGTCAATATGGGGATGAGGTAGGCATTGGGTAACAGCCATTTATTTCCGTCTTTAGTTCTCCAGCAATCTTCCTCGTCTTTTAGTCCCACCTTTTCCCACTCGGTCAATTCGTCTTGTGTGCCTGTAGTCTGTATGTCCCTTACAGTGGTCCTAGCATCAGTCCATTGTTCAGCTTGTGACCTGGTCACATACATTCGTGTCATAGTTCTGTCTTCTGCCGTGGCTCGGGCAGTAACGTCTGCTAGCGCATTTCCCTGTCCAATGAGATCTGTCACTTTCCTATGTGCTTGGCATTTTATCACTGCTAGCTTTTTGGGGAGGAGGACTGCTTCCGTCAAGGCGGAGACTAAATCTCCATGCAGGATGGGTGTACCGTGTGAAGTCAGGAACCCTCTTTCTTTCCATAGAATCCCGAAATGGTGAACCACCCCGAAGGCGTATTGGCTGTCGGTGTATATGTTAACTGTCGTGCCAGCTGCTAAAATACATGCTCGTGTGAGGGCAATGAGTTCTGCTGCCTGGGCGGAACGTTGGGCAATACGGGCTGTTTCTAGAATGGTTCGGGCTGTGGTGACAGCGTATGCAGCTGAGGTGGTGCCGTCGGGGAGTTTGATGCACGAACCATCCACCCATAGTTCTCCATCTGGCTCTAGAAAGGCGGTGTCTCTGAGGTCTACTCTACTTTTTGTTTGTTCATCGGTTAGTGTCACACAGTCGTGTAGTGGAGCCACGTTAGGATCGTTCTCGGGTAGGGGTAACAGCGTGGCTGGATTGAGGGTGGTGCATCGCTTTAGGGTAATGTGCGGTGCTAGCAGGGTCAACTCATATCCTGTCAGTCGGGCGCTAGTCAAGTGTTGGGTTTTGGTCTGGTTCAGTAGTGTGTCGACTGCATGGGGTACTAAAACAGTGACTGGATTGGAGAGCACTATTCCTTCGCTCTGGCGTATTGATACTGCTGCAGCTGCCACAGCGCGCAGGCACGCTGGCAGTGCTCTGGCTACTGGATCGAGGGTGGCAGAAAAATATGCACAAGGGCGTTGTTTGTGACCAATTGATTGTGTTAGGACAGACAATGCACATCCCTCCCTTTCGTGTGTGTAGAGGAAGAATGGTTTGGAGTAATCTGGGGTTCCTAGGACTGGTGCTGAGCAAAGGGTATTGCGTAGTTCTTTAAAGGCTGTCTGGCATTCGGGGGTCCAGGGGAGAGGTGAGGGGATGTCCTTAGCTAGGAGGGAGAGAAGGGGTTTGACAATGAGGCTAAAGTTCGGTAACCACTGTCTGCAAAACGAGGTGAGGCCTATCAAAGAGCGGACTTGCTTCTGATTTTTGGGGACAGGGGTGCCTAGAATTGTCTGGATCCTGTCAGGCGTGAGTTTTCTCCCTTCTTTTGATAAAAGGTGACCCAAATAGGTCACTTGTGATTTACAGAACTGCAGTTTCTTTCGGGAGACCTTGTGACCATTCTCAGCAAGGAAATGGAGTAGTTTGATGGTGGCTGTGACGGCTATTGGTATGGTGTCTGCTGCTAGAAGGATGTCGTCTACATATTGTATTAGTGCCACTCCATCTGGCAATTGTATGGCGTCCAACTGTCTTTTAAGCGCCTGGCTATAGATACTTGGGCTCTCAGTGTACCCCTGAGGTGCTCTACAAAATCTATACGAACGGGAATTTAGGGTAAATCCAAAAAGATAGCGGCTGTCCTCGTGTATAGGTATGGAAAAGAAGGCGTTCTTGAGGTCGATCACAGTGAAGGTGGTGGCAGTGGAGGGGATTAAAGTCAAAATTGTCGTGATGTCGGAAACTACTGGGTATTGTGGTACTACGATTTTGTTTACCTCCCGCAGGTCAATGATGAAGCGGTAGGCTTTCCCATCTCCCTCTCCCTGTCTCTTTACAATCGGTAGTATGGGACTGTTACAAATGTTGCTCACTACTTCCTCTACCACCCCTGCCTCTACCAAAGAGTGTATGATCTCTGTTAGTGCTTTCTCACCCTCTGGCGATATTTTGTACTGCGGTACCTTCGGTAGGGTTGCGTCCTGTCGTATTGTTACGTGTACTGGGTCAATCATCATTCGTCCTACGTCTGAATCAGCCCTAGCCCATAAGTGTGATGGCAAAGTGTCCAGTAGGGATGTGTCAGTCTCAGAGATGGAAAACATGTGCTGAAAAGGGTTCTCTCTATGGCGTTGGGGGTTGTCATACAGGATGACACGCACTCCGTCTGGTGAGCATCTGATAGTCGCATGGAAGTGTTTCAAAAGGTCGAGGCCCATAATGGCGTCTGGGGTGTTAGATGAGAGGAGGAATGTCGTTTCGACGCCATTGCTGTCAAGATTAAAAGGGATGGGTCGGGACAAAGGGTTGGTGGAGGGCGTACCGTCAAATCCTATTGAGGTCACATGTGAGCCTGACAAGGGTGCCCTTGGAATCAGTCGTTTGGATAGTGCACTACGTGTTGCTCCTGTGTCTACCAAAAATGGCGACCTTGTGCCCAGGACCTCAGCGGTAACATAAGGGCCTTGCTGATCAACGCAGAGCTCGACTGGATCCCTTCCTTGCCCCTGGCTGTCCTATGCAAAGTCGTACGTATTGTCATAATCTGTCTGTTGGTACTGATTCTGTCTGGGATGGTCAAATGCGTTCATTCTTCCTGGCCTTTCCTCGCTTGCTTCACTCGCGTACCCTCTTCCACGTCCTCTTCCTCTCTGTCCACTTGCTATTTCCCTCGCCCCTCTGCCCCTAGCAGCTCCTAACAAAGCCGGGCATTGGGATTTCCAGTGTCCATATTTTTTGCAAAATGCACATTGATCCTGTCCTAGGTCTTGGCGTCCTACATATGATGTAGATGGATTGTTCCTAGGGGGCTGTACTCTAGGGGTATTCTGCTGGTTTCCTCCCCTATATTGCTCCCTTCCTGTATTCGCCCCCTGGAGTTGTGCTATCATTACCCTTTCCTTCAAGTCCTTCTTTTTCCTTTCTGTAGCCCTGTCATTTTCGTTTCTCTGATGCTCGTAGTACTGGGCCATTTGGAGAATGGCCGTCGGTTTAGATGCTGCCCAACTACTTTCGCTGGCTTGTAGTTTCTGGGATACATCTGGCAGTAATCCTTTGACGTAGTTCTGCACAAATAAGTGGTGTCCGGTTGCGGTGGACATGTCTTGTCCACTGTAATCAGAGAACACAGTTTCAAATCTGGAGAAGTACTCTGAGACGTCCTCTTGTGGTTTCTGGCGGCATGCGGTTACTATGGACCAGTCTATCTTTTTCTCTGGGATCAGCGTTTTCACTTTCTGCACTATTTTGTCAGGGAGGTCTAATATTGCTTTAACTGGTTTTTGACCAGGGTTCCGCTGTTTATCTAGTGTGTCGAGTTGTTCCCAGGTATGACCAAACAGTTCGGTATGGTCTACTTTCCTAACCTGTTTCCACACATCTGCTGGCAAACATAACCCGAAGAACAAGTCTATGTCGGCAAGTGTCATTATTGTTGATCCCAGAGCGGTACCTAGCTCGGTGTAAAAGGCGGTGGGGTTCTTTCGTAAATCCGGCAAAGATTTACGGAAGGTCAGGATGTCCTGTCTGTCCCATGGCTGATACACCCAATTGTAGACCACCCTTCCTCTAGCGTCTTGATGGTTTATATCGTCATTAGTCCCTTGTCCTCTAGGAGGTATCCAGTAAGGGGCAGCTTCTTTTATTGGCATCATGCTATCTGTTTTTTCCACTGGGGGTCCTGCTACCTTAGTTGTCCTGTCCCTATCTATCTGTCCTTGTTCTATGAGGTGACGCAATACTTCTAGTGTGGATGAAAATAGTTCTGCAACATCGTTGTCGCCTTCATCTCCGATGTCTACCTTCCTGTAGAGAGCCACTAATCGCTCGGGCCCTACGTCTTGGTACTTCTCTTCATATGCAGTAAGGGTGTGGTAACAGAGACGTACAATAAAGTATCGTTTGCGGTTTTCAACATAGGAGTTGCATATGTCAGTTACATGCTCTTCTGTCTCCTTCCTATCTATGAGGGATTTAACTACTTTATCAATGCCTGCTCGCTCATTTTTACTTAATCGCGGGACCCTGGGCGCTCCTTTTTCTTTTGATCCTACCTCTACTACTGTATCCTTTGATGAGGCATTTGGTGTGGGTGACTCGGTGGGAGCAGAGGCGGTGGAGACTGAGGCGATCGTGCCATCTCCGGCTATACTTTGGTGGTCCTGGCGTTGTACTATGGGATGAGTAGGGGCGTAAGGGGGTGGCATGTATATCATTGGGGGACCTAACAATAAATCATCATCTACCCCCTGTTTTGCTGGTAACTCGGGGTAAAGAGTTAAGGGCGTTCTAACAGGGCATTGACCTGATATTTTTGATTCCTGTTCCTTTTTATCGATTTCCTTTTCTTTTAGTTCTTCTTCTAACTTTTTACAGGCTTGGTAAGCTGATTTTCGCGTTTCTTTATCTTGTCTAGCTTCGTCTCTTTTCTTTCGTTGAGCTGCCTCTTTTCGCCATAAACCAAAACTATCAAACATGGCTGGTCTAGCTTTCTTTTTGTGGAGAGCTAATTCTAACGTTTCTATTTTAGCGGGATCGAAAGATCCCGTCAGTGGCCACTGATTTACCCGGTCCTTCCTAGTGTACTTATGCCATAGTTTGCTATAAGCTACGGTGGCTAATCCATATTTCACGTACATGTCCTTGTTAGGGGTGCCTTCCGGCGGTGCCGGATGACTGACCTCTAACAAACGGTCCGGTCCAAAACAATCAAACAATCTAGAGAAAACAGGCATGACGTATTTAGCGGTCAAAATGAATATCTCAATTAATGTTAGACAAAAGTCTGCACTACCTGTCCTTCGCTGTCTGCAAAGAGAGAATATTCCTATTCTACGTTGTTTGCAAGCAGGGAATGTCTCAAATAACTCAAAAAGGAATACTAGTATTTCTATCAATCAATCAATTTAAGTCATGTTTTCTCACGACCTTACCCGGACCGTATGGACAGTTCTTCGTATTCCCCTTCCAGCGCCTGGTTGTCCTCTTACTCCAACAATCAATGCGGCGTTCCTGTAAGGCCCCAGTCAGGACCGCAGGTCACTCGAGAGAGGTCCGTTCGGAACCGGTGAAGTTCAGTCGATTGGCAGCCAGACGAGGGTCTCTTTCAGGCAGGTGCACTCCAATCATTTAGTCGTTCACTCCGTCGTTAGGACCTCTCTACTGGACCCACGTGTCTCTGATGGGCCCCCCGTTGGGTCGCCAATTTGTGAAAAGCAGCGAGTCTCCTGAGATCCCCAATGCTGCCCGGCGCAAGGTCACCTTTAATCCACTTTGGATTCGCTATCTAAAATAACGAGGCAGGCGCTGGAAGCTGGAAGGCAAGAAAAAGGTTTATTACTCTTAGAGGAGACCACGTCAACTGCTGACACCAGGATGTCTTCAGGGAGGTGTTCTACTGGCAATGCTTTTGGCTCTTCCTTTTATACAGGTTTTACACAATGTATTTGTTTCATTTATCATGGTTACAAGCTTGGAGTCTCCGCCCCGGGCAGGTTGTCACACAAGCCCGACATTGTTTCATCAGCATGGTTACACAAGCCCAACATTGTTTCATCAACATGGTTACACAAGCCCAACATTAACTCTCCTCCCGCCCAGGTCAAAAACAGACAATTTAATTGCAGCTGGACCTTGCTTCAGGGTCTAAACACAAGTGAGACCGGCCAGATCTAAGAGTCCGTTCTGTTGATAAAAACAGGTCCCATTGTTGGCAAAAAACAAGTCTTGCTGTGTGCAGTGCAATAAACCATGCTTGCAAGAGTCTGTTTGGTATTTGTAACCTGTTTGTGCAGGGATGAGAGGAAAGACGAGTTTGAGGCAGCAGGTGATGTTGATGTTTGTCGTGGAAATAGTTTATAGCCCCCAGCACACATCTCAGGTTTGGTCAGAGAGTCAGAAGGCTGCTAGAGGACAGGGTGAAATGAAGGTGAGCAACAGAGTACAAAATGGCTGTGGTCAATCAGAATGACTGTAGTTTATGTGCACGTAGGAACTTTCATCAGACAAGATGGCGCAGAATGTTCATGATTGTCGTTTTGTTCTTAACATCTGACTTTGACCCAGCCCTACCAACAGTTTAAAGACACCAGACAGAAAGGAAATCACCCCTTTTACAAATAATGAAGTGGTAATCTCTGGCCTCCACTCTTATGTCGACCACCTATAAATTGTGTAGGCCTAGAAACAGGTTGCCCAGCGCATGCCCTGTCTGCCACCCTGGGTAGAGCAGGATTTGGCACTGCCCTAACCCAGTGTATGCATCATTTGCCATGCAGGGGATGAGGTATGGTGGGGAAAGTTACATAATGTGAACCGACTAGAAAACCTGACTTCTAAACTTGCTGCCTAACTGCAACACAGCTGTGTGATCCTGGGCACATCCTTCTATTGCCCCCAACCCCTCGTGTGCCATAATCTGAAGCTCATAAAAGCAGGCTAAGTGGGATCTACAGAAACAAGGCGCATTTCCGCTGAAAGAAGCAGCTGTGTCCAATATTCTGACGTGGCCTTTTGGGTCCTGTGAGACTGGGGCCTGCTTACATTAAGTCGCCTCCTCCCGTGCATTTTCACAGCCAGCACCAATTTCAGAAGCATGCTCCCTCGGAGAGCAGTGATGAATTCATTAAAGAAACAGAGGCAGGAAGTGCACAGGCAGGGGAGCCAGATGGGGGCTAGGCTCCATCAGGGCATGTCAGAGGTCAGGGAAGCATTCTCAGGGGGTCATGCCCATTAGGGAAACTAAATATTTTAATATTTAACTTAGCATGGGAAGCAAGCATCGACTCGTGAGCAGGAAGCATTGTTTCTTCCTGCAGGACAATAACATATGTCTTCGTGTGGTCAGATGAGTCCAAGTCACTGTAACTCCATGATCCTAGTACTGGACTTTCACTGAGCAATGTAATACATTCTGGGAGTTGTAGTCTTTTAGCACTGCTTCTGTTGTAGTGCACTAAACTACCTGTGTGATAATTTGAAGTCGTATTATATAAATATTGGACTTAACTGTAAATATGTTTAAGATTATTTAGTCTTACACTACAAACAGACCAATCTCTTTGGTAGGCCAACTCCTACGTCAGGAAATCACAGCGTGGCGTATGTGGTATGGAAGTAGAGACAGCTTACCATGAGTTAGTTATTTGATAATTGCGCCGGGACACTTCAGTGGAAGCAGCCATGCGCTTTATAAATTGTTTATTTATAAATTGTTTATTCTTAATACGTTATACTTCTGTTAAAATTGTAGATAGTCGACTTGTTTAAAAATGTAAACACTAATTTAATTTATTGTCATGTGCACCGTTTGATGAACTTTGTGGATAATGTTTTAAGATAAAAATTGTTATAATTTATTTACATCGCTTTAGAATATGTAAACATGTTTGCTATTGAATAGAACTGTTCATGGCTTTTTTTTTTTAAACGCATATTATCGAAAGTGTATATATATAACTTTAAACAAACAGTAATTTATGAAAGGCGAGTTCGGGTCTGAAAACATGGAGTTATGTGTCGAATTATGCCCTTTAAACGTGGACACGCTGCAACAGCTGTGCGATGCTTTCTAACGCAGTGCTCTCAGCTAGGCACCCCGGCTGTAGAGCACAGAAGCCACACCCTGAATCTGCCGGCAGCCAGCCTTTATCTCAGGGGCGATGCACGCGGCGGGTACCGCTGTCCAAGAAACACCCTCACAAAGAGGCGACGCTGGGATCTCACACCCGGAGCCTTGATCCTCGCGCAGGAGTGAGATGTATGGGAGAGAAGAGGGGAATATGGAGCAAAAACACCACTCTGAAAGAGAACAAACATTAAAGAAGAGGTGATTTCAAATGGGCGGGATCACTATGCGACTGAGGAGAAGAGATGACACTGAACGAGAACTGGCAGATCCAAATTCCAAGTCCTACCGGACCCAAATGTATGATCTTGTGCTAATCACAGAAGTCCCTGCCACTCGGCTCCCTACCTGATGACATCTGTAGCGCTCCGCTATAAACTATCCACAGCACTTTATTGAAGCACTTTATGTGAAAGGGGATATATACACGAGGAGTCGAGGAGTATGATTGAAAGTGAAAGTGATCTCATGCTTAATGAGGAAGAGAGGGGGGGGCGGGTTGTGTGTGTGCGGGAGGGGGACCGGGTTGTGTGTTGGGGGGGGGGCGTTGGTCGGGAGGAAAGGCTAGGCAGGGAAGGGGGTTGCTACAGAGGAGGAGGGCTGCGTGTCAGAGATTTCTGCTACGGAAAGGGTGCCCGGCCTGCAGTCTGCTAGGAGCTGATAAGGGCTTTGCTGCAGGCGGCTAATTAGGGGGGACAGAAACATCAGTCGTGAGAGATGCCAGGCAGAGCTGCATAAGCCATGACGAGAGAGTTAATGAGCCATGACGAGCAGATGGCGGCTGTGCGCGTGCACGCGCGCGTAACCGCAAGCTTTAGGCCACAAGCAAAAGCTTGTGGTCGGATTTCTAAAGCCCACTCACTAAATGTCTCGCCAGACCAGCGCATGTGCTGGCTCAGGCGAGAACTAAAAACCTGAATTCAACATATGGAGCGGGGTAGGGTGGAGAACTGGGTAGTGGAGATGAAGAGACTGAATAGTGAGACAGTAAAAATAGGGGGTGATAGCAAGCAAACACATACATTTAAATGGAGTGTTGAAAATAAAGTAAAACAAGTATTGACAGAGACAATAGGTTTGGCATTTGTATTGCATGTAGATCGGAAATGTACATCTATTATAAACGTCAAGCAATCCTTGGGCTCTAAAATAAAGTATAAAGGCAGCTCGTTCTAATGGAAAGTAACACGTGGTGAGCAGCACTTAGAATGAAATCTGTTTGCAGTGTTTCCTAAAAACTGGCTGCTATTACTATTACAATTATAATATTGGACGGCCAATTAAATGGCAGGCTTATTCAACCTCTAAACATATAAAGGGATCGCTGCCTGGGGGTATTAATTATAAAAAGAGTTTCCGTGATTGCTCCTTCAACACTTGTTTATTTGTATTTTATTATTGGTTACGATTTCTCTAAGAATGAAGGCACAATGGAACCCACATTTACATAGATTGAAACTGAGTGCGCAAAAACTCAATCAAGATTCGACCCTCTCCGCAAGCCTCAAAAACACGCATTATTTAATGCAACTGGTTTTATGCTGGATAAAGTTTGCACTACATTATAAAACTGCATGCCATTAAATATAATGCTTGTTGGGCCTGTTATCATAAAGTATTACTTTATGATAACAGGCCCAACACGCATTAAAAGAGTATTTATACAATATGCGCATTGCACAGCTAGTAGTCTGCCAGACTGTCAGTACTCACTGTCTGAATCCTAGTCTGCACTACTGGTAGACGTCGACTTGATCAGATGATCTTTGTGATCGAATCAATTGAAATCAATCAAGGCTGAGGACCGCGGCGGTCAGGAGGGACAAATACACCCGAGCAGTAGCACTGAACACGAGGTGTGGTCTGACTCGAGGCTCCGATGTCACGCTCGCTCCCTCCCACCGTGAGGAGGAGGGAGGGACTGACAGGCAGCAGCAGGCTGGCTGAACAGCCCGGCAACGTAGAAATGGCCAATCACTGCATGGCTTCACAATAAGCCATGACAGTGATTGGTCATACACCGTGTTAGTGCCTCCCACGCGCGGCGCCTCATGTGCACAACAATGCTCACTGCGGAGAAGCCTGGCAACCACGTGCGTCTCAGCCAATCCAGACGCTGCTCCAGCAGCGCCAGGATTCGCTTCAGCAGTGATACTCGCCGCTCATTAGGAGACCGGGGGCTGCGGCATAAAACAACCCTCGCTCTTCTAATGTGCAGCCTAGTGCGCATGTTCGGGCTGGTCGGAAAAATTATCGGCCCTAAACAGAACATGCGCACTCTTGCTGTGGGCTCCCCCGACCTGAGATCATCATGATGTCAGTCACGACTTCACTGAACCTGCTGCCCCGCCCCCGTCAGAGCCGACTGCCTCGGGCGTGGCCCGGGATGGATTTAAAAAAAAAGTAAGTTAGTATCGGCGTGCGACGTTTGTTTGAATGGGGCCTCAATATTAGTGGGGCAACGCCCCAGCGCTCAAATGGACGCACCACCACAGCGGCCGTTCTCCGAAGTTTGAGTCTAGTTACGCCCCTCAGCCACAGTGTGATTAAATTATCATGATCCAACATCGTTCGTCCAACAGAAGTCATAGAGTCCATGATTCTGATTCAGGATCCAGAAACATGTGACGTGGTGGGGCGTCGTTGCCAAGGACGCCTGTGGGATTCTTTCTTCTAACGGCAACCTTACCTTTTAGCACGCGCGCGAATTGCTGCGGCCATCTTGAATTGGGTCGTATTTCGAAGTTGGAATTGTGTAGTCCTTCCTTACTTTCGACTATACTTGTCAAATTCCAACCCTCAGCCTCTGTATCGTAACATAACTTTTAACCCTGAGCTGTACGTTTCTTACTAACTCATTGGTCTGAGCATTGTATTTTACTACTCCTTCAGCGTATCGCACGGGGTAGCTGATAGGCTACCACGCTCAGGAGTGAAGTTCCTTCACCCGCGAACGGCCCCTCCACGGAATTTTGCGGCAGCTGTGTTTCTTATCTGCCATGTCCCGATTTCGGGGAAAGGGACGGTTGGCAGATCCCAGGGCTGGCTTCAGGACCGAGACGGATGAGGAGCCTGGAGTTCCTCAAGGTCTGATAAAAGCAGCCAGAAAGAGCGGCCAGCTAAACCTGTCTGCACGAGGCCTGAGCCAAGGTAAGGGATCGTCCCACCCACTCCATACACTGATTATATGTCCGCCAAGCTGCCAGAGATGTTAGAGAAAATGTGAGTGCCAGGCACATCTCCCGAGTGCTACTCAATGTAAGGTGTGGCTGACAAAGCGGGTTGCGTGCCAGTCAAAGCCACTCTTATGTCTTAGTGAACGGCACTTTAACCTCCTCCATTCCCAATGTATTATTCAGTGGTGGAAGTTGGGGGGGGGGAAGTAGGGGAACTGTAGGTGGAGAATCGGAGGACGGGAATAACCCAAGTATTGGATCAGTGGGCGGAGCGAGGTGTGTCCGGAATGCAGTAAACTTCCCAATTTGTAATATTTGTTTGGCATTTCACTGCCCAATTACAGTTTATTATGTTATTTAATTCAACCAATGGATACACATGATTATTTAAGGTTTAATATGTGTTATTGACATTAAAATACATTCACAAAGTGGGATAAATTTCCAATCTCAGAATGTTCCAAATACGCTTAGAAGTGGAAGCACAAGCCATTTGTCACCGAGCCATGGAGTTTCTGTCATCAGCACTTCTCTTGCTTTTTTCCACAATAGCAGTTCAAACATGAATGGCAAAGTCTCCAAGTTTGCAAATGTTTTCTATACAATTATGGCTCTGCTATATTTGCCTTATAATACAAGATCTTCTGCATAATCTGACAATTTTAACTAATAAATTGTTTGTAGCTCAAACAAATCAAAAGTTACTAAAAAAAAAGTTGACTTGTGTTGCTGCGAAGTGGACAGCCCATTGCAAAGGTTGACTGATCACCTTTCTCACTGCTGCATTTGTATGTTACACTGGTACTAATAAGGCAAAATCTTTTCAGAGACTGTTGGCATGTGTACAAATGTCAAAATAATAAAATCTCAGAAATTATACTGCATTACGTTGCAGCCTTTTTTGCTGCATAATTTAGTTAACACTGGGGCATAATTTTGTCCTCCTTTGCTGCATAATTCCAATGCCCCCAAAGCAGGCACAACATGTTAAAAGTGCTTGTGAATGAAGCAGAGACACTGTAGAGTTTGCGAACTTAGTTTGGTGTGCGTGCTAGTGTGGTGTGCGTGCAAATCCTGCTTTGCCAATCCCTGGTGAGTTGCAGCGACTACTGCTGAAACAAACCCAATGGAGGTACCAATGGGTGAGGCGGACCGGCCTCAAGGGCATGGTCGGCTTTAGCGCTGGTGGCGCCCTGTGCAACAATGTTTGTTGGTGCCCCCCAATGACCACCTCTGCCATGGATTCCCTCACTACCACCCTTTAACAGTGCCCCTCAAGTCTCCATAACCACACTCTCTCTGATGCATTTAATTTGATTTACAGCGCCACTGGTACCAGTGTAGGGTGTCAGAGCACTTTACATCACACACATTACACAGAGACTATCAATTATACGTGTGTAAATCACTGTATAGAAAATGCTACATTAGACAAAGGACTACAAGGTGTAGGCGTCACATGACAACCATACTAGTAGGCAGTTTAGTTTAATAGTGATTGGTCAGAAGAAACTCAAAATTTAAAACGTAATAGCATGGTTGGGAGTTCTCTTTAATATTCAGAATCGATTTCTATCCAAAAGAACACTTTTTGCAACATTAGGATAATCAAAGACTAGAGGAAAAAACAAAATGCTCTAATTTATACCTTGCAGTTTGTATGCAGCTCTTAGATGACAGTTAATAGCTCACTGTTCTATGTTAGGATTTTAATTTATAAACTGCAGGTACCAAAAGGATCTCTCTGACAAACGCAGTAACCCACTTACCTATTTAAATTATGTGCACTTTGTGATCTGTATGGTACATGTTCTTTGCAGCAGGCACATTAACCATCTGTGCTACCTTTCCATGAGTCAAAACTTCCAATAGACAAAACTCTGATCTCTCTCTAGGAAGAACATTATTCACCAGTTGTCATGACGTTTTTATTGTTGCCGTAAATTGCTGGAGTCCAGGAAGGAGGCAGCAAGCGCTTTTAAAACCATAATATACTTGCAAAGACGACGCTCCTACCCAAAGTCCGCGCACAGTGAGGTCACACCGCCCTAGAGCCGGCCCTTCTCAAGGGTCCTGTGACCTCAGTGACAGTCACTGTTGCTCTAGGGTGTGCTGCTTCGTAGGCCTACCCGCACGACTGGTGGTGAACTTCAGTATGGATTGTGGTGGACAAGTCTTGAAGGTTAACTCACACTTGCCACCGCTAGGGTTCTCCTGCTGGTTCAAAGACACCAGGGCTTCTAAGGTCTTGCTGGGCCTTCTAAGGTCTAGCATGGGAATTTGCTCACTCGGGAGAGTGGTCTGGGGACTGGTCATGAAGGCTGAACCTGATTCCCCAGTTCCAAATTCGGCAGCTCTGACAGTGCCACATCCTCTCCCCCACTGAACACCATCCTGCCCCACTGAGAGAAACTTGCACTGCCTTCAACTACAACCCAATTGTGCCCCGCTGTAAACACCTGGATGCGGGTCAATTCAAATTACGCACTAGACAAGAGCAATATGCTGCCTACAAAAAAAAAAAATAACAACATCCTGGAATAAGCAAACACTCATAGGGAATGCAAGATTAAGTAAAGCATGTGAAATGTAAGCAGGAACAACATGGTTACCTTAACGCTTTTACACTCACTATTCAGAAATCAGTGAGTGCTTTTGCCTGAAAAGTTAAGGACATGACTACAGGGCCCAGCATGGACCCATTTCAATGTCCATTGCTTATATCCTTACAAACGTACGCAGTATGGTAAAAAGACCACATCCCTGAACACAGAGCCACAGTACACATTTTGTTTTCCAATCCACGCAGTGCAGTACCTCCAAGATTGGTGCACTAGTTCCCCGCCCGGCGAAACTAGACTCTAACTTCGGGGGGAGGGCGGGATTTGTACTAAACAGTATTGGTGGGGTTTCCATTTCGCACACTGGCCAATAGGTCCAGGTTTAATGCGCTAATGCATGAAAAAGGCATATGTCCATTCCTATTCTGCAGTAGCACATTAAAGCCAGATCTTTTGTCTTTGCCAATGCATTCAACTGAGAGACAAAGCACTGCTGGAGCTGAGAGAGTGTCCACCAGAACTGTGAGCATCGGATGTCATCCAGATGGTTGGTACCAAGTTTAGACTTACTGTAAAAGTGTATTTTCTGATTAAAAGTAGCATGAACTGCACAGTGATACCAGGCTTCCAGGGAAAAAGAAGGTGTGTGGTGGAATCTCCCACTGTGCCCAATAAAGTGCTCCCACAGACATTGAGAAGTAGACTTGAGGTGTGAAGAATAAACCAGGATAAATAAACTCGCTGGAGGTGGGCTCACCAACAGCTCAAAAGGAAGGGGTATCCACAGAGAAGATTAAGCTGGCTATCTGTTCACAATGTACAAACATGCTTGTGTTGGTATTTCTATAGCCTGGACCTAGCCAGAGAGCAACAGAGTGTTGCCCATTATGGACGGTGATGGAAAATGATGGAATACTGTATTCGAGTGGTGGCTTACATCTTTTAGTTACACAACAATTACACTAGTATCTCACACATTTACATTTTATGATTAAGTGATATCCCAGAACTGCACAATATTCAGACAGTGCCAAGCTGGACTTAAATCAAGGTCCTCAGATCAACAACTTAGCCTCTAGACCACATCTCCTTCCTTAGTGGATGACTAGAACTTTAAAAAAGCTTCAAACATTCATTTTCACCACTCCTTGTGAACACTCAAATTCTGTTGATGTTTTGACATAGCCATTAGGCCGCATTCCTCATGTAGTCTAGTGAGTGGACCAAATGAAAATTATTTTGGTATTTGTTATATACATGGGTAGCACCTAAATGAATTGTCTCTTATTTAAGGTTTTTTTTTTTTTGTGTCCTCATTTTGCCAACTCTCATATTGAGTCTCTCCCTCTATCTCTCTATATTCCGTGTGAAGACCGTCTGAGAGGAGAGGGAGTACTCTCTAAGAGAAATGCTGTTACTGGTCCCATCTCCACTTCTACCTGTATGCCCCTGTATATGATTTCTGGAGACACCAGAGCCGCCAGCACTATTTGGCTTAATCATTGGACTGGCTTGTCCTTTCTCTCCATTCCAACAGTATAGTCCAGATCTTATCTCTACTTCCTGCATCACAGGCCATATCTGATTCGCTTGTTAATATAACACTCTTTAAACACTCAGCAAAGGTCGGTGAATTTTCAGATTTCCACTTAATACATATTTCGCGTCTTGCCATATTACCACATAGAAGGTAAACACAGAACCCACCTCCTTCTCCATCCCTTCTTCTTGCGTGAGCCCAAAAAATATTAAATGTGGGCTTACCTTTATCTTTTTTCCCTGAACATCTCCTAGAAAATTACATACGTCCAACCAATATTGCGTGATCTTTGGGCATTCCAGAAACATATGCAAATCATCTGCTTCTTCATGCTTACATCTTGGGCAACAATATTGATTACCAGTAACCTTCGACAACTTCCACGGGGATCAGTAAACTCTGTGAACGGTAAACAGATGATTACGCTTTAATGAGGCAGGTTTTACAACTACTCGTAGCATATCGAAAGAGTCCGTCCACAGAGTCTTGGCTTCCTCCTCCCTAACTTCTTCGCCCCATAGGTTTCTAATATCAGTACTAAGCGTGTCCTCTGCTTCCACGAAGGACCAGTACCAGAAGGAAATTTCCTTCTTCCAATCATCTGTTCTTGCGAACTGATCTAACTTCAGATCCTCCTCCTCCTGCGTCCATTTTTGGGTTACCCACCAGGAGCCTAATTGATAGTATTTAAACCTTGTCAATTTCCCCCTGGTCAGGTTGCTGAGTGTTTCCCGACTCACTAAGCTGTTATCCTTCATAAGATCTGCCCAATAAAATATGCCCCCTGCTTTTAATGGTTGGCTCAATTGATCCTTCAAGCATTCGGGGGTACCTGGAGATTCCCAGATCGGTGCCCGTGCAGAATAATATGTAAATCGCAGTTTTTTCCGGACATACATCCATGTTCTTAATGCAGTGTTTAGAACCTTCAATCTGACCTTTTTGAAAAACTTCGGGTCTCCGTACTTAAAAAGAAAATAGTGCTGGCCCTGACTAACATCTCCAAGCATTGCAGAAAATAATAAGCCCAACGATGACCTATCGGGCTTATTTGCTAACATACGAAAGTTTTTGAAATGGAAGGCATAACAATAAGCAAGCAAGTCCGGTAATGCTAACCCTCCTGCCCCAAGTTTCCTCCTCAACTTCCTCCATGCTATCCTGGGTCCCTTTGACGCCCATATGAAACTCCCAATTTTTCCCTGTATCTTAGCTATATCCTCTTTCCTAAAAGTTAGTGGAATAGAATTAAAAAGAAAAGTGGCTTTCGGGAGTATAACCATTTTTATGAGATTTACCCTGCCGTAGATGGTTAATGGTAAATTCGCCCATTTTAGCAATAAACTCGATATCTCTTGGCTCACTTTCTTCCAATTCACCCTCGTAATATCCTCTAGCTTCTGTGTGATTGTCACACCCAGGTATCGCATTTGAGTACTAACCCCTGGAATATTTGTTCTCTGATTCCATTGCATAATCTCAGTTTTATCTGCGTTAACCTTATATCCAGAGAGTGAGCCAAATTCTTCCGCCCTTCTCATTAAAATGGGTATCGCCTCCTGGGGATTAATAGTGTATATAATCAAATCATCAGCGTATAATCCCAGTTTTACTTCAAACCCATTAAAATTAAAAGGAAGGATCGCAGTGTCTGCCCTAATTAAGTTAGCGAAAGGCTCTATATATAGGTTAAATAAGAGCGGAGACAGGGGACATCCTTGCCTTGTCCCTCTAGTTATACTAAACCAATTTGTTAAATCTCCATTAATCAACACTTTAGCTCTAGGATTTTGATACAAATTCTTTACTGCCTCCACCATATTTATTGGGAAATTAAAACAAGTTAAAACCTCCCAAAGATACTGCCAATTCACTTGATCAAATGCTTTGGCAGCATCTACTGCCACTACCGTCAGGGGGATTTTTTTTACTTCTGCCATATCCACTGCTCCTATCATCTGGAAAGTTAGCTCATTAAGTTGCCTCCCAGGGATAAAACCCCTCTGATCCGGATGCACAACCCCTTATCACCTTAGCCACTCTTGATGCCATGATTCCGGAATAGATCTTATAATCCGCATTTAAAAGGGATATAGGTCTATACGAATCAACCTTTAAGCGGATCTTTATTGGGTTTTAAAATTAACGTAATGGTAGCTTCTGACCAGGTAGTGGGGATACTTTCTCCCCTACTATATAACCTATTACACATAGAGGTTAGAGCAGATACCACATATTCTAATATGCAGAGGTATACTTCCACCGGAAGGCCATCTGGTCCTGCTGCTTTTCCCCTCCCCATCTTTCTACACTGGATACTGACCTCCTCTTCTGTTATCTCTCTTTCCAGATATCTCCTTTGCCCTTCATCCAACTGTGGGAGCCTAGTCTGTCTTAACCAATTCTCAATCCTTTCTTGATTGGGGAATACAGTCCGCGTTGAGAAAGCTGCCGCTCGAGTAAAAATCTACTCGAGCGGCAGTAAAAGACAGCTCGCACTGTGCAAGATTAAGGGTGGGCGTAGTTTGCGAAGTAGCGCTACGCGAAGCTACGCAAAGTGCAGTTTGCGCTACGCGTAGCACTACGCGAACTGCGTAGTGCGCTGTTCGCAATGATTGCACAGTGCCGGATGCTTGTCCGCACTGTGCAATCATTGAAAACGGCATCTTGCACAGTGCGAGCTGTCTTTTACTGCCGCTCGAGTAGATTTTTACTCGAGCGGCAGCTTTCTCAACGCGGACTGGTAGTTTCTCATCGCGAGCGGTCGCGAGCATACGCGACCACTCGCAATGAGAAACCTGACCTCCCCGCGTTGAGAATCTCGCAGGGAGGTTTATTTTCCACGCTCGCGATCGGCAACTTGATGTTGCTGATCGCGAATGAGGAAAAAGTCTCGCCGGGATGTAATTTTGCTTGCTCGCGGTCGCCAACTTGACGTTGTTGACTGCGAGCAAGCAAAAAATGACCGCTGCACTACGCTACGCGTGTTTGCACTGTGTAACGTGCAATTCGCGTTGTGCGAAGTAGCGCAAACTTCGCAAACTATGCGAGCGTAGCGTAGTGCTTTGCCCAGGGTTATGCAAGATGCCGTTTTCAATGATTGCACAGTGCGGACAAGCATCCGGCACTGTGCAATCATTGCGAACAGCGCACTACGCAGTTCGCGTAATGCTACGCGTAGCTCGCGTAGTGCGAACTGCACTTTGCGTAGCTTCGCGTAGCGCTACTTAGCGAACTACGCCCACCCTTAATCAGTTGCAGCCTACTTAGAACTTTTTCTTGGGCGTTAACTAGCAGGCCATTACAATAGTCGACCTTTCACATAACCAGAGCACTGATGAGTGTTTTACCAGTATTGATTGGGATGAAAGGTAATAGTTTCTTTATCGTCCTTAAAACATAAAAGGATGAGGAGACCACTGAATTAACATGGTGTTTAAAAGATAGGCTCTCATCAAATATAATACCTAGGTTTCTAGCCTTCTTAACAGGGGTGGGGGTAATCTCAACTCAGCTGGCCACCAGGTCGGAGACCATCCTGGGGCAAGGTTACCAAAGACCATTACCTCGGTTTTTCTGAGTTTAGTTTAAGGCAGTTATTTGCCATCCATGAGCTAATGGCCAACATACCATCATGGAAACTCGCTGCCACTGCCTCTCCATCTTTATGCACTGCAAGCACCCGTTGCGTGTCATCAGCATACGACGTGAGACCCATCCCAAAGGATTTTATTACTCGTGCCAAGTCCGTCACATATATATTAAACAAAGTCGGACTTAGCGACGATCCTTGAGGGACTCCACAAGGGAGAGAGAAAACTGATGAGTGGAAAGTACCCATACTGACTGACTGGGTCCGATTGGAGAGGAAGGAGGCCAGAAAACACACCTCCTGGTGCACTACTAGTTAGGGCAGAGTTCTTCAATCTGTGGGGCGCGCCCCCCTGGGGGGGCGCGCGACACCATCTCAGGGGGGGCGCGCACTCCACCCTAAAACCTCACCTTCATTGTTGTCCACTTCTACGTTGCAGGTACGTTTGCTTCCTGCATTTCTTCTACATTTTCAAATGGGGTTTTTCCATTGGAGCACAGCATCCAATGAGCACATAGGTACGTCACCACTGACGGTCCACCAATGAGGGGGACAGCATCGTCGATGGCAGGAAGTGCCGCGAAATTTGCGAGCATAAAGCTCCTGAATACTACTACCTTTTGGTAGTGTGGCGCTTTTTGACTCCTGCCGTTTGCTGACTTTTCTTCTCTGGTTGCTGTCGACGTTATCCTGTGTTTTACAGCCTCACTGGGAAGGATTTCACCTCGGAACATTTTACATCGTCAACAGGTAAGTGAAAAGGGCTTTTTTACTAGAATGTTGCCCTGTTATTTACAGCCTTCGAGCACACATTCAGTGTTTCCCAGTTCTCGAAGTCCTCTGGGGTGGGGGTGGGGGGGGAGGAGGGGAAACTGATGGGGTACGACGTGCATACTTTTATAATTTAATTACAAATTTTTTCTCCTGTGAAAGCGGTGCAAGTTCAGTTAACATTAAACAACAGAATGCTGCCATCTAGTGTTTTCCTGAATAAAGACTGACTCATACCTTTATCATGCTCCTAGGCAGGCAGAGTTTTAAGAATTGTGCTTTCTAGGAATGAGGCAGATATTATTTACGACTTAGGCTATTTGAATTTTACCGATGGTCTGTCAATTAAATTACACAAACAGCAAAACTATTGTTTAAAAGGACACCACTGCAGCAGTGTGAATAGCGCTAGTGCAAATAGCGCCATTGGTATTGGCAATAGCAAGAACTTCTCACATGGGAAGCAACACAACTCTCACCTCCACCAGTGACTGTGAAGACTTTGAAAGTGTTGAAAATGGCATGGTGAAACTTTGAAAGTGTTTCAAATGACTGTGCCAGAGACATGGAAGGCTCAAAAGCTGTGGCCTGCGGGCAACAGGAACCCATGTCTCGCAGAGTTTGAATTTTAGTGGAAGAGTTGCGTGCCTCAGAAAATACTTGTCTAACAGAGTGAGGTCTGTGACAGTGAGAATACTGGACTCTGCATTCTTTGCACCTCTGCATTCATGATCTAAGCATGTTCTGGTCTGAGATTAAAAAGTGTCATACAGTGAGCTTGCAAACTGATGTAATGCATGTTCAGCCACCAAGGTGTGACAACCCCCCACAACACCCAGCTGACACGATTATTCTGTTAGGGGGATCAGTGACCTATCAGTGTGGGAAACCTCAAGTAAGGAGGAAAATGGAAACTTGTGGAATACGAGCAACACAGGAGTACATTCATATCCAAGTAACATATTGACTGCACCTGGTCAGGGCACAAGTCCTAAAAAAGAAGTGGGGGACTAACCTAGTTAGGCAGTATGCAAAGTGACATCATGGCGCGCGACATCACGGCGCACGACAGCACACGACAAGCCACGACTTTACAGGAAGTGGCATCACAAGAAGTGACATCAGAGGCACTACCCTGACTTGTGACTGGTTCTGCCCCAGCCCAGCAGTCTTTCAGAATCACTGGGCAGACATGTGACTGACTATGCTGACCACCTGTATTTCAGAGGTACTAACCTGACATGGCTGACTTTACCGACCCTTCACTCTTTCAGGACGGGCCTGACATGTGACTGCCTCTGCCCCAGCCCAGCAGTCTTTCAGCTGCAGTGGCATTTCGTAACCAGTCCGTATTTTTCTAGATCACATGTCCAGGAATTTACTTTTGTTAGAGAACCAAAACAAAACTGACCAACTATTTTCAATGTATTTTAATACTGAGTTATTAATCACTTACACAGAGCAACTTTCCAAAGAATAGAGAGCCACGTTGCACAGGTTTTGTATAATTCTGGAAACCTTTATCATTTGTCAAAAACAATTGTGCAATCGGCAGGGCACGACTCACGGAAAAGCACAAGTAAAGGGCGGGGCCAGTGGAGGTAGGCGGGTTGTTTGTCCTTTGAATAATCATTCGACGTTTTACAACAGCTGCTCACTGCCCCATGTTGTGCACTCACAAGCGCAGCGCACTTGCGGACATGTTTGTGAACATTATCAGCGGTTTGTTCAGTGACTCCTTTCCGTGATGCATAGCTCACGAATTATTGGCCAGAAGCCTTGCGTTTATTTAGCGTTTACTGCCCCAGATGAGGCATTGCCTTGATAAATCACCAGAAGCCCATTCCTCATTAATGTGAATGTCCATGCCTGTCCTTAATGTTCTGAGTAAGAAGAATAAACAAACACGTGCAGAAAAAATACAAGCATTTGCAATGAAATAGGTCTTGCGTTTACGAGAGTTTGCATTATTGGCATTGTAAATGACAATGACTTTTATTTATGTGCTTTTAAAATAGAAAAAGGCATTGTCATTTACAATGCCAATAGCTAAACTCTCGCAAATGCGAGACCGATTGCATTGCAAATGCGTTTCGATGACCGTGCTATAAAGGTAAACAAAAAAGCATGGACATGCCGTGCCCCATCGCGGTTTTCTTCCTAAATTACAAAAGTGCACATTTACATGCACTGCAATGCTGCTAGTTCATTGTGCAGGTGGACCCAGATCCTTTTGATCGCCACAAAGTCTGTCAGACAACATTGTTCTGAAGTAAAATAGGCAA
The DNA here is from genome assembly GCA_963921515.1 of Calotriton arnoldi. Taxonomy (NCBI): domain Eukaryota; kingdom Metazoa; phylum Chordata; class Amphibia; order Caudata; family Salamandridae; genus Calotriton; species Calotriton arnoldi. The sequence goes on from CAWUFW010000652.1 coordinate 929,912, forward strand.
CATCATTCAGTTTTTATTAGTTCTATTTTTTAAACATAAGCCGGACTTGTGTCCTAAACCCCGACTGCTTTTTGCAAGTACCTTATCATACCACTAAGGAATTCTCAACAAGGTGTTCGTTCAGCGCCCTCTGTGAACTTTCACCTTTGTCTTCTGATCCATAACTTGTTGGTGGGCAATTATCCCATTATAATGCTGCCTAGAAAGTTTGTTAATGATTTCTAGCGAAGAAGTGTTCCTCGTGTACCAGATTCTGAGCACCTTCACTTCAATGTGACTCTCTGCAGATTCTTAAATAACCAAGGAAAACAACCCTTTTGAGAATTGAATATCAATCTCGAGTGAACAGTTGCTGGGTCCTACGCAATAGTGTATAAAATTGATTAAAGTATTTTCCTTTTAAACCTGAGCCTCTGGTGTTGATGGCAAAACCCCAAGAAACTTTTGTGCAAATATGTTTGTTTGTTAATATTAATCAAGCCTGACACATTATTTCTACAAGGAGCTGACATCACTTATTTTACCATGAATAAAAGAATAACTGCATTCAAGAAGAAGCTTGAATTATGGAGAAGACTAGTTGAAGATGGCCTGTTTGAGCAGTTTCCATGTTTAGTAGATGCTCTTCAGGAAACTGAATATGAACATTCAAGTGTTGCTGAGATAATAAAAATCACCTGACGTCTCTCAGGGACAGTTTGCAAAAGTATTTTCCTGAGGACAACGATCACTTCACTGACTGGGTCTTTCAACCATTTCTGGCAGAGGTGGCAAGCCATCTCCGATTCGTATGCAGGAAGAACTGATTGATCTCCAAAGTGACCGCACTCTGCAGATGCATTTCAGCAAAGTCTCACTGGGAGAGTTTTGGCTGAAAATGTCTGCAGAATATTCAGCTTTGAGAGAAACTGCTATCAAAACTCTCTTGCCTTTCAGCTCGTCCTATTTATGGGAGATTGGGTTCTCAGCACTTGCGGTTTTAAAGACTAAGTACTGTTCAAGACCTGATGTGGAGCAGAACCTGAGGATGGCAGTAGCAAAAATCCATCCACAGATTGACCGTCTCTGTGGCGAAAAACAGGCACACCCGTCACATTAATGTTGGTGGTGTTATTATTATTATTCTATGTCGTGTAAAACAAAGCATCCTAGTAAAAACAATTTGTGCACATTTTATCTTGGAAAATTGTGTTTTGAGCTGTGTAATAAGCCTCTGTCATTTAACCACACCCACTCACAAACCTGCAGTTAACTAAACACTCTTATTGTGTTGAACATTATTTGCCGGATATGGCCCGGGATATGCGGGTGGCGGTCGATTATGTAGTGTACCAGCTTCCAAAAATTCTGTCAGGTGGTGGGGGGCCCGACATTTTAAAAAATTCAGTTGGGGGCTCAACCTACAAAAGTTTGAAGACCTCTGAGTTAGGGGATGAAGTCCTCTTGGCTGCTGATGGTCCTTGGGGGTGAACAACGCCTCCTGTTACCTCCTGTAAGTCCTACACAGCGAGATTCGCGAGACCTGGTCGAAGGGCCAACCCCTTTCTCCACCACTCTGCAAATGCGATTGCTACTTAAAAAAACATAGAAATTCACTGAAAAAACAAAGGTTACAGGGACGTTATAGTTAGGCTCAGGTTTCACTTGTACAAAACCAGTGAAATTCAGCCGTTATAGTTAGCTGAGCTAACTATAGCTCACCCCCCCCAATGCACTGCTTATGACCTCACATATTACATCACTCATGCATGGTCAGTGACAACACTGATGCAATTATCGGGAAAAGCGAGTTCACTCGCCCGGAAGACCCATAATTCTAAGAGAAAAACAATAGCGCATCCAAAGTATTGCCACTTGGTGCTATCCAATTGCAGCATGTGAAGATACCTCGCTGCTGGCGGTAAAACTCGCTAATTGCATTGCATAATGGCTAGGACCCCAAGATCTATGAACCAACGCATCCTTAGGCTTGATGCCTAATCATTCTCTGACTTCACGCACACTTTGGGCTAAATGTTCATTATTTATATTATTTTTTTATTGTGTAATCAGGCTTATAGAGTTGTTATCCTGATGATGATCCTGTATTTTTAATGGATAGAAACGTCGTCAACCCTAAAACACTCTAATCTGCTGACAATTTTGGGTATGATCTATGGGTGTAGCAGTGTTCTGTCTTATGAACAAGTGCCTTCTACAATGTATATTATTAATGGTCACTTGTTGTGTTTTGCCTGTTTTCTTTTTTATAACACTTGTTGAGGATTACCCCGGTGGGGAGATTTTCCTAATTTAATTTATGTAAATCGAAAATAAAATGCTGTTTATATAGTCATTGTAGTAACTCCTGGCCATTATTTGTTTAGCATCCAGAGTATAGTTTTTCTATTTTTTCTTTAGGGACCGTTGCTCTGGAAACAACTTTCTAAAATGGCATTTCAAGAATTGTAACTTAAAATCCAACTTTACCATTGAAGAGGATTTTAAACTACAATTCAAAGGACTCCAATAATGTTTTCCTACCTGCTCCCAATCTGAAGTTACAAGTTATTAAATGCATATGTTGCTCCAGTGATAGTCAATAGAAGAGATAGGCTGGCAGCAGTGAAAATGACTTTAGGAGTTTTCACTGTTAGTACATGTAAAACTTAAACCCACATGTCCTGCTTTTTAAATACCAAGCACCTTGCCCTAGTAGCTGTTAGGGTCTACTTCAGTGGTGACTTACACATTTTTAAAAGACAGGTTTAGGCCTTGCAAAGAGTTTATTTTGTCTGGTCGAAATGACAATTTAAAAACTGCTCTACAGGCTGCAGTTACAGGCTTGAGACATGTTTTAAAGTACTACGATAGTGGTCTGCACAATGAGTGCTGGAGGCCGACTAGTAGCATTTTTAAGGCTCTGTGTAAATGTAGTACCATTTACTAGGGAATTTTCAGTATATTAAATGTACCAGTTAGGTGTAGGCCAATTTTGCCATGTTTTAAGGATAGGGCTCACAATCCTTAGCACTGGCTATCAGTGGTTAAGTGCACAGAGTCCTAGAGCCAGTAAAAACAATTCAGCAGAATAGGAGGGTTGAAGACAAAATGTTTGGGGGACTACCAAGCAAGGGTTTCAGGTCCAACAGGTGGTCACTAGTTTGTCCTCTAAAAATGTGGCCCAGTGACATACACAGAACTGGTACAACCAAGCCCCAAGGACACCAGTAGTCACATAATTCAACATAGGTATATTATGTCATCAAGAAGAACAAATGCTGCCCATTCAAATGGCCAGCATGGAGCCAGGGGACAGGCGGTCAAATAGCAGAACTCCCCCATGAAACCCAACAACCCGAGCAGGAAGGCTGTGGCAAACAATAGCAAAAATAAGAGGGAATGGGACAGGATTACAGGATAACATCTCTCAAAATCCACAGGGGGAAAATTAATTGACTGATTATTAAGCTTCTTCAGTGCACTGCTATCTAGAGGTATAAAAAATGTGATTGTTGGCTGACTGCGGTGTGAGCCCTGGTCAAGCAGCAACCACAATCCTTGTCAGGGTAAGGCTCAAGAGAATCCCAAATTAACCCGGGTTCAACCCCCTGGTAGATTGGTACAGAGCAGTCAGGTTTAACTTAGAGGCAATGTGTAAAGTATTTGTGCAACACTTCAAACTGTAAAACAGTGAAAATGCCAGACAAAAACATTCAGGTTAGAAGAAAAAGAGCAGAATTTAATAAATAAAACAAGACCAAAACAACAAAAACACAATCAGTAGATCTGAAGATTTTCAATTTTAGAGATTTTAATAAAAATAGCTCCAAACGGCGTAAAGCACCAGCTGTGGATATCTAGCCATGCCGGACCAGGACAAAGTCACGAGTTCAGGCCAACTGCAATGGAGCGTGGGCCGGCTACAGGGAACCAGTTAGGCTCATTGAACAAAGTACGTTTATTCCTGGTTTGCGGAGCAATGCAAGGATCTGCGTCAAATATGCATTGAGTAAGCCAAAGCGATGCATAGGTTCTGAGATGTGATGAGGCTGCCGTGCAAGGTCCTGTTGCATCGATGTTGAGGATCCTATCGAAGAGAGGGCTTGTGATGTGAAGTCCAGAGTCGCGAATGTGTAGCGCATTAAGAGCGAAGCGTCGGTTCCAAGGAGCTGTGAGGCTGCAATGCGGAGTCCAGTGTAATCATCGAGGATGCCGTTGATGAGAAATGCAAGGCCGGCACCGAGGATGTGTTGCGCAGTAGTGGTTCCAAAGGCAATGCAGGTTAAGGTGACAATGCAAGTCTTTACAATGGATCCAATCCACGCAGCAAGGGAGAGGCATCGGTTCTGCTTGAGGGCTGCTCTGCACACCAGAGGAGATGCACCAGTTCTGCTGGATCCACAGAGGCTGGCAAAGCACCTTAAGCCCACAACCAAGGGTCCAGGCCTGGTGTGGCCCACTTGGCAGGGTAGACTCACAGATGGCAGAGTCCAGGTGCAAGGTTGTTGGAGCCATCTGACCCTGAGCCTCAGGTTAGGAGGCCAGCCAACTAGCCCTTGGAGTCACTCAGGGGTTCTGGGTTCAAGAGATTTAGGGCCAGTCCTTCTCACCCATGCAGGAGGTCAGCAGATCAGCACAGCAAACAACAGCACAGCAAGACGGTAGTCCAGCAGAGTGCAGTTCAGCAGAGTGGCAGTCCTTCAGCAGCACAGCATTCCTTCTTCCTGTCAGAGTATCCACAGGTCCAGATGCGTACTGTAGTGGTGGTGTCTGAGGTCCAGTATTTATACCCAGTTGTGCCTTTGAAGTGGGGGAGAAGCTTCTAGAGATTGCCCTTTGAAGTCTCCAAGGATCTTGCCTTCCCTGTCCTGACTCCAGATTAACTACAGAAGGTATGTAGCCCTTTGTGTGGAGGAAGGAAACAGCCTGTTCAGGTATAAGTGGGGCTGTGCCCAGCTCCACGCTCCCATCCTGCCAATGGTGGCACATCTAGGCACACCTAAGTTCCTTTATTGTTTGTGGCTGTCTAGGAGGAATACACAAAACTGTCAGCTACACCCACTCATGTGACTAGAGACAGGCTACAGGCACTAAATGGATAAAGCAGGAAAATGCCAACTTTCTAAAAGTACACATTATATTTAATGTCTGTAACTGACTAAGGGCAGCCTGACAACAGGGTAGTGCAGTTTCATTTAAACCATATTTTTTGTCATTTTTTGTTTCTAGTTCTCACGACCCAGTCCTAGTCCTGAGGAGAACCCCCTACTACTTGGGGTTCAAAACGCGTTGGCTTCAGAGTATGGGTTAACCAATACAGGGCGTGCCTCGAGGGAATCAGTTTGAACCGTTTTTCCCCCTGGAGACAACACCCACTATAAATGTGTAACCCCCTTACTCATGTCACAGGCAGGACAGTAGGTGCAAACCTGAGTACGAAATGTGTTATTGTCCGCCTAGTGCTTGTGTGCAAACAAGGACTGGTCATTTGCACTGTTTATGAATGTTTTTTGTGTTCATGATTAGTTTTTGACCTGTTTATACTGTGATTAATTACAATTGTGTTGTTTTAACGTGTTCATGTGCATTTTATGTTAATGTTTTACACTTACAATGTGCATCCAAATGATGTCGCCCTTCTCATGACATGAAATGATTGGGTGAATTCTACTCTTCAAAAAGTTTGAAGTCGAAGTGAAATAAAGCACGCAGACTTTAGAATTGATTGTCTAGGGTTCTATTCAATTTTATTATAACAACCTACCTGGTCACTGTGTTTGTTTGATGGTATTGTAGTGGTCCAGGCCAGGTAGTGACAGGACCCAAGCCTTGTTCGTTTATATAACTTTCTAAAAGTGGCATTTTTAGAATTGTATTTTAAAATCCGATTTTACCGTAAGGATTTTAAATTAGGATTTCAGAGACACCAAACACGAACTAGTTACCTTTTCCGATTTGGAAATGACACTTATTAATGCGACGAGGTAATTCCAATATTATCCTATAGGAGAGGTAGGCCTTGCAGTGGTAAAAAAACAATTTAAGAGAGTGTTTTTCACTACCAGGACAGGTAAAACTTGAAAGTACATGTCCTACGTTTTAAATACATTGAACCTTGCTCTCTGGGCTGCCCATGGCCTACCCTGGGGGTGACTCATATGTATTAACAAGGAAGGTTTGGGCCTGGCAAAAGGTTCATTTTGCCATGTCGAAATCGCAGTTTAAAACTACACACACAGGCCCTGTAATGGCAGGCCTGAGACATGTTTAAAGGCCTATTTAAGTTGGTGGCATAATCAGTGTTGCAGGCCCACTAGTAGCATTTAATATACAGGCCCTGGGTATATATAGCACCACGTTACTAGGGACTTATAAGTAAATTAAAAATGCCAATTGGGGATACGCCACATTTACCATGTTTTAAGGAGACAGCTCGAGCACTTTAGTTCTGGTTAGCAGTGGTAAAGTGAAGAGTAGTACTAAGGCCAACAAAAATGAACTCAACAAAAATGGAGGAGTGAATGTGAAACGTCTGGGGATGACTCTGTAGAAAGGGCCAAGTCCAAGAAGCGGGTACGTGGTGCTACAATTCTTGTAGATAGAAGAGATGGCATGTAGAAAAAATATGTTTTCTACTTTCTATGGAAAGAGAAAAGATCAATGGTGGACCAGACACAGAAGGTTAAGGAGAGTCAAGTAAACCCAAGCCCAGTCCACCTTTGGAAGAAAATGGGAAGAACTGATCAGTTCTTCACAAAAGGGACCTTCAGTAACATGCATTGTGCAGATGTACCCTCACATAAGGCCAGCAGGGAGCAAACAATGAAGGCCCTCCAGAACATCAAGGACAGCAGCCACAACTCCAGGCTTATGCCCAAACTGGAACCAGTACCACATAGCCCTAACAAATCCAGCAGAGAGGCTTGGGTGAACATATTGACAGCAGAACATAGACCACAAGCCAGCCATGGACTATGAAACCTAGCAAAAGCAGAAATAGAATTCACAGTAGCAAAAACATGCAGTAACAAAAGGAGAGCCCCAAATATGGCAATAGGCAAGATGGAACTTTCATCCATAGGCTGGAAGGACAAGATGACTCCCTCCCAGAGGAGATAGAATAAAACTGAAAGATTTTGATTCAGAAAAAGTGGAGGTAGTCCTTATAGGTACACCTGGAAGATGAGTTTAAACTTTTTCCTTCTAGATAGACAGCAGCAAGGTGGTGAGACACACATGATGATGTAAGGGCTGGGGCAAGGAAGCACTGAAAAGAGAACTCATCACATAGCGTCTTGACATGTCTGATTCATTTCTCTGGAGTTTGAATGCTATAACTAATAATTAGTTACTCTACTACACGCTACATTCTTATATCTATACAGATGTCAGATCATTTTCTGTCACCTATTAATTTTCCATTTCCAATTTGTCATTGTTATCACCTGTGTTACTTCATTTGGTTCAATAAAAACAAATTAGGACTGCAACTTTCAAAATGGACTGAATTGCTATGAGAAGGTTCTATGCTTGAAATATGTATGGCCGTCAAGGAACAATCTTGCAAGACTACATTAAGTGCTTTAAGCTCTAAAAGATGTGTGTGGAGTGTTGTTCAAGAAGTGTACCTAAAGTAACTGTAAAAGAGGCACAGTCTGTGTGCCTAGGGTGTAGCCCACAGAGTTCTCATTCACCAGATCCATGTTTTTGAGTAGTTTTCCCCGTTCAGATTTTTTTCTATGCACTCTAAGGGCCTCATTTAAGAGGTTTTGGCGCAGGGCAATGCCGCAAGGAATCTTGCTGCGCTGCCCTGCGTCAAAACAAAAGGGCAGGAATGCGCTGTATCTATATGATACGGCGTGTTCCTGTCCTTTTCCCCTGCACCGGCGTACAATGGGCTGCCATGCCCCAACCCCTTGCACCATGGTGAAATGTAAGTTTCACTTTTAGGTGTACTGGTGCTTAAATTAGATTTTACTGTGTTTGGGGTGTGCTTTTTAGCAGTGCATCTCGTGGGCATACAGTGATCTGGCAAAGGCATACATAAAAACCACTATATTGCATTCATTGTTGCTAATTCCTGAAAAGCAATACTATCAAATAACAATTCAGTATGATTAAATGGAACTCCAATACCAGTGGGCTTTTTCTACACATTACATGGAACTCACTGTTTTCTGTGATTATGGTGCTATTTTACTGTGGTTGGCAGGCGTTCTTTAGCAAAGAGATTTCTTCCCATTTTTTTCAAGGTGCTTGATTCTGCACCTGGCGTGTGTGCACATCTTTCAATCTGCCCACCAGAGATCCAACTCCTCACAATACAGCTCAAAGTGTTAAATCGCCTGCTGTAGAGGCCTGCATGCAAACAACTTGCGAGTAACAATGTAGACATCGAGTCAGGGGTGGCTTCTCCGCAATGGCGGAGGAGCGTCACCCCACTGGCTCAGAGCCAGCAGGTGAAAAATAAAACGATATACTATAATTGTTTTATTTTTTATTTTCCGGCTCTGAGCCAGCGTGTGCAGGGAGGGGTGGGGCTGGAGCCATGGGGGGGGGGGGGGAGAGGAGGACTGGTTTGTGCGCTTATTAGTGGGCATCTGTGTTTGGCTGGCTGTCTCAGTCCGGCCAAACACACATGCGCACTTAGGTTTCTCCAACCAGGCTGCATTGAACAGCTGGGTTGGAGAAACAGCACAGTCTGGAGCGGAGCTTCAAAGCAGCCCCCTCAGGCCAATACCCTTGCTGCTCTCACAGCATGAGAGCAGTGCGGCTATTGCACAGGAAGTCTCTGCTGCTGTCTCAGTGTCTGCTGGGACCAGGAAGCAGCAGAACACCAAGGCGTGAGGAGCAATGCGGCTGGCAGCTTCAGGTAAGTGTTGTTTTAAAAAAATAAATAACCCTCCCTGCGGTGCCCCTCTCACCCATGCATTCTCCACCCACCCCACCACCTCTTCATCATGTCGGCTGCCACTGAATCGAGTACGTGGGTTCCATGAATTGACCATGCAAAAATCCATAAGTAACTTGTAGGTCACGCATTCTGATCCTGGTAACATAGTTCAGAGAGTTATGAATCCAGATAAAAAAACCTACATTTACTTGCATTCCTCTGTTCTTCATAAAATGAGTGACATTAATTTGGGTATTAATAAGTACCTATTATTAAGTAGCACTACCAATTCAGTTTGTGTTGCCTGCTATATAATTGATCATATTACTATGTATAAAAACTTAAACCTACATTTAAATGATACTTTATCAAAAATGGGCACGCAACATTTTCCTTGCATAAACCGAAGACAAGGTAAAGCACATCTATCAGCTGTTTCTGCTGTCTGTTGTCCAACACACATATTCTTGGTAAAACTTTTGTCATTTCACAGAGTTTGAACGTGTTCTTCTATGCATGGATATATGACCGGACACAGAGGGTTTCTTTTTTCTCAGTGCCCTGCAAAGGGGAAAGAGAAAGCAGGAGCAGTGTGACATGTTGCTGGGCTCCATCTGCCCTCTATGCTCTAAGTCAATGCTTCTCACCCTGACCCTTCACGGTCATGAAGATGCCTGTGGGAGGGAGGTATAACTGTTTAGAAAGTTAAATAATATTAACAGATGAATAAAGTATCCAAAATTTTAAAACGCTCTGTAAATATGAATGGATTTGAAATTAGAGGCTACAAATTAAGTTGGAATCCTTAGTTTGATTTGTGGGAGCAGCAAAAGTGCAGCAACTGAATCTAGCATGGATGACCGTTCATTTCAATTGATGATGTGGAATCTGCAAACAAAAAGAAAGCATACATTAAGAACAAAAAAGACAATCTGATGGGCTAGATTCTATCATATTGCTACCCCTTTTAGAAATAAAATTGAATTTTGAAAAGCTGCAACTTTTTGAAGATTTATTTATTATTTTCTTTGGGAATTAAATAGAAGATTACATAATTTGTGTATTTATCTGATGTATAGGAGTTGCTGTATTTAATTGATTTGAGAGAAATTGCTAGGCTAGGGCCGTTGGCTTTGTTGCAGGGATTCTGCACAAATACAGAACTATGTGCAGAAAATGGGACCTTGATGTGTAGGGACTGAGTCTTCCTACCACCTTAGTACCCACGAACCGAGGACCAACTAGCTGTAGTCCTACTCCCTCACAGAGAAACAAATGATTAGACACCCCAGAACACAACACTCGTAGATCTCTCAGAAATCACGGTAAGAAGACACACCCTTTCGCTCACTCTCTTGTACTTGTCTACAATAAGATCTGACAGAGACACAAAACAGTTTAAAATATTTATTTTAATTAACGTGCCCTAACATGCAGTATACATGCCACAACAAGCAGGAAAATGCATAGTACAAATATTGTCAGCATAGCAGTCAGTCCATAAATCATGAAGGGAGATGTCATCATAAAAAGACAATGGAGAAAGGACTATAGTGCTTAACCTCTCTCCCCTTGCTAAGAAGAAGTATTATTATATAATATAAGATCTCTGGGCTTTGTTAGCAGATCCCATACCTTAGCCTATATATAGATGGTAGATATACATCATGGGTGCTCTTCTCCCTGGAAAGGTCCCTCTCCAAGTGTGTCTCACCTATTCGTGCACCCACTAAAAACCCAAGTACACTGTCCAAACAACAGCTGCATCGGTATGTTTTGTCTAAGGGCTAAGGACTGGCCAGAACAAAATAACAAGGGGCATTGTTGTTCGATCTTGCACATAAAGTTCAGTCAAAATCCCAGGAACATGCAGAGAGCGAACACATCGATGAGTTTGCATGTGAAAGCAGTCTTTGAAATTATTGCAAAAAATAAAGACGTGTAGTAACTTGTGCAAAGCAGCAGGCTAGCTGCAACGTGCTCATGCTAAGTTAGTGAAAAACGTCAATGTCCCTATGGGCCACGTGACAGTTTCCCCTGGTGTTTCAGTATGGGTTCACACGTCAAAAGATTAAGAACCAGTGGCAGCCAGCAACATTAAAATATGGAGGTGCGCTGCCCAAAAAACTTACCATATATGTTGCACTTGCTGGCACGCAGGCTCTGGTTGTGGTCTCTCTTTGTCCTGGTGCTCTCCTCGGCGGTGACTCAGGGTGGAAAGGGAAGGACTTCCTCCCTTGTGCAACGCAAAACCAACCAATTCCAGGATTGGTTGGAGCAGGCTAACCCAGCTCTCATTTTGAGGCTGGGGGCCAGTGGCTGCAATCCCTGGGCTGTTTCTCAGCCCTTGGACTGCTAGCTCTGAAGTGCTCATGTCAGATTGTCCGGCTCTAGACAGCCGGCCAATCTGGCATGCGCACTGGCAGGGGCTGAAGTAAATTTCAATTGCACTAATCAGCCTCACCCCCTGCCCTTGAGCTGTAACAGTGCAAGCCTGCGACACATTATAATAAAATTGTATTTATTACCATTTTATCAATGTGTGTGCCTGCTGTGCTTGCAGCAGGCGGGACGACGCTCCTCCGCCATAACAAAGGAGCCATCTCTGTTAAGAACCACTGCTCTAAACTTAGCCTTGACCTTGTAATACCAAAAATAAAACTGAAAACTAGTGTTACAGACAGTATATTTTAATCCCATATCTCTTTGCCAATGAAGTGTGCACTGAGAGACCCAAGAACAAAAGCAAAGAACGCTGTTTTGGAGTCATGGTTTTGAATTTTCGCTATGCGATCCCAAAGGTTACCTACCTACCCATATAAAGCAGTATCTCAGTGGATGGCACATGATCTCAAGTGATTTGTGAGACTTTTAGCCAGACTGAGCATTTATTCACATGCTTTCTGTGGTCCATATATGCTCAGTCTGGTTAAAATGTAACAAATTAAAACCTAAATTACCTTCAATTGGATTACAATCTTGATGCACAGAATAGACAGAACTTGCAGTGATGGCAATAATTCGCCGGAGGGGCTACATGCTATAGAAGATCAATGCAGTATTTAACAAGAAATATTACAGGATACATACTAACGTACCTGATTTTTCATGGTATGTTTCTTCAAAAACAAACTAAAAAAAAATATTTTTGGAAGAATATTCAAATATCTGCTCCAAGAAGACTACAATGCATTATAGCTCACTGGAAATATTGTTCCACAAAATATTTTGTGTTAGGTTCCTCAGATGCCTATTTTTAAAGTTCACTTCCTCTATTGATCTTAATTGTACAGAGCTATTTATTACATTGTCACATGGATGTCAAAAGAACAGTATTCTAGCATTAGACTATAGCTTTGCTGTATCATCATTCCCATTTCTGGCACCCTCGCCATGCACTCCACTCGCCATATACTTCCCATACTACATAACTCATGACTGCTCTATGGCATCATTGAAAACATCACTGCACCATCTGAAATGACATCATTGATAGCAACACTGTACATGGCGGGGCATGAGTTGCAGTTACTTTAGGGAACAAGTTGTAGTTACTTGAGATTGGTATAAATGGTGAATTTCAGTGTTTTTGTTAGTTTAAACCAGTATGATTTACCTGACATTTTCACCTAACCGTAATATCTCTTTAACCCTTGTTTTTCTTCCAGTGAATTTCTAAGTGTTCGTAACTGTAAAGTAAGATATTATTATACTTCCTAATTATAACAACCCTTTAACCTTTGTTTTTTTCAGTGAATATATATATATATATATATATATATATATACACACACACACACACACACACACACACACACACACACACACACACACACACACACACACACACACAACACACACACACACACACACACACTTTTTGGCGCCGTTTGATGAATTTACATGAAATTTTCCCAAAGAAGTGTGCAAGTAATTCTTGTTACGCATGGAAAGTTGCAGGGTGATCCATCAAGCGGGGGCAAAAAAAGTGTGTTTCTCATTGTAATTCCCATTATAGCTTTGAACACGACTACAGCCCGAACCGCTGGACAGAATTACACCAAATTTGCCAGAAAGCTAGCTTTTGGTACGCAGATTGTGCTTATTGTTATTTGGTGTCGATCCGTTCAGTAGTTGTTGAGAAATTTAAGGAAATTTGCGAAAAATAACAAGTTTGTGCAGGGAAATGCAGAGCTCTGATTGGCTGCCAACACTTCAACCAGGAATTTTTGGCAGCCATTTTCGAGTCCCCCCAAAAAAAGTTTAAAAAAAGAAAAGGGGGCAGGGTAGGAATACCCTGACCCCAAGACTTGGTCTTGGGGTCCCAAAGGGACCCCGGCAGAGCAAAAAAGCCTTTTTAAAATAAAAATGTTTGCTGCGAATTCATGAATTTCACAAATTCGTGGCAAAAATGAAAAAAAAATACAAGCGCTGGGTGGGCCAGGTCCCAGGGGCATGTGCACTCATTCTATAAAATAAAGAAGGGGGTACACGGGGCCCCCCTCTTAGGTCATTTTTATGCACCAGGGACCACCACCTTCTTGGGGCATATTTATGTATTGTTGCGGTGGGGCCATGCAGTCCCCCCCCCCCCCGGGGGCACCAGGGACCACCACCGTCCCAGGGCTTTAATTATGAAAACTGTGTGGGGGAGCTGCACGGACCCCCTGGGGCCCAGGGACCACCATCTTCTCGGGACTTATGTGAATATGGTGCGGGTGGGCTGCGCGGACCCCCACGCCCCGGGGACCACCTTCCTGTGGCGGCCTGTGCAAATAAAAGGAGGGGGCCAGTGGTCCCTTCCTGGAGCCATACGTGGCCCTGGGGAGTGGCATCCCCCACAAGCTTCTGCTATGTCCCGGTGTGCCCAATCCCGGGACATAGCTGTTTGCTTTTGCTTGGCAGCAGCTTTGACAGCTCCCGCCAAGCAAAAGCAAACACTCCGCTTTCAGCGAGCGTGTGCTGGCAAAGTGCTCCCGCCCGCTGGAAGCAGAGGTTTCATCTCTTTCCCTGCCCGCAGACATGAAGGAAAAAGAAAGAGATGAAACAGACTGCTCTTGCACGCAGGGAGCTGTATTTCTAGCATTTCCCTTAGGGCAAGAGCAATCCCGGCTCCCGCAGGGTGCAGGGAGCAGACTGGGACTGCACGGGCCTTGAAGCTTCCCTGGGGTCCCGAAGGGAAAAGAGAAGAAAGAGGCAAAATAAAGGTCATAAACGAGCAGAAAGAGGCAGAATAAAAGTCAGCAATCAGCAGAAAAAGGTAAGACAAAGGTCACCAGCGAGCAGAAAGAGGCAAATAGAGGTCAGAAACAAGCAGAAAAAGGCAGAATAAAGGTCAGCAGCTGGCAGAAAGAAGCAAAATAGAGGTCAGAAACTAGCAGCAAGAAGCAGAATATAGGTCAGCAACGAGCAGAAAGAGGCAAAATAAAGGTCAGCAATGAGCAGAAAGAGGCAAAATAGAGATCAGCAATGAGCAGAAAGAGGCAAAAAAAGGTCAGAAATTAGCAGAATGAGGCAAAGTAAAGGCTAGCAATGGTCAGAAGGCGCAAAATAGAGATCAGAAATGAGCAGAAAGAGGCAAAATAGGGTTAAAAAATTAGCAGAAAGAGGCATAATAAAGGCCAGCAAAGAGCAGAAAGAGGCAAAATAGAGATCAAAAATTAGCAGAAAGAGGTAAAATAGAGGTCAGAAACGAGCAGAAAGAGGCAAAACAGTGGTCAGCAATGAGCAGAAAGAGGCAAAATAAAGGCCAGCAACGAGTAGAAGGAGGCAAAATCGAGATCAGAAATGAGAATAAAGATGCAAAATAGAGGTCAGAAACGAGCAGAAAGAGGAAAAATAAAGGTCAGACACAAGGAGAAAGAGGCAAAATATAGGTCACCAACAAGCAGAAAAAGGCAAGATAAAGGTCAGAAACGAGCAAAAAGAGGCAGAATAGAGTTCAGAAATGAGGAGAAGGAGGCAAAATAAAGGTCAGAAACGAGAAGGAGAGGCAAAATAAAGGCCATTCATGAGCAGAAAGAGTCAAAATAAAGGTCAGAAGTGACCAGAAAAAAGGAAGAAAATGAGCAGAGAATGAACAGAACCCACTCAGATACGCATGCACCCACTCACAGAACAACTCAGACACTCTCATGCCCACTCAGAGACCCAGTCAGACACTCATGCACCCACTTACAAAATCACTCATACTCTCTTTCACCTACTCACAGATCTACTCAGAGACTCACACCTGACTCTCAGACCCACTCCGAGCCCCACTCTGAGACTCAAGCACCTACTCACAGATCCACTCAGACACTCATGCAAACACTCACAAACTGACTGACACACTCATGAATGTACTCACAAACCTACTCGGACACTCTCATACCCACTCGCAGACACACTCAGGCACTCATGTGCTCACTCAGACATCCACTCATAGAACCACTCAGACACTCACAGACCCACTCACACACCCGGTGTGACACTCACACACTCACACACTCACTCACACACCCACTGAGACACTCATGCACTAACTCACCCACTCACTCTCAAAGGTTACAGATTTCAGTTAGGAAATAACATTACAAAACTGTAGATATTCACTGAAAAACCAAAATAATACAGGGACCTTATAGTTAGGAAATAGAATTTAAAAAACCCTCAGAAATTCACTGAAAAAAAACACTCCCTCACCCATAAAGTCACTCACTCAGTTACCCAAACAGCCACTCACACACCCATTCACTCACTCTCCAATACAGCCACTCACTGACCAATACAGCTACTCACAGATCCACTAACCCTTCCATACAGCCACTCACACACCAATACAGCCACTCAGACATCCACTCAACACTGATACAGACAGTCACACAGCCCCTCAGATGAGATATATTAGAAATAGTATAACTAATTACTAGTACAGAAAGAATAGTAATTTAACTTATGCTGTAACTTAATATGAATCTTTAAGCCTCAGAAAGATTTACGAAACACTTACACTCATAGGATGATGTCATCAGTGATATCACTGACCATCTCATGAGTGATGTAATTTGTGAGGTCATAAGCAGTACATCGCGGGGTCATAAGTTATAGTTAGCTCAGGTGACTATAACTGCTGAATGTCACTGGTTTTGTACGAGTGAGATCTGAGCCTAACTATAACATCCCTGCAATCTTTGTTTTTCTCAGTGAAAAAAAAAAAAAAAAATATATATATATATATATATATACATATTACCTACTGGCGGTCGCCAGTAGGTAGTTATAGTTAGGACCACGTTTCCATAGGAAAAGCATTTTTTGATGTGCTTATAACTTTGGGGTCGTTTGACGAATCTTTACGAAATTTTCCAAAAAGTTCCTCTTTTCAGGTCAGCTCCTATCCTAAAAGTTTGGGGGGGATTCGTCAAGGGGGGGCTAGGAAAAAAGGGGGGTCCCAAAACGTGTTTTCTCCATATAATTTATATAGGAAACTTTAGACAAGGCTACAGGTCAAACTGCTGAACGAAATTACGCCAAATTTGGCACAGAGGAAGGTCTTGGTCCAGAAAGCACGCTTTTGTTTAAATCTGGTAAATCCGTTCAGTAGTTTTAGAGAAATATCAAATTTTCCAGATATTGATATTTAAGAATTCTAAAATCTGATTGGCTGAAGCGTTACGAGCACGAGCTTGCGGCTCATTGGCTGCGAACTGTTGAAACTAGGAAGTGTTGGCAGCCATTTTGTGATTCAGTCCATCAGCTCACAACTCTCCCTCTACAAGGCATCAGGTCCGTAGTTCTACCTCTGCAAGGCAACACTAAAAATATACCGCAGCTCTGTCTGTGCGAGATACCACTTTCACGGTCCCTCTCCCCACATCACCAGTTCGCGGCTATGCCTTTAGAAGCCATTCCGTCGGCTCACAGCTCTGCGACTGCGAGCTGTGAGCCATTTTGTGACTCAGTCCGTCAGCTCGCATCTCTCCCTCTAAAAGGCATTGGATCCGTAATTCTACCTCTGCGAGGCAATACTGAAAATATCCCGCAGGTCTGTCTGTGCGAGATACTCCTTTTACGCTCCCTCTCCCCACATCATCAGCTCGCGGCTATGCCTTTAGAAGCCAGTCCGTCGGCTCGCAGCTCTGTGTCTGCGAGCCGTTGGGCCCACAGCTCTACCTCTGTGAGCCACCTCGTTAGCTCGTAGCTGTGTCTGTGCTAGCAGGCCCGTCGGCCCGTTGCTCTCCCTCTGTGAGTTAGCCCGTCGGGTTGCAGCTCGGAGGGCTCGCAGCTGTATCTCTGCGAGCCAGCCCGTTAACTGATAGCTGTGTGTCTGCTAGCAGGCCTGTTGGCCCGTTGGTCTCCCTCTGCGAGTCCGGCCACAGCTCTCCCTCTGCGAGCCAGTACGGTGCTGTGCTTTTGCGAGCCAACGGCTCGTAGGTCTCCCTCTGCGAGCTGAGCCCAGGGGCCGCAGCTCTTCCTCTGTGAGCCTGCCCGATGGCCCGCAGGTGTCCCTCTGCTAGCCAATCCGCAGCTGACACTCTGCGAGCCGAAATTGGGAATATAAGGCGGCTCTAAAAAGAGCCCTTGTGTTTATTAGTTGGAGCTACATGTAAGTGCGAATGCACAGCTTCAGGTTAATCAGGAAAACTCGGTTTCCCTCATCTGTGAAGTGTACTCCATCACTTCTGTAGATATCAGCCATATCAAAACATATGTTGTTGTTGTAAATCGACCCCATTCTATGGTCTCTGAGGTATGCAGACACAGCTTTGTTAACATTCTTCCTAGATTTTTCAATCTTATGACAAAATTGGTTTGACCATTTCCACTTCTGTCTTTGGCATATATTGGAATATACAAAGACAGTTTGAGGCAAAAGTAACATCAATTGTCCAAAGGTGTCCTTCATAAGCATTTCCAAACCTACCCCAGTCAATGTGCCTAGGTCGTTACCACCACAATGTACAATCATGAGATCAGGGTGTTGGAGATGCAAACAGGTTTTAACCAAAGGGAGCAATTGGTGCCACTTCAATCCTCTCTGTGCAAACCATTTAATGTGCACATTTTGTAAACCTAGGTCTAAGTCAATACGTCTCTGTTCTGCATACCTCTTGCACCAGAAAGCATAGCTATGTCCTACAATCCACACTAGCATTTTGAAGGTATGGATAGAAGATATGGATAAATGTCTGTAGCTCATGCAGTCCGTTCGTAGAATAAGAGATATGTTTAAACATGGTGAGCTACTTTTTTTTACATACAAAATGTTAACCGATTGGGAGATGAAATGTATTGTGTCCTAAAAAGTAGGGTGTATATTAGTTTTGATGAAAAGCATCTTTGTGATTGGTTAATAAAAAAGCAGTTTATACGTGGAGTACATATTATAGGATGAAATTTGCTCAGCTCAACCACACCTGCTAATTGTATTTGGAAGGTGCAGTTCAAACTTGAAAGAATGGTGAACTTTTGACCTCCACGTGCTGTTAAATGTTGGAGAAAATGTTGCAAAAAGAAATATCGGTAGGTTTTAAAAAAATGATGAACTTTTAACCTGCACCTGTCGTAGAATGTTCTCGAAAGTGTTGATACAATACCTTGAACTTTTCACCTGTATGTGTCCGTAAAAAAACTGTTTATATGGAAAGTTCAAAAATAACCAATAAAGAGAGGTTTTGCAATCTAAAAAAATAAGGAACTATTCTGATTTGTTCTTTACATGTATTTATGTGTGGAGCAACAGGAAATTGTGCCATTACTGGTTCCATTCTTGATGAAAGCGGTGCATTACAAGTACTGTGTGACAAGAAAAGAATTGCATGCGTTTGTGACATTTGAAATCTGCATACCAACTACGAAGGTAAATTAGAAATTAAGAAGGTGTGTTATGTGTTTTGTAGTAGTGGTTAAGTATTTGAGACGATATTTTTAACTTTCAAAGTGAATGACAACAGATGCAATGAAGCCAACGATCATGCAGCTCTGACACCCAACACTGCTCCGACCCCCCCCCCGCCACCAGCCCCTTGTCCGCCATCCCCCTTTCACCTCCCCCCCACACAAACAAATGTGACAGCAACCATAGCAAATCTGGAACGTAACAAATTGGCTGATGTTGCACAATTATAGTAAAGAAGATGCATGTGAGGTTGGACAAATAAGAATCTCAGTCATCTATGGATTTACATATAAAACATTTTATTTAAACAAAACAACAAAATAAAAGTAGGTACAGGTATGGCGTGTCATCCCTCGACAATTTGTGAATCACAGCCTGCAAGACAAAAAGAAAGATAAGATTGTGCGTCATGCGTCCAAGAAAGGAGAGAGAGAGAGAGAGAGAGAAAGAGAGAGAGTGAGAGAGAGGAAGAGACAGAGAAAGAGAGAAACAGTGTGAGAGGTAGAGAAAGAGAGAAAGAGTGAGACAGAGAGGAAGAGAGAGAGAAAGAAAGAATGAGAGAGAGAGGAAAAGACATAGAAAGAGTGAGAGAGAGAGAAAGAGTGTGAGTGACAGAAAGGAGGAGAGGGAGAGTGAGTGTTGACACTGTGGAGAAAATCCTCACAGCTCACCTTTCTGCCACCGGTGTGTCTCCAACCACGTGCCGGGACATAGTGCAGTCTTCAAGTTTAGTCATCTGAAACATAGTATAGAATCAGTAATGGCAGAGTACATACAACTGCACACGCCTAATTCTCTGTTTCGCCCCTGCGCACCCAGGCTGCTGCACCCCATCGACTCCCGCCACCCAGAGGTGTCTGCCCGCCTCTGCGTACCCAGGCTGCTGTACCCCATCCACTCCCACTGCCCAGAGGTGTCTGCCCGCTGCTGTGCACCCAGGCTGGTGCACCCCATCCAGTCCCACTGCCCGGAGGTGACTGCCCGTTCCTGCGCACCCAGACTGCTGCATCACATCCACTCCCACTGTCTAGAGGTGTCTGCCCGCTCCTGTGCACCCAGGCTGCTGCACACTATCCACTCCCACCGCCCAGAGGTGACTGCTCGCTGCTGCGGAAACAAGCCTCTCTGCTCACCTTCCGCCACCAGCGTGTGTCTAAGAGGGTCCACCATGTGCTGAAGCAACCTGCTCATACACGCGGTCAAGCCGAGCTCACAATTCAAAGTGGGTGTTGATTGCAGGATGGCCATGCATCATTGCAGGCTGCACATGCGCTCAGCTCTGGTGGCACTAACTCAGTGGAACTGAAGTCATCGCCTCGTGGCGGGAGGTCCGTGTCGGGGGGTCGTCAATCTGTGAATCACAGCCTGCTAGACAAAAAGCAAGATAAGATTGTGCGTCATGCGTCCATCAAAGGAGAGAGAGAGAGAGAAAGAGTGAGAGAGAGGAAGAGACAGAGAAAGAAAGAGTGAGACAGAGAGGAATACAGAGAAAGAGAGAAAGAGTGAGAGAGAGAGAGGAAGAGAGAGAGAAGGAGAGAGAGTGAGATACAAGGAAGAGAGAGAAAGAGAAACAGTGTGAGAGAGAGGTAGAGAGAGAGAGAAAGAGTGAGACAGAGGAAGAGAGAGAAAGAATGAGAGAGAGAGAGAGAATGAGAGAGAGAGAGGAAAAGACATAGAAAGAGAGAAAGATTGTGAGAGAGAGAAAGGAAGAGATAGAGTGAGAGAGAGAAAGAGTGTGAGTGACAGAAAGGAAGAGATGGAGAGGGAGAGTGACTGTTGACACTGTGGAGAAAATCCTCACAGCTCACCTTTCTGCCACCGGTGTGTCTGCAACCACGTGCCGGGACATAGTGCAGTCTTCAAGTTTAGTCATCTGAAACATAGTATAGAATCAGTAATGGCAGAGTACATACAACTGCACATGCCTAATTCTCTGTTTCGCCCCTGCGTACCCAGGCTGCTGCACCCCATCGACTCCTGAAGCCCAGAGGTGCCTGCCCGCCTCTGCACACACAGGCTGCTGTACCCCATCCACTCCCACTGCCCAGAGGTGTCTGCCCGCTGCTGTGCACCCAGGCTGGTGCACCCTATCCAGTCCCACTGCCCGGAGGTGACTGCCCGTTCCTGCGCACCCAGACTGCTGCATCCCATCCACTCCCACTGCCTAGAGGTGTCTGCCCGCTCCTGTGCACCCAGGCTGCTGCACCCCATCCACTCCCACTGCTCGGAGGTGTCTGCCCGCTCTTGTGCACCCAGGGTGCTGCACACTATCCACTCCCACCGCCCAGAGGTGACTGCTCGCTGCTGCGGAAACAAGCCTCTCTGCTCACCTTCCGCCACCAGCGTGTGTCTAAGAGGGTCCACCACGTGCCGAAGCAACCTCCTCAGGCGTTGCGTACATGCGGTCAAGCCGAGCTCACAATTCTAAGTGGGTGTTGATTGCAGGATGGCCACGCATCATCGCAGGCTGCACACGCACTCAGCTCTGGTGGCACTAACTCAGTGGAACTGAAGTCATCGCCTCGTGGCGGGAGGTCCGTGTCGGGGGGGGTCATCAATCTGTGAATCACAGCCTGCTAGACAAAAAGCAAGATAACATTGTGCGTCATGCGTCCATCAAAGGAGAGAGAGAAACAGTGACAGAGAGGAAGAGAGATAAAAAGAAAGAAAGAGTGAGAGGTAGACAGAGAGAAAGAGTGAGAGAGAGAGGAAGAGAGAGCGAAACAGTGAGAGGGAGGAAGAGAGAGAAAGAGAGAAACAGTGTGAGAAAGAGGAAGAGAGAAACAGAGGAAGAGTGAGAGAGAGAGAGAGAGGTAGAGAGAGAGAAAGAAAAAAACTGTGAGAGAGAGGAAGAGATAAAGTGAGAGAGAGAGAAAGAGTGAGGGAGAGAAAGGAAGAGATGGAGAGGGACAGTGAGTGCCCACACTGTGGACAAAACCCTCACAGCTCACATTTCGGTCACCGGTGTGTCTCCAACCACGTGCCGGGACATAATGGAGCCCTCAAGCTTACTCATCTGAAACGTAGTATGGAATCAGTAATGGCAGAGTACATACAACTGCACACGCCTAATTCTCTGTCCCGCCTTTGTGCATCCAGGCTGCTGCACCCCATCCACTTCCACTGCCCAGAGGTGTCTGCTCGCCGCTGCTGCACCCCATCCACTTCCACTGCCCAGAGGTGTCTGCCCGCTGCTGCGCACCCAGGCTGCTGCACCCCATCCACTCCCACTGCCGGAGGTGACTGTCCACCGCTGCGCACCCAAGCTGCTGCACCCCATCCACTCCCACTGCCCGGAGGTCACTGCCCGCCACTGCACTAACAAGCCTCTCTGCTCACCTTTCGCAACCTGCATGTAGAAAAGAGGGCCTACCACGTGCCGCTGCAAGCCCCAAGCCCGGGGTCCGGGGACACGGCACCCTGCATATCATGCAGCCCTGCTCCGCAGGCCACCAGGTCTCACATTTGGTGCTGGGTCTTGATTTCGCCATGGCAGAGGACATACCAGTGCACCGGGCTTTTCATCGCAGGCTGCACACCTGCTCAGCCCTTGCGGTGCCACTAACTCTGTGACAAGCGAGGCGACGCCACATGGCGGTAGGCCTGCGCTGTCTGATGGCTCAGGCCTACACTGCGGTCCAGCAGGGCACACAAAACCTGAGCTGTCCAGACCGCCGGGACTGGCCATCACCGCAGGCTGCACAACCGCTCAGCAGTTACGGTACCCGTACCTCAGTGGACCGAAAGTCACCATCCCATGCCGGTGTGCCTGTGCCGGCCGCAGTGCATCCGGTGCGAGCAACTCTGAAATGGCGTCGAGCACGTGCGCCCAGTCTTTTTTATTGGCAGGGTCACGTGTCCTGTGACGCCTGTGTTGGATGGGTGGGGTGTGGGTGTAAACTAGCTGTGAGGGAGTGGCTGTGGCGTACTGACAACTAGGGTGTGACCAGCAGATCACTGCAATGAAAATCTGGGCCATGTAGCGTTGTTGTCCTTCCCTGTAAGCGTAAGCGGAGTGGGCTGGCTTGGCGTATGTCAGTCCTGCATGAGGCTGTGAAGATGACTCTGGAGCTATGGGTGTGGCTCCGTCCTGGGCTGTATGAGGAATCAACTGATGCGGGTGTCCCTGTTGTAGTGCTGACGTCACCCGGGTTGCAAGCGCCAATGTGTCACTTTGTGAGCCAAGTCCCACAACATGGCCAACATGGAAGGTACGGGGAATCACTGACCCTACATTCATCCATAGTTCCACACATGAAAGATGGTGGACATGACACATCTGTGTGGATATGAATGTTTATTGCACATTCAGTGGAGTGTTGCAGCTGTAGCAATACAGGGCCATGCAAAGTTCAAGTTTCAGTTTTTGGCACATGGAAGGCAGCCAATTAGAGCCAAGCTTGTGTTCGGGGTTAGGCTGCGCCAACATATGTACTTATACAATTACTCCGCCAATCCCCAAGCACTTATAACTTCACTATACACTCTCCTTGCAGTACTCTAATGATCCAGTCTCTACGTACGTACTTGTACAATGACCGAGAGAAAGTTACATAACCGAAGTTTTCCCCACTGCCAGAGATAACATGGTTGCATACGCTGTCCACAGCACAATGTAATGTGGTAGGGCCCAGGGGCGGCATCTTGCATACATAATGAACACACGGACACAGATAGATAGTGGAACTGGGTACGGGCACATGCGCTCGACTCATTTTTATTACCAGGGTCACATGTCCAGTGACGTCTGTGCTGGATGCGTGTGGGGTGGGTGTAAGCCAGCCCTCCGGGAATGGTTGGTGCTGGCAACAAGTACAACAGTAATCATTGGATCAGACACACAGATTCAATCATAAAGGGTCAATGATTTGTGCTGCACTAAGGTAGGGGCAACAGATGTGAAATAATACACACAAGATTGTATCGTAAAGGGTCCATGACTTGTGGTACACTGAGGTAGGGGCAGCAGATGTGAAATTATACACAAAACATTGTATCATAAAGGGTCCATGAGTTGTGCTGCACTGAGATAGGAGTATCAGAAGCATTCAGCGTGTGCGCAGCCAGCGATGATGCGTGGTGCGGGCGAGCCGCACTGGGAGCAATGTCTGTTGCCTACTAGACTGAGTCATCTGCAATCGCGATGTGAATTGTGAGCCCTGCTATCCGCAGTGTAGCTCGAAGGCAGTAGTCAGCACAGACATCGAAGAATGCTTTTAGTCACTTCCTGTTTATAAAATTCGAGGACATAGAGTACAATTCTCTCTGCAATAAATAAATCATGTCTCAATTTAAATTGTGAGCTCTGCTAACCGCAGTGTAGGTGTATGGAACAAAAGATGAAACATTTATGGAATACACTGTCGAAATATGTAGGTTTCAGGGACGTTATAGTTAGTTGCCTACTGGACTCTGAAATTAATGAATGAAGACTGAATTTGAATTGTGAGCCCTGCTGACCGCAGTGTAGGCTGGAGGCAGTGGTCAGGAAGAGCCCAGAGCCACGCGGCGTTGACTTGAGCTGCATAGAGTTAGTGGTAGGTGTGGCGCTAGGCGTGTGCGCAGCCAGCGATCATGCAATGTCTGTTGCCTACTGGACTGCGTCAACTGCAATCGCGACTCGATCTGAATTGTGAGCCCTGCTGACCACAGTGTAGGCCAGAGGCAGTGGTCAGGAAGAGTCCACAGCCACGTGGCGTTGACTTGAGCTGCATAGAGTTAGTGGTAGGCGTGGCGCTCAGCATGTGTGCAGCCAGCGATGATGCAATGTCTCTTGCCTACTGGACTGCGTCATCTGCAATCATGACTCGATCTGAATTGTGAGCCCTGCTGACCGCAGTGTAGATCGAAGGCAGTAGTCAGCACAGACATCAAGGAATGCTTTTTGTCACTTCCTCTTGACAAAATTCGAGGACATAGAGTACAATTCTGTCTGCAATTAATAAATCAAGACTGAATTCAAATTGTGAGCTCTGCTGTCCGCAGTGTAGACTGCCATTCAGTGTTCCTTTGGACTTGCAAGATGAATTTGGTCATTGTACTAAAGCCATAACTGATATAAAACAAGTTCTTGAAGCAAGGATACTAAAAGGATATTATGTAGGTTTTAGGGACGTAATACTTAGTTGCCTACTGGACTCTGCAATTAATGAATCAAGAGTCAATTTTAAATGTGAGCCCTGATGACCACAGTGTAGGCCGGAGGCAGCAGTCAGCAAGGGCCCACAGCCACGTGGCGTTGAATTGAGCTGTACAGTTAGTGTCACCTGAAGCAACCAGCGTGTGTGGAGCCTGCATTGATGCGTGGTCCGGGCGGGCTGCACTGGTGGCAATGTCTTTTGCCTAATGAATTCTGTCTTAATAAGTCCACGTGGCGTTGACTTGTGGTGCACTGAGTTAGTGGCACCTGAAGCACTCAGTGTGTGCGCAGTCTGCGATGATGCGTGGTCCGGGCGGGACGCACTGGGATCAATGTCTCTTCCCTACTGGAGTGCGTCATCTGCAATTGCGACTCGATCTGAATTGTGAGCCCTGCTGTCCGCAGTGTAGATCGAAGGCAGTAGTCTGTACAGACATAAGTCTGTGGTGCTCTGCTGCTGGGTTCGCAGGGGGCCTGTGTCGAGGAGGCCGGCGGTCACGGCGGAGGCCTCGTGGCAGGGTGAGGGCTGCTGCCCTGGCAGACGCTTTGGCCTTCCCACAAGTGAACCACGCCCAGAGCCCCAGCCTATTTATTCATACTCCTATGCTGGAGTGGCGTACGTTGGACCAGCACACTCCGCTTCCAGGGGGGGACAACACAGCTACATGACCGAGATCTTCCCCACTGCCTGAGGTAACATGGTTGCGTCTATTGTCCACAACACTACAAGCACCAGCAGTATATGTCCACATGGAGAGGTTTGTGCTCTGAATAGTGAGGTCTGTCCACCACATCACCGCTACACTTGTTATTGTGTGCATTTTAATTGATGGGTGACTTGCGTCCTTCACACATACTTGGTTGCCACATCTCCCAAGATTCAGCTATTGTGTGACTGAGGGACCATGCCGTTTGTGGAAGGTCCGCTGTCCTGTTCTGCGCTGCCTCGGTGGTAGTAGGGAGGGGGGTGGTCCGGGGGGAGGTCCTGAGGGTGATGGCAGTGGGTGTTGTGGCCTTCTTGGGTGTCGGAGCTGCATGGTCAGTAGCTCTATGACATGTGTTGGTCTTCAGATGTGGTTCTGGACTCGGCTCCCTTTCACACTGTAGGTAGTCGTCCTGCTTTACACCAGTAAAAGGCAGATGTTAAATTCCTACTGCTAATGCAGCTTATCGCCTGTTTTTGGATCGCACCCCAGATTTCGCTGCTCGTTGAAAATATCGAGAAGTGGTGTTTTTGTGTTATTTTTGCACGGGAACGCCTACTCTGCATATTATTAGCGTTGGTTGTCGCTCTCATTTGTGGCGAATTGTTTTGTGGAAGCTATTGTGGGAAAACTGGCTGTTTTCACTAGGTTGAGAATGGAATGATGATTTAAAATCCCTGAAAAAACCATAGGTTTAATGAACATTATAATTAGAAATTAGCATTTAAAAAACGTTTGAAATTCACTGAAAAAAACATAGGTTTCAGGCACGTTATAGTTAGAAATTAGCATTTAAAAACCCTTAGAAATTCACTGAAAAAACCATAGGTTTCAGGGACGTTATAGTCAGAAATTAGCATTTAAAAAACCTTTGAAATTCACTGAAAAAACCATAGGTTTCAGGGACGTTATAGTTAGCTGGACATTTCACTCGTACAAAACCATAGAAATTCCACTGTTATAGTTAGTTCAGCTAACTATAACTCGCGCCCCCGCAATGCACTGCTGATGACATCACATATTACATAATTCATGACATGGTCAGTGACATCACTGATGACATCACTGATGACATCTCAAATGACATCACTGATGACATCATCCATGTGACAATCTGATGCACCTTCTCACACCCTAATATAACCTTTGATACACCCACTTCAAAAAACAGAATACCATTTTTGAAACCATAGACACACCAATACCACTTACTACATATCTAATCACTGGTTCTTAGGTCTACACACTCATCCACTCATTCACCCATACAATCACTCATACATGCAGTCACTCATCAATACAACACTATCGTATGCACTCATACACCTACACAGACACTCACACACCAGCACTCATCCAGAGTTACTCACACACCTAGTCAGTCATGCAAATAATCAATCACACTTCCATTTACTGACGTATACAGTTATACACACAACACATCACTTATTCAAATAGAAAGAAACGCATAATTACTCTCTTATACAATCACTGATACAAGTACACACTCATCCATACAGCCACTCTCACAATCACTAACTCTCACGTATAGTCATTTATATACTCCAACTCTCTTGTCTCTCCAATGTCTTTTACATATGTAGTTAGTTGGACATGTACCACTGAGACATCCATTCACTCAATAACACACCCATACACACACTCACCCACGCATACAGCTGTTTCCACATGCACTCTTGAACCCATACACCCAGTGAATCAACCACTCAAACATGTATGCACAGAGTCACACACCTCCCACGCACCCACACACACACTCAGGCACCCATACAAATACTCTGGCAACCAATTAATAACCCATATAGACACTCATGTAGTTACTGACCAACCCATGCAGCAGCTTATACAACAGCAAACAGACTGATATAGACATTCACACAGTTTAGTCACTAACCCATGCATTCAATAAGACACATGTAATAACTCAGTTAAACAGTCAGTCACACACCTACTAAATCCTCCATCCAGACACTTATACACCCACTCATTCTTCAATACACCTTGGTATATATATAATACATATTTAAACTTTAAAGAAAAACACATTCACTGGATGATGCCATCAGTGATGTCATCAGTGATGTCATTTGAGATGTCACTGACCATGTCATGAATGATGTAATATGTGATGTCATCAGCAGTGCATTGCGGGGGCACGAGTTACAGTTAGATGAACTAACTATAACAGTGGAATTTCTATGGTTTTGTGCGAGTGAAATGTCCAGCTAACTATAACGTCCCTGAAACCTATGGTTTTTTCAGTGAATTTCAAAGGTTTTTTAAATGCTAATTTCTAACTATAACGTGCCTGAAACCTATGGTTTTTTCAGTGAATATATATATATATATATCCTCAACATGCCTGTTTGTAGGATAGAAATAAGCTCCAGCACGCTCGGGCTCACTCATAAAACGGCTTTATTTTGATTTACAAGCAGGTACACATATATATTACCTACTGGCGGTCTGCAGTAGATAGTTATAGTTAGGACCTAGTTTCCATAGGAAAAGCATTTTTTGACTTGCCTATAACTTTGAGGTAGTTTGACCAATCTTCATGAAATTTTCCAAAAGGTATGAACCTATTTTCCATTTTCGCGGTTACTCTGGATGTCGCGATATCACCGTTCACCGTGACGGTCGCGCCTTTTCCATAAAGTGGAAACACATATATGCGCACATATTACAGTATTTTACACACTAGGGGTTTATTACTGTACACTTTAAACTCATGTTTTTCTAGTGTGTTTCTAGAACAACCATCTCTAAAACCTAGTTTCCATTTTCGCGGTGAGGCCGGAGATCACAATGAAGTTGGTCGTTGCGAACCCCACGGTTACCCTCACAAAAGAGGAAAGCAAAAGCAGGAATTCAATAGACACCACCACAAAAAAAATTTATAACTATATTTAATTATAACCATCACAGTAGATAACTCATTATATAAATAACTCTATAAAAACATTTACCAAAATCTCAATATCTCTTTAACAATGCGTATTAATGATTCACTAATATATTTTTTTATATTTCCACCGATATTCATAACGTCGTTCATAGTCGTGATGTCCCTGCAATGATATACGGGGGGCCACGCTGACGGTCACATCGTCATCGCAATTATCTCACAAGATTGAAAAAACAATTTTGGACACATAACTTGTGTCACTAACACCCCCATTCCACAAACATGGGGTCAGAGCACCTCTACTCTGACTGCTTATGTTTGCTTTCTTAGAAATTTTCAGCCCTGGGAACCATTCCCGAGTAAAAAAATGGCAGCCGCAACTTTCTGTTCAGGTTCTGTCCAGCCAATCAGAGCATTCCTATTGGCACGTGCATTCGTGAATAATCGCAAAACCACAGTGAAATATCCGCGGCCAGAGATATCACTTTAATTTTAAACTTACATTTCTCAACAACTGCTGAATGGATTTACACCAAATAAGCAAAATACACTTCCTTGAACCAACAGCTACCTCCCAGCCAAATTTGGTGTAAGTCAGTTCAGCGGTTCGGGCTGTAGCTGTGGCTAAAGGTTCCTATGGGAATTAACATTACAAAGGCACCCTTATTTCGGGCCCCAAATTTTTGGTTCCCACTAGACGGATCACCCTCAAACGTTCCATGTCTACCAGAACCTACATTGATAGTTTTTCTGGAAAATTTAATGAAGATTGGTCAAACAACACCAAAGTTATAGGCAAGTCAAAAAATGCTTTCCTTTGGAAACATGGTCCTAACTACAACTATCTATCCATCTATCCATCCATCCATCCATCCATCCATCCATATATACATGTCTAAGATTTCGCTCCTCTGCAAAACCTCTTGGTACGGCGAAGGATCACAGCACCACGTCAGAAGGTAATCCAAAGTGCTTTATTCAACCATAGTGCAAAATACAAATGGGAGAGGACGATCTACACGTTTCGGCTCCCAGCCTTCTACTGGACCATAGAGGCCTAGAGTGTCTTTTTAAAGTGCTCAGTGCTAATTCCCTCTTTACTTTCTACTATCGAAAAAAGACTAGACTGTGTTAATCCTCACAAGTAGTATATATACATATCAATCTACCATTTTGACTTTGACAATTGTAAAAAGCATTCATTAATATACAAAGTGCGAGTGCGGCGGCAGATCTTTTTCCTACCTCGCCGCCAAGACATGGAACACCCTCCCCACCCATCTACGACAGACCCAGGACCTGCTGACCTTCGGGAGACTTCTCAAGACCTGGCTGTACGAGCAGTAGCTTCACCACCCCTCCCCCCCCCTCAGCGCCTTGAGACCCTCACGTGTGATTAGTGCGCTCTACAAATGACTGATTGATTGATTGACATGTTATATGATCCTTAATGTGTTCAGTTTGGCCATTTTGGAGTTGATATGTTGTTAGGTTTTGACCATGTTCACAAGCTCTACATTTAGAGCATTTCCAGAAGCCCGGAGTGTTCAGCCAGGATGTTGTTGATTTTTTCAATTCTAGATGGCTTTGCATTAGAATATCCCCCAAAGATGCTGTTTTTCTATACGTGATGTTTGGGTGAGGTGACAATGTTTTTTGTAGTGTTTCATCCAACATCAGTATTCCCCAATTTTTGCAGATAATGTTTTTTATTTCTCTGCTCTGATTGTTAAAATCCATGATGAGTCGGGAAGTGGTGTCTTCTTTTTTACATCTTTCCTGATTTTCTCTATTTGATCTTAATAGATCTCCTCTTGCTTTCAAAGTGACTCTGGCTTTTGCAGTTTCAATTACACCCAACGGATAACCTCTTTCTAAGAAGCGATCACTCATTTCATCTATTTGAGAATTTATGTCAGATGTTTCAGAGCAGTTTCTCTTTGCTCGTAACATTTCTCCGTAGGGTATGCTACATTTTAAATTTTGCGGATGCCCACTATTTGCATGCAGAATGCTGTTACATGAAGTGGGTTTTCTATGCTTTTTGGTGCATAACCTTTGATTTTTGATGAAAACTTCCACATCTAGGAAGATGATGTTTGATGCGCTTATTGTAGATGTAAAAGACAGGTTATATTTGTTCACGTTGAGTGAGTTTATAAATTCTTGAAGGTCAGTATGGTCTCCCTTCCATATTATGAAGAGGTCATCGATGAATTTTGACCAAAATTTGATGTTTTGTGATTTTTGGGTTTTCAGGACTTCCGTTTCCCATACTCCCATCAGTAGGTTGGCGTACTTGGGTGCAAAAGATGTCCCCATGGCGGTTCCCTGTTTTTGCAGGAAGAGTTCGCCTTTGAATAGAAAAATGTTGTATTGTAAACAATATGTGAGCATTTCTATTAACATTTCCGAATGCTCTAAGTAACTTATAGATCTCATCTGTAAGAACTGTCTTACAGCGGATATTCCATCAGAGTGGAGAATCGATGTGTACAGGGATGAAACATCAATTGTGGCCATCATATGACCATCTTCCCATGGAATTTCCTGAATTTTATTAAGGAAGTCCATCGTATCTCTCAGATACGATGGTAGAGATGTCACATAATTCATTAGGAAGATGTAAATGAATCGAGATATTGACTCCAATAAAGAACCAATAGAGCTGACTATCGGTCTTCCTGGAGGATTCACGATTGACTTGTGGACTTTCGGAAGAAAGTAGATTGTTGCAATGATGGGGTGGTCTGTTTTCAAATACATATATTCCTCAAAATCAATAAGGTTTTTGTCTTTCCATACATGTAACATTTGATGGTATTCTTTGGTCCAGGTTTCTATTGGGTTTTCCATGAGTTTTTCGTAGTGATCTTTATTGCCCAATTGTCTGTTTGCTTCAATTATATAATCATTGAGATTTTGGACCACGATGTTTCCACCTTTGTCAGAGGCTTTAATTATAATTTCTGGGTCATCTCTCAGTTCTTTTAGAGCTTTGTATTCACCAGGTGTTAAATTCCATGATTTATTGTTGTTTCTGTTCTTCTTTTTGTTTTTCCCTGAGGTGTTTTGTACCATTTTATTTATTTCCTCCACCATGATCTCATGGAATAAGTCGATCTTATTGTCTGGTGGGAGTTGTGGGCAGAAGGTCGATTGTGTTCTTAATCCACTGCTGCCACCTTTGTTTGTATCAATCCCCATTCTTTGACAAAGTTCCTTATCAGTTTCTGAGCGACGTTCATTTTGCCCAATTGTTATTTCTTCCCCATCCTCCAGGGATGCTAATGCTCTTAAAGTGGGTATGTCATTCTGGTTTAGGGGTGAGATATCCTGACTTATAGTTGTTGATTGTCTCGAGTTTGATGTCTTTTTTGAGTTTGATTTTTCGACAAAATTTATAGAGGTCGATGCGGAGGTTGGGTGTGTTAATATCCTTATTGGGGCAGAATGTGAGTCCCTTATTGAGCAGTAGTGTTTGTGCAGTACTCAATGTTTTATTAGAGATGTTTATCACTAAGTTGTTTTTGGAGAGGTTCTTCTTTAGTCTTGCTTTTTCTTTCCTCTTCCTTTTTTGGTTTTTACTTCGTCTTCTGTTTCTTCTGGTTGTGTTTTGGTTTGGCCTCTTCCCCATGTCATTCCTCTTCCTCTCCCTCTTTGTTGCGTTATCATCTGGACTAATCGCATCTCCCTGGAAAAATCCAGATTGATGCGTTCGTCTCTTCGTCTGCAGAGCTTAAGTCAGAGCTATCCACTGTTCCTGAGGTTTCATACCCAGCGCATTTATCCATCACTGCCCTGTTCCTATATATGTCATACTTCCTGGCGAAAGTATATATGCGACCAATTGCGTAGTCCAGTCTGTCTCTATTGAATTTACTGGCTTTCCTTTTTTCCACATCCGCTTCATGTTTATTGATTTTCTTTTCCATTGTTTCGATCAGTTCTTTATTCTCCTCATTTGTGGGGTATTGATTTAACTCTTCCTCTAGTTCTTTGATGATGTTGACTAATTTTTCCAGTTTCCTTTCAGCGTGCATGATCAATGTTTTCATTAGTTTGAAGGAGCATTCATTTGTGTCAGATTGCCACTGTTTTATCAAGTCTGCATCCAGATCTTTAAGGTGGGCATAATGAGGATTCTCAATCCTCTCGGTACCCTCTTAAACTCGATGTATTTTTCTAGGGTTGCTTTTTCCCACCATTTGTTCACTTCCAGGATGCAGTTTTGTTGCAGTTCCCTGATTATACAAGTGATTGTTCTCTTTTTCTTCTCTCCAAAAGTTTCCCTAAAATTAGTACTGGTGGATGGTGCTGCGTCATCATTTAACAATTCACTCACTCTCTGCGTTCTATTCTTGCTTCTGTCAGCCATGGTAGAATTTTCTTTGGAGGATTAAGTATTTAATACTTTTTTGCTCGTATTTCTATGGTGTGTGTTTTTCTTTCTGTTCATACGGTGAGTTTCTCTTCCCTTCTCACCCAGCTTCTGACGTTATGGCTAGTGAGTTGCTTTAGCCAATTTCGAAGAGATACTTGTAGGGGGATGGCTATTTAGTTCTAAGCATATGCTAGACAGTCGTTTCCATGCCTATTCCCTCTTCAAGCTGACGCTAACCAAGGGGGGTGTGTGTAGTTTAACCGGGAGCAATAACCACTGCTCCACCACTTCCCACCTCCTCTATCCCGGCACAGCTCAGGGCACAGCGGTTTTCAGATGCGAAGTTCGGCGGCGACTTACTGCCCCGACACCGCCTCCGCCGTATCACGAGCCACAAGTCATAACGCTTCTCTCCGCCCCTCTTACTCACCCCTGGCACTCCGAGGGCTGCCGCATTACTGTTTTCGGTTCTTCAGACGCTGTTTCAACGTTGCCTCAAGTAGAGGCGTCGGGTGACTTCTCAACTGCTCACGCTTCCGTTGGCTGCAATTTACCACAACGCTTCGCCTCGCTCCTCGGGTGCTCGTGATGTGCAGTACAGCCACTGCATACATATGTCCAAGATTCCTTCGCTCCTCTGCAAAACATCTTGGTACGGCGAAGGATCACAGCACCACGTCAGAAGGTAATCCAAAGTGCTTTATTCAACCATAATGCAAAATACAAACGGTACAGGACGGTCTAAGCGTTTCGGCTCCCAGCCTTCTACTGGACCATATAGTCCTAGAGCCTAAAGTGTCTTTTTAAAGTGCTCAGTGCTAATTCCCTCGTTACTTTCTACTATCAAAAAAAGACTAGACTGTGTTAATCCTCACAAGTAGTATATATACATATCAATCTACCATTTTGACTTTGACAATTGTAAAAAGCATTCATTAATATACAAAGTGCGAGTGCAAAAGAGGTATGTGTATGTTTATGTCTTTTAAAACCACATTTTTAAAACAATTTACCTTCTCAACCCTTCCCTTAAGAAAAAAAGGGGGAGGGGGGAGAAAGGGAAGTGTCGTGAAATTTCAAAGGAAAGCAGAATTGAGCTGGGAACATGTTGGGAAATGGTTTCTGAGTTGCTATGAGTTACTGGTGTGCAATACTAGTATCTGATTCTTGTATCCCCCTGATTTATACAAAGTTTGTTATTGTACTCCTCGCACATGTACACAATTATTATGGGATATAACCATTATATAAAGTGACTCGTGCATCAATTCATCAATGTAAAGTACATTATTGTATCGATTAGGAACCTGATTCGTTTATAAAGTATGACTTAAAGTTTGGCCGCAATGATAGTTAGACATCTGATCGTAAAGTGGCTAGAGCATCCATTCCAGTGTTGGGTCAAGAATATATATAGATATATGCAACAGAGTCTCACTCCAAGAATGAGACAGATGGTGGCACTCCAGGAAATCCAGATTATTGACCACGAATGGCATATCGCAATATTTTTGTCCCCGATATTTTGTCAAACAACCCTTCAAGGCCATCAATATGGGAGGAATGTGTCCTTCGAGCTAGGAGGTATGTATGGTTTAGTGTTGGTGAGGTGTCATATACACAACAAAGTGGCTCCCTACTTTTAGAACATTAAACATTGGTTGAGATATTTCAACAACACATTTTTCAGATGCAATGGTGATAATTAAATTCTCAGATTTACTAAAGTTTTGTGCAAGCTTTTGAGTTTGTCTATGCATAGGCATATGTACTGGAAGGGTGTGCCTACAGTACAAATCTATTGCTATTCAGCACACCAACCTCTACTCCATGCTGCTAAGCTTTGTGTTGCACAAGGTTTGAGCATTATTGGAGGAGATGACACCAGAAGCAGGCCAATCTTTGTAGATATGGTGATTTGCTGTGTCTTTCCCCTTGTGCAGCAAAGTACACCAAAGTTTGATGTTCCAACGCATTGTGTGATTAGTTAATCTGGGTCTGTGTTCATCTTTTGGCCTAAGATATGTGGTGAAAATGTCTGGTTTACTTGGCATCTGAGTATGATGAAAATTTAAGTTATGGACACTTCTTGCCAGATCTGTGGTCAAACCATCACTGTGTTGTTGCAGTTGCTGCCTGAATTGTGACAGGAATGCACAAATGTAGGTTCCGTGCTCACTGTGTCACTGGACCTAAGCTACACCCGACTGTAGAGTACCCATCAGGCAAAACCAGTCTTGGGTTGCTTGTCCTTGGTTCAGCGAGGACCTGGTCTTGCAGTTTGGGCTGGACTGTTCCTATTAGAGCAGGATCAAGACTGATTTGAATACGACTAGGTCCAAACTGATCTGGCATGGTGGGCGAAAAACGATGGAATGGAGTGTGGCTCGAACGACTGTCAGCGGCTGACATTAATTCAAGCAGTCCATCCATCACCTTGTTGTTGTAGTTAACTTCTGGTAAAAGCAGTAGCCTTTCACCATTATGACGGTAACACTTTAGGCGCCCATCCCTGTACAAAAAGACTGCAAGCCGGGAGACAGGCATATGTCATGGCGCACACACATGATCCGCGTTGACCCATGGCATCAAAAAATAGGCAGCAGGGATTTAGACAACATACAGTTTGGGTACTCAGGGCAGAGTTGCACCTCCATCACCTTGCAAGGGACTTTTCTGTCCCACATACGGCTTGCCTGTTTACAGGGAGACAGCGTTTGATTTAGTGCATTATGGAACAGGGCGACCAGCTGCCAGTGACAGTGGCAGGTTTTCCGACAGAAACAGAACTTTCCTCTCTCCAATTGGCAAAGGGCGGCTAGTTTGCAAGGTGCCTTGTGGAACAGAGAAGCCCTATTGGGAGCTTCTCCCTCTCCTGTGGGCTGCCTGTGGTTCCTTTACAGTGAGTTGGTGCATTGAATGTGGCATATGAAATCCCAGGATCAGCTTTTTCCACTCCTGTTCTCTACTCATCACTGGGAAGCCTCTTTACTAGTAGTGAGTACGTGAGTTATGGAGTGCAACAACACTTCTAACTTGATATGCCCTAACCAAAGTTTGTTTTAGGGTTTTTGGAGCCATGCAATAATAGTCTCTCAAGTTCCTCCTGGTAAAAATCTGCCACACTGCCGCTTTTTAACTTGCTAAAGAACAATGGCAACATTTTGCCACTTCGAATTAACCAAGTCAAGTTTTAATCAAATAAGCCTACATTTGTAGAACATCTTCTCTGTTAATGAAGAGTTTTGAAAAGGTTAGTTTTGCTAACTATAAATATACATTCTTTCATGACTTTTTCTACAGAAACATGCGGCTTCCTTTTGAATGTCAATCATACATCAGGTCTTAAAAAACTGCAGAATTACGCTATGGGCAACTTCACATACTCCTGATCAAGGTCACTGTTTCCTAACTTTTTAAAAGGTAGCTGACTGCCAAGGCACGGTCAGTTTTAGAAGGCAGGTGGGATGAAAGGGAACATGCAGTACTACTTTTAGAGGCCGTCTGATCAGGTATTGCTTGTCATCACTAAATTGGTTGAACAGTACACTTGCAGGGATAATAGCTTTTGTATTTTCAGTAACGGGTGCAATCAGGTGTGTGGATGTGCATGGAGGTTTTTGGATGGACCCTAACCGGATTTAAAAGTGGTGGACAGGCAGCAGGAATATTTATCTTCAATGAACAATTGTTATGTATGACTCTCACTGAGGGCCATTTGTGAGAATACCAGATTTTAAACTGGGTTATTCACTGTTATAATGTTGCAACAGTGGTAAACAAAATGTATTGCCAAATCATAAAGAAATTCTATGCCACACTGACAAAGCTGTCAGAGAACCTGTGAGCATGGCGCTGGCTGTCTGCTCTAATAGAGAGCAGAAAGCAGAGCTTCAGGACAATAGATGGGAGAAGGCAGAGAGGGTGGTGAGGGTGTGTTAGACCTGGCATCCTTGGTGTGGTTCCTCCTGTCTTTTTGCTTCTGCCTCCTGTATTTTTTACTGTATGCTGGACTTCGCTTTTGTTGGTTTTTGAACTCTGGGCACTTTACCACTGCTGATCAGTGCTAAAGTGCAAGTGCTCCCTGTGTAAATTATGACTGTGATTGGTTATCCATGATTGGCATATTTGATTTACTGGTAAGTCCCTAGCAAAGTGCACTATGTGTGCCCAGGGCCTGTAAATCAAATGCTAATAGTGGGCCTGAAGCACTGATTATGCCACCCACATGAGTAGCCCTGCAAACATATGTCAGGCCTGTCACTGCAGTGTCTGCAAGTGCAGGTTTAAACTACCATGTCGACCTGCCAAGTGCACCCACTTGCCAGGCCCAAACCTTCTCTTTTTCTGCATGTCAGACACCCAAAGGTAGGCCCAAGGTAGCCACATGGGCAGGGTGCAGTGTATGTGAAAGGTAGGACATGTAATCTTCTGTTCTACATGTCCTGATAGCGAAACACTGCTAATTTCGTTTTTTGACTATTGCAAGGACTGTCTCTGCCATATGGTATCATTGGAGCGGCATTGTAACATCTTACAAGTGTAACTTTAAATTGGGAAGAGATTTGGAGTTTGGGTTCCCTGAACTCAGGATTTGAAAATACATCTTTCTGTGAAGGTGGTTTTTAAATTGTGTGTTTGGAAATGCAATTTTTAGAAAGTAGGCATGTTCTTGCTTCACCATTCTGTGCCTCTGCCTGCCTGTGGAATCAACGTCTGGTTTAGACTGACAGTTGGGCTGTTTGTGCATTCACTCTAGGCAGTCACACAATGGGAGCTGAAGTGTGCCCTGCATATCCTGATTGCCCATCAGCAGGCTGATGGGCCTTCCTGAGCTACAGTGGTGGGAGGAGTTGACCCTGATACCTGAATAAGGCTGTGCCTGTCCTCTCACAATGCTGTCTACACCCCCTGTAGAGTGTCTGGAGCCAGCCCAGGGCAAGGCAGGATGTGTGCACTACAAAGACTATCCTTTGAGGTATGCCTACTTCAAAGGCAGAAAGGGGTATAAGTATTGGACCTTTGACCCCACATTTATAGAACACTTCTGGATCAAGAGAAGGTTCTGCAGGAGGAGAACTGTCACTCTGCTTGATGCTGTGTTTTGCTGGCCTGCTGCTTGCTGCTTCTGTCTTGGGGAGAGGAAGGATTGAACTGTACTTTCTTATTCTGCTTATCAAGGTTCTCCAAGGGCTTGTGCATGCTTGCCTCCTGTTGGAAGTCTCATGGCCATCAAAAACTTCATTTGCAGCTCCCCTGAACTCCTCTGCTGGGAGCTCTGACCTGTCACGTGATGCCAATTCCAGTTATGGGCCATTGGCAGGGGTTTTGCTGCTCCAAGGACTGAAAATCCACGCATTGCCCTTCAGCACCTGTTTTTCCTGCCACAGCAACGCCGTGTGGTTGAAAAACCAACGCATCACAGCGGTGTGGCCGAAGAATAGACGCAGCACCTGTCGTGCGGCTGAGAAATCGACACAGCCCGAGTCCTGAGCACCGTTTCTCAAGGGGGTGAGCAGGGGTTATTTTGGGTGTGTAACTCCCTTACCCTGACTAGAAGGAAGGATCCCTACTTGGATATGGTGCATGCCACTGCCAAATAGAGCTCCCCCATTTCTCACAAGGTGGCATGAGGCCAAGTAATTTTTTAATGTTTTCTATGGCTTCCTCATTACTGCTCTGCCCCCTGCATAGCAGTTGGGAGATAGGGCAGATAATTTTGGGGACCACACATAACTTAAAATTATAGGTGGGTAAAAAGTGAATAACATGGACATTTTTCACCACACAGTTCCGAGTGACAGCATAATCAACTCATGCTTCACTCTCTTAGGCTATTTAATGCCACTTAGAACCTTCAGTGAAAAACATCCCCATTGGTCACTTTTTTCATGATAGTTCTATATTTCTTTGTCCAAAAGCATTCATAAAGATCCTTATTTCTTAGAGAGCATATATACTGTTGCTGTCCTGCTCAGCCAACGTATGGCATTCTTCTCAGGCGACATATGGTGTCTGTTTTCTAACTATATGAACTTGCCATGTCCCGCAACTGTGTGCAACAAACCAATATGTTGTAATACTGTGGGATTACTATTTAGTTTACAGGAAGGAGGTACACATGCTCCAGACCTAAAAAGTGAGATCCGATGTGACATTTTACTAACATTCAGTATGTTATTTTTAAATTATATCTCCCGTTCCTTGGAGCAGCACCTGTTTTTCCTGCCACAGTAATGCCGTGTGGTTGAAAAACCAACGTATCACAGCGGTGTGGCCAAAGAATCCATGCAGCACCTGCCATGTAGCTGAGAAATTGCACAGCCCGAGTCCTGATCACCGTGTCTCCGACGTCCAAGACCCATGCTCTGACTCGTACGCAGGCCCTGTTGTGCGACTGAAGGGATCGACACATCACCTGCACACAGCTGAGAAAATCGACGCAGTGCCTGTTTTATCATCGCATCGACCCAGCACGCCTAGATTTTCCATGCATCGTACCTGTGTGCCAAGTCTCCAGCGTTGAAGTACAGAGCAGATGCTGCGTGTTCAGAATTCAGCACATTGCTCCTCCTCGCAGTAAGGAATCGACGCAACACTTCTCCTGGGTGCAGCAGAACTGCCTCCATTCCTCTGGGACTCAAGAACTGACACATTGCTTGTGTTTTATGATGTTTCCCTCCTTTGCAGCTGTTTTTCATCTCAGATTTTGCTGCATCAAAGGTACTTTGTGCTAAAATTAATGCATCCATAGAGTTCTGTGCATTAACTTGCTTAAATCT
Source organism: Calotriton arnoldi (assembly GCA_963921515.1). Classification (NCBI taxonomy): domain Eukaryota; kingdom Metazoa; phylum Chordata; class Amphibia; order Caudata; family Salamandridae; genus Calotriton; species Calotriton arnoldi. The sequence continues at coordinate 969,605 of CAWUFW010000652.1, forward strand.
TTAAAAAGTGATATCTTTGCTTATGTACGTTGTATTTTTTGTTTGTTGTTTTGGTCTTGTTTAGTTTAGATAAACATTGGTTATTTTTCTAAACTGGTGTGGTGTCCATTTGTAGTGTTTACAGCCTAAAAAGTGAGATCCATGGTGACATATTACTAACATTCAGTGGGGCATATTATCAAGCCCTTTATCGCCGCGTTAGCGGCACTTTTCTGCCGCTAATGCGCCGATATTTATATCGCCCTATTAGCAAGCCTGCGCTAACATGCGTTGGCGCCAGCTTTCCGGCGTTAGCTGCCGGTTTTTCTATCGCCTTGCATGCCAGCGATAATTATCGCTAATGACATGCAAGGTAGGCGTTCCTTACAAAAATTACACCGAAAAAATCGCTAACACCACTACGCTCTATTATCAAAGATGTCCCGCGATAAATAAAGTCGCGCTAATCCCCGATAGCCGCAGGAATTTAACACCTGCTAAAAACCTGCCTAAAGCCAGATCTCCATCAGAAGACCCACAGACATCAAAGAGGTAATGAGTATGCTGCTTTATTAGCCCCTTAGCACAAAGTCAGACTTTCAAACTCACTGGGGACCACACAGTGACGCACACAATATCGGAGCCTTTCACATGGCCATGGAACAAAAACAGTAACACACAAAATAAAAATTCACTCCGCCCTGTGTGGCAGCAGGAGCTAATCCTCTGCTAATCCTCTAATATTGCACTTAGTCCGATATTGAGTACTTCTTTCTTAACTCTGCAGGCACAGGTGTGGCAGAGCAGCAGGAGAGGTAATGTCCTCTGCATTGGCACTGCAGTACGTGTTGATTTTGGCACCCGGCCACCCGTGTTTGCAGGCATATTGTCACGTTAGCTGCAATATAAATGCCGCTAACGCGCCGATTGCTGCCGATGGCAAGGGTTCGCCTGAATACCTATCGCCTCTTAGCTGGAGTTATCGCGCCCTTTCCCTGACACTATCGCCTCTTACAGACGTGTTGATAATACGTCGGTAAGAAGCCGAAAATTATCGGGGAAAGGAGGCGATAACAGAACTCCCGATACTTGGCACGGGCGATAATTATCGCCCTTACTTGCTAATATGCCCCAAAATGTTATTTTTAAATGATATCTCCCGTTCCCTGGAGCAGCACCTACACTCATGAATGTTGGCATGACAGTTTTCACTTGGCCAGATCTAAAAATAGGCTATTTTTAAGCATAGCAATTTTCATATGTAACATATATATGCTTATCAGTCCCTATTTGAGGCAGCTGATCACCAGAAAAAACCAAGTACTAATTTCAAATCTTAAGTTGAAAAGGAAGCATAACAAATTTCACTTGTTATTCTCCATTTGAATTTGCAGAAAGGCCATGGTTTCTGAGTGTAGTAAGTAACCCATTTAGTGCTGCATGGTGTTACTATCATTTTTTTGTTTCCGACTTCCTTTACTTAAGAGCCTATGTGTCCAGATTTGAATGTTTTATGTTTTTTATAGATTTTTGAATGTTATAAGACCTGTCAGCCTTAGGGTTGTCTCCCCCCAACATTTTTTGTCTTACTCCACCATATTTTTTCTGACTTTTTTTGTAGACCGCAGTGCTAAAGTGTGTGTGTTCACTCCTTAAAACATGGTAGCATTGGTTTATACCTAATAGGCATATTTAATGTACTTATTAGTCCTTCTTTAAGTGCCACCATATGTGCCCAGGGTGTGTAAATTAAATGTTACCAGGGGATCTGCAGCACTTATTGTGCCACCCACTGAAGTATCCCTTTAAACATGTCTTAGGCCTGACATTGCAGCATGTGTGTTCAGTTTTAAACTCCCATGTCGATCTGGCAAAAAAATGTTTTGCCTGGCCCAAGCTTTCCTTTTTATTAATGTAAGTCATCCCTACGGTAGGCCCTAACCAGTCCATAGGGCTGGGTCCAGTGTATGTAAAAATTAGGACATGTGCTTTTGAGTTTTACATGTACTGGTAGTTAAAAATTCTTACATTTGTTTTACATCGTTGCAAGGTCCACCTCTACCGTAGGATACCACTGGGGTTACCTTATTACATTCAATAATGATAAATTGCAAATGGGAACAGGTAAACAGATCATGTTTGGTGCCTTTGGAATTGTAATAAAAAATCATCTTTTATGGTAAAGTCAGATTCCAACTTACAATTTTGAAAATGCCACTTTTAGAAAGTTGGCATTTTCCGGCCTTGACCAGCGGGTGAGTGTGGAGGATATAGCCTCTCAGTGCCCTTAATTCCGTTAGCCTCCTATACTGTTCACTGTTTTTAGAGTTGTATACTTGCACAAAGCTCCTAACTTTTTTTAACATTAGTTTTATGGTATGTTCATTTTTTGAAGTCTTCTAAAGCTTTTATTGCTTTTAACTTACGTAATGCTCGTAACTGCCGCCTTTCATTGCTCTCATTCTTCCTGGCATTCTACTCTGTCTGGTGCCCCCGTTCCGCCGCGGCTTTTCCGTTTGCTGCGGAGGGGCTCCGGACACTCCCCCTGCCTTGGTCATTTCCGGTGGGAGGTGGGAGGGGCAGAGGTCAGATATTCGCATCCGGCCAGCAATAAAAGTCACATGCTGAGCCGGACGCGCAGCGGACACGCGCAGCGGGCGCGCCACTGGCGCGCCAAAGGCAAGCCCGTCCGCGTCCCGAACGTGGCCAGGGCCAGAAATGCTACATGTTCCAACCCAAATTATCACTACTCTAGAGATGAAATCTTGGCCTTTAGTACACAAGTAAGTGACTGCCATATCCACCTGCAATTAGACAAAATATTTGGCTCAGTAACCTGTTTAAGGTGTCGATACGAACTAAGACATGAATCTAGCACCCCCTGATCACGTCCCTAAAGTAGATCCCAAAACTGACCCCAAGCTACTACGATGCGGCCTGGTTAATGCCAGATCACTAGGCAAAAACGGCTTACATATATATGATTTAATTCTAAGTCTCAATTTAGGCAGCCTCTTTATTACAGAAACATAGCTAAAAGACTGGTCCAACCCCGATATCGTACAAGCCCTCCCCCCAGGATATATTATATCCAGAAGAGCTAGACCTGTACAAAGAGGAGGGGGCCTAGCAATAATCCATAGGAACACTCTGAAATGCTCCACGTTTGACATTACAGAGATCAAGGGTGCAGAAAGCTTGGGTTTCTATTTCCAACTTGATAGCTCGGTGTCATTCGCAGGAGCCTTGATCTATCGGCCGCCGGGGACTAGTCTTAAGTTTCTAGACACCTTGGGAGAAAGTTTTAGTACCCTGGTAGTCAGGTATTCTAACTTCACTATACTGGGAGATTTTAACCTGCATTTGGATTCAGCAGACTCCCCAACGACAAAAACTTTCTGAGAGATTATAGAAACTCTAGGACTTAAGCAGCTGATAGCTGGTCCCACGCACTGCGCAGGGCATACCCTGGATGGAATTTGCACCAATTCCACCAATCTTACAGTAGACCCTCCGGTCACTATAACTTGGTCTGACCACAAATGTATCCCTTTCGGGATCAGATGTACCAATACACAACCGGGGAAAGACTGTGGCCTTACATGCAATACAACCATACGAAAATGGAATAAAATGCTAACGAATCCGAACTTGCATACAATGGCGCAACTGGGTAAACCCACTCTAACAGGGGACCCCTCATTAGACACCGACATCTTTAATGACTGGATGACCATGCTTTCTAATAATTTAGTGCCTGTGGCCGCACCTAGTAAAGTTCTCTTTGGCAAAAACTCTGCTCCCTGGTACACAGCTCAGCTAAAAGAATTGCAAGGCCAATGTAGAAAACTCGAACGGAAATGGAGGACAAACTACAAATCTGAAGAGCTTATTATTTTTAGAGCAGCACTCAAAAATTATCATCAAAAAATCAAATCAGAAAAGAAGGCCCATTACACCAATCTAATCAAGCAGGCAGCATCTGATCAAAAGACGATCTTCAAAATTGTAAAATCCTTACTCACCCCAAGATGCTCGATCACGAAATTCCCATGTCACAAAAATTATGTAACCAGATCTCGGATTACTTTGATGAAAAGGTCAAAGACCTAAAGAAAGATTTTAAGCCAACCGACATACTACCTGTAGAAAGAGCTGATATGGATCTGAAAAACAGACAGAGGCTCAACTGCTTCAAGGAGATTACCCTCGAACAGTCCAAACAAGCCATCATCGCATGTAAATCAGGTTCTCCTCTTGACCCCTGCCCCCCAAAAATCCTACATGCACTCATCGACATTGTGAATCCAATTAATAATCAAATCATAAACTCCTCTCTTAGGCAAGCAACAGTACCCGAAAATTGGAAAATTGCCTCAGTGAAACCCTTTAAAAAAAAACAACTACCGGACCCAACAACCCTCTCCAACCTTAGACCCATCTCCCTGCTTCCATATTTAAGCAAAATAACTGAGAATTTAGTAAATACGCAACTTAATGACTTCCTGTTGCAAGCCAACATTCTACACCCCAGGCAATCAGGGTTTAGGTCTGGCCATTCAACAGAGTCAGCACTGCTACATTCTACGTAAACACTAAAATTTGCCCTAGATCAAGGCAAAATTGCAGTGCTGATTCTGTTGGATCTATCAGCAGCTTTCAACACCGTCTCCCATGACATCTTGGGAAAACAGTTAAATAAAAACAGCATCTCACACAAAGCGTTAGCCTGGCTAACATCATTCCTGGAAAACAGGAGACAAATAGTAACCCTGAGCAATTACCAATCAACAGAGAAACAGCTGCTTTCCGGGGTTCCTCAGGGCTCTGCCCTGAGTCCAACACTTTTTAATATATATATGGTACCTTTACTGGACTTGGTGGCATCCTTTGACATCGAGTTGGTCTCATATGCTGATGATACTCAGCTTATCCTAACTCTAGATAAAACGTCCACAGCAGCAGAAGAAAACTTTCAGCGATGCCTCTCCGCTGTCTTTGAATGAATAAAATCTAACCACCTCAAGTGCAACAGCCAGAAAACAGAGATCATGCTGCTTGGGAAATCTAACCTATTCATGCCCAAACTGTGGTGGCCAACTGACGCAGTACCCCCTCCGAACACAGTGGACACTGTAAAGAACCTAGGGATTAGATTTGACACTTTGCTGTCCTTCCACCAGCAAGCACTCTCGGTGATCAAAATCCTCAAAAAATGTTTTGATCTTCTTCCAGCTACTGCTCATAAGACAGACGCAGTGCCCTTAATCCTGTCTTGCCTGGACTATTGTAATAGTCTCTATGCAGTAGCAAAGAAAATAATTTTGAAAAAGCTACAAATAGTCCAGAACGCAGCAGCCCATCTTGTACTGAAACTGCCAAGGGGGGCCTCAGCCTCAAAGGCACTCCAAACCCTCAATTTGCTGCCAATACATAAAAGGATCCTCTTTAAGATCCTAGTAATCACATTTAGAACGGTCAGGCAAACTGGACCTAAATACCTCAGGACCAGAATCAAACCATATGTTACCCAACGTCCTCTGAGATCCTCATCTGAAAACTTCCTAGCACTTCCCCGCTTTCACCTGATGTCCAGAGGGGGAAAGTCAATGGCTGTCCTTGGAGCAAAAGCTTGGAACTGCCTGCCCACCCATTTGAGACTTATGCAGTCAGAACCAATGTTCAAGAAACTGCTGAAAACCTGGATTTTCGCAGCCCCAGATAATCAGGTATTATCTCTTATCTGACGGTTTCCTGTTTGAGACTACCCTCCTCCATGCCTTATTTTACCCGCTTTCAGCGCCAAGATGCTCCTTGGAGTGAAAGCTGCGCTATATAAGTGACCTCATTCATTCATTCATTAGTGCCTGCAACCTGTCTCTGGGTCACATGACTAGATGTAGTTGGCAGTTGGTCTTTGTGTATTTCTCCCTGACAGTCACACACAATAGAGTGCTTGCCTGTGCCTGGATGGGCTATCACTGGCTGGATGAGGGGGCCGAGCTGAGCAAAGCTCCACTAACACCTCAATAGGTTGTGTCCTGCCTTTACACAAATTATTGCTTACCCCTTGTAGTTAGTCTGCAGCCAGGGCAGGGGAGGCAGGAAGCCTGAGCACTTCAAAGGGAATCCTCTAGAAGTGTCTCTCCCTTCCAAGAAGGCACCAAGTATAAATATTGGACCTCAGACTCCAACTATTCTGTACCTGTGAAAAACTCTGCCAGGAAGAAGGACTGCTGTGCTGCTGAAGGGAGTGCCACTCTGCTGGACTGCTGACCCAAAGGACTGCTGACCTGCTGCCCTGCTGCTCTGCTGCCCACTTGTCTAGGTGAGAAGGACTGGACCTGCAACCTGTGCCCAGGACCACAAGAGTAACTCCAAGGGCTAGCCTCTCATAACCAGCACCTGGACTCTGTAACTCTGAGTCCTATCCTTCCAAGTGGTGCCACCCCAGTTCTGGACTCTTTGGAAGTGGGCCTGGAGGTGCTCTGCCAGCCCATCTGTGAACCCAGCAGAACCGAAGCATCTCCTCCGCTGCACTTCACAACCCAGAGCAGAACCAACATATCGCCTCTGCTGCAAGGACTCTCCCAGTGCAAGGACTTTGCATCGCACTTGCAGCCCACAGCCTCATTGGAACCACTGCTGCATGACGCAACCCCAATCCAGGCCTTCACATCACAAGCCCCTTATTGACAGCCTCCTTGACGACTGGACCTGTAACCTGTACCCAGGACCACTAGAGCACATCTTGTATGCTGCGTGGCACAACCCATCTAAGAGACTGGTATTTGGCACTGATAAAGGATTCTAAATTGGCTTCCAGGGGACAGTGTTTATATAATTTGAGGGTAGTTTATATCGGCCCTGGGAAAGAGATCCTATTTCTGGCTTTACAACAAGGTAGCAGCTGAAAAAGACAAGACTCACACGAGTGCTACCAAGAAGAAGCTTGGCAAGACCCAGCCAAGTCTAAACCAAAGAGAGCTTCATATTAAATCAATCTTCAGGATACATATATCCTGAAGATTGATTTAATATGAAGCTCTCTTTGGTTTAGACTTGGTTGGGTCTTGCCAAGCTTCTTCTTGGTAGCACTCGTTGTGGGTCTTGTCTTTTTTCAGCTGCTACCCTTGTTGTAAAGCCAGTCCTCTTTTTGGCCATATCTGGACTAAGATCTTCAGGAGGTTTTTCATGCCACTGACATTTTCTTCCTGTTTGTGATATTTTTAGGGGACACTCTCTGCTTTGTGTATGATTAACACTGGCTGGCAAAGTAGCTTCTAATGATTCTCACTCTTTCTTCAAGACAGTAGTGCATGAAAGGAGAACATTTCAACCAGCTCTTGAGACCAGTGATTTGTCACACTAAGTGCAAAAATGTGTGCTCAAAAGCACATAAAAGCATACAAAATATACAGAGACTTGCAAAGGGGGAACTCAGGATAAGGGTGCATGATTCTTTAAGTCATGCAGGGGACATGTTCATCCAAAAAGATGTATCAAAGGGTTTCACCCATTCTCTGCCTGTGGGTAAATGTAATGGTAACTATTGGGAAAGATTCTTATGAAACCAGCCATTCTACTTATCAGTGAAAGAATCAAACGTAGCCAAAATATCAAATATGATTTTGATATTTCGTGATTCTCTACAGTTTATTAAATAAGACCTAAAACATGCTTCTAAACCCTGCATCTTTAGACCACAGACAACAAAACTGAAAAAAGCAAAAAGAAGAAGAAAAAACATTTTAGAGACATCCCTAAACAACAAAACTCAAGCAGAATAATGTTAGCCCAGTCTTTCTTGCTGCTACCTTGTATAACAAAGTTACATTGTATTGGCAACTTCAGGAAGAAACAAAAATAACTCTTTCATTCACCTTTTCCTTTCTTTGAATGGCATATAGTTTGTGGTTACGAAGGTGTTTTTTCAGTGTTTATATGTTTACACTAGTGAGGGCTATTTTCCTTTCAGTGGGGTTTTATCAGTTATTATAGGTTTAAACCTAAAAGAGGAGAGCCTGGGTATGCCCCAAACTAACCAATGGGATGTGATTCAAAGCCCCTTTCTGTATACGGTTTGTTGTCTAGATATGAGGACTCTATGGTAAAGTATTGCACTTGGAATCCCAGAGGGTGAGAGTCCTTTTAATACCATAGGGTGATCCCATTGGGCGCTATGGAGAGATAGGCTAAGCATGGTAGGGTTACCCTCCACTTGTTTTTGTGTGGTAGGCCACAAAATGTAATGGTGAGATTTCCTAACATAAGAATGATGCACATAGGCACAGGAGAAGTAAACACAAGTCAGTACAGCATTGAAGTTGTAAGCTATACCTCATTGAGTTCCTCACTGAGCAACAATAGGATTAGTGAAGAGGTTGGGCCAATCCATTGGCTCATTTTTTCCAAGCTTGAGCAGTACATTTAGTTATGTTAATAACGTTTTCCATTAAACTTGTGTATACACATTTTTATTTTAGCATTGTCAACATAAACCTAAATCAAGAAAAGAAAGAGCTTTTAAATAAAATATATTCAAAAAATATTCAAAAAACAACATAGATGTTTAGGCATGCCTCTTTATCAGAGATATTTCACCTATCACTGAATCGTAATTCACAGTTCTACCTGATTTTCCAAGCTGTCTCCTACAACAACCAAGTTAATCTGAATCAGCCTAATTAATTGCAGAAAAAAAACACTATTCCCTGACACTTAATTGCCTTACTGCCTCTTACATCAAACATCACAGATGCCAGGAATCCATTGGTCCATTGGGAGAAAAAAGATATGGGATCCCATTCTAGCCCGGTGAAAGTCCTGGAGCATTGATTTGCAAATAATTGGGCTGAAACATGTAGTGAACATAGGGGATGCATGGGTCGTTGTGAGCTATAAGTCATTCAATGACTGATTCCTTTTTTAAATCATATCATAGGTACCCACCAATAAAGGCAGTGCCTCTTGTGTTTACCTGTAGGTATTTTTACATTTTCTGGATCCTGCTATCTACCCAGTATATTCTTTATTAAGAACTCCCTCAAGATGTGAGGTTGGGTTGGTCTTGGCAGTATTATCTAGTCAGGGTGGGAAGAGGGCGCCCTTCCTCATTATTACCTTGGATATGTAACCTAGGACCATTGACCACCTGTATAAAGAAATTGATTTGGATAGTTCTGACATCGCACATATGTGTGATTAATTTTGCTATTGTTATTGGAGTTCATGCAGTGTCAGTGCCTCCACCCCTCCCCTCATGTTATTACAAAATTAAAGCAACAGAAACATGCAAGAAAATACCAAGAATAATGTTTGACACCCTTTTAAAACAAATTGTGCCTCCCACCAAAGGAGACTACCACTCCACTGCCCATGCCGAAGACCAAGCAGAGAGACGTGCTCTGGTTGTGACTAATGAGCTGTTAAGGAAGCTCTTTGCAATGATAAATAAAAGGAAGAGGAACCAGGTGAAATCTGCATGGGAACCTTTCTCGACTGGAGGTCTCATGATGGGACCTACACTCAAGGATTGTCAAAGACAGATGGAAAAACAATGTAATAAACACAGGCCCTACAAAACAGTGGAATATTAATTGGCGTTTGTCTATAAACCATCACTAATGCTACCTAGGCATTTCTTCTCCAGGTATAGCCTGGGAATAACAAGTATATTCTTGTACCTCGAGATGGGCTCTACGCCACCGATCTATTAGCTGATAATCTTGTGCAATAACATTGATTACTTTTTTGGTCTTCGGCTTCAGCTGTTTTTTATTTTTATTTGAAGTGTCCTTAGTCAAGTCCTGAATATAATTAAAATCCCCGTCAAAGATAATTTGGCCTGTAGCCGCTCTGAGTATCTCATTGATCTTTACCAAAGCTAGTCATCAATGATTGGACCCTAGTAATTAATAAAGTTAATAATATTTCCATTTAGACTTGTTGTGACCCAGAGCCATCGGCCGTGTGGGTCCCTCTGTACTTGGAAAAATTCCCAATCCAACCCCCGGCTAAAATATATGCCAACCCCCCTTACTGCCATCCCAGCTGATGCAAAAAAAAGCCTTAGAAAACGTTTTGGGTACAAAAAGCTTTGGAGTGTTTGTTTTCAAATGAGTTTCCTGAAGGAAAGGGACTTGTGGTGTAAATGAAGCTAGCCACCTTATTATCCCTCCATACTTCTGTCTGTTTAACACACCATTTACATTGACCGAAATTATCCGACATTTAAGTTTCATTTCCAAAATTCAGGCTTAAGTATTGCATTAGATATTGCATTAATCTATTCAGCACAATGCACTGTTTTTCCGCCATCCCTACGCTATGCATCCACTCATTTTTTTAACCCTGCACCCACCTGCTGCCATTCCCTCCCTCCACCCTCCCAATCCCTGCCCTCCCCAAGAGATGTGTAAGAACCCGCGTGCCACATCTCAACCCTCCCTAGCTAACTCTTATGGAGTGCCCTTGAACTGCACCCTAGGTGACCCCTCCCTCCCCGCCAACCCCAGTGGACCTTTATGACAATCTCTAATTCTATTCTATTTTCCAGAGGAAATTTCTCTTAACAGATCCTGCGCTTCCTCCAAGTTAGTAAACATATGAAACTTCCCTCTCACAAGCACTCGTAACTTCAATTGCTGAGCTATTGACGCCTGCGCGCCTCGGGCCTTGAAAAGATATAACATTTTGACGAACTCTTTTCGCCGGCGTGCTGCATCTGCCAACATGTCAGCAAAAATCCGACAGCTAGAAACCTCATTGATTAAAAATTGCCTCTGCTGAATTGCCTTGGTTAAAAAACCTTTTCTTTAATACGGTAGTCGGTGAAGTTAATTAGTATTGTGCATGCAAATTTTGAATTCAGCAGAGGGTGGGGGCGACCCGATGTGCTCTTGTTACTGGAGCAAGGCAGAATCAACCACTGATTGGAGTTGATCTATATGAGTCCTACGTGTTTTGGACTGTGCGGCCATAAGGGCAACCAGTTCCCCACGAATTGTGGCCTTAAAAGCCCCCCAAACTGAAAAAAGATCCGCTGTGCCCTTATTGACCTTAAAAATTTCCAATATCAATTCTCTCGTATCAGCTAACCATTGTAAATTCAAAATAAGGAGTCGATCCATCTGCCACCTGGACCTCGTCCTCCTGACCTCATCTATTTCAATTTCAACTTTGACCAACGAGTGGTCTGAGAAAGAATTAGCCCCCATTTCTGCTCTGGAATATTTCAAGGAGCGAGATATCATAAAGAAGTCAATGCGTGAGGCTGACTGGAAGAATATGTCTCAGATGAAGGCGGGCATGACCATGTGTAGCCGCTAGTGGCCATTGCTCCTCCCCCAACCTCCAGGCCAATCACGCAGTTGGATGGACGCCGAAGGCAGCAGAAGCAGCGGCGGCAGGGATCTTTGCGGTCTTCCATGGGTGGCACCTCTGAGGCGCGCTGCTACCGGGGGCCGGATTCCTCATCTCCTTTTTCACCCTCATGGATTCGTGGAGTCAATAGGGGCTGATGGCGGCTGAGAACTGAAGTAGGACTCTCGGCGGCGGCAGGCTTGCACAAAGGTGAGCCCGGTAAACCCCATGCGCTGGAGTGGGAGTGCCGCTGAATAAGCTGCTTGTTAACGGTGAGGGACAGCAGTTCTTGGCAGCTTCTGAACTATGTGAGTTTGGAGCTTGGACTCCGTGTTAGCGGGAAGACCAGGCTCTTTTTCCCTTTTTGTTCTCATTCTGCTCTCATCTTTCCAGGCATTTTTTCAGGCATTTTTTTTTTCTCTTCTCTCTCGCCTATCTCCTTGGCGTTTTCTCGGATTGGTAAAAATTTTAAAGGGCCAGTGAGAGAAAGGGGCAGACACGCAGCTGGGAAGCTAATGAGAGATTCACTGCATTTATAACTAACTGTCTTTCTCCCACAACACAAAGATTGGAGCTGTGTTGAGCGGAGGTAGTCCTGCAAAAGGAGGAAGGAAGGGGGGAGAGGACGGGGCCAAGGAAAAAAGAAAAGAAAAAAGAGGGAAAAATTTCCGTTTTGTCTGCTGGAAGAGACTTTAAAGGCGAAACTGGGAAAATATTTAAAGCAGTCCAATTTAATGGCTAAAGTTGATTCAGCAGCTGGTCTTAAAGCAAAAACGCGACTGGTTCAATCAAAGGCAGTGTCAACCGCAGCAAGAGCCGAATATAATACAAAAACACAATCTGGCATAAACTCTAGCTTTGAGAGTTCGGAAGAAGACCTGCCAGAAACCCACCTGGACTTGGGTGCGAGAGACCTTATTGCAGAGAAGGGAACACAAGGAGCTCTAGAGGAAGGAACAAGACTAGAGGGGGAACAGGCCTCTGCTCCAACTGCAGGGGCGAGTGAGGAGGGCAAGAGTAACTATAAAGACTACCCGTTATTTTCAAAGGGCAATGCATCTCTGGTTACTCACTATAGTGAGATCTCCAGTAAATTCTGGTAAGACGTTTTTATTGATGAATGTCTCGACCCATTGAAGTGTTTGAGATCCCTCACTCCCCTCAGGAACCCCAACTATACGCAAATTTGCTCGCCGTGAATGATTTTCGAGTTCCTCGAGTTTACTTTCTAATGAAGTTTTTTCCTTTATTGCTTCATTCACTTTCTGATGCATAGTGTTAATTTGATCTTCCAAATGCGCAATCCTTGATTCTGCTTCATAATCTTCAGATTTTAACAAAAACTTTGTTTCTAGCTCAAACGGTTCAAAAGTTACTAAAATCCCAGCAACACATGTTGCTGCATAGCGGAAGTCCCTTTGCAAAGGTTCACTGGTCACCTTTCTACTGCTTATTTCTATATTTAGGTATTCAGTTGGTACCAATGAGGTGCAACCTATGCCCAGAAAGTGTTAAAAAGTGTAAAAATGTCAAAATAATGAAATTATACGATCACAAAATGTGCTGCATTATGCCGCATAATTTGCCTTTTCTTACTGTATAATTTAGTCAAACTGCTGCATAATTTGGCTCTCCCCCGACGCATAATTCCAGTGGCCCTGCCTATCAAGAAGCTGAGAAGGGTATCGAGGTGGGTCTTCCCCATTTCAATCCTGCCTAGCTGCTCAATCTGGCTTCTCGTTGGGAATCAAGGTTTGCTGATTCCTACACCCAGCAACAGATTCCTGCTTTGCTGCTGCCTTGGAGCCTCCAAGTTGCCAGGTAAGTAAGTAAAACAAAAATGTTATTTCTCTATGCGTTTGCTTAAGTGTTTGTGAGTGATTAGGAGTGAATGGGATTGAGTGAAAGTGTGTTTGTTTGAGTGTCAATGAGAGATAAAGTGAGTGTCAGAGTTTGGGAGTGTGCATGAATAAGTGAAAGGGAGTATGAGGGAGTCAGTGAAGGAGTATGAGTGTGTTACAACGTGTTATTGATTGGAGGTTGTGAGAGGGAGGGGATTTGAAACATGCTTGTAGCTATCAATGGTGCAGCAGGTGCAGTTGCACCAGGGTCCATAGTTAGTGTCTGTAAGTGTGTTAGTAAGTGAGAATGAGCGAGAATGAGCAAGTGAGAGAATGTGATTTATAGTGAGTGAGGGAAAAGTGTTTAAGGCCCAGATTATCAAAAATATTACACAGCGCAGCATCAAAAGTTGCTGCGTTGTGTGAGAGGGAGAAGGCAGGAAAGCACTATATCTACAAAGATATGGCACCATCCTGCTCTTTCCCTAGCGCTGGCATGCAATTAGGCTACCAAGCGCCACACACATACCTTTGTGCCATAGTGCAAAGGTGTGTGCGTGAGTCTAGCAAAGGTTTTGTACTGGAAGGGTGCCCTTCCAGAACAAAATACCATTCTTTGACTAACTTTAAAACGTTTCCTACATCGGATTTGTGCTGTACAGGCCAGTACACATGCAAAGTGGGAAAAGTTAGGAGAAATAAAAGTATTTCTCCTTTTTAATGCCTGCTGTCAAGTGGCATTTATTTTTTGATGCAAAGCACTGTCTACTATTGTTAGCTGATAAGGTTTTACGTCAAAAACCATGGGTGGTTGCTTGGGAACGCCTGTGTATGACCCATGGAATGCCCCCTTGGCGCAGAGTAATGCAAAGCAGCGATTTGCACTGCTTTGTGTTACTTTCAGGCAAATTTCCATTGCAAAATATTTTTGCATTGGAAAGTAAACTTAAAAAAACAAACATTTTTGCACAGGTTTGCATCACTGTTGTGACACAAACCCAGCGCAAAATGGATGCTAATCTGGATGTAAATGTGAGCGGGAAAGAGTATGAGTGAGACAAAGTTTGAAAAAAATGGGGTAAACTCCTGGGCATTATTATGCCCCACCAAAGATCACCAGCCGCTGCTGACACCGGTACTAACTAACTGACGAGATGTGGCCTGATGGCCTGAGCTGGCAACCTTGAAACTGGGGTAAGAGGTTTAAATCTCAGTGTCGGCTCACCATCCTGTGATCCTGGGCAAATCACTTGATCTCCCCGTGCATAAAAAAAAATCAGATTTTGTGTAATGTAATTTGGCTCATGTAAAACACCCTGATGCCGAAGGTCTGTGTATGCTCTATATAAAACTGCACAAATAAAAAACAACAGGTAGCCAGGAACATTTTACCCAGAGTATTGGGACTGGTACCCACCGGCCCTCTTTGCAATCCATCCACCCCTCTTTTGCCAACATCGTTTTGCATGTTCTTATGTTTTGGTCAGTATTTGCCATTTTTAGAACCAAAACCACAAATTCCCCTCCATCCCCCTTGCTACTGACGGAACAGTCTCGACTGCTGGATGGTTATTGCATTAAAACAAATAAAACTCTTTCTTCATGTTTTAGCATTTATTTAGCACATATTACCCCTCACAGGAGTAGTGAGCACTATAATAATTGCAAATCAAGACAATTTGGGATTTATGCCTTGTTTGCTTGGAAGCACAGGAAGATCTCGCATACCAGCGTTAATGGGCAAGCATTGCCTCTATTTAAAACAAAGGGTGATCAGCAAAGCACACTACTTTGCACAATTAGAACCCCCACTGTGGGGGGTATTGTCCTGGATGTTGTGAAACACCTGTATCCTCCCCTCCGCGCCCCCCAAAAACAAAATCTCCTTCTTTGAGGACACTGCAACTAGCAAGAAAAGCAGTCTGTCCGAGAAAAAAAAATGTTTATTCCGACTTCCTCTTCTCCAGCCGTACTTCACCCAGGCTTTCCCAGCGAAAGACACCGACACAGCTTCATCCCAGACTATGGAACATGATGGGGCAGGGTTTGGGATGGGGGGGATAAAGCCCTTTCAGCCCAGTGGGCAATGCACGCCTGACTGATTGGCACCTGGCCGTCTTGCTGTTGGCTATGGTCATTTGATCCATTTCTTTGAACACGTGAAGTTAAGCTCCCATTAACTCATTATTGAGTTGAGTTTTTATATTTTTGTTTGTTTGTTGTAACAATCTTTAAAGGGCAAGTATCGCCTCAGTGGATGTTTAAGACTTTGGCCTGAGAGAAGAGAGTCCAAAACCCATGTTTACCTTTTATAGAAAAAAAATCTTCAGAATTTTTTCTAATAAACCATTTTTATTGCCAAAATTATCTTCATGGAGGGAAATCTTAAACACCACTGTATCCAAGCTACACCCGATTCAAGAGGCCCAATCGCGGAGAAACCCGTCTTGGGTTGCTTGTGTTCTGGTTCAGAGAGGGTCTGGCTTGGCAGTACGTGCTCGATTTGTACTTATGGGAGCAGGACCAAGATTGATTTGCATATAACTGGGTCTAATCTGAGGTGGCATGGTGATCAAAAGAACGATGGGTTTGAATGCCACCCGAGCGATTGCCAATGATCAGACTTATTGCAAGCATTCCTCCTGTCATCTTTTGTTTGTGTGGAAAATCTCATTGACAAGGGTTGAGGTGCTGAAATAGATGAGATATTAATAATAAATTCATATGACGTTTTGGATGCTACTGTTTCCAGCTCTATTCAGAAAGCCCTATCTTCCTACCTAGAAGCACATAGCCTCTGATATAGGCAGTCCTATTGTCATGGCAATCTGATACCATGACCCAGCCTGTTGGTAGCAGAAGGCTTTATGTACCCCCAACCTCCAGACCCAGTATCTGTGGGTTTAACATCTGGTGCAGGAGTACGGAGTCAATCTGGAAAGAAAAGAAAAGCATTTGGTATTCTCAAATGAATCTGTCAATATGGAGAATAGGTTTGGTTGTGGCAGTTCAACTCCGCCGTCTGATGACGACCTAAGGTCCCAATCTTGAGTCTTCAGCATAGAGGCAGTCGCCAGTACTTCAAAGAGGTCATTTGAGACCATGAATAATGCTTTGGACCAAGATTTGGATGACATGTATGTTATGAATAGCGAATATTATGATGACAAGACAGTCTCAAACTTCAAGAGAAAGCTCATTTGATTATCCTATATGTTTGTGGTGGCCCCATGTTTGATCTAGACCTACTTCGGCACTCCAACTCTCCTGAATAGACCCCTTCTCCTCATGTGGACAAATCCAGACTAAAATCCTCCATGGACAGGGAAACCAGATTGAAAATGAGGGTGGACTGTCCTCAATCATTTCTTTCCAATAAAGCAGTTTAACCCCTATGCTAGACTCCATAATCGTCCTCTTTTTGAGTTCGGGTGTGGGATGAGATTCCAGAAGGGGTGTTTACAGAGGTAGGGCTTCTTATCAAGAAAAGCTTCTGGATACTTGTAAGGAAATGCCTCTTTTTGTATGATCACCCCAAGTTTTTTGACTGATGCTGCTGACTTTTTGACTGAGAGTGCACTGAGGCCTGCTAACCTAACCAGACCTCTGTGCCAGTGCCCTGACTCTAAAATGTATGTCAAATTGACTGTACCCAATTGGAAATGGCTAATTTACCTGTAAGCCCCTAGTATATGGTACCCTGGTACCCAGGGCATGTACGTTAAGGGGTTCATCAGGGCTTGCAGCACTGATTGTACCTCCCTGGAGGTTCACCAAGTAAAATGAGTCCCCCTGACCACCACTGCAGACTGGTAGAGCAGTCGTGCACTGCTTTCCCGACATTGCCATTTAAAGCACTGGCAAAGCCACTACGTTCCAGGTACCTCTGTGCAAGTCACCCCTCTGCAGGGCCGGACTGGCCGTAGCGGGCACCGGGCGTTTCCCTGGTGGGCCGGAGGCATAGGGGAAGGTTTTCTGGCTGTGGGAGCCCGTTTTGTCACTGGGGGCCGGTTTTGCAGCAGTGCTGCAATATTGGCCCCCAGTAACAAAAGTGGGAGCAGTGCTTTTTACTAGCCCCCCTGCTCCCAGGGCCGAACGAGCAGCAATCTGCCAGGGCTGGTTGCTGTTCCCAGTCTGGCCCTGCCCCTCTGGCAGGCCTACCGAGACCTAAGGCAGGGTGCAACATAAGACACAGACAGGACATGCACTTTACATTTTCTGGCTGTAAACACGCAAACCTACCTTTTTTACTGTGGAAAGAAGTGGTTGTCCAATTGGCGGGTACTGGATTACACGCTCACCCCTCAGCTGTGCTAACTCTTGAACGGTGCGACCAAAGTGGACACTCCAAAGTATCAAACAGTTTGTTACATTAAGCCTGACGTGTTGTTCCCATGTTCCTAATAAGCGAATGTTGCCTTCCTCATTATGCTTTTGAAAGTGCTCTGTTGAGATGGTGTAAGCCCCTGGGTTTTTTAGCGGCAAGGTACTCTGTTTATGGCATAGCCTAGATTTTTGCATGGTTTGGGAAATGTAGTCAACATTGCTGTTGTGCACCAGCTCCTTTAATTGTAGTTGCTGGGAAAAAACATTACCAGACTTTCTTCACCACATACTGCCATAGTTGCCGCAAGCTTAAGGTTAGTCCTGCCATACCAATAAACAAGACCGTAGGGAGACAGTTTGTGTTCAAGATGTGTGAGAAAACTGTTTTAGGCAATTTCCTGCAGGTAATACATTTAGGCCAGCCTTCTTTGGAAAGCATCGTAGATACAGATCAAGTTCTCATAAACAAGGATTTCTTATTTACATCTATCCTTTATGCTTATTAAATTTAATGAGGGCGCCCAGCATGGAAGAAGACTCCCGCTTTCACAGTTGGGCATGGGTTGCACTTTCGAACGTTATCTTTACCAGTTTTCTTTACGTCCTCCAGAACACTCGATAATGGATACTTGTGAAATATTCAGACATCCTGACATCACACTTAACATGTTTTTGTTTTAAAGTTTATAAATTCAAAGAATGTACCCATGGTGTAGAACAAGGATTACAAGTAAGTTGTCTGTATTTATCATTTATAAACGGTGGCTACTTAACTTCTACAACCCAGTATTGATTTTGCTGCAGCTGTAAGTGTATCTGGTTCATAACATATTATAATTGGGGGCGGAGCTTGCCACGAAGCAAGATGGCCGCGTAGAGGAAGAGCTCCGCGAGCCATCGGCGCCACGCTAGAATTATCCTGACAATCCACGCATATTTTAAAGAAATAGCACCGGCACACACACTCCAGGAGCGGAGCTACCGAACGCTGCCCTCTGAGCTCGGCTGGGTGTCTGGTACAGCCGTATCCGGATCCGCGGCCTGTTTGGTGGAGTGGTGAGCGAGAGCGGCCGCGCGCCCGGCGGCCTTGCATTGGTGATCCGACGGTGTCCCGGGGATCGAGCAGCTCTCCCTCGCCGCAATAAGGTGCCTGACCCCTACCGGTGCCGAAATTCATCTACGGACGCCTGACTGTGCTGCCTGGTGGAGCCCCACTGCCACGGGGACGGATCAACGTGATCCGCTGATAGACGGGACTGCGGAGCCTGCGGCCCTAGACCCCATCATCCACCCCCGGCGGAGCAGCGGGAGAACGTGTGCCACGCAGCGCGTTGCCCCCTTCCCTGGGACTGCATGCCACCTCGCACTCCTACTACAGGTGAGCCCCCCAGACATCTTTGCACGGGCGAGTGGCGGGAGGATTCCTGGACCTGGCCAGCTGCGGTGGGCACACTGCAAGACCCCGCGGATTTGTGGCGCGAGATATGACGAGCGCCCTGGCTGTGGCTCCCCGACCTTGGTTGGACTAGCGTTGCACAGGAGTATGGGGTAACCCCCGCCACTACTACCCCATTAACTATGTTGCGCTCGTGAGGGGGAAGGCGCACCACGCAAACCCGGTGAGCCCGACCACTACCCACTCTACCGGACACTGAAGCCCCGTAGGGGAGGGGACGCCTCGCCCACGTGTATGGACTGAGAGCCTGCTAGTGCGGAGTGCTGGAGTGCATTAGAACGCCTACGTGTCGTGTGCTGCCTGTGTCGGCGCCATTCCCTGTCCCAACTAAGACCGTACCTGCAGACTGAAGGAGGCCCTGAGGGGGAAGGCTTGCTCGGAGGGCCTTGTGCGTCCACTGCTGGCACCCTGACTGAGAGTCCATCGCCGCAGACTTGCTGCCGAAGGGCTGCTGGAGTTGGTGAGGGTAGACACCCCGCCGGATCAACCCACGGAAGAGGTCCTTTGCCCAGATCCAGTGCCCACACCTGCGAAGCATAAGCAAGCCTGTATCACAACGCAGCGCCCGCACTTTCCATCCAGGGTGGACACTGATAAATTTGTCTCGCACAGTGCCGCCATCATGGGCAGAGTAGATAAAACACAGACCAAGCTCCCATTTGATGCCATATCCACCAGACATAAAGAAACGGACCGAGCACGCTCCGCTGACACCAGAGCGGATGCCTCCGAGGAGGACTCCGGCGACGTGAAACAGATGTTCGCTACAATCCAGAAAAGCCTGACGACGATGGATGGGAAAATCGACTCCCTGGTCTACCGCATGGATAGGATGTCGGAGCGGCTCGATAAACCGGCTGAGCGAACGGACATGGCAGAGCGCAGAATAACGGA
Source organism: Calotriton arnoldi (assembly GCA_963921515.1). Taxonomy (NCBI): domain Eukaryota; kingdom Metazoa; phylum Chordata; class Amphibia; order Caudata; family Salamandridae; genus Calotriton; species Calotriton arnoldi. The sequence goes on from CAWUFW010000652.1 coordinate 989,465, forward strand.
GGTCGAGGAGGCCCAGACAGAAGCAGACCTAGTACAGCGGCAAATGGCTAAAACTATCACTGAACTCCAGGATAAAACTGAAGCCTTGGAAGCGCGTTCTCGTCGCAGTAATTTACACTTAACTGGCCTCCTGGAGTCGACCCCAATGGGTAACGTGGAACAATTCACAGAACAACTGCTCATCACTTTACTGGGTCGAGAAACATTCTCTGATATATTTGTGGTCGAAAGAGCTCACCGCACGCTGGGGCCGAGGCCGTGCCCCACCGCGGCCATTGATTGCTAAATTGTTAAACTATCGAGATCGTGACTCGGCTTTGAGACGCGCTCGGGAGCTGGGTGAGCTCCGCTATGAGGGTTCCGCCATATCACTTTACCCAGACTTCACAGCGAGAGTACAAGATGCGAGACGCCAATTCAACCCACTCAAGCGGCAGCTTCGAGATCATAACATCACTTACGCCATGCTATATCTGGCCAAACTCAGGGTAAACCTGAATGGCACCTCCCGCATCTTCACTGATCCGAAGGCGCTGCAAAAAGCTATGAAGGACCTACTTAAGAAGTCGAAACAAGAATCGAGACCGGAGGGAGCTGCTGCAAAGGAGACTGAAGCACAAGGAAGTTCCCTTGAAGACAATGATTAAAATACTGTCATGACACTGCTCTCGATTTTTTTTTTTTTTTTTTTTTTTTCTTCTCCGCACTTAACTTGAACAACGACTTATCAAACTGGGTGGGATCTGGCTCCACTGGCATTGACTCCCCAGCCCTCCCACCCTGCGGGGGCACCGGAAATCTGGCACAGGAAGTGAGAAGGGAGACCACCACCAGAGCTAAGTGCTAGTAACTACACCTCAGTTGCTTCTGCGAGGTGACAATTATGTCTCCTAGGTTGTTGTTATAATTGTTGTGCTCCTGCGGAGTTGCCCTATGGGGGAAGGCCCAGATTCATAGTCTCGAGTATCACAGGAATGCTATACTAAAGTATAACTAGTGAAATGTTACTAGAATGCTGATTGTCAAGCTATTTAGTTAACTATGTGGTCACCGCTGATGGTTTCTCGCGGTGCTTGGGCAACATCCACCCCTGCGTGTTACCCACTACATGGTTGGTAGGTGCAACTGTTTGGAAATTGGGAGGGGGGAGGGGAAACTTGACTATGCACTGTTGGGGTTCGCATGGCGTGGGTGGTGGGAGGAGGGATCTGTTTTGAGTATATGTCTTATTATTATTATTTTTTTGTTTGTTTGGTTTAGTTTGCCTCTATGGTACGAGTCTCAAACTGATGATGCGCACGATGTGGGGTGACCATCACACTACTATAAGACATGGGAACTAGACTGAGATTCTTAACATGGAATATTAGAGGTCTTAATGACCAGCGTAAGGTCAGGAAGGTCATGTCCTATCTCAATAGGCACAATATAGATGTAGCACTATTACAGGAGACGCACCTCACGATGTCAAGCCTCCCACAGATTAGAAACAGGATTCGGGGCACGTTTCACGCAGCAGGCTTTACTACTCATGCCCGTGGAGTGTTAACCTGGATTAATCCCAAAACCCGTCTCACACTTGACGAACTGCACACAGACACCAACGGTAGATATATAGTGTCCAGATGTAGGGGGCCAGGTGTGGACTATGTAATAATTAACGTATACGGCCCCAATCATGATTGCCCACAATTTTATTATGATATTCAGACCTTAGCTAAAACATTGCCCGATCTCCCACAGATATTGGGGGGGGGGGGGACTTTAATTGCACGCTGCACCCGGACCTTGATCGCTCGGGTGGGCTGCCGCGGCGCCGCACTAAGGCGGCGGAAGCCATCTTAGATGTCCTAACTGAGATGGATATGTTTGATGTCTGGCGCTCCTGCTCTCCATTAGGAGGGGAATACACGCACTATTCAGCGCCCCATAATCTCCACACCAGGATTGATTACTGGTTCCTGATGGGTTCACTTAAAGGCACAATTAGAGAGTGTGAAGTATTCCCCGTACCTACTCTGACCACTCCCCGGTACTTTTACACTGACTATACCTGTCAAGCGACCCCCCCCCCCCCCAGTTCACCTGGCGATTCCCTCCCTACGCTTTACTAGATGAAGTGTTTAAGACTGAGATGCTGGAGGCAGTGGAAACCTTCTTTGCAACAAATTTGGGTTCTGTTCCCCACTTCACTACGATTTGGGAGACCTTTAAGGTGTATGTGCGGGGCGTTGCCATATCCAAACTCTCGGGAGTGCTAAAATCGATTAGAGGACAACTGAACAGATTGGAGCAAACACTTGCGGGACTGGAAAGGGAAGTACAGGGCAAACATGACCCCACACTACAAGCTACACTTAAGGCAACACTAGAAGAATACCACACTGAGGCTGATGGAGAGGTTAAGCTTTTGGGCAAATACGCTGTGGCAAGGGTATATGGAGAGGGAGAGCGCCCGGGCTCGGCCCTAGCAAACCTCATGAAGGGACGTCGGGCAGCATACCAACCCATTGCACTGACTATTGATGAAGGTATGACAACCACCGATGCGGACGATGTAGCGGAGACCTTTCGAGCTTATTATGCGAAACTATACCAGTCAACTTCCCACACTACACGATCAGATATACTAGAGTACCTGGAATATATTAAATTGCCCTGGCTACTCGACAATCACAGGGAGTACCTGATGCGCCCACTAGAGGCATGGGAGATACGGATGTCCCTGTCTACGATGCGCTCTGGTAGCGCTCCGGGACAAGATGGGCTTACGGTGGGGTTTTACAAGGAGTTCCAGGAGCTGCTCGTACCACATATGCTAACGCTTTTTGAAGAAATGGCTGAAGAGGGCATTATGCCTCCCACAATGAGGGAAGCTCTCCTGGTCGTTATTTTGAAACCCGGGAAGCCTCCACATAGCTGTTCCTCATACTGTCCACTTTCTCTCCTAAACGTGGACATGAAGATATTTGCCAAAGTTCTAGCAAATAGACTTAGCCCCTTGATGTCAACGCTGGTGGGAGCAGAACAAGCGGGATTTATACAAGAGCGCACACTCACTTATAATTTGCGTAGAGTTTTCGGAGCTATACAGCATACTACCCCTACTACTAAAGCAGCGGCGATATTTTTAGATGCTGAAAAAGCATTTGACTCGGTGGAATGGAAATTCATGATTATGACACTAGAACGCATGGGACTGGGGAGTGTCTTTCTGAGCCTAATTAGTACGCTGTATAGGAGCCCCGCCGCGCGGGTGGGCGACGTGGTTACTGCCTCCCTGACGATATCCAGAGGCACCAGACAGGGCTGCCCCCCTATCGCCGCTTCTGTATGCCCTGGTAGCTGAGCCACTGGCCTGCGCCTTGTGTGAATACCACAGCAACAAAGGTATACGAATCCCGGGATATACCCTAATTGTCTCCTCTTATGCAGACGATACTCTCCTATATGTTCGAGACCCGGTTAACAATGTGTCCCCTGTCCTGCGGGAGATAGTGCGGTTCGGTGAGCTCTCGGGCCTTAAAACTAATTGGGCAAAATCGGTAATATTTCCTCTCACTCCAGCGACATCCCCTGAGGAGTTAGACTTCCCCCTACAGTGGTCTACTGACCCGGTGCGTTATCTAGGGATTCAAATACACACAGATCCGGAACTTGTGTTCAGGGAAAACTACGGTCGCGCTATCACTAAACTTGAAGACAATGTTGCGCGATGGATTCGACTCCCTCTCTCCCTATTGGGTAGAATATCAATGAAAATGGTAGTCCTCCCCCTCTTCCTATTCCTTAATATCCCGATGGTCTTACCAGCACAATTCTTATAACCCCTTCGGTCGCTACTAATCAAACTAGCCTGGGCCAACAAGCAACCTCGGGCAAGCTGGAGCCTTCTGGTCCTGCCATACTCGATGGGGCGGGGGGGGGTTGGGAGCCCCAGATCTCGATCTTTATTACCGAGCCGCCCAGGCCTCACACGCATACTTTTGGTTACACCAACAGAAGCCCCCATCACATCTACACATAGAGCGTGCCACACAAGCCCAGCCCACTTGGCGACTGCCTTGTTTCGCCCACCAAACAGGACTACCACTATCCTCGACTCGATTAACGCCACAACACATGCGTGGCATAATCTCCTTAATAGGCAAGCGCTCTCTATTCTTTACTCCCCTATAGCCTGGTGCGGGTGGTCACCGACTCTTACATCCCCGGAAATGGTAACAGCCCTGCACTCACTAGGGCTTGACACAATTGGGGACTTTTTTAGGGATGGGACAGGTAGGGATTGGACTGACCTTCTTGAGACGGATCCCCCACCACCTACTCTAGCTACATTTCACTACTTTAGGGCTAGAAGCGCGCTACGTAAGCTATTGGGAAATGAGCTACTGGAGCCACCGGAGGCACACTCCTTCTCAACGCTGATCCGTGCTGCTTCCCCTAAGCGACTTGTAGCACGTATATACTCAGACGCAGGAACTGAGTAGGGACTGTTACGTCAAGGCCAGACTGGAATGGCAGTCGGATCTGGATCTGATACTAGATGACAATATGTGGAAATATTGCTGTGAGGCGACCAAACGCATCTCACTTAATGGCCGACATCGGCTCATACAGTTTAAGTTCCTGAATCGCATTTACTACACGCCAGTGCGACTCCATAAATACGGACTCCGTGACATGTCCAACGCTGTGGGGCCGCTGATGCTGATTTTCTTAATTTAGCATGGCTCTGCCCACCTATTGCCAACTTTTGGATACAGGTCTTTGGGGAACTTCAAGCAGTCACTCAAGTAGACATTAGGCCCGATCCGCTACTAGCCCTGCTAGGATACTCTAAAAAATTAAAGAAACCTATCAGACGATTAGTAGACATGGCATTGCTGGTGGCTAAACGAGTACTGGCGATACATTGATCGGAGGGCCCCCTTCCCACACTGGCGCAATGGTCTAGGGACATGCTATACTGTAATACGCAAACGGAAACATACAGCGAGCTACTTCACCCTAGGAATCACCCAAAGAATTTCTGGAGCCTGTACGCTACTTACATTGCGACTCGCAATCAAGAACGAACCACCACCACACCCCCCACATCACCACATGCATAGCAGTCTCCCCGGACATTAGAAGTCATATTGCAGAGATTAGTGCTCCATATAACCTTCTGGTATAGCTGGATTGAAGACTACATCGCTCCCCAACGGTTTACCTGTAATGTGAAGCTTGGTTTTTGTATTATCAGTTTTGATTATAATTAATCGTCTCCTTCGTTTGGAATATAATCTTTGTTCTCTTTTTTCTGTATTTTGAATTGCATATTTGAGTTGATTTTGTCTAAATAGCTTATTTGTTAAAGTGTGTGTGTGTGTGTGTGTGTATATATATATATATATATATATATATATATATATATATATATAATCTACTGGCGGTCGCCAGTAGATAGTTATAGTTAGGACCTATTTTCCATAGGAAATCCGCGACATTCTATTTGAAATAACTCTCTTGCCGGTTGACGTATCTTCGCGAAATGTTCAAACTTTATGGCCCGCTCCGGTCTGCTCCTACCCTGAAAGTCTCGGGGTGATTCGTCAAGCGGGGGCCGAGAAAAAAGGGGGGGGGTCCCAAAACGTGTTTTCCCCATTCATTTTTCCATAGGAAACTTTAGACACGGCTACAGCCCGAACTGCTGAACGGAATTACACCAAATTTGGCAAAGAGGTAGTTCTTGGTTCAGAAAGAACCCTTTTTGTTAAATGGTGTAAATCCGTTCAGTAGTTCCTGAGAAAATCAAAATGAAAATCACATATATATCTATGGCCGCGTCGGATTCGCGCACCCTCCCGATCACGAGCTGCATAGCTAATTGGCTGTCAACACTCCAAATCAGGAAGTGTTGGCAGTTATTTTGTCCTCGGTAGAACCGAGGGACAGAAACGAAAAGCGCAAAAAGGGGGCAGGGTAGAAACACCCTGACCCCCTAGGTCTGCTCAGGCAGAAAAAAGCATTTAAAAAAAAAAGAAAAAAAATCGGCAGTATGCGCTCAGGGTGTGCGGATCCTGCCGAAAAAAAAAATAGTCCCGGGGGCAGGCGGGGGTGGGGTTGGTTTATTGTTTATATGGGGGGCCTCTGAGGCCCCCCAAGCCCCGGGGACCGCCACCCCCCCAGGGCTTAATAAAAAAAAAATGGTGCGGGAGGGCTCTCCTGCCCTCCCGCAGCCCCGGGGACCGCACCCCCCGGGGCTTCGTTTTTATATTTTAAATAACGTGTGGGGGCTTCAGCCCCACACGCCCGAGGACCACCACCTCCCGGGGCACATAGAAAATAAATGTGGGGGTCCGTTACGGACCCCAGAGCCCCGGGGACCACCACCTCCCCGGGGCTGTGCAATTCAAGGGAGGGGGCCGCGCGGCCCCCTCCTGGAGCCCTTGATGGCCCTGGGGACCGCCACCCCCAGGGCCGGCTCCTGCAGTGTCCCGGGGTGCCTACCCCCGGGACACTGTAGTTTCTATGACAGGGACGGAGCCTCGCGGCTCCCGTCCTGTCATAGCAAACTGCTTTGGATATTGGAAGAGAGAGCAGGGAAACCTGCTCTCTTCCAATATCCAAGCACATTGTTCCACATGGGGAGCTGCATCTTAGCAGCTCCCCATGTGGTAGCAATGCCGGCTCCCAAGGGACGCGGGGAGCCGGCGGGACTGTGGGGGATTGGGGACCCCCCACAGTCCCCAACGGAGAGGGCCAGCCCCAGGGGATGGGGTCCCCGGGGCAAGTAGTGGCTCGGGAGGGGGCCACGCGGCCCACTCCCCCAAAAAAAAAAAAAAAAAAAATATATGAAAGGCCGGTCCCGGGGGATGGGGTCCCCGGGGCCTTAAATGGCCTGAGGAGGGGGGCCACGCAGCCCCCCTCCAAATATTTAAAAATAAAAAAAAGAGGGCATGCCCCGGGGGATGGGGTCCCCGGGGTCAATATAGGCCCAGGGAAGGGGGGCCACGCAGCCCCCCTCCCATACAAAAAAAAAAAAAGACCGGCATCGTGCCGGAGGCCCCGCCCCCACCCTGCAGCAGTCTGCAAACGCGCCCCTGGCGCGTTTGCAGATGGGGAACGATTTCCCTTGAATACTGGGTCCCTGGGGCCAACTAGCCCACCAGGAACCTCCAGTATGCGCCAGGGGGCTGCGTTGCAGAGAGGTGTACAGAGGCCACGCCCCTTTTACACCTCTCTGCAACGCAGCTCTGTGGCGCTTTGGAGGTACATGGTGGGCTAGTTGGACTCCAGGGACCCTCAGGATTCAAGGGACTTAATCCCCCAACTTAAAATGCGCCACGGGGCGCGTTTGCACAGTGGTGAAGGGAGGGGGCGGGGCTTCAGGTGACATGTGTGCAAACAGGCCCCGTGGCGCATTTTAAGATGGGGAATTAAATCCCCTTCAATCCGGAGGGTCCCTGGGGGCCAACTAGCCCAACAGGTACGTCCAGAAAGTGCCACAGAGCTGCGTTGCAGGGAGGTGTAAAAAGGGGTGTGGCCTCTGTACACGTCTCTGCAACGCAGCCCCCTGGCGCATACTGGAGGTTCCTGGTGGGCTAGTTGGCCCCCAGGGACCCTCATGATTCAAGGGGACTTAATCCCCCAACTTAAAATGCGCACGGGCGCGTTTGCACAGATGTCACCTCAGGCCCCGTCCCTCCCTTCACCATTGTGCAAATATTCCTCTAAAATCAGCCGAAATACGAATTCCGATTTACTCACCTGTTATCAGGAGAGACCTCAGTGCTGCATCTTTCAGCCCAGTACTGGTCCTGAAAAGTAATTTTAACCGTACTTACCAGGAACTTGAATTTCCTTCCATAGGCTAACATTGACTGGTTTCACTTGGAAATTCTTCTAAGTGTGGAGTTTTGGAACTTTATAATATTCCTCTAAAATCAGCCGAACTACGAATTCCGATTTACTCACCTGTTATCAGGAGAGAACCCAGTGCTGCATCTTTAGCCCAGTACTGATCCTGAAAAGTAATTTTAACCGTACTTACCAGGAACTTGATTTTCCTTCCATGCGCTAACATTGACTGGTTTCACTTGGAAATTCTTCTAAGTGTGGAGTTTTGGAACTTTATAATATTCCTCTAAAATCAGCCGAACTACGAATTCCGATTTACTCACCTGTTATCAGGAGAGAACCCAGTGCTGCATCTTTTAGCCCAGCACTGACCCTGAAAAGTAATTCTAACCGTACTTACCAGTAACTTGTATTTCCTTCCATAGGAATCCATTGTCTGGTTTTCAGCAGAAAAGTTTCAAAGTGTCAATTTTCACAAACTACAAATATTCCTTAAAAATCGCCTGTATGACTTAAACGCATTCTTTCAACTGTTTACAGGAGATGCACCAGTGCTGGATCCAGGATCCACCACTGAGTAAGAAAAAGTAACGATAACACTACTTACCTGCTAAGTGAATTTCCAGCCATAGGATAACATTGGTGATTCTATGTGAAAAAGTTTCTTAGTGTCAACTTTTAAAATACAATAATATTCCTTAAAAATCAGTACTGTAACCAAAACGCTTTTACTCAACTGTTTACAGGAGATGTCCCAGGACTGAATCTAGGATCCAGTCCTGTGGTTAGAAAAGTAATCCATAAAGTAACTAATTGCATTTAACTTGAAATTCACATTGAGCTCAATGTTGCATTGTGTTTGAAATTGTGTTGCCTATTGCAACAACTGTAACTACTGTACTTAAAAGTCTATTGCCTCTTTGCAAAGTATTTAAACTAAAGTAATTCATTCTGAGAAAGTATATTTTGTAATGTAATGTATAATGTAATTACAATGTAATTTAAAAATAAATAGTTTAAAAAATGTAGAAAATCAGTATCAAAAAATAAATATAACAATTAATACATTTAAAAATTGTCATTTACAAAACCTTTGAAATTCACTGAAAAAAACCATAGGTTTCAGACATGTTATAGTTAGGAATTAGCATTTAAAAAACCTTTGAAATTCACTGAAAAAACCATAGGTTTCAGGCACGTTATAGTTAGGAATTAGCATTTAAAAACCTTTGAAATTCACTGAAAAACCATAGGTTTCAGACACGTTATAGTTAGAAATTTGCATTTAAAAAACCTTTGAAATTCACTGAAAAACCATAGGTTTTAGGGACAGTTATAGTTAGTTGGACATTTCACTCGTACAAAACCATAGAAATTCCCCCGTTATAGTTAGTTCAGCTAACTATAACTCGCGCCCCCGCAATGCACTGCTGATGACGTCACATATTACATCACTCATGACATGGTCAGTGACATCACTGATGACATCACTGATGACATCTCAAATGACATCACTGACATCTCAAATGACATCATCCATGTGATTATTTCATGCATCTTCTCACACCCTAATATAACTTTTGATACACCCACTCTAAATTACAGACTGCCATTCGCAAAACCATTCACACTCCAATACCAATAACTACATACCCACTCACTGATTCTTAGGTCTACACACACACACACACACACACACACGCACACACACACACCCCCGTCCAGTCACTCATACTTACAGTCACTCAGTACAGGACTATCATATGCACTCATACACCTATATAAACACTCACACACCGCCACTCATCCATAGAGGTACTCACACACACCTAGTCAGTCATGCAAAAAATTAATCACACACTCATTTACTCACCTATACAGTTATACACACACCAGCTCACTTACTCATACAAATACTAGCACATTCTTACGCTCTTATACAATAACTGATACAAGCACACACACATCCATACAGCCACTCTCACAATCACACACTCTCACTTATAGCCATTTCAAAAACTCTAACACACATATATACTGCCTTTTACATATGTAGTTACTCGCACATGTACCACTGAGATAAACATTCACTCACTAACACACCCATACACACACTCACCCACCCAAGCAGTCCATCACAGATGCACTCTTGAAATCATGCACCCAGTGAATCACCCAGTCACACATCTATGTACAGAGTCACACACACCCCACCCACACAAACACTCAGGCAGCCATACAGATACTCAGAGAACCAATCAATAACCCATATAGACACTCGTGTAGCTATTCGCAAATCCATGCATCCACTTACACAACAACAGACGGATACAGACATTCACACAGTTTAGTCACTAACCCATGCATTCAGTAAGATACGTTTAATCACTCACTTGTAGAGTCAGTCACTCACGTACTAAATCATCCATTCAGACACTTATACACCCACTCATTCTTCAATACGCCTTTCCCTATATATATTAAACATATTTAAACTTTACAGAAACACAGTCACTGGATGATGTCATCAGTGATGTCATCAGTGATGTCATCAGTGATGTCATTTGAGATGTCATCAGTGATGTCATCAGTGATGTCACTGACCATGTCATGAGTGATGTAATATGTGACGTCATCAGCAGTGCATTGCGGGCGCGAGTTATAGTTAGCTGAACTAACTATAACGGGGGAATTTCTATGGTTTTGTACGAGTGAAATGTCCAACTAACTATAACTGTCCCTAAAACCTATGGTTTTTTCAGTGAATTTCAAAGGTTTTTTAAATGCAAATTTCTAACTATAACGTGTCTGAAACCTATGGTTTTTTCAGTGAATATATATATATATATATATATATATATATATATATATATAAACATCTTTTTCAGAATCAGGTTTTTCAGCAGATCAGAGGTGTCGCCATGGGGGCTTGTTTCTCTCCAAGTTATGCCTGTCTGCATATGGGGTTTTGGGAGGAACAGATGCTTATGCCGGCGCACAGTGAAACTTTTTCCAAACATGTCCTTTGTTGGTATAGGTACATAGATGATCTGTTCATGATTTGGAGAGGTACAGAACGGGATGCCCAAAAATTCATAGAACAGATCAATGTGAACAATCTGAACTTACAATTTTCTGCCCAAATGAGTAAGGAGGCTGTTATTTTTCTAGATGTAGAAGTGTTTGTGGTTAATAATAATTTGGAAACAAAGCTTCATCGGAAACCAACTGCGGGGAATCCCATTCTCCATGCATCTAGTCATCACCCCCAACACTTGATTCACAGCATCCCCTATGGGGAGATGCTGCGAATACGCAGGATCTGCAGCACAGAAAAGGAATATGTTCAGGCACAGGAGGAGAGTAGAAAAAGATTCCTAGCCAGAGGGTATTCCAGGGATGTAATTAGAGTGGCTGTAGACAAGGTAAATAAGAAAGAGAGGGTTGAAACACTAATAGCTAGACCCATTCCCCGCAATTGCAGTCAGGAGCAGAGCGTGCAATCAGTGCGTCTCATTTTGACATATAACCGCCAACACAAAGCCCTACGGAAAATAGTTAATAAAAATTGGGCTTTAGTTCAGAATGATTCGGTTTTAGAGGGCACAGTTACCAATAGCCCCAAAATCACGTTCAGAAAAGCTCGCTCCATGAGCAATTCCCTCGTAAAAAGCAGCCCTGAGATTAAATCCATGACAACATGGCTGAATGCGAGGAACGGCTTTATCAAATGTGCCATATGCAAGGCTTGTAAATACGGGACTAATAGAACATCTAATATAACTCCATTCAAACCGAAGCCTGTAGTCATCAACAAAAACTCAACTGCAAAACAGAATATGCAGTTTATGTGCTGGAGTGTTCGTGTGGCCTGCAGTATGTGGGTAGTACCAAGCTGCAGGTCCACAAACGAATACTCCAGCACATTAGGGCCATCACTAACAATGATGAAGCCTATCTGGTAGCAAGACATTTTAAAGCCTCACATAATAACAACTTGGAGGATCTGAGATATTTTGTTATCGATACAGTCTTACCTCTCAGACGAGGAGGCAACCGTGAGTCAATGCTGAGAAAACTGGAAACACGCTATATACTTGAGTTAGATAGCAAAACTCCTAACGGTTTGAATTCCAGTGAGGATTTCTATACCTGCTTGTAATTATCATGACTTATCATGATTATTGTGCCTGTAATCATTATGGATTTTATGCATTTAACCTATTTTTAAACATCTTGTGGGTTTACATATGCTGCCTCATTCTTTACATTTTTACATTTTTAACAATTTTTTGTTTCATTGTTTTAGCTTTCACACAATGGTAATTTTTAATGTTTTAACCAGGTTTCAAAATCACGGCTGTGATGGAACTGGTGGGAGATTAGTTTGTTTAGAAAACACATACAATTGTTTTAATTTGACATAGGTTAAGAACAAAGCCCACTGGGGCACGACACACTACTTTTCCTTGATTCTTTTATGGTCATGTTTTCATTATATTAAAAACATTTCTATACAGTGGGATGTAGTGCGGTATTCAAACTGGGCATACTCACTTGTTGAGGCACATGAGCTAAAGCAACTATTTACAATAGGATTTTAGAAAATGAATTACTGTTTTCTTTTAAGTCTTATGTGATGTTGTTTTTAGCTTGCTTTTAGCATATTTTAAACTATCTTTTATTATGCTATGCCTGTCATTAATATATATTCATGTATTTATTTATTTATCAATAATTATATGAAATGTGTTTTTGTCTGGGGAAACTCCTCTCGTTACAATATTATATAATGACACAATATTGCCCAATGATACAAGGATTTAGGTACAATGTATCTGTTCGTCTATGTCTATGAACAATTGTTAAGCACTGGCACTTTAAATAGGTGGAAGCACCACATCAGCGTCGTCATAGTGATCAAGGCATCGTTGATGCCGAAACGCGTAATGGCGATGGTGCAGGGCGTTCTTTGAAAATAAACACACATTGCACCTTAATGGGTCTGTTTTCGTCTGTCCAGGAGTGGATGTTGTGTGGCGAAGTCCAGGGATATATATATATATATATATATATTTTTTTTTTTGTCTTGGTATTGTGATTTTTTTTATGTATTGTTATATTGAAATGAATAAAATATAATAAAAACAAACAAAAAAAAATGTTATAATTGCACCAGTTGCTTTTCTTGGGTAACTATGGTTTTGTCCATAGTGAAATACTACCAAGTGTTGTTACTTTTTGAGTGTTACAAATTCTGTGTAATGAGGTCATGCCTCTTTCTCTTCCACTCCCCCATCCACAGACTAAAACCTTCGTCAAAGCACTCCCAACTGCTGAATCTGCTGTAAGATGTTGTTGACCATATATAAAAAACACACGTTTTGTTCGATATTTTATCCCACTAACCATAATCCTCTTTTTTTCGGATGCTCACCATGTGAGTTCTAGACGTCTTTGCAGATCTGAGAGGATGAATAAAGACAAAGCCAGCAAGTGTATTTCAGCCTTTGTTCTGTCAGCACATTACCTCTGCTGTGTGCATGTGTTAAAACTTGTGACTCCTGCACCCAACTATTGTTCAGCCGCAAGACCTACCCCTCCACTGTTTTAGAGTTAATCACCTTCATTTGCTTTAACTTGGTATTCATTGAATCATTTTTGTCTATTTCACTGCTGTGTACCTTCCAGCCTTTAAATGCTGATACACATTACTTTGACCTTTTATTCTGCACAGCTATCTGCCCAGTTTTATGATGTGGACAATCTGGGAGATATCTCTGTAATACCATGGTTTATGAAAAATGTTTTGTAGAGCATAACGCAAGCTAAAACAAAAAAGGTGATTTTTAGATCTGACTTCCTATGAAAGTAATTTTGCGGTGTGACTTTTTTTCTTTTCTTGCGCAGTACCTCCTAGCATCTGGCGCATTAATCTGGATGTTCCTGAAGAATCTCGCCAGAATCTCTCCTTTGGTGCTGCTGATGAACGCTGGTGGGAGCAAACCGATCTGACCAAACTGATCTTGGCTTCAAACAAACTCCAGTGTCTGTCAGAAGATATTAAGTTTCTTCCAGCACTTACTGTACTTGATGTAAGTACAAGGATTGTAGTCTAGGAACCCGAAGTAAACCTGGGTTGCATCCTTGTTTTATCATTACCAAATATGTTTGCACTGTGGAATATCTACCCTCCGAGAACCAATTGGAAGAATGCATGTGGCATCTTTGTACTGGCCTGCATTCGTTCAGGTTTCTAAAACCTAGGTAGATAGGAACCTGTTAATAGAATTGCTAAATCATTCATAGTCCTTATTTAAATTCATTCACATTATAGTTACTCATTTGTTCCAGTTGTATGAATCTGAAATTCTCTGTTTTTGATGAGGGTGACAAGTTAGATACTTTGTTTCAGAAAAATCAGGATTGTGCATTTTAAGTTTTTAGGTCTGGTTTAACAATGGAGTTGCCTGATAACATTGTTACCAATTCTTTAGAACATAGTGTGCTTTTGCTTCTCCTACAGGTGTATAGCCCTCTCACCTCATGCTGTTTGTTTTAGCATTCTGCCCTCCGGGAAGTGCTTCCATTGGCATGCATGAGTAACAATTCTATATCTGAAAATTACACTCCATCTTCACACTGTCAAATTTAGTTGTTCATTTCGTATATCCATTCTATACAAAAACAGCCTTTTAGCTATTTTTTCCCCAAGGATTGGCAGAGCCAAAAGGGCAGGCTTTAACATGATAAAAAGCATTTGTGCGTGCAACACATTATAAACAGCTTTTATGAACGCCTGTGTTTACATTTTAACATATTAAAGTCAGACCTGTTGGCATGTTATATGCTTGTTGTTTAAGTTTCCTGGTATATGTTACCATACTCTGTGGTCTTTCAAAGGCTTTAGAAGCCAACAAATGCATCCGGTACATTTTCCAGTTTGGTTGTTCAAAGAAGATACACCCCTTTAGTCTGTCCTCCCAAAAAGGGCTCCTATTGATAAGGGAATAACTAAGACCGCTACTCTCATTAACAGTTTTAATCAATATTTTATATATTCTTCCACTGCCACCTTCATTTATTTGCCCTAGTCCAAACATATTTATAGTTTGGAATTCTATAGAGGTGGAATACAAATCTTTAGACCAACCAGGACATGACTAATTCCTCTCGACTTGCCCAGTTCTGATTTCTAGTTAAGAAACTCACTCCTCTTTATTGCCCTAGGCTGGTTAGGCCCTGTATTCCTCATTGAAGCAATTCATAAAGGGTAAGATATTTCTGCACAGTTTTTGCTTTTAGAGAAGCATGTCCATATTTTTGAAGCCTATACTTGTGTGTGGTCATAATGCCTAGGAGCAAAAGTAAGGCCATCTATGGGACTGCTCGAAATGCACTGGTTATGAATTTCCTTATTGCTGGATTTTGCACTGTCCCTAAAGCACCTAGTTTGGAGAGATTCCTCAATAAAAGGATGGATTCCCAGGAGACCACACCCCCTCCAACACAATCCAGTCTTGTTTTTCCTAACGAGCTGAAACGTCCTCGGAACCAAGTAGTGGCTATGTACTAATGTATTCGCTTGTTCCTGATCCTTCACGCCTATTGAGACATTTAAAACGTTTCATATTTTTTTGTGGTTAGCCACACTTAACATTTTACCCGAGCCTCCGTCCTAGGTCTAGATCATTACTGCTCCATTATTCTTGGTTTTAATGCAGCCTGATTCTCTTTTTATAGACCTCTAATGATTTGTCATTTTACTTCCCATCTAGGTACATGATAATAAACTTTCATCTCTTCCGAAAAGTCTAGGAGAACTTGAAAATCTACAAAGGATTAATTCCAGGTAACATGTTGTAATCCAGTATGTTTCTGTCCTTATTTTAAAGCAATTGTTTTGGTTTGGAAATCTTTATCTATGAAGATATGCAAGGTAGTTTATTGTTTGGCTGGTGAAAATCATAAAGTTACTAGGAATAATAGGACAAGTGTTTTGGAGTACACGGTTATGTTTATAAACCGTACATTGTTAATCATCAAAAAAGTGAGTGTACTCAGGGTAAATGAAATGTGTCGTATTGTAGAAATAGTACAGGATGAAATGTCACTATTTGATAAAAATGATCTTTATTCCAGTAATTACGATTGATTTTTATTGATTGACTGAATTGCAAATTTCTTTTTCATTCGTCATCCGCATGACGCTGTGCTATTCACCCCCGAGTCACTACAATTTAGACTGCGTCATATCTCTTATCAGAGGTTAGACACATGGCTGTAATCAAGAATATATTTTGGGACACCAGTTCCTCATGATCAATCAAACAATATTTATTCGGTTGCATCAACCATAAAAGATAAAAAATAATGCATCACAAATTCTTAAACACAGGTTAAAATACAGCAAAAATGTTAAAACTGTAATGGATTAAAACTAATCTCATCGGCCCTCAGTCACAAAAACCTGACCCCCCAGGTGAACATGGTGGAAGTCCACGACCTTACAAAGCATTACAATACCTTCATCTTGAACATCCTTGACTCGATTGCTCCCCTACAACTAAAAAAGTTAACCACCAAAGTCTCTCAACCCTGGTTCAAAAAAAAATCTCAATACTGAAAGATGCAATTTGAGACTAGCAGAAAGAGCCTGGAGATCTTCAACTTCCACGGAGAACCTGAAAAGCTTAAGATCAGTGAGAAACACTTACAACAAAAGAATCAGAAACTCGAAAGCCAAGTTCTTTAGAACGCAACTGGACCAAGCCAGAAATCGCCCCAAAAAACTTTTTGAAATTGTCAAGCAACAACCAACTCAACCTTCCCGTTATTGGATCTAACAAGGTTCCAAATTGTGAAGACTTTGCATCCTCCTTCATGGAAAAAATGGTCATTATTGAAAAGGAGGGAGCGGATACCAACTAACTTACTCACCACTCTTCATCCATCACAGTCTGCTATTCCTATCGGTCACCCTGAGCATTCCCCCCCAAAAACAACGCCTCCTGGCAGACATTCCCTCCCCTCAAGGAAAGCGACTTTCACTACTTTACTACTGTGCTCACTTAATCGACCCTTTACCCCCGATTATCTTTAAAGAGATAAAATCATCTATCCTCGCTTTTTAGACCAAGATCGTAAATGCCTCACTCCTTCAAGGCACTATCCCTGACTGTCTAAAAGTTGGACAGGTAACCCCTATCCTAAAAAAAAAAAACAAGCGCAGATTGCTCAGACTTAAACAATTTCCGTCCAATCTCCAACATTCCCACTCTGACGAAGCTTATCGAGAAATGTGTACAGATCCAACTCTGCAACGACATAGATCATTACCAACTCCTAGGCCAATACCAGTCTGGTTTCCGCCAAGATCCCAGCACAGAAACAGCACTCACACACATAGTGGATGACGTATTATCAATGTTGGATCAGAAGGAAGCGTGCCTTCTTATCCTCCTTGACTTATCGTCAGCGTTTGATACTGTGAAATGCCAAAATCTTCTACACCTACTTGAAAGATGGATGGGGTTATCAGGGGCCGTCCTTCAATGGTCTACTTCATTCCTCCTTAACAGAACCCAAAGAGTTGAGGTCAAACCGTTCTCTGTCCAAGCCCTCTGTGGTCCCCTCGGAATCCCACAGGGATCTACCCTCTCTCCCATTCTCTTCAACGTATTCATGGAACCTTTTAGCAGACTCCTTGTCATTCTTCAACATTCATTATCATATGTATGCAGATGACACACAATTGTACCTGAAAATCTTCTCCCTGAAGACTTTACTACCCTCATAGCTATTCTTCAAAATACTCGGAACTGGCTTTCTCTCAACCCTCTCAAACTTAACGCCATCAAAACTGAATTCCTCCTCATTACCCCACCCAAACACAATGTCACGATCGACCTTTGGATGAAGCATCTAACTGCCCTCAATTGTACACCTCACTTTATAGATTATGCAGGTTTTCTGGGAATTATACCAGGCAAACATCTGCATATGCAGAGCCACATCAGTAACGCCACTAATGGAGCGAACTACCAGATGAGCAACCTAAGGAAATTAAAACCCTTCCTCCCCCAGGACGAGCCCTAGTCATCCCCAGGCTCGATTACGGAAGTGCTACTCTCAGTGGCCTGCCTAAATACAAGCTGGCCCCTTTATGGGCCTCTCTTAACGCAGCGGCCAGACTCGTCACTTGAACAAAAAGAAACACATTTCCCCTGGTCTGAAATCCCAAAACTCGCTCCCTTATGAAGCACAAATTCATCTAAAAATCGCTTACATGACTCATACAGCCCTACATTTCAATACTCTCAGATATTTGGCATGAAAGCTGAAATTATCTGGCGGATATAGATCATCGCGAATTACCAGCTCCCTACTGCTGAATCAACAGATTTTCCGACAAACTAATACGGGCAACTGAGCTTTTTCGGGCATCGCACCAAAGAATTTGAATTCTCTGCCGAAGGAAATCTGTCTGAGTCCTTCTACCGCCTCCTTCAAAATAGAAGTGAAAACATTTCTGATGAATAAAGGTTGCCCTAAAATCGAAATCATACCATATAGCGCTTGATCTTACCTGATGTATTCTTATTTTGTTGATCATGACTACTTCCTTCTGACCTACTAGGTAGGTCTCATCCTTCAACTTGTTGTTCTTCTATAATTGTATTCATGTCGTATCTGCGTTTTTATTATTGTGTCTTTATTGGTTATTCACTCTTCCCCCTGCCCCCCCCGTAAAGTGCTTTGATACCCTCACGGGTCATGTTCGCGCCATATAAAACTTTATAAATAAATCATAAACATATTTAGGGATCATGAGCACACCCAAGGCACTAAGTCAACTAATCCTGGCCCCAGCGAACCAACTATTCATGCAGACAACGTCATCAACAAAGTGAATAAAGGCATTCCATGAATTTTCTACACTTAATCGCTGATTTAAAAAAGGAGCATACTCTAAAACTAACATCCAAGCTATTGAGTTGCTGCAAATACAATAAGGCTTCATTATAGTTCCTAAAACCTAAACATTTTAAAATCGGTTTGAGAAAGAGGATAAAATATAGCCTATGAAATTGACAAAAAACAAAGTGCAGCAGTGATTGTGTAGAGGCCCCATTACGAGGGCAGGCAGGTGTACTAGTTCCCCAATGATAAGCATCTCCTTGAAAACACAACCATCTCCACGCCGTACCTGCCTTGGAACGAAACGGAAGGTATCTTTCCCAAGTGTTGTGTTTCAGAGCAAGATAGGACGCTGGCTCTGGAGATGCTAAGGTCGTGATGTAGTCCTTCATTGAACATTTAAGAAATACTTGATCCCTTCATTGGTCCAGGCACAAATCTCTGAATTTGACTTTAACCAATAGTTTGTCTGAACTAACTATGTGTGGTGCAGAAAATAAATCCCGCAGACCTATTTCATTGAGAGTCCTGTATGCATAGTTCAGACAGGGGATAGAGAGACACCTATCAAGTTTAAGGCAATGTAGAATGACCACCTGGCTCTGTGAACATCAAGGAGAACCGTGAGGAATGCATGCTCCGTGGTTTGCTGGTCAACCAAAAGACTGTATGCTGCTTGGGGGGCTTTCTGCTGTTTGAATGCCCAATCTTTGAGCCTCTGTTTGATAGCTGCTTCACTGCGTCCGCGTTAACCATTTGGGGAGCTCTGTGGACACTGGATCAGATTGAGGTTGGGCCGATAATGGGAGTGAGGGACAGGCACAGAGTGCAGTGGAACACTATTTTAATGCCGGCTGGTGCTTCACATTTCTTTTTTGCAAATTTCCTGATTAAACTAAAACAAAAACGACTGGAACAGAAACTGCTAGATACAGGTTATTTGGTATACGTCTGGCTTCTGGAAGGTTGTGGAAGCTTTTGATACACAACATTCTCCCATATTCCCAGTACTTAGGACTGCATGATTGTGGCCTTTAACCCCTCACACCATTCTGATTGTGTTAGTCTACACAGCAAATACAGAAATTGATCCTGGACACATCATGGGAAAAGGAAAGATATCAAACCCAGTCATCAGAAGAGGCTTATGACTCTTATGAAAGGTCCAACAGAGGATGTTGCAAGCCAATAAAAAAGAGATTTCCTTAATGAAATCACTTCTGCAACGGAAGGCGTATGCAGCCCTGGCACAACCATATTGTTCTGAATTTGAGCAACTGGAGTATAAACATCTACAAGAACACTTAATATAAGAGAAGGAGTTACAGCACAGCATAGTAGTTATAACCATACTGAAGTATGTCACTTGGATGACACATTGAAAGAGAACATGCTAAACATAATGGAAGGCTTGTTAAAGAAACGAAGATCTATTGAATTCATGGCGGCTAAGTCGGGGCTATTCTCTATTGCACTCTGCTCCCTCTTCCACAAAAAAAGTCAGAGGAGGTCTCAAAAGAGCCAGATTGAACAAAGGATATCCACATTACAAGCTCCCAAGAAATAGGAGAAAGGGAAGAAGATAGTTGCACCCTTCAGCAAAAGAAACATATCTCCCTTATTTTCAATCACCACAATAGCCTGCCTGTAGGGTCAAGACTAATGAAGCCCGTACTTAGTGAGGGCCGAGACCTTTCAATGTTACAAAAGTTTGCAATCCAAACAGTACAGCAACACAATAAAGTTATCGCCACAAATAACGAGCTGGCAAAATAACTAGATTGTAAAAATGAAGACCATGACGTTAAGAATGGGAATATGCCTCACAATCTAACCAAAGGCAAACCTCTCAAACTGAATATTGAAAGGTTCATGCAACTGTATTCCTAAATCAAAAAAGGATCTTGCTTGTGTCTCAAGGTACTGAAGGAGAAACAACTCTTTATCTGTCTGCTCTCATTCAAGTCTCTTCATTGTCTACACAACCAGTGAAGAACCCCAATTCTCTGAAATAATTAGAAAAGTAATTAACAAGAAGTTGATACCTCATTAGTTCTTTTGCATAAGCTTCAACACTCCTGTCGTCAAGCTAATCAAGTGGCAGTTAGAGATACAGGTGTACCACTGTTCTTTAAAAAAAAAAAACACAAAAAAAACATATTAACCAAAATTCAAACAATCAAAGTAAAACAAATGAAAATGTCCAGTGCATTTCAACAGCAGAGACACAACTTGTCCACAAAGATAGAGATTTGGAGTTCAGATGCAGAAACTAGAAATACAGGTGTCAGACATTGAAGACCAACATGACATAGCTCACAATAAAGTCTCCTTATTCTCCATATATTTAGAGACACTCGAGCAGGAGGAGCAAGACTACCAAAACCAGATTTGCAGAACAAATCTACGATTTCCTGCCATACCTGATAAAAAATAAGAGGGCTTGTCTCTAACAGAAGTGAGACCATTTGATTGAAACATAAATCCTGTTGTTTACAAAAGATCTATCTATTTGTAGGACCCATTGGGTTCTTTTTTCGCAAGGGGAAAACACTTCATGACTAGGACCTATTCTGGTGAACTTTGATGTTCTTTTTCTGGCATGTTCTTCATAGAGTTACAATCGGCTCAAGATTTTCTAAAGGAATTGCAATCTAAAAGAGAAAAAGACTAAGGGGCCGATTACGATTCGGGCCGGAAATCTCTCCGACCGAGCCGGACCCGGAGAGATTTCCGACCGAATCGGACCCGTGCAGCCCGACCGAACAAGTACGATGCGTCCGTATGCTATCGGACTCGAGTCGGTCGGACTCCCATTGAAGTCAATGGGAGCCGGTCGTACAACGCGTACGCGGGCTCCCATTGCCTCAATGGGTGTGAGGCGAACAAGGGCGCCCCTACAGCGGGTACGCGGCGAAGCGACTCGCGCCGTACACGCACAGGTAGGGGGACCCATGGGTCCCCCTGTGTGCGACTCGCACGGCTACGCGTACAGGGGGTCCGACACGGACCCCCGAAGTACGTCTCCGACTGCTCTTTCGAGCCGGGCGGCGTGTGTCGGTCGGACTGCTGCGCGGCGCGCATCGTACTTACCCGGCCGGGGAACGTCTCCATTGCGCGGTGCGAGTCGTGTCCGAGCGAGTCGGTCGGTGCGGTTCGACCCGGGAACGAGTCGGTCGGAGTGGTTGGGACGCCCAAACGAGTCGGTCGGCGATTTCGCATCGTGCTCGTCCGGACGCACGTACGAATCCGTCGGGGAATAGGGCTCCGAATCGGATCCGGTAATGCCGAATCCGATTCGGAGCCCTACCGGCCGAGATCGGAATCGGCCCCTTAATGTTCTCTAATGATTGCGTGAAAGCAAGATTGGGTCAGGTGTCTATTAATCCTCTAATAACTATTCTCTGTGAGGGAGGTTTCTTCAGAGTAAGAGGTGTAAGGAATCTTAGGAGGACATGCGGCAGAGGTGGAAGAACGGTCAGGCTGATGGGATCCAATGGTATAAGCAGTGGGGAGATGAAGGTGGTATGCATAGGTAGGAGGAACGGGAGGGAAAGCGGAGAACAGAAAAACTCAAAACTGGGTTCTCTAGGGAATGTCAGATGGCAGGCATCGAAATGTACAGATGATCTGAAGATTGCTTCTATCAATGTTAATGGCCTTATTAATACCAAGAAGAAAGCTATTCTAACCTGTCTTGCGAGTTGAAAACCTTTTATTGTCCTAATCCTGGAACCTTCTAATGTCCTTTTTGAGGAATACCACATAACAAAACAACTGAAAAATAGACAGACTTGGCCAGCATTCAGACAAGCTTATTCATCAGAATCAGCAGCACATGGTGGACGAGATGGGAAGGGGGGAATTATTCTTAACAGAAATTGTCCAGGATCTTCATTTAAAACCACATGAGACAAACTGGGTAACTTTAGGTATTTCATTTTAAAAAGCAGCTTTTCTAACTTTATTTATCCTTTTTATTTGATGCGCACAATAAAGGAAATTTGCATTTTCATACACTATGACAATGATTACAACATTTGTGTGTGACGAGGGAGTCTATACAAAGACCACACATAGGATTACATAAAGAACAGTTCTGCAATTTACATATCTACACCCGCCTTCTTGGGCCTTCAATAATCGGGTACCTTTTGGTCAAATTTCTAGCAGGGTGACCCGGCCAACACAATTCAAACATAGTAAAGTGAAGGGGAACATGAAGGAGCGGTAACTATAGAACATTTAGCCTACTCCAGTGGGGACCATACCATCAGGTTGCATAGTCGGAGGGGATGAACTAGTTTGCAGCAAATAGTCCTTCAGAGGTTGCCAAATGTCTTTTGGCCTAGATGTAGGGGGCTGCAGGGACGCATATTGCTATTGTATATTGTGGCCCATCCAAGGACAATCCAAAGATATTATACTCTATAATAACTATCTTGACTTTATTGCAGAGTTTGATTATTATGGGAGGAGACTTTAATTTCCTACAGTCAACAATAGCGACCATACGCGAATGCAACACTCAGACTGCACCAGCTCGGCCCCCTCTCCTTTGACACGCAAGAGTGGAGGCAGGGCAATAACTTTTGCCCATGGTCTACACAAAATGGAAATCAATGTTCCAATAATGGGTACCTAGGCTTTGTATTGGTGCCACAATTTGAGTATTGTCATCAGAGTGTTGGTCCTGAAGAAAGCCCATGGCACCTATTTAGGATAATAAATGGGCAGAAACATGTCGACCTCACAATACATGTAGAATAATTTCCCTTCATTTTAGCTGTACTCACTGAAGGCCTTAAAAAAATATATATATATCTTCTAGTCTGTCAGTAGGTAGTTTTAACACATCTACACTTTGCATTTCACGTTCCCCACACCAGAGGTTCCAGCCCCCAACAACCACATAGTGGCTGACATTTCCACCTCCAGAGCTCCTTTGTCCCTCAGGGTTGTAGCCGTCATTGGTAAAAATGTCTCTACCAATGTGTGGAGGGGCCCAATGCTGAAGCATGCCACCCCTTGGTGGGTGAGCTCTTTTATCCTTTAACATCGAGACTGCACAACAGTATCTGTTACTGTTTGACGCTCCATTATTAAATATTCCTTGGGCACTCAGTGTTTTTTGTTAGCAATTTGAAGGAGTGGTGCTTTGGTTACTCTTTATCCCTCTGGCCTCTTCCCTTCCTTAGTGATAAATGTTTTTAAAGCAATCATAATAGGGGACGTTATTTCATATCACTGTCAAATATCCAAATCCAAAAAAATAACTACTGAGGCTTCTTCAAGCTGAGCTCTCATTAGACAGGATAATATACTAAGCTCCCAAAACTGGAAGAGGTCAAGGAAACTTTGAAAACCTATTTTTTTAGCAAAAAGAGGCTGAGCTCTAGTATGTTAGGGCAACATATTTATGAGGAAGGTGTGCTTGAACAGAAAATTCTCGCATGGTGTACAAGGACTAGGTGTAGTAACATCAATCAGAAATCCAATTAAAAAAAATTTTAAAAGCTGGGGCAGGTCTTTTTGGAGCACTTTCAAAATATATATCGGGATCAAGAAAACGGCTCCAGGGAGGTCTGAGGAGAAGTTTTAGAACAAATCGCTATCCCTACTTTATTCACCTACCCATGATGCTGCCATGCAGACAAGCAGCTACAGCCTAGGCCAAGCTTTTCTCTGAGTGATGTTTTTAATGCATATTGGAAACCAGAAACTGAGCAACCCAGATGCAGAAACGCTAATCCAGTCAATTGAGGAGGAAGAAAATGCAAAAAATTATATATAGGTGTTAGACGTGGCATCTTTGGTGTGGTTTCCCCTGACTTTTTGCCTCTACCTCCTTTATTTTTCATGCTGTGCTGGATTTCGTTTTTGCTGGCTTAGATGCTTTGTGCACTTGCCACTGCTGATCAGTGTCAAAGTGCAAGTGCTCCCTGTGTAAATTGTGTTTACAGTTGGTTCTCCCTGATTGGCATATTTGATTTACTGGTAAGTCCCTAGTAAAGTGCACTGAGTGTGCAAGGGCCTGTAAATCAAATGCTACTAGTGGGCCTGCAGCACTGATTGTGCCACCCACATGAGTAGCCCTGAAAAGGTAGCTCAGACCTGCCACTGCAGTGTCTGTGTGCATTTTGTTAACTGCCAAGTCAACCTGGCAAGTGCACCCACTTGCCAGGCCCTAACCTTCCCTTTTCTTACATGTAAGGCACCCCTATGGTAGGCCCAAGGTACCCCCCCCCCCGGGCAGGGTGCAGTGTATGTGAAAGGTAGGACATGTATTGGTGTGTGTGACACGTCCTGATAGTGAAATACTGCCAATTTAGTTTTTCCCTATTGAAAGGCTATCTGTTCCATAGGCTAGAAGGGGAAATACTTTGTAACATCTTGGAAGTATAACTTCCCATTGGGACAAGATAGAGAAATAAAGTTTAGGCTCTCTGAACTTAGAATTTAATAACACATCGTTTAGCAAAGATGGTTTTTAAATTGTGTTTAAAAATGCCACTTTTAGAAAGTAGTCATTTTCTTGTTTAACCATTCTGTGTGCCTCTGCCTGTTTGTGCACTGACTGTCTGGTTTTGGAGTGACGGGGGCTGGGGATGTGCATTCACTGTAGACAGCCACTGGGGGGGGAGGGGTTGAGGTGTGCCTGGCCCTTCCTGGATGACTCGGAGCTGAGCTGAATAGACCTTGGCTGAATTTAGAGTAGTGGGAGGAGTTTTCCTTGCACCTGAATAGGGCCTGTCTCCCTTGCACAATGCTGTCTCCACCCCCGTGGTCATACTGCACCAGTAAGGACAGAAATGGTTTGGACTGGGCTCAGTCACATGCACCAAGAGAACAAAGACATTTTGGGGTATAAGTATTTCACCTGAAACCCCAGAACTTTAGATTACTTCTGGACTCAAGAGAAACCTTTGCCAAGGAGAAGAGCTGAAGACCTGTGAGGAGGAGTACTGCCCCTTTGCTGTGTGGGGTTGGCCTGCAGTTGCTGTTTCTGTCACGGAAAGGACAAAGACTGGAACTTTGCTGTGAACCTGCTTGAAGAAGATCTCCGAGGGCCTGTGTGTGCTGGCCTCCTGTTCTGAAGTCTCAGGGACACAACGACTCCACCCCCAGCTCCCCTCAACTCTGTTGCTGAGAGGTTTGACCTGCCAGGAGGTGCCTGTTCCATTTGTGGGCCTTTGGTGGTTGTTCCTGCTGTCGGGAGCTGGAAGAAAAGAAGAACTGAAGAAACCGACGCATCGCTCTTCTCTCTGCTCTTTTTCCGACGCAGCACCGCTTTGTGAGAAGAATCTCCATGCATCGCTGCGGTGCTGTAGAACCAGCGCAGCTCCTGTCGCGGCTGCAAGAACTGACGCATCGAGGAATTGCAGCTGAAGAAACCGACGCAGCGCCGCTCGACGCCGCTGCATTGATAGCTGACGCATCCTGGATTTCCACGCATTGCAGCTGTGCGGCAAGTTTTCCCGACGTATCACCCGCGGACCAGAATCGTCTTGGATTCGACGCATCACTTCCCCCTACAGACCGGATTCGACGCATCACTTCTCCTTCGTGCAGCAGAACTGTTGCATCGCCTCCCCATGGTCTCAGGAACGGACGCATCTCATTGTTTTCTACGCTTCCCTTCTCTGCAGCGGTTTGGTCTTGTGAATTTTGACGCATCTACAGGTACTCTGTGAGAAATCACC
Source organism: Calotriton arnoldi (assembly GCA_963921515.1). Lineage (NCBI taxonomy): Eukaryota > Metazoa > Chordata > Amphibia > Caudata > Salamandridae > Calotriton > Calotriton arnoldi. The sequence continues at coordinate 1,015,933 of CAWUFW010000652.1, forward strand.
CATCCATAGTTTTCTATGGACCAAGTTCTTTGAAACCCTTTTAAAGTCATATACTTATTACATATATGTTGGATTTTTGTTGATTTGGCCTAAGTTTAGATAAAGATACTTTATTTTTTCCTGTGAAGAGGAAGGTGTGCCCCCTCCCCCCCCCTCCGACTGGAGGCCGGACCCTCCAAGCTTCCCCGCACGGCAAAGCTCTTCCCTTCTCCTTTGCCCACTCCCAAGCCTGCTCCGGGGTGTCAAAAAAGTAAGTGGTAGAATTAAAAATCACATTAAGCCGAGCCAGGAAAAGGAGTATGTACTGCAGGGTGAGGGCCTGGAGCTTCTGCTTGACCTCCTCGAAGGAATGCCTACACTGCTGGACCGCCCGGGAGTAATCTGGGAAAACCATGATCCTCATGTTCTGGACCCTGAGTTCCCAGTGTGCCCTAGCCGCCCGGCGTATGGCATCTGTCATGGTGGTTAAGGATGCGAACTATCAAGGGGTGGAATAGAGCCCACAGCAGGGGTCACTTATGTGCATGTTCCACCACAAACCTAGTTGATTGGAAAGGACCGCAGCCAGTCCTCCATGAGCCAATCCATGCCAGAGGTCTCCACCCTCTCCAGAAACCCAACAAATAAACAACAAGCTAAAGCCTGATACCTATCTGACTTCTTGAAGACTTCTTTGGATGCAGCCTACCGCCTTGCCCTGCTGAAGGATTTTGACTTCCAGATGGAAGACTAAGTCCATAGGTAAAACCTCCCTCCAACGCTCCATCAAAGTTGCCCTGAAATCGTGCCTGGGTAAATCGCACCTAGGCAGCGGTCTACTGCGACCAACGACTACCGTTGGTGCTTTGCTCTTTTTGGCACCATTTTCACTTAATTTTTAAAAAATTCATATCTTTGGTTCCCCATATTGGATCTTTATCATTTTGGTGTCATTTTATTTATTACATTTTACTCTACTCTAGTTTTCTAATTCGGTCTGAGATTTTTATTGTTTGGTGTTTTGACGTTATTACGTTTTTTTTCCTGCCTAAATACTTTACACAGTGCCAAAAGTTAAGCTTGTGTTCTCTGTGATGTAGCTACTAGGGGGTTGAGCTCAGGGTAATTGTGTGACTTTGAGGGTTCACCCTGACGAGAGTTGTGATTATTCTTTGAGGTGGGTAATTGCCCACCCCAAATAATAATCCAGTTTCTTACAATATTGTATCGGATATTTATTATGAATCTTTGTTTCTTTCGTTATTGCCAGTTCGAATACAAAAATTCATCTATGTGAACACATTAATATCACAGAATACACAAATCCATCAAAATTACAAGCTAACGTTCAATTTAAAAAAATACATTAAAATCAGTCCATGAAATTCATTAGCAGCATTAGCCAATTTACAATCCTAATTTTAATTGTCTAGTCCTTATGTGCCATACTGATTGAAGATATTTAGTAGTTATAAACACAACACAGATAGTGGTGTCAGGGCATGATGTCATTCTTATCCCCATTTGAAAGCAGAGCAGCTTAATCCATTTCTGCCTAGTTTCTTGTATGCAATACAAAAGAAGAGAAACTGTTCCTCGGTTTCATGCTAATTTGCACAATGGGCATATCTTACATTCAGGATCTGACTTTGACCACATGTTCATAAAAGCGGCTAATGGCAAGACCCCCATCCTAAACTTAATATACATGTATTCTTCAAATCTGTATTCCCACTTCATCGATCATTTAGGAATTAATTTACAGTTTTTCTCAACAAACCAGGACCGGATTTCTGCTTTTATATATCTTAGTATAAATAATTCTAAGTCTTGAACTGTAGTTCCATGGTCAGTGCTTGGAGCTGTGAGGCACAAGTCTTCAGAGAGATCTACTGAAACTCTTTAGTGATGATTCATAACTTAGGTTGGTAAAATCTCGATCGTTCTGGTCTGTGGTCTTCAACTGATTCCAGGCCCGTCCTGCTAAGGCTGCCACATAACTTCAGAAGACATACTCCAACTATGCATTTGATGGTTTGAATGTGCCAGCAGTTAGCTTTGGCGACAAGCTAATTTAGTCCTGGAGATGTTAGCTTTTATAAAGTTGCTGGGCAAAGATGGCACTTTGTAGAAATGAGATAATCCCCAAATTGATCTACTTTGTATTAATCCATCAGACATCTATATAATGAGCTCTCTCGTTTTATACACAAAATCTGTTGTTTTGAGGTAAATATGCATGCTTGAGCTATTTAATTGTATTATTGCTTCCGACCAATTTGGTGGCATGTTCTCTTGCATTAGCTGCACAGATCTTTAAGTGTCCTGCAAGAATTGCTGGTAATGGTGGTCAGGGCATATCTTTATCTTTGTTTAAGAATATGTATTGGGCTGCACCTGACAGGTACTTTATGATGTTTCATTATAACTTTATTTGTAATTTTTAACTAATTTGCCTTTTAATTTGTGGTTTCTATAGCAATAATATGCTCAAAGAATTACCAGTAGAGATGGGCAAACATAAACATTTGAAAAGTCTTCTTCTTCAGCATAATCAATTGGAGCAAATTCCTGAAACGATTGGTGAGCTTCACAGCTTGGAGGAACTTGTAAGTACTGTTTGGTTGCATTTTTGTTTTTGTCTGCTCCTGTCTCTTGTTTGTAAATATTTTATACTCTTAGTTCATGCAAGGGTATACTGGTAACATATTGTTGACCCTGCTGAATGTTCAATTGAAGCTAAAGGAAGCATTGCCTCTATTTTGCAAACATGTTCAGTTTGTTCCTTGGTCATGAACAATATTGGTTCTTGGCTTGATTGTGGGCCAGATGAACAAAGCATATTTCCAGTCGCAAACGGACAGATTCCCAGAATCGTGCTGTTTGCGACCGGAAAAACACATTTTTCCAAATGTACAAAATGCGATTCGGTAACTTGTTATCGAATCGCATTTGGATTCAGTATTTGGAAGGGGTGTGTTTAGGGCGTCCCTTCCAAATACCCAATCGGTATGGTATGTACTACTGATTTCTGACTGAATTCTGGTTGCAAAACAGTAATACTTTACCACCAGTTTAGAACTGTTGGTAACCCATTCGCAAAGGAGAAGGGGTCCCCAATGGCCCACTTCCCCTTTGAGAACGTAAATATTTTTTTTTTTTTTTTAAGAGCAGGCTGTGTTACCACAGACCACTTCCTTCTCTTAAAAAATGAAACTTCAAGGTTTCATTTTTCAATTTTTTTTTAAGCATTCTGTTTTCCTTTAAGAAAAACGAGCTTGATAAAAAAAGAAAAAAAAGATTGCTTTAATAAAAAGCAATCACAGACATGGTGGTCTGCTGACCTCAGCAGGACACCATCCCTGTGATGGCTGTGATTCCTAATGGGTCGCAAGCTGCGACTTACCTCATTATTATTCATGAGGTAGGTCAATTTGCAACCCACAAGGAATACCTGAATGAATATCAATGAGTTTCATCCATTAGGAATACAGATTTCCTAATAGCGATTCAGAGAGAATCTCAATTAGGAAATTGGTATTCCTAATGTTTGAACATCTGACCCATATATGTATTTTCCTATAATGCAAAATTCTTTACTTGTGATCTAAGGGAAATGCAATTGTTGAAATTATTATGAAAATCTGGATTTCCTTATTTGAAATATTGCCTGACATGACTATTGTGGCCTCAATGTATTTTACAAGCCTATTGCTCTATTGGGTGTGGATTCTTTATTAGCTCCAATGGGCTGATATTTTTGTAAATGATATTTAGGAAATGATATGTTTGTCCGATAATTTGAAAGCTGTATTCTAGTAGCATACCATAGCCTCCCTTTTTATGTGCTGCAAGATGAGTCACAGAGACTGTACCCAGGTCCAAATCCCATTTTATTCAGCATTACCATAGCAGCACACGGAGCGCTAAACCCAGTGTTTCTTAGTCAAGTTCTCTGCCTCATACTGATTGCCTCTAGTTTGTACACCTTAAACAAGAAGGACAGAGTATTAAGAACCTAGATAGAGTATGCAAACATTTAGTTAGAAAGAAATGCCTCGTACTTTAGCAGGGATATTATCCATCCTCTGCATAAATACAGAGCCAGTCCCATCTGCACCATTCTGTTTGATGGGTTGAAGCACACCTTTGTTCGGATACCTCCTTTTGTGGTGTATTTAGCGCCCTCAATGTTCCTCACACAAATTGTGTTTAAACATTAGCCTTTAACGTAAATGACCACACATTGTGTTACATTCGCTATGTGCGTTCACTTTTCATGAGTTTTTTTTTTTTAATCTCTTTGCACAGAATAGTCAGATTTCTTTTGTGTGCTATGGTCACATACTTTCTGCTTCAACACTGCTCAGCAGCTTGAAGCGAAAACTTTCCTGCTTGCAATGCCCTTGCTAGGTCTCCTTTTCTAGTGCAACATACGCAAACACTTCTGATGCTCCCGATTGAAGTATTGTGTGCAGCAGTATGTTTCTACGCATGAGTTTTCCCAGCTTGGGGTTCTGATAGGAAGGTACACACACCATAGGGTCACAGTCCTGAATGTTTCACCTCCAAATCATTGTTTGCAGGTGTGTTAGTCTAATTAGTTCAGTGGAAGCAAATCAGGACTACAACATCCACAATGGATTAGATTGTCACTAGAAAGTCTTGAACTGGAAACATTCCCTGTAGTGACCTGGTTACCCTATCCCAACAGCTCTACATGGATACTATGGTGTTTTAGATGTATAAACTCACCTCAGTTAGAAAAGGGAGAACGATGAGATGCTGCAAGACGTACTATTGCAAGGGAAGCCACACTGAAGACAATCTTGTCTGCAGTTGGTAAGCAGAAAGGTATTAAATGTCTGTGCACACAGCATAACAGAATTCCAAGGGGCAAGTAAGGAGGTTAAACTAATAAAGTAGGGCTTTTTGATGTAGTTTGGGGGTTAGATTCTGTTCATCTTAATTATAATGCCTATTGTAGAGCTATCTGCTAATACTGTGATTATTCTAACACATGATTTCTGCTAGATTATCACATAATAAACACTAAGGGCCTGATTATGATGTCGGGTCCAACGGCACGTCGGTGTCCTACCCACCGTATCTGACATATCGGTCCGCCTGCTGCATTATGATACGGCGAGGGGAGGCATCAGGCGGAGGGACCGTTCGGAGCGCTTCCGCCGGTGCGTCAGAAAGACCGTATAATTCCTTAATGACGGCAGCTCCTCTGTCGGGATTAGGATGTCTGTTTCCATCAACCATTCCATGTCGGTCTTTCCAACATGGAAAGGTTGTCAGAAAGCGACATTGGGGGCTCCTAACAGGGCCCTCACCCCCCCCTGGTCCTCCGCTATTGGACCTGTGCACCGTGAGGTGCCTGCCACACGTTGCAGGGATGTTCAAAAACATCCATTGTTCAATGAAGGCTTGTGCTGCAAGCCTTTTCCACCCACCGCACAAGCTTCCATTCAACAATGGAAGTTTGCGACTGCCCTACGGGCGGTCGCATTGTAACTCTTAGGTCGGAACTGCTGACCTAAGGTTGGGTGGCTTTAGTACGCTACGGTGTCGGGCGGACTGAAGCCTGCCTGACATCGTAATAAGGCCCTAAGTGTTGTACAGTACAAAGAGATACATGTGATGCTTTGGGGTAGGCGCCTGTGGTAAGGCTCCACATTTCATCCTGCAAGAGTTTTCTATTGAAAGGGAGCTTTTTGTGTGACCCACAAAAAGGAGGGGTACATGATACTTTGATCCAGCTGTCTCAAAGTCTGGGTATACTGCTAAGGTTCCCACAAACTCCACTTCTATGGAAGTTCTTAATGCACTATCCCTGTACAGTTCTGAACTTTCTTCCTAGTGTATTATGTGAAATGCAATATACTGAGGCCATCACTCTCACGTACCCGAGTCTTAACATGGAGTTTAACCAAAGCACAGGTACATTTGATCAAATTCAAACACAATCCTATTGGCAAAAAAACAAAAATATCCCCAGATACTTTACAGATTTGCGTCACACACTTATAAAATATAAATCAAAATACACATCAAAAAAACTAAATAAGAAAATTCTGAGACATATCATTTTATTTTGATTTTAATTTTGCGGGTAGTGGGCAAAAATATTCGTCAACAAACATACCACAAAATGTTTATGAAAGAGGTGGTCCAAATGATAGCTCTGTGTGGTTGTCAGTAAAGGCTAGCTTATAAAATATGTACACCATCATATATTTAAATATCCAATTCACTATACATTTAAAAACTTCAAAAAAGTAAAAAAAAAGAAAAAAAGATCTGTAGCATATCATTTCATTTTAAGTGGAAATAGCAGGCAGATTCATCTCAACTTCTTGACAAATGTATAAGGAAAGATATCTAAATTATCAATCCCTACAATTAGTGATGCTAAGCAACACCAAAAGAGATTTGCAAAAAACTAGACTTGAATTATAAACCTTAATATACATCTAAAAAACTTCTAAAAAATAAAAGAAGTTTAAAGTCTAAAACTGATCATTTTATTTTAAGTGGAAATATGAAAAGGGCGTACAACATCAGATAAAACATTATCAAAATCGAAAAGTAAAATTTCGGTGCACATAATGCTGGGCAATAAAAAACGCGTGGTCTTATGTGCCCTGGTTAGGCCCATGTAGTGAAGCTCCTCATTTATGACATTTTCCTATTTTTCACAATAACATTTCTGCAGTGACCTTTTGCACATATTTGCGTGCACGACAATGTTGGATTAGTTACTCTGAAACTACTTTGTTGACACATATAGCTTCGCACAACATTATCACGATGCCTCGAACATCATGTACATAGCCCTTCTACGCACTATGTACAAATGCCGTTCTATCTTCATCCACGGGGTGACAGGGCTATCTACATATCCATAATATTACTAATCTATATGCACCTCGAACGGCTGCTTTCTAATATTAATATAGAGCATCCCAAAAGATTAGCAGCGGAGGCACTTCCGCTGACACCGAGGGTCCCTGCATGCTGAGACTTCACCGTGCAGCGGTCTGACATCTCTGTGAGGGGGGTGTCCAGTTCGTGACCAAGACAGGCTCCTACATTCTCTCCCGCCAAGTAATGGGGTTGGATCATCCCTTGGGGGAATTCTTGGTTTCATTCCTACGCACACTCTAGTTCCACTCAGCGTAGGGTTTGCATAGTAGGAGTATGCCTGATTACTGCCTTGTATCATGTGCTTGCATATATTCACTGTTTTAGCACCATGGTAGAACTGTATCTACTATTTACTCTTTTGGTGCTTGTAATCACTTTTATCTGCTTCTGTCTACTGATTATCGCAGTACATGTATTCTATACAAGATTAACGTTGGTTCAATAAATATATTGAAAATGTCCCACTGTGTATTTTCTGTATATTTCTCTGAGCACAAGTAAGCACGAGTGACTGAGCGAGAGTTCTGATCTGTTACCACGATCCCTGAGGGGGTCAGGGTTGTCATGTTCTGTAGTTGCCAGAAACCATAAGCTCCCTGGTAGGGTTAGGGGGGCTTACGGTGGCACTGTGAGCTAGCTGGTCTCTAGGCCAACATATCCTGCGGGGGTGCCCGGAATCAGTCTAGGCACCTTGCCCAAAGTTTGTTGTCCAACAAACGCACAGGTCCTACAGACTAGTAGAAGCTACACGACTGTCTAGATCTTGAATACCCTCTTTTTACAACTTACAAATGTGTTTTTCTTCTTTTTAATTTTTCCTTGCACCCGTAATAATTTTTTGGGGGAGTCGGTTCAATCTCGTAAAAAAAGATTACTCTGTGCACCCTGTGGTCAAAGATCCATTCCAAATATGGTTGCATAGATTTTTCTTTGAGTAGAAGTAATATGTAAGAACTTTCTTTACAGTTACTAGAATCTATTTCCATTTGCCTTCCAAGTACAAGGTGAAAGTTCTTGAGAAACCATTTGCTCTCGTCATATTTATAAATATTTCTTTCTCCAGTTTAAACAATTTCAAGGCAAATAATAAACTTTTACTAAGTGTAAGAGAAAAGCCATTTTCTTTCATAATCTCACTGGCTAACACTTCCCTCAAGTAATTCTGTTCAAACAGCACCAGGCATAATCCCCAACGTAATAATTCTGCCATGCCTAACACATGAGCACTGGATAGTCCAAGTTCTAACCTAATAGCGCATACTGGTGCAGATATATTTAGAGAACACAACGTTTTGAGGATTTTCCCTTCCACTAAATCCATAAAAGCCCAGTTCTTAATACCAGTTGTCTCAACCTTGAGTAGGGGGAATTTTCATTCTGTTTAGCATTAAGAGATATGTAAAATGTCTACGACCATGCGCATTATAATGCTTCATAACCCATTCACATGATTCATTGCTCTCTACGTAATATTGGCAATGTGTGCTTTATCATCTAATGAAGAGCTAAGATTTGCTCCAAATAGGTATACTCTTTCACTGCTTTCAGTGGTTCCAACCCAACAAACCACTTAAAACTTGTTCTTTTCCGCTTGTTTCTACCCATAAACTTTTACTTTTTGCTGTATTAATTTTCAAAAAATTACTGCTGGAAAACTTCTGTGTAACCATATCGGTGTCCGATCGAAAATCACTATATTGTTGGCGTAAAGCAAACTTTAGGAGGGTCACCTGCTGAATTAGATAACACTACCAGTAAATCATAAATATAAAGCGAAAACACTAGTAGAGCCAATAGGCAACCCTGTTTTAAACTATCAATTGTATTTATTTTTGGAGTAGCTCCTTATGGCCCTCCATAAGCATGTGCCACCAGGTCGAAGAATGCAGTTCCATTATTGAACGCAAAAGGGGAGGCGGATTTCCTAATGTAATTAGTTTCTTCCATAATGTGGATCGATTTACTTGATCAAAAGCAGTAGCAAAGTCTGTAAAAGCTGCATACACACATACTGACTTCTAATTACTATGTACTTTTCCAATATTACTTGCATAGTTGCAATGTTGTCAAGTGTTGAGCATTTTTTCTAAAGCTTGCTTGGTGTAAAGGCAGGATCGCTCTTTCTATTGCCCATCCTTGGAGATGTTCTAGTATACTGCTAGCAAAGATTTTTCCTACTGCATCAAATAATGCTATTTGTGTGTAATTCGATGTTGAGAACTTCTCTCCCTTTTTATGTAAGGGTATTATTATACTGCCTGTCCAAGGGGGAGGAGTAGATCCACTAGTGTAACACATTTTAAAGACTGGCCAAAAAGATAGACTATCACTGGGCGTCTCTTTATAACAGTTATTGGTATTTCATCGGGCCCATGGCAGCAGAGGATCTTGCTTTAAGAATATAGATTTTTATCTTTGTTGCCGTTGGTGCCGCATTGGCCCTAGAAATTAGCTTATTTGACAAGTGAGCGAGGTAGTCAAAGGTGCAAGGAGATGTTTGTGGACGGACAAAAGATTGAGCCCACAAATAGATTCTCGTTTCTTGGAATACTCTTTGATGAAAAAGACTTATGGACCCAAGCTATATTAGCAAAAAAACTTGCTTTTGCAAGAATCACCACGGCCCTTGTACACTTCTCAAGGAAATTGGGTAGGAGACCTCCTGTGGAGCTTAATAAGATATATAAAGCTAAAAGTCTCTCCACAGCAATGTATGGAGCCTTGCTAATTCCTACCCGCTGCAAACGGTAGAAAATACGTTCTTGAGATGTATCTTGTCCGTCCCGTCTAGCACTAGACAGGCCATGCAGAACTGGGCCTGCCTCACATATCAGATCTCACTAAACTTGAGCCCATTCTTCTGTGGCATAGTGTGTGGACAAAAACGGAGGCCCAGTTGAACAGAGATATTCTGCTGGATAGCCTGAAGCTGGAAGGGGCCTTAAGGATCCCCTGGCTAAGATATGTTTGTAATTTCATGGAGGACTTCGGACATCCTGAGTATTTTTCTGACCCTAGTAGTCTATATAAGATCAGGAGAAAGGACCTAAAAAGGAGGCTCTCCAGCACCTGGAAGATATAAGATTGCTGTCTGAGATTTTAAAGCCCAGCGTTCAGCAGAATCAACAGATTTTAACTACTTTTAACATTCAACCGTATTTGAAAATTCTTCCTGGGGGATATGATCGTTTTTTACTAACCAGATTCAGACTGGGGATCTTTCATAAAATTGTGAGTTTACCAAAAATGAACGACTGGACCCGACAATTGCCATTGTGTACATGTGATAATCTTTCAGAGCAATCCACCATACATGTGTTGCTGTTTTGCAAATTCTACAGTGAACTGAGAAAGGTGTGGATTCTTCCTATTTTAAAATGCTTTGGGATTAGACAAAGTAGGCCAGCGTTCATTGCTTTGCAATTCTTAGATAATATACACATTGTAGGAAAGTGGGTTTCTGTTGCAGTAACCCCCCCCCACTTTTTGCCTGATAACTGATGCACTTTTCCTTGGTGTGCCCTGGGTCCCTGCCAATCAGGTACCCAGGGCCTGTGTTCCTTCCCTAAAAACTGTACTAAAGCCTAAACCCAATTGGCATCTCTGGCCACAGGTAAGCCCCTGGTAAATGGTACCCTAGGTACCCAGGGCACTGTGACCAGAGAAGGCCCCTAAGGGCTGCAGCACTTATTGTGCCACCCTTAGAGGCCCTGTACCCTGACACACACTGCCTTTGCAGGCTGAGTGTCTTGGTGCAGAACTAAACAGAGAGTCGACATGGCACACATCCCTGTGTGCCATGCCCACAAACGCACTGCCCTGGCATACCTCAGTCACCCCTCTAGCTGGGTGCACTATGCCAGTGGTGTGGGCACAGGTGCATGAGCCCTGTGCCCCTACAGTACCCAGGGCCATTCCTGGGCACTGTAAGTGCAGTGATGCCATTAAGAGTATATGGTGCTGGGAGGTTGTCATTACGAACTCCACAGCACCATAATGGCTACACTGAAGACTGAGAAGTTTGGTATCCAACTTCTCAGCACATTAAACCCACACTGATGCCAGTGTGGGATTTAATGTAAAATGCACTACAGAGGGCATCTTAGAGATGCCCCCTGAAACCTAGCCAACTACCAGTGTCCTGACTGAGAGGCTGCCTAGGCTGCCACACAGCAGACATGTTGCTGGACCCCTGGGTAGAGAGCCATCCGCTCTCCTGTGCCTGCAACAATGCACATCCTGGGATGAGGTGCTAGGTCTCCTCCCCCAGGATGGGCAGGGGGAGCTTCAAAGGCATGCCGCCTTTGTGAGCTTCTCCAGGCCACTTGCTGTACTCAGCAACTGGCCCCCACCGGTTCTGACCCCCACTTTGGCAGGAAGACAGGCGGGAAAAACAAAGGAAGGGAAGGGGGTGTGCCAGCCTCTGCCAACCCCACCCCTCAGGTGGGGGAGGCGAGGTAAAGCACAAATCCGGGCTCTCGCCATTTTGAGAATGGGGAGCCCTACCCAATCAGAGCTAGGCTCCTGCCCCCCTCCCACTGGAGAGTGGCAGGATAGGGGGTGTACTCACCCCAGGACGGGGACCCATTGGTCCCTGCCCTTGCCCTACCTGTAACACCCCTAAATTTAGTATTTAGGGGCACCCTGAACCTTCCTTCCTCAGATCCCGATTCCGAAACAAGCAAGAAGATCAAGAAACAAGAAGACCTGCCGTGCAGCTGCTTAGAAGAGGACGACACCAACTGCCTTGGCCCCAGCCCTACAGGCCTGTCGACCCTCGAACCTGCTCCTGCTAAATCCCCGCGTCTCCAGTGGTCAGCAACCTCAAAAACCCCGGAGGACCTGACTGCCTTGTGACTCTACCAAGACTGGGACTCCCACGAGCAGTGGTTCTGCTCAAACAAGCAACACCCCTGGTGCCAGCCAGGAACCGCAAATCCAGCACACTCTGCACCCGCCGAGCCCGGCCTGTGCCTGAGTGGACAAAGACCACGAGGACGTCCCCCCGGCGATTGTGACCACAAATCCAGTGCCCCAAGGACCCTCCTCGACGCTCCTGACGACGCCTGCAGCCTCACAACAAGGGACCCCTCCAACCGCGACCAGCTGAGGGTAAGATTTCCCGACGTCAAAAGACACCCCTGCACTCGGCGCCCCACGGCCCCCTGTGCCCAACTCCTGGGTGTCTACCTATCCTCCAAGATCCCAACTTACCTCTCGAAGTGGTGGTCGCACCTGAAGAATCTCCGTCCCCGAGCCTGCAGCCTTTGTTCAACTTCCAGCTTTCCCATTGAATAACATTGAGCGCCCGACGGCTCAAAAGCACCCTGCACCCAGCTGCCCGAGTGCCCCTGGGAGTGCAACCTCTGTCCTAATCTACTTCCCCATTTGCCCTGAGCAAGTGACCAGGAGCCCAGCTCCCACAGCCGCGTGGCCTGCTTGCCAGCAGCCACCAACCAAAGGCCCCCTGCCTCCCATAGGCTAACATTGGGCCTAACTCTCTCTGCACCCGGCTGCCCCTGTGCCGCTGAGGGTGTAACAACTGTACCTACCTGACCCTGGGAGACCCCTGAGTCTATGCCCAGAACCTTAACTCTGCCAGTCGAGTACTTACCCAAAAGCCGATAACTCACTTTTCTTCCATAGGGTAACATTGACTGGTTTCACTTGGAAATTCTTCCAAGTGTGGAGTTTTGAAACTTTAAAATATTCATCTAAAATCAGCCGAATCACGAAAACGCAAATACTCACCTGTTATCAGGAGAGATCCCAGTGCTGGATCTTGGTGCCCAGCACTGACCCTGAAAAGTAATTATAACTGTACTTACCGGTAACTTGAATTTCCTTCCATAGGATAACATTGCCTGGTTTTTGCTGAAAAAGTTTCTAAGTGTCGATTTTTGAAACTTACAAATATTTGCTAAAAATCGCCTATGTGACATAAACGCATTCTTTCAGTTGTTTACAGGAGATGCACCAGTGCTGGATCCTGGATCCAACACTGAGTAAGAAAAAGTAACAATAACACTACTTACCTGCTAAGTGAATTTCCTCCCATAGAATAACATTGGTGATTCTATGTGAAAAAGTTTCTAAGTGTCAACTTTTAAAATACAATAATATTCCTTAAAAATCACAACTGTAACCAAAACGCTTTTACTCAACTGTTTACAGGAGATGTCCCAGGACTGAATCTAGGATCCAGTCCTGTGGTTAGAAGAGTAATCCATACAGTAATTAATTGCAATTAACTAGAAATTCCCATTGAGCTCAATGTCACATTGTGTTTGAAATTGTGTTGCCTATTGCAACAACTGTAACTATTGTATTCAAAAGTCTATTGCCTATTTGAAAAGTATTTAACTAAAGTAACTCATTCTGAGAAAGTATATTTTGATACCTATTGTTGGTTCTAAAATAAAACAACCATATATTTTTATATACAAAACAGTTGGCCTAGAGTTCAGTTCTTGTGTGTGAGACCATTTGCTTACTGAGTGTGTACAACAAATGCTTTACAATGTCCTCTGATAATGCCTTACTGCTCGACCAAGCTACCACTTTAGAGAGTAAGGTTATATCTAACTTTAGCCTCTGCCAAACCTCTGGGGACTGTGGACTCTGTGCACACTGTACCTTACTTTGGTCCAGTATATACAGAGCCACTTTCTTACACACATTACTTGGAAAATTGCAATGTTTTTAAAGCATGTAATTAACCTCAGGAAAAGGATGATAACTCAAGTCTAAAGGTCACATGGTAGCAAAAGGTGCCGTTGTAGTACTGATGTATTAATGCACTTTATGACACCAGTTTCTTATTGCTATTTCTTTTAGTATTTTATCTAGCTCTTAATGACTTTTTTTAATGTACAATCAATTGAACCAGCAATGTATATACAGTACGTTTCATTTTTATTAACTATATATATGTTTTTATATGTGCTTTTATGATTGTATGAAATAGCAATCGAATAAAGCTGTATTTGACTTGACTTGACAAGTGAACCATAACTATTATTAATATTTGCAACATACAGCCCGGAGATGTATTCAATCCCTTAATTTCCACAAATGGTCACTGGAAGGGCATCTTGTCTATTTCCTGATGCTTCTGCAATTTCTAGAATCTGCTGCTGTTCTTTGATTTCCCAGCCTCTCGCAATGCTATCCATTTATGATCTGCAATTAGTTTCTAACTCAATGGTTTCTGTCTACTTTTGTTTTCTTTTTCTTTTTTCTTCAAGCAGTTGATCATGTTTTCCCTTTCCTTAGAATAAAATTTAAATTGACACCTAATTAAACTTAATTTTCCTTGGCACATTCACATCTATATTGGGGTAATTTTTCTTCTTAGACCTTAATTTATCTACCTACATCTCCAGTGAATTTTTTCCTACCATCCTATTCATAACTTTGGAAATTGGGTTACTGGTTGAGGTGGGTGACACCCTACTCGAGCATCACCCACAATCTGTCAGGGTGAAACACCAGCAAACCCCAAATTAACCTGCGCTTAACTCTCTGGTAGCTTGACACAAAGCAGTCAGGTTTAACTTAGAGGCAATGTGTAGGGTATTTATGCAGCACTTCAAACAGTAATAAAGTGAAAACACATGAAAAATCTCACACCAATTTAGAAAAATATAGTAAAAATAAAAAAATTATTTGAACTTAAACAACAAAATCCAATCAGTAGAACCAAAGGTATGCAATTTTAAAGATTTAAGAGAAAATGGTGCATAGAAGCACAAAGCGCCAACTGTGGTTATCTGGTCGTGCCAGGCCGGGACAAAGTCACAAGTTCAGGCAAACTTCGATGCAGCGTGGGCCGGCTACAGGGACCCAGTTACGCCTGTTGAACAGGAGTAACTTAAATCCTAGTTGCGAAGCATTGCGAGGTGCTGCGTCAAGGATGCGTCTCCCTGCAATGGGTCCCAAGAGCTTTGTCGGCAATGCGAGGCTCTGCTATGGGGATGCATCGCGCAGTGGCGGTTGTAATAGCCTTGTATTGCATTGTAATTGCATTTATATAGCGCTTACCCCTGACGAGGCGTCGAAGCGCTTTTTCGGCGAGTAGCACGCCACTCCGGAACCCATAAAGGATTAGTGTTGAGTTAGTATAGTGAAATATGAAAGTAATTTGAGTGGTGGATAGGTTAGTCAGTTATTTGGATTCAGAAGGATAGCGGAGGGATAGAAGAGGGAAAAAGGTTTGCATTTATATAGCGCTTCTTACCCCTGATGGGGTGTTAAAGCGCTTTTTTCGGCGAGTAGCGCGCTACTCCGGAACCCATAAAGGATTAGTGTTGAATTAGTATAGTGAAATATGAAAGTAGTTTGAGTGGTGGATATTAGTTCGTTATTTGGATTGAGAAGGATAGCGGAGGGATAGATGAGGGGGGAAAAAAGGTTAGCATTTGTATAGCGCTTGTTACCCCTAATGGGGTGTTGAAGCACTTTCTTGGCGAGTAGCACGCTACTCCGGAACCCATAAGGATTAGTGGTGAATTAGTATAGTGAAATATGAAAGTAGTTTGAGTGGTGGATATTAGTTATTTGGATTGAGAAGGATAGCGGAGGGATAGAGGGAAAAAAGGTTTGCATTTATGTAGCGCCTGTTACCCCTAATGTGGCACAGCTGCTAAAGATGCCCACCTTGGAAATGGGGAACCAGGTTCGAGTCCGGGTGTCAGCTGAACATACTGTGATTCTGGGCAAATCACTTAAATTCCCTGTGCCTAAAAATTTCTTCATCTGACCTTATTCAGTTAGGATTGCTTTTCATGAGCACCAGATTACTATGTCCTTAGGCCGAGTTCGAGCTATATAAAACTGCAAAAAAAATAGGGCTGCAGGTGTCCTGTAATTCACACTCCCTGCTGAGAAGGCTATAGATAAGAGATTTTGTAATCTACGTCAGCAACATCTGAGCCCCTATTGTTTTTCAATGAAGCTTTAACTAACCCAGTGTTAGCAACTTGGTTCAAACTATTCTCGACTTCGGTAGTGAGTCGCCCCATCGCAAGCTGTCAGACAACATCAGGTTACCATAATGTTTGACAGAGCACCCATCTCCAGAAAGCCTTGTGGTGCAGGACTCCTCAAGCAAAGTGAAGACAAATTCTTATCTGACCACTCCACTGGTCTGGGAATCTATAAGAACTGACGTGACTGGAAAAACTTATTTTCTTCTGCCAGTGCGGTTTTCTTACAAACATACCCTTTACAACCTGGTTTGTAATGTATGGACGGCCTTGCCAATTGATATGCGCAATGTTTTTGGTCAGAAAGTTGAAGATAGACAGGATACTGCAAAGTATATCATATCTTCTAGCTTAGACAAACAAGTTACTTAGCTTCGGTAACGATGTATCTGTAAGAGACATATGTTAGGTTTAGATTCCCTACCCCAGAACCACCCCCAGGCGCCAGACCGGATCCGGAGAATTTTTTCTTAGCAGTACCGAAAGAGACAATGCACACTTGCCACAGAAGTTTTTACTGCAACCAGTTTCAGAAAAGGATTACTCTAGGATTCGACATCACGGTATGAATAAGGCACACGCCATGCCCCGAGGAAGCCCCAGGCCAAAAGGCCAATGTGAGGGGGCGAAACACGTGTTGGCTGTTATATGTTCTTATCGTCTCGGGGACCTATGATCCGCCTCTGTTCTGCATGACTCTGAATCTTCTAAGGAGTCCAGCATCGTAACATAATTAAGGAAGCAATACATTGGAATTATTTCCACAAAAAGAATGATTTCTCTCACTTGTTCTGGCACATTTTGAAGTTACTTGGCACGAACCCCGGATGGTCGACAGGTGGCGGCGGTCGACTCCGTGCCCGTCCCCGACGCCGCGGTCGCTTGGACGACATCACGGAGCCCACCCAGACGCCACCCCCGCGCGCCGACGTCAGCCCTGACACAACTCTCCATGTGCCAGAAGCTCAGAGCCATGCAAGACACTGACCACTGGTGCGCCAAACTAGGGCCCTGTAAGGGAGTCCCTATCCCTAGAAATCAGTTCGCAGAGCGGGAAAGATGGGTGGGGCGGTAAGGAATCTATAACTAACATATGTCTCTTACAGATACATCATTACCGAAGGTAAGTAACTTGTTCATCTGAAAGAGACAGTTAGTTATAGATTCCTTACCTTAGATAGATTGTGTGGAGATGCGTTGCGCTGCAAAGCCTGTGGTGTTCCTGTGGCTTCAGAACAGGAGGTCAGCCAACTGATGCTTGGAGATTCTTCTGGAAGTCCTGGGACACACAGGCTGGCTGGAGTCAGCAAAACAGTCTTGGGCAGAAGGGCAGTCTTCACACAGCTGAGCAGTCCTTCTTCTTGCAGGGTCTCCTGGTCCAGAAGTGATCTGAAGAGTTGGGTCTAAGTATCCAATATTTATATCTGGTGGGTGCCCACTTTGAAGTAGGAGAAGGTTCTGGAGGTTTCTATCCCCCCCCTTGAGGTGTCCTGTATTTCCTGCCTCCTTGCCCTGGCCCCAGATTGTGTGGGGTCACGAAGGATCAATGTCAAACTTTGTGATGTGCAAGTGTGGTAGGTGACAGCCCATTCCCCTCAAAATCAGAGATGGTCCGTTCTGCTACCATCTATTCCCCTTTATCTTACTGTCTTGGAGCAATTGTAGGAAGCTGTCTCTGTATATACTACACCAAAGTGAGGTATAGTGTGCACAGAGTCCAGTGGAACCCCAAAGGTAGGCAGAGGCAAAGTTAGATAGAACCTTATTCTCTATTTGTGGTAGTGTGGTCGAGCAGTAAGGCAGTATCAGAGGACAGTGTTAAGCATTTGTTGTACACAGTCAGTCAGCAAATGAATTCACACACTCAAAGACTGAACTTCAGACCAATTGTTTTTGTATAAAAATATTCTTTTAGTTATTTTATTTCTAGAACCAAGCAGCAAGCCTGGCACAGGTAAGCAATAAATACTTTACAGTAGTAAATGCTGATTGTAAAACAGTTCAATTGCACTTGTAAATGTACTATGGTTTGACTTACAGTATTGTTTCAGAGGAATGCAATCACTTGTAAATACAGTACATTGACTTGAATGGGATTTTCAGTAAAATAGCAGGTAAATTACTTTTGGATTACTTTTCTTACTCAGTGCTGTATGCCTGGATGCAGCACTGGGACATTTCCTGTAGACAGGTGAGTAAAAGCGTTTTTGTTAAATTGTACAATTTTAAAGAATTTCTTTAGGTTTCAAAACTCCACACTTAGAAACTTTTTCAGGAAAAAGTGTCAATGTTATCCTAAGGAGGAAAATATGGTTATCGGTTTGTAGGTAAGTATTCAGTAGTGGGAGTTGAGGTTCTAGGGGTAGACTCGGGGGTCCCCCAGGGTCAGTGATGCACTCTTGTTACACCCGCAGCGGCACTAGGGCGGCCGGGTGCAGAGTGTTGAGGCCCAATGTTATCCAATGGGGGATAGGGGGCCTCCGGTTGGTGGCTGCTGGCAAGCAGGCCACTGGGTTGTGGGAGCAAAGCTCCTGGACTTTAGCTCAGGGCAAATGGGGAAACAAATTGGCACCAAAGGTGCACCCTCAGCGGAACTAGGGCGGCAGGGTGCTGTTTCGAGGTCGGATGCCCTGTTGGAGAACCTCTGGTTTGCAAAAGCACTGCAGGCAGGGAGACTAAGGTCTTCTGGGTGCGACCACCACTTCGAGAGGTAAGTTGGGAAGTTAGGGGTTGGTTAGGCACCGTCGGTTTGGGCACACAAGGCCGTGGGGCGTCGGCTGCAGGGGTGCCTTTCGGGGTCGGATCTTCTTACCAGCTCCTGGTCGCGGTTAGGGGGGCCTTCTGGATTTAGACTGCAGGCGTTGGCTGGAGGTTTGAGGCAAGTCCAGGGTCGCCGGATCTCGGTTCAGGATCGCCGGGGTGACCTCGTGGTGTTTGCCCACTCGAGCTCGGGCCGTGGACGGCGGGTGCAGAGTGGGGCGGACCCGCGGTCTCTGGCTGCTGACAGAGGTTGCAGTTGAACAAATCCGGTGTTCACGGGAGAAGCAGGCTTTGGAAGTGAAGGCAGGCAGGTCCTCTGGGGTTTTTGAGGTTGCTGGCTGCAGGACACACCAGGGTTTCGCAGGAGTAGGTTCGAGGGGAGACAGGCCGGTAGGGCTGGGGCCAAGTCAGTGGGCGTCTTCCTCTTGTTAGCTGTTGCACGGCTGTTCGGTCCTTCTTCTTTTCTTCTTGTTTCTTGTCTGGATCTGAGGAAGCAAGGTTCAGGGGTGCCCCTAAATACTAGATTTAGGGGCATTACAGGTAGGTAAAGGGCAGGAACCAATGGGTCCCTTCCCAGTGGGAGGGGGGCAGGAGCCTGTCCCTGGTTGGCTGGGTCCACCCATCTTCAAGATGGCGGGGACTGAGAGTTGTGCTTCGCCTCCCCTCCCCCACCTGAGGGGTGGAGTTGGCAGAGGTGGGCACACCTCCCTTCCTCACTTGTTTTTCACGCCGGTTCTCCCGCCCAAAGTGGGGGTCAGAACCAGTGGGGACCAGTTGCTGAGTACAGCAAGTGGCCTGGGGAAGTTCACAAAGGCGGGAGGAGGCTTGGCACTTCGTCCCAGGATGTGCATTGTTTCAGGCCCTAGAGAGCAGCAGGCTCTCGACCCAGGGGTCCAGAAACATGTCTGGTGGTGGCAGCTGAAAGCAGCCACTCAGCCTGCACACTAGAGGTGGGTTAGGTTTCAGGGGACATCTTCTAAGATGCCCTCTGTGTGCATTTTGCATTAAATCCCACACTGGCATCAGTGTGGGTTTAATGTGCTGAGAAGTTTGATAGCAAACTTCTCAGTTTTCAGTGTAGCCATTATGGTGCTGTGGAGTTCTTAATGACAAACTCCCAGCACCATATACTCTTAATGGCAGCTGTTGGACTTGGCCCTTTTTGCAGGGTCATCCCTAAACTTTTTGCCTTTCTCCTAGCCTTTTTTCTGACATGGTGTTGGTGGTTTTAGGACTCTGGGCACTTTAGCACTGCTGTCCAGTGTAAAGTGCGTGTGCTCTCTGTGATAAAAATGGTAAGATTGGTCTACACCTGTTTGGCCTATTTAATTTACCTGTCAGTCCCTTGTAAAGTGGTATTTCATATACCCAGGGCTGGTAAATTAAATGCTACTGGTGGGCTTGCAGCGCTGATTGCGCCACCCACCAAAGTAGCCTTTCAAACCTATCTCAGGCCTCTGCCATTGCAGGGCCTGTGCGCGCAGTGTTACTGCCGCTGTGACGTGGCACCTAAAGTGTGTGCCATGTCTGTGACCCCCCTTTTACTACATGTCGGTCACCCCTAAGGTAGGCCCTAGCTAGCCCTATGGGCAGGGTGCATTGTAGGTAAAAGGTAGGACATGTACCATAAGTGTGTGACATGCCCTGGTAGTGACAAACAGCCATTTTTGGTTTCTCACTACTGTGGGGCTGCCCTCCCATAGGAATGCATTGGGGATTCCCTGATAAGTGTTTCAGTGGTAATTCCTGATATGAGAGGCGCAGCGTGGTCAACTTTGGTATATTTGGAATAGTGATAATAAATGCTACGCAATGGTGTGCGCAGATTTATTATAACTATTTTAGAAATGCCACTTTTAGAAGTTGGCATTTCTGTGTGCTATGTGTCTGCCTGCCTGATGTGAATTGCATGTCTGGCTTTTGAGTTACGGGGGCTGGTGAGGTGTGTGTGGCTCCAGGAGGGGCAGGGTGAGTCAGCACTAGGCTGAATGGGACATCTGCATTTGGAGTAGTGGGAGGAGAAGTCCATGGTCCCTGAATAGGTCTGTGCCTAGCCTGTACAATGCTGGCTCCGCCCCCCTGTGGTGTGTCTGATGACGAGCCCCCACCTGACAAAGAGGAAGAGGAGCCTTGTAAACAAAGTGCTCCAATTCCCCCCTGAACCAGTTTTTGCTGGTTCCCCCAAGCACTGTGCCAGGGCAGACAAAGCAAAGATGTAATATAAATTTAGGGGCCGTGACCCCATGAATGTCGTGTTGTCCCTGTGCTTGGGGGCTTGCTGCTGCTGGGCCTGAGGAGGAACTGCCATGAGCGACTGCCTCCCTGCTGGAGGGCCCTGTGTGCTGGCCTCTCTGGGCCCAGCTATGCTCCTTGGACTTTAAAGGACCCCTAGCGCCTCCTGAGCGCTATATTTAAATTGCCAGCTGAGAAGAGCGCTTCTATTTTTAATCTGCAGCACTGGGCTGCGACGTGGGATTTCCCCGCATTTTTGCTGATCTAGCGGGTGCCCACCCCGCTTTATTCATATTTTAAAAGCGGATGCCCACCCCGCATTTTGGTGCCGATGGCAGGTGCCCACCCCGCAATGGTCTTGGTTTAAAGCGGGTGCCCACCCCGCATGCAGTGTTTGTTGGCGGGAGCCCACCCCGCTATTATCTTTAATTGAGACAGGAGTCCACCCCGCGTTTTACCGCCACGACCCGGGGAAGGCAGTGCGGTCGGCCCGGAAGCCAGGCAAGCTGCCTGACTGTGGGCGGGGCCAGGAGGCGGAAGCGGCGGCCTGTCGAAACGGGGCTCCTGTGAGTGTGTGAGAGCCCCGCATGCTGCTGAGTCCCGAGGTGTTGGCCAGAGGAAGTCGGCGTCTCCCTGAGCGGGTTCCCGTGAGCTGTGGGAGCCCCGCATGCCGCCTGGAGAAGAGGACAGCCGAGAGACTCCGCCGAGCCTGCTCCGTCCTTGGAGGAGACCGAAGGAGTCCCGCAGAGAGCCCCGGTGAGTGTGGCTGCGCTTTGGCATTTTGGTTTGGTGCCAGTTGCACCAGAGGAGTTCCTGAAGTTCGGTGGTGCAAAGTGATGGCTCAAGGTGGGGCCCGGTGAACGGGGCTCCCTAGGCGCAGTGAGTGCCAGTGCTACTTTCGAGTGGGGGCTGAGTCTGAAGCGTTTTTCTTGCGCTCTCCCGAGGCACGTTTGCTGCCAGTGCCTGTTTGCCAATTTCACAGCTGCACCGCAGTTAGCGGCAGCTGCAACGTTTAGGCCAGATCATTTTTAGGAGTCCCAGAGCAGAGCTCCCAGGCAGCACGGTGGTGCCTGTGCTCATTTTACTCGAAGCACATTGTCTGTGCTAATTGCCACAGCTGCCCCGCCTGACAGTGGGCAGCTGCAACGTTTGGGGGCATTTTGTTTCTTGAATAGAGGAGTGAGATACACTCCTGCCCTGTCCCAGCGCACTGCGCGCACTTTGATATTGCTGCATTGGCAGCCAAGCCCTGACATTCTGGGCACAAGGGCATTGGGCCCCAGAGGGAGGCTTGGGGTCATGGTGGGTACCAGTGTTGGTAGGGCGCAAGGCCCTGATGTTATCCCTACTGGGATTGTTAGAGTGGTTATGCTAGGACATTATTGCATAATGTGTTTATGCTTCTGAGGTTGGCGCATAATGTGTTTTACACCTAATGTGATGCGGATTGCATAATATGATTTATGTTGCAGGATATAATGCTGAGTACCGTATTTTACCAGTAGTTACTGGTTGTGTTCTACATTTACAACTTGTGATTCTAAATGGTTCTGACAGTGGCCCAATTGGCCCTGTCGTGTATATAATCCCCTGTAAATATTGCCTAGTGCCAGTTGGCACAATGTATATGGTGTGATTACTATTCTAATGTGTTTTGGATAATACAAAGGCTATTTTTTTTATATATAACCTTGTGTGGAGTCTCTTTTGTGGTGTGCCTAGTGTGTTGCTGCTGTGTGTGTGTGTGTTGCGCAAAGGCTTTACACATTGCCTCTGGGATAAGCCTGACTGCTTGTGCCAAGCTACCAAGGGGGGTGAGCAGGGGTTATCTTCAGCGTGCAACTCCCTTGCCCTGACTAGAGTGGTGGTTTCTGCCTGGCTTTGGCGCAAGCCCTAGCCAACCAGAAATCCCATTTCTAACAGCAGCACTGCACTTACAATGTCTAAGAATGGACTTAGACACTGTAGGGGTACAGGGCTCATGCACCTGTACCCTCACCCCTGGTATAGTGCACCCAGCTAGAGGGGTGACTGATCTATGCCAGGGCAGTTGGTTGTAGGCATGGCACACAGGAATGTGTGCCATGTAGACTCTTCACTTTGTTCTGCACCAAAACACGCAGCCTGCAAGGGCAGTGTGTGAGTGTAGTGGTACAGGGCTTCTAAGGGTGGCACAGTAAGTGCTGCAGCCCTTAGGGGCCATCTCTAGTCACAGTGCCCTGGGTACCTGTGGTACCATTTACCAGGGGCTGACCAGTGGCCAGAGATGCCAATTGGGTTTAGGCTTCAATGCAGTTTTTAGGGAAAGAACATAGGCCCTGGGTACCTGATTAGCAGGAGCCCAGGGCACACTCAGTCAAAGTACATCAGCAATTCAGCAAAAAGTGGGGGCAACCATGCAGAAAGGGGGCACTTTCTCACAGCAATACAGAAAGACCAGCTGCCAGCTACACTTAGTCATGTGAACCAGGTTACAGGCTGCAGGGTAAGGGCAAGAAAATGGCAACTTTCTAAAAGTGGCATTTTCAGAATTGTGGCTGTGTATCCGACTTTACCATCAAAGAGGGTTTTAAATTACAATTCTTTAGACTAAACTCTATATTCCTATCTGCTCCCAATTGAAAGTTACCACTTATTAAGTGTAATAAGGGTACCCAATGTTATCTTATGGGAGCGGTAGGCCTCACAGTAGTGACAAAACCAATTTAGGAGGTTTTCACTACCAGAACATATAAAAACTTTAAAAAAATGTCTAACTCTGCAAACTGCCCTCTGGGCTATGTAGAGCCTAGGGGTGACATATGTATTAAAAGAGAGGTTTGGGCCTGGCAGGAGTTTTATCTTGCCAGGTCGTAATGGCAGTGTTAAACTGCACACACAGGCTGCAATGGCAGTCATGGGAGATGTTTAAAGGGCTACTTAAGTGGGTGGGCACACTGGTAGCATTTCATTTACAGGAGTACCACTTTACTAGGCACTTACTAGTAAACTAAATATGCCAATTGGGTGTAAGTCAGTGTTACCATTTAAAGGAGAGAGCACATGCACCTTAGCACTGGTTAGCAGTGGTAAAGTGCACAGAGTCATATATCCTGCAAAAACGAAATAAGCAAAAACAAGAGGTTGGAAGGCAAAAGGTTGGGGAAAAACCACACCTAGGATGTCGGGTTGAACAATAAGTAATACAAACCTTTCTAAAATATTAATATTAGGTGCCGATATCTCAATTATTGCTTGTAGTTAAATCTGTTATTTTCCTCTTATTCCCAAAATTACGACAATTGCCTATATTCAGGGTTACGGTGCCCTTATTTTGATTCAGTGTATCAGAATTAATTAAAGACTCCTTCATCGCAAATTCTGAGATCTTATGATCACTCATTGGGGAAGTCAGACCATCTAAACCAGACAAGCGACCGAACACATCATAGGATTAAACTATATAGTCAAGAATGGATCCACCAAAAGTGTCACAATGGGTAAAATGGACGGAAATATCTTTACTTATTCTTCAATTTACTATTATGCATTTTATTTTTCGCAAGAATTCTAGCAATCATTTTCCATGGGATTCCACTTTAGAATTACTTAGGAAGATGAGCCCTGCAATTATTATATGCCTCTTTTCTGAATCCGCATATACACTAGCTGCATAGTTTGAGATCTTTGCATTTAAATCCCTTGATATCATAACTGAGTATCACTTTTCAATGGTGTTAGCAATGCAATTAAAGAGAAATCTTGGTGTTCTGGGGGTATATATGTAGATTAAATCTACAAAAGGGACTCCATGGGCAAATTTGATGTTCCATTCCGCCTTCCCTTAATGCATTGTACCAAATTCGAGGGATGCCTAAGGCAGTGACGAGACTAAATTAGATTCGATTTTGATAGTGTAGCAATCCCTCCACCCTATGGCCTTTTTTTGGATACACTTGCAGGACATATGAAAACATGATAGGTATCAAGAATGATATCTGTTAAACTCCAGGTTTCTTGTATATAGATTATATTGGCTCCAAATTCTAAAAGAAAAGACAATTGTTTTATTTTTTCTCGTATTTCCCTCCATATTCCATGACATAATTTTTTACTTCGGAGAAGCATGACTAGTTTTTAAAGCACTCTCCAAACAAGACTACTTACTTACTAGGTTATCATCCCTTGCTACAACATGATACCTATTTTCTCGAAATAACTACTCCTGATTCACATGAAACTCTGAGGTCTTGGAAGTATTTCAGACCTCCTAACCTGTAAATAATTTTCACCTTGTGAGGAGGGGGCGTAGCCTCATGCCAAAAGCTAGCCAAGAAACATTCTGCCCTACACCAAGCCCAACACCCCCTGCCCCTCCCAAAAAACACAAAAGAAGGGACTAGAGTCCAATCTAAACTGCTGCTTTTAGCCACCCAACTCTATTTCTGCTCCGCTGTACAGGTTGGTTCAGTCGGGGCAGAATTGAAATAAATGCTGAGTGCTTAGAGGGAATTGAACTTGGAATGAGGAGGTAATAGTAAAGTGGTCACACATAAGAGAGCAGGAGATGTAAGGAAAACCACAGGCTGCACTGGGTCTGCCTACCGAGTGAGCCTACATCCAGGAGTACCCAGGAGCAGGCACTCTCCCTGCATCCCCGCTCGCCGAACGTGGTGTGCAGAGCACACAACCCCAACCACTGCCACACCCCCCTCCTACCTGAAAAGACATGGTAGCCTCCGCTGCTGAAAACTTCAGGTGCTGCCTATGAGATGAGTGGTGCGACGCAGTGGTATTACGCGGGTGTTTCCACACTAGGGAGGAGACAGGACGTGGGCAAGGCGGCAAACTGCACGCTCGTGGCACCGCTTCCGTGGCTCCTGTTTGTCGCCGGTTTGTGAGTCTCTCTTGCGGTGGTTCTTAATATCCACAGCGTTCTCACTCAAACCTGCTTCTGCTCCTGCTTTGATCTTCTCTGTCAAGCAGATCAAAAGACGTTATTGTAAAATCTTAGGTTCTCCTCTGCCTTTTGACGGAAAGGACACTGCAGATCATCAATACGCAGTAAGCATATTCCAGTGAAATGACCATTTCATCCTGCCATGTTAAATGAAAACTACATGGTTTCTCTTGCTTAATGTTGTCTATAAAGGTCCACGTTTATGAAGCAGGTCTCAATAGTAAACACAACAGAAGTGTGTAAACTCCAGCACACCGCCACTCCCAGTTAAATGATCAACATACTTCTTTTGAACAGGTTGGAAGTATTGGCCGCAGTTTATTAAGCTTTGATTTCCAGCATATGCTCCCTCCATGAATTTTATTGGGGGACATAAATCCATCACGACAGGCCTATCCTAAATCACGTTTGACATTTTTAGGACATCTGCTGACTTTTGTCAGCCATAAATCAATTTAATGCATCATCACATCTCCTAGCATATCAGTCATAAATCAACATGCCATAAATCATTCCGACGGTTTGTGAAGAAAATGGAGTCTTTGTGCTGGTGTTATCCCTTTGTATGGGGGGGGTTACTCCTTTTAACCCTTGTATGCTTTACTCGCTACCTTTGACTGTCTGTTGTGTCCTTCACTCCAGCAGACCTGGGCTACGAGCACCATGAAATGCCTTACTCTGCTGTAAGGCATCATAAGGTAAGCAGCCTGGCCTGCCGCCCCGCCGTGTCGGGTGTGGCCTACCCATCATCCTTGTGCGCATCTCCTTTACCGCCACGCCGCCTGCGGGTTTACTTCTGAGGGCGGCTCCCCCAAAGTATTTTGGTCTCTTCATCTGCAGCCTGCTAGACTCGTGGCTGCCCATAGATTGGCCCAGAACACCTCTGTCTCCTCTGGGTAAAGGTGTTCCCTGTTGCTGTGGTAGTATTTGGGCCTCTGCAGATTGATGAGACTGTTTCAGATGCTCTCTCACTCGTTTGCAATGCAGATTTTTTTTCCTGCCACGTTCAGTTTCTCACACCGCTTATCCAGGGCCCCTGTGGACTAAGCACCCATCCATTTCTACCTTGGCATAATCTCCGACCAGACCAATGCATTGCTGCCGAGCAATCTTGATGCCTCTGTTAAATCACTCCTGATGCGAGCCAGGAGCTCCTTTCTGCCCAACTGTGCCAGGTAGTTTCCCCCAAGTGCATTATCAACATGTCCGTTTTGTGAGCCTGGGCGGCATGCAACCCCTTGAGGGTAGCCTCAAAGTTACTCCCATATCATTCCTGGCAGCCCGAACCACACCATGTCTGTATGTCATTGGTATTCGCCCATTGTTGTCCTGGATTGTCTCCACCAGGCTTGAGTCCTGCGCATGAAAGAGTGTTCGACCACCCATACTGCTTTGCGCTCTGTACCGGTTTCAAGGCAAGCGCAGATGTGTCAGGCCTGCACAACTCCTTCTAGCCATTGTCCTGTGATTTGTTCTTGTGCCGAGGGTGAGCCTGTTGGATTGAATGTGGTGGGATGGGGGGGAGCTGCTCTGCCCTGCTAGATTTGTGGTCGGGTGCTGCACCCTCCCATAGCTTTTATAGATGTTGGAGGGCCATCTTCCCAGCTCGATCCCCTCTGCCGAAAATCTCAAACGAGCAGCCAAAGTTGCTGTCCCTATGCGGAACGAGTGTGTACCTAAACATGCCGCCGGCAGCCCTGCCCTGGCCAGTGTCTTCTTCAGGACTGCCTTGAACTGAAATGAGCTCAGTAAATCCCAGTTGCTTTGCCTGAAAAAAGCCCCTTCTCCCCTGGGCCTCAGCGTTCAGTATCTCCTGAGACAGGACACTGGGCATAGGGTATGCTCAGAGAGGCACAGCAGCCGTACCTTGACCCCCTTAGCCAGCCAGTCTTTTTTGGACCTCCTCAGCAGTACTTACAATTGCCCTGTGCTTAGCTATATGTCCTGACCCTGCAGGCACGACTTTCCTTCCTCTTGTCCTGATGGGGCCACCAACTTGCTTACCCTGAATGCCCTGAAAAATGCCAAAGTGAAAACTGCTTTGAACAATGTAGCCTCAAACTGGTCTGTGCATACCGCATCCAGCGTCACCACCAGTTGCGCCAGTGTGTGGAATTCAGTTGGGAGCCTTGCATCCTGTGTAG
Source organism: Calotriton arnoldi (assembly GCA_963921515.1). Lineage (NCBI taxonomy): Eukaryota > Metazoa > Chordata > Amphibia > Caudata > Salamandridae > Calotriton > Calotriton arnoldi. The sequence continues at coordinate 1,043,910 of CAWUFW010000652.1, forward strand.
GCCCTTCCAGCCTCCACCACCTTTTCATGGCTGCCCTTATAAAATGTGAGGTCCCTACCAGTTGTGATCTTGGTGAAGTGTGCCAATGCTGTTAGGTGCACCTGTACCCATGATTTTGACTTCTTCTGGTCGAATGCCCCTTATATGAACTTTTCCATTGCCCTGACTGCTGCCTCATGATCATCAAATGCTGCTAGCCCTGTCACCTTCTTTACAGTTTCGGCATACGTTTCATAGCGCCTCGCTGTCTTTGGGTCTAGAGCGTGCTCAGTTAAGTAGGACAGGTCAAATCTACCAATCCCCACAGGCTGTGTGGGAATGGGATCATCCTCTACTCTGCCTCCGGTGCCAGCCTCCTGAACTTTTCCATTGGGAAGCAAGAGAGTACATCTGCTAGATAGAGCGTTATTCATCCCCGGGATTTTCCTTGCCTTTATGGCTAGGTTGCTCAAGAACTGCAGGAACAGCTTCAAAACCTGCAGGCACCTAGCTGCCCCCTTGATAATGGTATTTACCACTGCCTGTTTATCTGACCAAAGGGTCCGCTTCATGTCCCTTAGCTGCACCCACCAAACAGTTAATGCCACCACTATGGGAAAAAGTTCCAGGAGTGTAATGTTCCTGGAGAGGCCTGCCCGAACCCTCTCCTGGGGCAATCTCTTCGCACACCATCTGTTCTTGAGGACAGCCCTGAAACCTAGACTGCCGGATGCATCCGTGAATAACTCTATCTGCCTGTCAGACACCCAGCTCTCTCGCGACATGAGTATTGCTTTGAAATCTTCCAGGAAAGTCAGCCATGTTCTCAGGTCCTGCTTCACCCCTGCCCCTATTCTTGTGTGGTGGTTTTCTTCTGGAACCCCCTTTTTAAACGTGCGAGTCTTCTCGCAAGCACCCTCTCTGCTGAGATAACAAGGGCTGCAAAGTTTAGTTTCCCAATGAGCTCTTGGAGCTTCCTGAGTGTGGCCTTCTCCTTCCCCATTAATGCCTTGATGTCATTTCTCATATCCTGTACCTAATCCTCTGGCATGCGGGATATGCACGCTGTTAATTCCAGTTCCATGCCCAGAAAAAACAGTTTTGTAGTTTGGCCCACTGTCTTGTCTGCTGCTGAGGGATGCCTATCTCGGCTGCTAGATGCTGGAAGACTTCCAGTAACTCCTCACACTCAGATTCTCTCTGTCCTCTCTATGAACAGGAAATTGTCGAAATAGTGTAGCTTTCCTCTTTGTGGGTGCCTCTTATGTAGGGTACACTCTAGGAAGGCGCTGAACCGCTCAAAGTGAGCACACGATATGAAGCACCCCATAGGTAACTGTGAGAAGCTGGATCTCTGTTGCAGTAACCCCCCCACTTTTTGCCAGAATACTGATGCACTTTTGACTTGATGTGCCCTGGGTCCCTGCCAATCAGGTTCCCAGGGCCTGTGTTCTTTCCTCAAAACAAAACTCAATTAGCATCTCTGGCCACAGGTCAGCCCCTGGTAAATGGTACCACAGGTACCCAGGGCACTGTGACCAGGGAAGACCTCTAAGGGCTGCAGCACTTATTGTGCCACCCTTAGAGGCCCTGTACCATTACACTCACACACTGCCTTTGCAGGCTGCGTGTTTTGGTGCAGAACAAAGTGAAGAGTCGACATGGCACACATCCCTGTGTGCCATGTCTACAACCCACTGCCCTGGCATTGATCAGTCACCCCACTAGCTGGGTGCACTACACCAGTGGTGAGGGTACAGGTGCATGAGCCCTGTACCCCTACAGTGTCTAAGTCCATTCTTAGACATTGTAGGTGCAGTGCTGCCATTAAGAGTATATGGTGCTGGGAGCTTGTCATTACGAGCTCCACAGCACCATAATGGCTACACTGAAAACTGAGAAGTTTGGTATCAAACTTCTCAGCACATTAAACCCACACTGATGCCAGTGTGGGATTTAATGAAAAATGCACACAGAGGGCATCTTAGAGATGCCCCTGAAAACTAACCCACCTCTAGTGTCCAGGCTGAGTGGCTGCTTTCAGCTGCCACCACCAGACATGTTTCTGGACCCCTGGGTCGAGAGCCTGCTGCTCTCGGGGCCTGAAACAATGCACATCCTGGGACGAGGTGCCAAGCCTCCTCCCCCAGGATGGGCAGGGTTCACGAAGGGGAAGCTTCAAAGGCTTGCCGCCTTTGTGAGCTTCCCCAGGCCACTTGCTCCTTTCAGCAACTGGTCCCCACTGGTTCTGACCCCCACTTTGGGCGGGAGAACCAGCAGGACAAACAAGTGAGGAAGAGAGGTGTGCCCACCTGTGCCAACACCACCCCTCGGGTGGGGGAGGCGAGGTGAAGCACAACTCTCAGTCCCCGCCATCTTGCAGATGGGGGGGACCCAGCCAACCAGGGAAAGGCTTCTGCCCCCCTCCCACTGGAGGGTGGCATATTAGGGGGTGTACCCACCCCAGGGAAGGGACCCATTGGTCCCAACCTTTTTACCTACCTGTAATGCCCCTAAATCTGGTATTTAGGGGTACCACTGAACCTTTCTTCCTCAGACAAGAACCTGCAAGAAGAAAAGAAGGAGGACGGAACAGCCGTGCCGAAGCTAACAAGAGGAGGACGCCCACTGACTTGGCCCCAGCCCTACCGGCCTGTCCCCACCTCGAACCTGCTCCATCGAAATCCCGGTGTGTCCTGCAGCCAGCAACCTCGACAAACCCGGAGGACCTGCCTGCCTTCAATCCCAAAGACTCTGTCTCCCGTGAACACCGGATTTGTTCAAACAACAGACTCCAGTTCTGCAAGGATCTGTGTGTCTGCACCCGACGCCCACAGCCTGAGTTCGAGTGGCCCAACACCAAGAGTAGGTCCCCCCGGCGATCCTGACCTGAGATCCGGCGACCCCTGACCTGCCTCAAGGCTCCAGCCGACGCCTGCAGCCTCAAACCGGAAGGTCCCCCCCCCAACCGCGACCAGGAGCTGGTAAGAAGATCCGATCCTAAAAGGTACCCCTGCACCTGACGCCCCACGGACTTGGGTGGCCCAACTGACGGTGCCTAACCAACCCCCAAGATCCCAACTTACCTCTCTAAGTGGTGGCCGCACCCAGAAGACCTTCGTCCCCGAGCCTGCAGTGCTTTTGCAAACCAGAGACTCCCCATTGAAAGCTACAGGGCTTCCGACGCCAAAACAGCACTCTGCACGCAGCCGCCCCAGTGCGGCTGAGGGTGCATCTTTTGTGCTGGCCTAAACCCCCATTTGCCATGAGCTTAAGTCCAGGAGCTTTGCTCCCACAACCCAGTGGCCTGCTCGTCAGCAGCCACCAACCGGAGGCCCCCTATCCCCCATTGTATAACATTGGGCCTCAGCACTCTGCACCCGGCCGCCCTAGTGCCGCTGAGGGTGTAACAAGAGTGCATCCTTGACTCTGGGGGACCCCTGAGTCTAACCCCAGAACACCAACTTCCACAACAAAGTACTTGCCTTTAAACCAATAACACTATTTTCCTCCATAGGATAACATAGAAACTTTTCATAGAAAAACAGTCAAAGTGTGGAGTTGGAAAACCTAAAGAAATTCTTTAAAATTGTATTAACTAACAAAAACGCTTTTACTTACCTGTTTACAGGAAATGTCCCAGTGTAGTATCCAGGTATACTACCCTGTGTTAGAAAAGTAATCTGAAAGTAATGTATTGCTCATTTTACTAAAAAGCCCATTCAAAGTATATGTACTGTATTTACAAAGTAACGCATTACCAGTAATTCTACTGAAACTATACCAAAGTGTGTGTGTATATATATATACACTGCAATTCAAAACTGTATTATTACTGCAAAGTATAAATCACTTACCTGTGCCAGGCTTGCTTGGTTCTAGAAAATAAAATAACTAAAAGAATACTTTTATACAAAACCAATTGGTCTGAAGTTCAGTCTTTGAGAGTGTGCAATCATTTGCTGATTATGCTCAACACTACCCTCCGATAAAGCCTTACTGCTCGCCCACACTACCACACATAGAGAGTAAGGTGCTATCTACTTATACCTCTGCCTACCTTTTGGGTTCCACTGGACTCTGTGCACACTATACCTCACTTTGGTATAGTATATACAGAGCCAGCTTCCTTCAGGTACTGACTGGGGTGGGGTGGGGGGGGGGGGCCACCCTAGCATATGTTCAAGATTGCTGTATGCTATCGACCATTGGCAATTGTTGGCAACTCATGGTAAAAAAAAAAGTTGTGATTCCAGAGACACCAAACTTGGGCGTCAAATCTCTTCCCAATTCGAAATTACATTTATAAAATATAATCCCAATGTTATCCTATGGGAGATATAGACCTTGCAGTGGTGAAAAAGTAATGTAAGAGTTATTCACTACTAGGACATGTAAAACTTAAAAGTACGTGTCCTACTTTTTAAGTACACTGCGCCCTACCCTTGGGCTGTCCAGGGTCTACTTATGGGTGACTTCTTTGTAATGAAAAGGAAGGTCTGCCTGCCAACAGGGTGAACTTGCCAGGTCGACATGGCAGTTTAAAACTGCTCCCACAGGTTCTGCAATGGCAGGCCTGAGACATGTTTCAAGGGCTACTTGAGTGGGTGGCACAAACGGTGCTGCAGCCCCACTAGTGAACACAAGGAGATGATGGACGGAGCGCTGAAACTTTTTTTTTTTAAATTTATTTTTATTAAATTCAATACAAAAAACTTAGAACACAACATTACATCTTATCACAAAAAAAACCAAAAAAAAAAACCATCTAGAGCACACAGCGTACAGTCTAGAAGTGGCAATCCGTGATCCTTCATGTCGGCGACGAGATCTTTACACATGTTAATTTTGGAACCCCACATTGCATCCCCACCCCCGTACTAAGCTCGCCCCGCCAATGCAGGGGTCGCCATCTGGAAACACCACAAAGAAAATACAAATCTAGCAGTAGCGATGTTGCGTGGACCTCTGAGACCCTGTACGTTTAGCTTATATGTTCAGGGTATTGTCACTCCGTGCCTCTGGGGTGTGGTTGCTAAGCGCTGTGTCTGTCTCTCTAGTGGATAAGTATGTTGTGTAAAGTCCCCAGAAATTTTTAGGTCGGCTCCGCGGGGGGAGAAGGTCACTGAAGTTTTCTGTTTGTGTGCTGCAGTACAACATGTCGTGTGACCACTGGGCAATCGTAGGTGTGGGACCACGAAGCCAGCAGATAGCCACCCTCCTCTTAGCAATCAGAAGCCCCATGTCCACTAGTCTGCGCGCCCCTTAGGGATCTGTTTAGAGTATCCTAACCAGGCCAGAGCTGGGTCTAGGGATAGGACCAAGGCTGTCACTTTTTCCAGCTCACGAAAAACGGATTCCCAGTAAGTGTAGATTCCGGGGGCAGGACCAGGCCAAGTGCAAGAAGTCGGCTATCTGTGCCTTACAACGGTCGCATACTGGGTCATCCCGCAACCCATATCTATGTAACCTCTCTGGAGTGTAGTACACTCTATTTAAATATTTAAAATGAATCAGTCGGTGTCTTCCGTTCAGAGAGATGCGTTTTGTGTTAGTGCAACAGTACGTCCACATGGGATCATCAATGTCCCTTTGTAGATCTCTCTGCCATTCTAGCCTGGCTTTAGTGTAGTGGTTAGCTCTATGTGCCATCGACAACTTATATATAGTAGAAACCGCGTTGCGTGGGGATTTCGCATTTATGATGTATGTCAGGGCATTGAACTCCGGGGGTTCGATGAGGTCCTCCCCTAGTATATTTAGAAGAGCATGCCTTGTTCTAAGGAACTGGAAGCGCGAGAGGGTAGGGGCCACGTCCGGGGTCAACAGGTCCTCCCATGTCGTGGCAACACCGTCGTGAAACAGATCGCCCGCAGCAGAGATGGCCAATGACTTCAGCGCCCGCAAGACTCCTCTATCTGAACAAGGTGGTAACCAACTGCACCACTCAATTGGCGTGACAGGTGAGTATAGGATTGCGCCTGCCTGGAACTGCAGCAAACGTTGCCAGGCATGGCACGTGGTATTGATAGTCAAGGATACCTGTTCTGCGGTCAGCGGTCTTGAATAACGTGGTAGGTAGTGGCTGCGGAGCCGCGGTGAGCGTTTCTATACGTAGGTGCGGGGTGTCCAGCGGGCCGTGCATCCAGTAATAAGCATGCGCACTCTGCGCAGCTCTATAGTATAAGTCAAAGTCAGGAGCGCCAAGGCCCCCATGTGGTATGGCAGCGTGAGAGTTTGCCATTTGACCCTAGCTCGTTTACCCGCCCGGGCTAGCCGCATCATCAACGATGTGATCCGATGAAAAAAGGTTCTAGGCAACACCATAGGGATGTTAACAAACAGAAATAGTAAACGTGGTAGGACCACCATTTTCATAAGGGAGATTCTTCCTAACAAGGACAGGGGTAGCTTAATCCAGCGATCGATGTCTTCATCCAATTTACTGACAGTTGTGCCGTAGTTCTCTCTGAACACAACCTCAGAGTTTGTATGCACTTGGAGACCCAGGTATCTAATCGCCTCCGAAGACCATTGAAGCGGGTACTCCGGTTCAAATGGGGTTGTAGCAGGTGTAATTGGAAAGATAATGGACTTTGGCCAATTGACTCTAAGTCCCGACAGAGCTCCAAAGCGAACTACCTCTCGCAATACCGAGGATAAGTGACGCTCCGGGTCCCGCACATATAGTAGCGTGTCATCAGCGTAGGTAGACACAATTAGGTTGTAGTTGGGGAATCTAATACCTTGGTTACCATGGTATTCTCTCAGCGCGCAGGCCAACGGTTCAGCAACCAGCGCGTATAGCAGGGGTGACAGTGGGCAGCCCTGTCTGGTCCCTCTAGTAATGTCGATCGGATCCGTTACCAGAGTCCCTAGTTTGATTCTGGCAGTGGGTGAGTTATAGAGTACACCAATCAATTGCAAGAAAACAGGGCCCAGTCCCATCTTGGTCAACACTTGCCTCAGGAAGGGCCATTCGACAGAGTCGAAGGCCTTCTCCATGTCCAGGAAGACCGCCACGGCCTTAGTCTCCTGGCGAGTGTGCTGCAGGGCTCCAAATACTGTGCGCAAATTATAAGTTAGATTCCTGCCCGGGACAAACCCAGCTTGCTCCGGGGCAACCAGCTGCTGGATAAGAGGCACCAGTCTGTTAGCCAAAATTTTTGCAAACAGTTTAGTATCGACATTGAGAAGCGAAAGAGGTCGGTATGAGCTACACTCCAATGGTTTACCTGGTTTGAGGATAGCGACTATGATGGCCTCTCTCATCGAGGGGGGCATAGTACCCGTAACACACATATCATCGAATAGTGCCATCAACTGCGGGGACAAAAGGTCAAGATACGCTCTGTAGAAGGCTACTGTGAGGCCGTCTCCGCCAGGAGCGCTGCTTGCCCTCATACCTAGATAAGGCCAAATGCAGTTCGTCTTTTTCAATGGGTCTCATTAAGAACTCCCGGTGGGAGTTAGTAAGGAAGGGTAATTTTATATATGCGAGGTATTCTAGGATTTCATCCTCCGTCGCCGTACAGCGCGCAGAGCATAATTCAGAATAATATTGCCGGAAGCGCTCTGCAATCTCCGGTTCCTCCCTAAGCGTAGCGCCCTCTGCATTTTTAATCTCGGCTACCTGCGTTTTGTCTCTCCGTCTTCTGAGTAACTGGTCTCTCCCGGTCTCTCCCCCTCGCCATACACTCGCGCTGTGGCATATTTGCCTAAATGCTTTATTTCGGCATCTGCTGCTTCATGGTACTCACCCAGAAGTTCTTTAATTTCCAGCGCCACCGCATCATCAGCACGCGTGAGTTGGCGGTTCTCTAAGACCCCGAGTTTGTGTTCCAGATCTGCTAAACGTTTGCGCAGTGAACGCAGGACCCCGGAGTGTTTGGACATAGCTATGCCGCGGATATAGACCTTGAAGGCCTCCCAGACTACCTGATAGCTCTCCACGGAGCCCACATTATTTACAAAAAAAGTTTCTATGGCTTCAGCCATCTCCTCCTTAAAAACCGGATCTAACAAGGAATAAGGGGGAACCGCCAGGTAAAAGGCGAGATGGACCTTCTGGGGGCATCGAGTACCGACAAAAGCGGGGAGTGGTCCGACAGGGTGCGAGGGAGTATCGTACAGCTCCGAACTTTTCCACTTAAGAGCGGGGCAGTTAGCCAGTAGTCTATGCGGGTGTGGAGATTGTGGTAGGCAGAATAGTGTGTGAAGCCCCCTCTGGTCGGATGTCGTGAACGCCATACGTCCCACAGGTCCAGGTTCAGCATGACGTCATCCAGCATCCTAGCTGAAGTAGAGATGCGCCTCTCAGGACCCCCCGAGCGGTCTATATTTGGATTTCTGACGAGGTTGAAGTCTCCACCCCATAGCAATTGTCCCTCCCGATGTGTATTGAGTTTGTCCGCGAGCGTGGCAAAAAATTCAGGGCAGTCGTGATTGGGGCCATATACATTAACAAGCACGATATCCATACCCTTCCCCCGGCATCTAGCTATTGTGTATCTGCCATCCCTATCTGTGTCCAGCGGAATCAGAGTGTAAGGGGACTTGGGATTAACCCAAGTCAAAACGCCCCTGGCGTGTGTGGTGAATCCTGCAGCATGTATGTGGTCGTGCAGCCCTTTACTGCGCAGCAAGCGACTGTCTAACGGGAGATGCGTCTCCTGCAACAGAGCTACGTCAATATCATGTCCCTTCAAATACGACATGACCCTACGAAGCTTTCGGTGGTCGTTAAGACCGCGGACGTTCCAGGTGAGAGCCCGGAGAGTGTCAGCCACGTGGGTGCGAGCGTTACTGTGTGCCGCCATCCTGCCTATTCTGGAGCATCCTGCCAGCCGACCAGAGTATCAAAGAGGTGTGGTGAGCGCCGTGTGCCCATGTGATGAAGACAACAGTAAAAATTAACAATACAAACTTCGATCCCCTTCCACCCCCCACCCACGTCTGGCCCACCCCAACAAGGCCACGGCAAATCCCCATGTGTCCCAGACCCGCCCCCTCACCCCCTAAATAACCCACAACCTAGAAAAACCCGAGCGTGTTTCACACGTGGGCGGATGTTGCTCGCCCGCTTAAATGTACAATCAGTACTTAAACAGAATTCTGCATGAGTCACCATCTAGCAGCTAATCTGCAACTCCATATCTGCGTTTCACAGTCTCCTGCATACGTTAAAGCACATGTGTCCCTTTCAGTTACCACACAATCCCGTCACAGTAGATGGTAGGGGGCAAGACTAGCGCAGGCAGGGAGAAAGGTTCTTCAAACTATGCACATCAAAAACACTACATCCTTTCCCTGCAGCCAACATGACCCCCCCCCAAGAAAATGTCCCACTGATCGCTGCAACGTTTCTCTCTGCAGGCGCAAATCGCCGCTGCAGGCTTCAAGTACCCACATCCCCAAACAGCCAACCTACAAACCAGCGTCCCAAATCCGGCCACTGAGTGGTATCAGACGCACTTATCGGCCCCCAGGGTCAGCCCCCAATACAGTACTTATCGTTTTTAGTAGGGGGTACAGTGCTGCATTCTAATCTTCCTGCTGTCCTCCTGCCGCCTCGTCGAGCAGATGTCGCTCAGGGCTATGCCGCTGTTCTTTGGCCCAGTCTTTCAGCGCCTTCTGCAAGGACTTTGGGTCTGTGAAGAAATGTGAGCGGCCCTGCCTATTGACGCGAAGTCTCGCCGGATACAGCATCGCGTAGTCGAGGTTAAAGTCGCGTAGTTGCTTTTTCAGTGGGGCAAATTGATGGCGAGCCTCCTGCACTCGCATTGTAAAGTCAGGGAAAAGAGAAATGGTGGACCCTTCAAATTGCAGAGGCTGCTTATCCCTGGCCGCCTTCAGAGCCGCATCTTTATCCCTGTAATTGAGCATCTTTGCAATAATCTGGCGTGGAGCAGCACCCACAGGCGGGCGGGGTCCCAAGGAGCGATGTGCCCGCTCCACCACGAACATAGCTGAAAAGGTTTCCGCGCCCAGCAGTGTGACAAGCATTCGTTCTATGAATTGTTCCATAATGCCAGTCTGGGTAGTCTCTGGAAGGCCTGTGATTCTCAGATTACAGCGCCGAGAGTGCGCCTCCAAATCCTCCGTTTTATCCTGTAGGATCCGCATGACTTTGCCAAGTTGTTTATGTTCTGTATCCAGGGTAGTTTGCGCCTCCTCCACCTCTGTGACTCTGCGCTCGGACATTTCAAGCCTCTCTGCATGCTTGTCTAGTCGCTCAGCCATGCGGTCCATTCTATACGATAGGGCGTCCATCTTAGTCCCCAGTGCTGCGATACTGCCCTGCAAATTCTTTTCCATGGCCACTAGGATATTGCGGAGGTCTGCAGGAGGCTCGTCAGTGGCCGGTTCGCGCGATCTGTCCGCGTCTTCCGTGGAAGCATCCCGGGACTTCGATTTCTTGTTATCAAATGTTATTTTGGGTTGTGTTTTATCAACCCTACCCATCGTGATAGCCCAGGTGCGTGGGGCAGGGTGCCACTAGGCCAGCAGAGAGACGGGCAGCCGCTCACTGTACGCCGTCAGGAGGGATGCCTAATTTAACGTAGCGCCAAGCTGCTTTCGCTCCGAAGCCCGCTGGGGAGGCATACCGGGAATCCGAACCACAGGGCAGGTATACAAAAAACTCCTGATGCCAGGTAGTGCGTGGCCGCCTCAACGTGCAGTGAGCACACCCCCACTACGTCCACTCCGGATCAAGCCGTTGTACGGGGAACCCAAACCAAGGCGTCCCCTACGTGTGCAGAGTCAGGGGGAGGGGGAGGGGCGCTAACCCGCTTAGTGTTTCACAGGCCTGGCTGCCACCTTCCAAGGCGGCTCCAATGCAGGCCGCAGCGCCCGCCTCCCAACCGTCCCCAGGCCACGTTCCGGTCGTCAATTTCCCCCTGCCACCAAACAGGGCGTATGGCCAGCCGGGTATGTGTGTGGAGGTAGAAACCAGTAATCCTGCCCCGGTAGGGATTCTTAATGGAAGATCTTCCCGGGAGGGAGCTGCAGCACCCCCATGTGATCACAGCAGCTCCAGGGTATATGGCCAGAGACGGGTGCAGCAGCGATCGCCAAAGAAAAATGGCGGGGACCAGTCCGCGTACCAGAGATGGCCTCCCAGGGACTCAAGTGTTCACCGCTGAACTGGGCCTCGCCCGCGTCACCCTCACCTCCGAGTTGTCACTCCTCAGCGTTCTGCCGGCCGCTGTCTGCCACCCGGATCGGCGGCAGACGCCCGCCCCCTCCTCACTGGGCTGGAAGCTCCGGGCGGCGCCGGAGCTGCGTCACTCCTCGGTCCTCTTTGAATGTGCCGGCAGCAGGGTCAGGCATCCGTACCGCTATCGCTGTGGCGAGGGCAGGACCGCGTGGGTCGAGGGGCCGCCAGAGAGCGCGGACCTCCGCCACCCCCGCAAGCCCCAAACAGCGGCGGCAATGGGCGCCAGTCGTCCGCCGTATGCGCAACTCGATCCCGGGGATGAGGGCCCACTCCGAGCCGATCGTCGCAGCGCCGTCCCGAAGCGTACAGGGTTCAGAGACGGCTCTTTCGGCTCCGGGGACACTCCGGAGATATAGGGAAGCTTAGCCAAACCTTCCCCGCTATGGAGTTGCCGGATTATTGGAGGATCGTGTTGCGGTAACTCGGAGCTCACGGCTCAGGCGGCCATCTCGGTCGCGAGCAAGCTCCGCCCCCCGGAGCGCTGAAACTTTTCAGACACTCACCCCCAGCCACAGATCTGAGTTGAATCCATCATCGTTCTTTATCTCACTTTGCCACCCCAGTTCAGACCCAGCAATATGCAAATCAGTCTTGACCCTATGCCTCATGGGAACAGTCCAGCCCGAACTGCCAAGCCATGTCTTCCCTGGACCGGAAACACACATCCTGGGAGTAGCATTTAATTTACAGGCCCTGGGCACATGTAGTGCACATTACTAGGGACTTACCACAACTGGCATATTTAATTTACTTATAAGCCAGTGTTACCATGTTTTTTATGACAAATCTTTTTTTGATTATTATTAGTGAAACGGTCTTTGCTGTACACAGCATGCAGCCTACAATCCAAACCGGGCCGGCCGCGTATATATGCAGGGTTACCATGTTTTAAGCAGAGAGCACATGCACTTTAGCACTGGTTAGCAGTGGTAAAGTCCCTAGAGTCCTAAAGCCAACAAAACGAATTCAGCAAAAAGGGGAGCAGGAAGGCGAAAGGTTTGGGGATGGCCCTGCAGAAATGGCCATTTTTAACACCCGTTATCAGACTCCTGCTGACCAAAATAGTCTACTCATCCTGGGCCATACAAGATTCCCTCAGCATCCTGGTTAAAAGCAGAGGGCTCACCCTCCGCTAAAAAACACACTAGTCCATCTGAGGTCGGCGATTTCTACCACTGATGCTGTGTCAGGTTTGTCATTTCTTATCAAAAAAGTTTTCCACATTAAAGAATCATGAAACTTCTCTCGATTGTGGCATAATCAGCCAGAGGATATAAAGCCAGTGAGCTGTGAATCTGGGCACACGGCAGGGACCGTTGTCTGAGACGTATTTGCTTTTTAAAACGCATTTACCTCATTTATGAAGAAAACACGGTTGAATGTCCAGGGTGTTATTTTTCCAATTTCATCAGCATTAGAGCTTTCTTGAGAAACTGATGAAAGAAATGCAAGCCAAGAAAATAATTATGTGCTGCTTCAACGCTATTTGTGCTTTTATTCAATATACATTGCTTATAGGATGATTAGACGTTAAAACAGATACCAGATTAGCGAGGGTAAATAGAGACAGCAATATGTGCTTTTGCACTGGAGTCGACTTGATAATATTAAATAATATGTGATGTATGTATCCACTCTGACAGTAATTCACAAGACAGTATTGCCATGTTCCTGTTCAAAAGACGCCTTGAGACTGTGAGAAGATATGTTTTGATTTAGATTATGGTTTAAAGTTCATGGGAATAATTATTTAGGACTGAACATTGCTTTAAGAAAAAATATTACTGCAGATGTGAAATTAGGTGTGTTTTTGTAACAGCTGGGACAGTAGTTGTGTAGCTAACCTAATGGTGTTGTCCTCTTTAGCGTACATAGATCACTAACACGTTTGTAACTGTGACTTGAAAAGTGTTGCACACCCCTACGTTGAAGAAGTGAGATAATAGAATGAGGAATATTGAAGCTATACATTATTATTGAAAAGAAATTGGGCAACATTGTAATTAAAAATCAATTTGCACGTCAGAACTCTCTGCCTGCTGCGTCCTCCGTGAGGAAGAACTGCTTTGCTAATAAAATGAAATAATTTATGCAGGAGTCAAGAAACTATTTTTGAAAAATAGTCATTACTATGCACATACACTTTGGCTGTTTATCTTATGTCTGTATGATGATGATAATGTGATGTGTCCCTTTTTTATATTCATATCCCTGATGGGTAACCCATTTAAAATTCAAATTCAAAGACCACAGCCATTCAACATACCTTAGAGCAATATAACATCTGTTGCGATAAGGGCTTTAGCTGGCTATGTATTCCTCAAGCATGTAAGAATAATTTCAAGGTTGTGAGTTTAGTAGCGCACCCGAGAGTTAAAGCACCTCTCTGATCTCTAATGTGTACTAATTCAATACCGGTTTTAAACACTGAAGGCCTGCCTGGTTTTGATCTTGGCGACGGAGTTGACTCCATCGGAAAGGCGGAGGACAATACCTCTGCCACCCCAAGGAACCTCCATCAAATTTAGACTTGTCCACCGGCTCTACGGACAACTCTCAACATTGACTGGAACCTCCGTCATGAAGTATTCCATTGACTGAACTCTGTTGATGGAATACGCTTGGGCTACCTGTCTCTAACGGAGGCAGGCGGACTGCGGATTTGGCAGGCAGGTACACCATCACGTCTTCGACAGAGTACCCTCTCGGTCAAACTCTGTCAGGCCCTGAATTCTTGAATATTTTGTGTAAGGAAGGTAAAAGTGTTGCATGGTTTTTACTGATGTTGAACTCTATAATATGCAGAGACTCGATCTAAGATGCTTTTTCGCCTTTGTTGGGTTTCTGGCATAGGTAGTTGATAAAATGTAAATTCAGCATACAAAATCTTATTGGCTGGGGCTAAAATTATATCTTAGTAGGACTCCTAAGTAATAGGAAGCTTGTAGCCAGGTCTGCATTTTCACAATGCAATTGCCCATGCGTGATTGCATTAGCAAATATAGTTCATACTAGGCTAACTTTTAGGTGTTTGGGCTGAGAAAATATATTGGAGAGAGAAGGTGAGAGCATTTACAGTGCTGCTTGAGTTTATTTTATAGGGCATTGCTTATATTTTCTTTAACTTAGCCAGAATATTTACATTTGTGTCTGAGAATTTACCTGTTGCCTTGGAAAAATATACACGAGTTTCTCCGTTGTTTTGCTATCAAAATGTATTTTTTGCAATCGTTGAAAGAAACCCAGATGTGCTGGAGTTTTCTACAGATGTTCCCATGAAGAATTGCTGTAACATTGTATTATTATATTTTGTATCCATGACTTTTGTTAGGATCTCTCCAACAACAGTCTTTCAACCATTCCAGGCAGTTTTGCGGGTCTAACAAGTTTGGTGCAACTTAACCTATCTAATAACAAACTGAAGAGTTTACCTGCAGAAATCAGTAGGATGAAAAGTAAGTTGTTTCTACATTTTTGACCAGTGCTCTGTACGGAAACAATATTTTACAGCATGACTGTGTGGTTGTTTGAATTCCTAAACTTGCATGTGCTACAAGGTATAATGTATTTCTGCTATGCCTAAAATTGGGGCAGTAATCTGGTTGCTATGCATCAGAGAGGTATAATAAATTGAAGTGAAACAAATCGCACTTAAAAAGGAGAGATAACGAGCTAGACACAACTGTTAGGCAAGCCATTCTTAGTTGAACTACCTGTGTTTTGTGGACATGACCAGGTAAACATTTGCATCAGCATAAACTCCATTACTTATTCATTATGACAGCTCTGCTCACTGGTATGCCATTTAATTATACAATAAATACAAATATCTTAAAAATCAGATTTCTCTTGGCAGATATACGAAGCCTCTCCTTATAATCCAGAAAGGGAGGCTGTGTGGTCCAGTGGGTAGGATGGCAGCACTGAAACCAGTGGATCTTGGCTATAAACAACGTTCCGACACTAGCCTGAAAATCGTGTGATTATGAGCAGAGTCAAATATTCGTCTTGTCCCTAAAATTGTACATAAGTGAATTTTAATGCAACTGTAAATAACATTTAGTTGTGTATTTTAAGTGTTTAAATTTCCACTTGAGGGACGCTACCTTGAAGAGTCTACCAATCCACTCTTAAATACAATACCAATACAATGCACAACCGCTACTCACACTTGTCAACGGAGCTGGCTGCGTTTGAACTCTGGCTGAATCAAAAGCCTTGTTTCCATAGCTACATGACATCTGTTTGCATCTCGTGGGCTGATGAGTTGGATATTTAAATTTCAATCACAGATTGTTTTCACATTTACAAGTAACAATGTTTTAATACCCTGTGGGTTATTGGGGTTGTTTGCTGGAGTGCGGAGTTTAATATTCCCTCTGGAAAATTACTATTAAACCCTCTTACTGTAATTCGTAAATCACAAGCACTTTTTTTTAACTTCAAACAAGAAATGTGCATTAAACTTTCATTGGCCATCTTATTTTCCTTACTTAAAGGTGGTACTTTAATTATGACCCAGTATTTTGTGTCCACCCTTGCTGCTTTGAAAAATGACAGCATTCCGTTGAGAGCACACCGTGTTACAGTTTTGCAAAGTCTACAATGGCAATGCTTGCACTCCAAAGCCCCATGCCTTCGACGCAATATAAATACCCATTGGTAGTTCTAACCTTGAATCTTTCGTAGGTCACTTTGCTTTTCGAATCCTTACTTCCTTAATATTCTAGTAGTGCATCAGCAGGTCAGCCTGACATTTGCGCCATGATAATTTTCTTTCACTGCACATTCAATGAAGGGTCCTAGGTAGAGCTATTGCTCTGTTAATACTTTTTACCCTTTAAATGCTTTGCATGCTGTTCAATATGAAATGGTTCTTAGAAGGTGCTCTTGATTGCATTTGAAAGGTGTTGGAAAATTGCCAGACTTTCTCATCTAGTTAGCTGCTTCAGTACTCGGGAGTCGAGATCTCGATCTAAAGCAAATTTCTTTAAACTTTGTAAGAAATTTGGTCAGCATAATTATTGTACGCATCTAATTTGCAAGCATCTACAGTCTTTAAAAAGGGAAAACATGGCAAGAGTTTAACCCTGACTGTTGTCGACTGTAAAAAGATATCCAACAAGCCTCCTTTTTAAAACGGACTCTTAACTTTTGAAGGGACATGGGTCCGTTGCAACTTTGTCTTCTGGGAGCTCCTCCCTGACATCATTACTGGTCAACCATGCTCCTCAGTGTTGACATGATGTGAATAGGGTCTTCTTTTTTCTAAATCTTTTTATTACCATTTTGTCACGACTGTAATACACAAAAAATAACTGAAAGCATCAAAGAAGGTTGCAGTCCCCTGGAAATGTACAGAAGAACATGCATTTGACCGTTACATAGCAACATTATCGATTGCTCCCCTTTGCAATTATCAAGTCCAATTCCAAGTACGGCTTGGGGCTACTCTTTCTGTTATTTGGCCCTCCAAGTATCCAATATTTTAGAATATTTCCTAGCGAAGTCGTTAAGCTTTATAAAGTATTTCTTCCGCTGTAGCACTGAAATCCATGGCTCTGACCCAGTCTCTTATATCGGGAGCACATGATGCCAGCCCTGTTCAAGCTATTTCCCTTTCAGCCATTGTTAGGCCTACTGCCACCAGTTTCTGCCTCACCCTTCCTCCGGTCACTTGAGCAAGAATATTATGACTTTTAAGCCTGTTTGTAATAATCACTGGGAAGTCCCACGCTGCATGAAGGAAAGACCCCATGCCCCCCACTCCATTCTGCTTCGCACACATGTGGATCTTTGACTTCTACCCATTTTCTGGAGATGTTCCGTTGTGAAATAAATTCCCTCTCCTCACCAACACTCTAACTCCTCTCCTCCAACTACACAATATTAAATAGCCAGCCTCCCTGAAATGTAGCACTCCCTACACCTCACCTACCCTCTTCCTATCGACAAATACACTCAATGTACCTTCCGCTGCTCCCCCTTCCATGCTGTACTCTTCCCCTTTCCCCTCCTTATTTTCCCTATCACCGATACATCTGAATCAGACAAGACTCGAAATTGCAACTTAAATTTGTAAAAAAAAAAAATGAAGTGCCAGGGCCCAAGGCCCTTTACATACACCACCAACAGCCCTGCTACTAAATAATGGCAGTACCAACGTTACCTATGTGCTAGATTTCTCATTTTTAAATAAACACTGTACCGCTAAATTCAGTTGAAAAATAGACACAGTGCCACCATGTGGTGTAATCCCATACTAAGTGCTGGTGTTTAGAAATAGGTCCTGGTGCTGAGCACCAGAAACCCCGAGGACAAATTAAGCACTGCCCCACACTCTCCTGAGTTCTTAATACCCACCTCTCAGGACTCCTGTCTACTTTATCTCATCTAACGAAGAAAATCGACAACCTAACACATGCTTTCTCTCTGTTCAACGATTAGCTTGCAATGCACAAATATTGCTTACTACAGCTTCAACACCCATCTCAGAACAACAGACCCCACAGAGGCTCAGTATTCCCTGAGACAACCGCTCCCCTACACCCAAACAGGCGTTTTTCTACCTCTGTGAGCAAGAACTATGCTCTGACATTGAAAGCTACGAAAATCCCAAATCCACTGACAAGGAGCCACACAACCAGGTGCTAGACTACCTACCCCTTTCCACCACAGCCACAGAACCTGTGACCCACGTCACACAACCAATCAAAATCACACAAATGTGTACATTGCATTCCCAGAGACCCTGTGTCTAAACTCAGCAGCTCTTCTCACAGATTCATGCTTCTTGAATGACACTGAGCAGCAAAATTCTCCCTCACGATATCGGAAACCTGAGAATCTTGTTTCTCACTGAAACCTGGCATGCCTCAAATATTATACTGGACCTTCTTCTGCCTTTTTTCTGCACTGTGACCAAGAAGGAACTCATTGTTGGGGTTTAGTGGCCATTCACAAAAACTTGCAGGCTCCATCCCCTGAACTGTTTTCACTCCTTCGAGTGCATATCTCTGGAAACCTCCTCCGGCACTGCCTCCAGTCTCGCAGTGAACATTATTTATCACCCACCGTGTGAAACTATCACTTTTGTTGAAGAATGCATGGAATTCCTTATATCCCAATTAATTATCTTCAAAAGCATCATCTTCCTAGGAGACTTCAATCTTCACTAGGGCATCAGCCAATGGAAACCTACTCCTCCTTTCTCAGTGAAAAGTTCTCCTGCAACAGTGCCAGAAACTCACACACTGGAAAGGCTCCACTCTGGATTTGATCATATCCAATGTTCCTCACCTAACAGCCAATGATTCCACCCTTGTAGATTTGAATGAACTCCTGTAATCTCATTCACAGTGACCTTTACCTACATTAAAACCTCTGGTCAACCAGAAGAAGGAGAGGAACACTAGTAACCTCTGTATGAATTCCCTTGCAAACCAGGCTCACCCAAATCTTGCCTCTGTAGTTCCCCAACTCAGCAGCAATGCTGCAGCAGGCAATTTTAATATCTGCATGGAATCCTCGATTGAGAAGTTTGTCACCTCTCGGGGGCAAGCGCCTCAGACTCAAACCTT
Organism: Calotriton arnoldi; assembly: GCA_963921515.1. Taxonomy (NCBI): domain Eukaryota; kingdom Metazoa; phylum Chordata; class Amphibia; order Caudata; family Salamandridae; genus Calotriton; species Calotriton arnoldi. The sequence continues at coordinate 1,062,690 of CAWUFW010000652.1, forward strand.
CTTGACCTTGGTTCTTAAGAGAACTTTGAGGAAAGTAAGCACCTGAGAAAGAGTGGAGACAATCAGCCTCCCCACTGATTCTGGTTAGGCTGAGAACTGAGAGAAAAAGCTAGGAAGACCACATTTTCAGAGCCAAGTCGACGCATGGACAAGGCAAAGAACCGACCTAAACGTCTATTTGAAGGAATCAAGCAGTCAAACAACTCTTCTTATCTAACCACTTTCAAGTTCTCTGAGGCCCTATGCAACAACTTTGTGAAGATTTTGACAAAAAAGTAGCGGCCTTCGACTTTTCCCTGGTGGCCACCTTTGACAGTATAGCAGAGGAGAATTTATCTTGCACAGCACAGCCACCATGGCCTCCTTTTGCCTTGCTTTCAGAGTCGGGGCTACTGCAGACCATAACTAATATGCAACCTTTAAACAACCTTTTCAATGCCATCCCTAGCTCTATCAATAAAGATCTCGCCTAAGTATTCCTCTCTTTTTTTGTCCACTTCAGTAAAAATGTCACTCAAACAAGGTACTTTCGCAGACTCTCTGTACATTGGCCAGATCTCTCCTCTTTAAAAAAACAAAAAAAAAAAAAACGATCCCTGCACCCAGATGACCCAAACAGCTTGGGTCCAGTATTCACTCTTCCTTTCTTAGTGAAGGTGATCGAAAACTGCCTGGCCTCCCACTATCATCCCGCATTCACGCAAACCACCTCTTAGACACTCTCCAATCTGACATCAGACCGGGTTTACAGTTCAAAGGCTGTAATTCTGCAGATTGTTGATGACTCACTTTGCATGCTTGAAACTGGAAATTCATGTCGTCTTGTCCCCCACCTCTTGGCTACGTTTGATACGGTCATCCACCATGCTCTGACCGGCACCCTGAAGAATAGAATGGGCATTGAAGGTGTAGTTCTTGATCTGTTTACCTCCTATCTGACCAACTGCTCACAAGTAGTGAAAATTGGGATCTCTGTCTCTAATCAAGCCAGTTTGCAACAAGGAATCCCCAAGGTTCGATTGTTTAGTCAACCCTATTCAACCTCTTTTTTGAGCCACCTTGTGAGACTCTTAGGAACTGTTGGATCCTCTTTCACCTGTATGCTGCTGAAGATGCTCAAATCTACCTGAAGGTCTCATCCCTGGTCAACAGCAACCTCCTCTCCAACACCTTGGAAAGAATTCAAACCTGGATTTCAACTCTCCACCTAAAATGCAACTCTGAGAAAACAGGATTTCTACTTATATCTCTGAAGAAATCCGACCTACTTGTACAAGAATGGATGGAATCCCTCCCTGCCCAGGAGTGTCAATCCACCAATGTTCAGAATGCCAAGTCATTTGGCTTTTTTCTCGACAACCGGCTCAACCTCCAAAGTCAAATCGTGGCCATGGCTAAAACCTCCCGGTTCCAACTAAGACTGCTCTGGGAAATCATTCTGCTCATTCCAGAACATGACTTGAAATCAGTTGTTAAGGCGTTGGTTAGCTCCAGACTAGACTGTGGGGTGTAACTCCTCTCAGACATCCCCAAAGTTAACTTAGTTTTGCTCAGAGCAGTTCTACATGCTGCGACCAGCTTTGTTACTGGTCACAATAAATGTTTCCACATCACACCTATCCTGCTGTCTCTCCAATGGCTTCCTGTAGAGGCAGGACCGCAGTTACAAACTGCATGCACCACTCTCAAGGCACTGCATTCGTCATTGTCCATATACCTTTTTTTGACCACACGACATGTCATGCTTCCTTTAAAAAGAACTTAAAGTTTTTATGTTTTAAAGACTCTTGGACTACATCTATGCTCTCCAACTCACTGTCTGTTTTTAATTTTTCCTGTGCCTCATCTCTAATGTAATATTTCGATGATCATTGGTAACTGTATTCCTTTAAATTGCTCTGATTGCCTCGGGCCACGTCTGCGCTACATAAAATCACCTAATGATAAAAATAACTGTGTTGTATGTGTTAGACTGACTTGTGTATTCTGTTGGAGGTTGTAATTGTTTATTATTCTGTTCGATATTGTTGTGAGGTTTGTGAGAACAATCTATATGGGGTATCTGAGCTGATGTGCAGGAGTGCTTAGTTTTTTGTCTAATATGTTCTGTGAAATGTCTGTTTTAATGTGTGTGGTAGGTACTGTTGTGTGCACAGAAACTTCGAAGAATCGGTGGCATCCACATGACTCTTCACTCCCATGTACAGGTCCGGGAGGTGTACACAGTTGTGCGTGTTGTTTAATATCCTGCATCCTGTTGTGAGCTCGAAGAAATCTAATTATTTAGCTGTTTTGGATGTATCTTCTGTGTTATGTCTAAGGTGTTGTGTTGAGCATGTTGTTGCTGATGGACTGTCTGGAGCGTGTACGTGGTGATTTCCACTTATATGGTGCATCTGCATTGTGTTCGAGATGTGCGAGTCGTTCTGTCTAACGTTCCTGATCAGACACAGGCCTATCTTGTTGGAAACTCCAACCATTTTGTCCCTCAGCTAAACCCTTCATCTCTGAGAAAAGGCATAAATCTTGCTATGAGTGAAAATAACAATTCAATAAGAAACAGTTGTTCCTTATTCTACTATAAGTTAATTTCCTTCATAGGACTTCTAACCACCACCCTCATCCTCCATCTTTCTCTTGTGTAATGATACAACTAAGTCAGTGGCCTTCTGTTGGATATCTTCATTTTTTGCATATCATTTAAAGTATTGGTAAATATGTGGTCAGTGATGCGCAAACAAATATCCTTGTGATGCACACCAAATGCTGACCAACGAGATGGTCATTTCCAACCCAACTTTCTGGGCAAAAAATACTTGCATTTGCTTATGTTGATGTAGTGTAGATCAAAAATCAAATTATAAGTTGCACAAGCCCAGTGACCAGGCTTAGTATTCGTAATGTAAAGCAGAGAGGATAGGGATTTTTAGCGTCTAGTGCAAGAGTGATATTTCAAGTGTGGTTAATCAATCGGTAGATGAAATGGACATCAGTGCTTACACTTATCGCTATAATTTGTTTAATGTTATTTGGTGTATCTTAGGGGATTCCTAAATTCTTGAACCGACATGCCTGTGTTCAGGTTAATTTACATGGAAAAATTGGCATTTTTCTAAATGCAAATAAACAGACGGCAGCTTCCCGAAGACTACGTTTTCGCAAATTACATTTTAACATTTAATTAAACAACTGCAGCGAAGCCCTGACATTGCTGCCTAAATGCCAAAAAAAACCATTAGGAAACTGAGGAAAATGTAGATAGAAAGCTGCAGTAGAAAGCTGAAATGTGACAATGATCCCATAAGGAGCCCACAACTTAATATACCATATACTTCATATACCGTGCACTAGCAGTTGTGTTATTTTATTCTTTTTGCCTGGCTTGTGTGAGAAGATCCTTGTACACTGGGCCATTTAACCATTTTTGTTGAGAGTTTTTATCTTGGTTTTTTTTATGTTTTGGTTTTTCAGTTTCTCTTTAAGAGCCAAGACTGTTTCAAATATTTCTCTGAATTTGGACTTTTCTTCATCATGTATTTCTTCAGGGGAAGACAGATCATGCCTTTACTGCAAGTTAAGTGCCCTATGTGTTGCTGAAAAAAGTCCACAAATCACCCTCGTGGAGTCTGTGTCATCTACCTTCAGACTGCTATTCTGCGAAAGAGTTCAACTTCTGCAAACAGGAGTGCAAAAGAGCTCTCAAAGGCAGAGAAAAAATCTGTCCGAGGAGAAGACAGGATGATGGCATCAACAGGAAAAGCCACCACGGGGCGCAGTCACAGTGGGGCACAACAGCCAGAAGGGCTTTGGATATCTCTTAACCTCCAGGAATCGCACAGAGGGAGATCGAAAGAGAAGGATAAATCCAAGAAACATCAGATATCACAGCACTTCATTTGTGATACACGTTGAAAGCTTTGCCGTCCATGAAGTGTAAGTCATCAACATGCTCTCGGTAGAAAACCGACACGTAATCACTACATAGACTTTGAAGATGAAACCATATTTGATTTTGGGACACACATCAGTGTCACGACATTTGACAACAAGGCATTCAAAATGACACCAAGGCATTTAAAACTTTCCAAGAAGGCTTCCGTGTTGATGTCTACCATCTCTCTTCCTCACCATTAAGGTCTCCAAAGGATGTTGCCATCATTATCCGACTACCCACCTCCAACACCTTTTCTGCCTCTACAGGTACTCTGCCAAAAGTTTGTTAAATCTTTTATGATGATCTCAAGACATATGTCAGCCTCTCCTCTATCACGAAGGTTACAACCCCTCCTAGAAGTTCTACTCCTATTCTGTGGACATAACTATCAACATTGAGTGTTTCTACAGTTCCATGGACTTCAAAGAGGCCTGTGACCTTGGGGATACCGGGTGTGGGCATGCATTGAATACCTAATCCACTTTCATCAGAGATAATGCAAATGTATTCCAATGCCTTGTCCATCTAGGAGGGATATGGTTACATCATAAATGCCAACCTCTGCTCCAGCTCTCCTACAAGAATGTCACAGTTGGTTGACATCATAACGTTCCAATAAGTGTTGATAAAACGGTCTATCAAATCTAATGAAATCGAACGGAGACCTCTTAATCGTTGATACTCTGTAACTAGGAGTACTAGCTAAATCGTTACAGCCCCTGGTGCAACATTTCTCATAATTAGCTACAGGGAAACTTGGAACACCAGCAACTATTAATGTAGTTGTTTGCCAAAAAATGCAGACCTCCAGGACAAGATACAGCTTTTCTAACAGGGAGCGCACACATCTGCTTCAGTAATATTGATGCCACTTGTCAAGGACTCTTGAATACTTACGCAGGAGCAGAATACAACCACTCTCACCTTGTTACATCTGCTATGGAAGAAAACCATATGGCAATCTGGTTCAAAGTATAGGGGAGGGAGTTAAGAAGGGGACACCGGGGAAGTTGATCCGGCGAAGATGGCCATCTAATTAGTAGGCAACACTTATTCTGCGATTTTTTTTTTTTTTTTTTTTTTTTTTGGGGGGTGGGGGGGTTTTCCCAACCACTCACCCCTAGTCACAGATCTGAGTTTAAACCATTGTCCTTTTGCTCACTATGCCACTCCAGTTTGGACCCAGCCATATGCAAATCAGTCTTAACCCTGCTCCTCATGGGAACACTCCAGCCCGAACTACCAGGCCAGGTCCTCCCTGGACCGGAAACAAGCATCCTGGGACCGGTTTTGGGGTATCACCCCCCTCATCAGCCTGGCTAGCTTGAATCTAATGGCACAGCGAGCAAGGGACCCACATCTGGGCCGAATTATGTATTAAACCCCGAACTCTTGACTGGGGTGAGTGGTTGAAAAGCTTCAGCACTCCTTCCATTATCTTATTGTGTTTGCCATCATTAATAATATTGCTGTAACATTTGCAATGAAATTATTGATGAGAAAACTGTGCATTTAGGGGGGTGCGTGCAATAGTCACCTTAGTGCACGAGTTAAAGTTACTTGCGATAACTCTAGCTATAACTGCTGAATTTCTCTGGTTTTTAGAGTTTAAAACGTTACATTGTTACTTGACATTTCACCTAACTATAAGGTTACTTTAACCTTTAGTATTTTCCGTGAAAAAAATAAAGTAGATAGATAGATAGATAGACAGTAAGTATATAGATAGTGAAGTTTTGTGAACTTCCCCACTGTAGTTAGGTGTGAGGGCGGATACACTATTGCTACTTGGGATTGAACAGCTCTTGCTGATCTGTAAAGAAACAGTCATTCAAGTTACAGTGCAAACATATGCCATTAATACAACAATACATCAACCATCCCCACAATATGGTTACATCAATCAGTTTTTGCCTTTACCTGATGCTCACTTGACTTGCAACTCCCAAAAATGATTTTAGAAAAGTTCCTTTTATATTGTCTTCAACGTTTTAAAGTCTGCTTCGATTATTCTTTTTGCCCCTTTTTAACCTCAAGTCTGGTTTAGTCACTTCACCTTAGGCATAGTCTTCACCTACTTTCTTTGAGCCTAAATGACTTGCAAGGAAGGTGCTTTAACTTTTTGGTTCTTTGGTTACCAGCCTTTGGCAGAACTCCTAATTTGAGTTTTACGTGTTGTCGCAAACAGCTGATTTCTTTTTAATTATCTTTTTAACCAGAGCAATTTAATTACTAAAGTTGGAAGATTCCTATTAATTCTTCAGGCTTCACTAATGTTCCTCAAAATTGCACACCTAACATAATGTTCTTTTAAATAAAAGGTTTACTGGGGTTTGTTCCCTTTTTCTAAGAAAAGTCTCTTGAACTGCCTTGAAGACTCAATCAAAGACGATTAGTGCTGGGTGTAGCTGTCTTTTATAGTTTTGCCCCACACAAACAGTTTAAGATCCTCTGAGAAATAACAAGATTAACAAGCATTTCCAATGCAATAGGTCTCGCGTTTATCAGAGTTATAGATATTGGTGTTGTAAATGACAATGTCTTTTATCTATGTGTTTTGGTTTGAAGTGTAGTGAATGTATGAACAGACACACAGCTGCAGCACTGCCTAGAGGGCTTAGAATGAGGAATTACAGACGGGACCAAAGATGCAGCTGCAGCACTGCCTAGAGGATGTAGAATGGGGAGCTACTCACGGGACCAGAGAAGCAGCTAGCAGCACTGCCTAGAGGACTAAGCATGAGGAATTTCCACTGGGAACAGATATACAGCTGCAACACTGCCTAGAGGACTTAAAATGTGGGAATTTCTGGCGGGACCAGAGTAGCAGTTGGCAGCACTGTCTCGAAGACTTAGAAGGAGGAATTACTGACGGGACCAGAGTAGCAGTTAGCAGCACTGTCTAGAGGACTTCGAATGAGGAATTAAAGACCCTATCAGACAAGCAGCTAGGCCAAATGAATAACCGAAAAGCTCACCCTGAGACCAGAAATCCAGCTGTCAAGACCTGGACCACTGGCAGATAGTGGAAAACACTGAAACAAACTATCAGAGGCACAGAGAAGCACGCCCGGTGATTATATTTCACTTTTTAATGAGCAGCCATCTGTTATCTATGTCGAGATTAGGAAACCTGTTTTACCTCATTGGCAAACTGTTAGAAGGTGGTTTTGACCATCTGAGCCGCCCGGATTTTTCACTTTTTGAACACCTATTTGTTGAGCTTTTAGTGTGGGAGAGCCTCATAAGTTGGGACTCACCCACAGTGAACTCCTGATGAAAGGGACTGCATGTGTATTTTACCAGTGTCCCCCTGGTGCGAGTAGGCCGCTGCAGCCAGAGTAAGGGGCACTGGGCTGGTAACATGCAGACACGTGTGTACATGCGTGTGCCCAAGTGTAAGGGCTGCGCAGGGGAGATTCCTGGCGTGCGCAGCCCGGGAGCAGCTACAAAGTGAATGGTGTGGCAGGACTTATGCAGAACTCGGTGGTGACATGGAATAGGCTTTATACAATGGGAAGAAACATTTGAGGGAAAGTCAGTGTGCTTTACTGTTTTCACTCCATTACTCTCCTATGAGGATGGGGAGCACATGGGCTAGTTTCACTTTCCTAGGGCCTACAAATTCCAGATACGCACTAAAGTCCACTGTAACTTATGGGAGAAGAAGGATTCTGCAGAGTCCAAAGTCATATTTGTACTGCTTTTGGGTCATCCAGAAATGTCATATTTCTCTGAGTCAGCTCATAACCAGGGCCTGGATGAGGCTGTCCCTGCCAGGCTAAATTAATGACCTTCCTCCCCAAGCTGTAGCATCAGAGGCCCAGCCCTGCACAACAGGCATTCCAAGGGCGAAGGCCTCCACTCCAAGAAGAGAAGATGGGTGGAGCTACAGGTTCATCCATCAGCAGCTGACACCTGGTGCCAGGCACCAAGCTGCTCTGGAGAGAAGGCAGCGAGGGGGGAAGGGGCTCTCAGAGACCATGTGGTAGGAGACCCCTGGACGACGCCATTTTGAACCAATCCAGAGGCCTGGGCAGGAAGGAGGGAGCAGGGGCAGAGAGGTGATGTGTCGCTGTGTGATAGGGCAAACAGAGACTTCCTGCCAGCCCCCTCCTCATTCTTTAAAAAGAGTCTGCACAGGAAGAGGAACTCTCTCTGGGGTGTGGTCTGCTGAGGACGACTGGTGCTGGAGCCTGGCACCATGGGCAGCGGGAAGGAAGAACCTCCAGACTGGCCCAGGACCCTGACTTGCGCCACAAGGGGAGACCAGGACATGTGACCAGGAGCCTGGGCCTCTGTGCAAGAAGAAGTGGCCAGGAAGAGAGCCAGGCGAAAGACTGCCGCAGGGAGCCAGTGAAGACCACTGTCTGCTGCATTCACCCTCTTGGAGATCAAGAGGGCGAAACAAAGTGCTCCCAGTGGCTGGGGAGCGCCGACAGGAGCAAGAAGAGGCCAGAATGGAGCCGATCGGGCGCCTGGGGGCCGAGATATGCCCCCCAGAAGGTAGGCGACCTTTGACCTCTGCCAGGACCGACGACGAAGCACGTGGGGCTCCGCCGCCGGTCCAAGATGAGCCCCAGGGGTGGGTCAGGTTCCGGGGGCTGCCCCCACAAGAAGATAAGCCGGGGAGCGCTCCCCGGGGAATGGTGAGAGGGGCCCGGGATCCCAACTCCAGGCCCTGAAGCGAAATCGGGGAGCGCCGTTGCGCTCCCTGTGAAAATGCCCCCAAGGGTGCCAGGAGCCCACCCTGGCCCCCGACGAAATAGATGAAGGGGGAGCGCCGTCGCGCCCCCCCCTGGGCATGGGAAGAGGGGTCCGGGACCCCCAACTCCGGGCCCCGCTGAAGCTCAGTCGGGGAGCGCTATCGCGATCCCAGTGAAGAGGCCAAGTCGGGGAGCGCCGTCGCGCTCCCCGTGAAGATCCCCAGGGGCCCGGGATCCCAACTCCGGGCCCCGATGTGTGTAGCGAGGTGGGGGGGGGGGGTAGTGTCGCCGCACCCCCCGTGGCCGGAGAAAGGTGGGGGGAGTGCCGTCGCACTCCCCCGAGGTCCCGTCGGACTGGAGGCAGCCTCGTGTCTGCCCGCAGGAGCGGGCAGACCAGAACAAGGAGGCCGGCTCCCGCGGCAGCACGCGAGGGTGCTGCCCAGACGAGGAGCCGGCGGGGGCAGCCGGGGGTGGGCTCCCCGGGCTGCCCTCCAACACTCCGGTCATGTGGGGGTCCGGGTGGGACCGTGCACCCCGCGAAGAAGACAGAGGAGCCAGGGGCACGGGTGGGACCGGGCCCCCAAAAATCAGCATGCGCAGCCGGGGGTGGGCTCCCCGAGCTGCAATAATTCACCTGGGGGTCCGGGTGGAACCGGACCCTCCAACGAAGCAGGACGCGGCCGGAGGGCTACATCACGGCTCTCCCCGAAGTAGCGGGAGAGCAGCTGCTATAATATGCACGGTGCCGGAGCACCCTGCCCCATAATGCCTTGCAGGCCCGGACCGGCCTGCAAGGAAAAACGCTTAGTTCTCTGCTTGTGGTGGCCCCAGGAGGACGGGGTCACCGCGGACGACCTACAAAGGTGCATGGGGAGCTGCAGGAGTAACGCAGTCTCCCCCAGCACGAAGGAAGTCGTCCCCCCCCCTCTAAGTCTCATGGGGACCTAAAAGAACCCCTCAAGGGCTCAGCCAGCAATCCACTTTCCCCTGGGCTGGAACTTTTGTTCTACAGCTGGGGTGGTGCTTTAAGGATTGCCTCAATGTGTGGAAGGCTGTGCTGGGGATGTCTGGAGAAGGGCATCCCCTAGAGGTGAAGAGGTGCAACTGCACGAGAAGTGCCTTTACCAATGTTAATTCTTTTAGAGGGACTGGAAGTCACATGTGCAATATGAAGTACCTGTGTAAGGTGGAGTAATAAGCTAAGTGGGGTCATGTGGCAGACATTCCTGCTAGGGTGTCTGGCTGTAAAAGCTTAATCCTGTGATTTTACCTGTGATGCCTTTTAGAGGCAGTGATTGCAATGCATTACAACTGTTATCAGCTATGAAAAGTACCTCATTTAAAGTGATGCCCAAACATGTATTCTTGCTACTGCGTTAGGGGAGGAACAACCCAGACTGCTAGCTACTAAGATGTAGAGGTGCATACTGTATGGTCAGTATAAAATGCTCAGTCATGGTTATGTGTCTCCAGGGCAGGATTACCTATTTTTAATGCTTGTTGAGATGATGGGGTGGGTCGCCACTGGGATGGTGCCAGTTGGCAAGGCCCTCGCTCCAGGTTGTGTCAACCCACTGCATTAGGGGGCAAGATGATGTGCATACATGGGAGTTGTGGTACTAGACCCCCACCCCCCCTGCGGGAGGGGTGGAGATGTTATGCAATGTCCCAAAGGAATTCCAACAGCTTATGTATGTTTGTAAATTGGTGCATAATATTAAGTAGTGTGTGTGTTTAATAAATGTACTCTTACTTTTATAAAGCAAAGTACAGACTGGACAATTATTGAGTATTATTTCTGTGTACTTGTAATGGCGATTACTAGCCTACACCACCTCCCTTGAGTAAGCCTTATCCTGCTCTGCAACGCTACCCTCAGAGTCAGGCGCTACAATAGGGTGTTTGGTTCCCAGTGAAGGACAAATGTGACATGTTATTTGTGAAGGCCTCACAGATACTGCCTCGTTTTCCAACACAAACACCCTCTGTTTACATGTAGCTGGGCCAGGGCTGGGGCCTCCTCCCCTACAGCTGGAGGAGAGAGGACTAGGAATGGAGGGAAGAAGAGAGTGGACTGAAGAGGTGGGGGGGGGAGGCAACAGGCAGGAGCAAGAAGAGGGGGCAGGATAAGAGGCAGGTGTCCTGAGTGCACTGGCAAGGGGGTAGAAGTGTCTCTATGGGAGAGATGTAACAGCCTGTGGGGAGAGAGGCTGTGGGAAATATGGGGCTGTGGCCCCTCGGGCAGGAGGGACGTGAAGAGAGTAAGAGAGACTACAGCAAGGGGCCATGAGGGGGAAGAGATGTATCAGCCTGGAGAGAGAGAGAGAGGGAGAGAGAGAGAGAGGCTACAGGAAACAAACGGCTGTAGCGCCAGAGGCAGGAGGAGGGAAGGAGAGAGGACAGCATGGGGCCATGACCGGGAGAGATGTAGTAGCTTGGGGGGGGTAGAGAAACTGCAGGAAACATGGGGCTGTGGCCCCAGAGGTAGGAAGGACTTGAAGAGAGAAGGGGAGAGGACAGCAAGGGGCCATGCAGGGGAGTGTAGGTAGCAAGATGGAGTACAAGTTGATGTGAAGGTCGGGTGGGTGAGAGATAGAAAGACGCACAGAAGCAGAGCCTGCAAATGAGACACCAAACAATGAAGAAGAGGTGAGAGGTGGAAGAGAGGGTGGGGGTCACTAGGTTCGAGACTAGAGATGAAAGAAGCCAGTTAAGGAGTTGGAGATTGTAGTCTAAAACGTGTTTAGTCCCTGCTTCAGAGTGAGTGAGTGAAAATACAAGAGAGGCAGAATAGAGTGTGAGGTGGCATCAGAGAGGCGGGAAAGTTTACAAAGGTGGAAGGGTGAAGAGGCGACCGGCTGTACTGGGGGAGAGTTGAGGCAGAGGAGAGAAGCAGCGAGAGATCACAGAGGGGGAGAAGAGACAAGGGAGAGGAAAGAGAGAGAGCGATGAGACTGAATAAATTTAAGACACTTGTAAGAAAAGAGTCCTGGGACTGAGGGTGGGGGAGACAGGAGAGAGACTGGCGGGATAGCAGACGACGGATACACGCTCTGGTTCCAATATAAACACACCAAAAAGGTTGCTTCTGAGCAAACGCGTTCGCAAACAAAAACAATATTACATTGCAGCAAACAAAACAGTAATTTTCAAAACAATGTGCCAACCAGCTCTTGTGCCGATATAAACACCAACAAGCCTGGACACTCACCTCTGCAGCAGGAAACTAATACGCAAACCATGCAGCGGTGAGATGAGATGGCTCGACATGAGAAACGGGATAGTCATGCCCAGACCGAAGGAGGGGCCATTGCGCGCTGTGAAGGAGCCTTGCGGCCGACCAGAAGAAACCATTAGTGAAATCGCCATGGGGCAGGAACAGACACGGAAAGGATGGACCAACACGGACAAACGCCAATAACAAGCCAGCATTTCTGAATGCCACAGATAAAAAACAAAGCACTCGGTGTGTGTGCCAAAAGCCCACAGAAGAGATATAACAGGTCTTGCAGACAGCGCAAGCGCTCTCCAGGCTTGACCTAAAAATGGCCACCGGGAACCTGAGCTAACATTTCTGCCAGACTACTGTATATGGTGCAGAAAATGCACCAGTGGTGTAGAAGTCAAATGTCATATGTGGGCTGCAGTATATATTTATACCAATGAGAGTACCGGGATGTGTATTATACAATAGGTACCTTTACATAAAAAGTGGATGAACTATCACTACATTTGAGAAGTAAGTTACAATTTAAAATTTCCCAACTGTCTACATAGATGGGGTCCCTATAAACAGGATGTATTATAATTGATAAACTTGTCCTTTTTAGATATAAAACTATCATCAACAAATTACCCAAGGTGGGTGAAATGTATTAAAGGATCAAGCCATGCTATAAGAACATGATTCTTGATTTTAAGGTATGTGAATTTAAGTGGGAATACACATGCATTAGATATTCTATGATGAAGGATATTGAAGGTTAGGTAACCTTCATAACCTCTGACATAAAGAGGATGAGTGATGTATGGACAAATTAGGGAGTGATAAATTAAGTGATACCGTCACCTGAAAGATAAAGGTAACAAAATAGTATGCAAGTGGCGAATGAGGATATAGTTTGATACTTCGAGCTAATCTGCTGGTAAGAGACAACCGGATATAAAAAGACGAATTGATGTGAGGAATTGTTGGTAGTAATGAAACACACTGAGCCTGTTTATGTAAATTTGTCTAATACAAGGTTTTAGATTGGAAATAAAATATATGCTTTATAGTTTAAAGTCCTGAAGAAGGTGGGGGGAACCAACTTTGATACCACCAAAACGCCACGTCGATAACCCTTGATGTTTATTTGTTTAAAAGAATTATTGTAACATATATGTATAAGTGGTATAGAGGTCCTATTGTGATTAGAAATGTATATGGTGCTTCAATGATTTTATAATACATATGGCATTGACTTATATAAGTGCAATTCGGATAATATTGTGTGAATATGTTTTAAATTGGGATATGATTTTAAGATGTGTAAAGCCTTGATTATGTTTAATACAATTAGACATTTTTACATAAAACAGCGTTCAGTGATAAAACAGTGAATTGCAAGTTTGTTTATGGGTGTATCCTTGAATACACATATGGTATAAGTTAATGTATGATATACATGTGGAGTGTGTGTAACACAGAAGGGACCCCTTGTCTTTTGTAATTTGAAATTGACCCTGTCCCTTTTGGTTATAAGGGTAGCTCTCCCATATTTGGGAGGTATATTTATACCATCTGCATATATGACAACACTGTCTCTCAGGAGAACAGGCGCTGGAAGTAGGGGTGCTGCAGCATCCCCAGAAATAATCATGCTGTAGTTCAGAAGGTGAATAAGCAATAGAGATGCCTTTAAATTTTGTATTTGTGTTGTCTCATTTGCTGTGTGTTCCAAGACAAAGAAAGGTCAAATGTTAGGGTATGTCTAATAACTGATTGCAGAGTGTACTTTTATTTTGCTGACTGCAAAGTCAGAGGATTTTGTAAAAGTGATCTAGGTGACAATCCTGCCGGGGTACAGGAAACGAATGGAAAGGCTGTATGATGTCAGTTTTTTTCTAACACACAACATTTAAATATCAGTAAGTGAACTATACACATTTCAAATTCTATCCGCAATTAGGAAAGTGCTTTTTTGTAATTCTCAAGTGTGATGGAAACAAAGATTTTAGTAGGATTAAAACAAATCAAAACACTTTACTTAGTAATGCACAAATGATAAAATTAGTTGAAACCTGATTTACACACACAATCGTTTTTGCGATTATATAGTTTTTCCTATGGATATTTAGTGGCCATTCCAACAGAAAATGTACTGTCTGTAAATGACAGTGTGCTACCTCACTAGTGCTCCAAAAAACACCACAAGCTTCATAGCACACCCTTCCCACTCTCCTGCTGAATGGGCACGGCACATTTGCTACACTTGTTTTTTTTTTTTTTGCATGATGGCAGCACCCCCACTCTAAAAATTGTTCCAGCACCACTGGTCAGAAGAACCAATATGCTGTGGCTGAGCTGTAGTTTAAAGGCACTGCAGCGTCACACAGCAGGGAAGTGCTTTCCCCATGAAGCAAAAGCCTATTTTTATATATTTATAAGTCAATAACCAGCACAGGGTGCTTTACATATGAAAACAGAGCATATTAGATATTGCGGTTAATGTGCTTTCACAGTGAAATAAAGCCCCAAATCTGTTTGTGTAGGCTTTGCTAGGCTTTTCCTTGAATTGGCCTAGTTGGGCTTAAAATCTTTATTTTCAATTACCGCCTGTGTAAATGCTAGTACAATGCTTAAAAGTTATTTCTTAATTTCCAAAACTGATTTAATGAAACAATCATATTTTTGAAGTGGAAAGTTAACTTCCTAAAAATGTACTTTGTACTGCCTTAGCCAGAATGTACCTAAAACCCATTTTGCCACTCATCCCTACCAGAGCTGGAAAACACATCCTTGACTAGGAAAGATAACGGCTGCAGCTCATAGCCTTCCTCTGAGCCCAGCGAGAGCTGGTGGGTGTTAACTGTTGACCACATAATCGGGATTGGCTGTTTGGGAGTGGACGGGAGCAGTTGGCTGAACAAAGAGCGGCCTTAGCACTACCTCTTTTGAGTTGGAGATTGCACCTGGGGAATCATTGTTAGCAAACAAACTGCATGCTTCTTTTGGGTACTGTTGCAGGAATATTGCTTTGGCTTGAAGTACAGTAAAGGTACAGGACGATGATTAGTATCGCGGGTATAGCAGAAAACACTAAAATGGGAAACTATGGATGCTTAGTGTTTTTTGTTTTTCTGTTTTTCTTTTTTCCTGCGGGCTTGAACGGAAAGTGGGCAACTGCAGATGAACACACAGCATGTGAATGCCACTCTTTCCAAAGCATAGGCACCATGAATGACTTTTGTTTTACAGCAAGAAAGAATGAGAGAGATGTTTTTCAGTCTTTGCTTGTTCTCCCAACACAACCAATTCACAGCACAGTAATGCGACGGGCTGAAATTCAGCCAGTCCTCAATTTAAGGCCTAACGGAACATCCTACAGGAGTATTTTTAGATATTAAAAGAGATACCTCACGTGTTGTGAGAAATTGGATTGTTGGTTGAGGGGGGGTAAGCTCTTCCCAAGCAACAGCCACAATCCCGGTCAGGGTGAACCACAAAAAATAAATAAATAAACCTGTGCTTAACTCTCTTGTAACTTGGCACAAAAGCAGGCAGGCTTAACTTGGAGGCAATTAGTAAAGTATTTATATAGCACTCAAACAGTAAACAGAAAACACAACACAAGAAAATCCCAAACCAATTTAGTAACATAGAGTACATTTTAATAAATTATTTGACAATGAAACAACAAAAATCCAATCAGCAGAACCAATGTTATGAATTTTCAAAGTGAAAAATAGTACCTAAAAGATCAAAGCGGCAAACATGGACATTTAGCCCCACGAGACCGAGGCC
Source organism: Calotriton arnoldi (assembly GCA_963921515.1). Taxonomy (NCBI): domain Eukaryota; kingdom Metazoa; phylum Chordata; class Amphibia; order Caudata; family Salamandridae; genus Calotriton; species Calotriton arnoldi. The sequence goes on from CAWUFW010000652.1 coordinate 1,078,336, forward strand.
AAGTTAAAAGTTATGGCCCATCACGATGGAGCGCGGGTCGAATACAAGAAGAAGATCGGGCCCAGTCTCTGCTTGCCTTTGGATTTAGAAGAAATTGTGGAGAAAAATGTCTGAGGTCAAATTCAGCAGGGAAAGGCAACTGGCTGTGTTCGAGGAGGAGGGGGCGGCATCGTCCGGAAGACGCTGGATGAAGTCACAGTGAAGATTTCTATGTTCGGAATTAGTCTCTTTTTTTGGAATTTGAAAATCTCAAGCGAGACGAAGCTACAGGCTGTAGCCGATGAGGGTTTCACGAGATTGGATACCCTTGTGTGAGGAGCCGCTGAACAGGATTTGGTGCTGCGGAGAAAAACGTAGCGGGAGTTGTCGCGAAGTCAGGCCGACCGGCGATGCACCGGGGGCAGATCGGTGAGCAGGGAGGTCCCAGTCTCCTCTCGGTTCTCAGAGCACTTTTCGACAGAAAATCTTCCAAGTCCCAAGATTAGGATTTTTGATATCAGGGCACCTTTATCACCACCACCTAGGGTCCAGGATGGGAGGGGCACCACTTGGGGATTAGGACTCAGTCGGGCAGGGTCCAGGTGAGGGTTCACGATGGTTCGGGCCTTTTCTGTCTCTGAGGGTCTGATCAGGAGGCCAGCCAACTAGCTCTTGGAGTCACTCTGGAAGTCCTGAGTTCAAGTAGAAAAGCAGGTCTGAAGCAGCAAAGCAGACTTCTGAGGGCACAGAGCAGGCTTCAGGCAGAAAAGCAGTCCTTCTTGGTACAGCCAGGCAGTCCTCTGAAGTACATGGAAGGCAGTCCTCTGAAAAGTCCTTCTGCAGATCCAGGAGTGAACTGAAGAGGGGATCTGAGGGTCCCTTTTTATTCTTTGTGCCCACTTACAAGTGGAGAAACTTCTGAAGACTTTCCCCCACAGAGTGTCTGGGAATTCCTTCCTCCCTGCCCTGGTCCCAGTCTCTCTGCAGGTACAATAGGCTAGTGTGAAGTTCACACCTAGTCATGTGACCCAGGAACCGGCTGTAGGCACCAAATGGTTAGGACAGAAAAATGCCAACTTTAGCATTATAGAGGATTTTAAATTCCTCAGACACCAAACATAACTTTAGCACCTGTTCCCAATCGAAGTTATCCTATGGGAGAGGTAGGTCACACTATAGTGAAAGTTTTTCACTACCACGGTATGTCCAACTTAAAAGTACATGTCCAACTTTTTAAATACACTGCGCCCTTCAAAAAGAAGTGTTGGCAGCCATCTTGGGACTGGAGTCCCAGAAAATGCAAAGACAAGAAAAGGGGGCAGGGTAGGAATTCCCTGAGACCTCCTGGATTTTTCGGTGGAAGTCACTCTTGATCTGCAGCTCCCGCCGGGGGAGGGGGGGAAGAAAAAAAAAAAGCATGAGCTCTTTTGCTTCTGTAATGTTTAGCCCAGCCCCTGGGTGGGCTAGGCCCTGGGGACATGAGAAATGATAAGTAATAGGGGGCGCATGGGGGCCCCCCTCCTTGGGCTTATAAAAGCCCCTGGGACCACCACTTTCCCGGGGCACTGTTTTTAATGTATGCGGGGCCTGCCCGCCCCAGATATTGCCACCTGCTCTGGGCAATTCATCTAAATTAAGGGGGGCCCGCTGTCCCCCCCCCCCCCCGGCAGCCCCGGGGACCACCACCTCTCCGGGGCTAACTATTACAATGGAGGGGGGTCATGCGGCCCTCCTCGTGGAGCCATGGATGGCCCTGGGACCGCCCCTGCTACCTCCACAGGTGCCAAACAGCTCCGGCTTGCAGAAAACCGAGTTTTCATCTGTTTCCTTGCATGCAAATATGCGTGCCGGGAAACAGATAAAAACATTGCTCCTGCATGCAGGGAGCTGCATTTCCAGCAGCTCCCTGCGTGCAAGAGCAATGCTGGCTGGGACCGCGGGGCCTTGAGACTTCCCTGCGGTCCCATTGCACTCTGGGGGCCCTGAGACCCAGCTGACCAGGCCGGGCCCCGAGGGATGGTGTTCCCTTGGGCAGAAATCTGCCCTTGGAGGGGGGCCGCGCGGACCCCCATCCCCTAATAAAAATAAATAAAAGGGCGGAGGATGTGGTCCCTGGGGCCAAAATCTGCCTGGGGAGGGGGCCCGCGCAGCCCCCATTCCCTACAACAGCAAAAAATAGACCCCTGGAGTGCGTGTCCCACCAATTTTGGAGACTGGGGTCTTGATGCCTAGGAATAAGATTGCATCTCCACCAAACAAAAAAGCCCTTGCTTCTGTAAAGTACAAATTATCCACGTGTGTTTTCTCTGCAGCTCCACCTTCTAAAGTTATCTAGTGAAGACGCTTGAGGAACAATGACATTGCCAAAGTTACAGACACACAAGGTCACTGGAGACATTTCCTCAGCGCTCCTTACACAGCTGTAGTGTAGGAGGTGCTCTATACATTTACCCAACTAGGTAGTACTTACTAATTAGCCAGCAGAAAGTACTCTAGTTGGGAAGAGGTGTGAGCTGTTGCACAAAATGGTGGCTTTTTCTTGGATAAATACACAGGGCAGAATTCATTCTGGCACAATGCTCATTTCACAGAAATTAAACCTCAATGGGAAGCACTTACAGATATAAACAAATCAAAGTGCCCAAGTTGAAGCTCCTCTTCTCTAAAGTAGAAATCATCCAAACTTCGTAGGCATGGCCAAGGCGAAGCAAGTGTGCGTTCTTTACAGATACCTTTCCGGTAAAAATGCAATCTGTGATGGAAGTGTTTGCATCCTTGCTTTTCTCGAACGCCATATCTCACGTAGTGTCTGTGAGGCGGGGGTTCTTTCTTATCCTCTGCTGCCGAGACCAGAGATCGTGTTCTAAACTTTTAAAAACTAGAAGTATGTAAACTTGCCTCGAAGTCTCGCCCATTTGGTCCCGCCCCATATACATTAATGGTATGCAACATATTCCTGCTATTTGCTCAGGACGATGGACAGGTTACTAAAAGGCCCCCCGAGCGCGTTAACTGCCGATATTGGAGACCGGGTCTTGATGTCTAGGAATAAGACTGCATCTCCACCAAACAAAGAAGTACTTACTAATGTAAAGTACAAGTCATCCAAGTGTGTTTTCTCTGCAGTTACACCTTGTGAAGTTATCTGTTGAAGACTCTCGAGCAACAATCACATTGGCAAAGTTACAGACACACAAGGTCACTGCAGACATTTCCTCTGCTTTCTTTACCCAGCTGCAGTTTAGGAGATGCCCTATACATTTACCCAACGGGGTAGCACTTACTAATTCGCCAGTAGAAAGTACTCCAGTTGGGTAGAAGTGTTGCACAAAACGGTGGCCTCTTCTTGGATTTCACAGAAATTAAACCTCAACAGGTTACAGTTAGGAAATAAAATTTTAATAAACTGTTGAAATTCACTGAAAAAACCATAGGTTACAGGGATGCTATAGTTGAATAAATCCAGTATTGTAAAGCGCGAACTACTCTCCCCTAGGGGTATCAACGCGCTGGGGGCCATTGGGGAGATTAAGTGAGCGTTTGCCCAGAGCCACATGGTGCTTAGCTGAGCCGGCCCCGGAAATGGAACCCAGAGCCCCGTGCTCTGGAGTCAGCCGCCCTGGCCGCTGCGCTACACCTCTCCCTCTAGTTAGGAAATGGAATAAAATAATCCTTAGAAATTCACTGACCGGGACGTAATAGTTAGGAAATAGAATTTAAAAAAGCTTGGAAATTCACTGAAAAAACCCTTCTACGCTCAACCCTACACGTTAGCCTACTATTTTCTTTTAGAATAGAAAGAGTCACTCACTCACTCACGCACGCACGCACTCACGCACTCACTCACTCACTCACTCACTCTCTCACTCTCTCACTCTCTCACACTCTCACTCTCACACATCAGGAGGAATCTTCCTGTCTTTCAAAATATTTCCTCCCAAACAGTTTCAGGCATTGCCATGATATAAACATATATTTACATGACCAGTATTGCCAAGAGGCAGTTACTCTTTTAACGTGCCAGCTATTACGTTATACCCACACATTGCCGCTGCATGCAAGGAAAATAACTTTTTGTACAGGTAGCTTCACCTCCTTCCTGGAAATTACAATACTATCTCTTAATGTTCTTTGTCACACTAAGCTTTGCACCCATCGAAGTTGGCTGGGCTGGCAAAAGAGTTATTTAAATAACAAGTAGTTGTTCCTCCCTGATCAGAGGGCTGACTGCAATCCTGACTAGTAGATGACCAGACACTGGATCTACACTCCTCTCTCTCTTCCTTTATCTCTCCTCATTTTGCTCCACAATCTCTTTTCGGTCTTTCTTTTTCTTTCCTCTCTTTCTCCCTCTTTCTAGTCTTTCCTCTTCCATTTTTTCCAGTGCCTTGCTTGAACATGTGGTTTGTCAAAACACAGAATTCGTTAGTATCCCAGGACCTGTGACATAAGGACATTCAAAATGATAAAGGTGCACTAACTGAACTCTACTAATCAAGAATGAAACTTGCATTCCAATCCGATTGTTTGCAAAATGACTTTCTACACTTTCAAGTTTACTGTCCCATTTCTGCGTAGATTACAAGATATGCAGGAGAGATGGAAGAAACAGTTGTACACGTTTATTTGCCACTTAATCATTTCACATAAAACCTTTTCTTGCTACAGGTCTAAGGCAGTTGGATTGCACGTCAAATCTTTTGGAAACCATACCACCTGAACTGGCCGGCATGGAATCTTTAGAACAGTTGTATTTAAGGCACAATAAACTATGTTATCTACCAGAACTTCCTGCCTGCAAATTGCTGAAGGTATGGTTGTTATATATCAAATCAAATAAACCTTTGCATCTTTGGGTTTATGCACACTAAAAAGACCTGCATTCGACCAGCAGAAAAAACTAAAATCATGTTTGTTATCACGAATAAACGCGGTATTGTTTCAGTTGTGAACTAAGCGAAGAAGATGTAGCCCATGCATGGTGATCTAGTCAGTAGTTCAAGAGTTGGGGCATTACTGATTTTTTTTTTTTTTTTTCTTTCTTTGCAAAACCAAATTTGAGGGCTGAGGCATTAATTGCACAGATTTAGGCGTATCAGAATATTTTCCAGAGCATTGTGGGATTAATCACAATAAACTGACTAACTAATCTAGCTCAAAATTATTCTATGATATAGTATGCATAATGAGTGCACTTCAGAAAACAGTAGTGCCTCAGCTTCTGGGTAGTGTGGTGTGGTGTGCAGTGCTTTCTCATAAGGTTCTTCATAGGATCCAGTGCTTTTTAAACCTAGTCAATGATTAAGAAACATGTGAAGAGAATTGTTTTCATATTTTCTGATGACATACATACACGCCTCCCTCTCTCCCTTCTCCACTAAGTATGGTAGCAGAGAGCAGCATGAATTAATATTACCAGTTTGTTTTTACTTATTTCCATCTGCAAAAGGGATAATACATGCCAGAAGCTGCAGTGCTTTATTGGCTTAATACCTGGGTAGATCCTAGTACTCCCACTTGAGCCTAACACCTCAAATTGTTCGAACATATTTTCACAACACTGGGCAACCCCCAGTCCCCTGTAATGATAAAACCATGATTCTCAAGGAATCAATTTTCTGTTTGATTAACTAACAAAATGCACAAGGCTTGGTGCAACAATAAAAATATTTGGGTAAAACTTTCCAGCCGCTTCTCAGTACCGACAACTGTAACCCCTCAACCTACCTCGAGATTCCAGATGGGTCTGCTCTTAGGTCACGTTGAGTCTTTGCTTTACAGGAGGGTCAAGCTTTGTGATAGTGGTTCCTGTCTTCTTTTTTTTTTTTTTTTTGCATTTCTTTGAGTTTACAGCATAAAACAGAAAAACATCACAGTTGGAGTCCCGGCAACATTCCCGATCTATGCTTACAGCCATCACTGTAGCAATAAATACGGTAAGCACATCTACACACCTTCACTTGGACCAGCCCTCCCAAACCAGACCCCGCTCCAGGGTGGGCAGTTACTTCACAGGTGTGCAATAGCCCGGCAATAAGCAACCAACCCCAACACTAACCGTTCCATAGCAGCTCTACACACCACGCCATCCCAATCCAAACCCGGCCAAGAGCATGACACCCCAGCTTTCGGAGCCCCGGTTTATGAATACCATAGAAAAACTTGAAAGGGTACATAACCAGGTATCTAAGAGGGTCACATGTAATCTTTTGCCTCCATATTCCAAATGTAGACATCCCAGCTGGTAACCCCTTGTCCAGAGCCCCCCTTCCTGCAGGATTCCGCCAGGACGTCCGATTCGGTCCTCGCCCATTTTAACAACTTGTGGCTCCAGCACTTCATTTCTGGGACCACTGGAGACTTCCACGCCACGGCTATTTGCCGCTTACATATAAACCCCAAGTCAAGAAACCTCTGAAGGGATTTATTCCCCTTAGCCGTGTACCTAATGCTTAGCAAACAAGATTCAGGGGTGGCCAACACAATGTTGTCATACAAACCGGAGGTAGTCCTGGCTATCTCCTTCCATGCCCACCCAATCACCGGGCACGCCCACACCATATAAAGAAAACCTGCCTCAAGAACCCCGCAGCGAGGGCACCCAGAATTTTTGTTGGGATACACACGTGTGCAATGCGGTGTGGTGTGAGATACGATTGATGCAAATAGTTAAATTGGGTGAAGCGAAAGCTGGGATCCTGGGAGGCCTCTCCCACACCCATCCCTGTCATGTTTAGAAATGGGACGGAGGGGGAACAAGCAAGACTTGGTCCAGTTAACCCTGAGGCCCGACATCTCTCCAAACTGGTCCATCACTGCCAGAAGCGAATCTCACACCTCCCTCAGATAAACCAGAGCATTGCCTGCATATAAGGAGATCACGTGATGTGCCCCATGCGCCTCAATCCCCCACTGACTAGATGCCCAGCTGACAGGCCAACCGTTCCATGGCTAAGGCAGATATCAATGCTGACAGAGAGCAGCATTGTCTGGTGCCCGGTGGATTTCGAACTTGTCAGATATCAGCTGCCCCGTCTTCACTCTCGCCTCGGCTGCCCATAAAGGCCCGAATCCAGTCCATTTATCCAGGTCCAACATCCATCTCCTCTAGCTTCACAAACAAATAGTCCCATCCTACAGTATCAAAAGCTTTTCGATATCCAGCACCATCGCCACAGGCACCCCTGTCTCCCCCAGGTCAGCCCTTATCAACCGAAGAAGCCGATGTATATTAAGGAAGGTGTTACGCCCTAGGACAAACCCACCCTGATCCACATAGACCAAAGTACCAAGTATAGAGAGGAATCCATACGAGAGGACCTTCCCCAGTATCTTATAGTCCAGATTCAGCAGCGACATCGGCCGACAGGGCTGAACATTTAGGGAGTTCCTGCCTGGTTTGGAGATCACCACAATGAGGGCCTCACGCATCATATCCAGTAGGTGACCTTGTTCCTGCGCTTCATTAAAGACCTCCAGCACCTTTGGAGCCAAGGTCGCACCATAGGCTGCATAGTATTCTATGGGATGGCCGTCTGTGCCTGGAGTTTTGTTGTGAGCACTTTGGGAGATAGCCATACAGATCTCCTCTAACTGGAGAGGCTCATCCAAGTCGGACGTCTAGATTGGTTTCAGGCGGTGAGTGACATTCTCCGTAGATAACCGTGTAGTACGAGCTTTGAGTGACCCGGCACTGCTGCATACAGGATGCGATAAGAACCCCCCCCCCACCAAAAAAAAAACCATTAAGGCATCCTTAATATCCTTTTGGGTATTCAAGACTGTGCCCCCATCCAATCGAATTTCCTGTATAGGGGGCAACAATTGGTCTGTATGAACCGGCCATGCGAGCATTCTATTGGCCGGTCTCCCTTGCCATGTAGTCGGGCCAGATAATGCTTGTAATCGCGTCTCCCCAATCATTAATTCCCAGTGCTCTGGTGTAAGCGTGCAACCCTTTCAGTGTGACACGGCTGCTCAATCTCCAGGGAACGCACGTTCTGCTCCTTGGCTAATAATTCAGTGTCAGATGGACTCGCCCATGTGGTTGCGATGCAATGACCCCTCTCCTCTGCCTTGTGTGCATGCCATTCCTTCGCTCTATATGATGCGGTGCTATCTTTGTTTGTAGTATTGGGACAATATTGGGCGGCTGTCTTTCAACACTAAATTAGCAACAATTAATACATTTGCCGATTCGGTCATTAAAGAAGGACCTATCTGTTAACTATCTGTTAACTATGGGCTACACTGCAATGAAAGAAGGCCTCAATTACTACACTCTCATGAAAGATGCACTAAATTGCTAACTCCGGGTTACACTGTACTGATAGAAGGACTCTGCATTCCTCTAAATTGTAAAACAGACAAAGGTCTCTCTGAATGGTAGACAGTAAAGGAGGACTAAACAGTACAGTCAGCATAACCTTTGGCGGCCATCTTACAGTGGTTTTCGTTCCTACTGTCTCCTATGAATCCCTTCCTGAGAGATGGTGTATGTGTCCAGCACCTGAGCTCCATGAGTCACGAACCGTTGAGGAGCTAGACATTGGTTGACTGGGCGGCCCCCTCATTTCTTTGCTCATATGTGCGGACATTTGTTCACTCATTGCTCATTTACACTTGCTCAGCTTCTGTCTCCTTTTTGACCCGGTGGGCAACGCAGGGTCCCCATTTTGGGAGTGTGCTATGGAAGCATCCTCAGTTCAACTTCCTCAAAATGGCAGCCATAACAATTAAATTGAGAAAGGACTACTAACCTCACACCAATGCAGAGAAAGAGACATAGGTCTTCCTTACAAGGCACATCTCAAAACTGAAATGAAGGACCAACTACTGCACTCCACTCCATAGAAAGGGGCAGAGGACTACATCCCAGAGAGGCTCCCCTACAGTCTCCCTCCACCAATTAGCCGTCCCCGAAGCCCAAAATTTCTGGCCCCATAACTACCCCTTCCCGACCTTTTCTCCCTACCCACCAGAATTACTATTTGCCTATACAAGAACCACCTGTTAAACAAAAATACCCTCACCTCCGTGCACTCAATCGCGGGGGCCCCTTTGTCGCCTGGACACACTATCGGAATGATGATCAGTCCGGACCCCTCAGGATACAATGCCCTCACTATCAACTACCCGCCTAACCTCTCCAAAAATGCAGCCAAAAAACACAAACATCGCATACTCAAAGACAGACCCGATACATTATTCTCAGACATCTACTTCTGTACAAACAAGGGTAATATAGTTAATGACCTCATCTTATATACCAGAAAACGAGCATGCTGGCGGAATGCGATATATTCCATGCTTCGTATATCAGGCACTAGGAAAACGCCTCATGGTCTCAAATTAACAACATCGCCCTCGCTCACCTTCAACGGTAATGCTACTATTACCCTCTACAACAATGGTATCATCCTTATCCAAGCCTCTAATGCTAATCTAGCCATGATGGCCAACATCTTCCCCACACTCAGGAAGGCGATCTCGTTAAATCCAATGACCCCTATCCACAACCTATCACCACCCTGGACCTAACCAGTCCTCCCCCCTCCACATCCGGGAGGTCCACACTCGCCCGGAATCATCCCCCGCCTTTAGATGATCTCGGAACCTCTCTACCCCATGTCAGACTGACCCAACACACTAGACCTCAGACTCATAGGCCGGGCGAGCCTACTGGTTCCCTCCTCTCGCCATTCTCCAGTCCGATACAGGTTGACTCTCGAGCGCTGAGTCCCCCTCTCACCATATCACCATCGCACTCATCAAAAGTTCACCCGTCACGCATCCCTCCTTTTACGCCACCTGCTAGGTCGGAGTCTTGGCAATTGCCCTGCACGGACCGTGCTCCTCCAAACCCACTCAATCCTTACTTGTCCGTCCCTGACTCACAGAGCAATGGCCCTCCCACCCTCCTACTCTTACCAACCCCTCTATCCTTACATAATGGAACACTGCAAGTCCGCGCGGACCAACTCCTCCCTCTGGAACCTCAAAATACCGCCTTAGACCTCTCTGGTACACATCAAGACCCTTCCTCTCGGCCAGAACTCCCCACTCAACATTTACCCCTCTCACAGCATTCAGACCTGGTGGCGCGCCTGGACGATTTAGCTCTCCAGTTGCACCTTCTCACGTCGAACTTCATGATCTGAAAGCCTTCCCGATTGAACACCTCCCCCTGATCAGTTCCCTCCTCTCCAGTGCAAAGTTGCCCAGAGCACCTGCTAGTGACAGAACTCGCTTTGGTCAGCCTCCCCCCGCTCCTTCTGCAAAACCATACCCCTACCTAACGCCCCCTCCCGCCCCAGAAGAGCGAGGGCCTATCTCGCGTCCAACGATATCAATGACTTACTCATTTCTTACTCATTTACCTTAGACACCAACAAGATTACGGAGGGTCAAATTCAAACTATTCACGCCAACCCGTACAGAGAACCCCCTCACAACCCTAGAGGCTTAAATATTGACAACCTTATGAGAGTGAACATCATACAGTCTCCTCCCCCTCATACACCGGTCCAACTTAAATGCGTACTACTCAACTGCAGGTCAGCTAGCAAACACGCCTCTGACATATTCGACCTCATCCAACACAATGAGATAGACATCATCATCCTGACTGAAACTTGGCTCAATCCCGCTTCCACTCCCTTCCTAGACCTCTTAGTGCCTCCTACCCATGACATAATCCGTCTAGACAGAGCTTTGAAGACAGGTGGTGGCCTAGCTTGTATACATCGGAGCTCGCTATCGGTCTCCCACACAGTCATCTACCCCATCCTCATGCGAATACCTTTGTCTCAATATCTTTAGTCACAACCTTCCGGTTTGCAAACTACACACATTTTACCACCCACCAGGGGACAACCTCCCCTTCATCGAGCAATTAATGGAAATCATCTCTGGCAATGTTGATTCCGCTATGGCCCAAATCTTCCTTGGTGATTTCAACCTGCAACCTCAATGTCCAAGCTGTTACATGGCTCAAATCATTCTTAAATGATCATGAACTGATCCAACACTGTGAACAGGCAACCCATAATAAAGGAGAAATTCTGGACCTAATCATCTCCAAAGGTCATACCATCACACTGGACACCATTTCCCCGTGCGATTGGTCCCATCATCACAGCATCTTCTTTTTTATCAACTTGGAAGTCTCTCTGAGGAAGGCTCAACTAGCAAAAACGAAGATTTGGAAAAGGGACCTCAGAAATATCAATACAGCCGATCTAGCAACCCACTGTATATCTGCCCTCTCTCCACAAGCTGACATGACTGAGGTACATGCACTCACCAACTTCTACAACTCTACTATTTCTAGCATCATGGATTCCATTGCTCCACTCCAACAAAAACGCCTCAACTAAAATTTCCAAACCATGGTTCAACGACAACTTAAACACGGAGCGCCGCCACCTTAGGGCAGTTGAACGTTCCTGGAAATCGAATCCATCCTCGGACCAACTAATAATCCTTAGAACGATAAGGAGCTCCTATAACAAACAAATCAAGATCGCTAAGGCCGACTACTTCAGATCCCAACTTAATCAAGCAGCTAATCGCCCCAAGAAACTTTTGAGCTGGTGAAACAACAATCGGTGGAAACACCAAACCGCTCTGTCTCTGAGGTCAACCCACCTTCATGCGATGATCTGGCCGCCTTCTTTACTGAGAAATCCAGACTCCTCAATTTTGATCTTGACTCCAGGAAGGCGCTTTTGCTAGCTGGGGGGTCTGCGCCCCCCTCGACCTTATCAGAGAAGTTCGAACCGACCAGCCTGAGCACAAAGAACAACGCCTCATGGAGCACCTTCACTCCCCTCAGCGAAAGAGACACCAACAAGATTCTTCAGAGTATCAACCCATCTAATCATTTTAGCGACCCGTTACCACCGTCCATCTTTAAAGATCTGAAGGAGGTCGTCACCCCCATCTGGACAAAGATTGTCAATGCGTCTCTCTCACAAGGTACGATCCCGGATTGTCTAAAAGCTGCTCAGGTAACACCTATCCTAAAAAAGCCTACAGCAGATAGTACGGACCTTAACAACTTCCGTACTATCTCTAACATCCCCACCCTTGCCAAACTCCTAGAAAAATGTGTCCAATCTCAACTCTGTGCCCACATCGAGAATTTCCATCTCCTGGACCAACACCAATCTGGCTTCCGGAGTGGGCACAGCACCGAATCGGCTCTCACGCACGTTATGGATGACATTTTGAAAATGCTCGACCAAAATGAATCCTGCCTCCTCATCCTCCTGGATCTTTCCTCAGCGTTTGACACTGTGAATCACGACAACCTCCTATCCATTTTGAAGCACAGGATGGGCCTTTCTGGTTCGGTGCTGCAATGGTTCTCATCCTTCCTCCACCACAGATCCCAAAGAGTTAAGGCGAACCACTCTCTCTCCCAGCCTTCACTAGTATCCATGGGGGTCCCCCAAGGGTCCGCCCTATCCCCCATACTCTTCAATTTATTCTTGGAACCTTTAGCTAATGTTCTAAATTCCGCTGACATTCTCTTCCATATGTATGCGGATGATACGCAACTCTATCTGAAAATCTCCTCCCCGAATAACCTTATAGCACTCAACTCTACCCTAATAAATACTCAAAACTGGTTGACTGAGAACCACCTCTTGCTCAACACCTCCAAAACAGAATTCCTTCTCATTTCTCCCCCGACTCACATCCCCAAGATAGACCTTTGGATGAACCACCTCACTGCCTTCAACTGCTCCCCCTCATTGTTGACTCAGCTAAATCTCTCGGACTCACCCTAGACAAGCATCTGAACATGAAAACTCATATCAGCAATGTGTGTAAGGGAGTGAATCACCTTATGAGGATACTCGGGAATCTCAAACCTTTCCTCCCACAAGCTGACTTCAAGCAAGTGGTCCAAGCGCTTGTTTTGCCGAGGCTAGACTATGGCAGTGCTACACTCTGTGGCCTCCCCAAATATACCTTGGCCCCACTAAGGGCTTCACTTAATGCGGCAGCCAGACTGGTCACGGGGACCAAAAGAAACGAGCACATCTCCCCAGTCTTAAAATCCCTAAATTGGTTGCCCTATGAAGTAAGAATTCAGCTAAAGATTGCCTGTCTATCTCACAAAGCCCTCCATTTCAAAACCCCCAGTTATCTAGCGCAAAAGCTAGAATTATCCGGAGGGGTAGACCTTCTCGGAGTGCTAAATCTCTCCTCCTCAAACCTCAGATCTTTCGCAAAAAGAGAACGTGTCACCGAGCTTTCTCCGGCTTTGCGCCAAAGATCTGGAACTCTCTCCCACCGGAAATACGCAGAATCTCCTCCAAGGTTGCCTTCAAATTGGAAGTAAAAAGATTCCTCATGAACAAGTTCCTACCTTAAAAGGGTCTCGGATCCTCTGCTCTAATGCTTTGGACCTACACCCTAAGTCCTGTGTTTGGTGTTATTCTGCTTTACTAGTCACTTGCTCCCCTCCCAGTTCGCTATGTTCCAGTTTTTATCTTACCCTTTATCGTCCCTTTCGATTGTAACCTTTGTTTGATATGCATATGTGATTTGTTTAGGTTGGTACCCCTTCAGACGATTGTACTGCTACTATTACCTTCCTTTCCCTCAAATTGTAAAGCGCTCTGATATCCTTCGGGATCATGTTCGCGCTATATAAAACTTTATAAATAAATAAATGCTCGGCCAGATCTGTTCAGAATGGGGCGTCGAGAAGTGAGTCTGTCTGGAGTTTCAATGTCTGTATCTGGGGGCAGGCACGCCCCCATCTCATCGACATTCAAGAGCGGGCAGTAGTCTGGAAGCGTGCTCACCTGGTACTCCGTACGGACTATCAAGGTGCCGATCGATTCGCTACATAGGACAAGGTCCAGTTCAGTGTGGACATTGTGCACCGGTGATTAAATTGATAATTTGCTTTTTACCGGGTGCTGGAGGTGCCACATATCGCATACCCTCTGACTAGTCAGCCAGTCCCGAAAATGTTGTGTGCTTCTGCAGCAGGCCGCCCCCTCCAACAGCGGGACTGAGTGGTCTCTCTGCACATCCAGCATACAGTTAAAATCCGTGTCCCGTATAGTAGAGGTGTGAGGGTCTCGCAACAGAGTCGCAGTTAGGGGGTCCATGAAAGCAGAATGCCCGTGTTAGGAGCATACATAGGCAAGAGCGGCCTACCGTCCAAATGCCCCTCCACCACGACATACCTTCCCTCTGAATCTACCCTGTGAGACTCCTGCACCGCGGGTGCCATCCAGACCAGTACCCCCTTGGCATAGGCCAAGACCGTGGTTCCATACACCTGGCCCCTCCATTTCAAGTGGAGCTGGTGTAATTTTGTATGTTAGATGCGTCTCCTACAGGAATGCTATGTGTGTGTCTTTGCTTAAGGTAAGTGTGGATGCGGTATCGCTTGACCGGAGTGGCCATGCCCCTCACATTTCAGGTTAAGAGGTTGTACTGTGGAGTCACATTCCTATCGGGTGTGCCAATTTATCGTGTGTAGTGTCAGTCGGAAGGCACTCAACCCGCACCGCGGCACTCCGCTGGCGGCCCTCCATTTCTACCCCTCAGTGAATAGGTGAGGAGCAGTAGTGAGACTGAGTAGCAGGACAGCGTGGACGGGCAACTCCAATACCCAACTAAAAACCCAAGCAACAACAATCCCCCTCCCCATTCCACTGGCAGAGCAAACCCCCAATGCCCCGCCACTTGCATTCAGAAACAGCATTAAAACAACAACACATAGCAATGAAGAACTCCAGTCCATTATGGTAGTTGAGGGAGTGGAAGGCAACAGTCATTTGTATCTGGCCCTCTAACCCCCGTGTGTCAAATGCCCATCTTGCATCTCCCTTCCCCTCCTTCAAATGTCTCTGGAAGTTAGACCAGTCCACAAAGATGGACTGGCCTATCACCCAGGGGAGGCAGAGGTCCATCAGAGCAAGTAATTTGCCAGCGGCGGTGTCGGCACCGGACCATGGGATCCATTGCTGGCGGAAACCACAGTGTCACTAGAGTCCGAGTCTGAGGTGCAATCTGTTTGCAGGACCCATAAGGCGTTGTGGGCCTGCGTCAACACTTCCTCCACCACTTGAGCACGTTCCTTAGTCACCTTTTTAGACGAGGGCTTGTTACACGATCTCCTGGAGCACCGACGATTCGTCCGCTGGGTCAGCCATTACTCTGAGCCCTGGGTCAGTGCCGGCCAGTCTGCCAGACCCTTGGCGTGCAACCAGGTCCAAACATGCTCAGGAGTTGGAAAGAAGTGGCTGTAATCCCCATTAATCACCCTACGTTTGGCTCGGAACAAAAGAGTGTACTTAATCCCTAAGCTCCGCAGCTGAGCCTTCACGGCCGCATAACAACCGTGGCACCACTGAACCTCCGCTGTAAAATCTGGATTTGCTTTGATGATCTTACTCTCAAACTGCCTGAGACCCTTCGTCCGGAAAAGCTGGAGAAGCAATTCTCGGTCTCTGTAGTTGAGTAACTTCACTGTCACTGGCTGCAGTTGTGCCCGAGGTGGAGGAGGTTATCCCAGCAGTCGGTGAATCCGTTCAATCAAAAAGAATTTCGGAACCCTGCCAGCCAGCAATGTATCCATTAACCATTTGGAAGTGTTCCATGTTCAGGCCTTCGGAGCTCTCCGGAAACCCCAAAAAGCGAACATTAATACGCCGCGAGTGACCCTCGGCATCCTCCACCCTCCACTGTAGGGAGATGTCAGCTCTCATCCCTCACACCTCTGATTGCGGTTCCTGCCACGTGGGACGCATTGTGGTCAGGGCAGACTCTGTCATCCACCCTCTCTACCAGCCAAAGATGATCGGCTCATAGCAGCCGAACATGCAAGCACACTGCGTCTATTTTGGATTCCAAGGTAGTTTTTGTGTTCAGGTTCACTTGCAGAATCCGCTCAAACTAGCTTGAATGTTTATCTAGGGTGGGCTTGAGGTTGCGCCACCCCCTCTGCCTGTTCTGCATCCAGAAAACAGGCCATTCCATCAGTTTGGGAGGAAGTCTTGGGCTTAGCTGCTCAAGAACAGACGGTGGGTCCTCCCAGGTACTCCTAGGGCCACAAATTAGCCCGGATTTCCCTGCAGCCCCAAAGCGATCGGCGGGTCCTGAGCAATCGCAGGCTCTCTTTCAGTCCTTCCACCAACCACTATGGGCTCTTCGCTAGAGTGGCATCTCTCGGCCACCCACATCTCAAACCATTCTCGGGGTGCACTAACCATCGGTCAATCAGAGCAGGAGTGACAAAGGGCCCCAAATACGTTCAGGCTACCAAAGGAGTTCCACCAGGACAACAGCACCCAATGCCACTCGGAACCAACCCCCGGCGCTGGGCATGTCACTTCGCCGACAACCAGGCAGGGGCAGGATCCCCACTCACAAGGGCCACTCCTAACGGGCCCCAAGTTAACAGCCCAGTGTAAGCTGAGCACTTCACTGTGGGCGCAGTCCCCTCTTCAGTCGAAGCCCCACAATCGGGGCCCAGGCTCACCCCAAGTCCAGCACTCCAGTCAGAGGTGGAGGCCTGAAGGGCAGCAACATAGATTCGCACAGGCCGGGGGAGAGGGGGTGAGATAGGGGCTTGCAATAAGAAATGCCCCACTTGTCGCTCCTCCTCTGCAAGTCATCCGGGTCCGGTCTACAGCTGCGGAGAGCAAGTCGCTCCCGCGAGACAAGGCTGCACTGGGCCCCTATCATCACCGCTGCTCCCTGCTCTCAATTGCGACAGTGCAGGTACATCCGTCCCGCTCTTACAGTGGACTTGCAGGCAGGCGACCTGGGCCCACGGAGCTGTCGTGTGCGTTTGTGCCTCCCAGCTCTTCTGCTGGTGCTCCCGTGACCAGGCGACACTTCGCGGCGACGGTCTGGACAGAGTCGCCCCACGTCGCAGGCAGCACTCCCACATCATTTCTGCGGCCCAGCTTCATCGGCAGGTGCGAGATGCCCTCAAGCCGGGATGAGCGTGGGCACAGAGGATGCAGTCGAATTTAGCCGGGTTAAAGCCGGAGCTCATTCTGAGACGACTGCTCTGGCCACCATATTGGCCATGCCCCCCCCCCCCCGGTTCCTGCCTTTCATGAATTGGACTATCAACAACATGCTTGCCATTACTGAAAGTCAAATCTGCAATTTACTCACTCAAACCACACGTGACACTCAATGTGATTTAGAAAAGAATTGATTTATTTAATCATTTAAATGTCACAGTAGCATTTTCCCAAAACTATGTAAAAATCTTTCTTTTTCTAAACTTTTCCTAAAAAAGATAAAATAAATCCATTCTTTTCTAATCACATTGAGTGTCACGTGTGGTTTGAGTGAGTAAATTGCAGATTTGACTTTCAGTATTGGCAAGCTTGTTGTTGATAGTTTATATTTTGGCCCAGCCTTACTGATTACAGGCCAGAACCCTCTATGGTTGATCATTTCATGAATTGGACAGCATGACCCTATTTGAAATCTTTTATCTTCAGTCTGGTGAGTGTCTGAGACCTGCTGCTCAACAGAGGTCTACAGAGCTTCCTTTGCAGACAGTATTGCCGTTATTCCGACTGTGAAAAGAAAGTAAACCTTATTTTGGAACACAACGCATTGATTTATCAGTTCCACTCACCCAGTGGACACCCATCCAAAAGCTTTCTGATACACTATCTACCTGTGGTGTTTTGTCATCATGTTTCTTGGGCGCTCCAGAAGTGTGGCATCCCAATCTTCAATAGGGTCTCCATATTTTAGGGTTCTAGTCACAGCTGTTTTTTTGCTGTGCATTTTTCACTGGTCTCTTTTGGATGAGCCATTGGGCCTAAAATGTGCATCTGCAGTTGGAGCATGTAAGAAACCGGGTTACTGGTTGAGGGGGGTGAACCCTACTCGAGTAGCAACTACAATTCCCGTCAAGGTGAAACATAAGCAAAGCCCCAAATGAGCCTGTGCTCAACCCTCTGGTAGCCCGGCACAAAGCAGTCAGGTTTAACTTAGCAGCAATGTGTAAAGTATTTATGCAGCACTTCAAGAAGTAATAAAGTGAAAACACAACATAAGAGAAATCCCACATACATTTAGAAATATAGTTACATTTTGTAAATTACTTGAGAACAAAACAACAAAAATCCAATCAGTAGAACTGGAGATATGCAATTTTAAAGGTTTGTGGAAACAATGTTTAGAAGCACGTAGCGCCAGCTGTGGTTACCTGGTCGCACCAGACCGGGACTAAGTCACAAGTTTAGGCCAACTGCAATGGAGTGCGGGCCGTATATAGGGATCAAGTTAGGCCCGCTGAACAAAGTGCCTTAAATCCAGGTTGCGAGCATTGCGAGGTCCCGCGTCAAGGATGCGCTGCGCATCAGCAACTGCGGGGTCCTGCGTTGAGGATGAGTCCTGCCACACCAGTTGCGATTAGCTGCTGGGCTGTAATCCGCAGTCCTGTGGCTATGCATCGCACAGTGGCTGTTCCAAGGAGTTGCAGGATCCTGCTTCAGGGATGCGTCTCGCTGTGGCCGTTCTGATGTGAGGCAGCAAGGCAATGCATCCGTTCTGCCCAAGAGACCACAGCTGGGCTGGCAGAGTACCTTCAGGCCCCCTTCCAAGGGCCCAGGATGGGAGTGGCACTACTGGGGGGAAAGACTCACAGCAGGCAGAGTCCCTAATGCTGACCGGTCTAACATGTGTCCCACCCCCAGGTGAAAGTGGGGAGACCTACATAAACTCCTGAGAGCTCATCATTAAGGCGGAAGAACCTGGAGAAACCATCATTGGCGTGGTCTGACCCAAGACGGTGTTTCACTGTAGATTCCATTCCCTTTAGGACGATAGACCACCTCAACAGCTTGGAATTCTCACCCCTCATTTGCATGAGCCATTTGATGGTCTGTCTGAACCCAGAAGTGAGTCACATACTGATATTGTCTCAGCCTCTTCAATGCCCAGACCACAGCAAAGCCCTTTCCCTTTGCCTACAACTAAACACCAACAAAACAGAAGTACTCATCATGGGCCCAAACCCCGATGCCTGGAGCGACAACTGGTGGCCCCCCGCCCTCGGAAACCCGCCAACCCCCACGGACCACGCACGCAACCTGGGAATCATCCTGGACTCCGAGCTCAAAATGGACCGCCAGATCAACTCTGTCTCGTCTTCCTGCTTCCACACCCTCCGCATCCTTCGTAAGACCTTCAAATGGATCCCCCTCGAACACCGAAAGACCGTCACTCGCGCCCTGGTCACCAGCAGACTCGACTACGGCAACGCACTCTACGCCGGAATAAACAAAAACCTCACCGCAAGCTACAGAACATCCAGAACGCCGCCGCAAGACTGGTCCTCAACCTGCCAAAACACTGCCACATCTCCCAGCACCTGCGCACACTCCACTGGCTCCCTGTCGAGGCGAGAATCACCTTCAAGATGCTCACCCACGCACACAAGGCCCTCCACGGCACCGGACCAGCATACCTGAACAGCCGACTCAAATTCCACGAACCCCAAAGGACCCTACGATCAGCCCAGCTCTCCTACGCCGTGGTCCCCCTCACCAGAAAGACCAGATCGGGAGGCCGCTCCTTCTCCTTCCTCGCGGCCAAAGCATGGAACGCCCTTCCGCTCCACCTCAGACAGACAACATCGCTCCCCATCTTCGCAAGAAACCTCAAAACCTGGCTCTTCGACAGACCCCTCCTTGATGGATGGAACCTGCCCCCCTAGCGCCTTGAGACCCTTACGGGTGAGTAGTCGCGCTTTAACAAACCCCTGATTGATTGATTGATTGATCTCCTGATAGCACTCGACCTCTGTTCCCGGGGTAGTAACCTCCTGCTAATGAAGGATACAGGTTTTGGTCTAGGCCCTTCTCATTTAACTGTGCTAAGACAGCCCCTTTGCCATGCTCTGGAGCATTCGGATGCACAATTAACTCCTAGTAGAAGTCAGGAACCTTGAGTACATGTGCTGTACACAAGGCTTCTGTGAGAGAGTCAAATGCTTTCTGACAGACCTCTGTCCAAATCACCTTTTTGGGCTGCTTCTTTGACCAAGGAAGCCCTCACCTCAGACTATATTTTGGGGAGTTGTCAGGCCAGAATAGTTTCAGACTTGGCCTGTAAGGGCCCATCAAGGCCCTAGTCACTGCAGGTTAGTCACTGACCTCGGAGGGGTGGACTCTAGGTACCTTGTGGCGTGGTCCACCAAGACCAGGATGAACATCTTACCTATGGCTGTCTTGGGGTCCAAGGGAACACCAATGTCAATGCCCACCTCTTCAAAGAGTGGCAATGACAGGCAAGGGAACCAGGGGAACCTTCAGCTTTTTACCTGTTTTCCCTCTGGCCTGGCAGGTAGGACAGGACCTGCACAACGTACCTGAGGCTGTCTTCATCCGGGGAAATAGAAGTGATGGTCAAACCTGGCATAGGTCTTGCCTTGCCCCAGATGTCCTGCTAGAAGTATGTCCTGATCCAACCCCAGTCGAAGGCCCTGTAACACTGAGGGACCACCAGCACACTGGCTGCCCCAGGTTCAGGTACCTTGGGCTGCCTGTATAGGAGGTAATTCTCCCTATAGATAATGTGCTCTCCAGGGGCATCACCTGCTGCCTTGGCCTCTGCTTGCCGCCTCAAGACCTCTACAGTTTGGGCTTTTGTGTGCTTTGCAGAATTCCTCCCTCAACTTGCCATCCAGCAAGCTCATGCAGGTTTCCCAGGGTGGAAGTGTCCTCTCTGGTATGCTCAGAGGCGGCTTCCTCAGGCGCCACGTCAATTAGGACTGTTGGAACTTCAGGGGCTGGTTTCTGTGCCCCGTGCCCTTCCTCTTCTTAGCAGCTGCCTGGGCCACTTTTCCAGGCTTCAGTCTTCTTTGACTCCTCTCTTCGGCAGCCATGAAACTTGTGGTCATACACATCCATTCAGGCAAGCCTAACATTTCCAGTTGTGATCTTCCTTCCAGATCGTGTGCTCTAGGTGGTTGCCTAACAGACAATCTACAGCCATGGCAGGGCTCAGAACTACTTTTAGGAAAACTGAGACTCCTCACCCTCCCTACTCAAAGGGAACTACTGGGTAGTGACTCTCACAGTTGTCTGTGACTATGACCTGGTGGAATGTGTTAGGGAGGACCTGGTCTGAAGACACCGGATGATACCTCACAGTAGTCACACTGGCTCCTGTGTCTTTCATAGCCACCACCCTTTGCCCATTGATGGTGACCCACTGCCTACATTCAGACGTATTTGAAGGCATAGGGCTTTTGGCACCATTTCTCTATCCCCAAGGACACTATGGTAACCTCTGCTCTCTCCCTCAGGCTAACCGGGACCACCACCTCCCCAAGCGCTACACTGGCCAACCTTGGTGTCGCCAAACTGGTGGGTGTCTGTGCCCTCTTAGGACAGCTGGTGTCTCCCTAGGAGTGCTTATACTTGTAGCACTCAGTACACAGGGGAACGGACCTCCCTTTCTGCTTGTCAAAGAACCCCTTCTTCTTTGTTTCAGATTGGAACTGGTTACTTTTCCCATGGGAATTATTTTGGGGGCCTTTAGAAAACTCCTTCTTTTTAATCCCCCCTTTCTTCTGGTGGGGACCCTAACCACCCTTTTGGTGATTTGATCCTCTCACCCCTCTTCCCCCCCTCCCCCCCCCGGCCCACCTAGATACCTTTATGGCCACTTTGGTGCTGCTAACCTAGAAGCCTGCCTCCTTAGCAAGCTCCCTGGGATCAGTGAGCTTACTATCAGTCATGTGCTGGCACATCTCTGTGAAACAGATATTGAATATGTGCTCTCTCTAAAAAAAACCTGGTAAAATCATAAACTTAGCTGCCATGCACCCAACCATTCAATGCCTTGCTGGCGTTATCAATTTTTTTTTTTACCAAAGACTGGTTGTGCATCTTTTGGTTATTCCTGAATCTAATGTGGTACTTCTCTGGGGTGAGTCCAAACTTGGTGACAACAATGGTGTTCTTTGGAGTGTAATTCGTCGGATCCCCACCTCCAGAGTAAGCAAGGTATCCCTCCCCACTTCCGGCATGTGTTTCCAAAGTGATGCCCCCCAAAACTCTTCTGGGACCCTGTGCATTTTGAGGGCCACCTCTTAGGCATAACACCACCACTTGTCAATGCCATCCCCTACCATATAGCTGGGCACCAGATCTTTGGGTATGTGAACCTTCTTTTCCCCTTCAGACACTGTTGGTATGCTTCCACCGTTCTTGCTGAACTCTGCCTGCCTGGCTTTCATTTCCCGGTCTTTGAGACTATGCCTATGCGCCATTTCCTCTCCTCTCCCTCCATTTGGGGAGTGCCCATCTGTAGCCTGAACTCCCTTTAAGCCTTCCTGTTCGCCAGCTCCTCTGTGGACAGGCCATGTGAAGATATGATGCTTCCCGCTATGAGAGGCAGTTCCAAGATAGGGGTTGAGTCCTCCCCCTCCCGCTGCTGTTCAGGACCTGCACCCAATTCCTCATCTTGCCCCTCCATATCAGTATCGTCATCCTCCTCATCTGCTGTAACCATTGATTTGTGGACTTCCAACCAGGCCCTCAGCACCTTTTGGAACTCCAGCTTTCTGGTATTCCTCATGACTGGAAGTCCCCTCTTCTTGCAGAACTCCTTGATCTCGGCCACAATGTAGACATCCATGTTGACAATCTCAAACTCCATCCTTACAAGTGTGGCCATAGACACAGACAGTCAGGGAGAATGGGATACATTTTGAAAAAAAGCAAAAGGCCAACCAAAAGGAATTTAAAAGAAACTCTCTAAATGGTATCAAATTATATATCTGGGATTTTTAGTGTGACACAAAATCACTGCACAAACACAAAGTCCTAACCCCACTGCTGAACATCAGTGTAGGAAATTGGGTTATTGGTTGAGGGGGTGAAATCCTGTTCTAGTAGTAATCCCATTTATTATTTTTTTTTTTATTGGAACATTTCAAAAGTACATCAAAATATCATCTTTACACAATTAATTTAAAAAAACGATTACAGCTAATTTCTCCTGTTCTCGTTGGAGTTCATCTTCAGCAATGCTCATAAGCAAGTCCTTCTGCTGTATCCCGTTTTATACCTCATCCTCCTGCATTCTTTAAAAATAGTTCATTTTAAAATTACTAAGATAGGTTGAATCCCACTTATGATATTCCTACAAAGTGTCTGAAATTGTGTATAAGAGCCAGTCTTCAATGCATATAGTTTCTCACATTCTTTAATTTTTTCCAGTTTCACCCTCCATTGATCAAATGTTAGTATTAATTTAGTTTTCCAGAATTAATGACCTTGCAACTAAAGTAACTATAAATAATTATTTCTTACGACTGGCATACCATTCCATTCTCGAAGAATACCCCAGCAGTATTAGTTGCAGATCCTCTGGAAAAACCAGATGGCGTATAGTATAACAGTTCAGTAACGACAAATTGATTTCCAGTACTCCGATAACCTGGGACAACCCCAAATCGTATGTGTCCAGTTGCCTTCTGTATCCTCGTTACACCTAAAATACCTTGCTGACACGTTTAAACCAATTCGAATTTAAAAAGCAGAAGCCCTATATAATGACCATTTAGTGTAGAACTCCTTTTAGATTTTTCAAGGCATAGAAAGCTGAAGAAAGGACCAACGGAGGGGACCTCTGGCAAACCTGATGCCAGGAAATGTAACAAGGTAATCTCAATGTTATCCTATGGGAGCGATAGGCCTTGCAGTAGTGAAAAATGAATGTAAGCGTTTTTTACTACTACGACATGTAAAACTTAAAAGTACATGTCCTATGTTTTCAGTACACTGCATCCTGCAGTTGAAATTGCCTCCCAAAACACATGATTGAGTGATTTTGTGGGCCAGTGTGTCGGAGAGGGTGTCCCAAAATGTCCCTTGCTTCATATTGGGAGCGTAAAAGCTCCCTTTGAGGTCAGGCCTGCAGTCAAGATGGCCCTCAAGGAGCACGAATCGACCTTCCCTATCTAAAGTTACGTTTGTTTCTTGAAACAGAACTCCAGGGCAAAACCATACCAGGGCACCCCGCTAATAGGTAGAATATGCGCTGGCGCAGATGGAGCCCCTCCACCGCCTGCATTGGCGATCCAGCTCCCCAGCCATAATGTAGGTCTCCTGTAGTATGTTAGCAGGAGACCTGCTTGCTGACGCTTAACATATGAATAAACTACATAGCTCTTCCTAGCTGTATTCATACCCGAACATTTAGGGTAAGGCAACGGATGTCAGTCAAGGGGGCCATCGCATTGTGATAGTGTCGTAAGTAGCATGGGGGGAGGATAGTCAGTGAGGGTGCTGTTCCGGTGTGTCACCAGGTCTGCGTTGTGGGAACTTTGGGGGTCCAACCGCCTATACGGAATGGGAGTGTGGGGAAAGGTACGCAGGGGTGTTGTGCCAATCTGGGGTGGTTAAGGTTCAAACAGTTTGAGCCTACCACAACGGATGGTATGTCCAAACTAATCATATTATGCAAGCTCTAGCGTTATGTGGGTGAGTGGCTGGATGCTAGGGTGGAATGAATGAGCCAAGTTGCCCTGTGTGTGTGTCTATAGCTGGCAGTGTCGGTGTCTACATGGGACGCAGATGGTGGGAATTTCGGTTGCTGGGGCCTGGTGCAGAGGGGACTGATTAAGTGAAGGATGCCTGGCTAGTTGAGGGGTGGGGGAAAACAGAGGGCGGGGGAGGGACTGACTGATGTACTAAACACATGTACTAAAAGCAGAGGGTGGTGTTAGGCATGATAATTACTATGCATGCATCGTTATTGCATCAGTTCATACAGACCACTCTTGTGAGGTTCTCCGCATCTGAGTCAGGGGCACCCCGTTGTTCAGCTTAGATTGTCCGCTTTCTGTGGAGTAGCAGGGGGAGATTCTGCGAGTCTCTTTGAGAGTCGTCGGACTGGGGAGTTTCATCCTCGGATGTGAAGATATGCGGGCCTTTCTCATTGTCTGTTATGGTGTTGGTGGCTTTCAGGTCCGTGGCTGCCTGCAGGGCTTGCCTGAGACCCGCTATGATCTGCTCAAGGTTGGGAGAGCCAGTCTAGGATCCTCGCAATGTGGTCCTCAGCCGTGGTTTGCCCAGTCTCCGGCCGCGTACCTGTGGAGACCTGAGGCAGGCCAGGCACCGGGGGAGTTGATTCTCCATGGTGCTGATCGGCCCAGTCCTAGGCATCTTTGGGATGCATAAAGAAGACGGTGGAGGTGTCGGAAATTACCTTGAGACGGGCTGGGAGTGAGTACTGTACATTCAGCTGGTGGAGGTGTCACTTGACCTCCAGGAAGGAGGACGTTTGACGTTGGTCTGGTATAGTCTGCAAAGAGCATAATTGTTTTGTACTCCACAAAAGTGGGCCCTTCTGCCTAGCCACCTGGTGGATTGCATTGTGTTCCTTAAAATGTAGTTGTTTGGCCAACATGGGACCGTGAGGTGCTCTTGGTGATGGACCATGGGCTGGGACTCTATTTGCTCTTTCCAGGGAGAAGAAGGGGGTGAGATCCGATGGTTGGGTGAAAGACCTGAATCCCGCACCTAGGTAGGCAAGAGAGTCCCGACCCTCAGTCCCCTCCGGAAGCCCAAGGATGCGAATGTTGCTCCTATGTGAGCGGCCCTCCAAGTCCTCCGCCCTTTCCTCAGGCGGCTGCACCCGTTCTTGTAGATCTTGAATTGCGGACTGGTTGCCCGTTGCCAGGGGCTGAAGGACAGCCAGTGTTTTTTCACTCGTAGGAAACTAATTTTTGCTGTTAGGGTGTTGAATCTGGTCTCCATTGGGATTCAGAAATGCTCTATTGCTGCCATAACCCTGTCCAACTTATTGATGTGGAGAGGGGTGGTGAGCTGTCCAATTGCAGAGTGTTTGGGATCGTGGTGGGCATGATTGCCGGCTCCGGTGGAGCGCAGCCTGCCCATTGCGGTAGCCGATCTCTGGTCACTGCAGGGTGCATATAGGAGTGCTCTGTGCTGTGGAGGTGGAGTAACCGGTGACTGGATGAAAAGGAAGCGTGGGCACTGCTACTGCCTCAGATTGTCTGTGCTTTGTAGTCCCTCAGCTTGGGATCATCACCCAGGACGGCCTAGCCCCGCCTGTAACACACCACC
This sequence comes from Calotriton arnoldi, assembly GCA_963921515.1. Lineage (NCBI taxonomy): Eukaryota > Metazoa > Chordata > Amphibia > Caudata > Salamandridae > Calotriton > Calotriton arnoldi. Next base: position 1,104,432 of record CAWUFW010000652.1, read on the forward strand.
CCAACCACACACATTCCCGCTGATATCCTGGTGGGCCCACGTCTTATCAGGCCGGCTGTGGGATGGCCGGGGGGTCTCAGGGGTGGTCTCCCACCTTTGCAACTTCAGACCCAAGGACCCAGGAGGGGAGGCCAGGTGCTGTGACAATGGGAGGGCGAGGAACATTGGGTGACTCACTGGGAGACGTCCGCTAGGGCCCAGCTGCAGCCATACAGGGCCATCCAACTGCTCCTTGTAGTCCTGGCAGGGCGAGAGTGCCTCTCACAGTGGCCAGGCACAGCTCCTGACTGGTGGATCACAACTACAATGTCTAATGCGGCCCACCTCGACGGGCCCAGTCACAAGAGGAGCCGGGTCTCCCATAACTGATGTGGGCCTCTTGACTAGGCCCCATCTCCAGCAGCTGCATGTGGAATCGCGGACCATGGCCAAGCCCCCACTGTTCCTTTGCTGCGGGGGGGGGGTGGACCGGCTGAGGGCTTAAGGCCTCTCCTGCGACAGGCTGAAAGGGAGGCAAAGAAGAGCCTTAGCGAAGAAGAAACGTCTACTGCTATTGAGTCTGAAAGAGCTGAATATTAAGGCCAGGCAGGCAGAATCCAGGAGTGATGGTGGCAGCATACATGCAGTACCTGATGGAGACAAAGGGGTTCGCATACCCAAGGATTTGATGCCCAGTTATGTGGTTGGAGATGACATGGATAAATGTTTTTCTGCTTATGAGGTTGCACCGAAGGTTCACAGGGTTTGTGAGGAGCACTGGATTGGGCAGGTGAGTGGGTGGGGGAGGTGATCTGTGGAAACACATGGCGGCACTTGGAAGGGATACACTTCTCACGCTAGAGGTTGGGAACCAAACCAAGTACACCCCTGTGAAGGCCATTTTAATTGCCAAATTTGGGCTGACCCCTAAAAAGTATCTCCAAAGATTCAGGGACAGCCAGAAGCTCCCCAACCAATCCTGGGTAGAGTTTGTTGATTACTCCAGTAAGGCACTGAATGGATGGGTGAGGCACAGCAAGGTTAGTAATTTTAATGGGTTGTACCATTTAATCACGAGAGAGCAGGTGCTCAGTGTCTGGTTTCCTAATTTGTGTGAGCACCTAGTGGACAGTAAGCTGACACCCCAGGGCGTTTGTTGAGGTATCACTTGGAGATGATGGGATTGCATCAGGGAGTCTGTATGACCACACAGTCCATAGCTGCCCGGGAAGGGAGTCTGGAGCCTGGAACAATGGCCCAGACGGCTGCCAAGAAGAGGGACAAGAGGTGTGGGAAAGCAGTCCCTGAGGTTTCCACGGGGAGGCCCCTGAGACAACCTAGGAGGACATTGCCGCCCTAGGTGACCTACATGAGCTTGCCAGCTGGCATGCTGAGGGTGGGTCTACCAGGGAGAAATTCGCAAAGCGCAAATAAAGTGGCCTATTCTTGAGGTGACGGGCCTCAGCCCATGCAGCAGGTGAAGCCTCTGAGGATCATCTAATCTACTTGGAGAATGATCTCTTTTATAGCGAGCCTAAGGCTTCTGGTGCTGGGGCATCCCGTGTGCTGGTGGTCCCCCAGTGTTACAGGACTCTTCTACTGGGTTTGGTTCACAACAATCCCCTGGCAAGACATTTAGGGAAAGACCAGACCTTCGCCAGGCTTGTCTCCTACTTTTATTGGCCCTGAATGAAGACCGCCTCAAATGCCTTCTGCAGGTCCTGTCCCACCTGCCAGACTAGTAGGAAATCAGGGAAAAAGCACAAAGATCACCTTATCCCATTACCAGTCGTTAGCACCCCGTTTAAAAGGGTGGGCATCGGTGTCATTGGACCTTTGGACCCCAAGACACCCTTAGGCAACAGGCTTTTCCTGGTCTTGGTGGACCAGGGCCAGCATTTTCAACCCCAGAGGGCAACTTCCAGCTTCGGGTGATGCCCTTTGGTTTGAAAGATGCCCCTGCTACCTTCCAAAGGTTGGTTAACAGGGTCCTGCCTTGGAAGGAGGCCTTCTGTACCTCCTACTTTGATTACATTGCTGTCTACAGTTCCGGCTATGAGGACCACCTGCATCACCTCCATGAGGTGCTACAGGCCCTGCAACAGGCAGGCCTGACCATCAAGGCCAGTATGTGCCAGATTGGGCAGGGTTCCATGGTGTACCTGGTAGGTGGAGACAAGGTTCTCCTTCAGGCCAAGATTGAGACGATCATGTCCTTCCAACTACCTAAAACCCAAACAGAAGAGCCTTCCTAAGTCTCACAGGCTACTGCAGAAGATTTGTTAAGGGTTATGGCACTATTGTTGACCACTTAAAGAAGCAGCCCTGATTGGTGATCGGGACAGAGGCTTGTCAAAAAGCCTTTGATTTCCTCAAAGAAACCATGTGTACAGCACCTGTACTCAAAGCACCTGACTTCTCCAAACAATTTATTCTGCAGACGGATGCTTCAGAGCATGGCATAGGGGCAGTCTTGGAGCAACTAAATGAAGACGGCCTTGACCAACCAGTAGCCTTCATTAGTAGGAGGTTACTCCCACGGGAACAGAGGTGGAGTGCCATTAAAAGAGAAGCTTTTGCTGTGGTCTGGGCACTGAAGAAGTTGAGACCATAGCTATTTGGGACTCGCTTCCTGGTTCAGAAAGACCACCGTCCCCTCAGATGGCTCATGCAGATGAAGGGTGAGAATCCCAAACTGTTGAGGTGGTCCATCTCCCTACAGGGAGTGGACTTTAGAGTGGAACACCATCCTGGGTCAGACCACGCCAATGTGGATGGTCTCCCCGAGTTTTCCGCTTTAGTGAAGAGCACTCCTTCATTCATTCATTCATTTTTCATTTATAACGCGCGACGAATCATCCCCACAGGGATCTCTCGGCGCTTTTGGCTACACAGTGCTAAAGGCTAGGACAAAATTGCGGATTTAGAACAGCCAGGTTTTTAACTGCTTCTTGAACTGCCCCAAGCTTGCGCAGGCGCGTAGCTCATCCGGCAGGCGGTTCCAATGGAGCGGGGCTAGATGTGAAAAAGCGCGCCCTCCCATTTTGACTTTTCTGATTTTACAGGGACGTAGTAGATTACGATTGCTAGATCTCAATAAACGGGCAGGTATATAGGGAACCAACTTCTTCCTTAGGTAGACCGGGCCGATGCCCTGCTGTGCTTTAAACACCGACGTCAAGAGCTTAAACACTGCTCTCTTCCTCATAGGCAGCCAGTGTAGTTGTTGCAAAAGAGGACGGGAGGGGGTACGTACTGGTTTGTTGAGGACCAGTCGGGCTGCCGTATTTTGCACTACCTGTAGCCTAGACGCAAGAGTCCTCCCTAATTCCTACTAGTAGTGCGTTCCCATAGTCCAGTCTACTAACTAGTAGTGCCTGTACTAGGGTCTTTCTGGCCTCCAAAGGGATCCAAGGAAAAATCTTCCTCAGCATCCGCATGATGCCAAAGCATGTGCCCGATACTGACTTCACGTGTTCCTCCATCGAAAGTTTATTATCGAACAGGATACCCAAATTCCGTGCCTGAGTGGTTGGATTGGGTGCCTCCCCCAATTCCTCCGGCCACCAGTCCGACGACCATAATTCCGTCGCCTTTCCAAACAGAAGGATCTCCGTCTTATTGGAGTTGAGCTGCAGAAAATTCTCGCTCATCCAAGCGGCAATTTTCAGCATGCAGGATTTAAACTTTGCTCTGGCATTTGCTGGGTCCGTCTCGATGGGGATTATCACCTGCGTGTCATCCGCATACGAGATTGTCTCAAAACCGCAAGATCTTATGATGGAGGCCAGCGGTGCCACATAGATGTTGAATAATGTGGGGCTTAAGATGGAGCCCTGCGGGACCCCTTGTCTACTGCGGTGGTCTGAGAGACGAATGTGTCTAATTGGACACATTGTGCTCTATTGTTAAGAAAGCTCTGCAGCCACATCCAAGCCAAGCCTTCGACACCAATCTCCCGCAGCCTGTCCAACAGGACACGATGAGAGATGGTGTCAAAGGCTGCCGATAGATCAAGGAGCACTAGCATGGTGGGCATCCCTCTGTCCAGTGACATCCTGATCGTATCCATGACCTCCACCAGTGCCGCCTCCGTACTATGGGCTGCACGGAAACCTGATTGCGAGGGGTCCAATAACCCATACTGCTCCAGATATCCCGTAAGTTGTTTGTTTACCAATGTCTCCATAACCTTCGAGCTGCAAGGGAGGAGAGAGATTGGTCTATCATTTTGAAGGTCTGCCGGGTCTGCTAGAGTCTTCTTCAGCAAAGGTTTTATATGCGCTTTTTTCCATTTCCTGGGAAATACGGCCGTTGCCAGGGAGATGTTACAAACCTCCGCTAACGACGGAGCTAAAATTGGGGCGAGTTCAGCCATTATAAATGGCACCGCCGAGTCTGAGGGTGCACCAGATTTTGTGTGTGCCAATACTGCTGCCACTTGCTCTGTGGTAATGGCTGTGAATGCGTCGAGTCTAGGTAGTGTGGGGTCTCTCTTCGGAGGGGCCAACCCCTTCGGTGCTGCTCCTGCAGCTAGAGAGCTGTAGATCTTGTCTACCTTGTCCCTAAAATGATTTGCTATGTTATCACATAGTGTTTGTGTCGGGGTATAGAGGGACTGTTAGCTTTAGGGTTTGTGAACTCTTTGAGTATTTTAAAGAGCTCCTTAGAAGAGTTCTTTGCCTCCCGTATTCTCGAGCCTAGGTGGTCTCTTCTTGCTGAGTTACAGTTTGTTAAATAGGCTTTGTGTGCTACTGAAAAGGCCAGTTTATCCTCTGGCCGCTTGGTTTTCCTCCATTTTCTTTCTCTGCCTCTACACCTGGCCTTTTCCTTCTTAAGACTTTCAGAGTACCAGGGGGCTGAGACAGCCCTTTCCTGCGTTTGTACTACCCTGCACGGCACGATGATATTTAGCGTGTCTCCAATTGAGGCCTCCCATTTTCCTAAGGCATTATCACTTCCCTCTCCTTTATCGAAGGAGGGGGGTCTAAAGACCTGACTAAATGCCTTAGGGGTGACTTTCCTCCAAGCTCTACGAGGACTCATTCTGCATTGGGACTGGCATCCTCTATCCGCCCTGCTCAAGGTGAATTTAAGCGCAAAATGATCGGTCCAGGTTAGTGGCCACGGGGATTCCACTGATAAGTCTATGTTTGCAAAGATATTATCCAAGATATGCCCTGCAATATGGGTAGGTTCATGAATTCTTGGAGAAAGACCCACCGACTCCATGGCTGACAACAAACATTTCGTATCTAAATTAGAAGGGTCATCTAAATGGTGATTAAAGTCGCCAACCAAAAAAAAGAACTCGGATTGCAGGATATACGGGGCGAGGGTCTCCAGTAATGAGGTGCAGAACAATTTATTACTTTCTCCTGGTGGATGATATACTACCGCCCCCATCCCACTGGTCCCTTTCCAAGACTGCAGTCGAAACACCAACAGTTCCATCCCATCTGTTAATACTGAATCCAGTACCTTAATGTAATGTGGGACCCGTAAGGCTATAGCCAGGCAACCCCCCCTTTTGTTCACTCTGTCTAATCTTGTGACGGTATACTCGTCCGGGAACGCGAGAGGCCATAACTGGGGTGGAGTGACTTTGCATCCAAGTTTCAGAGATAAGACATATGTCCGGCTTCAGATCCTCCAGCAAGTCCCACAGTTCTGCGAAATGTTTAGGGATAGATCTAGCATTAATATATAGTGCCCGAAAGGGCTCCTGTTTTTCCTTCCCTGGGTAATACTACCCGTCCTTGGTGCTTTATTGGTTTTATTAGCTTGCTTGCTTTGGGTCTGGGAGCAGAGGGGGTCGGCTGTTTGCCTGACCTGTGATGTCGACCTACCACATTTACCACACCTCCTGCCTTGTGTCCCTATATTTCCTAAGAGCTTTCCCTCACAACCTCTGCCCAGCATGTTCTCCCTTAGGTCCAATAACTCCTCCTTAGAGTACCTTAAAACCGCCATCTTCTCCCTGTTCAAACTGGCGGAGTTTCCTGGCAGCCGGCAGCGTCAAGGCGCAGACGGGCTTGCCTTTAGCGCGTCCGCTGCGCGCGTCCGCTGCGCGTCCGAGCGCGCGCTGAAATTTATGCCCCCCGGAGGTAGCAGCTAGACCGCTAACCTCTCCAAAATGGCCGCCAAAGTCGGGTTGCCACTTCCCCTCCCAGGCAGCCTCTCTCCACTCAATCGGCCGTTAGTAAACGCGACCGCGGTGGACCGGAGAGTTGCCCTAGCCACCTTCACTTCCCCCAAACAGGTAATGACAGCTAAAATGCTAAAAGTTATTTTTATTTTAAAATGCAGGCATAATCACTCTCAAATCCCTCTATCAAATAGTGCAGTCACAATTCCTAAAAATCCTGGTAGCACGAGTTTGTCCAATGCCTCAGCCTGTGCAAAACCACTGCGCGTCCGAGCGCGCGCTGAAATTTATGCCCCCCGGAGGTAGCAGCTAGACCACTAACCTCTCCTAAGTGGTTGGATAGCTCTCCCCACTCTCAGCTGAGGGGTACACGTGTTAGACCTGACAGACTTAGGGTGGTCTTCCCCTCCAACTTTTTGCCTACCTTTTCCTGACCTCACGTTTGCTGGCTTTAGGATTCTGTGCACTTTACCACTTCTAACCAGTGCTAAATTGATTGTGTTCTCTCCCCTCAACATGGTAATATTGGCTCATCCCCAATTGGCATATTTAGGTTACTTATAAGTCCCTAGTAAAGTGCACTACATGTACCCAGGGCCTGTAAGTTAAATGTTACTAGTGGGCTTGCAGCACTCATTGTGCCACCCACTTAAGTAGCCCTCTAACCATGGCTCAGGCCTGCCATTGCAGAGCCTGTATGTGCAGTTTACCCTGCCATTTTGACCTTGCAAGATAAACCTCTTGCCAAGCCTAAACCTTCCCTTTTTATACATGTAAGTCACCCCTAAGGTAGGCCCTGGGTACCCCAGAGAGCAGGGTGCAATGTATTTAAAAGGCAGGACATGTACTTTTAAATTTTATTTGCCCTGGTAGTGAAAAACTCCCAAATTCCTTTTTTCACTACTGCAAGGCCTATCTCTCCCATAGGATAACATTGAGATTATCTTATTACATATTTTAAGTGTAAGTCCCAATTGTGAAGAGATAGACTTTTCAAGTTTGGTGTGTCTGGACTCACAATTTAAAATCACAACTTATGGTGAAGTCAGATTTTAAGTGGCAAGTCTGAAAATGACACTTTTAGAAAGTTGGCATTTTCTTACTTTAGCCTTTTTGCACCTGCTGCCTGTCTCTGAACATGCGTCTGGGTTGGGTGAGAGCTGGGCTTTGTGCATTCCCTCTAGACAGCCATACACAAAGGGAGCTTAGGTGTGACTTGATGGGAAATCCACATCCTGATGGGCCATCCTGGGCAGCAAGGGAGGGAGGAGCTTGACACTGCCTCACACCTACATTTGAATAGGCTGCATCTTGTCCTCACACAAAGGCTGCATACCCCCCTGTAGTGATTCTGGAGTCGGGGCAGGAAGAGAGGACCTCTATGCTAGTGTGGATACTTCGCAAGACCTTCAAATGGAACCCCCCCCTGAATCCAGGAAGACCCGAATCCAGGAAGACCGTCACCCACGCACTCATCACCAGCAGACTGGACTACGGAAATGCCCTCTACGCCGGAATCAACAAATCTCTCCTTCACAAACTCCAGACCGTCCAGAACGCCGCAGCCAGACTCGTCCTCAGCATCCCACGACACAACCACATCCCCCATCACCTCCGAGACCTCCACTGGCTCCAAGCCGAAAAAAGAGTGACCTTCAAGCTGCTCACACCCGCCTACAAAGCCCTCCACAACACCGGCCCCCAATACCTCAACGAAAGAATCTCCTTCCACGCACCCAAGAGAAACCTCCGCTCCGCTGACCTAGCCCTAGCCGAAATCCCCTGCATCCACAGAGCCAAAACGGGAGGCAGATCCTTCTCCTACCTCGCAGCCAAGACCTAGAACGAACTCCCCCCTCCGCATCAGACGAAGCCCTACAATGCAAATCTTCAGAAAAGACCTGAAGACATGGCTCTTCGGATGACCCCGCAGCTGCACGAACCCCCTCCTCCCAGCATCTTGAGACCCTCACGGGTGAGTAGTGCGCTCTACAAATCCCTGATTGATTGATTCTTTTGGTGTTTTTTTTCTTCACTGCTTTACTGTTTCAAGTGGTGCACAAATACTTTACACATTGCCTTTAAGTTAATCGTGGCTGCTCTGTGCCAAGCTACCAGAGGGGGAGCAAAGGTTACTTTAGGGTTTGCCTTACACTTATCCTGACTAGGATTATAGTTGCTTCCTGACTTGGGCTCATACACTAGTCAGCCAACAACCCAATTTCTAACAATATTCTCTCTGCTTGTCATTGTAAGGTAAAAAATAAAGCAGAAGATCGAAATGAAAAATGTTGCTTTAAACAACTGCTACAGTTATTCTCACTTTCACCTCCGCTGCAGACTCTGGCAGCAGCCATTGTGACGTCAGAACTCTACTTCAATAACTTATTACAGTCGAGTTCTGACGTCTTATCAGTGCGTCACAAGTTGCCAATTATAAAGAAATTAGACACTGGTGTTTATACATGGATGTCAGAATCCTATGTGTTATATAATATTCATTTCTTGAACCAAAGATTGTATACAGCCTGCTCCCCCAAGGAATGGGTGCCTTGCTTGCATGCATGGACCGCTGCGTTACTATTAAATGCACTCCTTTTGTGAAGACATGGTTGAACGTGCACTCCAGTGAGACAAAGTGCATTTATTTCTGCGTATTACACTGTTGTGGTTCCGATCTGATATGAGCCTTCTTCACCTTAGTTTTTACCTTCGTCTTCTTTTTCTGCTGTGAAGTGAAAAAGGACTGTGAATATTACTGATACATAAAATATTTCATATATCTGGCATCCTACTTTATGCATAAGTGAAATTTTGATCACAATAGGTGGAACATATCAAATATGTCTCAAAAATTCCTCTAATATATGACCATAAAGTATGTATTTAATAGTTTATACCCTTATGCAATAGGTGACATGGGTTGGAACAATGTTGGAAAATTAATGCTTTAGTAATTTGTGAAGCTCTGGAGCGTCTTCACTGAAATTCCAATATTCTCGAAGTTAGGCCCTAATGTGCATCAATTCTTTCAAAAGGCACTCTGTTTTACCACATAGCTTCAGACGGATATATAACCCATTGATTCACTAGGTTATATCTGTGTAGTAGATAGGAGTATTCATTCTTACTGGCATATGTTGGAAGGATTTGTGTTAGTCTTAGATTAAAACTCATTCCAACTCCCAGAGTTGTCAGCGAAGGCTTTCAGTTCCCGGTTACCATAGTCAATAGAGATCTGCGACACACGGAGAAAGCGATGGTTGGCGGAAGAAAATCGCCCCTCATGTTCTTCCGCCTCCCTCAGGTCTGAGCAAACCCGAGAGAAGCGGAAGAAGGCTGGTGAGACTGTCAGCCACCATTACGCCACCTGCTCCGGTCTTTGAAGATCCAGTGAGGCAGAGGAAGCAGCTTTTACCCATATAATGTAGCAGCCTTTCAAAACAACTGTTGGTTTCCAGTGTTGCTACATCACAGCACTAAATCATAGAGTATAGAATCCGGAATTGACGCACGCCAACTGCTCTCTATGAGGGCCTTATATAACGACTATAATCGTGAGAAACAGCTTCTGCTTTTTGCATGCGCTTTAACTGATTTGATGTAGGTTGGTAATATCTACAGACCACACTCAAGAGTAATATATTTACTTCGGAGTTCTGTTGATGCTTTCATTTCATAGGAATTCTGTATTACCAGTGCCCTTCCGTCATCCTCACAGAATCTTAATCCCTATTTTTCTCAACCTGTTATAGTTGATAAGAATTGAGGCGGAGCTGAATATACATGGGCAGTGTAGGACGTGGGCCGGGCCCACATTTTGAAAGCCATGTTTATCACATTTTGTGTGCATTTGTTATTAGCCTTCTTGCACATTCTAGATGTTTACCAGAGATTATTATGAAGGAGCTCAGGCATCAAGGTTACGGATTTTAATACCGTTGGCAGCTTTTCCTTAATAACTTTTTCTGCGTACCTGTGATTAGTCTTCTCCTAATGTGTAATTTGGTCGGTGGTATGCATCAAAGTAAATGAGTCACTTCTAGAATGCATTTCCCCACATCAAATCAAATGTACTATTGTTTTAATTCCACACCCGTGTTGCTGTTAAATAAATGTAACATGATAAACGTGGCTGTTAACCATGCACTCTCTTAACCTCTCCCCCTCAAGCAGCGCTCCTCATGGTCCTACTTTTGTTTACTTTTTGGAGGCTGGTTCGCAACATATTGATAACTGGAAGGTAGCAAGCGCCTCAGCCACAGCTGTCACCGCCAGTGTCCTCCTCAGACTTGCGCAGGAGCCTCAAATAGAACCCTGGCGTACATCAATATTGTGATCGCATCTTGAGATAGAAGGACAAACCCTTATGTTGTGGGGAGGAGAGGAAGAAAAGGAATAGAGGGACTCTCCTCCACTCATTCGGAGGATACCACATGTCCCCTCCCTACACAAACGATGGGTTCAACATAATGGGAAATACTCAGGGAGCTGTGATTGGGAACAATAGCACAGAGGGGAGAGAGAGCGAGAGAGATAGAATCAAGAAAGGTAAAAGAGAAAGACCAAAAGGAAACATTACATCTTGAGAGACTGTGAGGTTAAGATGCACCAAATCACCTTTCTACATAATCTTTGAGAAAACTGGGACGACATATCTTTCTTCCACTTGACCTGGTGTGGACTTTTGCATTCTCCGTGTCAGCTGTAGTAAGGGCGCTCTCTACACCGGAGGTTTCACTCTCCCCGCCTCCCGGTGTGGTAAGATTTGTGAAAGGGACAGAGTACTTCACCACCCTCCCTAGGTTCCAAATTATCCCATCTTGCGTGTTAACTGCATTCCTAAACAGTTTTACAATTCTCATATGTCTTGTGAATTCGGACCACTTTGCTCTGCCCGTGGGAGCTTTGACTTTGACGACATCGCCTACCTTGAAACTTATGTCTTTGACTGCGTGTGTTCTGTCATACCTTTCTTTTCTTTCAGCCATGACGCTGTGTTCCCTCTTTCCCAAATTAGTGATCTTGGAGAGATCTGACCACCCTTTGTGCCTCTTCATCCACCAGGTACTAACCTAGAGTTGGGCTTTCTAGCTTTCATAAGTTCAAAAGGCGTCATGTTGGTAGTTTGGTGGGGGGTTAATCTGTATGCTTCCAAACGTTTCGTCACTTCCTCCCTCCAGCACAACCCACTGGCTCTAGCTAACTGGATGCTCTCTTTGATGGTTTTGTTCAGTCTCTCTACCATCCCATTAGCTTCTGGGTGATACAGAGCACATAACTTGTGTTTTATTCCATTGCACTGTAAGAACTCCTTCATTTTCTGAGAGCAGAATTGAACCCATGGTGCTGGGCAACCCCTTCCTGAGGAAAACTTCCAACAGGAACTCTATAACCGACTTAGTGGTGATTTCTGAGACAAACTTCAACTCTGGCCACCTAGAGTATAAGTCTACCAGCACTAAGATGTACGGTGATCGGTTCTCCCCTGTTAACGGGCCAATTATGTCTAAGGCTAAGTCCACCCACGGGCCCCCTGGTGATGCACTACAGTACATGGGTGGAGTATTCAACTTGAGTATTTTGTCACTAGAGGATCCAGGTATACACTCTTGTATCTTCCTCTCTATGTCCAAATCCATGCTAGGCCACCAAATATCCAAACTTAGTCTTTGCTTAGTCTTGCTAATACCCAGATGTCCCTCATGGGCCAACTTGATCAGTATGTCCTTTAAAGTTCCGGGTGGAATTAGCTTTGTGCCATGGACAAGATACTCAGCCACAATGAACAGTTCCTCTCTAACCATCCAGAATGGTTTAAGTGACTCTTCTCGTTTGCCCTGGACTGACCAAACACCCTGCGTCTTTTCACATACCTTCTGCAAAAGTGAGTCAGCCTTCAATTCTTCCTTCCACTGTGGTTTTTCTATAGCCCCTTGGGTTATGATGCACACTTTCTCATTCTGAAAGTTCAAGACCTCATCCTCCTGTTTGCTGCTATAGTTATCCTCCTTTTGTGGGTACTCTACAAGGCGTAAGAGGCAATCTGCAGCGTAATTTCTCACCCCCGATACCTACTCCACCCTGAACGTGTACTCCTGTAGATTCACAACCCACCTCTTGATTCTACACGTGATGGAGTCTAACCTCTTTTTTGTAAAAACCTCAACGAGAGGCTTATGGTCGGTCCTCAAATCAAAACCGATTCCCCAAACAAAGTTCCTGAACTTGTTAATGGCCCAATGTCCAGCTAGAGCTTATTTCTCAATCACAGAGTAATTAATCTCTGCCTGACGCAAGGATCGAGAGGCAGATGCTATTGTCTCCTCCCCCTTCTCTCCCTCTTGGGTCATGACTGCTCCTAGGCCTTTGGGGCTAGCGTCTGTTGTTATAAATGTTATCCTGCCAGGTTAGAATGCTTTCAGGTTTGGAGCCCCAGCTAGAGCTGCCTTGATGTCCTCGAACTCTTTCTGGCACTCCTCACTCCAGTCTAACAGTACCCCCTTCTTTAACAGACTGCGCATCTTGTATGTTCTCCTAGCAAAATCCTGAACACACATACTGTAAAACTCAACCATTTCCATAAAGGACTTGACTTCCTCTTTGCTTTTTGGAGGCTTAAGGTTTAGTATACTGTCCTGCAGCTCTGTTTCAAGTAGTATGCCATCTGCTGTCACTCTATGTCCCAGAAACTCTGTTTTCGAACAATCTATTCTGCACTTTTCCCTTTTTTACGGTGAGACCCTGCTCCTGGAACCTCATCAGAACTTATTTGAGCCTATGGTCATGTTGTACTCCATTTTCCCCAAATATCAGTGCATCATCTTGGTAGCAAGCACCCTGGGGATTCCTTGGAGCATGTTGGCCATAATTCTCTAAAAAACTACTGCCGCTGACACAAGTCCAAATGGCATGCGTTTGAATTTGTAAGCCCCCATGGGCGTTATGAATGCCGTTAGTCCTTGGGACTCAGGGTGCAGTTTGACTTAATAGTATGCAGTGGTCAAGTCTAGGGTAGAAAATACCTTGGCTCTGGCTACCCTACTCATCATTTATGTGATGTTAGGCAAGGGATATTTATCCACTACAACCTCTCTGTTAAGGGCTCTGAGGTCAATACACAATCGTACTGCTCCATCCTCTTTCTTGGCCAGTACTATTGGTACCAACCACTCCGGGCTCGATCACACCCAAACTGCACAGCTTCTCTAACTCCTCCCTTACTGCCTCCTGCATAGATATGGGCAAATTCCTCACCTTGGCTGAGACTGGGTGTGAGTTTTCCTTAAGTTGTATTCTGTGAACATAGTGTTTAAGACATCCCAATTGTTCTGAAAATACATCAGGGAATTCTTCTATCCTTGTTTTGACTTTGCCAACACTTTGAACCAGGATTTGGGGGTCCTTGTTGGGGTTGAGATATATCCCGAGATCCTTTTGTGCTTGCCACCCCAGGATATTGTCCCCTTTATGAGATGCATATACCTTGGTGACCATATATCGGTCTTTGTATGCCACAGTTCCCCAAAAGTAACCCCTCACGTGTATGGGTTGTTCCCCCATAACCTCCTGGCTTGACGTCTATCCTTTGTAGTCTTTCCCTACTTTTGAACATTTTGTCAAATGTCTCTGCTGAGATTATCGTTAACTTGCAGCATGAATAAAACAAAGCTTCAATCTTTTGTTCTTCAATAGTTAGCAAGTCCTTGGGGTTACCCACCCCTTCACCCTCTATTTGCAAAACAATCTCATCACACACCTGTGTTGTTTCCCCTCTAGCATTCCTTCTGTAGTTCACATTACTCTTGCAACAGATCCTGAAATGACCCTTCTTCCTGCACTTGTTGCAAAACACTTTTAATGCCAGGCACTCTTTGCTGTTAGCCAAATGCCCCACCTTCCCACACCTATACCAATTTCCTCTGAAACTCCCAACTACGTTTATTCTCCTTCAGCTCTCTCTTGCCTCCTTTAACTACCAGAATATTATCCAGGTCATCCACACTCTCATTCAATTTAGTCTTTCCCTCATAATCTTGGTTTATCTCACTCACACACTGCATCATGTGTTCCACCTGTTTGGCTACAATTAATACTTCCCCCAGTGGCGGATCGTCCTTCAGCCACAACTCCTCTCGTATTCTTTCTATTTTACAAGTCCGTACAAACTGATCCCTTATGCGCTCCTCGCACGCTCCCCCAAATTTGCAGCTAGCTGCTAGTTTCCTCAGATCGGATAAAAATTCTTCTACTGTTTCCCCTTCTTTCTGACACGTCTTCCCAAAAATGGTAGCGTTCCATGATGGTGTTTACTTTAGGCAAAAAGTGAATGTCCAGTTTCCTAATATTTATCTCGCACTCATTTAGCCCTCTTGCCTCATTAGCACCTAAATCAGGCAAATGCTCCAAAACCTCTTGCCCTTCAGCCCCTAGATAATGTTGTAGTAGTGCTACTTTTCTTTCTAGCCCTAAGTTAGGACCACATGCTACTGCATAGTTATGGAAAACTTTCTTCCATTTGTTCCATTTCAAAATTGGTTCCCCTGGAGTAGTCAGAAAAAACGGTGGAGGTGTCACATTCTGCATTACTGTGTAGATTGGGTGAACGCTATTGGGGAATTAACAAATAATCATCAACAATATGCTAAAACAGGAATATTGTTAGAATAGTTCTGGGTCTGACCCTTAAAAAAAAAAAAAAAAAAAATCCTTAGTAGCAACCTGTAAAAGAAAATTAGAGAAAGTAGAGGAAACACCCAAGAACTTTGTCTTACGTTCCTTTGTCTAGAGAAAGTACCAAAACTGTCTACGGTTTTTAAATGCAGAGCATTTCCACTAAGTCACTGTTCGAAATCCTCAGAGGCAGAGAATCGGAAGAATTACATCCCATAACGCAGCACGGGAGAGCTTGCTGGGAGCTTCTTCGGCAGATGTCAGGATGACACTGTTCCGCCAGTCAAAGTACAGGGTGAATGGTAAGAACACCTGCCGTTTGAAGTGATTCAATGAAAACTTGGATCCGACAGAGACGACCAGGTAAGGTGCGGCAGGCGACTGAAATTGGAGTTGCTGTGCCAGTCAGCATGACAGGCACGAGGTTTAATCTCCCGCTATTCTCTTTTGACAAACGGCAACTGCCTCAGACACATGGCGGTGGCACCAAAGAAAATCACCAGCTGTGTCTGTCAGCGCGACTGGCTTGATGACCACTAGAGAGGTGTGTGCCCCTCTGTGGCATTGACACTTGAAGAATGTGATCCGTTCCCCACACAGCTGACTCGCTCTGCTGGCCACCAGTTTAAACACAGCCTAGAGTACTTTGAGAAAAGTGCAAATAAATGCAAACAGCTCCAGGGAAGGCTTCCCTGGACGGCGCTAGTTGTGGGCAACAGCGCTAAATTTACAAGGAAGGTTACTCCCTCAAACCTGACAAAAAAACTCCGTCCGGGCTCCAAAAGGCCTGCTCAGAGATCAATAACTCTCCCCAGTTACTGCGTAAAGTTTGATTCTCAACATATGACTCTCGTACGGAATGCGAATAATATTCGCTCATAAACTAATAATGGGATTATGTATTCGAAACACGGAGGACCTAAAACCACATCAGAGCCAGCTGACCCAAGCAAATTCAGTCCGAGGGTCAAAATGTACACACTGTTCTCACTCAACCCGAGTGCTCTTCAAAAGCTGGCTTACTGACGTTCCGACTCGCGTATTGAGGCGTCAATTTTCAATGCCCACCAATTTCTTGTATCCTGTCCTCTGTCGCCAGTGTGAAATCGAGAGCTGGTAGACCACAAGAGACGATGGTAGGAGAAAGAAAATAGGTTTATTGAACGAACATAGATAGCAAGCGCCTCAGCCACAGCTGCCACCTCCAGTGTCGTCCTCAGACACACGCAGGAGCCTCGCATAGAACCGTGGTTTACATCAACATTCTGATTTGCATCTCGAGATAGGAGGGCAAACCATTACATTGTGGGGAGGAGAGGAAGAAAAGGAATAGAGGGACTCTCGTCCCCTCATTCGGAGGATACCACACAGTCCTTACCATTTACCTAATAGCTCCCTTAATGACTATGTGATCTGGGCTACAGCTCCCTGCCATTCTCACATAGTTTACTCTCAGTTCACCCAGTTGCTTAGGACAAGTTGAAAAGAACAATGTTTACAGGGTGGAGACCATGGAAAGCGCATGTTGGCTGTCTGCCCCCTACCATCAAAATCGGAACATTCTTGAGCTGAAAAATAATTTCCAGTGATGGCCAGATTATTGTGAATTAATACCACGTTTACTGATTACGAGAACCCACATTGACTTAACTGGCCTTGTCTTACAATTTGATATGGCTGTTTTCTCTGAAGTCCTATTTTTTGCAAGACATTCTTGCCTGGCGCGCCTTATTCTAGGAATTTGGGTAAATTCATTAGGTATGAACTGCTTTCTTGTGAAGATTAAACATTATTAACTTTGTTTAAATTTTGGGAACAACCTAATGACCCACACAGGTATAATTTTCATCTGATACGTCTGAAAGTAGTTGGTAGTTTTCAGCAGGTAGTGTGAGAAAGTTTGCACTTGTACAAGTGCTATACTCGTCTCTTGGTGATTGCAGACATTCACATGGCAGTGCTGTCTGCATCTTTCTTGTGCACCAAACTCATCCCCGCTTGTCTCCTGAAAGTTTTTGCAACTTAGTTCATTTAGAGTGCATCATACATTGAGTACATATTTTAGTGCTAGAAAAATGTTTGCGAATCAGATGTTGCATACCAGTATTAAACTGCACTGTCAAATGTGTAATGTATCACATAAACCTAAGATTTGTTTTATGCAGGAGTTACATGTTGGTAATAACCGGATCCAAATGTTGAGTTCAGAGCATCTGAAACATCTGAGTTCTATCATTACATTGGAACTTCGAGATAACAAGATCAAATCTCTGCCTGAAGAAATTGGCCTTCTGCAAGGGTTGGAACGCCTGGATTTGACAAACAATGATCTCAGTAGGTAAGAACTCAAATGTCAGAAGTATAGGCCTTTGGCCATTTTTTATTTACCTAGAATGTGTGCTAATATTAGAATACTGCTTCAGAGATGGTGTGATTTACATGACCTAGAAATCATGAACCGCTTTTTGAAGCAATGTGTGCAAGCAAGTTCATAATGAATAGTCAAAATGTAGGCCCAAATGGTTTAGTATGAGAGATGGGCCTAATGGGCGGACACCCAAACATGAAAGATAGAAAAGCTAGGACTAAACTTCAGTTCCTAAAGCTGCATGACGTTTGGGGATATCTTGTGCACCCTTATTTATAGAGCAATCAGTTAACAGCCCAAATGGTTTCCCATGAGTGAAGGTCCCAGTGGGATGATTTCCTGCATGCAAACAAATTAAAGCTCATGTTATTGTTCCTTTTGTCTTGGAAGAATTTTGTTTCGTGCCATAGCCTGAGGTACTGCTTCATATGAAGGAGCAGCGTATAGCAAGTTTTACTCTCAGATGAGACATCATTTAAAATTCATATGTAGGATTGAGCTATGTAAGTGCCTGCCTTTGACACTTTAACTCTTCTCCCAAATAGATGAGTAGTGATCTCATGCATAGGTGCCTTACAGTGGAGGGATATGGACATTTCAGCACTAGAGGCCATATGCAGTAGGACGGCATCCAATTCCTTGCAATAGGTTATTATAACAGGATCCCGATTTGTATTAAGATTTGCACTTGCTGTGACTTTAAAACTCAAGCACTTACATAGTGGGAGGAAAGTCTGAAATCATAAGTAATCCCTTTCCCAAAATCAAACCTTAGGGGAGAGGATGTGGCCTTGTGGATAGAGTGGTCGACCTCGAAGCTGGGGTACCGGGTTCGAGTCTTGGCAGGGACGCTCAGGTTCCTGTGATTCTGGACAAATCACTTAATCTCCCCGTGCCCAACAAAAATTAATGTGTCCGTCTCTAACGCAACTGGTGCTCATGTAAAGCGCTCCAATACCTTCGGGTCAAGATTGCGCTATATAAAACTCCAGAAAAAACCCAAAACTTTTATGGTTATTAGAAAATGTGAGATGCCAATCTGCTTTTACAGTGACCAGGGCAAAAAACCTCAAGATTTATCTAGAGCCATTGACTATACTTTCTTTTCATGATCTCACTCCAAGGTTTCATTTAATGCACGTAACACAGAAATTCAGTTTTACATTTTGCAGAAGGTTCACGTGACACTGGCCCACAACTTTAGAATAATCTCCCCTGGTACCCCAGAGCATTTCTGACTAGCTACAGTTTCTCAAGGGTTTGAAGATGTGTGTCTTCTTAACTGTTGGTCATGACCATAAATTTACCTATTAGCTCCCTTTTGTTTCAGAGCATCAAAATACCTACGGGTGAACATGTGCTCAAGAAACAAACAATGAAATTATTCCAGGTAGGCCAGGTTGATTGCTATGAGTGCTAAACAGGTTGCCAACAATGTGATCTAATAGTGCATATGATATGGCCCTGTCCTGTTGTTCAGATATTCTTGAAAACAATTAGAAACCGGATAAATAAGATTCTTACATTGGCCATTAAGCTTGGGATTCATGTTTTTCGATGAAGATGTCAAAGGGATAAGCATCTGCAATGAGGATAAAGTGTTATATACAGTGCTATTTTCTGCAAGGAAGTCCATTATATTATGATAATCAATCTGTCTATGATAGAGACTATTGTCACCGCTGTGTATTAGGGGGAGATTTGAGTTTGTTCACACTGCCACTCCGCCAAGTTGGATGTACTTTGAGAGGTCTGCAAACAGTCCATTTAGTGGGATTTAGCAGACAACCCGAAGTATTATGATTTTTCGAGCTACATTGATATCTGGTCAAGATCAGTCAAATCAAATAAACTTTATTTGTCATATAATGCCATAAAAGTGCATAATAAAATTTCATCTCATCTTAAGATCAACAAAGTAGTTTACAACTCTTAAGAGACAACAATTTGTTAAAAACTGCCAGCTCTGAACAATATGTACTATATCAGACATAATACCTAAATATCTAAAATCAGTTAAGATGAATACTGCCTCCTAATATTCAATGCACTTCTAATAAAATCAATAACTGCAGTACATTTTTCAGCAGAGTCGAAGTGTTGCAGGTATTGGAAACCCAACCTTGGTAACAAAAAATTCATAGGGCACAGAACTGGAAAAAGAAAACTAATACGAGTAGACATACAATGAACAAGAGAAAGTTAAGTGAATAGTGGATTCAACAGAACAATTGTCACAAGGACAAGGGGGAAGGTTGTCAGTCCATGTGCCTTGTTGCAGAAACTCAATAAATAAATGTAATATGTTCAAACAAAACCTAGTGAAGTTTAATCCAAATTGACTGTTTTCTCGAAACAATAAATAAGACTCAAGCTTGAACGCAGGATCTAGTAAAAATATCTCTCTGATGAATGCATCCTTAGAGCGTCAGCTCTACGAGAGCCCTGGTGAAAGTCATAAAAACATGAGTTAATCGGAGCTTTCACAGTTGAGACTATCAGATCTGGATTATTATATATTTCAGGTAGATCCAAGGATAAGCAGGTATTCGTGATATAGCTTAGCCAGGGAATCTCTTCCCCCTTTTCCAGGGTCATACAATCTAAAATAATGCTTTTCATGAGGCTAAGGTCACTCGATTGTCATATCTTGACCCTTAGCAAAAGAGGGGCAAGTCCAATAAGATCTTAAAGATCAATCTTACAATGTGAGGAAGGAGAGAATTTGGATTGGGGAGTTACTGGACTTCCATACTGATAGAACTGGGGGTCTCTAGTTGGCAATGGTTTGCTCCTTTGTCCAAATAGGGACCCTTGCTTCTAGTCAAGGTAAGGGGGCTACACTCCTAAAATAACCCCTGCTCAACCCTGTGGTAGCTTGGCACGAGCAGGCTTATCTCAGAGGCAGTGTGTAAAGCATTTGTGAACACATACAGTAATACAGTGAAAACGCTACAGATGGACACCACACAGGTTTTATAAAAATAAGTATTCTTTATATAGACTTAACACAAGACCCAAACGACAAAAATCCACAATACTGTAATTAAAAAAAGACTTAAAAATGGTAGAAATTGCTTAGTTCAAAGTTGATGGTAAATGCGACACGTTTCTCACAAAGTACCATAAATGCGTAACGCAAAACAAACAAAAGGGTCGCAGGAAGGGTGATGCGTCGGTTCCTTGCTTCGGGGTAGGCGATGCTTCGGTTCCTCAGTGCTTGCGCAAAGTAGGCGATGCGTCTGTTCCTTACCGGAGGTGATGCGTCGATCCCTTACTGCGTTCCGGTTACGATGCGACAAGATGGCGCTTCGATGCGTTGCGGTGATCCGGTGCGATGCGAGAAGATGGCGCCCTTGATGCGATGCAACGACGTGAAGGCGATGCGTGCACCCCCAATGGCCGTGCGGCGAACTCTAACTTCTGAGCCGCGACACGCTTCTCCGGTGATGCAACGACGACCCTTGCGGTGGCGACACGCTTCTCTGGTGATGCGACGACAAGCAGCTGCGACGGAGACACGCTTCTCCGATGATGCGACGTCAACAGCTGCGACGGCGACACGCTTCTCGTTGAGTCACGCTTCCAGCTCCCAACCATACGCAGGCTTCTGCAGACAGAATCCCCAGCAAGGGAATTCAGGGGGGAGCTGGTGGTGTAGTCTTGTGTCCCTGAGACTTCGGCAGGAGGCAAGCACAGTTCAAGCCCTTGGAGATTCTTCTTCAAGATGATGAAAGTTCAATAAAAGTTCTTTCCCCTTTCCTTGGCACTAAAGTAACCACTGCAGGCCAACCCCAGAAAATAGCACACTGGCACAGGGGCAGTCAACTCCTTCAGCTTCCTTGGTTTCTTCTCCTTGGCAAAGGTCCGTATTGATTCCCAGAAGTGATCTAAAGTCTTGGGGTCTGGGCCCCAATATTTATACTCAAAAATCCTTTGTCTCTGAAGGCAGAGAGTGTCTGTGCCTGACCAAAACCAGTTCTGTGCAGGCAGGAGGTGGAGACAGCATTGTTGAAAGCAGACCTGGCCCAGGTAGCTGAAAGGAAATCTCCTCCCCCTACTCTCTATTCTATGAGGGCTCAGGGGAGTGAAAGGAAATCCCCGCCCCCTCATCTCTATTCAGCCAAGGTCCTATTCAGCCCAGCCCTGACCCATCAGACTGCTGGAGCCCAAGCCCTCCTGTCACTCACAAACCAGACAAGCAATACGCAACCTAGCAGAGGCAGGCTGGATGGTTAGGCAAGAAAATACCTACTTTCTAAAAGTGGTATTTTCAAACACAGAATGTTAATACCAACTTCACTAAAATATGTATTTTATCATTCTGAGTTCAGGCATACTAAATTCGTTTTTCTACCATGTTCCCTGGGTCAGTTAGGATTATAAGATGTTATAATCAAACTATCACTATTCACTATCGGGACATGCCACACACACCAGGGCATGTCCTACCTTTTACTTACAAGGCACCCTGCCCTTGGGCCTACCTTAGGGGTGGCTAACATGTAGAAAAGGGAAGGTTTGGGGACTGGTAAGTGGGTGCACTTACCAAGTCGACATGGCAGTACTATACTGCGCACAGTATAGTACTGCAATGGCAGGCCTGAGACACACTTTACAAGCTGCTTCTGTGGGTGGCACAACCAGTGCTGCAGGCCCACCAGCAGCATTTGATTTACAGGCCCTGGGCACACATGGTGCACTATACTAGGGTCTGACAAGTAAATCAAACAAGCCAATCAGGGAGTCACTAATCCATTACAATACTTTACAATAGGGAGCACTTGCACTGTGGCACTGGATAGCAGTGGCACAGTGCCCAAAGCATCTAAAACCAGCAAAACATATCAAAAGCAGAGGGGACAACAGCAAAAAATGGGAGGGAGACTCACGCCAATGGTACCAGGTCTAACAAATACCTTTCCAGTACCAGTATAACTAGATACAGAGCGTAGTAAATTTCAACATTCTCTACTATCATGTATCCTATACTCCAAACGTCAGTCTATTAGCAAATTTGCTTTCAACGCCTCCATTCTAAATTTATAAGTCTTCCTTTTAGGGATTTTTCTCCATGCCTAATTGGAAGCCTTACACCATCATTACCTCTAATTATTAAAAAAAAAAGTTTGGAATATTACGGATTGACCCAGTCGTAGTAACTTGCCTCCTGCTGCAGTTCTGAAACACCATCAGTTCTTGGCTGCAGTGTAATTACATTGTTAAATCTCCTTTTAGACACCTTTTTTTAAATCTCTATTGTAATTTAGTTCTAGTATCTACTGGTCTTCCCGGTGCTGAGGTTATTGTCTCTGTTGTCCCAGATTAATTATAGAGTCAAGCCAAATGAGGTTGGTTGATCTATCCCACTCTCATTGCCACCAGAACTGCTAGACATTTTCTGAGTGACCCAGATTAATCAGCCTGTCTCCCTAGACAACATAACCAATTCTGGGATTTCCATGTCTGCTTCACTGGCATCACAGCTATAACTATATAACTTGATGCCACAAGGGACCTTGTTCCTTGCTGTAGACCTTCCTTTTGCCCGATGTTGCGTTTGCTGTTCTGATGCCATCTTGCTTCTACAGTGGGTAGGAGGGTAGGATTCTTTTTTTTATTTTTTATTTTTTAGGAGTGCATCCTTGTAATGCCCTTTTGTCACATCACCTTAAAAGGATTACCACATATCTTTCCTCTTTATCAACACCTTCTAATGGTTGCATTATTGAAGTATAGCAGCGCAGTTATTCCTTTACTTAACCCAGCTGCAAGTGCTGCTGGGGCAGTACAGCTTCCCTCAAGTGGAGAAGGAGCGG
The DNA here is from genome assembly GCA_963921515.1 of Calotriton arnoldi. Lineage (NCBI taxonomy): Eukaryota > Metazoa > Chordata > Amphibia > Caudata > Salamandridae > Calotriton > Calotriton arnoldi. The sequence goes on from CAWUFW010000652.1 coordinate 1,127,419, forward strand.
TGGGGTGGGGTGGGGGAGGAGGTGGTGGGGGAGTCGAAACTGACAAATTGTGTTACATCATCTGAAGGTATTCCTAAAAAACTCTTACATAAAACAGATGTTTCACAAAAATAATCACAAAATGTACCGAAATTATTTAAGTGTACAATGCATTTAAACTTCCATTCACGTTCAAGCTATGACAACCAACCAAGTTAAGTCCTATTTACGTGTGCTAGAATTCTGCACCCTTGTGCTAATTTCTCTCTGAGAATCCCTAATATTTCACTACTTGTTAACGCACCAGCTAGCTTTGATAGATAAAATTGATACACAAAATATTGTATTAAGGTCCGTCACAGATCGTAAGTTCTGTGAGAAACGTTTTAACGTCTCTAATCTTTACATCTTGCTGCAAGCATAAAAATGATTTAGTTCTTAATGTATTATAAGTAGGACACAAATGTGGCAAAGTTTCGGGTTCATCAGTAGAGATGGGAATTTAACCATAAGCTTTTCACTGTCAACTTTGGTACATTTGCTCTTAAACCACTCAATTTGGAAGGTGCCAAATGAGAATTTTAAAAATATGTTTCTACATTATGATAAAGTGAAAACATCAAAATGGGGCTTGTGACCCACTAATTTGTTGCATTCCAAATAGCTGTTAGAAGAGGAGCTAGGTGCTGCCCATGTCATATGTGTACTGCATTAACCCAACTCTAGTAAGCCTGCTCCCTTGAATTTTACTATTAGCATTTATTTGTTTCACACTGTCCAGTTTTGTTTAAAGAAGCTTAATTATGGAATAATCATGTTTTTTCCATCTTCTTTTTTAAAGTTTAGAATGCTTTATTGAGATGAAATGCCAAGTAAAACATCAGTATACTTTGTACAAACAAAGTTCAAATATAGACAATACTAAGATTGAAATAACAAAATGAAAACTATATTAGGAAATATATGCTGAAAACCAATTTGAACCTTCTAAACCTATACTTGGAAAAGTGCAATTTAGTGTTTAAGAAGGAAAGGAAGAAAAAGGAGGGAAAGAAAGAAAAGGGGGAGAAAAGAGAGATACGAGGAAGAGAAGAGCAGCAGTTAGATTAGAATGTAGAGATAACCTAGAAAAGAGAAAATACTAACATGCTATTGTCAAGAAGATTCGTGATGCAGAACATACAGATAAATCAAGCGGGCGACCTGGAAAGAAATGTGGTGAGTGGTAACCATAACAAGTCCTTTTTGATCAGTAAGGATATAGAGGTGGCATATGCACGATCCAGTCTGTGATGATGGCATAGTAAGTTCCACCAAGCTTGGTACGAAATTTTAGTAGTGTCCTTCCAATTGGAGGTGATAATCTGCAAAGTAATAGCTATAAATAAATCAATAAATTTGCCAACGCTCCCCTGGGCATTCCATATAGTGGAGGAACCACCCAGAAAAACGTGAACAATATCAAAGGGAACATTGGTAGATAAAATATCATTCAACTTCTTCCAAATAAGTAACCAAAAACTCTTAACTACAGGGCAGAGGAAGAACATGTGAAGTAAGTCACTATTGTCTTGCAAGCAAGACCAGCATTTCGTATCATCCATTAGTCTGAACCTGTGAAGGTCGTTAGGGGTAAGAAAAAGCCTATTGTAAAAGTAATAGAGAGTCTGCGTAGTACTTGCCGATCGTACAGAGGTGTGGATTTTTGCCCAGATGGAACCCCAGGTTTGAAATGAGAAGTCATGTGCCAGATCTTTTTCCCAAAGAAGTTCCGTGCTAGATTTGGTTCTAGGGGTGGAGGTAAGAGACAAAATCTTGTAGATATGGGAGGCCTTGAACTGCGTTGAAAAATCTAAAGCGAGAGTGGAGGTCAGAATATCAGAAGTCAAGGAAGGGTTTTGGGATTGGAAGTGAGTAATGGATGATCCAAGGAGAGGATACTGAGTAGCATATAAAGGAGATATACCATATTTGTCTTGAATCTCCGTGAATTCCATAAGAGATCCATTGATCATCAGGTGTTCCAAAGTTAAAATGCCTTTATCAATCCACTCTTTCCAAAAGAGAGCTCTATTTTTAATCTTAAGATATTTGTTATACCAGATAGGAGTAAGTGCAAGATTATCCAAGTGTGAAAAGTGTGCTTTAAACAGAGAAGTAGCAACTGCAGAAGAGTGTGAAAAAATGGGGGAAGAAAAGCGTCTAGGGGTTTGGGATAATCTAGTGGCCACTGTAAAAGGGAATGGTGCGTATTGAGATTGTTCTAGAGAGCTTCAGGCCGTTAAAGGTGCGTGTGAGGAGTCTGATAAAAAAGTCCAAACTTGTTTCAGGGTGAATGCAGAGTGATAGCGTCTGATGTTAGGAAAATTAACCCCACCAAGTTCCTTAGGTCTCTGAAGTCGAGTGAGTGAAATCCTAGTTTTACGATTATTCCATAAGAATTTAGTGAGGGAACGATTGATAGTGTTAAAGAAAGAGAGTGGGAGAGTGACAGGAAGCATAGTGAGAGAGAAATTGATGATCGGGAGCAACATCATTTTAATTGTAGCAAGTCTACCCCACCATGACAAAAGCAGTGGAGACCAGCTATCGATGAGGGCAGAGAGTTTTTTAAGTATGTCAACAAGATTAATTTTAATAGTTTCTTTTATATTATTAGTATAGAGGATGCCTAAACATTTAATACTCTTGGGGTTCCATTTGAAACCTGTGTCTTGAAACATATGAGAAAAACAATGTTTGTTCAGCGGCAAAACTTCAGACTTGTCAAGATTAAGTTTGTAACCAGAGACTTGAGAATATTCTTTTAGCAAGGAGAAAAAGGTGGGCAAAGAGGTAGTAGGGTTAGAGAGATATAATAAAATATCGTCCGCATAGGCAGTGAACTTAATAACTATTTGCTTAAATTGAAAACCCGTATAATGTGGGGAACGGCGAAGTTTTTCAAAAAATGGTTCTAGGGCAAGAATAAATAAAAGAGGGTTTAAAGGGCATCCTTGTCTAGTTCCTCTGTGAAGTGGAAAATATTTGGATTGACAACCATTAACCCAGATGGAAGTGGAGGGCGCAGAGTATAAAAGCTGAATGTATTTAAGGAAGGGGGGGCTGCAACCATGCCATTTCAAGGCTCCAAAAATAAATTCCCAATTAACCCTGTCAAAAGCTTTTTCAGCATCCAATGCGACTGCAGCAATTGGTAAATTCGTCTTGGAGGCCAAATGGATAATATTAAGGAGAGTCCTTGAATTATCTGTAATGGACCGACCTTTAACAAACCCTGATTGATATATATTGATTAAGTCCGGGATTATGAAATTAATACGAAGAGCTAATAATTTGGCACAAATCTGTCAGTCCGTGTTAATTAAGGAAATGGGTTTATAATTTTTGCACTGGGCGGGATCTTTGTCCTTTTTAGGGATAAAACACAACAATGCTTGACTGAAAGAACCCTGTGATGTACCGGAAGCAGAAAAGTGATTTATGAGGGTTAACAAATGGGGGACTAGGAATTGCTTGAAGTGAAGAAAAAAACGTACAGTAAAACCATCTGGACCGGGTGTTTTATCTTTGGGGAGGTGGGTGATAGCATCGAGAATCTCCTGCTCCGATATAGGGCTATCGAGAGAAGTAAGTTCAACTTGGTTATCAGGGGATTTGGGAATGGTTTGAAAGAAAGAATCAATTTGATCATTGGAAGGAATTGAATCAGGAGTATAGAGAGAAGTATAGTATTCGGTGAAGCATTCTAGGATTTTAGAATCTGTAATGTGTCTCACTACTTTGCTATCAGTAGTGGCAACGATCTTGGACTTTTGTTTTTTGATTTTGAGATAATTGGCTAGGGATTTGCTGGCTCTATTACGACCACCATACATTTTTGCATTAAATTTAAGGAGATTGTTACAGGCATTATCCCAGGATTGCTTGTTATATTGTAATTTGGCTTTAATGAGATTGGGGAGAATATCCGGACAGTTTGTGGTGAAGTAAGCATGTTCTAAGGCCTTGATTTGTTTTAGAATTAGTGTAGCTGCCGTAAGTGCCTTCTTCTTTCGGGAAACAAAATCAATTATAAATCCTCTAGCAGTAGCTTTAAAAGCATCCCAAATAAGATGAAATTGTGAAACAGAGGAAAGGTTATTATTAAAGAACTCATGCAGAACGTGTGTGAATTGTTCAACAAATTGAGTGTCCAACAAAAGTGCATTGTTAAAACGCCATCTGCGTGAAATAGATGGATGAGAGGGATAATCCATATCTAGTATGACCGGGGCATGATCAGAGATGAGAATAGAACCAATCTCAGCGTTCATCATGAATTGATGAGAGGATTGAGTAAGGAATATGTAATCGATTCAGGAATGAGACCTATGAGCGGGTTAAAAAAAGGAACATACCAGGACATCAGGATGGGAAACTCTCCATGCATCCACCAGCCCTCTAGCTGTTATAGCTTTGTGAAAAGACTTCTGCATGTTGGGGATAAATTTGGTTTGGGATTTACGATCTAAAAAGGGATCCATGAGTTGATTGCAGCCACCACCCAAAATCAGGTTTTCAGAAGCATGAGAAGAAAGGAGAGTGGAAAAATCCTTCCAGAATACTAAGTCAATACCATTAGGTCCATATACATTACAAAAGGAGAAATGAGTATCATTAACTTTAACAGTTAGTAAAAGCCATCTACCATTGGTATATTTAACCTCACTTTGTATACAAACACTTAATGATTTGTGAAACAATATTACAACACCATTCTTGTTAATTGCTGGGGAGCAGAAAACATCACCAACCCATAATTTACGTAAAGAAGACCAATCTTGTTCTTTAAGATGCGTTTCTTGCAGAAACGCAATCTGACTTTTCAATTTGGCAAGGTGAGATAATACACGTTGTTTTTTAATTGGGTTGCAAATCCCTTTAACATTCCAAGAAATAATACGTAAACCACTCGTCGAAAAATCTTACTGCAAATTAAGCAATTAGTGATATTGAACTTAAAAAAGGTATAAACAATACAATACAGAAGGCTAAATAGTGTTAAGAAGCACAAATCCAGAATAAAAATGAATCTGAAAAAGGGAAGAACAAATAAAGACAGGAAGGCAATGAAAAATAGAAATTGAGAAAAAAACATGGTAGAAAAAACTGCTATGAAATATAAGAAGAAAGAAAAAAGAATAAGGGAAAGGAAAGGGGAAAAAGGAGAGGGAGAGAAGGGAGAACACGGTCTCCTTAGAGGGATATCCAGAGAGAAGATGACAAGAAGTTGGAAAACTTAAGTCAAAGGGACCATATAAGAGAAGGACATTGAAGTAGGTGAGGGGGGGGCGTGAAAAACAGAGGCAGCCCCAAGAGAAGGACACCGAGAAGAGAAAGTAAAATGGCCACAAAAAAACTTATAGACAACTTTCAACATGAACAAAAGCGTACATAAAGGAAGGGGACTTACCGAACAATGAAGGGGGTAACAGAACGAATGAAGTACACAAAACAAAATAGATGAACATTGCGGAAACGGACTGCATCACCCAACAAGACACAGAGAGGAAGCCTGCGGGGGAAAAAAAAAGAGAAGGCATGTAAGAAAACCTTCAGGTATTGTTCAAATCCATAGCTTCTCCTCTGAGTATAAATACATTTCCTCAATTCAGCAGGGTCTTCAAAAGAGTAGGTTCTATCTTTGTAAGTAACTTTAAAGAAACATGGATGAATCAAGCCATAACGGGCATTCATGGAGCGTAGTGATGGTCTGAGGTCCAGAAATTCCTTGCGACGGTTGGCAGTGGGTTTAGAGACATCTTGGCTGAAAAAGATTTTTTGTCCAGGCCAGAGCATCTGTTTACGTTGTCGAGCTGCATTGAGAATCACCATGAGATCAGAATATAGTAGGAAATAGGCAATAATTCCTCGTGGTTTGCTAGTAGAAGTGGAGTGTTGAGGGCCAATCCTGTGGGCCCTTTGAATATTGAGACCAGTGGATTTCGGCAGGCCGACGATCTGAGGAATGTGCATCTTCAAAAAGGAGATCATATCTGAGCCTTCGGAGCCCTCCAGGACACCATAAACGAGGAGGTTGTTGCGCCTATTTCGGTTTTCTAAATCCTCTGTGGATTTCTTCAACTGTTCCACTTCACGCGAGAGAGTATCTACTTTAGCAACAACGTCCTGGGCGTCGCTGATCCTTTGTTCGACGTCCGAGAGTCTCAAGTCTAAACCAGACCATTTCTCCTCAATTCGTTGAAGTGTTGCAGTAGTTTCTGTCAGAAAAGGTCGAATATTGCGAAGCTCTTCCATAATGTCCTCCAGAGTCAACAGTAGAGGTGATTTCGTTGGAGAAGACGGTTCCTTCTTGGCACGTTTATTTGTATTACCAGAAGAATCCTTGCGACCATTAGTGTTATAACTCGGTGCTCCAAGGGACTTGGTGGGATGAGAGGAATCCATACTTGAGGAGTAAATGGCCACAGGGTACAGTGAAAAAGCAGTTCTCCTGAGATATTATATTCCGTGATGACAGTACCCACAATGCCCAGAATTGCGATGAAAATTCAAATAAGAGGTCTGGCTTGGTTATGGTGGGCCACCGAAGTAAGTAAAAATAGAAGGCAAGCAAAGAGAAGAGGAAGTCAGGTGGGATGAGAGCGAGAGTTATATGAATGCTCTCACCGTTATGACGAAATTGCCCTCAAACAATATGCAGCATAACACAGCAGACCATTAGAAATAGGAGGGTTGATCCGTCCAACAAGTGTATGACATTTGCTGATCCGTACTAGATGAGCAATAATTAAAACGGGACCATTCACTTGTTGGCGTTAATCTGTAAATGCAAAAGGGCGGCCGCACTAACCAGGGCCACTGAGGAGTAGCAAGCATGAAGGAAAAAGCACTGAAAAAGACCATTTCCAGGTCTATAAACTTGCATCAGTGTGCCCCATAACGTCCAATACGAGATGCCATGTTTCAAAAACTGAGCCGCAGTCGAAAAAAGGTCCCTTTAGTTCCGACCGGAGCTCGGCGTCACAGAGCTTTTCAGGGGGCGGCCATCTTGAATCGCCGCCGCCGCGCGCCTCATGTTTTTTCCATCTTGACAATATCATTGACGGTATTCTCAAATATGCCAGTTTCAGTAGTTAACTACACGAGGATGGGGCCTGCAATTAGACATTCGCACTTGATTTAAGAAACATAATTTCTGCCTTATTCGTAATACTAGCTGTTGCGCAGGCCACAATTTCCCTGCTCCATTGATAAGCCATGGCTACCACGCCACTGTCGGTCTCTAGGCCTTGTACCATATTACACCCTCCAAGATTTGTAATGAACCAAAGCAACACGTATCTTTCAAGGAACCAAATCCCCTCTTGTTCTTTAGGCCTAGGGTAGTGATTTGTGTTAAAAAAGTCTCCGATGCCAGTTTTCTGATAGAGACTTCTAACCGCTGATTCCTCACCTTTTGAATACTTCCCCAGGCATTACAATGGTTGCAGAAATTCTTTAGCAGTACCCCTGCGCACCAGCGGGTGCGTGTGTCAACTTCGTTCCACGCCCAGTGTGATGTGTGCGAGCCTATAAAGGCGCCACCCAAGTGCGCTGACATCAGTTTTTTTTCTTTCTGCGCTAACAGACGCAGATCCGATGCTACCCCTTGTCTATTTGAGACCCCAAATTGTACTAAATTACAGGGTGCCAGGGAATTATGTCACCTCCAAGTCTACATTCTTTAAACCCTTTTGGAAATGCCGCAAACAAATGTCTGTGACTGACCCACATTAGTTTGCTGTGGTGCCTGGGGGTCGTATGACGGCTTGAAGGCCTGCAGTGATTCTGCTTTGATGCACCCCAAGGCCATTCGATATCGGGAAGCTAAGGAAGTCGTGGTGAAGCACTGCAAGACCCCACGCCGGATATGTCCAGGTCTAAAGATAGCAGGGCCGCACTCCTGAGTTCGCTCCTGTGACTGGTCTTCTTCATTATCGAAGTCCTCAGGGAACCCAAAAAGAAGCGCAAGAAGCTCCGGTGGGACTCTGCTCTGTCCCACTGTTCTTGCTCCCCGAGAAAGCACAAGCGGGTCGTTGTGCCTCCAGGTTGTGCTCCTCAAGTCAGTCCAATTCGCAACCAATTCTAGCCTTGGTCCCCCGGCAACCACAGTTTCCGGGTCCGACAGCGACACCGCAGCAAGTGGAGGAATTCCTAAATGCTATGCTGCATCTTTCTGGCTGGTTGTCAGCTCCTTCTGGCTTGCCTATGGGCCCAAAGGAGCAGAGAGGCCTCCCACCTGGGCTCCCGCCAGTAGGTTTGCCCTCTGCGCTTGTTGGGCCCTCTGGATTTGCTAAGGGCTCCGGACCGACTTTGGAACCAGTTCCCTCCCAAGCGCTAAAACCCACTCCAGACTGAGATCCACTCTACTGTGCTATCTTATTTTGTTTAAATCTGTTTTTATTTTCTTTAACACAGTGAAACAGTGACAGGTTCAAGGAAACTGCATTCTGTGGTGGTGAATGGGAAGCTAAAATGCCTTCATACTGATACCGGGGATGGGGTTAGTGGTGGGACACTTTGGCTGTGATGAATACAAACGTTTTAAGTAATGCAGCATTCCTAACAGTGTTAATGAGACTATGTAACTGCTGTTTCTCGAGTCTCTGCTAGGTTGGGTCAGCGCACTGTCACCGAGGATATTGCTGTTTGAGGTATAACTAATTCCTGCATAGGTAATTTATTACCCATGTGTGTCCCGTGTGGTATTCTAAACGCGAGCTTCCAAACATTCTGGAATGAGGTGTTCGTGCAGAGAATACTGCAGAAAATACAGCAGAGGTGCACAGTTGGGACTGAGAACGGGCGGAGTGGAGGCAGCTCGGAAGAGGCTCCTGTTTGAGCGAAGCCATTAATAATTTGAATGAATTTAAACTCCCGTTTGCTAAGGAAACAATTTATTGCGTCCGGCTTAATTTTGTGTACGCTGTTTTCCTCCATCGATCTAACATCCTGCTTCTTGCATGACAGACAAGTAAAGCTGACAGTAAGTCTAGTGCACCAAACTGATTGACGCAGTTCACAGAGATATGAGCCAGCGGGATTCTGAAATACGCGCTATTCGATTGGTTAAAAGCATAGCACCCGGCACGGAATCTGAAGCGCTTTGGTAGATATTATGGAGTGGGCACTTAATGGTAGCCATAGCATTTACTGCCACTCTATGTGAATTTTGCAATGTATCTTTTTTTTTTCTGTGCATGTGACCGGAGTTAAGCCTTTTTTCCATGACTACCATTTACTTGTGCAGGGAAGATGGAAGGAGGCGGGGTCTAGAGTTTATTCATCATCTCAGCTGAGTGTCGGAGAGCTACGCAATCCTTTGTGCCAGGACAGCCACAGCTGACGTGTAGGATTGAGGGGGACCGTCTTCGCATAACTAGGGGCGGGGCTCAGGGCTGAAAGCGAGGCTTGGAAAACGATGCATTCCAAGCCTTGTGGAATAAAGGAAAATTACAGAAACAAGAGAACGAGGCGCACAGTAGAGAGAGCGCACACTAGAACAAATCGGAGCGATTAATCTGGTTAAACAAAAAGCACACAAACAGTTTAACAATAGACTGGTTGCACGCATAAGAAATATGTAAACATACAAATGAAGCTGTAACACGCTGCTGCCCGTGAAAGTAAATGGTATGCAGCATAGACACAAAAAAGTAGTTCAAAGCATGAATGCGGATGGGGATAAGTACTTAGACCATGGGAAACTGATAAGAGAGACATGGAAGAGAGTACAGCCTACATCCAATAGTAACTGAGAAAAACAAACTGGCAAGCAGATAGGCCAATCAGAAGTGAAGGTGGGATGCAAGTCCCTCTTCAAGATATATTATATACAATATATTTCACAAGCACAGCGCAAGTGCTGTGCAGGCGAAACGTAAAAAGCCATTCTGACAGGCACCCCTGCCTGCTTGGTTGGCAGATCGCCAAGTATGATGGCTCTCTGCTCAGCCACAACAACATCAGACTAGAGATGAAGTACAAAAAAGAGAAATTAAGGCAACGTCTTCAAGTATGCACCTAGGATCTGGAACTGCGTGGTTATGGTTATGAACACACGCAACACACTCCATAACTCACAGTGCCTGCCATATTGTTCCCAAGTTAATTGTTTTTGTGTATCTTTGCCGTTCACATGTAGGCGTTTTACGCATGATGGATGCTGTTACGCGTATGTTGTGTGCGTTCATAACCGTAACTGTCAAACTTCGCTGTTTTTACGTGTTTGAGCTAGAACCTCAAGCTTCTGTTTTTCAGTGAATTTCATTGTATTTAATGATCTCCAGCAGCTGCTTTGCATGGCCTTTGGCCATGCAATCATGTGTTTGGCACAGGACCTGGCCTTTTTTGGGCTCTTTTATTCTCCCGGGATTTGTTTTATTTTTCTACGCGTTTGGAAACACAACAACCCATTGCTTCAGGTTAGAGAGAAATATAATATGCACTAAATATGCAGATGTACAGATTGTAATAATCTTTTTATTGCTATTATTGAGTGATGGGAGGGGCATCATGACTCGTCAGAAGGCCTGTGACTGCTGCTTCAAGGACTGTGACCCCCTGCCAAACCCAAACACAGCCTCTGTGCCCTAACCAGAGCAGCCTGGGAGAAGGCATGGCTTGGTGGCGAAGAAGCTGCAATTGGACGGCTGCAGTCAGTTATGGCTCCTCCCACAAAAGCAACCTTCACCACAGTGATCACGAGGTAGCAATCCCACAGAGACCGTGGGAGATTTGATGCATAGCTATAATTTCTGTAACAGCATTTTGAGTGCAATATTTGGCACAAGAGACTTTGAGGAAAGACCAGATAGTCACCGACTGAAATAGAAGGCAGATCACTAGATGCATAGTGAAGAATTGCCTGTCTAAATGCCAGAGTTTTTTTTTTTTTCTTTCAGAGTTTTATATAGCGCGAACTTGACCCAAATCGGGTATCAGAGCACATTACATAGCACCAGTTGCATTACATGAGGACACATTCATTTTTGTTAGTCACGGGGAGATTAAATTATTTGCCCAAAATCACAGGATGTTCAGCGTCATTGCCGAGACTCGAACTCCGTTCTCCACATTCGAGGTCGACCGCCCTAGCCGTTAGGCCAACTCTAGTAATTTCCATATCAGTTTAGATTTCTTTGTGCAGTAGGGTGTGCTGCTAGATAAAGTACTTTCTCTTCCTCAAGTTAAAGCATGAGCTGAGTTACGTAGTTACAAATTGAGTTAAGTGCTTCTACCCGCACACCTCTTCCCTGAGTAAGCTTTGACCTGCTCGTCTCTCCAAACGGAGTCAACTGGTAAACGAGTGCCCTCTCGGCTCAGTTTTCAGAGTTCCTAGTAGGCACGCCATGAGTGTTAAACGCCTCATTCCTGATGATTAGGACCCAGTAACCCCTGCTCAGTAACCAGTTCTGACAGTTGGCTGCAAGTAATGATGATTATTGGATTCCAGCTCCAGTAGACACCTGTGAATCTCACTTTACCACAAACTGCACCCTGGCGCCCCTGAACTGGTCGTACAGTTACTTACCTAATGTAGATTAATACAGTTTGATATTCAACATTTTTAGATAATCGTGTGTTCTAACACTATAAATCGAACGTTTTACAAACCTATACCACTGCGAGTTTAAGTGCTTTTTCTAGATCTGAGATTAACCAATACTCCAAAGATTAAATACGCATACATGTAATACATAGTAAAAAAAAAAAAAACAACTCTGAGTTTCCAACTGTTGCTACAATGTTTTTCTGAAATGTTTTTTTTTCTTTACAGCTTGCCTTCTGCTCTTGGAAACCTTCCTAATTTAAAATCCTTGTTGTTGGAGGGTAATTCCCTTAGAGGTATTCGAAGGGACATTTTTAACGTAAGCCCGCAATATTAATTTGATTTGATTGCTGTGTTGTCAATTAATTTCTATATTGGATTACAGACTAAAATCATTGTTTTTAAACTTTCAGAAAGGAACACAAGAACTTCTGAAATATCTAAGAAGTAGAGTTCAGAGTGCAGGTACTCACATTTCAACTTTGTTTCTACATTGAACTTGGTTTTCTAGCATCCTTTGCAAAAGACCATTGCATGCTACGAAGTGAGAGCAGGATGACATCATAATATTAAAGCAAGCATTGGCAAAGCCTTTAGTATTGCCTTTTTTATAGTCAAAAGGTTTCACCAAGCTGCATTGTCGCATCGCGCAGCTGTAATATTGACGTAAAATATATTTTCTCTCACAGACCGAGAATTCACTAACCTGGCTGCAGCATTCCACACATACATACACAGAGGTGATGGGTGAATCTAAGGCAAAAGTGCAAGCTACACCCACATATACACATTCACACAAGGGACACATGTCAAGACTTTGATCTAAAACTCTTGTTAAAGATTGAGGGTGGTGGTTCTGCAGAACATGCACACGCAAAGGATGTGATTTCGCTGCTCGTGTCAACGGATCAAGAGGTCAGTTCTACAGCACATGCAGTGCTCGCACAAGTCAGGTGTTTTTAGCGGTGCATTACAGATCAGAGTGGTGGCTACACAACTGCCACAGCACATGCACATCTTCAGTAATGCTCGCTTTGCAGCCTGTGCTATTACATTATGTTCCTGCACAGGAGGTGTTACAAATGCAGCTCTTGTCCATTGACATGGGTCTCTAAAACATGTTCGATCATGTACAGACCCATGGGTTCTTTCAGTAGGTTCAAGGGTGGTGCTGATGCTACTTCTAAAGACTGTGGAGGGCCATTATAGAACATGCACTCGCCAGAGGGTTGGCAGTGTCTCTCTTGCCGAAAGGCCACAGGGAGACCTCTGTAGCATGTGCACACACCTCCGTATTGGTTCTGCATCATATGCACAGATCAGGATGCTGGTTCAGCAACCCAAAGCATTGATTCTGCAGTGCATTTCATGTGGTACCATGTGAATGAGTGAACTTATCCCTTCGAGATAATCGGATTGATTTTGAGGAAGGAAACCACACACTTCTTACTGGGAATTTCGATCAAAGCATCTCGCAAGCATTACTGTAGAGTGCCAGGGCCTGAATTTCATTCCGTTTTGCAATTGTGGAAAGAGGTTATTGACAGTTGGCATAGGTTCATTAAAGTGCCTATGCAGTGTTCCAAAGTTTACCTGAGAAGGGAAACAGCCTTTACAACGTAAGCATTACAACGCATGCCATTACAACGCTTGTCGTTACAATGCGAAAGGCTTGTTGCAGGGGGTAGAAGGTGTCGGAGTTAACTCCAACACCTTCCCTACTGTTGCTCACACTGGAGTTGGAGTAGTAAATTATACTATTCCAACTTCCAGCGCACCCCCGACAGCAAGTCGGGGTAGAGGTATGTGTTGTAATGGCATGCGTTGTGATGGCATGCGTTGTAACGTCATACATTCCCTGAGACCCATGGCCATTCGTGTGCTTATTGTCTCCACGCAAATATATCACAGAGCTGCGATAGCGAGTGTACAGTTATTGTTAAGTCTAAGCTTCCATTGAAAATTCCTTTTTTGATTTAATAGCAACTTTGGCAGCGTCTGATACATTTTTAATCCAGTTACAGCATTGAGCTAAGTTTTAGTATGTCATGTCTTGAACAGATTCGTCCACAGAGAAACATTTAAATGAGGGTACAAAAATGTAAGGATTTTGCATTTTAACTACCATATGATTTTATACTCTACCCTGTAGCAAAACTTTTCAATTAAATTACACCAGACGGGCATGAATTGAGTACTTTGTAAGTATAAGACCCCCTTTTCTGGATTGGTGTAAATCCATTAGTTAGCTTTTGAGATATTTGGACTGCAAAAAGATTTTGGGCTTACATGGAAGGTTAAGGTACAGAGAAATCCTATTTACTATTTCACAAGTTCTCTGTGAATCCAGATTCGTGGGTGGTACAGGGATCCTAATTTGAAAAATAAATTGAACCAGGTTGGAAGAGGGAACATTTTCTCCCTTAGTCCATTGCAGGATTCACAAAGTATCTGCAGACCAGCATAATGTGATCGGCTGGCCATAACAGCAAGTTTATGTTTTTGTCTGCCATTATGGGATGCTAAAATTTTGTGGATCATGTGTTGCAAAAAATGTGGGATCTGTAAGAGGGCATGAAGAGCAATCCCCGTCCCTGAGAGAATGTTGGACCCCAGAAATGTAACCCTTAAAAAGTAACCAATTATTGCTGCCGAATCCATGGGCCCAGCTGTGGCTTAGGGATCCCACAACTCACCATTTTGTGGGTCCATGGATCCAAAAAGAATACGCAGGGTTCCAAGGAACTATCCAAGAATGGTGCGCCATTTTGGATCTGCAGACGTGGTACAGAACTCACAAATAAAATGTTTTACATACATGGGAGAAAGGCAAGGCGTGCGTAGTGAGGCAGGTACTACAGGGCCTTTGGCCAAGCCTTGTGCTTAATAAAAAAAATTCCAAGCCAATTTAAAGGAAAGTTTCAATTCTGTTAAGGACACAGAGGCGAGGATTATGCATTACTGTCACCGCTTTATTCCATGTTCTGATAAACCTTAATGCACTGGGCAAATACAGTTTGGGCGTATCTTTACATTTTAGGTATGATACAGTCCTGGTGTTACTTTTCGGATGTCTAGGGATGGTAAAAGTGACTCCATATGAACATCCAGCGTCTGATGTCCAATACTCTTCTACAGGTTACCCAGCATAACAGCATGGCTAACTTACATGAAAGTTCCTTCCTGGATAAGAATAGATTCTGTTGCAAAGAGGGGAAGAGATTAAGGACCCGATTGACATCCCACAAGCCTGAGTGCTTGGGAGCAGGGGGTAACAGAAAGTCATACTCTTCTAAGCAGTCAACACACTATAGGGTGTTCACCAAATGCTACGCCATCCACCATTGCATGTCCTGCTGAGATGGCTGCTTTTAAAGAATTTACTGACCTGCAGGCATTCTCATAAGACACCAGTTCTGAAAGAAAATTTAGGACATGTACTGTCGGTCCCCATGGGATCCAAGCCGGTTCCAAACACCAAGAGGACCATTTGCGCCAGGCAGATGGGTATTGCTTATCTGTGCTATCTGACCATGTTCGTCTGATATGCCGCCTGCAGAATGTTACAACTTGTTGCGCTACCGTCTAAACAGCGACTTCTAAACATTAAAATCAATGCAGACTCCGCTTCTGTGGTGTCTTTGCAGAAGAGAAGGTTTTCCTTCTGTTCGGCTCCTAGCACATCTCTGGGGCTTCACATAATCTAATTCAAATAGTTTTGCTTGCCAGCAGAGAACAGAGCCACTCAACTCTGCACGATTCTCACAGTCCTCTCTGGCAGTCGGAGGACCCTACCATGGGTGAGTCCAAGCCACGGCCAAGTGGTGATACCTAGGCTGACGAACAGACTATCTTGCAGCTGGCGCCGCATCTAAATAAGGAAAGATAATAACATTCCCATATACATGCCCCACATAACAAAACCTGAATTACCAAGTAAACTTACGTACACAGTTCATAAATATAACGAGCACCAGGAGAAGTACTCAACTTGCCGGCAGAGCTGCGAAGAGGAGGATAGTTGGCAACAAAACGTCATGGATTGCATGTTATATGATTGGTTGTTATTTGGATCACTGGTTTTTCCCTTTGTTTATGGGAAATGTAATTGACAAGTGCTGTTTTCATACGGCTGCTCTTGGAATAAAGCAGAGACAAAAATGCATAATCTGAGCCTCCTGTCCTGACATAGAATTTCAACTGCACATGGCTAAAGAATGTGGAGGTTTTCTGCATGGGAAGCTGGAAGCAGAGCTGGCCCAGCAGCCAACCCCGCCTAGGCACAAGCAGGGGTTTCCCCACATTGGGGATATAGGGCATTGTCAAAGATCAGGGCTTTCAACGAACCGCCACTGCTCATGGCTAAACGTTGTGGACAGTGGATGTGTCAAGAGACCCGTGAGATAGTGGATGCTACACAGATGTCTTTAATCAATCACTGTTGACATAGACACTTCCCATTGGTCTATGCACACAACCCATGATGGAAGCATGCACACAACCCATGATGTGTATGGCAAATTCTTGCTGTAAGAATGTCAAGTTTTTTTTCTTTGAGCGGAATAAGTTTTACCCTTGTTTTGGCTCACTCTAAAAACAGGCACACAGTTAAAGTTTGTGACGTCCTTTATCATAATTCATGCATACTAATGCTTGCGAAAGGTTATGCCCCCAATAATTTAGTTCGGTGTTCGCAGACATTCTAGTTGACGGAAAAATTATATACCCACAAGCGGACCTCCGTTGATCTGGAGCTTCACTTTACATTGGGAGACTAGTAGACAAATCTCCTGGGTGCACTTAGGTACCCAAGAATCTGCCGCCACCAGTCATGACTTGGCCCGTGGTGACTGAGAGGGGTTAACAGAGGAGGGATCTCCCCTCCAATTTAGGGGGATCTCCCATCATGCGGCTTACCCTAGGTCTGACCCTGGGGGCACCAATCTGTCATGAGAAGTCTTGGGAACAAAGGGAAAGAAGTTAGGGACGCCTGCTACACAAGTTGTGAGGGACTTTCATACTTGTACCCATTTGTTAGAACTCATTGAACTCAGTCATTGCAGGTAGCTCTTCAACAGGTCACGGGGCAAGTGTGTAGGAGATTTCCCAGCATATCAATCCAGGGTCAACTTGTTGGAAGTCATGTTTTTATAGGATACCAGAGAAACCACAAATATTTGTTCTTCTACAAATCTATGATCGTTGTATATGCCTCTCGAAACCGGTACCGGTTTGCCATTGTCTTTCAGTATGGCCGTTTTCTGCCTAGCCGCTTCAAGCATGCTCAGCACTTTGGTTGTTTCTTAATCCCGCTCTTTTTGGCAGTATAACAGCACATGCTAATTTAAGTGATCCCAGTTTTGGCAGATAAGGGAACTTAAGTGCAGTTAAGTAACGTGAATCAGTTATAAGATAATGCCATATGGTCAAGTTGAGGAGCCAGCATTAGTATTCTGGTCTCCTGGTTCTAGAGTTAACAACCAACTTGCTTTCTAAATGTTTGCTAGCACTAAGAGTACAAACAGAAATTGATGTCAGAGAAAGACCACCAGCAGATTTGACTAAACCAAAGACCTCCCTGGGTCTACCATCTAAAGGGGTGTTTGGCTCCACCCACATGTTGGAAGCCAGTAATACATGTTTTGATTGGGCAGAAGTTGTGTGCTTCTACAAAAAGTTCCCTGCCCTCCACACAGCTGCAATAAGTTTGTTTATTTATCCAGCTCCATGAGCCTGAACTTTCAGAGGCACACCCATGACATTGTTATGCTGTTAAAATGTCTTAAATAACAAGATAATTTTTTTTTTTCTTTAGCAGGAGCACAGATAGGAGGAGGGCATTCATTAATCCATGTGGATTTTTAGGTCTGGCTTGACAGTGCAACTGTCACCAGCACTTTTAACCTAGGCCAATATTATTCTACAGTTCTTTGCTTCCTCACATATGCATATTTACTCCCATGCTATTTACTTGTAATGCTTTACTTTGCCATACAACATTCTTGTAAAGCCAGACCTATTGGCATTGCCAATGCTTGTTGTTACAATGTTTGTCTTTACTGCTTTAGCTAGGGGCAGTTCAGTACATGTACCACTTTTTGTTTTGGGGACTTTACCTCTTGAAACCCTAGTTCCAGAGAACAGCTACACAGTTATCAGCCTACATTTTATACTGGGATTTTAGTAGATGGGAGACTTGTGCAAGAGATGTTAAAATATTTGCAACATTGACAGTGTTATTTTCATTACAGATCCTCCTACCGACAAACATGATGGATCTGTTGTAAATGCTATGACCATGCCAAGTGAGTCCAGTGTCAACTTGCATGCCATAACTACGTTAAAAGCATTGGAATACAGGTATGAGTAGATAATAATTATATTCTTTTTTAATAATGAGCAAATTCTTGAAATTTTTAAAAAAAAGTTGCTGTATATATGTGCAACGTCAAAAGCAGTTAATCCAATTACCAAATAATGACTAATGTATTTTACTAAACCTAAATCGGTGATTGAAAACTAAGTATGCGGATCATATTTCTACAAAGATAGAAGGGAGACAAAAACTGTTAAAAAAATTGGGTGTCTATTTGGCAGACGTATGCACCCTGTCCAAGCAGGAACCAGAATCCTAGTCAGGGTAAGTCATATATACAACCTAAATCACTCTTTGGTAGCTTAGCACAGAGCAGGCAGGCTTAACTTAAGAGGCAATTTGTAAAGTATTTGTGCAACACTTATTACAGAAACAGTGGAAACACCATATACAAATATACCACACCTGGTTACAAAAATAGAGCTTAATTTATTGAACAAAACAAGACCAAAACAACAAAAATGTGTGGAACCGGAGTTATGACTCTTAATATCTGCAAATATAGTGCTTAACCGCATAAAGCACCAACCGGAACTATCTGGTCGTGGTTGACTGGGTCAAATCCAAAAGTTCAGGCCGACCACAATGGAGCGCGGGTCGGATACAGGGAGCAACCTTATCCTGCGGTAAAAGTACCCTGTTTTCGCCGTCAACGGAGCCCGATGTGTGGAGCAGAGGAGGCAATATATCGTCGTCGATCCCTCTTGATGTAGGCTTTGTGGCAGTTCCAAGCCAATCGAGATGAGTCGGTTTCTTAAGATGTAGTCGAAGCATCGCCATCGAGCCGCGCAGCCAGCGATGCAATGTCTTTGTCCTCGGCAGAGTTGCATCGGCTTAGAGTGTAGATGTGTCGGTTCCGACTGGCGCAACGACGGCGAAGCATGGATTTTGATGGAAACAGCACAGAAAACCCACTAAGGGGCCCAGGAATTTATTATCACCACTTGGCAGGGCAAGACTCACAGTTGGCAGAGTCCAGGTTCTGTAACAATGTTGTGGAAGCCTTTGATGTCCCTGAGACTTTAGAACAGGAAGCACGCTCTTGTAGTCACTTTGGTTCCGGGGTGTAGAGATGCAGGTCCAGTCGTTCTTACTCCCTGGCAAGGATGGCAGCAGGCAGCAGGAGTACAGCAAATCCCAGCAGAGTGACAGTCCATTCAGCAGCACAGCAGTCCTTCTTGGCAGAGTATCCTCAGGTCCAGAAGTGTACTGAGTTGGTGGTGTCAGGGATCCAGTACTTGTACTCAGTTGTGCCTCTGAAGTGGGGGAGACTTCACAGAGAGTCCTTTGAAGTGCACAAAATTCCTGTCCTTCCCGCCCTGGCTCCAGACTTAGTACAGGGGGGTATGCAGCCCCTTGTGTGGGGACAAGCAAAGCCCATTCATGTGTAAGTGTCTGCTCCTCCCTCATATCCTGCCCAGGATCACCCATCAGGATGTTGATGGCCCATCAGTCACACCTAAGCTCCCTTTTTGTGTGGCTGTCTGGAGGGAATGCACAAAGCCCAGCTGTCAGCCACCCCAGGCATGTATTCAGAGACCGGCAGAAGGCACACAATGGTTAAAGTAAGAAAAAAGTGGCATTTTCAGACTTGCAACTTAAAATCCAACGTTACCATAAGTTGTGATTTTTAAATTGTGAGTGTAGAGACACCAAATTTGAAATGTCTGTCTTTTTCCAATTCGAAATTACTCTTCTAAAATGTAATAAGGTAATACCAATGTTAACTTATGGGAGAGTTAGGCCTTACAGTATTGAAAAACTAATTTAGTAGTTTTTGACTACCAGGACATGTAAAACTTGAAAGTACAAGTCCTTCTTTGTAAATACACTGCACCCTGCCCTTAGGGCTATCTAGGGCCTACCTCCTGGTGCCTTGTATGGAAAGGAAGGTTTGGGCCTGGCAAGAGGGTTAACTTGCCAATTCGACTTGGCAGTTTAAAACTGCACACACAGGCACTGCAATAGCATTTAATTTGCGGGCCCTGGGCAATTGTAGTGCACTGTATTAGGGACCTATAAGTAAATTAAATATGCGAGCTGTGGATAAGTCAATGTTACCATGTTTTAGGGAAAGAGCACATGTACTTTAGCACTGGTTAGCAGTGGTAATATGCCCAGAGTCCTAAAGCCAGCAAAAATGAAGTCCGCAAAACAGGAGGTAAAAAGGCAAAAAGTCAGAAAACCACAACAAGGATGCCTGGTCTAACAAAAACAAAAATGCATAACTGCCACTAGAGACAAACAATCTAAATGTTATTTCAATACTTCAATTGCAGCCTCTAACCATACAAAAAGACATTCTTTTCACATTCTATTAAAGCATTTTTACCTTTTCATTTAATAATGGGCTGAGAGCCCAGTGAAACATTTAAATTAATTAAAATTAATCAAAAGTTTGGAACATTTCACAATGTACTAAATACCCAGCCACAAAGGTCCTAATTTTAAAATGGTGATTATAAATACTTGCCAGTTGCGGCGTGAAATCTTATGATTCAAATCTATATTTTTATTCGTGTAACCATTTAATTTTTCTGATGCAGCCTTTCAGTTACAGGGCTGGAAGGTATACAAACATTCTTCATGAAACTAATCCTTTGATTCAGATAGATAATGCTCCTAGACTTTCTGCCTTCAGCGCCTCCTCTTCTTCCTTTTCCATGATTTCCATCCCTGGTGGTTGAGTGGGAGTATGTGATCTTTTTTTCCCTAAGCTCTCATCATTGCTTTTCTTTCTCTTTTTGCCCACCCTTTTATCTACACTCTTGTGCCTTTCTCCATCTTGTATTTTATTTTTTTAATTTTTTTATCTGCAATTTAAAGAAGCATACAAATACAGTTTGGGACATACAGGAGGTGTCATCGTATTGATCGCCCGAAACAGCAGATCGTAAATGAACAGTATCAATAATAAGGGTAATACAAAAGTCAACAAAGAAAGGTCTCCCTTGTCTATAAAGTAGAACGTAAATGATCATTAGCCAAATAATCAACAGTGCCACTAATGCAGCCCTCAATTGCAGTCATGTCCTGGCACTATCTAGACATCAGTCAATCTACAATCCCTCAATATTGGGCCCAGGACCCTCACACCCCTACTTGTTTTTCGCAGACATCTCCTAGCTTCGCATAGCAAGTCCTCCAAAACATCCTGGATTCGTCGAGACCATGTTACCATTTCATGATGCTCAGAATAGTTGGAGTGTGCCAGGTTTGGGCTATGTTGCATTTGGCAGCATTCAAGGCCACACTAAAGAATAATTTCTGATATCTCGACAATTCGAGGCTATCTATCATATTTAATAGTGCAATACATGGATCAAGTGAAATCTGGGAACCCAAAAACTCATTGCAAATCCTTTCCACAGCCTCCCAAAACCCCTTAAGGGCCCTGCAGTGCCAAATTGTGTATAGTAAAGCCCCCATATCCGTACGACACTTGAGGCATAGAGGCTAGTCACGTTTGGTACTCTGTTTTTGAGTAGGGGTAAGTAAGTAAGTATTTGAATTGTATAAGGCGAAATTTGAATGAGATTGCTCTCTTTAGGTGTGGCCAATGCGTCCCGCCACTCTGAGTCTTCCATATGGACTATATCCAATTCCCAAGCCTCTCTGAGCTTGCCTATTGTATCTGGTTTGTCAATTACTATAGATTTATATATATATATGGGAAATTTTGTGTTTGTTTCCCAGATCTTCCATTGGGATCTTGGCATCCAGTGGCTGGAAACCTAACTTCTGTAGGCAACATAGCCATGCGTGCCAGAGTTGGAGCAGTTTATAAAATTGGGTATGTAGTAAGCCAAAGTCACCTTGAAGTTTTGCGAAAGCCTTAAAGGTGCCATGTGGGAGGGCTGCTCCTAAATTTGAAATGCCCAGTCTATACTAACCCTCAAAGTCAAGTTGTGTCTCTACTTCAGAAAGTAATGTTTCTTGCACAGTGGGGTTTCTTTAGTAAGCTTCCCCTGCCAGTGTGTCTGTTTCACAGTGTCTTACTATGTTTTAATGACTATCTTGGTTGCCGGAAGAATATACCGTCGGGGAGGTCCTCCATATATACAGTGTAGTGGGTGTATGTCACCCAACCTCCATAGCTTGGTTTTGTATAGTGGTTCCCCAATGGTGTGTGGAATACCCAGTTGTTAAGTACAAGGAGCTAGACCGCTCTATAGTGGGTGAGGCAGCCCGCCATCGCAAGACTTCCATCATATATTGATTTGTAATATTTTTAGCTTAGATGCATGGGGGGCACCACTTTACCATAAAAGAACTTAAGGTGGCAATCTATTACAGAATAGACATGGGAGGGGGAAGGAATAGTTTTGAAACATGTATAACATCCTAGGGAGTGCTACCATTTTAATAATTGTGACCCTGTCTAAGAGGGATTGATTCCAATGGTGTAGATCACAATGTATTCAGTCAAGCATAGGCACAATGTTTAGGGAGAAGGTTAACATCTGGGTGGGGGTGATGTGAATGCCCAGATATTTGAACAAGTATTGGACATTTGGGTGACCCATCTCTCAACATCGTTAGGGATGTTTAAAGAGAAGAAATTGGGTTTTCCCAATTGACTTGGAGCCTAGAATGCAATACAAACTTATTTAGGACCTGTTCCACCCTTGGGCCCGAGACAGGCTGGTGTGCTAGGAAAAGATCGTCCGCATATAGCCACACTTTCTCTTCCAGTTCTGGTGTCCAGTGGAAGCCTTCTTTTGTTTCATCTGGCAGAGTCATTCTGCCAGGGACTAGATGACTTGGGCGAAGCGTAAGGGAGGGAAGGGGCATCCCTGGTGTGTGCCCTTGTTTATGTGACTGGGGTGAGAGAGAGCGTGTCATTGATCCGCACCCTGACCGTGACATTAGTATACAGAAGCTTTACATAAGCTTGGAAGTTTGCTCTGAAGTTCATAGTGTGCAGAAGAGGGAAGAATTCCCAACGGAGCCTGTCAAAGGGTTTTTCAAAATCCACTATGAACAATGCCATGGGGGTGTTCAAGACTGTGGGAAAGTGCAGTAGCATTATTAACCCTCCTGATATTGTGTATGGTGGATCTATATGGCATAAACTGGCTCTGGGTATTTTTGACCAATTTATAGATTTCTGTCAGAAGGTGGTTATCAAGGATTTTGGAAAGGAGCTTGAGCTCACTATTAATGAGCAAGATCATTGTGTAGAAGGCGAGGTTCAAGGCCAGACGGCCAGGGTTAAATATAACTGTTGACATGGCCTTGCATATCTTGTTGGCAATAGAACCCATGTCTCTTGAGGATGGGAAGAGTTGGAGCAGCGGTTCAGCAAGTAGATCTGAGTAGTTCTTAAAACAATTCACTTGGAAAGCCGTTGGGACCAGGGGTTTCATGTGCTTTAAGGTGGCTGATAGGCTCTGAGACTTCATCAACCGTAATCTTGCTATCTAAATTTGCACGGTCTGCCTGGGACAGGCGTGTCGTAGCAAATTCCGAAAATTAATTATTGTGCTCAGCCCCACAAGACCCATATAAGAGTTGGTAGAAGTGGGCAGTTATCTGGCCTATTATTTCGGGCAGAGTAACTGTTATGTCATAATCAATCTGAATCCCTCCAGTAGATCTATCATTTGTATCTCGACCACATAGCTAGTGCAAAATCCTCCCCGTTTTGTTGCCTTGTTCCTAGAACCAGCTCTGTGAAGCCCTTTGTGCTAGTTTCGCATAGTGAGCAGTGATTGATCATGTAGTAGTTATCCTATAGTGTGGCAGGGGAGTCCACAGAGCCTTTGAGTGAGAACAGTTGCATAGTTTCCTTTTTAATGGCTTACTTGACCTCCTTTCTACCAAACCACCATGCATTGGGACGCCACACTGTATAGGTATAATTTTGCCTTTTGTGACTTCTATAGGTGCAAGGTCTGAGAGGCTGCAATGGTGAATGTGGCATCAATTGAAGTTGGTGTAAGGTGTCAGGATGAACCCATCATCCTAGGCTGTTAGATGATTTTAAGCATCTGGATGAGCGGTGCGCTAAAGTGTCAGCTATCTTTTTCACACCACGGCCCTCACCTTCTGGTATCATCATGACTAATTTCTTTAACTTTTGGGTAAATGTTAATTTGTTTCTGCTAGAAACATACATGTGGGACTTGAAGAACCTGAAGTTTTGTACCCCAAGCTATTTTGCAGCAAGACATACATAGCTGTTTATATGTGGACACTGTAAATGCCACTGCTTATAAGTAAACTACCACAAAAGAGGTGAATTCAGGAAAAGAAGTGAATTATATCAGATAGACCTTGTCCTATTGATTCTCACTTCAATACTTGTGTTTCTGTACACGACAATCCTGTTCCCAGGAGCTGGAGAAAAAGAACTGATGCTGCCACTGGCAAGGCATGAAGGGATGCTAGTGGCGTGAGCTTCCTAAAAGGAACAGCATCTGCTTTTCAGTTTCTGCTGGTTGCAACCTATACGTTTGCACTTACCCTGTTTTTTGTTAATTTTCGAGTAAAGACATAAAATGGGGTTGCTACATATTTCTGGTCATTTGTTTTTACACTAATTACTTAAAACAAATTGTAATTGGTTTCTCCTTTAAGAATAAAAGCAAACCAAGCTTACTGATAAGCTACCAAACTTGTTTTAGTTTAAGATTACAGACTTTTCCAAGAATATTGTTATCTGTATCAGGATTGCAGAACTATTCTATGCATATGACTTCACAGAAAAGTCACTTGAAGTAAAACTAGATTTAGAAGTAATAAACATTTCCTTCACCTTTGCACCAGTTACACGATAAAGAAGTATTCTGTTAATATTTCAATACATTTAAAATAGGTTTCTCGTAAAGAAGTGTTATGTGCCCGGGTTAGGTCCAAGTAACGAAGCTGCACATTTCTTACATTGTCCTCTTTTTCACAATAACATTTCTGCTGTGACCTTTTGCACATATATGCGTGCACGACAATGTTTGATTAGTTTCGGTGAAACTACTTCTGTTTACAAGTCTTATCAGGATCCCTCGAACACCATGTACAAGGCCTTTTTACGCACGATGTACAAATGTCGTTCTATCTTCATCTATGGTGCGACAGGGCTATCTGCATATCCATAACATTGCTAATCTATACATAGAACACAAGGATGCTTTCTATTATAAACAATGAGCATCCCAAACAGTTTGCAGAGAATGCACTTCAGCTGACACAGAGGGTCCCTGCATGCTGTGACTTCACCGTGCAGTGGTCTGACATCTCTGTGAGAGGTGTCCAGTTCATGACCAGGACGGGGTCCTACATTCTCCCCTGTCAGGTAATGGGGATGGATCGTCCCTTGGGGGGATTCTTGGCTTCACACCTACACACACACTAAGGTACTCTTAGAGTAGGGTTTGCATAGAAGGAGTACGCCTCATTGCTGCTTTGTTTATATGCCTGCATATGTACACTGTTTTAGCACCATAGTAGAACTATACCTACTATTTCTCTTTTGGTTCTTGTAATCACTTTCATCAGCTTCTGTCTACTGATTATCGGAGCACATGTATTCTATACAAGAATAACGAGGGTTCAATAAATCTATTGAAAACTTTCCAGTTTGTATTCTCTGTATATTTCTCTGAGCACAAATAAGCATGAGTGACTGAGCGAAAGGTTCTGATCTGTTTCCACAACCCCTGAGGGGTCAGGGTTGCCATGTTCAGTGGTTGCCAGAAACTATTCGCTTCCTGGTAAGGTTAGGGGGCTTATGGTGGCACTTTGAGCTAGCTGGTATCTAGGCCAACACATCCTGCGGGGGTGCTCGGACTCAGCCTAGGCACCTCACCCAAAGTTTGTTGTCAAACAAACGCGCAGGTCCTACTGATTAGTGGGAACTGCATGACAGAAGGGCATTTACCCTTCATGGATCATTGTGGTAGCAAAATGTGATTTGCTAATGGGAGGCATACAATGTTAAAAAACGAAATGTCCATTTAGACGGTTGTGGGTCCTATAGTGATTTTTTTTTTTTTTTTTTTTAGTTTAAAGAGCTTTATTGAAGTAAATAAGAACAAAGGTACAACATTACAACAACGATTATAGGAAAATTACAAAAGATAGTATACAATATGTATGTCCATAGTAAAATGAAAACCTGATATAATTACTATTGGCAAAAAGAAAAACTAGGAACAGTAATACAGAATTAGGTACCTTAGTGAATTAGCATTTTACGTTTTATTAATAAAGGGAGAAAAGAAAAAGAGAGAAGAAAAGAGAGAAAGAAATCAACATCCATACCAAATATACTTAATAAGAAAATCCGATAACGGGCACTATAAAAGTTCAGATAACAAAGTGATTCTATCATATCTTAATATGAACAATATAAAAAGAATAAATCACAATACTCATGGTAGTTGAAAAACAAAAGTACTGTCATTGTTACGCATTACAGGTGAGGATAAATAGTTGGTGAGTGGAGACCAAAAGGCTTCCTTTCGAAGAAGTTGGTGAGAGGTAATAGCGGAAGCTCTATCCAGCCTATGATGATAACAGAGAAGGTTCCACCAGCCAGAAAAGGTGACCTTAGTGGCATCTTTCCAATTAGAGGTAATAACCTGAAAGCCAATGGCAAGTAACAAATCCACAAACGAGCCCAGCTTGTGTGCACCAAATCAATTTGCAGAGTTACTACCCAAAAAATTGAGTAAATCTCAAAAGGAAAATTAATAGAGCAAATGGAGGAGATTGATTTACATACCTTTGTCCAAAAAGAGGTAATGTTAGGACAAAGTTAAAAGGAATGTAAATATGTGCCAGGGGTGTTTGTACAGGTCCAACAATTGGGGGATAGGTCAGAACTGTATTTGGATATAGATAATGGGGTTATATATACAACCTCTGATAAAAGTAATATAGAGTTTGAGTGGTGCTGGCATTACAGGAAGTCCGTTGTATTCTTGTCCAGATAGTTCCAGGTGTGTACAGAAAAAGTGTGCTGCAAATCCGATTCCCATAAAAGTTCAACTTTACTGTTGGGGCGATTGGGAAGAGAAAAATGAAGATATTTGTAGATCTGGGAGGCTCGAACGGACAAGGAGGTAGATAACGGTTCTAATGGGGGATCTAATGAAGTAGAAGAAGATCGAGAAAGAAGAGAGTACTGTTGAGTTAAGAGCATTCTTAAAGAATCGTTCTTAAGAAAGGTGGTGACGGGGAGGCCAAATTTGGATTGGACTTCCTGAGAAGAAAGAAAGTGCGTACCTTGAAACAAATGTTTAACTTGGACTATCCCTTTGGCAACCCAATCCTTCCAGAAAATAGTACGCTTTGAAAGTTTAATGGATTTATTGTGCCATAAAAAAGAATCTGGGAACACTTGCAGAGATGAAAGATTTGCTAAGGACCGGGTAAATGGTCGATATAAATTGTGAAATGGTTGGGGACTTAAATGAACGAGGAGGATGAGAAAAATTAGCTAGCGAAGGAAAGGGATGAATCAAGGAGTCCTTTAATCTACGCCAAACCGATATAAAGGGTGCTTCCGAGGGAGAAAGATATGGTAAATCTTGACTAATTAGAAAAGAGGAGTGGTACTGTCGAAAGTTAGGAAAATTTACACCTCCCCGATCTTTAGGTGCAGATAAAGAAGACAAAGAGATGCGGGCTTTCCGGTTATTCCATAGGAATTTACTTAGAGTGCTATTAAGAGTTTTAAAGAACGTTAATGGAAGCCTCACTGGTAACATGGACAGATAGAAGTTAATAACAGGGAACATCATCATTTTGATTGTGTCCAACCTACCCCACCAAGATAGATATAGGGGTGACCATTTCCCTGCCATGGGAGTCACTTTCAATAAAACATCCTCCAAGTTAAGTTGAACCGTTTTGGCGATTGAAGAGGAGTATTTGACCCCCAATCATGTAATGTAATTGGTGTTCCATTTGAAACCCGTATCTGCAAACATATTTTTTAAGCAATATTTGTTTAGTGTGAGAACTTCAGATTTTGTAAAGTTTAACTTATGAAGATAAGATGTCAGTGAAAGCAGGTAGAGAGACGAGGGGATCAGAGACCTATGACAAAATGTCATCAGCATAAGCGGTGAATTTGATTACAGTGGATTTGTAAATAAAACCCCGGAATAAGGAAGAATGTCGTAAAGAATGAAGAAAAGGTTCAAGAGATAATATAAAAAGCAAAGGAGAAAGAGGGCAGCCTTGACGAGTGCCCCTTTGAAGGGTAAAATATGAGGATTGAGATCCATGAACAAAAACCGAGGTAGTTAGGGAAGAATAGAGCAAACTTATAAGAGACAAAATGGGGTCAAAACCATGCCATTTAAGTGCCACATCATAAAAAGCCAGTGAAGGCGATTAAAGGCTTTTTCAGCGTCTAAGGTGATGGCTGCTAAAAGTGAGGTACTCTTAGAAGCAAGATGAATAATATTTAAAAAGGTTCTTGAATTATCAGCCAAAGTTCTACCCCTAACAAAATCAGTCTGTTCGGAACCGATCAGATCAGGAATTACCTGATTAATGCGAAGGGCCAGCACTTTTGCAGTCTAGATTTACTAGAGAAATAGGGCGGTAGTTGGCACAAGATGAAAGGTCTTTATCCTTCTTTGGGATTAAACAGATCATAGCTTCTAAAAAAAAGTGCCACGGGTCCCGTTATGGGAAATAAAGTACTGAAAGGGAGATAGGAGATATGGGAGAAGAATCTGTGAGAAGCAGGAATAAAATTCAGCAGTAAAGCCATCGGGGCCAGGAGCCTTATCCTTGGGGAGCTGAAGCTAACTTTATCTCGGAAAGGGACAGGTCTTGATCCAAAAAGGAACGATCAAGGGAAGGAGAGGAACGAGGAGGCAGAGAATCGAAAAACAAATCCAAAGCGGTGTCTGAAGAAGACTCAGGGGGGGGGGGGTGGCGGGGAGGGGGGGGGGTGTATATATTCTTATAAAAATGTGTGAAGCATTTTAATATCTCTGCATCTTTAAAATGATTAATACCTTTATCAACAATGATATTAACTATTTTGGATTTTTGAGATTTGACTTTTAAGTAGTTTGCTAGCAATTTACCAGCTCAATTGCGTCCACCCTAGAATTTAGAGTTGATTTTTAGTTACGTCCCGGAGGCTTCCTCAGTCGATTTCCTATTAAAATGTAATTTAGCCTGGACTAGTTGTTTAAGAGTAACTTCATTATTAGAAGAATAGTAGGCATGCTAGTGTTGCTTAATAGAAGATAATAAGGAAGAAGTTTCCTTAAGAAGTTTTTTCTTCTTAACAGCCACGTAATCAATAATAAAACCTCTGGCTGTCGCTTTAAAAGCGTCCCAAACGGTATGGAAAGGTATGTCAGGGCTGGTGTTAGTGAGAAAAAATTCTGATAAAAAACCTTTGACGCATTCTATAAAAATAGGATCTTTAAGTAAATAGTTGTTAAAGCGCCATCTACGGGGTTTGGAGGGTTCAGAAGGGAGATCTAAATTAATAAAAACAGGCGCATGGTCAGAAATAAGTATGGATCCAGTTTCGGCGTGGTTTAGGGTAGTGAGAAGATGGGGAATCAAAAAATGTAATCAATTCTAGATTTGGATTTGTGTGTGGGAGAGTAGAAGGTGAATTCCAAACTGTCCGGATTGTATATCCTCCATGCATCTACCAAACCTCTTGAATGGATAGTGCTTGTAAAGGTCTTTTGCATTTTATTAGGATATATATCTAGAAGTGGATTTCCTGTCCATGAAGGGGTCCACAACCTGATTACAGTCTCCACCCACTAGGAGATTGGAATTGGAACAGGAATGCAAGACATGCGACATGGATTGCCAAAACTGTGAATCTGTACCAATGGGGCCGTAAATGTTGAGGAGGGAAATAGGGGAACCATTAATTACTAGGCGAAGAAGAAGCCATCTACCATCAGCGTCCCTCTCCTCCTTTTCTATAGTGTCACCATTCCGCTTTTTTCTTTTGCCTAGCCGGGGAGCAATACACATGCCCCACCCAGTGCTTTTTAAGAGAACTAATATCATTTTCATTAAGATGGGTTTCTTGTAGCATTGCAATCTTACAATGTAATCTAGATAAATGAGTAAGTACTCTGTTTCTTGATGGGGTTACGCAGACCCTTCACATTCCAAGACCCAATATGAACATTATCAGTCATAGTGAGAAGGGAGGAACATTAAGAGCAACCATGGGCATTTTAAATTGTTAACAATATGAATTCAGCATGCAAAAATATTAAGCCACTATGAAAAAAAGTGTGCAATAACAATAAGTACAAGAAAGGGATGTTAAAGTGGTAAAAAACAAGATAAGAAAAATGGATGAAAATGACTTGAGATAGAAAATTAGAAAAAAACAGGGAAGAGAAGAACTACAATTCAAAGAATAAGAAAAAAAGACAAAGGATAGAATAGTAAAAGAAAAAGGGAAGAGAAGAGGGTGTGAATGATAGAGAAAGATATGTTGACAGGAAGTCAAGGGTCTTCGGTCAAAGTAGGTAGAATGCACTTCCAGTGTGAAGGAAACAACATGAAGAGGCGGAGAAATGCGAAAAGGAAGCCAGACGACGACCACTAAAAAGGTCGATGAAAATGAATAGAATAAGGAGCAGCAGTTAGGGAGAGATGGTAAGCGGAATTAACCCGAATGGATAGATAATACAAAAGACAAACATAAGAAACATGCATATTTAATGAAGGGAGTAACACCAACATATGAAGAAGAACTATAAACACTAGGATTGGGAGGGGAGGCACAGGGAGGAGGAAACATCAAGGAAGGGTGTCTGTGCTAGACAAGAGACATCTGTAAAAAAGAAACCGCAGAATTGTTAAGTAAAAGCCGCCTGAGAGGGCAGACAAACAACAACCACAGTTTAAACAAGCGAATAGAGGCGATAACCATCAGAACCTGTAAATTAAAGAAATGTTATGAAAATAAGATTGAAACTTGTTAAGAGAGACAATATTCAGGATTTTCCAAAGTCCATTTCTTCTCTTTTGTGGCGAAAAATAAACTGTCTTAAATCCTCTGGGCAATCAAATGAGTAAGTCCTTTCCTTGTAGGTGACTTTAAAAAAACAAGGATGCACTAGACCATATCTGGCATTCATGGAACGAAGAACAGGAAGAAAGGAAAGGAACTCCTTACGGTGAGCGGCAGTAGCACGAGCCACATCCTGAGAAAAGAAAACTCTCTGGCCAGACCATAACATTTGCTTTATCTGCTTAGCCGTAGACAGAACCATTAACAATTCACTATATTCCAAAAAAAGGACAATTATCCCTCTGGAGCGACTGGCTGACGGTGCAAAGGAAGACCCTTCAAGTTTGGGACCAATGCGGTGCGCACGTTGCAGGTTAAGATTAGTACCTTCCTTAAGGCCAACTATTTTAGGAATAAGAATTATAAGAAAGGCAAGCATGTCAGATCCCTCCTCCCCTTCAGGAATACCATAAATTCTAAGGTTATTGTGTCTGTTGCGATTCTCCAAGTCCTCCGTTTGTTGTTTAAGAAGAGCTATTTCTTTGGTCATAGCATCCACTTTAGAGATCACGTCCTGAGCATCACTGATCTTTTGCTCCACCACCGACACTCTTGACTCTAAACTAGACCATTTCTCCTATAGTCTGTGAAGAGTAGCATTGGTGTCGATAATGAAAGGTTTCAGAAGTTTTATTTCCTCCATGAGGTCATCCAGCGTTATGGGTAATGGGGATTTTGTAGGAGAACAAGGCTCCTTCTTTTGGTGTTTTGATGCAGCTATAGTGTAGTCTTTGTGGAGGGAAGACCTGTTCGCAGAAGCACCCTTTTGACTGAAGGAGGCTCCATGTAGAGAAAAAAGAAGATAAGCCACTAATGCACCACAGCCTCAAAAATCACTCAGTTATCAAGTGCGCACCTTATTTAAAAAAATTTAAAAAATCACCAGAGGAAATCCAAAATCTGATGATAATTCAGCTGGGAACCGGATTGGAAACTCTTGTGAAGAAATAATGACATTTAAAGACAAGTTAAAGGCAGAAAAAGCAGAAGAGGTCCATGAAAAAACACCACTGATAACCCAAAATGACTGACGGGCTTTTAAGCCAGCAAAAAGAGAGTTAATTTGGCCAGTGAGCCGCCAGAAGGTAGTTAAAAGCCTACTTTCAGTATGTTTTAGGGCATACCCTAATCCCCAGCATTGCGCATCAGTGCCTGAAGGAACCGTTCACCGCTGCATTCCTCGGTAAGTAAAATGGCGGCCGCAACCGGCACCTCGGAGGAGAACGCTGCGCGGGGGAAACAGGTTCTAAAAATGGCTTATTTGAAGCCAAAAATGACAGCTACCTGAGCCTCCCCGTCCGCGCTTTCAAAGCCTCCACTCCATGGTGCCAGGAGACGTGTGCTGCCGCTCCGAGTAAGTAATGGTCCCAGTCGAGGCGCGGAGCTTCACCGAGTCGCGTCGGATCAAGCCACGCCCCCCCTATAGTGACCATTTCATATTGTATGATGGAAAGTGATATAACAGTGAATGGAAGATTTTGAGACATTGAATGTTCTTGACGTGATCTTGAAAAAAATTCGGCCTTTTTTTTAGTTAGGGGCCACCAACTTTTCTGACAGTAGTCCTTTTGATTTCGGAAGCACTACACATTATAATGTCTTCTTAAAGTCTTACTTTTGGCAAATAACTTAGCAACGAGAGATAGAGAACTGAGAGATTGAAGTTTCGGTCTGGGATAGTACGCTCGAATATGAGAAAGATAGATAAAGGTTTGTAATAGCATTCTGTTGAAAAATAAATTTATATATTTGCTGTTTGAATTACTATCTGTCTTTAAACAAGCTTGTAAATTACTCAGCTGTAAATTATTCCTGAATCGTGGAACCTTATGTATGTACATCAAAAGATGTATTCTTAAGTAATTGCTATCAAACTTTAACCTTGAATAGCAGATGTGTACTACACAGTGCCCTTTTGATATTATTGCAGAAGAATCAGTAAGAACCTGCTATTACCTCTAAATTAGCATCTGCGTTATCTATGATCTTAAAATGAGAATATTGTGGCCCATTATCTGTTACAAATTTGATACAGAGAAGGCTTTTGATCCAGTAGTCTGTGGCTAGATAAAAGACATATCTATGCAGGGCTTATTCGTAAAGATAAAAAAACACAATTGCACTACTCTTGTATTTGTATTTTGTATTTATAAAGCGCACTGTGACCAAAAATGGTATCCTGGCGCTAGCTAAACCACTATGTAAGGGAGTCAACTCGAATAAGTCTGAAGGAGCAGAACCTGACTGTTAGTGAGGAAAGAGCCAGGTTTTCAAGGACTTTCTAAACATAAGCAGATTAGTATGGGATCTCAATGAGGCTGGCAGTGTATTCCATATCTGAGCTGCTCTTGCAGTAAAGGCTCGACCTCCTTGTCGAACTTTTTTAAATCTGTATTCTTGGACATAGTTACCTGTAGCTGATCAAAGGAGTCTGCCAGGGGTATATTTCCTTAGTTTGGCTTGTAAAGGTTTTGGTCCTTTGTTGTGTAATGCCCTGTGTACAATACAGAGTGATTTGAATATTATTCTCTGTTTTAATAGGCAGCCAATGAAGATCTTTAAGGGCATTTGTAGCAGAGGAGTATCGGGGTATATTGAGTGTTAGCTTTGCTGTGACTACCTGGATGCGTTCTAACTTTTTTAGTAAAAAGCTTGGAGCTCTTAATAGAAGGGCGTTACAATAGTCCAGCCTACTTAATATTACACCTCTAGAAATCAATGCTCTAGCTGGAAGATCAAGCAGTGGGTATAGCTTCATGAGGGAGCGAATCAGTGCAAAACAAGTCCCAGTGATTCCATTCACTTGCTTTTCCATAGAGAGACTTTCATCTATAACTACCCCTAGGTTTCGTACCACAGTTGAGTTGCCCAACGGGGCTTCCGTGGGCAGAGGCCAGAAGTTAGAGGGTAAGGGTGTGGAGATTTTGCTAGGGGGCCAGCAAAGGAGCTCCTTCTTACTTCCATGCATTTTTTTTTCTTTTTCTTTTTGTCTTCATCTTGTGCAATAAACAAGATATAGTAAGACAAAATCATTCTTTTCGAAACTTTACCAGCAAGACCTCACCTCGTCAGGTGTGGTAACAAGCATTCTTGCTTGAGATGAGGGTCTGTCTTATGATCTCCAAATCCACTGGGAAAATTACTCGTGTCTCAACCACGGTAGAGTCCCGGATTTGTACTTTTATTTTTATTGCAATGTAGGTCATCATAGGACTTATCATATCCCTTCTTCCTACCCTTTCCTATCCCATATCTCCCAAAATTTCGTCTGTTTTTTGTTCTCTACTTTGATCCAGTTTTTTAAATTTAAGCACTGATGTCAACCATTCTTCTACAATTGGGGAGTTTATAATTATCCATTTTATACATATCTCCCGTCTAGCGAGTAGAATTAGTACAAATAGTAAGCTTTTTTGATTGTCATTTAAAGTGACTAGACCCGTACCTTTACTCACAACTCCAAAAATACTTACATCTACGCTTACCTCTATATCTTGTCCCAGTATTTCATTCATAACCTTACCCATGCCAGACCAGAAAGGTTGCAGCAGAGGACACTGCCGAAACATGTGGATTTCGTTCGCTTTTTCCTCTCTGCATTTTGGACATTTCTTCACCATTTGTTTGTTTATCTTTGTTAGCTTTTCCAGGGACCAGTATGCTCTGTGTAACGTACAGAGATGTTTTTTCTTAAGAGGTGCAGATTTTATTATGCGCCATAATGTAATCATAGATACTTGCCATAAGTATTTTACATCCCACGTCGGCAAGTCTCTCTCCCACAGTTCTTTTGGCACCATAAAGTCTTCTTCCCCAGCCTGAATCATTAACCAGTACCACTTTGACACTTCCTTTCGTGGTGGGTGTCCTCGTAGTTGGTCCTCCAGTTCCCTATTTCCCGCATAGTCTTTCTCCTTACTTTTTACCCAACTAGTCAATAGGTAGAATTTAAACCTGGACAAATTTCCATTGATGCTTGATAGCAAGGGCTCCCAACTTGTCAAAGCCCCTGCTTTTATCAGCGTCCCCTTTCCGTTATGCCTGCGTCTCTTATAGGAGTTGCCAGCTTGTCTTTTAAGCATTCTGGAGTGCCTGGGGATTCCCAGATTGGAGCGTAGGTACTGTAGTACAGGATTTTTAGCAGTTTTCTAATCTGATACCATTGTTTACAAACAGCGTTTAAAACCTTCAACCTAATTTTTGTATTTTGGGTGTCCAAACTTGTATAGAAAGAAACCTCCTTCTAGTGTTGTTTTGTAATAAGGGGTGTAGAAAGAATAATCTTTAAGTAGTAATCTTATATTCTTAAATTGAAAAGCTCTATAATAGATTAGGAAGTCCGGACCAGAAATATCGCCTTGTTCTTTTATTCTGCGCAGCTTTCTCCATGCTATTCTTACTCCATTGGAGGCCCAGATAAAACTGTTTAATTCACCTTGTATCTTCTGAATCCATTGTATTTTAACTTCGAGCGGGATAGCATTAAAAATAAAAGTGAATTTAGGTAGAATAGTCCTTTTTATTGCATTTGATCTGCCCATAAAGGACAATGGTAACCCGCTCCAGACTTATAAGTTTTTCCTTGACTCCTTCACTCTCATATCAAAATTTGCTTGGGCTATTTCATCGATATTTTTTAGTATCTCTATTCCTAGGTATTTTATCCTACTCTTTGCTGAGGGGTTGGGAGTTTGTGTATTCAATTCCATGATTTCCATGATTTCTGTTTTTTTGGTGGTTGATCTGGTACCCCGAAACCATACCAAAATCATCTATTAGCTTAATTATGTTGAGGAGTGACACATTTAGATTACTTGTAAACACCATTAAGTCATCCGCATATAATGACACTTTTTTGCCCCAACCTTTATACTTAAAAGGACTAACCCCCGTGCCCTTCTTAATGAGTTGGCTAAAGGCTCCATGTAAAAATTAAACAATAATGGCGAGAGTGTGCATCCTTGGCGAGTACCTCTTTTAATTTGTATATCTTTTGTTAGTTTGCCATTTTCCAGTATTTTTGCCCAGATCTGCGGAGAGATCCTAAGACCCTTCTCAGAGACGCAAAGACACCAAGGAGTTGTAGCGAGAGAGACCGAGGTAAAGGGCAAGGGTAATCTGTATTTTTCCCCGAAAATAGAAACACTCATTTTACCACCCTCTAAAAGATGTAATTCGAAGTTCGGGTCGGAATGAAATCCACGACTTCTGGCACAGACCACTGCAGCAATGGCATTAGCCCAGCACACTATCTTCTCACTAGTTCTACATATACGAGGTCGCTTTAATAGCTCCTTCATTTAAAAAACAAGCATAATATGAATTTAGCAGAGTAGCACATTTCGGATGAAAAATGGAATTGCATCTTTTTACTCCGAGTTCTCCGTGCCTGCTTTTGTTAGAGATATAGCTCAGAGGGCTGGCCACCTGCTGCAGAGATCTGCGTACAACCTGCAAATCTTACGTCCACCGCTCACAAGTGTCACCCTTCCAAAGTCCCTCAAATGATTACCCTCGGTCTACCACGCCTGGGATATACAGTGATACATAGGCAGACATAGTAAAGATATCCGTAGCTGCAGTAAATTGCTATTCGTATGCTGGATATAGCGCCTAACCCCCGTGGTAGTTTATGCGCTTGTTGCGAGGCTTTCAGTTTGTATGTTTTTATGTCAACGTGCCGGCAGGCTACTAAACGTCATTAAATATTAATAAAACTGCCAAATCACCGCTCTAAATCATTTTGGGCGGCGTCTTTATTTTTCGGTATTCTGTTAACATTTTTGCAAGCAAATATATGCATTTTGTAAAATTCTGCGCAAGATTTGATTCTGTATCTGAGTGGGTGGACTGATGGATACAAATCTAGTCAGTGTCTCGCCTCCACGATCCAGTTCTTACCCTCACGGCATCCGTCCTTATTCATTGCATTCGCTCACAAAACGCTTCCCTCATTTAGATAGCAGAACATTTCCGGAATAATATATAAATATAAAATCGCGCGCTTGTGAGCACTCCTGCTCGATAGCCTACCGCGTTTTATAAGTTCCTTTATTTAGCCGCACTTTATCAAAATAAATGTAAACTCTGTGCGTCGCTGACAATCGAAATACCACCAGAGGGGATAGCAGATCTGCAGTTTATCAAAATTATGGACACTACTCCGCACTATCACAACAGAAATTATATTTTTACTTGCGCGCGCGTGTACAATAGATTGCATCTATATAACAGCTGTGTATGAAAGAGGGTACCCCTGTGACTGGATGCGTTCCTAAGTCAGGGATTAAACAACACATGTATACATAAATACTTAGGAAACTGTTAAGAATATGGGCAAACAATAAAGTAAATAATTGGGAGAACCCAGATCAAGATCTATAGCAAAAACGATTTAATAGTATCAAAAATGCAAATTATGTGCAAAGATAATTGAAAATACATTAAATGAAATACATGATCCCTAGTACATTGTTCAGGATTATAAATATTATTCATAAAACGGCAATATGTATCTCCTTCAACAAATTGCCACGCCCATGGGCTATCCCGCCTCGATGAAGTTTTGAGTGTGTACCCGAAGAGCCCGTTTATTTTTGACCTTCCGAATTCTGATACAACATCGTGCCAGGGCGTTTGTAAGTGCATGAGTTTATTACGTGCATATCAACTGATGGACACGTTTTGGCCTGCATTGCAAGTTTCATGTGTCTTCTGTGCAATTTACATTAACCTGAAAGCTCTGCATTAAGCACCTGGTGATCGCCTTTCACAGCTGAACTACTGTGTGAATGAGCATGTGTTTTCATTCAATGACGACTGGATTTGTATAGCGCTTACTGCCCCAAACGAGACGTTGAAGTTCAGGTAGAATGTCATATAGCATTTTGAGTACATTCAGCGAGCATTTGAAGACCAGGGCTCACTGGCAACCTCGGAGAGGCCACAGCACTAGCAGGGGCAGAGCTCCGTGCACAGGTGTCTACCGAGACCATGGCTGCGTCGGCCGAGAGGCCAAGGAGGCTGCTTATAACGAAGGGGCGTTTTGAGAGAAGCTGACCTCTGCGGCGGGAGCTGGGCTGAGACCCCCGGATCTATTCTGACACAAGCCGACCCATCAGGCACCAGTGGGGGCTGACCAGAGGCCACCTGGGCTGAGAGGCTGATGGTTCTGCTTCTGCTTGTTTCGGACATTCAGTCCTCCCGTTCGGTCCAGGAGGACCGCATCATCCAGCCTGCTCCGCGGCTCACGCCCGCCCACCGCGTCACCATCTAGCGCCTGGAAGCGCTCAAAACTGCGGGAGGGCTACTGCAGTGCGGGTTCTGCTTCTGCTTGTTTCGGACATTCAGTCCTCCCGTTCGGTCCAGGAGGACCGCATCATCCAGCCTGCTCCGCGGCTCACGCCCGCCCACCGCGTCACCATCTAGCGCCTGGAAGCGCTCAAAACTGCGGGAGGGCTACTGCAGTGCGGGTTCTGCTTCTGCTTGTTTCGGACATTCAGTCCTCCCGTTCGGTCCAGGAGGACCGCATCATCCAGCCTGCTCCGCGGCTCACGCCCGCCCACCGCGTCACCATCTAGCGCCTGGAAGCGCTCAAAACTGCGGGAGGGCTACTGCAGTGCGGGTTCTGCTTCTGCTTGTTTCGGACATTCAGTCCTCCCGTTCGGTCCAGGAGGACCGCGTCATCCAGCCTGCTCCGCGGCTCACACCCGCCCACCGCGTCACCATCTAGCGCCTGGAAGCGCTCAAAACTGCGGGAGGGCTAACGCAGCGCGGGACGCGCGCGGGCTAAGCCCGGGCAAAGGGCGGGCCCGTCTGTGCCCGTCAGAGGCCGAAGGAGGCCGGGCTGGGCCCACTCTCTTGCTCCCCTGACTGTTTTGGCCACGTTCGGATAAGACTCTGGACATATGGTAATAATTGTATATTCAATACGTGCATTTATTTTTCACGACCATAGTGTTGAAGATTTCTAACCGGAGGGGTTACTTTTCTATTCTATATAATGGGGAAAAGAAAGCATATCTCAGATGATATTAAAAAGGGGAAAGATGTAAAAGTACCTAAAAACCATACGCTTCTGAGCTATCTGACAGGGGCAATGGGGGCCATAGAGAAACAAATAACTACGGTGGAGCAGTCAATAGCAAATGGTGTCCCTACAGTATCGGCAAGTCCAAATAATAGGATTGAACAAGGAGATGAAACTCAGACGGTTCCAATCCAGAATGGCTGCATTCTTGTGGCAGTAACTGATATAGAAACCATACAAAGCGATCCAGATTCTTTCACTCAACCCCCGCAAAAGAGGAAAAAGAAGATAAATAATAAATTGGAAAATAAAATAGGCAGGGGGAGGAAATTGTAAAAAGAAATGGGTTAAACAAGGTTACTATAGATAAAGCTGGGAAAAGAGTGTTCGGGGCAAAAAGGCCATAGTAAGAAAAACGCAAGAGCACGGTCCGAGGCCCAAAACCAAAACTCATAAAGAGGAGTTGGTCACGTTGATAGATTTAATTCAAAATTTAGAACTTTTCCTGAGGGGTTCCTTCTCGAATATAGAGGAAAGGCTGAGTAAGGTGGAGGCGTTAATTCAAAAAACTGCGGGTGGGACAAAGGAAGATAGCCAAGCTAAGACGGCATATAGATCAAAAAGGAACGCTGAAGTAATTAGTTCCTCAGACCCTCGCAAAGTTCTAGAGGAATCAAGTGAGGAAATAGCTCCAACTCAGCGGAGGAATCAGATTGAATCTAAGACCAAACCGCTGCGCTCTTTATGTTTGAATAAAACCAATAACCCTACGCTTAACCCTGCTTCTTTACAAAAGGAAGTATCTGTGAATGCAAAAGAAGGTCCTATCCTCCCTAAACAGCATAACATACTTCCCAGGGATCAAATAAATAGACCACATGAGGGAAAGATTAACCTCTTTGAATCCCCCAACTTAGATTTGCCCCCTGCCTGTATACCGTACACAGTAGTACTGGCGAACGTACCCAGATTGGGGAAACAGGAGATGGAGTCATGGGAAACGTTAAGAAACAAATCACTGCATTGGTTGGGATTGAGAGCAGGGCCCACGGCACAACTTTTCAGGGAATTTAAAATGGCACGCAGGGTGAGATGGGTAGGTAATGATAGGAAAAGTCAACCAGGAGACTGTGTGGTGTTGACGTTTTGTTCTCCCCAGTTTGTGGAAAGGATCCTGACAGTGGGGAGGATTAGTAACATGGAAGGGGAGGAATTATCATTTTACCGCTTAGTTTCTTTTACCAGCCATATTTTGTCTCAATGAGAAGTCGCCCTAGCACAACAACGGGTAATTTTAATCAAGCGACACATAATGAGGATAATATACAGTCTGTATATAATATACCGGTGGAAAATCGCTTTGCCATCCTTCCATCTTTGGAGGAAATAGATTGACTGGGCCATCTAGTAACACCAATGGTTTCTAACCCTCAGATCTTAGGGAGGAACAAACAGATACCTGATAATCTGGGGCAAGTAGAACTGAGATTAGATGACTTAGGTGCGGCGGTTGTCGAAAAAATAAGTGAAAAATACATAGTCGTATCAAACAGTAGTTCTATACCTAGTATCAATAGGCAGGGTATAGATTGTGAACCTGAAAAGGTCAGTGTGTCTGCTAATTCACCCAGTATATTGTGTAGGGCTTCACCAACGAAGGTTGGGATAAGGGAAATTCTTTTCTGGAACATAGCGGGTTTAGCCCCCAAATTAATGAATCACCTCTTTTTAGATTTTATAAGAAGATTTGAAATTTTCTGTCTGCAAGAGACATGGTCTGTAAAGGAACTGCATATAGTAGGTTACAAAACATACCATACACCTGCAATACCATCAATCCAGGGGAGGCCCAAAGGCGGTCTATCGATTTATATCTCAAATATGCTAACAATCAAGGAAATTCTGGTTACCGCTTCAGAACCTAACTTCCAAATTATTACCCTGAAACTGGCTAAAGGTGATACAACGACCTTAGTGAATTTTTATAACAATGCTGCTAAGGAAAAAGTGGTGGATATATTGAAGCAGCTAAGATCTATACTGCAGAAAATTCAGAATTCCAATCTGGAGAATACGATGTTTGTTTGGGGTGGGGATTTTAATATAACTTTATGTTCACTTAATAAAGATGTAATATGTGGGTTAGTGGATGAGGAAGATAGGAATCTCTTCCATTTCCCACATAATGAAGTGGGAAACGCATTAAATGAGATTCTTTTTTGTTAGATTTAGGTTTTGTCAATATTCTCAGGACTCCTTCCGTCCCGTTTATGCAGACTTTTAATGGTAGAGGTTTTAGTTCCATTATCGATTTTATTTTATTCTCTAATTGTTATTCCCAACGTGTGAGTGGCTTTAAAGTACATAAAATATCTATTAGTGACCATTTCCCACTGAGTGTGAAAATATTTCTTAAAACGACAACGCAAAAATCACCTAATGATAGGATGCGGATGGCCCCAAAATTACTAATGGATAAAAGGAATGGCTACTCCTTAAAGTGGGACAAGGTTGATCCTGGAAAAATAACAAATCTGGTGGTTACGAAATCGCTAGACTCTATAATGAATTGTTTAAATGAAACTATAAGTCAGGAGGAGGTCCTTAGCGGTTTTGCTCAGATTACCACAGCAATAAAAAATTCACTGGAAATTGAGATAAAACATGGGGCTAGGGGTAAAAAGGGGTGGTTTGGCTCAGACTGCACTAAAGCACATTCTGATTTAAAAAGAGCATTGCATAGGAAGGAAAGGGATATGGACGAAATAAAGCAGTGCAGGAAGGCATACACCCGTGCAGTTAAAATGCGGAAAATAGAACTAAAGGAAAAATCCTGGGTAGACCTGCATAACGCAAGCCTTAATAAAGACAGTTGTGCATTTTGGCGTGCAGTTAGATCCCCATTCCTGTGCACAGAAGTAATACCCCTGATCGAAATAGCAATCGATGAAACACAGTGGGTGAATCACTTCTCGAACATTTTTCGCCTTAATGGGGACTGTGATGGAGATCAAGACGGTTCCCTTAGATCAAATCCACACCCAATAAATTATCCATTGGAAGTCCTCTTTACCCTAAAAGAAGTCCAATCAGCCGTACAAGCTAGTAAGGGCAGCAAGGCCCCTGGGCCAGATGGGGTTCCCGTAGATATCTACAAACATAACATCGAACTCTGGGCTCCACTATTAACATGTGTGCTAAACGCTGCCAGTGCAAAAGGAATAATTGAAACATGGACCGAATCGATCATGGTACCAATTTTTAAGAAAGGGGACAGACAGGATCCAGCATGCTACCGACCCATCTCTCTATTGGATTCATTAGGGAAGGTAGCGGGTAGAATAATTCTCAATCGCTTACAACAATGGGCAGGGGATAATAATATCCTATCAGATCTGCAGTTTGGATTCAGGGAAGGTTTGAGTACCATTGATCAGGGCCTAAATTTATCCATTGTAATTGAGAAATACACAAAGGCAAAGAAGGGGAAAATCTATTTGGCGTTCAGTCGATCTTTCCGCCGCCTTTGATTGTGTATCGCATAAGAAATTATGGAGTATCTTAGAATTAATGGGGGTCGAGGTTTCAATAATTCATTTTCTAAAAGCTCTTTACTCGGACGCAAAGCTAGAGTGCGTTATGGATCTAATGGAGAGTGTACGGAGCTTTTTTCGGTGGAGAGAGGGGTTAGACAGGGCTGTGT
This sequence comes from Calotriton arnoldi, assembly GCA_963921515.1. NCBI lineage: Eukaryota > Metazoa > Chordata > Amphibia > Caudata > Salamandridae > Calotriton > Calotriton arnoldi. Next base: position 1,170,132 of record CAWUFW010000652.1, read on the forward strand.
CCTGGCACCCTTTCTCTTCACATTATATACCAATGGCTTGGAAAAGGCGATGTTGGAAGGGGGCCAGGATTTTCCCCAGTTGGAAAAACGACCGATTCCCGTGTTATTATACGCGGATGACGCCGTCATAATGGCTAGGACCCCATTGGCTCTACAAAGAGCACTTAATTCTTATAAGGACTTTATGGAAAATCTGGATCTTAAAATTAATGTTTCTAAAACCTATCTGATGAATTGTGGAAAGGGAGGTAAAAAGCTGAAAGATATCTTTTTAAATAATAAGAAATTGATGACAATCCCCACATACCCGTACTTAGGAATTTTATTTGATGATAAAGGCTCATGGCGTCAAGCCATCTCTACTAGAAAACTTTTGTTCATGAGAACTACAATAGCACTTGTTAAGTTTGCACAAAAACTGGGCAAGAGGCCCCCAAACGAACTGATAAAAATTTATAAGGCAAAGTGTATAACCTCAGCTATCTATGGGGCAGGGATTTGGGGCTATTGTGAGCTCTCCGAACTACAGAAAGTGGAGAACGCCTTTTTAAGGTATCTTTTAGCAGTCCCGAAAACAACATCTACTTTTATCTGCCACACGGAACTTGGTTTGCCATTCATTTCGGATATTATAAAGATGCAACCAGTCTTGTTGTGGCACAGGATCTGGACCTCACAAAAATCCTCTTTTAACCAATGTGTATTACGAGACAGCCTAAATTTGGATCATACTCTAGAGATAAGATGGTTAAGATATATAAAGGATTTTATGAATGACATAGGAGCACCAGAATTTTATACAAATCCCCAGACAATGAGTAAGATCTCAAAAAGTGATTTTAAAAAACGGTGTATGCATCACCTGGAATCAATTAGAGTTACTAGTGAGGCTGTAAAAATAACCGTCCAACTGAATCAACAGATATGTATTTCCCCTTTTATCCAGCCATATTTGCTTTTTAGTCCATGTAGCTACGATAGATTTGTACTCATACGATTTAGACTGAGTGTATTTCACTGCATGGTTAGTTTTCCGATGATTAATGATTGGTCATTAACTCTACCAAATTGCCCCTGTGATGGGGTTTCACCGCAATCGACTATACATGTCGTACTATTTTGCAAATTTTATCTGGCATTAAGGAAAAGATGGATTAAACCAATATTAAAAATATGGGGTTTGAGGCAGTGTCGCCCAGCGTTTATTGCTCTTCAGTATTTAGATAACGAGGTAGTCACTAATAATATTGCATCATTTCTGAAAAGCATGATCCATTATAGAAAACGAATTGAGATTGGACCTAGCTAGGAATCCTTCTGGTGATATTAATATTCTTGGTTTTAACAAATTATTAATTATATGTAAGGATGTTGTAATGAAATTATGGTATTAAATAGTCAGGATACTAAAGTGAAATAGAAATTAAATTGCTGATGCTAGATGTTTTTAGTCTAAATAGATTTTAGTTAAAGTTTTAAAAAGAAAATTTTTGTGTATAATGTAATCTGGATGTTTTTCTATCTATGGTCTTTTCCTTTTTTTTATGATTCATATTAATTTGTATGTAAGCTTTTATGATTTTTTTTTTTACTAAAAATCGAATAAAGCTTTTTTTGAATTGAATTTGAATTGAGTACATTCAGCGAGCATTTGAAGACCAGGGCTCACTGGCAACCTCGGAGAGGCCACAGCACTAGCAGGGGCAGAGCTCCGTGCACGGGTGTCTACCGAGACCATGGCTGCGTCGGCCGAGAGGCCAAGGAGGCTGCTTATAACGAAGGGGCGTTTTGAGAGAAGCTGACCTCTGCGGCGGGAGCTGGGCTGAGACCCCCGGATCTATTCTGACACAAGCCGACCCATCAGGCACCAGTGGGGGCTGACCAGAGGCCACCTGGGCTGAGAGGCTGATGGAAGTCACCCCGCGTACCTGCCCCAATCACCCTCAGACGTTCACCAGCCTCCGGTTCGTGTGCTCTGTGCCAAGCACAATTGACGGGACAGAGGGAGGCGCGATACGGGCCTATGCAGAGAATGGATAGGGGCACAAGAGGCATACTGTGGCTAACCGCACAGCAGCACCATTACCATTAAACGGTCTGGAAAGATCGCGCACATGGACAGACGGCACACAGCAGTGCACATAAGGGTACTGAGCCCTACTCTGCAGCGTCCACGGCACCAGTTCACCAAACCTAATTAGGACATGACTGCATCAAGGGTTCGGCACGGCTGCGCACCTTTATAAAACAAATATAAAACAAAGTTCACAGGCACCCTCAAGTTTTTAAAAGGTTATTTGCGATGTCGATGGTGGGCATACGCTACAATTTCTGTACATAAAAATGAACTACAAGCAATTGAGTACCAAAGGTGTCATGGGCCATGATGCAAGCAAGGAAGATGCCCCACACACACCGTCTCCTGATTTAGTAGTATTAAAACCAGCATAACTGGGGTGCAGTGGGCCCCTCAACCACCTGGCCCGCTGTGCCACTGCACCTGTTGCACCATAATAACTATGCAATTGAATACACATTTCATACACACCGCCAACGTGCATTTAAAGTAAAGGTGCCGCACTGCCAGGGCTAATGGTTTGTTGAGGACAGAAACATCTCCATTAAAATCTGGGGAGACGGGGGATCGTTAACTGTCTCTTTCATTTCAAACTGTGCCATCCCCTGTTTTCAACTTAAGGGCAGTCTCGCTTCCAAGTTTACAGCACTACTAATCAGACGTCACTTGCACTTTTCTGCAGCCGACTACCTCTGGCAGGCAGCGGCTACTATATTCGAGTAGGTATGCAGCTCAGCCAGTTACAAGCGCGCCGCAAGAGATAAACTGTAGGAAACAAGTAAATAAACCACGCGCGGCCGCTAAAGTGAGCGGACCGCGCTGCAAATTAATTAAACAAGCGCGGCCGTAAAAGTGAAAGCGGCCCGCGCGGCAAATCGCACGGCAAATTAATTAAACGAGCGCGGTCCCTAAAGTAAAAGAGGACTGCGCTGCAAATAACAAAAAAAAGGAGTGTTTACCGACTTATGAAGGAGACCGTGTAACGCCACAAGTAAAAGATCCAGTCCTGATGGGCGGTCACAAAAGGAGACAGGGCAGTAACAAGGAGGGACTAAGAAGCATCATATTGAATCGGAAGCCAGCGTTTACCAAAGACAATGCCACAAGCCAATGAAAAATATGGGCGGAGCTTCCACTCCACTTCTAAAACATACCCTACTACAGCATGCCTCGCAGAGCGAGCAGCGCAATGCGTTGCAACGCTAGGCTCGACCTAAAAATTGAGAGGGGAATGTTCTCTTGGGTGGCTATATCCTTGGCCTCAATTAATTCATGTGTTAGGTTATGTAGCTGCCGTCCCTTGATAAACCCTTTCTGATCTCCATGGACCAAGTGACTAGTTGTTTGTCCCAGTCTTGTTGCTAGGCTCTGCGTGTCGATTTTGTAGTAATTATTTAAAAGGGATATAGGTCTGTATGATTCACATTTCAGAGGGTTTTTTCCTGGTTTCAAGATTATGGAAATAATGGCTTCATTCCAAGATTTTGGCAAAGTTCGACCTTCAAAAAAACCTGTGTTTAATAGAATCACCAATGTAGGGGCCAATACCTCCTCAAGACCTTGTATAATTCACTTGGTAATGCATCCGGGCCAGCAGCCTTCCCTCTCTTTAGGTTCTTCAAAGCAGCCATCACCTCCTCTAGGGTTATCTCTGAGATAAGTAGACCTCTTTGTTCTTCCTCTAACTTTGGGATAGGTAACTTATTTAAGTATGAGACTATTTGATCCTCTGGAAAAAAAGTCAACGAAGGCTGTCTCAATCTCCAAATCATCCACCTCCTGCCTACCCTGCTCGTCTCTCTGTATAGCTACAATCTTGTTTCTATTATGTTGTTTTCAGTTTCCAAGCAAGTCATTTTCTACTCCCTTCCCCATATTCGTAGTTTGATAACACGCTGGCTTCTCATTTTTTCCTGATTCTGGTATCTAGCATATTGATCAGTTCATTTTTCTTTTCAGTTATTTCTTCTTCTATTATTCCTTGTTCTTGTGTGGACCCGGCCCCCTCCAATTTTCTATATTGCTCTGAAATTTCAGCCTCTAACTGGCAGATTTTATGCCTAGAGTTCTTATTACTAGTTGAAGCTAAACTGATGAGTACCCCTAATTACAGCTTTGTATGCATCCCAGACTATCTGTATAGGGGTGTCTTTATTATTGTTGATTTCAGAGTATTCCTCCGATATTACTTTTAAGTTATCAATCACCTGTTGATCTAGAAGGAGGGTGCGATCTAAGGTCCATCTGGGCACTGCCTGGAAACTCCCTATTTTTATTGTCATGGAAACAGGAGAGTGATCAGAGAGGTGGGCAGGTACATGTTCGACTTTGTCAACATTGTTACTTAAAATGTTATCTATTAGAAAAAAATCGATCCTGGATGCATGGCCATATTTTTTATATTTGTAAGTGAACCTGTTTCTTAAGTCTTCTTTCTTCTTCCACACATCTACCAAACCCAAATCTTCTATATATCTTTTCAAACACATCCTCATTTTTGAGGGATTTGAGCCTTTGCCCGGGGGAAATCTGTCCTCTTTAAGATCTAATAATAGATTGAAATCTCCTCCCATAATTATTGGGGCTGAGTTTTCTATTAGTTGAGAATATAAACCCTAAAGTGGATCAGGGTCGTCTGTATTTGGGCCGTATTATCCTGTCACGATATATAATTTCCCATCCAATTTTACTTTGACTATCACCCATCTTCCCTTTGGTTCTGCGGAAGCTTCTATGATTGTTGCCTTTGCAGATTTTTTAAACAGAATTGCCACACCTTTAATACAACAGGGTTGGTTAGTGCAGACGTAGCGATCTACCCATTTTTGATGCTTCATAATCTTATCCCATTCCATTTTCAGAAGGTGTGTCTCTTGGAGAATTAGAACCTCACTGTTCACTAATTTTAGATACTCCAATATTTTATTTCTCCTCTTTTGTACTCTAAGGCCATTCACATTCCAGGACATAATATGTGTTGTATTATTTATCATGGGTCTTTTTTACAGCTGGAGTGTCATATATATTGGGACCTCGTCTTTCCTGGTTCCGTTGCACAATAGACAAAGACTTTATTTTTTTTAATTTTTTCCCCATTTGCTCCTACGCCTCGTGAAAAAATTACACTACAATTTAGTGAACCCTTCCCTCGTGCCCTCCCCTGGAGAACCCTCCCTTTTTCCATTGGACAAATATTAGTTTGCCCTATTCGAGAGCTGCCCTCTCTAGGCAATCATTTAGTCGTGTTTTGTTTTCCCCCAAATATCCCAACTACTTCTGTTGGGTCTTGAATAATTCTATAAGAGTTACTACCTCTTTAGATTCCCTAATGTTGTGCATCTGATTTCTCCACATGATTCTTAGGGAGGCTGGGAATCTCATCTGAACTGTTGCGCCCAAGGACCTGAGCTCCTGCATGTATTGGCCCAGTTCCCACTGCTTGTCCTGTGTGGCTCTTGATATGTCAGATCGAATTTTGAAATTACAGTCTCCTTTTGTAAAGGTACCCGCCGTCAGGGCTTGGTTCAGGATTTTTCTTTCAGACCATAGGTTTTGAAATTAACTAGGATTTTCCGCGCAATTTTCTTTAACTTTCCTTTCTTAAAGGGGTCTCTGTGAGCTCTTTGAATATCTTCCTCCAGTAGTTTTTCATCTAACCCAGGGATAAAGTCTTTCAGTAATTTTACCACGAAACTCTTTATATTCTCACCTTCCATCCCCTCTGATATGTTTAGGATTCTAAGGTTATTTCGTCTTGCATTGTTCTCTGTCTCAATCTTCTCTTAAATCCTTCTCATTTGCTTTTAGGGTCAAGATTTCGCCTTGGTTATCCCTCATTTCTTTCCCCAGCTTCTCTACCGTTGTTTCTACCACTAGAATCGATCCATTAGTGTGTTAACTTTTAGTTCAAGAGCTTCACATGTTGCCTGTATTTTTTCTTGATTCTTTTTTTTTTTTCTAATCTAGCAAAATTCGTCATTTCTACAATCAATGTTTCCATTATTTTCCCCATCGCTGGTTGTGCAGTTTGATTCAACATATGCTCCTGGAGTGGAGCTTCATCCTCCGTGTTCTCATTTTTAGGGATGCTCTGATCTGTGGGGGTTAGTTTCAGGACCTTTAGGACCTTCAGATGGTTCTCTCCATAAGTCCACTGGAGAAGATAACCCTACTGCCTCTGCCTCTTTTCCTTCCACGAATAATACTTGAAATCTGTTGTTTGTTGTAATTCCTCCACTTTTGGATCCTTGGGCGCCACCTTGCATAGTTGTATCTATGCGAACCTTATTTCCACATCTGTCTTCTAGCCCCCTAGTTTATTGTGTTATTTGAGGCTTGTTTATCTTGAATCTTAAAAAAGGAGCGCAGAGAGGGGGAACTTTAATTTTTGCTCCTTGGTTCTTTAGTGCAGATTTAGTGGAAGTGGATATAATATTTTTCGCTCCCGGGTTCTGTCTTCCCCCCCCTGGGTTTCTCCTGCCTTGTTAGCTATCTGGACTGTGAACGGGCTTTTCTGTGTTCTACCTAATATTATATTTTCTGTGTCCAGCTGCCTATTTCTCAGGCAGTAGCTAATTCCTTGAGTGATTCTTTGATTTTGTGTTCCCCCCCCTTGTTCAGTTCCTCTAGGGCGGAAATTTTCTGACCTTTCCTGCCTTTAGAGGAAGCTTTAGCTGGAGTGGGGGTTGACTGAAATGTATGTTCTAAGGGGGCTCTAGAGGCGAGATCGCCTCTCCTTCCCCTCCCCCTAACGCTTCCGTAGTCATGCACATCTTCTCTTCGATTTTTTTCGGCGTGGTTTCCAAGGTCTGATGCGTTGTACTCCCGCCCGCTTGTGGGGCCCTCTGTAAGCAATTCTAGCAGTAATTCTTCGGCTCCACTGAAGCTCTTACGCTGCGTCTGTCCACACGCAGATGCCGTATGCGCGCACCACACCCTCCTCCGAATTTTCACGGCTCTCACGGTGTCGCTGACTCGCTTCCAAACACCCCCGCATGAGAACCGGAGGCTCAGGCTTGGAGAGTTTTTTCCGCAGCTTTAGCCCTTAATGAGGTAAACACTTTAAAAACATTTTTTTATTAAGTTAAATCCTAATTTTTACATCGAGGGGGGAAAAAGTATGATGAGTTTATCGTGATTTAGCCCAGAGAGTCAGCGCTCCCGACCGGGCTTCTCAGCTGGCCGCCATGTTCTCCCCCTTACTTCCATTCATTTTGAGTGAATTTACACTCATCCATTTAGATATATCCAGGAGGCATGCCTGAAAATTGCCAAGAGAGTCGGCCTGATCTTTGTTTAAGTGATAAAATCAGCTGGGTGTCGTCCACATAGTTAATCAACTTCATCTTGGGGGACTTAATAAGGGAAATTAGAGGTTTGATGTAAATGGTGAATAAAATTGGGCTGAGAGAAGAGCCCTGGGGAACGCCATTTGAGGTCATTCTGAATTTAGAAAGAAAAGGGGGCATGGATACAGCCTGACAGCGGCCAGTCGGATAAGATTTTAGCCAGTTTAACATCGGGCCACCGGCACCCGCTGACATAAGACTGTACAATAGGATGCGGTGGTTAACCGTGTCAAACCCGGCTGATAGATCGAGAAGGACCAGGACAACTAACTGGTTGTCTGTTGTCAGTTATCCTCTCAATTTCATAACCTGCTTTTACCGTTTTGCAAGCAGAAATTGTGCAGAATTGCTCTGAACTGCTTCCCTTCATTCTGTGAGGCATTGGGGCCTTGTGAGAGAGTACCAATTTTTGAGTAGTTAGCCTCATCTTTTGGACTGATTATGCTGGCATTTTGAATCTGCACGGAAACGCTGCTAATAAGGTCCCAGTGCATGTGCTTTGGGCCCTAGAAAATGCTAAAATTGTCAAAGTCCTAAATGGCGTATTTAATTTTGTTATGAGACCATTTGTATATAGTGCAGAAATACACTCATGGCATGAAAAGTTAAATATCACGTGGACTGCAGCAATTACTGTGCCATCTACTAATGTGACAAAGAAAAACATGGCTTCAGGTCTACCATTGTAGCCTCAATGCTGCAGTTTAAACCTGCAGCTCAACCTGTCAAAAGAACACTTTTGACTGGATAAAACTGTTATATTCTGATTATTTAAGTATATGTTTCCCAGCTTAGCTATCTCCCTGCTGCTCAGCCAGAGTGAGTGTTGGCAGTGGAATGTTTGTGTGACTGTGATGCTTGGAATGCTTGGGTGCCTGTCTGGATGAGTGGTGACAGTTGGAAGATGGGCTGAGCAGCAGTCAGGCTGCTCCTGGTGAGGCTGCAGTATAAGGATCACCAGGCCTTTGTACAAATGAACATATTTACTATCCTGCAACAAGAAGTCAATAAAGAAACTTATAAAACTCAACTCGGCTACGTCTGGTAAGACGCAACATATTTTGGCGACGACCTGGACCAAGACTCAAGCGTGCTACATGATTCAAGAACCTGTCCATGGTATGGACATGAAGAACCCAAAGAAACCAATTGAAACAAAGAGTAAAGCATCAAGTATGGAGCACCAGGCAAGCCAGCCCCACCAGTGTCCTTGTCAGTGGATAGCCCCAGCCTGGACATGCTTCATTGATCTTCTAAAATGACTTTGATCTTTGTGGGTAAGTGGTGTGAGCCTCACTACTTCCACATCCTAACGTTGGGACTTTATACATCATTTTGGATCAACTGGTGTTGTGGTGGTTCCAAGCATACATTTTGTATACAGCTTTCTAGCCAATGCTTACTTTTTCTTATTTCATTCATGTGTGTGATCCAGCCACATCGTTCTGCAGAGGTTTACAAAGAGAGTATCACTTGCTGAAAATGGGAGCTGAAATTTACGAGAGTCATCTTTAATGGATACTTTTGAAATGCTCCTTCCTTGCCATTGCGTGTGCACTGGATCGGGTTGTTTCTGCACGGTGCCTTCGCTCTTCTCTGCCCTTACGCTTGTGGGGTGTGTCTACACGTTTTCGTCTTGTACCACATTGCATCATTGGCATCTTTGACAACTACAAGGATATATACAACGTTTTCTACTGCGTGGTTTTGGTACACGGAAGACTCAGGAGGCCAACAGTGGTGAGACCATTTTGGTTCTTTAATTGTTTTTACTCAGCTGATACTTGTCGGTAATAGGGTCTGGTAAACCGCCTCATTGCGGTTTGAAAAAATGAGGCACGAGCTGTGCATTTCGTGCACTCACTGAGCGCGTGCAGTATTTTCAAAAGCAGTTACAAGTATGGTACAGCGTGCGCAATCTTACCTGCATCTTGGAGTCCTGCGGTGCCTTCGTGGGATCCTTCCTGATGTCATCGATTCTACGCAGCTTTGGCCTGCTGAGGGACGCCCTGCTGCACGGACGCGCCGTGAGCCATCCTGCGCTGGCGTGAGAGCATGCCGCCATCTTGGGTTTGGCGGCACCACTCCACTTGTTTGGCTTTACCCGGTGCCATCCGATCCGTTTCACGTTTGTGTACCGTTTTCTTGGAAGCTGAGTCTGCACGCAAACACAGTGTTATGCAGTTTTCATCAGTGCTCCCAGTCGGAGTGAGCATACTTAATTTGGTTTCACATGTTCCGTCTGCTGAGGGAGAAATTTTCGAATGAAGGTACTTTTGTTAATATTTTTTGCTACCTGTTTTTCAATTCAGGCACCTGCATGACCAAAGGTCTCACGCTGCAAGAGGAGCGAAGTGGGGTATTTCTACATTGACTTTTATTCCAAAGTACTGTGGTACCGACTGAGTTATGAGCATGATTTGTGTGTGACCTCCAGTTATTGGTATTTCTTTATCATTTTTACACACAAGGAGGTGTTGTTCCCTCCTATTGCAAGTAAGTTTGAGACTGCCTTTCTTCACAACGGTCATGCTGCATGTTTACAAGAATTTACAAGAGGCAAAGAATAAGAGTTTGCAATATTTTGAGTTTTTATAGGAAACATTTTCATCAATAGCTTGTGTTATAGTTATCAGGGGCATGTGTATTAGTGTTGCAAAGGTACTTCAGGTTTCATTTTTTTTTGTCAAACTTGTTTTTATTGACATTTCTTTTACAGATAACCAGAGCAGTTTGCATCAAGTCGCTCATCGCAGTGAGCTATAGTATAGAGTCAACAGTCGGAGTTGGAGCAAAGGCACTTTATAACATTCATGTCCCAGCCCGTTACCCTTAAAATAATGCGAAAGAATAAGGCACAGTTTCAAATTTAGTAAAGGCCCGGAACAACTCGCAAAGACAACTCAGCACATCTTTCTTTTGCGATGGGATATTGGCAAGACCTTCCAACGGGAAGGGCTTCTAAGAGAAGGGGAACTCCCTTACTAAAACAAACCCTCTGGCAATAGAAAACGAAAGACAACCAAACTCCCTCCCCCCCGCCCCCACCTCCCCAAAACGATGGTGGCGGCCAAGGCTTCCAGAAACTATTGGAGCTAGTTATACAGGGGTAGGCTAAAATTGAAAGAGATGTAGGTCCCTAATGGAGGAAGGACAAACAGCTGAGGGGGGAGTCCCCCTGAGAGGAAAGTGACCATAGGTCCCCACTTATATTCAAAGTTTTTGTATGCATCTCGAAAGATATCAGACATTCTTTCGAGGCTGAGCAGTTTCCACAAACGAGAATGCCAGAGGGAGATCGTCGGGGCTTCCTTTCGCTTCCATGCAGCCGCTATAGTCACCTTGGCTGCCCCTATGCACATCCACATGATGGCCTTATCAGCTAGAGTCTGGTGTTCAAGGGCTGGGTCACGGAGCCCCAAGAGGACCTCCGCCATGGTAGTCGGGATGTGGTAGCCTAACATGTCTTTGATATGTGAAAGGATTTCTTCCCAAAAAGGGCGTATAGCAGGGCAGTCCCACCAGATGTGTTGAAAATCACCCAAGAGGCCACATCCCCTCCAACACCTATCAGAGGTGTTCGGGAAAATCCTCTTAAGCTTCGAGGGATAAAGATACCAGTCCATCATAGTTTTAAGATGCGCTTCCCGCAGCTCTATGGAGTGATTGAATTTCAGGGTGTCCGACCACAGCTCTGCCCATTCCCTGTCAGTGATATCTCGTTGTAGTAGGCCGTCCCACATGGACATGTACCTGGGTCTTGGTGAGTGCATGTTGGTGAGCAGATAATTATATAAGAAAGAGATTACTCCTTTCATGGAGGTCGCATGGATGGTGAAGGACTCAAATTTTGTAAGGGGTCGAGTGGCCGCCTCATGTACGAGTGGGGTAAGGGCCCAGTGTTTCAGCTGAAGGTATCGGAAGTGTTCCGTCTTCTCCAGACCGTAGTCCCTTCTACAATTATCAAAGGTGAGTATGTCGGTATTATGAAAGAGATGAGTCAAAGCTATGCAGCCTCCGTCGCGCCAGGCATCAAAGGGGCCCTCGTGGAGAGCGGGAGGGAAGGCTGGATTAAAGTGGAGGGGCGTGTGGGGTGAGGGAAACGTGGTCGACCGTTCACTACCAGAGATCGAGTCCCACAGTTTCAGAGTTGTGCGTGTAGGGGTGTTGATGTAGGTGTTCTCAGGTCTGTCCCTCCCTGGGGCGCCAAATGAGATCCCAGATGGTTCTCCCTGCTATGGAGCGGTCCATGTGGAGCCAGTGTTTTTCAGATTCTCGCTTAGACCATTCAGTCACTACGCGCAGTTGGGCTGCCTTGTAATATAATTCGAGGTCTGGAAGACCCACCCCACCCTCTGTGCGGGGGCGGCGCAGAATAGCGAAGGAGAAGCGGGCTCGGCCTCCCTGCCAGATGTAACGTAGAATCAGGGACTTGACTTTGGGGAGGAAATCTTGGTCTAGTTCTATAGGCAAGGCTTGAAATAAATAAAGGCGCTTAGGGAGAAGGGTCATTTTAATAGCATGAATGCGGCCAAGCCAAGATATGAAGAGGGGTTTCCACCTTGCCAAGTCTGTTTGAATGCGTGAGAGAGTGCGTGGATAGTTGGCGCGGAAGAGCCCCTCCACCCGGGGCGTTAACTGGATCCCTAGGTATTGGATGGAGGTGGAGGACCATTGCAACGCGGTGTGATTCCGCAGTTCCGAAACCTCCGAGTCAGGAAGGGTAAGATTAAGTATGTATGATTTGCCTAGATTTACCTTAAAGCCTGCCACTTCCTCAAATCGCTCTAACTCGGACTGCAATGGGGGAAGGGATCTGGATGGATCGGCGAGGGACAGGAGCACGTCGTCAGCAAAGAGCGAGATTTTGTGGGCGTCACCACTGAAGGGGATTCCCTGAATCTCTGGAGATGCCCGTATGGCCAATGCAAATGGCTCGATGCTAAGCGCAAACAGCAGTGGTGATAACGGGCACCCCTGTCGGGTGCCTCTAGAGTGGAGGAAGGGGGTCGACAGCAGGCCGTTAACTTGAACTCTAGAGTACGGGTGGGCATAATTGGCACGAATCATATTAATAAATTTATCCGCAAAGCCGAATCTGGAGAGTGTGTTAAAAAGAAACGACCAATCCACCCTGTCGAATGCCTTCTCGGCGTCCAGCCCAACCAGCACTGCAGGGATACGTCGTTTAGTAGCTTTCTCTATTAGGTGGACTATACGTCGAGTATTATCGTGGGTCTGGTGGCCCTTGATAAACCCCGATTGGTCAGGGTGGATTAAGACGGGCATGAGGTCGTTGAGTCGGGTGGCTAGGATGGAGGAATAAAGCTTTGCGCCCAGATTTAACAGGGCTACAGGGCGGTACGAGGTGCATAGTTGGGGGTCCTTCCCTTGTTTAGGTATTACTGTAACCACCGCTTCTGCCATCGATCTGGGAATCTCTCCTTCCTCTGCCATGGTATTGAAAAGTCGTGTAAGGTGTGGTATTAGATCAGGGGCAAAGGTTTTATAGAAGTGGGAGGTGTACCCGTCGGGGCCTGGAGCTTTGTGAGGTTTGAGGGCCTTTATGGCAGCGCCTATTTCGTCAGGGGATATAGGGGCGGTGAGGATGTCGTTCCACTCTGGAGAGACCTGCGGGAATTGCAGCTGCTGAAGGTAGTTTCGTTGGGTGCTCGTGTCCCGTGACTCTGCCGCATAGTGTCTCGTAAAAGGAACCAAAAATGTTCGCTTTATTCTCGTCTTTGTGCGTGACTTCCCCACGTTCCCCCCCGGATACCTCCTATATATTCCCTTTCCCTTTTTTCCCTCAACTGTCTGGCAAGATGTTTGCCAATCTTGTTTCCCTGGGAGTAGGATAATTGTCGAAGCTTAAGGAGTGTGAGTTCTGCCCTATTGTTGTATATGGCTCTGAGCTTACCCCTTAAGGCAGTCAGGTGACGCTGCGATGTTCTAGTAGGATTTGTTTTATGGGTGGTTTCCGCCGCTGCCAACTCCACTTCAAGAGCTTCTCTGTCCCTAGTTCTCTGTTTATTCAGGGAGGAGTTGAGTGCAATGCATTTCCCCCTGAGGACTGCTTTGAATGTGTCCCAGTTTGTGAATTCTGATGTGTCTTCAGGTTTAATGTGGTTAAAAAAATCTGTAATAGATTCCCGCAAAGTGGTGCAAAGCATTCTATCTCGTGTGAGGGCTGCCGGGAAATACCATTTGGGGGTGGATGTGGCGGTGTTGCCCCAAATGAAGGCGATCGATACCAGGCCGTGATCTGATACTGAAAGGGGAAATATTTTGGCCTCTCGGAGGGCTCCCATTAGATTCTGGCTAATGAAAATGTAGTCTAGCCTAGAATGTGCGGTGGACATGGGAGTAAAAAGTGTAGTCCCGCGATTGAGGGTAAAGGGTGCGCCAGGCGTCTATAAGACCCAGGTCGTGTAGGAGGTGCTTGGTGGTAGCGGAGAACGAACCTGTGTCGGAACGATGTGGATGGGTGCTATCTAAATCCGGCTGCCATGTTAAGTTAAAATCCCCCATAAAAATCGTTGGCCCCTCGGCGAAGTCCTGCAATTTCCCCACTATCATGTTTAAAAAAAGCTGTTTGTCCTACATTAGGCGTGTATACTGCTACAAATGTGCAGAGTCTGCCCTTTAAGGAGCCCTTCACCATCACTAAGCGACCGTCTTTATCGGTGTGGACATCGAGTAGTTGGAATTTTGTAGAGGCATGGAAGATGAGCGCCACCCCCCCTGTGTTTAGTGAGTGCAGAGGATCTATATATCAGTGGGTATTGCTTGTGACGGAAACGGGTGTCCTCAGCCCTTGGAAGGTGGGTCTCCTGTATAGCCGCTATGTCAATGTGATGGTCTGTAAGATATTTCCAGACCTTTTGGCGCTTTTGGGGTGAGTTAAGGCCCTTCACATTCCATGAGCCGATGGTTATAGCCATCCGTATAGTATGGGCCTCGCCCTCTCTCTAGGGCAGCCATGTATCGTCTCGTCCTGCTGGGCCGCGTGCAGCGCAAATAGGCCGTATCCCTATCTAGAGAACTCCTGGAAGAAATTCGAAGCGAGCTAAGCCTCCTCATGGTATCAGTAACAAGCCGCCACCATCTCCCATCTCCTCCCCCCCCAAAGAAAATAAAAGTCAACAATACCATTAACTGCAGTTGTGAAACCGCTAACATGTTCCCAGGTGAGGGCAGAATACCCTCAAGGGAATGTTGGGGGATGATGCGGCCGTGGACCCCGTCCGCGTCTCCCCCGAACCCTATATAAAGATACTATCAGTAGTGCCTTGCGGCCAGGTCGGCTTCTTCAGATGTGTTGGACGGTGTCATTAGGCATATTGTCTTGAATGCTGCCGGCAGGCCATTAATGCCAAGCTGCTTCCCTCCTGTCAGGCGGTTGCAACGGTCACGCAATCTGGGTGTCCAATCAGTTTCTGAGTCCCCATGGCGGATAGATCACAAGTGCGTTAGGGGGAAGATGTTATCCACTCTTCCCACGGGGGTGCCCTTATGTTCGTGAGTAGACGGCTGCTGCCGCATTCGGTGGCCCGTGGAGAATGCTCCCTCATCGAGTCGTCATGACCAAAGGGGGTCGGCACTTCGGATCAGGCTCTTGTACTGTGAGTGGCGGCGAGATTTTGAACTGTAGATCTCATTTGCAATGCCTGCGCGAACCTGTAGACCAGGAGGTTGACTAGGAAGCTCCTCTCAGTGTCTCTCGTGTTTTGGTAGTCGTGGGGTCGGGCTCCTCTGAGGAGAGACCCAGGATTTCCAGCCCATCTTGCAGCTCTGTGATATGGCATTGCTTGTTATTAAGTTCAAAGCTCAGTCCAAACGGGTAAGTCCATCTGTACCTAATTTTATCTTCTCGAAGCTTTGTAGTGATGGGTCTGAACTGTTGCGTCCTCGCCAGAGTGGTCGGCGCCAAGTCTTGATAGATGGTGCATGGGTGGTCCTGGAATGAGACTGGCCCCTTTTTCCTGGCGGCCAGAAGTACTGCTTCTTTGACCTTATAGGAGTGAAATTTAGCCAGCATGTCGCGTGGTCGCTTCTGGTCCCCAGCCGCAAGCCCTCCTACGCGGTGGACTCGTTCCAGTTTAATTTTGAGGGTTTGGGGGCTGAGAATTTCCGCGAAGAGGCCTTCTAAGAATGCCTGAAGGTCGGGCCCCTCCGCCCCCTCCTCTAGGTCCCGTATGCGCACATTCTCCCGTCTTGCCCTATTTTCGAGGTCTTCAGCCTTGAGCTGTGCCTGGTGCAGTTGGTCCTGGAGAGTGTGCACGTCGTCCCTCAATCCGGTGATGTGCGTCTCATGTTCTTGGGCTTGTGTTTCTACATCTAGCACCCTGGTGCCCACAGAGTCCACATCTTGTTGAAGGGAGGTCATTCTGTCGGTAAGGTCGGACCGCAGCTGGTCCATTGAGGATTTGAAATCGTGGTTGAGATCGTTCCGGAGCTCCGTTTTGAACTCTCTGAACATAATCAGGAGGTCCTCCTTTGTACACGCCATGTTGACTGTATCCTCGTCGTGGCCCTGAGGTGGATGTTTATCTGTTGGAGTGAAGAAGTTTGAGACCCTGTTCGGAGTCTTGCCTAACACCCTCTTCGGCGGCATATGGGCGTGCCCTAGAGGACCTCTGCTGCCGTGTCAGGTGAGATGCGTGGGCGCAGACCGCAGGGAAGAGTGCTGACTGTGTGGGCGATTTGTTGGAGGCAGCCCCCCCAGCCGGTAGACTCCCAAGCAGGGTCGCTGATAAGCTGTTTGAGAAATAGCACCGGGTCAGTCAGTGGAAGCCCCCAGCATAGATAGTCTATAGTGAATGGGACGCCCAGTTTGGAGGAGTCGCGTTCATAGATAGGTGAGAGCAGCCTGAGCTAAGGAGAAGGTGTCGGGTGGCCGACCGGGCACCCCCCCGGTGCACTCAAAGGGCACTTGAGTAGCCCCTCAGATGTACTGCTGCGAGGGTCTGTGACTCCGGTGTCATCACCAAGGATTCGCTCGGGTCGTCAGCACCATAGGACAGTGATTGGTGGGAGCCGAGGCACCGGGTCCCTGAGTCCGCCCCCAGAGTCCGAGACAGCTGTCTAGTGTCCCCGGAGGTCTCTGTATTGATCACGCCCCTCACCGTCTGGGTGCCATTTTAAAGTCAGGCGCACAACACTCACCGTGGGGCGTCTTCGTGATCGAGCCCGTGCCACTCCGACCGCCCACTGGGCATCAAGGCTCACCTGGATCTCCGCTCATTCCGCCCCCCTGTGTAGGCTCCTGGGGGTTCAGGCATTAGCGCGTCGCTATGTGGGACCGTGGTGTCGGTGACTTTCACCCCAGAGCAGCGCTCAGTAGACGCCTGGATGGTCGCATGGATATTGATCTGCTTCCCCTGGGTGGAGTGTGGCCGCGGTCTATAGCGTTTGCTCCGTGAGTTGATCAATCAATCAATCACAGAATTTGTAAAGCGCACTACTTACCCGCGAGGGTCTCAAGGCGCTAGGGAAAAAAGGGGGGGGGGGGTGCTGCTACTGGTCGAACAACCAGGTCTTGAGTAGCCTCCTGAAGGTCAGCAGGTCTTGGGTCTGTCGTAGGCTTAGTGGAAGGGTGTTCCAGGTCTTGGCGGCAAGGTGGGAGAAGGATCTGCCGCCGGTGGTAGTTCTTCGAATGCGAGGGACGGTGGCGAGGGAGAGGTCGGCGGAGCGGAGTTGGCGGTTGGGGACGTAGAAGAGGAGTCGTCTGTTGAGGTAGGCTGGGCCAGTCTTGTGTGCGTGGATGAGGAGTTTGAAGGAGATTCTCCTGTCGACGGGGAGCCAGTGCAGGTTCCTCAGGTGGGGGGTTATGTGGCTGTGGCGTGGTACATCGAGGATCAGGCGTGCAGAGGCGTTTTGTATGCGTTGCAGTCGCTTGATGAGCTTGGCCGGGGCTCCCGCGTAGAGGGCGTTCCCATAGTCAAGTCTGCTACTGACGAGGGCCTGGGTGACTGTTCTTCTTGTGTCTGTCGGGATCCACCTGTAGATCTTGCGAAGCATGCGGAGGATGTTGAAGCAGGAGGATGAGACTGAGTTGACTTGCTTGGCCAATGAGAGCGTTGAGTCGAGGATGACTCCCAGGCTGCGTGCGTGGTCGGTGGGTGTCGGGGCTGCTCCCAGCGTCGTTGGCCACCAGGAGTCGTCCCAGGCAGAGGGGTTGGAGCCGAGGATGAGGACCTCTGTCTTCTCCGTGTTCAGTTTTAGTCGGCTGATCTTCATCCAATCGGCGATGGCCTTCATTCCTTCATGGAGGTTGGATTTGGCGGCGAGGGGGTCCTTGGTGAGGGAGAGGATCAGTTGAGTGTCGTCGGCGTAGGAGATTATGTTGAGGTCGTGCTGTCTGGCGATGCGTGCGAGCGGGGCCATGTAGATGTTGAACAGTGTTGGGCTGAGGGACGATCCCTGGGGTACGCCGCAGATGATCTCGGAGGCTTCGGAATGGTGGGAGGCGGACTCTCTGGGTTCTGCCGGCGAGGAAGGAGGTGGCCCATTCCAGGGCCTTGTCTCGGATCCCTGCGTCGTGGAGGCATGCGCGTAGAGTGCGGTGGCAGACAGTGTCGAAGGCGGCGGAGAGGTCCAGCAGGATGAGGGCTGCGGTCTCACCGTTGTCCAGCAGGATCCTGATGTCGTCGGTGGCGGCGATGAGGGCAGTCTCAGTGCTGTGGTTGCTGCGGAACCCCGATTGGGATGGGTCCAGGATGCTGTTTTCTTCGAGGTATCGGGTTAGCTGTTTGTTGACGATCTTCTCGATGACCTTGGCTGGGAACGGAAGCAGTTGATCCGTCTCCTTATAAGGACAGGACTGCAGACTCACCAGTTGATGTCACGCGGAGGAGGGGCACCGGGGTCCCCGGGTGGCTGCTCTCTCCGCAGTCGGGGTGTCCGCGAAGTCGTGCCCAGTCGCGGCGGATCGCCGGCGTCTCTGAACCGCCCCGTAGCAGCAGAAATCGCACCTGTGGATCTCGAGCCAGGAATCGCTCCTCTTACACTCACGGTCGCAGTGGCCTGGACGCCATCTTAAAGTCAGGCATGGCGCACCTCAGCACGAGCCGCCCCGACAGCAGCTCCCACTCGCCAAACATCTGAATCAGGAAAGTGCCACCGGAGGGGTGCCACGCATGTATCAGCTCACCCGTTCGTCTCGCTCGCATCAGACGGGGTCCGTACAGCAACACGGGGCCCCGGGAGCTACTCCGGCAGTGTCCCCCAGGTCTCGAGACGTTGGCCACGGGAACGGCGAGTTGTCCGGTGTCGGCGATCCACGGCGCTCGTCCCGATTGGATTTGTGTCGCCTGTGTGCTCTGGCCGCCGATGATACCTCAATCGCGCGGCCTCAGCTCGCCCGCACGGCAGTGGCCGCCATTTTAGGGAGCACCGGGGCTCCGTCGGCACTCACGATTTTAGGTTCCAAGGGGCCTCCGTCAACAAGTGGGCACTCTCAGAAAGTGCTCCACTGCATCAGCATGTCGATGGTGCCCTTCAGGGCCGCTGGGCTGCCGTTAAGCCGCTGATATGGGTTCAGGAAGAACGCGCGGACCGGGAGCCGAGACGAGTTACGTCCGTCCGGCCATCTTTCCCGGCCACGCCCCCAGGTTTCATTTTTGATCTACAAGTTTTAAGTGGGGAGCACTGTACTTGTGTGTGCCCAGCGTAGTACTACTCGGGTGAGAGGTTGCTCACCGGCGATGGGGTACAGGTTTAAAAAAAATATTTCTAGAGGAAAAGAAAGTGAGTTTGCATTTATTAGAGTTTATTTTAGAGAGATGTTTATCTATATTATATTGTTTTAGTGATGCCACAGTTTAGGCTTCCTTACACAACGGAGGTTCTCGTCTTTAAGTGGGTGGTAGTCGCATTACACTCCCTTACATGAGGGTGGTTCTGGTTTCTTGGTGGGTCTATATGTGGTAGTTGCACTACGTACATATTCTGGAGTTGACTGTGTGTAAGTCGTCATGCGCTGCACGTTTGGGCTGTTCTGTGTAAGGCGCCATGCGCTACATGTCTCATCTTGTCGGTGTTTAAGTCGTCATGCGCTACACTTCTTGTGTAAGCCGCCTTGCACCTCATGTGTTGTTGTTGGTGTGTAAGTCGCCTCACGTTTCGTACACATTGTGTGTAAGTCACCTTGTGCTACACGTGTACTTTGGTTTTACACCCTCACACAGGGTAGGTCTCATGGGTCGTGTCCCATTTACATTGTATATACCCCTTCGTCAGGGTTGGGTTATGGGTGTTAGCCCCATTTACATGTTTTACAGTACATCCCTACACAGGGTGTGTGTTTATGGGTGTTAGCCCCATTTACACGTTTTACATTTAATCCCCACCCAGGTTGTGTTCTTATGGGTATCTTAGTCCCATTTTCAGAGTGTATTTCTTGTTCCTTGTTTTAGGAATCTTGTTTACACTATTCCTTTCTTTTTTTGGGGGATCGTTGTCTCGGGGTGTGGTCCACCCTTTGCTACACATTATATATTTTCCAAAAATTGTTTTATTGGGGAGGATGGGTTTTATATTGCTTGTCAATGTATTTATTGTTGCTTGTCAATATATTTACCTTTCCTTTCAGGTTATATGGTGTTCAGTCTCTCGCGAAGTTGTATTTTAGGTTGCTTTTTCTCTGCTTTTGTATATGCTTGTCTATAGTTCCTCATTGTTCTTTTTATTTTTCATTTAAAAGGAGGGGGATATGTTATATTCTGATTATTTAAGTATATGTTTCCCAGCTTAGCTATCTCCCTGCTGCTCAGCCAGTGTGAGTGATGGCAGTGGAATGTTGGTGTGACTGTGAGGCTTGGAATGCTTGGGTGCCTGTGTGGATGAGTGGTGACAATTGGAAGATGGGCTGAGCAGCAGGCAGGCTGCTCCTGGTGGGGCTGGATGTTAAGTAAATCCAACGAGTAGAAAGTGTAGAAGTAGTTTATTCCAATAAGTACAGCATCACCAGGGAGCGTCCAGTGCCATCAATATCCAACCTCCAACAGACACAAAGAGCACGGCACGGACCATACACTCTAGAACACATGAAGAATGAAAGGTCCGTGCCGAGAACATGGTTGCCAAGTGAAAGAACATAGCAACTATGTACACAACACATCTTCCCCCTTAACCAGAAAAAAAATAAAAAAATAAAACAAAAACAAATCAATTATACAACTTATCTCTAATACGAGTAACAAAATCAGAAAGCCAAACAGGTTTTTTGCGTAAGCGCTTGGTCTCAAGCAATTCAGGAACAACCTCATTATTGACGTGAGAAGCGCCAGTGTCCATGGACACAGTGGGAGTAAAGGAATCACTAGTCTCTGTACTCTGTTCGCCACCATGTTGAACTACAGGACTATTAACAATGTCCTCATCATCAAAAGTGTGCCTAAATGACATACATTCTCGGTGGTACAAATTCTTATTACTCTTGAGCACAGCAATTCTGCTAAGATTCCATACCTTACCATTGGAAAGTCTTACAGAGTTTTTTAAAACCTCCCTTACAGTAAATGGTCCCAAAAATTGGCTTTGACCCTTCGGAACCTTCCAAGGTTTCTTGACTTTAACAAGCATACCAACCTGGACAACTGGATCAATCTTGGAACCCCTCTTCAAATCAAATCTATGTTTATTGATCACATGAGTTTTTTCAAAAAATGTTTTAACCAATTCTAGGTTGATGTGACTCCTAGTGGAAGTGACCAACCAAGATGGGCTACTTTTGGTTCTTGGTAATCTTCCCCTCATGACTTCAAAAGGCGAACAATCAGTCATGTCATTGGGAGTAGTTCTATACTTCCACATGGTTTTCACTACCTGAAATTCCCACTTGTCATCCTCGACTCCAGTGATCTGTATGGTGCTTTTAAGTACCCTATTAAATCTCTCAATGATACCGTTACCACTAGGGTTATATAGAGAAGTGGTACAATGTATGACACCAACCTTTTGAAAATAATCCTTGGCCTTGTTAGAAATGGGATCTCTGGTTGGCTAAGGCTTGCGCCAAAGCCAGGCAGAGACCACCACTCTAGTCAGGGCGAGGGAGTTACACGCCAAAGATAACCCCTGCTCACCCCCTTGGTAGCTTGGCACGAGCAGTCAGGCTTATCCCGGAGGCAATGTGTAAAGCGTTTGTGCAACACTCACACAGCAACAACATACCAGGCATACCACAAAAGGAACTCCACACAAGGTTATATCAAAAATAGCCTTTGTATTCTCATAACACATTAAAATAGTAATCACATAATATACATTGTGCCACCTGGCACTAGGTAATATCTACAAGGGATTATGTACACCTGACGGGGCCAACTGGACCGCTGTTAGAACCATCACAAAGTGAACTTAGTAAATGTAGGACATATCAGAAACGTACAACCAGTAATCACTGGTAACCACTGTACTCAGCATCACCCTGTAACATAAACCACATTATGCACAGTATCACATTTAGGCGTGAATTACATTCTGCGCCAACCTCACCAGCATAAACACATTATGCAATCATCTCATAAGTCTAGACGCATTAGACCCTAACCTCCTAAGCATAACTCACATTAGGGGCATAACTCACAGTAGAGAATAATCTCACTAGCATAAACCACAGTATGCAAATAACCTCATACATAAACCAGTTAGAGGCATAACACAGGGTGCGTAAATCGTAGTACATGAATCACATTTCCTAGCACCACATAAATCACATTAGGGCCTGGCGCCCTACAAACCCCACAGTCCCCCTGGCCAACTGGCCTTCTCAAAGGGGCTCAAATGCCCTATGTCCCAAATGTCAGGGCTGCTGCCAAGGCAGCGGAATCCAAAGTGCGCCATTGCGCTGGGGCAGAGGAGTGCATCTCACTCCTGTCTCCTTTAGAATGCCCCCAAAGAACTGTTGGCCTAAACGTGGCAGCTGACGCTATTTGCTGTGCAGCTGTGACTCAAAGGCCTGGGCACTCACTAGGCCCTCTGAGCCATATGTAAACGTGGCAGCTGTCCGCGCTGGTGCGGCGCAGCTGAGAACAACCCAAGTGAAGGGGCCCTGGCACCTCTGTGCCTCTTCTGTCCCCCTCAGGGACTCCATCAAAAATGCCCCCATCGTTGCAGCTGCCCGCTACGGCGGTGCAGCTGTGTAGAAACAAAGAGCACGGGCCCCTCTGGGCCCTCGCAACACAAAGATGCCCCCTCGTTGGAGCGGCCCTCTACGGCGGGTCCGCTCAGGAAATGATGCGGGCACTCACTGGGCCCTCGGGAGTCCCCTCTGGGACTGTAACTGAATGCGGCCACGTTTGTAGGAAAAAGGGGCACTGGTGCTCGGGGGCCCCGCTCTGGGGCTCTGTACTGACAAACATTCTCCCATCGTTGGGGCGGCCAGCTCTCTTGCGGGACCGCCCAGACACTAGAACTGGTAGGGGCACGGGCCCCTCTGGACCCCTGGGCCCCCCCTCCCTCGGGGGTCCTGGATGCAATGTGGGCGACGTTGGAGTGGCCCGCTCTCCTGCGGGTCCGTTCGAGAGATAGGCACCGAGCCTGTGCCTGGATGCTGCTCCTCCTCCCCCCCCCCCCCCCCTCCTCCCCCAGCCATCCCTTACTCACCGGGCTCTGTGCTGGGGGGGAAGTATCCTCAGTCCTGCTCCTCTCCCGACACCGTCCAGCGCGGGGTGGGCTCCCGCCTGGATTCTCTCTCCGGTTCGGAGGGACGCGGGGCTCTCTCCAGCCAGGGGAGCCCCGCCGATGATCCAGGCCTCTCCTCACTTCACCCGGGGATCCTGCAACACGGAGCGGGATCTCCCTGGAGGCAGGCGTCGCGCTTCTCCCGGCCGGCACTTCCTTCTGCAGGCCCCGCCCACAGTCGGGCACTGGTGGGTGCTTGACTTCCTGTGTCCCGCGCTCTCTTCTCGGCGGCAATGAGGGGTAGGCTCCCTCGTAATTTAAAATATAAAGCGGGGTGGGCTCCCGCTAATTAATAAAAGCAAAATGCGGGGTGGGCACCCGCCATTCTCGATCCATAATGCGGGGTGGGCTCCCGCTTCTTCAGGCATCACGGGGAATCCCTCACACCGGGATTCCCTCCATCAGAATGAGCAGCCCAGCGCTGCGGAGCCCTCGCTCTCCTTTTCTTTGGCAGAAGTGGCAGAAAGCGCTCCTATGGTGCAAGGGCAATACAGAAGTCCTTTAGAGAATAAAAAGCAGCAAAAGGTCCCTGGGGCATAGCTGGGCCCAGGGAGGCAAGCCCTCATGGTGGTTCCTCCTGGGCCCCAGCAGCAGCACGCCCCAGCAGGATCAGGACCAGCACCCAAGCACATAACTGAACAACATCATGGGGTCACAGCCCCTATAGTTATATCAACATTTCCTTTGTCTTTAGTGCAGGGCATGGGGGAACCAGATGCAACTGGTTCAGGGGGGATTTGGAGCACTTTGTTTTGCAAGCTCCTCTTCCCCTTTGTCAGGTGGGGGCTAGGTGATCAGACACACCACAGGTGGCGGAGCCAGCATTGTACAGGGCAGGCACACTCCTATTCAGAGTCAGGGATTACTCCTCCCACTACTCCCAGCCCAGGTGTCCTATTCAGCCCAGCGCTGACTCACCCTGCCCCTCCTGGAGCCACACACACCTCTCAGCCCCTGTCACTCACAAGCCAGACATGCAATTCACATCAGGCAGGCAGACACATAGCACACAGAAATGCCAACTTCTAAAAGTGGCATTTCTCCAACAGTCATCATAAATCTGCGCACACCATTGCGCAGCATTTATTCTCACGAGTTCATACATACCAAACTCGACCACTCTGCTCCTCCCATACCATGAATTACCACTGACACACACTGATCAGGGAATCCCCAATGCATTCCTATGGGAGGGCAGGCCAATCTCACCAATGTAACACAGAGAGCGCACGCACTTTCCACTGGACCACAGTGCGAAAGTGCCCAGAGTCCTAAAACCACCAACACCATGTCAGAACTTAAGGCAAAAAGTTTAGGGGTGAACTTGCCAAAAGGGCCAAGTCCAACACAACCCCCTTCCAGCCAAAACGCAGGGTAGACCAATCACTACCTTGATGGGCTTCCCTGCTTCGGGCGATAGAACACGGACGCGGGCCCTCACTGCAGGGACACCCTCCGGTTCTACGCCACTCTGAACCCACGTGGTTCCCTCTGAAAAGAACTCTCGGGCCCAACTAGGCTACCCCACTGGTACTCCCTAGTTGTCCACGGCCAGGACCAGGCCCTAGGCCACCCAGACGTCACTGGTCCTTGCCAATCCACAGAGTGGGGGCAGTAACCCCTGGCACATAATAGCCATTCTCCACTCTCCTTCTCAGCGTAGTTCCAAACTACCACTGATCCTCCAACCTAGGGTCCGCACCCTCAGGCTGACCAGAGGTCACGGGCGAAGCGTCTCCTCACCCTACCTCTACTTCTGGGGTTCTGCGCTCTCCCAGGAGAAGCACCCACCAGAACACAACTCTTCCACCAGTTCAGGACCTCTCTCCATCAACTGGTCTACCACCTGGGATCTACATTCACCGGCTGCACCGGGGTCAGAGGCGAGGACTCCCTCCCTCTGCACCCCCTTCCAGAGTTCTGCACCCTCCCTTCTGAAGAGCAGTGTCCCTTCACTTAAGATGGGCCCCACCTGCCTTAAGGGTAGTACTACCACACTCAGCCAGGGACCCTAAGGATCCTGGCTAGGCCTGCACCACCCCTCTGTGGAGTGGTACCCCTAGAAGGCAAACCGGTCAGGACACTGATTACAGTTGCCCTGCCGTCCAGGTCAGGAAACACCTGCTCCTGGCTCCCCAACCCAGGGACGGTACCCTTTGGTCAGATGCCCGGCGAACCAGGACTTCGCGGGGAGCAGGCATGCCTCCCCTTGAGGGTGACACATAACTAATGTGTCGTGTGACAGTCTGCCTGGCGCCAATCTCACGACCTCCTGTCTACCTGACAGTGCGTGAAGAACCCCCAGGACAGAAGTGGCGTCACCATGGTCAATCATTGGCGACTCAGCCCTTCTGGCTGGCCCCTGACCCACTGGTTCTTCCACTGGGGACTCTTTCCCCCTCTCACCCCTCCATCTGGACTTCTGCACCCTCCACTTAGGAGTGGCACCGCCAGACACCAGAACCACTGGAGCTCTGCTTACAGAGGCTCCACGTTCTCTAGACACTGGGAGATCCCCCACAAACGGCTTATTAGTACAGCCTAGGATCCCAACCTGGTGTTCCCCTCGGGAACCATCTAGGCCCTGAGACGGGGTTTCGGGCACTTTGAGACACACAGCCCCACACTCACTCCTTCTCCTCCGAGACAGGACGCGAGTCCCTACACCCCTCCCACTACACTGGGACCTAGCTGGGCTACTCTGAACCTCTTCCCCCACTCTGGGTTGGAAGACACCTCAGCCACTCCTTGTAAGATCACTCTCAGCTCACCTACCACGGGGAGATCCCCCTCCAAGAACAGTCCAACAGGACAGACTAGGCTCCTTACCTGGTGTTCCCTCTAAGAACCATCAAGTACTGGAGACTGAGGTTGAGGCACGGATCACGGCTCAGTCTCACACCTTCCCCTGCGGGACAGGATGTGAAGCCTTGCAACCTCCTCACTATAAGGGTACCTAGTTGGGTTCCTCTGAACCATCTCCGCCATGCGGGTTGGGAGACACCTGCAAGATTCCTCTAGGGTCACTCCCCAATGCAAGCTCCTTATTCAGAGAACTCACACCCAATCGTCCAGTGCAACACACCACTCATCCACATACGCCCCCCCCAGACTGGTGAGACGGCTCCTCACTGCCCCTGAATCTCAACCTGACCCCCTCTTAACCGGGAACCAGGTACCATACTCTGGGAACTGGGACTCCGTGCACTGGACTTCATCTTGCTGCCACCACTGGATCCCACCCTTACTGGGGATTCCAGAAAACTCACACTGCACTTAGGGGATAATCTACCCTCCCGAGCCAGTTACTCCATGCCAATTAAAGTTACCACTGTAGGCCAACCCTAGAACCAGCAGACAGCACAGGGGCAGTCACTCCTTCAGCGTCAGGCCAACCCAAGAAATAGCACGATGGCACAAGGGCAGTCCCTCCTTCAGCTGCAGGCCAACCCAAGAAATAGTCTGCACAAGGGCAGTCACTCCTCCAGATTCTCTGGTTTCTGTCCTTGGCAGGATCCCCAACTCATAGTGCAACACTAAAACACATTTCAAAGAACTGATACTTAAACTCGGAAACAATAATCCCCATCCATGTGACTATCTAAAATGCAGAGCTTGTAGTGTAACCAGTTGTTGCTGTGGTACTGCGCAAACGCAAGTCATATCCTCACCGCTGACAACCAATGTTAGAAATGGGATCTCTGGTTGGCTAAGGCTTGCGCCAAAGCCAGGCAGAGACCACCACTCTAGTCAGGGCGAGGGAGTTACACGCCAAAGATAACCCCTGCTCACCCCATTGGTAGCTTGGCACGAGCAGTCAGGCTTATCCCGGAGGCAATGTGTAAAGCGTTTGCGCAACACGCACACAGCAACAACATACCAGGCACACCACAAAAGGAACTCCACACAAGGTTATATCAAAAATAGCCTTTGTATTCTCATAACACATTAGAATAGTAATCACATAATATACATTGTGCCACCTGGCACTAGGTAATATCTACAAGGGATTATGTACACCTGACGGGGCCAACTGGACCGCTGTTAGAACCATCACAAAGTGAACTTAGTAAATGTAGGACATATCATAAACGTACAACCAGTAATCACTGGTAACCACTGTACTCAGCATCACCCTGTAACATAAACCACATTATGCACAGTATCACATTTAGGCGTGAATTACATTCTGCGCCAACCTCACCAGCATAAACACATTATGCAATCATCTCATAAGTCTAGACGCATTAGACCCTAACCTCCTAAGCATAACTCACATTAGGGGCATAACTCACAGTAGAGAATAATCTCACTAGCATAAACCACAGTATGCAAATAACCTCATACATAAACCAGTTGGAGGCATAACACAGGGTGCGTAAATCATAGTTAGGCTGTCCGGAAATCGGTTAAAACCGACTGTGCCCGACAGTACCCTACCGGATGAAAATCAGCTGACCCGGTTTAAACAGAGTGTCACTGATTTTCATAGTTGTTGCACCACTTGATGGAGCCAAAGCATTGCAAACCAACAGCAATTTAGGCCCGAGAAGGAAGCAGCTCGGAACGTGAGTCGCAGCAAGTGTACCATAGGCACTAATGCAAGCTAAGAAAATTCCCTCTGTAGCACCTTCTTTGGAAGTAAAAGCAACTAGAATTTCAACACAGTAGGTCACGGCGCCCCTGCTCTTCTGCACTACTGCCAGCTACGTCCCCGCAGCTACCTACCAGTGCGCCAAATTAAAAACACAGTCAACCCAGAGGAGGGAATACTCAATAGTTTTCAACAATTAAAGAGATTCCTATCATTTGTATTGTATATTTTTATATGTGCGCGCGGGGAGGTGCTGTGGTTTATGGAAGTTGACGGAGGGACATTGTTAATTTTAAATAACGTCAATGTTCTGGCAGTAGTTTAAATTTCCCTCCACAGAAGGAAGTCTAAAACAAGAATCTTCGTTAGCATTCTAAGTTAGCTGAGTGGCGGGGTTGGATTGGGAGAACCGTTGCAGCCCCATAGAAAGTGGTAGACTTTGTGGTGGTAGGGGTGTGACCCTGGCAAAAATCGCCCCGTATAAACTAATTGTGAATTGCCGGTTGTCCGCCCGTCCATGGAAAACACAGCCGTGGTGCATAGGATGTTTTTGTTTTTCGACAGTGTTTGACACAGTGTGAGGCTTAGTTGCCAGACTGGGTTGAAAGCTAATTAAATGTGCAAGTTTTTCTGGTTTTAGGAAAATATCCGTGATTGGTGGCAAATCAAGCGACTTAGTATGAAAACTGCCTAAGTAACAACTTTAATATCTGTAATAGGAATCCAGTTGAAGCAATCGATTCGTTAACCTTAATAAAGGCTTGTTTGGTATTTCATACGTTTGTTTAACTGGATTAGATTGCACAGCAGAAACAAGATTGTCAATGTTATTTATCGGAGACTTGCGTCTGAAGAGAGAACACCGCATCTCCAAACATACAAGTACACAATCGAGTGTGAAAGGTTTACTGTAATATAGCAGAATACTAGGATCAGGGAACCTATAAGAAATGTGTATTTTCAGTGTTACAATATGTAGCTCCGAAGGTTGCAACGCTGTTGTTGAGATGTATGTTGCACATGTAAATCATGACCAAATCGGGAAGGAATCCGCTCAGCCCATAATACATTTGACTTGCGCTGATTTCAAAACGTCTGTGGTAGTAAATTCTAAGGGCCAGAGCAACACCAGGCCCCCTGCCTGGCTCACATGGGGGGAGAGGAGCTGTTGTGCTCTGCCATCTGTCTTACTGCGGCCGCACCCGAGTACTTCACATGTCTTTAAAAAGACCATTTACTTAACGAGGCTTTGTTGTTCTTTCACCCCTTCTTAGAGCCCCTGTAGCTACACTCTGCCAATTTTGACTCTAGTTGCGCCTCTGGAAGGCCAATGCCATTTAATATTTGTGAAATTTTGGAGACTAGGGGGTGGGGGTTATTTTATGCAGGGAGACCCATCGTTTTGTGTTACCTCACTGGCCTGTCACACCCTGGGGAAGGAGCTGGTGTTCTAACCCTTCAAGACCCCATGCATATCCGTGTCTCCCGGAAATAACCGTATTTGCATGCTTCCTGTCAGTAGTGGAAGCGAGGCATAGAAATACTCCCAGATACTCAGAAGGTGGTTCACTTTATCAAAAAAGGCCTTCAAATATTTGGGGAATGTGTACTTTACTGGACTTTGCCACAGTCTCAACAAGCAAAGAGCGTGAAAAAGCCAAAATGTTCCTTGTTTTTCTTCAGCTGTCTGTTCCTTCTTTCCCTTCACAGAGTAGAAGAGAGCCTTGTTTCCCTTTCAGAATGAGGCAGCCGAAAGTGGACATTAACGTTGCAGGAACGGTTGTTTTTTGACACTAAGTATAGCTACTGATTTGGTGAAATTAAAAAGCTTGGGGATGTAGTTACCAATAAATCCTCCCTACTTTAACCTCTGGAACTAGTCGTCATATACACCTGTCTTACCTATTTGCAACTACTGTAACAATGTCACTCAGGAATTTTCTTTTTGCATGCACAGATCAAGGGACACCACATTTCATAGGAGACATTTTGAGCTAACTTTTTAAAACACCAATACCATACATCTCTTTCTGAAACCCCTCATCTGCATGTTTCATGCTTCATCTCCTTCCTCTCCATTGCTGTCTTTTCACTCTCTCCTTCTGCATGCACTTCCTTTCTCCTCCTCTACTTCACCATCTCCTTTCACACCCACCCCGAAATACAAAACTTCTTTTTCCTTCGGTGCCGTATATATAATATGGCCAATATACTTGTGTCCTTCTGTTGGAGAGATTTCAAGAAGTTTAGAGGTAATGCAATGCTCATGGTGTATTTGTTGTTGTGTGTGTTTGTTTCCTGCACACTTGTTGCTCAAAGCCTTTGAGCCCCCCAAATTTTATTTCATGGTGGATCTTTAGAATTTATTTTGGTATCTGATCAGGGTATTGGAGTCACCCCTTGGAGAATTTGTTAATTTCCCTATGCATCAGCTGTGCTGTCTCTCCTGTTGTATCATGTGCCCTTTTTGGTGTGACTGGTGTTATTCGCATTCGCTTCCTTGAACTTGTGTAGTTTAGGACAGTTGTCAATAGATGACAAAATAAAGCATTACAGAATGGCTTGTTATCTGTATGCAAGCCCCATACACAGGCCTCGTCTACTTAGTTGGCTAAACAATGTGTTTTATTGTTATTTGAATGTTACCCATTTGAGCACCCCTCAATGTGTGCCCTGCACATTAGCAGCCCCTCCCCATTAATGTTGGAAACTGCTTGTGTAGTCAAATATTTTGGTGCTGGCTGCAGCCCCAACCACGTGATTTGGCAGTTAAACCAAGAACGATAATTTGAAATGTTGGTGGGAAACTCAATTTTACTGTTTATTCGGTGGGATTATGGTAATGTGAGCTTTGGGTTACGTGTCACGGGGAGGGGCACTCCAAGTTACAATTAGGTCGGGGCATGCAAGGCCCTGTCGTTGGTGCCATTTTGTTTATTTTTGACCCCATCTTGTGAGAGAAGAGGCACTCCCAACGGGTTATTAAGCAACAACATCTGGAGTTTGCTCGAGAAACCATGTGGTTGGGTGGCCTGTGCACTACATCCAGGGGGACCCCACATATGGAGTGAGAGGCACTCTAGCAGGCTCCATCGTGGCGAAACTTTGAGCCAGTGTTGCGTTGGAGATTCGTCCCCTACTTGAATCTCTTTCGCCATGTTCTGCCTAGAATGTTTTCTATGCTGGCCCCACTAACGCTATGTAGTGGAGACCTCTTTTAAATGGCTTGGATCAGGGAGTTTTCTAGCAGACGTTTGAAATAAAAATATTAGCTAGTGTGTTAATCAGCCTGCGTGGGTGTAGGCAAACATTTCTGCTCTGTCAGTCAGGTAGTCGTATGTTTCAGAGCCTACGCTTGTCTGTTCTGTTGCTCAGCCTGGGATCAGAACATATTTTCTGTTTTTTGTGGGGTAACCTTTGGCAGGTCACCCCCTTCGGAGCTCATAACTGAGCTGGCAAAGTTATCTTAATCTGTAGAGACACCTACTTCAGTTGAGTTAATTGCGGGCCTAGGCTGAGAGCCACCACAGCAACTAGGGCCTTTTCTGTGGCTCCTGCTGTGTGGGCGTAGAGACAGTTTGAGAGTGTTCACTATGTCCGGGCCTCTGCAGACTTTGGTTCTTGCTCCTCCTTTAGAATAGAAATGTCCCTTCACCAACCATGGCGTTTGAAGTCAATGAAGCCTCACTGTGGTACTCTGCACAAGTGTTAGATCCCTACCGTAAAGGGAATTTTCTCCAGACTTTGCAAAGTACAGCTTCATTTTTGACCGCTTTAATACCTCTGAGGGCATATGCACCCAGTTCAACGCATATGTTGCAGAACCTGTCCCAGAGAATGTCAACCTTCAGGTGCACCAGTATTGGCATGGAAAGCTACGTCAGTGGCCAGAGTTGGCAAATTGTGTACTGGCTGTTTTGGCGTTGCCAGTCTCAAGTGCTAATGTCGAGAGGGCCTTTTCACAAATAAAAGTTTACATGGGAAGGAAAGAGAGAGCACGAATGACCAAAGATTCACTGAAGAAATATTGTATGGTGTACTACAATAAGTTCGACTTGTAAAAATTTATTTGGACCTCATATACACTGTACGTACACTGTCTATATACCATGCATCAATGAAGAAAGCAAGCAATAATAAAAGCAAAGCGTTCCAGAAACACTGGTAAAACACTGTTTCAGTTGTTTTTTATGGCGCGAAAATGAGTAACCACTGAAAAGCACTGTTTTTTTGAGGTATTGAAATCACTGGAAAACACTGAAAAAACACCACCAGAATTTACCAAAAATAGAAACTGAAAACAGGAAAGCCTAATCATAGTACATGAATCACATTTCCTAGCACCACATAAATCACATTAGGGCCTGGCGCCCTACAATCCCCACAGTCCCCCTGGCCAACTGGCCTTCTCAAAGGGGCTCAAATGCCCTATGTCCCAAATGTCAGGCTGCTGCCAAGGCAGCGGAATCCAAAGTGCGCCATTGCGCTGGGGCAGAGGAGTGCATCTCACTCCTGTCTCCTTTAGAATGCCCCCAAAGAACTGTTGGCCTAAACGTGGCAGCTGACGCTACTTGCCGTGCAGCTGTGACTCAAAGGCCTGGGCACTCACTATGCCCTCTGAGCCATATGCAAACGTGGCAGCTGCCCGCGCTGGTGCGGCGCAGCTGAGAACAACCCAAGTGAAGGGGCCCTGGCACCTCTGTGCCTCTTCTGTCCCACTCAGGGACTCCATCAAAAATGCCCCCATCGTTGCAGCTGCCCGCTACAGCGGTGCAGCTGTGCAGAAACAAAGAGCACGGGCCCCTCTGGGCCCTCGCAACACAAAGATGCCCCCTCATTGGAGCGGCCCTCTACGGCGGGTCCGCTCAGGAAATGATGCGGGCACTCACTGGGCCCCCGGGAGTCCCCTCTGGGACTGTAACTGAATGCGGCCACGTTTGTAGGAAAAAGGGGCACTGGCGCTCGGGGCCCCCGCTCTGGGGCTCTGTACTGACAAACATTCTCCCATCGTTGGGGCTGCCCGCTCTGTTGCGGGACCGCCCAGACACTAGAAGTGGTAGGGGCACGGGCCCCTCTGGACCCCTGGGCCCCCCCTCCCTCGGGGGCCCTGGATGCAATGTGGGCGACGTTGGAGCGGCCCGCTCTCCTGCGGGTCCGCTCGAGAGCTAGGCACCGAGCCTGTGCCTGGATTCTGCTCCCCCCACCTGCCCCCAGCCATCCCTTACTCACCGGGCTCTGTGCTGGGGGGGGAAGTATCCTCAGTCCTGCTCCTCTCCCGGCACCGTCCAGCGCGGGGTGGGCTCCCGCCTGAATTCTCTCTCCGGTTCGGCGGGACGCGGGACTCTCTCCAGCCAGGGGAGCCCCGCCGATGATCCAGGCCTCTCCTCACTTCACCCGGGGATCCTGCAACACGGAGCGGGATCTCCCTGGAGGCAGGCATCGCGTCACGCTTCTCCCGGCCGGCACTTCCTTCTGCAGGCCCCGCCCACAGTCAGGCGCGGGTGGGTGCCTGACTTCCTGTTTCCTGCGCTCTCTTCTCGGCGGCAATGAGGGGTAGGCTCCCTCGTAATTTAAAATATAAAGCGGGTGGGCTCCCGCTAATTAATAAAAGCAAAATGCGGGGTGGGCACCCGCCATTCTCGATCCATAATGCGGGGTGGGCTCCCGCTTCTTCAGGCATCACGGGGGAATCCCTCACGCCGGGATTCCCTCCATCAGAATGAGCAGCCCAGCGCTGCGGAGCCCTCACGCTCCTTTTCCTTGGCAGAAGTGGCAGAAAGCGCTCCTATGGTGCAAGGGCAATACAGAAGTCCTTTAGAGGATAAAAAGCAGCAAAAGGTCCCTGGGGCATAGCTGGGCCCAGAGAGGCAAGCCCTCATGGTGGTTTCTCCTGGGCCCCAGCAGCAGCACGCCCCAGCAGGATCAGGACCAGCACCCAAGCACAGAACTGAACATCATCATGGGGTCATAGCCCCTATAGTTATATCAACATTTCCTTTGACTTTAGTGCAGGCCATGGGGGAACCAGATGCAACTGGTTCAGGGGGGATTTGGTGCACTTTGTTTTGCAAGCTCCTCTTCACCTTTGTCAGGTGGGGGCTAGGTGATCAGACACACCACAGGGGGCGGAGCCAGCATTGTACAGGGCAGGCACACTCCTATTCAGTCAGGGGATTACTCCTCCCACTACTCCCAGCCCAGGTGTCCTATTCAGCCCAGCGCTGACTCACCCTGCCCCTCCTGGAGCCACACACACCTCTCAGCCCCTGTCACTCACAAGCCAGACATGCAATTCACCTCAGGCAGGCAGACATATAGCACACAGAAATGCCAACTTCTAAAAGTGGCATTTCTCCAACAGTCATCATAAATCTGCGCACACCGTTGCGCAGCATTTATTCTCACGAGTTCATACATACCAAACTCGACCACTCTGCTCCTCCCATACCATGAATTACCACTGACACACACTGATCAGGGAATCCCCAATGCATTCCTATGGGAGGGCAGGCCAATCTCACCAATGTAACACAGAGAGCGCACGCACTTTCCACTGGACCACAGTGCGAAAGTGCCCAGAGGCCTAAAACCACCAACACCATGTCAGAACTTAAGGCAAAAAGTTTAGGGGTGAACTTGCCAAAAGGGCCAAGTCCAACAGAAATGAATTGTACCCCATTGTCAGTAATGACACTGATGGGTAAACCCTCCACAGTGAATGTTTCATCAAGAAAAAGCAAAACCGCATCAGTGTTTACTCTCTCTACAATTTTCAAAACAGGCCACTTAGAGAATATATCAATGGCAGCTATAATGAACTTGTTCATTGGACCTATGGGACCCATAATATCCATAGCAATGGTCTCCCAGGGCCCATTGGTAACACAGTGTACACCCATGTTAGGTTTGAGTGTCTTTAAAGACTTGTCAGCATTAGCGCAAGTGACACAATCTCTAACAATGCGCTCCACGAAGATGTCCAAACCTGGCCACCAAAATAATTTCTTTACAGATTCCTTGGTTCTCACAATGCCGTTGTGACCCTCATGACCTTGAAAAACAACTGTGTGTCTCACACCAGTGGGAGGTATAGCTCTGTCTCCCCTCCAAATGGTACCATCACTGAATGATAATTCATTCCTCACCTCCCAGAAACCCTTAAGCTCAGGAGCAAAATCCTTCGTAGAAGGCCAGCCTTCAAGGATATATTTCTGAACCTTTTGCAAAGTGAGGTCTTTAAGGTATTCAGCAGACCACACTTCCTTCTTGATGGGAAGGGGACCCTCATCATGTACTAGAGCAATTTGAAAATCGTCCCAAGAATTATGGACATGCTCTTTAAGGGGTAAAGGAAGTCTGGATAAAAAGTCAGCGGTGACATTCTTTTTGCCGGGGACATACACAATTCTGTAAATAAAATCTTGTAGTCTCATGGATATCCTGGCAATTCTTGCTGATGCATTCATCATACCATCAGTAGTAAGCAAACGCACCAAAGGTTTATGGTCGCTACGGATCTCACATTCCTTGCCCCATACAAACACCCTAAAATGTTCCCAAGCCCACACACAAGCCATTGTTTCTCTTTCAATTGTGGAGTATTTCTCTTCAGAAGGTGTCAAAGTCCTAGAGGCATAAGCAATAATGGTTTCTTTACCCTTCTCCAATTTCTGCGCAAGCACAGCTCCCAAGCCTTTAGAGCTGGCATCCGTGGTAATAATACAAGAGAAAAGAGGGTCAAAACTATTGAGGGCCGTGACATTTTCAATGGCATATTTAACATCTTTGAATTCCCTCTCACACTCCTCATTCCACTCCAATGTACTTTTGATTTTCAGCAACTGTCTAATATTGAACACCCTGCATGAAAAATTCGGTATGTATTTAGCATAGAATTCTGTTAAACCTAAAAATGACCTTACATCGTCTTTTGAAGTAGGAGAAGGTGCTAAACGAATTGCCTCAACTAACTCAGGTTTGGGTCTGATGCCATCCTCACAGAAGTAACCCCAAATTTACATTTCGAGTGCTTCAGTCAATCCGTTAGAAGACAATTTCCCCAGAGCTAAATCCAAAGTATGATAATGATCAATTTTGTTGTTCGCAAACACGAGGATATCGTCCTGAAAACACACCGCATTTTTACACTCACCAGATGTTGTGCATAGTGCCCTGGAACACAGCAGCTGCTGATGCCAGACCAAAGGGCATTCTTTTAAATTGGTAGCACCCAAAAGGTGTAACAAATGCAGTGTACTTCTTACAATCCTCGTCAAGGACAATCTGATGGTAAGTGGCAGAAAGGTCTATACAGGAAAAGAATTTTGCTTTACCAACCAGTGCCAACATTTCCGAAATCCTAGGTAAAGGAAATTGGTCAACCACAATATTACTATTAAGGTGACGCAAGTCAATGCAAAGCCTGATGTTACCATTGGCCCGTCTGGCCACTACAATGGGGGAGACCCATTCAGAAGACTCAATCTTCTCAATAACGTTACTCTCTACTAATTTGTTAAGTTCTATTTCTACTTCCTTCCTCACTGATATAGGAATATTCCTAGCCTTAAAGATTTTGGGGCAAGCATTATCCTTTAAAATAATATTGTGTCTAAAATTTGTTAACTCACCACTGTCGTCTCTGAAAACATCAGAAAATTTTTCCAACAACATTTTACTGTATTCTCCTGAATCTCCCATAACCATGATAGGATCAGGATTATTAGGGTTAAGAATAATATTAAGTTTCCCTTGCTCAAACCATCCTAAGACAGACGGCCCTTGTTTAGAAACATATAACCTTGCAACACACTCACGGTCTTTGAACCTGAAAACAAGTAAGCGAGACCTAACAATTTCTATTCTTTCACCAGAGTACCCTTCGGGATTGATGTCAGGAGAATCTAAACTGTACCCAAGTTTCTCAACAAATTTAGATTTCCAAACATTCTCATTCACTATAGAATATGGAGAGCCAGAATCGGCATACATTTGTATCTCTATACCTCCAATAGTCATATTGCAAATGGGTTTCTTTTTGACCGCAGAATTATCAATGTTTAAAACATGAGAAGAGTCCTTAATATTTAATAAGTATGATCTTTCAAAATCTGTACACCTGTCATCACTATCACTTTCACCTGGGTCCTTTTCATCTACACACTTAACCTTACCACCTTTCGCTCTTCTGCACATTTTAGAAAAATGGCCTACGAGTCCACAAACAGAACATTTCTGTTTTATGGCAGGACAAACCTTATTATTAGCTAAATGAGATTTACTGCCACATCGGTAACCGATAAATCTGTCCTTATCAGGGAAGGTATTGCGTTCCTTTGAAGTGTTTTGGTTTTTAGCATTAGAATTAAAACTGGTATTACCAACTTTGGCTACAACAGAACTAGCTTTATCAGCTTTATCTTTGTCCTCCGCCCTGACTTCTTTCGCACTTCTACATGACATCTCAGCTTTCCTGACAATAGCTAAAATATCATCTAATTTGGCATCACCATTGACCCACAATCTATCCTGGATAGAAGAATCTCTAACATGCATGACAACTTGGTCTCTTATAAAGTCTTGTAAGTTACCAAATTGACAATCAAGGGAAAGAGTTCTCAAATCGGAAACGTAGGCGTCAACTGATTCATCTGTGTTCTGTTTTCACTGAAAAAACTTATACCTCGTAATGCCAATGCATACCTTAGGAGAGAA
Organism: Calotriton arnoldi; assembly: GCA_963921515.1. Classification (NCBI taxonomy): domain Eukaryota; kingdom Metazoa; phylum Chordata; class Amphibia; order Caudata; family Salamandridae; genus Calotriton; species Calotriton arnoldi. Next base: position 1,207,552 of record CAWUFW010000652.1, read on the forward strand.
ATAACGATCAAAATCATTAAGAGCAGCTGTAAAAACATTTTGATCACTACCCCCACCAACTTTTATCATTTGGTTGTAAGCTTTAAGCCCTTCCGGTCCAACTGAGTGTAGGAAAATTCCTTTTTTGTGAGCTGGAGACATTTTTCCTTGGACATCAAGAGTGTCTATATAATTAATAAAGTACGCTTTCCATTCAGGCCACTTCATGCAGGGAGAGGAACCAGCAGGCCAAAAACATTGAGGAGGAGCGAGGTTGTAATGCTGAGTAGACCTCTTGAAGTAGAACTATAAATGTCATATAAAGGGAATTGTTCGCTGAGTAAAAGCAAAGCAGCGTCCAAACTTCACCCTTTAAAGGTTTAAAATAACATGGAAGTATGATAAAATGGAAGAAAGTTACCACAAAGGTGTGTCACCGTAGAATGCCATCAGCGTGTTATCCAGCCGGAGAAGAGGAATGCGTTGCGTACAGCCGAGGTTGCCAGGAGACAGTAAATAAAAGGAAACGAGATGGCAGCACGTTGAGTGAACAAGCGTGAAGACGCTAACTCACGTTGACTGACAACAGGCTGAAGTTGCTAGGAGATAGAAAAAAGAAAAAAAAAAAAAGATGGTGGCACGTTGCGTGAATAAGCGTAACAACACTGACTCACGTTGACTGACTCCATAACGAGTCCTCTTGTAAAGCTTGAAGAATGTATAATGCTCCAGACTCCGTGACTGCTCATGATTCCGAAGGCGCAAGCAAAGAAAGCATGTCACAACAATGGCAGGCAGGATTCCTTGGTAACTCAGGATTCCGAAGAAGTAGACAAGCTTCAACCGTAACGGTAAGCTTTGAAAGATGCAACCGTAGAATGAAGAGTGACTCGAAAACAAATAAAATTTCCAAGCAGCTTCAATGGCACGGTAGCTCCCGAAGTAGAGCGAAACCTCCAAATGGCCAATACTCCAAAAGTAAAATGCTAGTAAAAGCACTTGAGAAGAAGACAAAAAAAAATATCCACTCGCAGGTCCGTAAAGTGATGCTGCACCAACATCAGTCGCCAAATTGTTAAGTAAATCCAACAAGTAGAAAGTGTAGAAGTAGTTTATTCCAATAAGTACAGCATCACCAGGGAGCGTCCAGTGCCATCAATATCCAACCTCCAACTGACACAAAGTGCACGGCACGGACCATACACTCTAGAACACATGAAGAATGAAAGGTCCGTGCCGAGAACATGGTTGCCAAGTGAAAGAACATAGCAACCATGTACACAACACTGGAGTATAAGGATCACCTTGCCTTTGGACAAATGAACATATTTACTATCCTGCAACAAGAAGTCAATAAAGAAACTTATAAAACTCAACTCGGCTATGTCTGGTAAGACACAACAAAAGCCCTTCCTTTGAAATATTAATAAGTCACCTGAAGTAGGCCTTGTAGCCCAAATGGGTATGGTGCACAGTATTTAAAAGTGAAGCATGTAGAAATTTAATGTTGCCATGTCCATACAGTGATAGGCCCCCAAAAGCTATATTTACTGTGGAAGGCTCTGGCTGTCCTAAGAGGAAAACTAGAATGCAGATTAAAATGTTAATTTAGCTGTCTCTGGTTTGAGACAAGCCCGAGAAATGAATCAACTGCTATTTTAGCATTTATTAAGAATCCTATTCAAAGGGAAGTTAGAAATTTAATAGATATGTAGGAAACATAATTTTAAGAAATTTACCTTTTCTCTGCCAGCAGCTGCTTCTCTCTGCCAGCATTTGACCTTAATGAGGTGTGAAAACTGCTCCCAGAGGAGGACAATGGCTTAGGCCTGGTGACTGGATGCGCTGGGTGTGGGGCATGTGATCCCTGTCAGCTCAGCAAAGGCATCTGTGGAGGTCTCAGAGGTGAGGCCTTCCCAGTCATGGGTCAATGTGACTAGAGACATGAGGTGATGAAACTCTTTGATCCTAGGACACATTATAGTCACCTGCTTGGATGCTAGTGGGAGGGGGAAGCTGGTCCCAGAAACAGTTTGTTGTAGCTTAGGAGGAGGGGACATTTCATTTCCCTGAGCACACCCCTGACTTTTCCACAAGCTCCATTCAACTGCAGAAAGCCTATGCCATCTTGGCTTCCCCTATCTGGACCAGTTTGCTGTAAACGAAACCGGATATGCTGCAAAAGTGCGGAAGATTGGCATTGGGAACATTTTCCTCAATGGTTAGTGCCAGCAGTCACTTCCATTTTCTGGTGACTCAAGTGTAGAAAAGTGGACCTCACCGCCAGCCCCTCAGACCACTTTCTGGACCTGCAGAAAATCAGAAAAAGGACTGCACCTGCTGTTTGAGGCCTAAAGGGCTGAAACCTACTCCCACTTGTAACTGGGACAAAGACGTAGACTCCAAGTGTCAGTTGGCTGACCTTCTGTGGAGCTTCATGGACACAGCAAGCTGCAAGAGGCCTGTTGCTTGAAGTGCCCAACTGACCAGTAGCAACTGGAACTGCACTGTACCTTACTGGTGGCCTCTGCTGCAGTGTGTCGTGGCCCCTAGGGCTGTCCCTGAGGTCCTCGGAGCCTTAGACGTGACCTAGTGGAGCTGCTTCAAAAACTCTGAAAAGTTGGGGAAAGTTTGATCTTCCAAAACCTTCGCAGTGTCAGCACAACCTCATGGCAAAAGTGTCAGACTTTGACCCGACTACGTCGACTACAGCTTCAGGCCTGCCCTGGAGGATTTTGAACTCCATAAAGTCTGAAGGTAGAAATCTTTACCTGCTCAATGTAGAGACTTCATCAGCTGCAAAACTTGATTTTCTCCCGCTCTTAGGATTTTCATGCCAAAACCTCTAGTTTCAGCAGGACCTCGTCCAGAGGTTATACAGCTTTGAGAAGACTTTGGCAGCTGCGGCCTGTAGCCTTGCTCATCTAAAGGATTTTTGACTTCCATTTCTGAGGCTAAGATCCAAGGTAAAATCTTTGACCAAGATGAACCTGCTTGGTGTATCCGAACCGCACTCCCATCACGGTTGGCCTGAGATCGTGTCTAGGTCCCGGTTACCTGCGAACAGTACTTTAGGCGCTTTACTTAATCAAGGTGCTTTTTCTCTAAAATCTTCAAACATTCATAACTTCAGTTACCCTTTTAGGTTTTTGTCATTTTGTTTATGAAATTGGTCTTTAATCTTAAAATCTTGAGTGGGATTTATATTGTTGTAGGTTTTTGACTTTTAACTGTTTTGGTACTTCTGATTGCTTAACATATCGGTAAGTATAGCCTGTCTGCTCTGCTCTGTGCCATAGATACTAGGGGTTGAGCTTGGGTTAAAATTACTGAAACCTTGGCCTGGAGCTAACAGGTGAGTGACTATTTTCCTTGTGCTGGACTACCAACCACCCTAATTAATAATTCACTTTCTTACTTGCCTGTGAGTGCTTTTAGGGAGGCTTGCATTGGGATTGGAGGGTTGGCTCCATGCATGGGATTCATCTTGGTTCTTGTCTCCTCCAACACCCTCCGGAACCAATGATCCCCCCCCACCCCCTTCATGGATCAGGCAAAGTATTCGGACTGACGCCGGTCATGCCATCGCAATTTTCCCTGCTACTGGCCCTGACACAGAGACTCCAGATGCCACCCCCCCACCCCACCCCCCCGCCCTGGCGGCACCAGCCCCATTCTAATTCCTGATGACCCAGAGCTGGATCAGCCCTGACTGAACTCTTAGGTCCTAGGTCGTTTCCTCAGCCTTATTCTGAAGGGCTAGGAACAGATGAAGATTGGGAGGGGTCGCTGGACCATTTACAAGACCAGCCTTGCCAATAAGTTGACTTGTAAAAGGAACTGGGTGAGGCCAGCGGACTGGATACCTCTCCAGATTCTATCCTGCTTTCTCCCCCTTCCGTAGCTACGGAGGGGGGAGCATCATATGCTATGGTGGTGCGAAGGGCAGCTGAGGTCCTGGACCTGCAGCTCCCTTCCGTGGTGGTCAAGACGAATATCTTGACAGAGGTTCTGCAGCCCGATGTTTCCTCCTCAGAAGCCTTGCTGCCCTTCAACAAGGCCTTAACTGATGTCCTACTGGGAACCTGGTCCAAGCCCAGCACAGGAGGTCCTGCCTGCCGCAATCACCCTGCATCTGGCGACCCAAATTTCCTCACCAACCACCCTACCCCCAAGAGCTTGGTGGTCTAAGCCTCTACCTCCCACGGCGCATTCCCTTCTGCACCCCTGACAGGGAATCCAAGAGGCTGGACAATTGGGGTAAGAAAATGTTTTCTTCCTCCAGCCTTGCATTGCGGTCGGTGAACACCCCATGCTTATTGGGCTGTTACTCCTGCTCCCTGTGGTAAACTTTTACGCAAGTGCTGCGACAGGTCCCGGAGGAGGCCTGGGCCATCCTCTCCCAACCAGTATCCGATTGGAGAGGTTCAACAAAGTTCACCATTGTTTGTGGTCTTGACACAACTGACTCGCTGGACAGAGCGATTTCATTGAAGGTGGCTGTTCGACGCCATGCCTGGTTGTGGAATTCTTGCTTTTCAGGGATGTCCAGGCCTCTCTCTTGGACATGTGCCCTTTGATGGCACTCGTCTCTTTGGGGATAAGCCAGCATGGCGCTGGAGTGCTTTAAGGACACACAGGCTACTGCCAAGTCCATGGGCCTCTCAGTGGCCACACGTCCCATGTCTGCCTTTTGCCCCTTTCGTGGCTACGGAAGGGGCTTTCAGCTGTGCCAGCCATACCCCAGCCACAAGACCGTGTAAGTGCAGCAACCTCCGGCCGTGGGCCCTTCAAGATCATGGGCGGCCAGCTGATGGCAGGATCAGCCATCACCCCCACCACTGACAGAACATCACTTCGGACAAGTGGGTTCTTCGAGGCTACCCCTTCCTTAATGCCTCCAACGTACGACCAGCTGAGGGAGGATCACCTGACTTCAGGAGGAAGTCAAGACTCTCTTGGCCAAGGGAGCCATAGAGAGGGTTCCCGTGCAAGAAATAGGCTATGGTTGTTATTCCCTCTACTTTCTGTTCCCGAAAAAGAACAAGGGTCTTTGCCCTATCCTAGATCTGCGTGCCCTCAACTACTTCCTCAAAAAGGAATAGTTTAAGATGCTCACTCTGGCTCAGGTCTTGTCTTCCCTGGACCCAGGAGACTGGACGGTAGCATTGGACTTGCACAATGCTTATTTCCACATCCCCGTCCTGCCTGCACATCAGTGCTACCTGTAGTTTGTGGTAGGTCAAGTGCATTTCCAGGTCACTGTGCTCCCCTTTGGCCTTACTAGCACCCCTCGGGTGTTCACCAAGGTGATGGCGGTGGTCGCAGCTCATCTGTGCAGATCAGGGATGCCAGTCTTCCCCTATCTCGACGACTGGCTGCTAAAGTCGGGCTCGCCCCAGGATGTTGTCTCCCACCTCCAGACTATGGCGAACCTCCTGCATTTGCTGGGGTTTCCTATCCATGTCGGAGCTTTCTGGACACAGTGCAGTTGCGGGCCTATCCTCCCAAACGGCGAGTCCAGGATATTCAGGCAATGATGCAGATGTTTCAGCCTCTGTCTTGGATTTCGAAGAGAATGACTCCGAGACTGCTGGGCCTCATGGTCTCCTGCATCCTACTAGTGACACATGCCAGATGGCATATGCGGACTCTGCAGTGGGACTTGAGGTTCCAGTGGGCACAGCATCAGGAGAATCTCTCCAACATGGTCCGGATTTTGGAGGGAACTGCACAGGACCTGCAGTGGTGGCTGGCCAACCACGATTGGATCAGAGGCAGACCCATCTCCCTTCCCCAAACAGACCACACAGTAGTGACAGATGCGTCACTCCTGGGATGGGGCGGCCATCTGGTAAAGATGGAGATCAGAGGACTCTGGTCTCCGGCGGAATCTGGACTCCACATCAACTTGCTGGAGCTCCGAGCATTTTGTTTGGCATTGAAAGCCTTTCTTCCTTCAATCAAGGGAAAGCTGGTTCAAGGGTTCACGGACAACACCACCGCCATGTGGTACTGCAGGAAACTGGGTGGGGTCGTGGACTCTTTGTCAAGAGGCCCTGGGTCTCTGGACGTGGCTAGAACAGCAGGGCATATCCCTGGTGGTTAAACACCTGGCAGGATCTTTGAATACCAGGACGGACTAACAGCAGGGCATATCCCTGGTGGTTAAACACCTGGCAGGTTCTTTGAATGCCAGGACGGACTAACTCAGCCACCTATGCCTAGCGAATCACGAATGGCGTCTCCTTCTGGACGTGGCTCAAGGACTCTTTCAACTGTGGGGAGTTCCTTGTTTAGATCTGTTTGCCTCGGACGAGAACGTGCAATGTCAGCAGTTTTGCATGCTGGAGTTTCCAAGGCGGCTCTCGCTCAGAGACGCTTTTCATCTTGATTAGAGCTCAGGCCTCCTATACCCCTTACCGCCCATACCACTTGTGTTCAGAGTGCGCAAGAAGTTCAGGAGTGACCAGCCCAAGTCATTTGTTTGGCTCCGGACTAGGCACGGAGCGTCTGGTATCCTGAGCTACTCCAATTGAGCATCGATCCAGGCTGCCCCTTCGGGAGGATCTTCTCTCGCAGCAGCAGGGGAGGGTCTTCCAACTGATCCTTTAAACTCTATGCCTTCTTGCGTGGAGATTCAGTGGCAGCAGTTGATCGCATACACCTTTTCTCCCAAAGTGTGCAATGTTATTTTGGCGGCCCAGCGGCCCTCTTCCAAGACCGTGTGCACCTGCCAGTGGAACAAATTTGTAAAATATTGTGCAGAAAGGTCTATTGATCCTCTTTCTCCTTCCCTCTCTCAAGTTTTTTTTCCTTTTTATTTTGACCCTTGCCCAGCAGGGCTCTGCACTGGGCACTCTCAAAGGGTACCTTTCGGCCCTGTATGCCTTCCTGAGACTGCCAGACCAACCCTCATTATTTAAATCTCCTATTGTAAATAGATTCCTCAAAGGCCTTGTACATATGTTCCCACCATCCCCTTTCGTTATGCCTCAGTGGGACCTTAATTTGGTTCTTACCTTCCTGATGTGTTCTCTATTCGAATCTCTGCACAACTGCCCCCTCTAGCTGCTTACCATCACAACAGCCTATTTAGTGGCAATCACTTCTGCCAGGAGGGTGAGCGAATTGCAGGCTTGGTCATCCAAGCCTCCTTACCTGTCAATATTCCCTGATAAATTGATGCTTCGCACTAAGGCCTCTTGCCTCCCAAAAGTGGTAACACCATTCCATATGGGACAATCTGTCACCTTGCCCATTTTCTACGATCCTCCCCACCTCTCTGAAGAAGAGGAGCCACTCCACCATCTGGACCCAAAAAGAGCGTTGTCATTCTACCTTGACCGCACTAAAGAGTTCCTGAACCTTGCGCTTGTTATTTCCCTTGTAGGCACTGCTTGTGCCATTTTAAGGAGTTGCCTGGCTCCTGTAGTTAAAGCACCACATTTTAGAGGGTTAAAACACCCTATTTTAATCCTTTCATTGGTTTTCTTTTGCTCTGTGTTTTTAATTTTAGTTTATTTTACCAGTAACTTGCCTTCCGCAGGGGAGCCTGCGGAGGCTTGTGTGGTTGCTGGATCCCAGTTTGGGATTTGATTTATCCCACCTGTTTTTCTGGTCTCCTGCATTCTTCAGCCCGCCTTGACCACGCCCTCTAGACACGCCCCCCTCGCTGGGGGGACTAAAATTTCCTCATGAAAAGCGCGTCTGCGCACAGGGGGCGTGCCGCTGGCGCACCAAAGGTAAGTCCGTCTGCGCCCGTCCGTGTCCTGACTGAGCCATGCGCCAGGATCCACAATATGTTTTGGGCCCTTGTCTGTCGCGGGTACTTGGTCAACCCACTCGAGTGAGGTACCATTTTTATCGGGATCCCTGGGGGAATGCTAGGTGGTAGGAAAATTGTGTTTTTTCTGATACCAGAAGATTATGACACAGTAGTGAAAGGAAAATGTGTGACTATAGTCCCATTTTGAGGTTTGCATGGCATTGTGAGTAAGCCCGTTTGCGCCCGTCTGTTTCCGGACTAAGCCAAGCGCCAGGATCCACATTACGTTTTGGGCCCTTACCTGTGGCGGGCACTTGGCCCACCCACACAAGTGAGGTACCATTTTTACCGGGAGACCTGGGGAAACGCTGGGTGGTGTGAAATGTTTGTCAGCCTGGTGATCCCACAACTTTCCCACACAAACGCTAGATTTGTTCCAGCTAAATTTGAGGTTTGCAGGGGATTCTGGATAGGAAAATGTTGGGGTGTCCACGCAAGCCATACCTCCCTGGACTCCACTGGGTGTCTAGTTTTCAAAAATGTCTGGGTTTGGTAGGGTTCCCTAGATGGCCGCTGAGTCTGTAGCCAAAAACCCAGGTGACCCCCTTGCAAAACCAGGTCGTTTTGTGATAGGTCATTTTGATATCCCCACAATACTTTTTAGGTCCCTGTCTGTCGCGGGTACTTGGCCCACCCACACGAGTGAGGCACCATTTTTATCGGGAGACCTGGGGGAATGCTAGGTGGTAGGAAAATTGTGGTTTTTCTGATACCAGAAGATTATGACACAGTAATGCAAGGAAAATATGTGACAATAGTCCCATTTTGAGGTTTGCATTGCATTGTGAGTAAAAAAAGGTCTTGGGATCCATGAGAGGCACACCACCCTGTACTCCCCATTTTTTTTAGTTTACAAGAATATCTAAAGTTGGTAGATTTTTCCTAGAGACTAATTACACCTTTGCACAGAAAGACAGACAAGACAAATATGTCTGCCTATCCTTCTGTTCCTCAAGTACACACACATACTGGTTGGATTTGGAACGAGGGTGAGTGAAAGGTTCAAAATTTATATTTTATTAACAAGATATCACAAAAAGGAAATGCACTGTTAATAATTAAACGCACACACGACCGGTCACACCGCCAGCCGCGGGCCCAGCACATTACAACATTCACATCAACAGACAGCGCCTTTCAAGGACCCATCACTTTCATACGCCCACATGACTGACACAGCAATCACGCCGGCTGGCTGTTGACGTAGTGTGTGCAGTGGCGTTTGGCTAGCAGTGTGTGTAATGACCAGCAACAAGCCACTACTCACACACCAGTCCACGCACACCGCCAGCCAAGCGCCAGTCCACGCACACCGCCAGCCAAGCGCCAGTCCACGCACACCGCCAGCCAAGTGCCAGTCCATGCACACCGCCAGTCAAGCGACAATCCACGCACGCCGGCATCACATTTTTTTTTTTTAACAAGAAAGAAAACACAAACCAATTGGAACTTGATACAAAACTATAACTACAAACACAACAGCGGTAATTAAATACATCATTCAAATGCCAACCGTGAAACAGAACAACAAATATAAAACAATACAGACCAGGCAGTTCACTATTAGACTCATGGTCGCTCCCAAAAACTCTTTTGAGTGTGATACAATCTGAAACATGTGGGCACACACAGCCCTGGATTAGAAGGACACACAGCAGAGTGCATACGACTCTCCTTCCGCATACTTCTTTGCAAACAGACTCTGCATCTCTTACAGGGATTGTTTTTTTGGGGCGTGGGAGGAATTAAATTGGGAAAGTGGCGATCTTTCATTCTAGCCACATCCTCCACCACTCCAACTCTAGGAACACTTGTCTGTTCCACTACAACAAGGCTGCCTATCACAGACTCCTGAAACTGAAAAAAAGTCATCCTTGACGCTGGAGAACACTCCTTGAACACCAACAAAAGCATTAAAAGTTGCTAAGTTGGAGAGATGGATAGCCAACTTCTTATACCTAACGTAAGCCTTATGAACAGCTGTGTAAGGATCCAACCTCTGATCTACTCCAATACTCTCAATATCACCCATGTGCTTATTGTAGTCTACAGTGCACACAGGTTTGCGCACTTCAGCAACCTGACCCCAAACAGTCACAGGTGAAGTACTTTCATCATGGATGGTAGTCAGCATGTAGACATCCCTCCTGTCCATAAATTTCACAGCTAGCAGTTCATCACTATGCAAGGCACTGCACTGTCCGCTCTCACGCTTTTTGCAAACAAGCTCTTTTGGGTAGCCTTTACAGTTAGAGCGGATTGTGCCACAAGCAAGAGTGTCCACTTTGAACAATTCCTTAAACAATTGTACAGCAGTTATCTAGGTACAAATGGTGACCTTTGTTAAAAAGTCCTCTAACAAGTTCCCACCCAATTTTCCTCTGAAACTCCTAAAGTGGACGGACAACCAGGGGGGTCAATAGTGGAATCCCTACCAGTGTACACCTGGAAATTATAGACATATCCTGTCCTACTCTCGGACAACATATATATCTTAATTCCATAACGTGCCCTCTTGGTAGGAATGTACTGCCTAATAACCAAGCTGCCCTTGAACAGGACCAAAGACTCATCAACAGCTATTTCTTTCCCTGGAGTATAGATCTCTGAAAATCGATCTACAAAGTGATCAAGGACAGGCCGAATCTTAAAAAGACGGTCACATTCAGGGTGATCTTGTGGCAATGCCAAAGCATGATCACCAAATGCAGCATCTGAAGCAAAAGTAAATAACGATCACTACTCGTAATTGCAGGAAATATGGCCGTTGCCATCAAGGGACTGGTAGACCAATATGGAGACAGGGAAGGCTTCCTTATCTAGCCCATCAAAAAAATCCACTGGGTAGCTCTAGAGCGGAGCCTAAGTCTGGCACTGTTGTCCCTCAAATACTGTTCAGCATACAAATTAGTCTGCTCAACAATCTCAGCCAAAAATACATCATCCATAAACAACTGAAAAAACTGTATAGGCAAAAAAGTTTCATAATTTACTCTACACCTTGCATCACCACTAAAGGCAGGCAGCACCGCCTGCACCATGTTTGGATCAACCCAGAGTCCAGCACTTCCAATGGGAAGCCTTGCAGCCCCAGGCTGCAATCCAGATGCCTCTTGTTGCACCATCGACACATCAGTGTCCTCCTCTACAACAGGCACTTCATCCGCCCTAAGAGTAGCTTCATCGTCAGATGATTCCTCATGGACAAAAAACTCACTGCCAGAGTCTTGCACTTCCTCCTCTGCCTCACATGCACGGTCAGTCTCATAATCATGGTCAGAGGAAGATTCAAAAAGCATACCAGCCAGCTGCTGAGCAGTAATCCTGCAGCTAGCCATAATCGTTACTAATAAAGGTAACTTGACAAACAAGTCAACAACAACAAACACTTTGCAAAATAAGTAATAAACAAAATATGGCTTTATCACAAAGTCCTATGTACTCCAAAACAATACCACTCACTTGTCCGAAGCAGCTAGACTCACCACCACCTAGTCTGCACAGACACAGCAAGGACCAACAATATCCCACTAAAAAAGAAAAAGAAAAGAACATTCCTCATAAGACAATGTAATACACATCGTGCACAAATCCAAAAAGAATTTCACGCTCAAAACATGATCTAAATATGCTGCTATTATGACACTACTTAAAAAAATTCATTTATGCATGACAATAATACTCATTTGGAGTAAACACAACAAAAATGTTTTTCTTACCAAACACATGAAACTAAGCAAACTGCAGATCAACCACTGCTGAAACCGCAAACAAGAATCAAAAGCTTAGCACTAGAATAAAAAGGAGAAATAAAACATTACAATCACATATGCAAATAATGCGCCAGTCCACACACAATCCACCAGCCAAGCTCGGGGGCAGGTGGGCCTGAAAGCATAAGGCCAATATGCCCCCAAGGGGGCAGAAACAGGCAAAGTATTCACCCCCATAAAAGGAGAGCGATCCTTGCCCAAGGGGCCACTCCCCAACAACAACATTTAAAAAAAAACCCTGGTGTCTAGTGGCTTCTGCTCCCATTGGGGACAGATGGCCCTAAAAACATATGGTCGATCTGCCCCCAAAGGGGGCAGAAACGGCCAAAATAATCACACCCATGAAGGGGAGCGATCCTTGCCCAAGGGGCCGCACCCCAACATAAAAAAAAACCCTGGTGGCCGGGTGGGGCACACAAAATTCAAAATAATCAGCAGAAACGGCCAAAATAATTGCTCCCCAAAGTGGTGTGACCCTTGCCCAAGGGGCCGATCTTCCCAAACACGAAACTGATTTAAAAAAAAAAAAAAAAAAAAATCCCTGATGGTCTAGTGGGGCAGACAAAATTCAAATTAGTGAGCCGATCTGCCCCACTTGGGGCAGAAACGGCCAAAATAATTGCTCCCCAAAGTGGAGTGACCCTTGCCCAAGGAGCCACCTCCCCCAAACACATGGGGCGCGATCGTGCTGCAGGAATGCTCCAAAGAGACATGGGCGGAAAGGAAAACCCTTTCCTTTCCTCAGATGCCTCTTTGTTTAAACCCCCCACCTTCCCCAGGGAGAAACTTAACTATTTCTCCTGGACGCGCTGGAAGGAAATGGCTTCCAGTGCGTCCGGTTGCCTCTAATGACGTTGCCACGTGGTGTGCACTGACATCATTAGATGACGTGGAGGGGGGGCCGTGGGGGACAGCGGAAGGGCTTCCGCTGCCATCCCTGGTGGGGGCCCGTAGATGGGCGCCCACGGGGGGGCCAGCGCTTCCCCCGTGGGTGGGTGCTAGGACGGCCGGGAGCCGTCCGACGCACATGCCCACCGTGACGTCGGACGGCTCCCGGACGTTCGACGCACGGAACAGTTTAAATAAATTATTTCCTGGGGCCCTCCTTGGGAATTTAGTTTCCATATTTGGCAGTTTTATTTTGGGGTTGTTGCTATGAGGGGCCTTGAAGTTCCTCGGCTGCTCCTGTTCTCTGTTGCATTTGGGGTCATTCCTTGGCTGGGCTTGGTTTTCGTGGCATGCCTTGCTCTTTTTCTAGGTTTCCTGGGTCCCCTTTCTAAGTTAGTGACTGCACCTGGGTCTTTACTCTAGTGGGCAGTCCTGTTTTGCTAGCTCAGGCACGCTTATCTTTTCCCTTCCTTCTTCCTACATTAGACCTCCATTTTATGATGTTGGGTCTCTGATGACATCTTGACAATATGGTCCTGTTTTTGTGGAGCAGACCTCTTGGACTACTGTTTCATTCAAGTCTTTGCCACTCAACCTGAGAGTCCAGAGATGAAGTCCAGTTGTCACCATGGTCTTGTGTCTCCTTGTAAGTCTGTTCTATCACTGTCTTTTTTATAGATCTCTCCAGAAAGTGAGGCACTATCTCTCGCGTTTCTTTTTTATTACAGGTGGGAAGGCTTTCTATTGTGGAGTGTATTCCTGGGATGGGGGGACACAGGTTCCTGTGGTGTGCCTGGCAGTGTCCAGTTCTCCCTAGTGCTGTCACATAATTATCGTGATTAATTCTTGGTAGGTTCTTATCTCAATCATCCTCTTGTAACATGACTCCTCCGAGGTCTACTCGAGATTTTTGTGCTTCCACCTGCCATGATCAGTTCTCTATCTGTATGCAGCTTCTTTCTCTCATCTTTTCTTCAAGCAGTAGGGAGGCAGTGTTAATTAGAAAACAATAAAACAAAAAAAACCACAACAGCAGAACAAAATTAAAAAGGTTGTGCTCCTGCCGTATCATGGCCCTCTGGTATGCCAAATATTTGCCATTTCAACCAGCCTGCTGGTATGGGGTCTCTGTACTGGCTGTCTTCCCCTTCTTACATGTGGGCATGGATAATGTGAATGTTCTATGCAGGCATGTGGTACTGGTGTGGGCCTGCTGTAGCCTCGGCCTTCCCCTTTTCGTGCTTCTTATTTCAACCTTGTTTTCTCTTTTTCAGGGCAATAGCGTGGGCACTAGTATTTTTCACCAAGCCTATTTTTCGGCATTCCTCCATTCTGGGGAGTAGTACCGCATGACATCTATTCCTCCAGGGAAGCATTCAGCAAGGTTACATATTTATGGTGGTGTTTTTTGTGGTCTCACAGTCCTTCTACCCCATTCCATTTAGAGTTTGTTCTGCATGGGCATGTTTTTTCTGCTATGGGGGTAGATAGGTAGGGTGTTTCCTGGGTATTATTCAGGTTTTCTTGCGGTTTGTTGGATTGTACTATTAGGTTGGCCCATAATTTACTATGACTGATCTCATGGGGTTCCCTCTATTAATATTTGAAATCCTTTATGGGATTGCCTTTGTTGAGGATACAGCTGCTTTGGCTTTTATAGATATTTGGCCATCTGCTGCCACTCATATTTGGTATGCTCCTCCTCATATTTTCGGTATCCTCCTGTTGTGGCCTGCTCTTTTGGCCTGGTCAGCAATTTCTGCATAAGACTTCCTGATCCTCAGTGCCTCTGCCCTCCCCTGTCCCTCCAGGTTGGCTTCTTGTTTAGCCTGACGATAAGGTGATTCCCTCCTTGTGCTTTTCGTTCTTTTCCTTTGCACCTGGATATGGATTTCACTCTGACAATTTGTCAGCAAAGGTGTGCTTGGAGTTGAAGTAGTACTGATATAAGGGTCTACGTTTTTATGTTATGAAGTCAGCCGTCCTGGTCCTCCCACTAGCATGCCTTTTCAGAGGATGAATATTTTCCTTCCCTGGAGTGAGGTGTTCTCATTATTAGAACTTGACTCGTCCTTTTGTATGGTGTGACTAACTGCTTTATACCTTCTTCCCTTTGCAAGGTGGGTCTTTGCCTAAACGTTAAGCAAGTTGATAGTGGTATTTGTTTGCTTTTGTTCTCCTGCGTTCCTTTCACCTTATGTGATCTTGTGGTTGACTATAATGTGCTTCACCCCTGTTGAGGTCACTATTCCAGCTGGATTTCTCTTAATGTTTCCTCTCCCAAAGATGCTTGGTTTCCCTATTCTTAAGGGCCTGATCTCCTGGGTGGTGGTGTTGATATCCCAGCTCTGCTCATGGCAGTTCCGAGAGTTCATTAGAGTGGTTTGACTGGCAGTCTTCCCTACCTGCTCTGTTTCTGGTGAGCAGTTTCTTTGGGATGTCTGAGTCTCCCCTTCTCTTTCCATTGTCCTCACGGGCCTAGTTACCTTCTGCATTTCCTATGATTTTTAATTTATGGATCATCTCTCTTTTTCTGGTGATTCTCTTCACTTCTCTTCTGTGTGGAGCTTTTCTGGAGATTGAACTTCATGTTCTTATTGTGTTATGGTTGTGTCCCCTTCTCTAACTTTTTTTCCCACTGCCATTGCCCATGATAATCTGGGTGTTTGCTTGCTGGTGTGATGGTAGCATCCCAGCCTTGTGTCCTGTTCTTTGTTAGCCTGCTTTGCTCTCCATTTTTGCACACTGGCATTTTTTCTGTTTATGGTTCGGTGTAACTTACCTACTGTTGGCTGGTATGTCTTTGTTCAGTATATTCTGGATCACAATAAAGTCATGCCACTTTGGTATATTCCCATAGACTAAGGAATTGGATGAGGAGGTAATGACTGTTTTACTTACCGGTAATATTCATGACTTTGATTCTCCCTTCCTCATCCTGTACTTGCATTCTGCATTGTAGGATCTTCATTGATAGGCATGGACGTGTAACATTCCCACCTGCATACGGAGAACCTGGAACATTCCAGTTCCACACAAAGAGGTACTAGTAATAGAGGCGAGATTTGGCATTATTTTCTAAAGCAGAAAGAACCTCTAAAAAACCTAGGCAGGCTTTTTTTTTCTACAGTCTACTTTGACAGATAAGACAGCATTGCAACACCCCGTCCTGAAGTCCTTACACAGAGGACCCCTAGGTCAGAATTGTAAGCTTGAAACAAAGGGGAAAATAGCCTGTTAAGCAGAATGAAAGAAAAAGCTGTAAAGAATGTGCACTGCCCCTTTAAACAGCCAGCAGCTTCCATTCTCCTAGCTTGCCTTGCACTGGGAGTTGCTTGAGAGCCCCAGGCCTTTTTGAGGAGTTTGTCTGTCTGTATAGACAGATAACATCCTACTGTTGAAGAATAGAGACTGGGGAGGAGGGAGGGGTTGTTCATGGCTTCATTGAAGATTCCTATGATGCAGAATGAGGATTATCACTAAGAAATCAGTCTTTTATGAAAGATGCTACAATGACGCTTTATATAGGGGTTCAAACGGAGAAGCCATCATTCCAAATCAAACCAGATTTCTTTAGTGGCTCCCAAATATCCTTTGGCTGTGAGGTTCTAGACAGCAATGTGTTATGTTTCTGCATGCTTATTGCACACAACCAGGTCTCTTATCTGATCTGCCATCGTGAGTGCTTAGCCTCTGCCCCAGTGTATGGCTACTCATCTTTTACCTAACAGCAACGCTGGCCCCACAAACTTCCTCTCACGTTTGGGGACCTGCTTCGAATATCCCAACAGTGCCAACAGAGGATCTGCTATCTGGGTTGGCTCTGTCATTTCATTTAGTGTTTGGAAGAGCTTTCTCCAGTATTCATTAGTAGGTGGGCAAATCCTTGCCAAATGGAGAAAATCCACCTCTGTGGCGTGACATCATAGACCGTGTTTGTTGTGATGCCCACCAAATGTAGCCAGGGATACATTCAGTGTTGACATTTATAGTGCACAGACCTATGCCTACCATTCATGGATGCTTCCTTAGTGTGTTCATAGCAGAATGACCATTGGTCGTCAGATATGTCTGTTCCAAGGTCGCAAGACCATTGTGCCCTTGTCCAACTTGGTTCTTGTTTCATACCTCCCATCACCTCACCATAAGTTACAGTAATTAGTTTAATTGGGGCTTGACCTGAAGCAACCAGTGTCAACAACCCCCAATTCTCTGGCTCACGTGAGTACTCTGGAAAAACATTTTTAACCGTCTCATGCAATCTAAAATAAAGGAACCCATCACGGGATGAAGCACCGTCCCATCCTAGGTAGTCTGTCAGCGAGATGAATTTATTATCTATGTATAGATCTCCCAGGTTGTGAAATATACATGCTCCTAGTCTTTTCGTGGCTAGAGGTTAAAACTTTTCTCAAGTTTGGAGTTTCTTGCCGATGGCATGTGGAGATTAGATTGTATTTACAGTACAAAGATTTGCCAGCCTATGCCACACCGCCCGTAATGGTCAATTGACTGTGTGTGTATCTTGTTTGTAGGTCTAAAGGGTTTTTTCAGTATCACTGTGTTTAACTCTTTGGTACTCGAGATCTCCCTTCAGCCTTCTACGTGGGACGTGTTGGAAGTTGTGGAACCAATGTAACGCAAATTACACCTGTGCTATTAGATAATATGCTTCAAAGTTCTATCCTGCGAACCCACAGTATCTTTACGGCCTTTAAATGGGTTGCTTTCCAGCCCAAGCCAATTTTATCATCAATGTTTGCAGTTGATTGAAGAATATCTTGTTAAGGGGCACAGCTATATTTGGAAACAAATATAGCAGATGAGGTAGAATCACCATTTTCATTAACCTGATTCTACTTGCCATTGTTAATGGCAGTTTTATCCGTTTGTCTATGTTCGTGTCAATTTGATCTGTTGTTCTGCCATAATTCTCACAAATAATTAGACCCCTCCAGATGAAAATGCACACCCAGATATCTAACAGGGATCTCCTGCCATTGCAACAGGTATGTCACTGTTGTTGCCATGGTGCCTCATGTTAGTGGCGTCATCATTGATTGTGACCAATTAATAGTAGTCTGACCAGCTGCTGAATTGCACGTCATCAGATATTGGGTACAAGTTTAGAACAGGCTTTTTAACTATTAATAAGATACTGTCTGCATATAATGATATCAGAAGCCACCTTGTGCCGAACTATATGCCTCTGTGACCATGGTGTTCTCGTAGTATGCAGGCTAGGGGCTCAATTGCCAGTGCGAATATTGGAGGCGACAGGGGACACCTCGGTCATGTGCTTCTTTGTATTGCAATGAGATCAGAAATTGGGTTATCCATCCTTATTCTCGCGGCTGGGTGTGTATAAAGGAGTCCAATCCAGCGCATCATTACATTTCCTAGACCCATTCTACTAAGCGCTGTTATAAGAAATTACCACTCGATGGAATCGTACGCTTTGGTAGCGTCCCGGAAAACCGCAACCACTTTGCTGTTGGCTTGTATTTGATGTGCTACTGTAAATAGAGTCCTCAAGTTTTCCGCTGTAACGGCCAAATATGAAAACAGGCAAAACCAGTCCACGTAGTAAAGGGATTAGTCTAGTGGCAAGAATCTTGGCCGATATTTTGTTTTCAATATTATTTAGTGTAACGGTCTGTACGAAACAGACAGCTGCAGGTGAGTTACCTGGTTTTAGAAACATGATCCCTATCGCCTCACGTAAGGCCGGGGTAGTTCCCCTTTTAGAATTGCCTCCCCATACATATCTAGTAGGTGCACTGTACTCCATATCATACTTGCTGTTCAAACCGTCACTACCTGGGGGCCTTGCCATTTTTAAAATCTGCTATACATTTTTTTGATGTCTTCCTCTGTAATCGGGGAACACAATACCTCCCTCTCTGCTATTTCTACCCAGGCCAGCGTGACTTCCTCAAGATACGCTGAATGTTATCTGACTGTTTTGTGTAGTGTGACCCATATAGACTAGTGTAGTAGTTTGTAAATTCCGAAAGAATCTCAGGTGTTTGGTGAAGTGGAACTCCTTCATCAGCAGTGATCCTAACAAAGTATTCGGCCACCCATTTAGGACTGATAAGGCTAGCCAATGTGTGGTCTTGTAACTCACCCTCGCCATACACTCCTGCCGATGCATACTTCCCCAGGAAGCTTACCTTTGCGCGGCCTCCTCTCGGTATTTCAAGAGTGCACGCTGAATAAGTGCTCGTGTATCGGGGGTCAACAACACTGTAGTTTCTTTCAAGTGTCTTACGTTCGTGTTCCAAGCTATCTGGTGTGCCCTGTATGGATTTTATATACCATGGCCTTTTGAGGTGCACTCCTGCCTTATTACTGCCTCAGAGCCCCCCGTCCAAACCACTCCCTGATCTTTCACCGACTATCTATTAGCCACAAAGTAATTGGCTATAGCATGCCATATCTCCTCCCTGAAGGCGCTATCTAGTAACATCGGGGATTGACATTCCCAGCCATTATATCTCTGGAAGTGTGCAAGGAAGCACAACTCCAAAACCACATGGGAGTGATCAGAGTAAGTGCGGGGTAGATGTTGAACTGTGGTCCAGCATACCACATCCCTTGAACTCAGCCAGTATTCTATCCTGCAGGATGTGCCATGGACCGCCGAGTGAAAGGTGTATTCGCGCTTGTCATTATATATCCCTCTCCACATGTCCACTCTGTTGTGTTGCTGCATAATTCCTGTGAGTGCCACTTTAGTTTACTGTCCGCTATCCTTCTCGGGTATTAGTGCGATCTAGTGTCCCATTGAGGGTGAAATTGTGGCCTCCACACCATATTATCTTTTGTGGATTCAATGTTTTGCATCTTGCGAAAACCATAGGGAAGAAGTGTGGGTCATCGTGATTTGGGCCATACGTGTTCACTATGGTGATAGACTTTTGATTCAATACTCTTTGGACTAACAAATAACGTCCCTCAAGGATTTTCAGTGACATTTATAAGTTGGTGAGCGATGCCTCTGCAGAAAAGCACCGCTACCCCTTTGGAGTATCCTGAGTGAACCGCAAAGTATCTGTGTGGTCCCAAACTGAGATAAATATATTACTCATTAGCCACTGTTCGAAAAATTATATGAATAATCATTTTTTGCTGACATTTTTGTAAAGTTGTTGGAAATTTCTTTTTTTCTATATTATATGTATTTATAATGTCTACCACATGTGTTTTGTCAACCAAATAATTTTGTACCCCTACTTTGATCTATGTTGTGGATGCATGAGAGGGTATGAGAGATTGTGGGATTGAAATAATAAAGATTTGCACTATTATGATGTATTTTAAATGATATGAGATATTTATTTATTTCTATAGTATCCATTGAATATCATATTTTTGAACAATAAATGTATCTAACTTGATATCTACTCGCACATTCCTCCGGTTATTGTAACATGTGCCCTCAATTGAAATTTGTTGCATTTCATTTGTTATGAAAGAATAGTTGCCTAAGAATTTTTTGCATTTGATTAAATTATCCCTGCCTTATGAACAATTTTCGTCAGCAGGGGAATCCCTTCTTTATATGCATTGGTCCCAAGCTTCTGGCCACCCTGTCACACCTGTCTTGTACTAAGTGCGTTTCTTGTAATAAACACGTCGCTGTGATGTCTGGCAGCATAGGCTAACACATGTCTGGTCTTTCTCGGGTCATTGAGTCCCCTCCCATTTCACGTCATCATTCTAATATACTGCTAACCCCACACACAACTGTGTTGTTCCCTGTGTCTGACCTTAACTGACCTGTTGCATATGACATTGTGTAACACATTTTCTTCATTTTTTCATCCTTCTGCTTTCTCCCCACCCACACTGGACCCAGCTTTCCAGCAAACTCCCCTTTTGCACACCTTCATTCAACTGTAACAAAGTATCTGCCACCCCTTCCACTCTTGCCTGTATACAAACCAGCGACCTCGCTTGGGAAGCAACCAGAGATCTGCTACTTGATGCTAAATGCCTCTACCCCCTTTGCCGTCCTATTCGTTCATCTGATCTCACTTTCTGCACAGCTAATTATCTCTCTGTTAGGTCCAGGTCAAGAGAGTCTTGAATATTATCTACGTAATAGGTATTTATATCATTGGGTGTGTATAATGTCTACCCCAGCCTAGACTGGTATACAGTCAGTACAGACACCACCCCTTAATGGCAAATACAAAACCTATATCCTCCTCCTCCTCCGCCGCGTGAGCATGCAGGCCTCTCAGCTATCGTGTCCTCCGTAAGCAAGTGTTGTGCCCTCATGCAGGCAGAAGCACATATTGAGTGGTATGGCAGTTCACTCCACCTCACTTATGCTCTGATTGGGGCTCCAGTTCGCTCCTCTGTGATCCTTGGTGAGTTGCTTTGAGTGTTTATTCAAATGTGCCGGCGCATGATGGTCCTAAAAGAGATGAACCCTCCCATTCCAGGTAAAGCAAAGATTCAACGGGTACATCATGGCATATCCAATGTCCATCTCCCACAATCTTTTCTTTATAGGTGCAAAGTTCCGGCATGCCTCTTGCACTGCCTGAATGTGGTCAGAATAAAATGCCAGGTGGGCACCTTTGTGCGTGATGTCTTTTATGACACAGGTCAATGCCAGCACAGTGTCACGATCCCTGTAGTTGAGCTGTTTGGCCAGAATAGAGCATGGAAGCACACTAGGTACCAGCGTGGTTTCCGGATACGATGTGCCCTCTCAACCACAAACATTGGGGCAGGTTGGCCTGGCCAAAACCTCCAGAAGCAATATTTCGACAAACGTTTCAATTTTCCTCATTGCTGTGTTTTTTGGCACTCCCATAATTTGTATATTTCTTCTGCGTAAGTGCACCTCCGAATCTTCATTCTTCTGTTTACTTTATCCAGTTCTGCTGCCATATCTGTTTGCTTTGTGACCACATCTGTCAGTTCATCCTCTGTTTCAGAAAACCGGTATTCGTCAGTAGTAAGGCGTGGATCATGTCTCTCCAGCTTCTCCTTCATTGCATCCAACCTCAGTGCTGGTGTATCTATATTTTCCTGTCTATCTTGGCCAAGTTTCTTTTACATTGTTTCTAATAAAGACCTTATTCCACCTCTTCTGCGGCTTTAGCCTGCCTGCTGCGACTTTAGCCTGCATGCCCTTTGCCCCACATGAGTCGGACTCCATGTCTTATCGTGGGCCCTGGGTGGCTTCTTTGATTCAAAGGCAAGTATGTCCCCTTTGCCCATCCCGGTTGATTCTGGGCGCACTCCTGTCTCCAAAGGGTGGTATGGAAACTTTGCGGGCCAGAGGTCATGTCGTGCACGAGTCCCTCACTGGGTTCCAACCAGACACCACACTGGTGCACCATTCCATCTCCCCCGGTGTCAGTTTCTCAGGATCATGATTGTTCTGTTGGCACTACAGAACAAACCCTTTCTATTTGTATGTGTATGAAGTTCTTGTGGATGGTCTTTTGGTCAATCTTACAGTGTCCATACTGGGGTGGAAGGGGGGGGGGGAGTGGTTAATATGATTGTATGATGCAGGACAACTTTAACCCGCTAGAAAAATATAGATGGTGTTGCATCACAATATAATTACCTCCTTGGGATGCTTCTTGTGAGAAATTGAATTGTTGGTTGAAAGGGGTGTGAGCATTTCTCAAGCAACAGCTACACCATGTCAGGGTAAACCACAAAAGTCACAAAATAAATCTGTACTTCTGGTAGCTTGGCACAAAAGCATTCAAACGTAACTTAAGAGGCAATGTGTAAAGTATTTATGCTACACACAAACAGTTATAAAGTGAAAACACAACACAGGAAAAATCCCACACCGGTTTAGAAAAATAGAGTAACATTTTGTGCCACCGAAGTGACAAAAAATTCAGTTAGTAGAACCGGAGATATGCAGTGTGTTGGAAATGGCCCTTTTGCAGGGTCACCCCTAAACTTTTTGCCTTCCTCCTGTATTTTTCCTGAGCTGCTTTTGTTGGTTTTATGACTCTGGGCACTTTATCACTGCTGATCAGTGCTAAAGTGCATATGCTCTCCCTTTGTAAATATGACTATGTGAATTGGTATATCCATGATTGGCTTATTTGGTTTACCTGTTAGTCCCTAGTAGTGTGGCCTGTGTGTGCCCAGGGCTGGTAAACCAAATGCTGCTGGTGGGCCTGCAGCCCTGGGTTGCGCCACCCACAGAAGCAGCTTGTAAAGTGTGTCTCAGACCTGCCACTGCAGAGTCTGTGTGCAGTCCAGAACTGCCATCTTGGCTGTGAAGTGCACCCACTTCCCAGCCCCTGAACCTTCCTTTGGCCTCATGTAAGTCACCCCTATTGTAGGGTGCATTGTGTGTGTGTAAGGTAGGACATGCCTTGGTGTGTGTAGCATGTCCTGGTAGTGAATTACACACAATTTCGTTTTTCACTACTGTAAGGCTACCTGTTCCCCATAGGCTAGAATGGGCAGTTTGACTATTACAGTCTATAGTCCTAACTGACCCCAGGAACATGGTAGAAAAACGAATTTAGTATGCCTGAGCTCAGAATATTAAAATACATCTTTTTTTTTTTTTGATAATCAAATTTTATTGTTTTGTTAAAACTCTCACAACAAATCAGCCAACGCACGAAGGACAGGGAATTGATTACATTGCCACAGTTAAAATCTCCCACAGTGCCACTCCACATAAGACTTACATCGCCACAGTTAATAATGAACCAAATCAGTCTGGCCCGCCCATAGCACCCACCCATTTCCCCCACACCCTTTGATATTTCTTGGGGCACCCTCTTGCCGCATAAAGAGTTTTTCCTGGGTCGCACACCAATCCACCCCCTCTGCCACCGCCCAATCTCCGGCGGATCCGGACATGCCCATGCCGCCGCTATGTCTCGCTTAGCCACTATCATGGCTGTGTTGTAAAATAACGTGTCACTCCTGGATCCATCCAACCCATTTGTGATTCCCAGTATTGAGTGCCTTGGGTCATGAGGAACCTCCCATCCCAGGACCTCCGTAAGCTCCTCCTCGATGGCCCCCAAAATCCTGCCAGCCGGGGGCATGACCAAACCATATGAAAGAAGTCAGCCGTGGCCAATTTACATCTCGCGCAGGATGCATCGGGGCGTAAGTTTGCTCTGTACAGACGCTGAGGAGTGAGATATGCTGCATGCAAGTAGTAGAGTTGGATCAATTTGAGCCTAGCCGAAGTTGTGATTGTCCTGGGGGCCATTAGGGCGTCCCGCCAATCCTCCTCGTCGAGGGGACCAACCCATTCCACCCATTGGTCCCTCAACATGTCTAGGGAGGTGGGAGTGTTATTGATTAGGGTGCGGTATATGCGTGAAATGCCCCCTTGCCTAGATCTCCCAACATTATCTGCGCCTCTGTGGGGCTGTGGTCTGGGAGCCTCGTTCCATCCGGAATGTGTATCTGAAGGGCGTGTCGCAACTGCAAATATTTGTAGAATTGGGAAGGTTGCAGGGAGTATTGGGTCTGGAGCTCCTGGAAGGAAAGCAAGTGGCCTTTAGCCCATATGTCCCCTAATTGCGTGATGCCTATGAGGTCCCACGGTTTAAACCCCTGCAACCCACTAACCTCCCTGAGCCAATCCCCCTGCCATAGGGGAGTACACCGAGTTAGTTTACGCGTCCACCCAGTGTGGCGCAACGAGGCCCGCCAGGCCAGGAACACGGAACGGGTCGCCTCGGGTAATCGGGACGGGACGGGTCGTCCATATAGCATTGCTTGGATTGCCGGCAGTCCCAGCTCACTCAGCTCAAGCCGATATGCTGGATCGGACCAGCCACCGTTAAACCAGTCGTGAACCACCAGGAGGCGTGCAGCCAGAAAGTAAAGATATAGGTGTGTCATTCCCATGCCCCCGTCGAAGGAGGGGATCCGGCAAGTAGACAAGGCTAGGCGAGCTCCTTCCCCCGCTCCAAAGGAACTTGGTGGTGATACTGTCCAGTTCCCCGGAACCAGGTTCTGGGGAAGCAGAAGGGGGTATTTTGAAGGACGTATAGAAATCTGGGGAGTATCAGCATTTTAAACAAGGCGACCCTCCCCAGAGGGTTGAGAGGAAGCGTTTTCCATTTAGCGAGGTCTTCTTTGACTTTCTTAACTAGTGGAGCGACATTAAGCGCCCATCCCAGTTCAGGCAGGAGGGTGATCCATATCCCCAGGTATTTAAAGGATTGGCGCCGAAGCGGTATAGAGGATTGCCAATCGAAGCACTCCCTAGAGAGGTGCAGCGGGATCAGGACTGACTTCCCGGGGTTCAGCCGGAGCCCAGAGGCCTGTCCGAAGTAGTCTAGGGTCTGGAGGCAGTGTGGCCCCGACGAAGCTGGGTCGGCCAGGAAAATCAGGACATCGTCCGCATAAAGCGATCTTATCCGCTTCTGTATTGGGCCATTTCCACCCAATGATACGGTCCTCCGCCCTCACCAGCGAGGCCAGGGCTCCATGGCCAGGGGCGAACAGCAGTGGTGAGAGGGGACACCCCTGTCTAGTACCTCTGCTGATAGGGAAGGCCTCTGACAGCGCGCCATTGACTAACACCCTTGCTCGCGGGTGGGCGTAAAGGACCTGAACCATGGCCCGGAATTTGGGCCCCAGTCCCATCTCGGCCATCACATCCTGCAAGTATTCCCAATTCACCGAATCGAACGCTTTTTCAAAATCTATTGATAGGAGGGCCAAATATGGTGTGAGCAAATGTCGGTGGGCTTGGGCCAGCTGCAGTCTACGGAGACAGTGCCGGGTCCCACGTTGGGGCATGAAACCACATTGGTCCGGGTGGACCAAGGAAGCCAAATAGGGCTTTAAACGTTGGGCCAGAATTGCAGCGTACATTTTCTAAAATACATCTTTTAGTGAAGTTTATTTTTATATTCTGTGTTTGAAAATACCACTTTTAGAAAGTAGGTATTTTCTTGCCTAAGCCTTCCAGTGTGCTCTGCTGTTGTGTATTGGCTGTCTGGTTTTGGAGGGACAGGGCAGGCTGAGTCAGACTTGGGCTGAATAGAGAGATCTGCATTTAGAGTATGGGGAGGGGTGGCTCCTTGACCTGAATAGGGCTGTGCCTGGCAAGGTGAATGCTGGCTCCACCTCCTACTGTGTGTCTGATAGCAGACCCCCTCTTTCTGAAAGGAAGGATGCAGCCTGGTAAACAAAGTGCTCCAGGACTGACCAGAACTGGTTCTGGCTAGGCTCAGTGACTTGTAGCTTTTGAGAACAAAGACTTTTGGGGTATAAATATCTGTGCTGAAACCCCTACAAATTGTATTGCTCCTGGACATCAAGACGAACCTCTGTCCGTGTAACTGAAGGAATCTGCAGGAGGTGACTATCCTTGTGCTTGTGTGCTGTTTCTTGGATTGGCCTACAGTGGTTACCATTGGACTTGGAAGAAGAGGGAAAAGGACTTTGAGAGAACTTTTATCAATCTTGCTGAAGCAATCACCCAAGGGCTAGGAGAGAGCTAGCCTCCTGTTGAAGTCTCAGGCACATCAGACTTCACCACCAGCCTCCTGATTCCTCCCAGCGAGGATTTCTATCTGCAGGTGAGGCTCCTGTGAGTTCCAGGGCCTCTAGTTCTACTACAGAGAAGAGAGTGCTGAAATCGTCGCTAACGCACGCTTATGAAGTTGCCGCAGCCGAGAGCGCCCGAAAATCATCGCGCTGCTGCCGCCGAGTGCTCGCAACCAAAGATCGAGTCATCGCACCGAGATCATCGCTTCACGACATCGCAGCGCGGACGCTCGAGCGTCCGCCATTTTCATCGCATCGCATCAGGATCAGCCGCTCCTCGCGGAGCGCCATTTCTTCGCATCGCAACCCGACCGCACACGCAACAAGATCGCCGCCTCGCCTCCTCCCTTGCGACAGGGAGTCATCGCATCAACGGTCTAGCGTGCAGAAGTTTGTCGCATCGTCTCCACACGCATCAGCAGATCGGCGCATCCTCCCTCGCGGCAAGGATTTTACGCATCGCCGGCCTCGCGTGCAGAAATTAATCGCTACAGCTTCTTTGCGACACTTTGTTGACTTTGCTACTAAATCCAGGTACTTTGTAAGTAAAAGGGTCGCAGAGACCACTGCTTTGAACTGAACTCTTCCTTGCGCACTTGAATTATTTTTGCAGCATTCCAAGAGTGATCCTATTTGACAGTATTGTGGCTTTTTATCGTTATTGGTCTTGTGTTAAGCCTATATATAAAGATACTTATTTTTTATAACTCCTTGTGTGGTGTCCCTTTGTAGTGTTCCTCACTGTGTTACTGTGTATGGTCATAAATGCTTCACACACTGCCTCTGAGATAAGCCTAGCTGCTCGTGCTACGTTACCACAGGGTTGAGCAGGGGTTACCAAAGGGGGTAGCCCTCTCACTCTGACTTAGGAAGAAGGTTCCCTACTTGGACAGTGGCCAGCCATTGCCAACTAGAGACCCCCATTTCTAACAGTGTCAAAGATTTAGGTAAATATTGCGCCCTAAAGCGCAAAGCGCTACTTGCAGTTATCTAGTTGTGCTAGACTGGGTAAAGTCCCAAGTTCAGGTCAACCATGATGAATCGTGGACCGGATACAGAGAACATGTTATACCCGCTGAAAAAGCTACCTTTTCAAAGTCTGTTCGGAACAATCCAGTTCGCGGTGGAGGAGGCCACAAGGAGAGTGTTGCAGATGATCGCAGTAGCATGAAGAGCAGGTCGGGCACCAGGGACGGTCGTAATGTAGTGCGAAGAGCCTGTCAAACGTCGTGGACGGTCTTTGATGGAGCTTCGCATTGGTGGTCACTACAGGCTGCCTACACTGTAGTGCGAAGTGTGTGTGTGTGTGTCTGTGTGTGTGTGTGTGTGTGTGTTTTTCTCTCTCTCTCTCCCCCCACCCCCCAAACTGTGGGGGACCGGTTCGGTCCTCGTAGCGTGGGTTAACCTTGACAGAGCCAGACAAACACTATCTTTGTGAGAACCGGTCCCCATAGTGTGTTTAGGTACTTTTGAACGAGTGTATCAAAAAAGTAAAAGTGCAGTTTGACTTGCTTCGGTCCGCTTTATAACCTTCCCTACTATCAGG
The DNA here is from genome assembly GCA_963921515.1 of Calotriton arnoldi. Taxonomy (NCBI): domain Eukaryota; kingdom Metazoa; phylum Chordata; class Amphibia; order Caudata; family Salamandridae; genus Calotriton; species Calotriton arnoldi. The sequence goes on from CAWUFW010000652.1 coordinate 1,235,099, forward strand.
GCGCGCATGGAGTTAGAATAGTAATTACACACTTCATTACGGTCAATGGCCGGTCCTCATAGTGATGTATAAACATATGAGAGAGAGAATGAATATTAATCTCCTGTCAACAACTAGTACCCCTTTGTGTCACTGTCTGAGAGGAATACACAAAGGCCAACTACACATAGTCATATGACCCAGAATTGCAGGCTCAAAGAGGTAGGGAAAGAAAATGGCAGCTTTCTAAAAGTGGGTTGTAACTCTGCCCAAATGGCGTGATTATTACATGAGAAAGAAGCTGCCAAAAAGGAACGCTTTCAATTTGGAGCAAAGCTGAATAAAGTAAACAAACCAGACTTGTGCCGGAACGGTTTTGAAGATATTTGGCACTACAGGAATGAAAAAAAGATTTACGGCTGTTGCTTTTCCAACATATTTTCAATCACTGTTGAGAAGAGCAAATTCATTTCCAAGACCTAGTGAGAGCCTACCAGAAATAATGTCCCTCAGTTCGATGTCCTGAAGAGAACCCTCTAATGGTTTACGGGATTGAAACCCTTCCACAATTTAAAAACCACCGGAGAGGTCTTTTCTTTAAAATATTGACTGGCTTTAGGGAGCCCGGAGGAGGACTTTGATGAACTATGTTGGAGGGTCCCTGTGCATAAAGCCTAAATAACAAAAAATACCCCCAGGGTTTCACAGTAGCAAAGAGAGCCTTTATTAGTGGTTCAGAACGCTGATGCTCATTGCTCTTAAAAATGTCTAACTGGACAACTTTGATGTTCTGTTGTTCATATTGCCGTTTTGAATTTGTTCTCCTATGTTGTATAATTTTTTGACTTATGTTCATTTGGAAGATATGCTTTAGTATCCTGAAAAAATGCATTCAAATGTGTATGTTATCTCTTTGTGGTGCCTTAATGTGTTTGACAGTATGTCAAATTGAGCAGTAGAAAAACGTTTGAATCACTGTAAATAATACAAAGTGATCACGTTAAGTCACAGCCATGACCACAGACTCAAAAAGAATCCTATTCAAGATTACTGTCAGTACTGACACACTTTGGTTAGTGTTCAACTTTCTAAAAGTTGCACTCTCAGAAATGTGACTTAAAATCCAAGTTTACCATTAACGAGGATTTGGAAGTACAATTCTCTAGACACTAAACATGACCCCTTTACCTATTCCCAAACAAGAGTTATCGCTTTTTCAAACTGGAAAGGGCTCTGTAAAGAATCCCAGGCCTTGAACAATTGTAAGTAGACAGATCACGAGGACGCCGAATTGGTGAGCCACAGAACTTTCCTCATGCCTTACTTAATCTGTTAATATTGTGGCCCCACTGAAGGAAATCTGCACACGAAGAAAGGTGCCTACCTCGCCCTGGTTCTCAGAGAGACTTAGATTTTTGAGACAGGCTTGTCGTCAAGAGCGGGCCTCGTAGAAATGCTACCACTCATGAAGGAGCTGGCTATAAGGCCATTCTGGCAGAATATAAAGTGTCCATTAAGAAGGAAAACTACCTGTACCTACTAAAATTCTGGAGAAACATCTGAATTCCCAGCTGATGACCTAGTTGGAACAACATCAACTGCTGGATGTCTCTCAGTTTGGATTCCGGAGTAACCATTGGACAGAGACTGCATTAGTATCAGCAGTCAACCATATCCGTTCCATCGTGGATGCAGGCAGGCTGCGGCTTTGATCTTTTTGGACTTATCCACAGCCTTTAACATAATCTCCCCGACCTTGCTTGTTGATCGACTGAAGGAACTGGAGATCACAGACTTATCTCTGAAGCTCTTGGCATCTTTTCTGAGTGATAGGTCACAGACAGTTATGGAGGATCAGTTTTGTTAGGAGCCCATAGCTCTGACACGTGTGGTTCCTCAGGTCTCCTCCCTGAGTCCTGCTTTATTCAACCTGTATGTCTCACTGCTGTCAAAACTTATAAGGTCCTTTGGGCTCCAAGCTTTGTCCTATGCTGTTGACACAAATTATTGTGTCTATCACTAAGGACACAGAGGCAATTGCTACCAATTTCAGAAACTGTATGCAGGCTGTGGCCACATGGATGGAAAACAAACTACCTAAGACTTACGAGAGACAAGACGGTGGTCTTGATCTTTGGCAGTCAACCATCCATATGGACCTACTTGTGGCGGCCAGATAGCCTAGGGGCTTTACCCACTCCAACTGACTCTGCTAAGAACCTTGGAATATTGGTCGACAAAAAAGACCTGCAGGTCAACCGGATGGTTGCGACCTGTTTCTCGATTATTAAGACTCTCTGTAAAGTGTTTCCTTATATCCCCTTCCCAGCGCGTATGCAAGTGGCCTTGGCACTTATTATATCCAGGTTGGTTTACTTTAATGCTCTGTACCTGGATGTCAATAACGCTGTACTAGCTAAACTGCAGCTGGTCCAGTATGTGACACTTAGACTGATGCTTGATGTTCCCAAATTTCAATCAGCCTCGGCGGGTATTCAGAAGCTTCATTGGCTGCCTGTGAACAAACAGATCATTTTCAAGGCTCTTTGTATCGTTCACAAGGATCTTCATAACATCGGGCCTGGAGAACTTAGAAACATGTTCCAACGATATACCACCACCCACCCCCTGACAGTTGCTATCCTGAGACAGAAATCTTTTAACTGTTCCTAAGTATCAAAACTCGAGATGGGGAGGCAGAGCCTTTTCGATAGTAGCATCCAAGCTTTGGAATTATCTTCCTTATTTAATCTCTAGTCTTCAAGCTCACGTTCCATTTCGTAAGGCTCTAAAAACATTTTTACTCTCTAATGGATGTGTTTGGGGCCCTTATATCTTCTTCTGCCTCTCCTTCTTGCGAAGATTAACCTCTATCAGCGCCTTGACGCCTTTGGCCAATTGTTGGCGCTCTATAAGTTTATTTTATTTCTTTTTAGTTCATTCATAAGGTAACCCAATCTTATCCTATGGGGGAGGTAGGCCTCACAGTAGTGAAAAACGAATTTGTGAGTTTTTCACTACCAGGACATGTAAAACATAAACGTACAGGTCCAACTTTTGAAACAAAAATGCACCCTGCCCTATCTATGGCTGTGTAGGGTCTGCCATAGGGGTGACTTATATGTATTAAAAAGGGAGCTTTAGGCTTAGCAAAAAGGTTTATTTTGCCAAGGCGAATTGGCAGTTTAAAACTGCACACAGGCTGCAATGGCAGGTCTGAGACTTGTTTTAAAGGGCTGCTTAAGTGGGTAGCACAATAAGCGCTGCATGCCCACTAGTAGCATTTAATTTACCAGCCCTAGGTGTATGGTATACCACGTTGCTAGGGTCTTATAAGTGAATCAAATATGCCAATCAGGTGTAAGCCAATTTTAACATGTTTTAGGCAGTGAGTTCAAGCACTTTCGCAATGGTCACAAGTGGAAAAGCGCTAAAGTCTTAAGGCCAACAAAAACTAATTCAGCAAAACAGGAGGGGAGAAAACAAAACGTTTTTGGGAAGTCCACTCTAAGGCTGACCGGTCTAACTCTACCCATGCCAGTCCCGGCAAATTATCTTTGAAAGATATCTCGGTCAAATTTCTGAACTTTATATGGAATTCAGGAAACTGTGTTTCCGACCACAAAGACGATAGGTAAGCACAGCATCGGGAGGTCTGCGTTTCCCTGATATACATACATGCATACCATTTGGCATACCAACTAGCTCAAATACTTTATTTTAAAGTAGATTGGAAAGTACCACATATGCAGGTAAGAATTGGAAGAACCTATTTACCCCACTACCTGGTATCAGCTGATCTGAAAGAGACAATTGGTTATGGATTCCTCACCTTAGAATTACCCCCAGGCGTCGGACTGGATCCGGAGAATTTTTCGTCCGCAGTACCTCTGTGCGTCGAAAGGTGGCGTCGGTCGGCTCAGCGTTCGTCAATGGCGTCGTGGTCGCCGGGATGACGTCGCGGTAGCTACTTAGACGCCGCCCTCGCGCGCTGACGTCCGTTCTTTCTTTTTCCGCGCCAGCCAGCGCAGATCCGGAGAGAGCGGTACTTCCAGCCACTTTTGACTGACTTTTTGCCGACTTTTGTCGATGCCGTTTTTGAGTCTTCGACTCCTGGTGCTGGTCAGGGATGCCCGGTTTCAAGGCTTGCGGTTCCTGCCGAAAATTGATGTCGGTGACGGATCCGCACCGCGTGTGCCTGTGGTGCCTGGAACGCGAACACGATCCCAAGTCGTGTTCCGACTGCTGGACCATGAATCCAAAGTCTTTGCGGGAGTGGCCCTGAAAGCTTCTCCTGGCCCGGCAGTCTGCTCCGCGCCATTCGAGGTCCCGGTCGCGCTGGAGGTAGATGTCCCGGAGCCACCACCACTCGTCTTCGAAGTCTTCGCTCTCCTCAGGTAAGTCGAAGCGCAAGAAGAAGTTGAAGAAGCATCGTCGCTCTTCGACTTCTCCCCGTCCGTCGGCCGACGCGACGAGGGATGCGGGTGGTGCCCCTCCTGCAGCTCTGCGTACGGAGCCCGAAGGGTCGGCTCAGAGTTTTCCTCCCTTTCCGGGACCCGGAGCGACCCCTGCCAGCTTCGAGCTTTCTACGAAGCGATGCATGCCATCTTTGGGCAGCCCGACTCAGCTGGCATGCCCTCTGGCCCCGCGGACTCGGCTGGGGGCCCTGGGCCTTTGACGCCAGCGACTTCGGCCCCGGCACCGCAGGGTCCCCTTGAATCCAGGCCTGGATCCGGATCGGCGCCTGTAGACCTCATAACACCTCCACTGGCGTCGATTCAACCAGCACCACACCCGCAGCTGACGCCGGTTGTGTCCCCAGCCGGCGTCGACCCTGGCCTCCATTCTGACGTGGGCGCGGAGTCTGACCGACGTCGACTGACGCCGGATCCGGCACCGATGGGTACTTTTGTACCCCTGTTCCACTCTGGTTCTTTTAGGCCAGATTGGCAACCAGAGGAGGGTGAGGAGGACTGGGAGGGGTCTGGAGACCCTTTAACTGACCACTTAGAGTATGATCCAGACTGGAGAGAGGAGTTGGGGGAGGCCAGTGGTCTGGACACCTCCCCAGACCTTGGCATGTTGTCTCCTCCTACCGTGGATACGGAGGAGGGAGCTTCTTACGCAGTGGTGTTGCGTAGGGCGGCCGAGGCTCTCAACCTCGAGCTACCTACGGTGGCGGTCAGGACTAACCTCCTGACAGAGGTGCTTCAACCGGCAGCAAACTCTTCGGAGCCGCTGCTGCCGTTTAGTGAGGCCCTCACTGACATCCTTTTAGGCACCCGGTCCAGGCCCAACACAGGTGCTCCTGTGGATAGGATGATTGTCCGACGCCACCGCCCGGCCCCGAGCGACCCCACTTTACTCTCCCAACACCCCACCCCTGAGAGCTTGGTGGTCCAAGCCTCTACATCCAAAGGTGCATTCCCTAATGCACCACCTGATAGGGATTCCAAGAAGCTGGACCATCTTCGGAAGAAAATGTTTTCTTCCTCCAGCTTGGGACTGCGGTCGGTGAACACCATGTCTGTTGGGCTGTTACACCCATTCTGTGTGGGATACAGTAGCGCAGGTGCTGCCACAGTGCCCGGAGGAGGCCAGGGCCATGCTCTCCTGTCGACTGGTTTTTCCGGGGATGTCCAAACTATCCTTATGGACGTGCCCTTTATTGGCCGTCGCCTGTTCGGCGTCAAAGCAGACAGCGTGCTAGAGCGCTTCAAGGACTCGCGGGCTATGGCCAAGTCCTTGGGCCTCTCCACCACCCGCCCTGCGCAGTCTGCTTTTCGCCCCTTTCGTGGCTACGGAAGTGGTGCCCCACCACGTTCCGCCCAGAGCCACAGGCCGGCGCAAGCTGTTCAGCCCCTGCGCGGCCGGGGAAGTGGGGCCCACCGCCGTGGGTCTGGGGGCCAGCAAGCGGGCCAGTCCACCACCGCCCCCTCTGCAGCAGCCTCCAAACCCTCCTAGTCCGACCTTTCAGGGCCACCAATCGCCAGTGGGCGGCAGGATTCGCCATCACCTCCCCCACTGGCGCACCATAACGTCGGACAGGTGGGTTTTGCAAATAGTCCGAAGGAGCTACTCCCTCCCCTTCGAGACTACCCCTCCATCCATGCCACCTCAGCACCATCACATGTCGGAGGATCATCTGGCCCTTCTCCAACAGGAAGTTTCAGCTCTCTTGGACAAGGGAGCCATTGAGCGAGTTCCTGCCCCAGAAGTAGGTCGTGGTTGCTATTCCCACTACTTTCTGGTGCCCAAGAAAGACAAAGGCCTGCGTCCTATCTTGGATCTCAGGAACGTCTATCGCTTCTTCTGGAAGGAGAAGTTCAAAATGTTGACGCTAGCTCAGGTCCTGTCTGCCCTCGACCCTGGAGACTGGATGGTAGCGTTAGACTTGCAGGACGCTTACTTTCACATCCCCGTCCTGCCGGCCCACCGGCGTTACCTGCGGTTCACGGTAGGCCACGAGCACTTTCAGTTTCCCGTGCTCCCCTTTGGCCTTACCAGCGCCCCTTGGGTGTTCACGAAAGTGATGGCGGTGGTCGCAGCTCATCTGCGCAGATCGGGGCTTCCAGTCTTCCCCTATCTTGACGACTGGCTGTTGAAGGCGGGCTCGCCCCAAGGCAGTCGTCTCCCACCTCCAGACTACGGCGGACCTCCTGCACTTGCTGGGGTTCACCATAAACGTGCCGAAGTCGCACCTGATTCCCTCTCAGAAGCTCCTTTTCATCGGAGCGGTTCTGGACACAACGCTGTTTCGGGCTTATCCTCCCGAGCAGCGAGTCCGGGATATTCGGGCTATGATTCCGATCTTTCAGCCTCTATCCCGGGTTTCAGTCATTCTGACCCTGAGGCTGGTGGGCCTCATGGCCTCCTGCATCCTGCTGGTGGATCATGCCAGGTGGCATATGCGGGCTCTGCAGTGGGACCTGAAGTTCCTGTGGGCACCGCATCAGGGGAATCTGTCCGATTGCGTTCAGATCTCGGAGGGCATTGCACGTCAATTGCAGAGGTGGCTAACGAACCTGGATTGGGTCAACGGCAGATCCCTCTCCCTTCCCCAAACGGAGTACGCAGTGGTGACGGATGCATCACTTCTAGGGTGGGGTGGCCACATGGGAGAGGCGGAGATCAGAGGTCTCTGGTCTCCGGCGGAGTCTGGGCTCCACTTCAACCTTCTGGAGCTTCGGGCAATCAGTCTTGCACTGCAGGCATTCCTTCCCTCTGTCCGGGGAAGAGTGGTGCAGGTGTTCACGAACAACACCGCTGCCATGTGGTACTGCAACAAACAAGGCGTGGTGGGGTCGTGGACCCTATGTCAAGAGGCTCTCCGTCTCCGGACATGGCTGGAACATCTGGGCATATCCCTGGTGGTTCAACACCTGGCAGGTTCACTGAATGCCAGGGCGGACGAACTCAGCCGCAGATGCATGATGGATCACGAAAGGCGTCTTCACTCGGAGGTGGTGCAAGGTCTCTTTCAGCAGTGGGGAGAGCCTTGGTTAGATCTATTTGCCACCGAAGAGAACGCGCAATGTCAGCAATTCTGCGCGTTGGAATTTCCAAGGCGGCACTCGCCAGGCGACGCTTTTAGTCGCGAGTGGAGTTGCGGTCTTCTATGCGCCTTTCCGCCTATACCACTTCTGCCCAGAGTGCTGAAGAAGATCAAGCGCGACCGGGCCCAAGTCATTCTTGTGGCTTCGGATTGGGCACGAAGAGTCTGGTATCCCGAGCTGCTACACATGGCCATTGATCCTCCGATCAGACTGCCTCTTCGGGAGGATCTTCTGTCGCAGCAGCAGGGTACGGTCCTCCACCCGAACCTGTCCAGTCTCCACCTCCTTGCGTGGAGATTGAGCGGCGTCAGTTGACGGCCTTTGACCTTCCTCCCGAGGTCTGTGATGTTATCTTGGCTATTCCAACACTACAAAATTAACTAGAATGTGTGATATAGACTCATGAATAATGTTGGGCTGATAATATTGCCCTTTTTGACACAATAAGATGGTATGTATATTTTCACAGGTACATTCAAAGCAACGGAGGTGCTAAAAAATAGGGGTTTGATTGTATAAGATGTACACCCCCTGGCATGGTGGGAGCTGGTACGAGGGCCCATGGCTGCCACCTGGTAAATATAATTTTAAACTGACAATATCTGGGTCACTGACTCAGTCTGTGATTTGATATACCAGTACCTGCTTTGTAAGATGTCACAACTGGTTGGTGGTTTTTAATTAGAACACTTGTTTCTTTGTTTGTTTGTCAGTCACTCTATGCATAAAGTCAGATGTCCAGTGAGGTGATTGCCGACGTCGAGCCCTGACGAAATTGCCGCAACGAAGTACAGGCAATGAAACATGTTGGCCTACTTTGAATTGGTCTACAACATGCTGTGTTTTTACTGTTGAGTAAGCTCACAATTCTGATTAAAAAGGGTCAAGCCATATACATGAGTCTTAACTCCATTTTAATTTTGCGATATATACGATCTCTCATGTACACGGAGTCTTCTTTTTGATACATAGATCACTGTTTTTCACCTTTTCATTATTTCTCTTTACACTGGACACAATTTATTTTCTACAGGTGAGAAAGTTACCAATGATGATAAAACGTGGGCAAGCTGGTGAGAACCTGCCAGTAGCTCCTCTGGTGTAGCGCACGTGAGGTACTTTCTCACCTTCACACAATTTTTTGTGGGTTACATACATCTGTGTCAGTCTAGGGTATGTATGTGCTGAGTGATCCGACTTACATTTTAAGTAAAATTAAGATATTGGTTAATTAGGACTGGATTAGACTGGAAATTGTTTAGACCAGCTGTTGGGTAGAGGTGGACATCCCCCAACACCAGCCCTATGTAAAAAAGTGGATGTTGCCTTGCATAGCCAGATCCTTTTGTTTGTTATTTACTGGTGGAGGGTGATCTGGCTATAATTTTTCCCTCTAAAGCGCCTTTGTGTTAATGATATGTTATCTTGGCAGCCAGGCGTCCCTCCACTAAGACGCTATACGCCTGCAGATGGAACAAATTTGTGGCATGGTGCGCAGCAAAGGCTGTGGATCCCCTTTCTGCCCCTCTTTCTGAGGTTCTCTGGTTCCTCTGGTCTTTGGCCCAGCAGTGCTCTGCTCTGGGCACTCTAAAGGGCTACCCCTCGGCCATTTCAGCCTTTTTTAGGCTTCCTGATCAGCCTTCTCTTTTCAAGTCCCCTGTTGTAAATCGCTTCGTAATGCCTCAGTGGGACTTGAACTTGGTTCTTACTTACCTTATGTGCTCTCCCTTTGAGCCGCTTCATAACTGTCCTCTCAGACTAATTACTTTAAAGACTGCCTTTCTGGTTGCCATCACCTCTGCTCACAGGGTGAGTGAGCTCCAAGCTCTTTCTTCAAAGCTTCCTTTTCTGGCTGTTCATCCGGACACGGTCGTCCTCCGAATCAGACCTTCCTTTCTTCCCAAGGTGGTTACTTCTTTCCACATTGGTCAAACCATCACTTTGCCCACCTTCTTTCTGCCTCTGCCTCCTTCTAAGAGATGCTCTACCGTCTGGATCCAAAACGTGCGCTTTGATTTTATTTGGATCGCACCAAGCAATTCCGGGTGGATGACCAGCTCTTTGTTGGCTACGTGTGCGCCAAAAAAGGTCGGGCCGTGCACAAACGGACCATCTCTAGGTGGGTCGTTTTGTGCATTAAAGCTTGCTACTCTTTGGCAAAGAAGGAGCCTCCAGTGGCACTGCGCGCCCATTCCACCAGGGCGACGGCAGCTATCACTGCTTTGGGACGGGGAGTCCCCCTCAATGACATCTGTCAGGCAGCTACGTGGGCATCTCTGCACACATTCGCAAAACACTACTGCCTGTACAGCCAAGTCCGGAGAGACGGCTTCTTTGGCCGTTCTGTTCTCCAGGACTTTCTGGTGTGAACTTGGTTCGCAGACCCACCACTGGGGTTGGTATTGCTGGGGTATCTATTCTAAGGTGAGGAATCCATAACTAATTCTCTTTCAGATGAACAAGTTACTTACCTTTGGTAACGATATGTCTGTAAGAGACATAGATTAGTTATGGATTCCTCACCGCCCCACCATCCTCCCCGCTCTGCGAACTGACTTGTAGGGTCAGGGAATCCCTTTCAGGGCCCTAGTTTTGTGCACCAGTGGTCGGTGTATTGCATGGCTCTGCGCTTCTGGCGTGGAATGTCGTGTAAAAGAACGGACGTCAGCGCGCGAGGGCGGCGTCTAAGTAGCTACCGCGAGGTCATCCCGGCGACCATGACGCCAACGACGAACGCGGAGCCGACCGATGCCACCTTTCGACGCGCAGAGGTACTGCTGACAAAAAATTCTCCGGATCCAGTCTGGCGACTGGGGGTAATTCTAAGGTGAAGAATCCATAACTAATCTACATCTCTTTCAGATATATCGTTACCGAAGGTAAGTAACTTGTTCTTTATATCATGTATAACAAGCTGAAACACTCCTTCTCCCGCTGACAGTTCAGGCTGGGTTACATCCTTGCACACAAGCAGATTAAAATCCACAGTCATAGCAAAGCCCCTCTATGGCACTTTACAAGCATAAAGATAGGTGGGATAACATAGCAGTGGCGGCTCCTCCTCTAAGGGGTAGGAGTGTCGCCCCACTGCCAGAAAGCAAAAAAAAAAAAAAAAAATAATAACAATGTTCTTATCATTTTATTTTGTCGTCCTGCTGTGGCAGCGTGCGTGAGGGGGCAGGCCGGGGCTCAGCAGGGGAGGAGCAGTAGAACATTCCCAACTGCGCGATGACTCTTTGGTCGGCCCTCTCGGCCCGCCCAAAACAGTCATGCGCACTTTCCCTGTTCTCCATGCAGGCTGCATTACGGCCTGCATGGAGAACATGTCCACCCCTCCAGCCCATGGCTGAGCGCCGTGTCACGTTGCTCAGACCAATCGCAACTCTGCATTGCAGCGTTGTGATTGGCTGCGGAGAGCGTGGGAGCCCTGTTGCATCTTGCTTCCTGTTTCTCACAAGAAGCCAGGAAGAGGACAGGACACAGGAGAGACGGTGGCGGCCGGCCACCTGGGAGGTAACGGATTTTGTTTTTTACACGATTTTCCCTTCCCCCTGTCCCTTCGCCCCCACCCGCCCCACTGCTACTTCTAGGCAGCAGCCGTGACTGTTTAGATGGGGAGATGGAAATGGAATGGGAAATGGAGGAATTGCCAAACAAGGTTATCTAATACAAGATGGAGTAGTGAAATCTTTTGATGTACTTAAACCGGAATTCATATTATTTGTTTCCCAGACTTTGAAATATCACCAATTTATACCTTGCCTGGATTCCAAACAGGGACGACCTAACATAACACTGCAACCCTCCCTAATCTTAGCTTTCACAGAGCAATATATCACTTGGAAGGGGGTCGTACTGGGACTTTACAGCACAGTGACCACAAATGATTCGGAAGGCTACACTAGAGAGAAGTGGCAGGGGCTCCTCAATATTTTATTTTCGCTGAGGAAGATTCGTCTGCACTGTTAGAAACTCATGACAAAGACCTCAGGGACGCATGTCTTAAATACTCTTTACTTTTTTTTTATACTCAATTTTATTAGGTTTTAACAAAGGTGAAAAACCAATAGACATGACCGATCATAGTATCAAATTCTACAAAGCATGATGTACATAGTTTAGGAAACTCTGAGTGATGCACTATCCGCGTATTTTAGAGTGTCCATACATCAAAAAACCCAAATTAGGAATTAGACCAATATACATCTATCTAGCGTATTAACCCAACAGGCACTGCCATTTGCCCCATACTTTTCTGTACTTAGTTGGACAACCCCGAGCCTCATACAACAGTTGTTTTTCTGCAGCGCACCAGTCCAGTCCTTTGCGCCACTGGGAGATTGTGTGTGTGGGGGGGGGGGAGAGGGATGGGGTTTTTCCATCTAGTCGGTTTGTCCCTTTTGGCCACCATGGTGGCAGTGCCCAAGAAAGCCTTATCCGCTTTATTAGCTCCTATGCCTTCCATCAACCCCCAGGAGCAAGGTTCGGGGAGTAAGTGGGACATCCCAGCCCAGGACTTCATTCAACTCCCCAACCACCTCTGCCCAGTATCTCTCTATGACCTCGCAGGACCATGTCATGTGATAGAAGTCTGCGGGCGTCCCTGCGCACCGTGGACAACTTGGATTCTGCAGGTACTTCGCACGGTGAAGCCTAGCAGGGGTGGGATATGCACAATGGAGATAGTAGAGCTGGATCAACCTCAACCTAGTTGAGATAGTAACCACCCGGGGGGGTCATAAGGGCGTCCTGCCAATCTTAGTCTTTCAGGGGACCATCACCTTTCCCATCGGGTCCCCAACTGATCTAGTGTGGTTGGGGAATTATTAACTAGGGACCGGTAAATCTGAGACCCCCCCCCCTTTTCCCCAATTACTCCTGCTTTAAAATCCTACGTGAATGGCATAGGACACCTGCCAGGCTCCGTAGTGTGGACTAAGTCCAGCAGGCACATGTTGTTGATGTGACGTGTTAGATTGCTATATTCTTCATAGATCGTAGTCCTGCACAACTCCTTGTTGTATTGTGGTATGGCGATTATTACAAACCACAAGCATTACCTCTTTCCACTCCTCAGCAAAATTGGTACTTTTGCATAACACTATTGACACAGAAGGGATTACTTCAAACGGGGGTCATTGGATAACCACGCGACGGCCCTCTCTAGAGCTAAAATCTGTACCCTCTGTTATTGGAGGATCACCTAAGGAATGGGTCCCTGAGTTATTACGACTGGCAAAGTATGAACTTATACAAACAGAGAGACCCAGTTTCCGCTTTTGGGGATTTGGAGATCTTTTCTTAATCCATGTGACTTTAATATGTGAAGAAAGATCGATATGCCATTGTCACCACTGCAATTAAGCACTGTGCTCTCAAATGTGCTAGTGCTCCAGGATGTATACCACAATCATCCGACTGTGTTGCCTTTCTTCCCTCTAGGCACGTAGGATACTGAACTAGTAACCCTAATAGGTCATTTCATATTTGATTTGGTATGATCCACTCACCTCCCACTCTTTTTTCTCTCTCTCCCTCTCTCCCCCTCTACATCTCCCGCTCTCCCCCTCTACCTCTCCCCCTCTACCTCTCCCCCTCTACCTCTCCCCCTCTCCCACTTCCACTTCCCCTCTCCCTCTCACCTCGTCCCTCCTTTCACATCCCCATTCTAAGCTTTTGATCTGTGAAATGGTACTTATTCGTTCTGAATGGACTAAGTATCCTTATGCTATGTATTGTCACCCTTCTTTTATCTTTGGTCTATGAATTGCATGGAATAGACATTCCTTATTATTACTTAGTTACTTGCATGGTAATACTGGACACACTGATCTATTAATATATTACGATACTGTCCGTTTACTGGAATGGCTATCGAATTAACGTTTAGTTTCTTTATCGTTATGTTGATGTGACTGTTGTAAAGCACCTTATCTAAAGCAAATGACTCCTCAATAAAGAAAAGTTAAAAACAAAATAAAAAACATGAAGATTGGAAGCTCTTATCCTACCCTGGTCTCTCAAACTAGTCTTACAGTTGCTCATTTACCACCTTGAATATTTCTTAATTGACCATATTTCTCAGTTGCCTAGTCATGCTACCTTATATTCATCTTTCTGTGTGTGATGATCCTAGAGTGCCTGTGCCACATCTTAAAATGTAATGGTACTGTGTCCATTAAATCACTGCTAATCAAGTAAGGTATGTGTATATTGTTTTAAATACATTTAACATTTCATCAGGTAGTAAATTCCAGTTTCTTCTTCAGTGAAAAACAGGCAGCCATTATTCCAGATGAAATTTTCAATGCTGTGGGAAACAATGCAATCACTACAGTAAATTTCAGCAAGAATCAACTTACTGAGGTTCCGCCCAGGTAGGTTATATTATTTTTACTCATCTGATAAATAAATTGTTGTGCATCTTTCTATATAAAAGTTTTTTTGAGGTAGAATTTGTTAGAAAAAAAGACAAATCTATAGTCGGTGAATTATACACAGCAGAGAACAAAGTTAACTGAAAATGTTGGTAAGTGATGTAGTTTACATTCCATGACCTTACAATGCACTCTTTACTTAGTAGTAATTAATGTTTCACTCACTCCAACCCTTTAATGCGTTAGTACTCACTTTGTGAAGTAGAATCTGATTTTTGGAACACCCATTTTTATCTCTTCTCTGTTTTCCTTTCAGAAACCTAAATGTTAACTATCATCTGTAAATCCCTGTTTCTGATACCCATGCACAGTCTTCCAATTGAGTTTAAAGGAAAATAATACCAAAACAGGATACTTCTGCAATTCATACATCCAGTTCTTCTGGTTCTGGGCTCTCTTGCACTGTCTTTGGTCATGCCTGGTTGGCTTTGGATCCCTCCACACAGTCAGTGTTTCCTTGAAACCCACAAGGATGTCCTTTAGGTGTGTGCTTGTGTACACACAAAATACAGCCTTTACCTATGCCCTGCGCCAAGTCCTGTTGTCTCCAAATGCCATCTCTGAACATGGAAAATCAAGGCTGCTGCAGAAATACTCACTAAACACAGACATCATCATCGTCATTAATTGTAGATTTGTTTCTTAAACTATTTTATTGAGATTTTAACGATTGAAGAAATATAAGCAATCCATTGGACATCATAAAATTATAACAACAATATAGGATCAATCCAAATAATAGTTTTGGCTTACAGTTGCAATCAGTATGCCTTTGCTTAAGTATTTCACGTGCACAATGGGCAGGCGAGAAGGTAGACTAGGAGGGTAAGCCATTTTTTGCTGGGAGTGAGGATAACCACGCCTAGTTGCCGGTGTTGTCTCTAGCTGTTTTACCCTAACCCCATGCCTCTTCTGGCTCTAAAAAAGAAAAAAACAAGTACGTATTCTGGTCCAGAATAATCTTTAGCTTGGCTGGGAAAAGCAAAGAGTATTTTAGGCCCAGGTCTGAGTTTGTGTTTCACTTCCATAAATGAAGCTCGGTGGCGCTTTACTGCCAGTGTGTAATCCAGGAATAACATGATGTGTGCACCCTCAAAGCCTAGGTGTCCGGTCAATCTTGCTATAAGTAGCAGCGCGTCTTTGTCGCAAAAGTTTAATATTTTGGCCACAATTTGAGTAGGAGGAGCCCCAGGACCAGAGGGCTTCAGGCTGGGATGCAATGCACATGTTACACAGCAAAGAAGGGAGATAGGTCAGTAGGTGCAACCTGTTTGGACCTCCAATCCTCAATGAACTGAGCCGCCTGAACCGTCCGGTAGACCAGTGATACGGATATTATTGCGTTTGGAGCAACCCTCCGCATCCTCTGCTTTTCCCTCAAAAACGATTACTAACTTGTCTACAGCGATCTGCAGACTTTGGTTGCAGTTCTTGTAAGGGTTTTTAATTATTTTTCATATGTTTGGAGATTTTTCATTGGTCATCTCACAGTAGGCCAAGTTCAGTCATGACTGTGTTTATTTTTCAATGCCGATCTAGTCTCCGGCAGTGGCTTAAAGGATGAAGTCCAGTTTCTCCAAAGAAGGGACAACATCATTAGGCTTATTATGGGCCAGATTCGTATAGAGTGTCGGAGTATCCATTAGTTGGTCATGTGCCATGATAGAGGTTGTGGGCAAAGAGTGGGTTTTTCCAATTGTGCCTCTCCCCATCAAGGAAAATATTGGGTTAAGCCAGGGCTGTTGCTCGCACTAATCCCGCGGAGTGGGCCAAACATGGAGCTCTAACCTAAACCCCTCTCCAGAACCACCAAATCCACCTCTGGTTCTGCAATTCACCTGGGAAACACTCATAGAGTTGACATACCATAAGAATGGAACTAAGTGTCCACTCCCAGTCAATCCAAAGGGAAGAAGCACAAGGAAGATGGAGGGGAGAGCACCCTCTCTGTGTGTATGTGGGGGAGTTGGGCTTGGCTGCAGGCAGTGTAATGAAATTACTCCAGTATCCATCCAAAAGTGCAGGAAGTAGTAGGTCACTAGGAGGGTGCCCCACCTTGCCCTAGCTCCCACAAAAAGAGGACCCTTAGAATTTGGGGAGGTTTAAGCAGTGTCTGCCTTCAAAGTACCAAAGACCAAAGTATCCTCTGCATAGCCGTTAAGGTG
Organism: Calotriton arnoldi; assembly: GCA_963921515.1. Lineage (NCBI taxonomy): Eukaryota > Metazoa > Chordata > Amphibia > Caudata > Salamandridae > Calotriton > Calotriton arnoldi. The sequence goes on from CAWUFW010000652.1 coordinate 1,251,236, forward strand.
GTGACACCAATTAATGACGAGAGTTTCCAGATAGTCAATGCAGTGGCCCTTTTGTCCCTTAGGAGCAGTTGGAATCACCACATTTAAATAAGTTGCCAGGGTCACCCTGTCGTTGTGTAGCTAGAAAAATGTCCACTTGTTGTGTCCGGGTCAGAAGGTGGGCTCCCTTCCGATTCCACCACATAGCTGGCTGTGACCCTCACTCATGCCTGCCTCTGCAACCAGCAGCCCTCTGTAGGGTGCGTGGCAGAGCCAACAATAGATGAGACAATGTAGGATCTCCGCATGCACATGTAGTAGTGGCCCCACCGGGTTGGGGACGCCGGCTCACCAAGCCCCTTACTGCTGAACTGTTAGCTATTCAGTTGTCCTGCGTGAAGCTCAGAGGAGCACCGCGCCGTTATCACGGACCGCTCATCTCGAATCGCCAGCCGCGGATGCTCTCACCCTGGCTCACCAGGCCCAGCAGTTGGCCACTCTTGCTGTGCGGTCACAGTGACCCAAAATATGCCCTCGGGCCACCCAGGAGAAGTCCAATGCAGCAGCAGATTGTGTCTGGTTTGGCTCCAACCTCAGATATATAAGAATTGTGTGAGTCCAGCCGGGAGTGCTCTAGGGCGTCATTTTGCGCTACGCCTCGTCCATTGTAGATAGAGCCCTACAGTACTGCTTTTAACATATAGATGCCCCTGCGACAGATCCACATTGTAAAACGGCTGTATTTCCACTGAAAGCAAACAGAGGGCCAAAGAAGACATACAGTTTTTTTCAAAATGTATTTCATGCTGAATGCGAGGTCAGGCTGCTGCAGAGATTTTCTTTGCCGCCCTTGGCCGAGGGCAGATTTTCAGAGCAATATTTATTTGCCCTTCAAAATGGTTGAACGTCAGGACCACTGAGGAATTTGCACTAAATTACCCCCCAAAAGATGGATGTAGGAAAGTTTAATGTCGATTAGTAAAGATGAATTTAATAGATTGTGTTCAGGAATTTGTGGTTCCCTTTTCATTTCACAGGGAAATCTTTTGACTAACACCTCAAAACAGCCGAAATAATTGTACTACATTGGTCAGTGGGACAGAAGCCATTCCTAAGTGTCATTGATCGACATGTGTTTGCAATTTTCGGAATAGGATGTTATAGAAATATATTGAAATTTCAGGACGATTTGGGGCTAGGAACACAAACTGAAATTTAAATCTAGTCATCTGATTGGCTGATGTATGTTTGTTTCACCAATGAACATTTACAATTTGTGAAGTGTCTCATGAGGTTGCAAATTATGTTGTGAGAAGAAAAATCTGGGGCCATGTGAAGCATTGCGAGCACACCTCAATTCTAGGGAAATGGAGACACACCCTGCACCAGAGGAAGATGTTATTTTACTATGAAAAGAAAATCAAAATTAATACACAAGATTTATGAACTATTTCTTAAGATTTTTGAACCAGCCACCAATGGTAGTCCGTGAACCAGGTGTCTCGGTTCAAGATTCTTATTCTTGATAAAGAAATACAGGGGCCATCTCGAGGCAAAGTAAACTCACCCAACTCTGAGAGGCCAGGTCACACCTTAGAAAATTTGGAAATGCAGTTTCCTGCCCAAAAATAAAATCCAAGACTCCATGTGGACTGGTTTGTGAGCTTTACCCCTTTTTGTGAGTCGCTGCACACATTTTGAAATGTCAATTTAAACTTGCAGTGCATGGAGAACAATAAAACTCCAAAAATATAGGGGATAGTCAACTATGTAAAGAATGTGGCCAGTTGTTGAAGAAAGGGTGCTTGATTTAGGTATTTCTGTAGGAGATAACCAACCTCCTACACAGAAACACGTGCTATCATTATGTTGAAAACATTTTTCTTAGTATGTGTGCTCGGAGAGTGACTCCCTAGCCTGGTATCCATACCTCGACTCTGTACACATGACATTCTCTCAGTGGAGTCTGTGTGAACTTCCAGTGTTTTGGTCGCATTCAATTTAAATCGCGCTCCTACTCTGCAGTCACTTCAATTTTTATTATAAATAAATACAGAAAGTTTACAATTATATTCTTGATGCACAATTGAAGATTCAAACTGCATGGATTCACATTGTTGTCATTTCATTTTCAATTTGTCTACATTAACTCCCTTTCAACCCAATGCTGTTCTGAAAGATCCCTTCTTCAGGGGGATAAATATCTTGCATGTTTTGTGGTTAAACTCCTGAAAATTAATCAAAACATATATATGTAACTCCGATCCTCCAACTTCCAAAAAGATTTTAGTTCACCCTAATGATGATCAGTAAAACTAAATCATGTTTCAATATCAGTAAATTGTCCATAGAAACCATAATATTCGAATATAGTCCAAGCTATTTATTGAATCTTTTCTTAATGACCCACATGAATCCATACACTTGCACTGACCAGCAGTATAGCGTACTGGTGTGATTCATTTCTTTCCAGTGCGCTTTTAACTTAGACTGCCTGGATAGTTGGCTTCTGGTCTGCACATTGGACGTGTGCTTATGAACACATCAAGTTTACTGCTCCCTAGGCGAAAAATGGGTGCAGCCCAAGAACTGTTCATCATCGTTACTTGCCACGCTGATGTGTCCTACAAGGGTTGTGTACAGTTTCTCTCTACTTCAAGCAGCCCAGAGTTCTTGAAGCTTAAGAAAAAGAAGAAAGGCCAGAAGATGGTCAGAATTGAGCAATATTATCCAAGGGGTAGGCACTGTGAGTTATTGACCATGGTAGAGTCAGAAGGTACGAGGAGCTGTTAAATTTAAATTCTTTCCAAGGGAGCTAATGCAAGGTTATTAGCCTTGAGGGGTTAATGCAGATATAAAATAAGCTACTTAGAAAATATGAGTTGAAGAATGGGTTTAAGTCATTTATGGCATAATATATTTTTGATTAGCTAAAAAAAATGTAATGATTGGGATCCCTACCATATCCAGCATGTCCTTTGCACATCCTTTTCCTCTGCCTAGTCAGATGCTCTTTTGCTATATACCTCTTTACTCTTAAAACAGTAATGTTTTGGTAGATGCAAGGACATGCCTCTTTTGCATGATCACCCCCAAAGTTTTCGATTGATGGTGCTGGTTTTTCGACTGAGAGTGCATTGAGACCTGCCAACAAGGCCTCCGTGCTCGTTCTCTGCCCTTTAATACGTTTATGTCTGATCGGCTCACCCACAACTGGCATAAGGTCATTGTTAGAAATGAGGGTCTTTAGTTGGCAGAGGTTAGGTACCTTTGCCCAAATAGGGACCCTTGCGTCTAGTCAGGGTAAGGGGGATACACTTCTAAATTAACCCCTGCTCACCCCCTTGCTAGCTTGGCACGAGCAGACAGGCTTATCTCCGAGGCAGTGTGTAAAGCATTTGTGAACACCTACAGAAATACAGTGAAAATACTACAAATGGACACCACACCAGTTTAGAAAAATATGTAATCTTTATCTAAACCAAACCAGACCAAAACGACAAAAATCCACAATACAGTAATAAAAATATGACTTTCATATGGTAGAAAGAGTTCAATTCAAAGCAAATTGCAGATGCAACACTTTTCACACAAGGTACCTTGGATGCGTCACGCACACAAACAAAAAGGGTCGCAGGGAAGGCGATGTGTCAGTTCCTTACACTCAGGGAAGGTGATGCGTCGCTTCCTTGCTCCAGGGGAGGTGATGCGTTGGTTCCTTACTGCTGCGCATTGGAGGTGATGCGTTGGTTCCTTACTGGAGAGGAGGTGATGCGTTGGTTTCTTACTGCGTGGGGAGGTGATGCATCGGTTTCTTACTGTGTCCCCCAACGATGCGACAAACTTGGCGCCTCTATGCAATGCCACAATCCGGGACGATGCATGGCTTCTTGCATCCGCACAGCAGGGCTTGCATCAGAATCGGTGCGGTGATCTCCGGCTTCGGAGATCGGTGCACTCGGTGCGGCGATTTCTTGAGCCGCGGGCAGGCGCTGCAACGATTTCTTCAGCGATGTCGGAAACCGGTGTTGATGCATCATGCTTCTCGAAGTTGCGTTACTTTTCCCAGCTCCCAGCGGCAAACAGCCTCTAGAGGTCCAAAACAACAGCAGGCACTTCTTAGCAGGTCAGAACTCCCAGCAAGGAAGTTCAGGGGAGCTGGTGGTGAAGTCTTTGTGTTTGTCAGAACAGGAGGCAAGCTCAATTTCAAGCCCTTGGAGATCTTCCTCAAGCAGGGGACACAGCTAACAGCAAAGTCCTTTCTCCTTTCCTTGGCAGCAGGTAGCCACTGCAGGCCAACCCCAGACAGCAAACAGCAGAGGGACAGTATTCCTCCTTAGTTTCTCCAGCTCTTCTCCTTGGCAAAGGTTCCTCTTCATTTCCCAGAAGTGATCTAAAGTTCTGGGGTCTGGGCCCCAATATTTATACAGCAAAATCCTTTGTTCTCTGCTGGCAGAGAAGCTCTTTGCCCAGCCAAAACCAGTTCTGTCCTCTCTGGTGCAGCTTCCTGGCAGGAGGTGGAGACAGCATTGTATAAGGTAGACCTGGCCTATTCAGGTGCAAGGGAAATCTCCTCCTACCACTCTAAATGCAGACCGGGCCTATTCAGGTGCTAGTGAGAACTCCTCCCTCAACTCTGAATGCAGCCCAGGTCTATTCAGCTCAGCCCTGACTCGTTCAGGAAAGGCAGGACACACATCAACACCCCTCCCCCCTTCCCCCTGGTGACCATCTGAGAGAATGCACCTCTCCGGCCCCTTTCACTCCAAAGCCAGACAATCAATACACAAACCAGCAGAGGCACACAGGTTGGCTAAGCAAGAAAATACCTACTTTCTAAAAGTGGTATTTTCAAACCCAGAATGTAATTACCACCCTCACTAAAAGATGCATCTTAACATTCTGAGTTCCGGCATATCAAACTTTATTTTCCTATCTTGTTCCCATGGGCAATAATACTCATACGATGTTATGAGCAAACTCCCCATTCTATCCTATGGGAACAGATAGCCTTACAATAGTGAAAAACGAAATTGGCAGTATTTCACTATCAGGACATGCCACACACATCAGGGCATGTCTCTCTTTCACATACCCTGCCCACAGGGATACCTTGGGCCTACCTTAGGGGTGACTAACATGTAAGAAAAGGGACGGTTAGGGCCTGGCAAGTAGGTGCACTTGCCAGGTCGACTTGGCAGTACCAAACTGCGCACAGACACTGCAGTGGCAGATCTGAGTTACATTTACAGGCTGCTTATGTGGGTGGCACAATCAGTGCTGCAAGCCCCCTAGCAGCATTTGATTTACAGGCCCTGGGCACACATATACTAGGGACGAACTAGTAAATCAAATATGCCAAATAATGGAATCACCAATCCATAACAATTTACGGAGAGAGCATATGCACTTTAGCACTGTTCAGCAGTGGTAAAGTGCCCAGAGTCATAAAACCACCAAAAACAGGTCGGAAACAGAAGAACAAAAAGCAAAAAGTCTAGATCTAAACCCGCTGGACAAGCCAGGTCTAACAGTCATGTACTTATAAGTCCCTAGTATATGGTACTGGGGTACCCAGGACCTGTAAGTTAGTGTCCCTCATAGACTGCAGCAGTTATTGTGCCACCATGAGTGTGACAAAGCAAGACTCCCAGCCTGCCATTGCTGGCTGGCAAAGCAATTTTTGAACTGCCTACTCAGCTTTGCCATTTAAACTAATGACAAAGTTCAGGTTTTTCTTTTGAAATTGTTACTTGTAAGGCTTGCCTATCAAGCCGTAAGGCAGGGTGCTGTATACTAAAACACGGGGCATGTTTTTTTACAGTAAAGATCCCAAATTGTTATTTTTGCTGTAGAAAGACTAGTAGCCCAATTGGTGAGTACACGGTTACACACTGACAACTCAGCTGTGCTGACTTCTGAATGGGACTACTAAATTTTGCACTATAAGGTATAAAAAAAATCGTTACATTAAACCTGACGTGATGCCCTTGTCGAACTTAATGTAACTTAAGTCAAGGTCAATTTTAGAGAGTTGCCACTCTGTTGCCGAAGTCCTTCAGTGACTGTTTTCGACTGCTTGCCACAAGAAAATCCTTCTGCCTCTCCTGGAGGGAGTTGTGAATGACTCTCAGGAAGGAACACAAAGGGCCTGCCATTAGAAGAGGTGTTATCTCTTCCTGGCAGGAAGGCCAAACGGAGTGTGACCCCAAATGGCGAATTTCAAACGGGACGCTTCTTTTGAAGGGAAAATGATGGACACACACGAGAAGGGCTGCTCTTTTCTTCTGGTAGACAGGTTGGCGTCTGGGACAGCGAGTGGGAAACCATCGTCAAAAGTGTCACACCACTTTTGCCGTGGATGTGCAGCCCTTGGGTAGCCATACCGCCACACACCGAGAGAGAGGTACTGCCATCTTGGGAGAGGGAAGAAAATTGCATTTTCGGACAGCTAGATGCTACACTTGGCAGGAAGGTGTCATCAGACTGGAAGAAACCTGGTAGCTTATTGGCTAGTAGCCACCACATCCCCAGAGGGCAGGTTCTGGGCATAAAAGTGCCACTCCTGTCACCCAGACCTAAGAACACATCTACACTGGAGGTAGGACATAAGGGCTGCTGTGCTATTCCCTGGGCCTGGCAAAGGGATTCTGCATCAAATACCGGACTGCACGTGCTGATCCTTGGGTTAGCAAAGAGAGGACTGTGCCTGTGTTGCCCTGCTCAAGGAACAGTCAACCCGAGCCCCAAACAGAAGAAGTGACTCCAAGAGTCAGTTGGCTGATTTCCTGTTTCAGCTACAGGGACACAAGATCTGAATAAGCCTGCCTTGGCGAGTTAGTAGCCACGATCGCTTGACCACCACTGAATTGCAGCCTGGGAGACAGAGCCACAACAGTCAAAAGACCTAGGGGAGTCGTTGGAGTGCAGTTTGGTCTCCCAAGGTGAACAGTAGCTTCAGTCCCAAAGGGAACCACTGGTTTTGTTATAACTGCAGACCAGTACACCAGTAGCAACTGGTTTTTAGCTGAACTTCAACCAGACTTTGTAGGACAGCGAGCCCAGTGGCCAAAGTCGCCCCACTGTGTTTGTGGACTAAGGGATGGCCCCAGGAATACCCCGTAACCAGATCAGCATCCTGTATCCTTTGGATTAGGACCCCTCCATTGATGTGTATGGTGGTTCGCCCATAGAGCCTGAACTGGACTGGGGACTGCTTTACTGCTTTATGTGCAAGGTAACTATCCTGCCAAGCCTGATTGGTGCCTTGGACTGACGGAGTTGGTCCCTCAAAGTGGGCCAGAGTAGATGTTTACATCTTTACAAAAGTTTTCCAAGTAACCGATAACTATGGTAGTTGCCAGTGCTTGCTTGCCGTGATTCATTACTTACCTATTAATTCATATGTCCTGGACCCTCTGTTGGATTTTGTTTGTTTTCGTGTCTAAAAATTTCATAAAATAGCCATTTTTAGATCGAGTATCAGCACGCATGCGCTGTCTGCAAGACCTGCTGTAATCACTCTACAGAGTGATATTACAGCTGTTGCTTCCAATTGGTTAATGACTCTATCGCTTTTGTTACCTGGCTCCTTTTTGGCCGGTGCTCCAGATACATCACTTCCGTTTGGAAGCTAGGAGCACCGGCCAACTACAGTTTCCTTACACTGTAGGTCTTATGTATTTATTTATGGACTATTTTGGTTTTTAGCAAGCCCCCCATTCCACGCTTTCAGTGTAATGGTGGCCCTGCTACTTTCTTTAGACTGGGCTGGTCTAAATAAAGGTGCGCGTCCGCTTTTAAAGTGAAAACGCGGAATGGGGCACGTTTATTAAAAAAAAGCATTTGTTTGTCGACTTGGGAAACAAATGCTTTTATTTGAAAAAGCTCCCCATTCTGCGCTTTCACTTTAATAGCGGCCGCGCACGTTTGTTTAGACAAGCCCAGTCTAAAGAAAGTAGCAGGGCCACCATTACAGTGAAAGCGCGGACCCCGGCGCTTGTTTTTCTTCTGGGAGCAAGGAGTAGAGGATTTCTATCTTGGATATGGTATTGCCATTCTGAAAGTTGTTGCGTAGTTTCTGTAAGAATAACCGATGTCTAAGAAGTGAAACTGCGACTCGGATAGCTTCAAGGTCCTTTCTCCTGGCCTTCCCATTTGTCACCTCATTCCCAGTTAAGTCATTTTTTATCCTTGACAGCACGCATGGCTGTAATTTCCTTTTGTACAACAGGAAGAAAGGTCTCATCTTCCAGTTTGTTTCTGAGCATGTGGAATAAATGCATGACATCTTTAACAACTAAAGAAGGTGGCACCCTGTTTACCCAGTAGCCCCATCATCAAAACGTTCATGTTGTAGATGATAACACTTTACATTCTGAAACGTGAGTTTTGATTTTGTATGTGTGGGGTGGGCCTGCAAATTCTGGCGTGCAAAGAGCTTTAAGTTATAGAGAAATGGCTGGCTTAAGGGGTCCATACGGGTCGGGTAAAGCGCTTATTTTTCTTAGGGCGAGACTTAAACCTCTTTCTACACCTTGAATTTGATAAAAATGTTCCTTTATTTGTGAGGGCTTCACTTCACAATGTTGAGATGGTCTCTGAATAGTTGCCCCTCACCCCTCCCAAAGTTCATACACATTTTACTGCACGCAACTGCTCGCTATCCCTCGGTATTCCCCAGAGCTCTCAATGTTCCCAAGTTATTGCGATAAGTATCTCACCCACTCCAGATTTTTGCTTAGTATTCCTGATTTAATGGGATAAACAGGACTGTAAGACTCGGAATGCAATGGACAAATCTAAGATTGGGCTATCTACCGAGGCATCAACTTGGGAAGCGAGAGAACTGTTTTCAATGGGGTAGTTTCAGTAAAGAATGCTCAGACTTTTGCCCTAGTCACGGCGGTAGGTTTGTGTGCCACTGCTGCAGAAATTATTGATTCCTAATTGAGTGACTATGAGGGAGAGGTTTGGACTAGAGGGATATGGACGACCATGAAGTTGTTTTCTTGACAATAGTGACAAGTATATCTAGACAAGGAGTGTGCGAAATTTGTTTTCGTGTAGATTCTCGAAATTACGGTATTTTTTTTTTTTTTACTGTGAATGGCGCGTTAGGGTGCACCGTGGTGTAATGGCGTTATTTAAGGAGTTTCACATAGCAAGCTTATTGGGAAACTACCAAAATTAACTCAGGCCTAATCTTGGCACTTTTTATTTTTGGGTGGCACGGAGTAGAGGAAGACCATTGCCACCTTGCCAGGCCGCTTCGACATCAAAACATGCAGTGTTAAAAGTCCTCCTTGCTCACACCTTTGGATCATAGTGGTCTACGGAGGAAAGGGGCGGGCCTACTTGTGCATTTGTTACACAAATAACTATTCTGGCAGTTTCTGGTCGTGTGCATCAGTGAAAGCTTGCTGACAGGAGGCTCCTGTCATTGATAAAAGAATGTGGACGACACCTTTCTGAGTAGCAATACTGTAAAATACATGTTTGCAGGAGATGTAGAGGGGTGGCTAAATTGTTTGCTCTGAATAAGGGAAAGGAGCGTTATAACCGGGACCACTGGAATTATGCAAAATGTGGCGTTTTTGGCATAATTATAGCTTTGCTGCATTTGCTACATAATCTAACATCTGCTGCATAATCTGCAGATTTTAATAAATTGTTTTTACTTCAAACGGTTCAAAAGTTACTAAAAACAGCGACACCTGTTGCTGCGCAGTGGAAGCTTGATTGGTCACTTATCTGTCGCTTATTGCTATACTTGGGTGTTCAACTGGTACTAATAAGGTGCAACCAATGCCCAGACAGTGTACAATGTACAAAATAAAATTACGAAATAATGAAGCAATACTGTCACAAAATATGCTGCATTACGCTGCATAACTTGGCTTTTCTTGCTACATAATTTGGCTCTCCCTTGCCGCAGAATTCCAATGACCCTGGTTATGACAAGGGCTTACCCTTCAACTGAATCAATCGTGTGATCCTGGACAAGTTAAATCCTCTTTCGCTTCACCAGTATTTCTGATGGATACATCTGCCTTTGGATTCCTCACCTTTTGAATATCCCCTGCGCCAGCATTCCGCGGAAACTTTTTCCTAGCTCTCCACGCCGACGAGGTCGGCACAATACCACGGCTCCGCTCGTGACTCCGTATGACGTCACCGGAGCCATAAGAGAGCCTCGTCGGCATGATGGCGTCAGTTCCCTTTTTTCCGCGCCGTCGACGCGTAACGGTTTCTTGGGACTCTCCATACTGTTAGTAGATACTTTGTGCTTATTTCGAGTATTCTCTGTAACGAGTTGGAAATGGCGACTTCGAGGAAGTCGGGATTTAAGCCTTGTCAAGAGTGTGGGGGTCACATGTCGATCACTGACCCCCATGAAGATTGTTTATGGTGCTTATCGTCTGATCACGACGTCGAGGAATGTTCTTGCTGCCGCAAGATGAATCCTAAAGCCATGAAGGAAAGAGAAGCCAAACTCTTCATTGCCAAAGCTCGTAAGGAGAAAAGGGGGAGAAAATGGTCAAAGTCCAAGTCGAGGTCGTCGACTTCGCACACCTCAAAGTCGAGAAAACATAAAAAGAAGAGGCATGGCTCTCGACGTCGAAGGGGGAAGACTTCGAGATCTCCTTCTCCAGTGCAGTCGCCTTCTCCCCAGATGGCTCCGAGTCACTCACCTTCTCCTGCGAGGTCGCCGAGGGGCACCCCGGAGTCGGAGGGTTTGCCGGCTCAGGAAGAGCATTCCCCTGTTCATGAAACTGAGCCTATGGATCCGCCGGTGAATCCGGTCGTCCCGGCGTCGGAGTCTCCAAGAGTGGATCCTAATCCGGCTCTGTATCCTGAGATGCCGGCTCCAGGCACTGATCCATCGCATTTCTTGAATGCAATGTACGGAGTCTTCGCCCTTAATGCCTTTTATGCCGACGGCGCCGTCATGGCAGTTTCCGGCTCCAAGGTTCTCGACGCCGCTTGCGGAGTCGCCGGCGCCGTCTAGAGCCCCTTCCTCTCGGATTTGTATGGCACCTGTTCCTGTTTCGGAACCTCCTTCGACGCCGGTACCGGAGCTCTCGGCGCCGCGTCCGGCGCCATCGATGCCGCAACCGAGGCAGCGCTCGAGGAGAGAGGCGCAGAGATTGTTGAAGGAGGAGCAATATCGGTGTCGAGATGATGTGGAAGAGGGTGAAATAGAGGAGTCGTGTGATGACTTTGAAGGTCTTCAGGAGGCTAGTGGCCTAGATACCTCTCCTGAATGGGAGCTTACTTCTTCCAGGGTTTCTTCACCTCAGGAAGTTGCTCCATATCACATGGTCATCAGGAAGGCAGCAGAGTATAGGCCGAATTTGCTCACTGAGGTTCTGCATTCTCCCTCTTAATCTGTTGAGCCTTTATTGCCTTTCAATGAAGATTTAACCGAGCCTATTTTGGAAGTGTGGCGGAAGCCTTTCTCCTCTCCTGCGGTTGCTAAAGCTGTATCTGAAAGAGACACGTTAGTGACAGATTCCTTACCTTAGAATATCCCCAGGCGTCAGGCTGGATCCGGAAAGTTTTTTGCGTAGCAGTACCCTTGCGCGTCGGTAGGCGGCGTCGTGCGGCTCCGCGTCCGTAGTCGGCGTCGTGATCGCCGGGATGATGTCGCGGGCAGTACTTAGGCGCCGCCCCTGCGCGCTGACGTCAGTTCTTCTTTTTCCGCGCCAGCAAGCGCAGAACCGGGAAGAGCAGTGCCCTGGTCATTTTTTGACCATACTTTTTGGTGAAATTTTTCACTGTTTTTCTCTATCAAGGTGTCGTAGGGATGCCCGGTTTCAAACGTTGCGGCGCCTGTGCTCGGATGATGTCCGTCACCGACCCGCATTGGGAGTGTCTCTTCTGCCTCGGCCGAGGCCACGACACGGAGTCTTGTACCGACTGCCAGGCCCTCAACCCGAAAGCTTTGCGAGAGCGGTCTCGAAAGCTCCTCGAGGCCCGGCATTCGGCTCCGCGGAAGCCCCGGTCGCGTGGAGAGGTCCAGGGGTCGATCGCGGAGTCCACACCGGTCGTCGGCATCGAAGTCTTCTTCGTCCGGTAAGTCAAAACACAAGAAGTCCAAAAAGCATCATCGCTCTAGGACTTCGCCTCGCCGGTCTCGCGACTCGGCTGAGGCCCCTCCCGCCCCCGCGGCCCCGAACATGCCTGTGGAGTCGCCCCCGCCATACCCGCCCTTCCCGGGTTCGGGGGCGGATCCGGCCAAAGTGCAGGAATTCCTGTCGGCCATGGCCCGCCTCTTCGGGCCTCAAGGTCCCTCCGGTGCGCCTTCGGGCCCCGCGGGCCCTGATGGGGTTGCTCCGACATCGCCGACGGCTCCGGCCCCGGCGTCGCCCGTGCCTCCAGCCTCGATCCCGGCTCCGGCTTCGGCCCCGGCCTCGATCCCGGCTCCACAACCCCCATCGACGCCGGTCGACCTAACGACACCTCCGCCGGCGCCGATGTCTCCGGTGCCGTTCTCGACGCCGCCTGGGGCTCCGAGCGGCGTCGTTCCCCAGTTCCTTCCGGCTCCGGACATGGACCCGGACCGACGTCGCTCGACGCCGGTTCCGGCGCCGATGAGACCTTGGGTCCCAAATGTCCCTCCTCCCCTTATTTTGAACCTGAGGAGGACCAGGAGGACTGGGAGGGGTCTGATGACCCTCTGACACAACAGTGTCAGTACGATGAGGACTGGACAGAGGGTCTAGGGGATGCCAGTGGTCTAGATACTTCCCCTGACACTGGCATGCTGTCTCCTCCCGTGGCTACGGAGGAGGGAGCCAATTTTGCAACGGTGTTGCGTAGGGGCGGCTGGAGCCTTACATCTCCAACTCCCTGCTGTGGCGGTCAAGGTTAATCTCTTGACAGAGGTGCTTCAGCCGGCAGCCTCCTCTTCGGAGACTGTGCTGCCGTTTAACGACGCCCTCACTGACGTTCTTTGGGCGCCTGGTCCAAGCCCAACACAGGGGCTCCTGTGGATAGGAACGTGTCCCGACGCCATCGCCCAGCTCCGGGCGACCCCCTGTTTCTCTCTGTCCACCCCACCCCTGAGAGCTTGGTTGTCCAAGCCTCCGCTTCCCAAACCGCCTTCCCTACCGCCCCTCCGGATAGGGAATCCAAACGCCTGGATCAATTTGGGAAGAAGGGTTTTTCTTCCTCCAGTGCTGGCTTGCGGTCCATCAACACCGCTTGCCTTTTGGGCCGATATACCCACTCCTTGTGGGATTCGGTGGCGGATGTTTTGCCCCAGTGTTCTGAGGAGGTCCAGACACTGCTTTCCCGCGCCATTGCGGAAGGAAGGGATGCGGCCAAATATACAATTCGTTGTGGCCTTGATACCGCCGACTCACTGGGCAGGTCTATTGCAACGACGGTGGCGCTACGACGCCACGCCTGGTTGAGAACCACTGGTTTTTCAGGGGATGTCCAGAATACTCTCATGGACATGCCCTTTGATGGAGTCGGTCTTTTTGGGTCCAAAGCAGACCATGCGTTGGAGCGCTTTAAGGACTCACGGGCTACTGCAAAGTCCCTGGGCCTTTCTGCTACACGCCCTCCGCTGACTTCTGCTTTTCGCCCCTATGTAGGGGCGCCCCTTCACGTCAGCAGCCCAGCCACCGGCCCGCGCAGCAGGCGTCTTCGCGTGGCCGAGGACGTGGATTCCGCCGTGGCGGATCGGGCAACCAGCGTGCGGGTCAGGCCACCACCTCCAACCCGTCCGCGGCCTCCAAACCCTCCTAGTCCCTCCTTTCAGGTGCACAGCACGCCAGTAGGGGGCAGGGTCCGCCATCACCTTCCCCACTGGCGTACCATCACCTCGGACAGGTGGGTCTTGGACATTGTCCAAAGGGGCTACTCACTCCCCTTCGAGTCCACCCCCCCAGCCATGCCACCTCAATTCCACCGCATGTCAGGGGATCACTTGGTACTTCTGCAGAAGGAAGTCACGGCCCTCTTGGCCAAGAGGGCCATCGAGCATGTTCCGACCCCAGAAGTAGGGCGTGGTTGCTACTCCCACTACTTCCTGGTGCCCAAAAAGGACAAGGAGGACATGCGTCCTATCTTGGACCTCCGGAACGTCAATCGCTTCCTCCGGAAGGAGAAGTTCAAGATGCTCACCCTAGCTCAGGTCTTGACTGCCCTCGACCCTGGAGACTGGTTGGTAGCGTTGGACTTGCAGGACGCATATTTCCACATCCCCGTCCTGCCGGCCCACCGGCGTTACCTTCGGTTCACGGTAGGCCTCGAGCATTTTCAGTTCACCGTGCTCCCCTTTGGCCTTACCAGTGCCCCTCGGGTGTTCACGAAAGTGATGGTGGTGGTCGCAGCTCATCTGCGCCGGGCAGGGGTTTCAGTCTTCCCCTACCTCGACGACTGGCTGCTGAAGGCGGGCTCGTCCCAGGCAGTCGTCTCCCACCTCCAGACTACGGCCGAACTCCTGCACTCGCTGGGGTTCTCCATCAATGTGCCGAAGTCGCATCTGATTCCTTCTCCACAGCTCCTTTTCATCGGAGCAATTCTGGACACGACGCAGTTTCGGGCCTATCCTCCCGAATGGCGAGTCCGGGATATTCAGGCTATGATTCCGATCTTTCAGCCTTTATCCTGGGTTTCGGTACGGATGACCCTGAGGCTGCTGGGCCTCATGGCCTCCTGCATCCTGCTGGTCAATCATGCCAGATGGCATATGCGGGCTCTGCAGTGGGACCTGAAGTTCCAGTGGGCGCAGCACCAGGGCAACCTGTCCGATCACGTCCAGATCTCGGAGGGGACTGCAAAACAGTTGCAGTGGTGGCTCTCGAACCGGCAATGGGTCATGGGCAGATCCCTCTCCCTTCCCCAGCCAGAGCACACAGTTGTGACGGACGCGTCCCTTCTGGGATGGGGCGGTCACATGGGAGAGGCGGAGATCAGAGGCCTCTGGTCTCCGGCGGAGTCCCGGCTCCATATCAACCTTCTGGAGCTCCGGGCGATCCGACTTGCCCTCAAGGCATTCCTTCCCTCTGTCAAAGGGAAGGTAGTGCAGGTGTTCACAGACAACACCACCGCCATGTGGTACTGCAACAAACAAGGCGGGGTGGGGTCGTGGACCCTTTGTCAGGAGGCTCTGCGCCTCTGGACATGGCTGGAACATCAGGGCATGTTCCTGATGGTTCAACACCTGGCAGGTTCGCTGAACGCCAGGGCGGACGAACTCAGCCGCAGGTGCATGATGGATCACGAATGGCGTCTTCACTCGGAAGTGGCGCAAGGACTCTTTCTACAGTGGGGAGAGCCTTGGTTAGATCTATTCGCCACCGAAGAGAACGCGCAATGTCATCAGTTCTGCGCGTTGGAATTTCCAAGGCGGCACTCGCTCGGCGACGCTTTCGTCACGAGTGGAGTTGCGGTCTATTGTACGCCTTTCCGCCTATACCACTTCTACCCAGAGTGTTGAAGAAGATTCGGCACGACCGGGCCCAAGTCATTCTTGTGGCTCCGGACTGGGCTCGAAGAGTTTGGTATCCCGAGCTACTCAATATGAGCGTAGATCCCCCGATCCGTCTGCCTCTTCGGGAGGATCTTCTGTCGCAGCAGCAGGGGACGGTCCTCCACCCGAACCTGTCCAGTCTACACCTGCTTGCGTGGAGATTGAGCGGCGGCAGTTGATTCCTTTCGACTTGCCTCCCGAAGTTTGTGATGTGATTCTGGCAGCCAGGCGTCCCTCCACTAAGGTGGTATACGCCTGCAGGTGGAACAAATTTGTGGCATGGTGCACAGCAAAGGCTGTGAATCCCCTTTCTGCCCCTCTTTCTGAGGTCCTTCTGTTCCTTCTCTCTCTGGCCCAACAGGGTTCTGCCCTGGGTACCATCAAGGGTTATCTTTGTGCTATCTCGGCCTTCCTCAGGCTCCCTGATCAGCCCTCCCTTTTCAAGTCCCCTGTTGTTAACAGGTTCTTAAAAGGCATTACACACCTCTTCCCTCCTGTTCCGTTTGTAATGCGTCAGTGGGACTTGAACTTGGTTCTTACCTTTTAATGTGCGCTCCCTTTGAGCCTCTACATAACTGTCCTCTTCGTCTTCTGACTCTGAAGACAGCCTTTCTGGTGGCCATCACCTCCGCTCGGCGGGTGAGTGAGCTCCAGGCTCTATCTTGCAAACCTCCCTTTCTGTCTGTTCATCCAGACAAGGTTGTTCTTCGGACGCGTCCGTCCTTCTTGCCAAAGGTGGTTACTGCTTTCCACATTGGGCAGACCATCACTTTGCCCACCTTCTTTCCGCCTCCGCATCCTTCCAGAGAGGAAGAGAGGCTCCACCGTCTGGACCCAAAACGTGCGCTCTCCTTCTATATTGACCGCACAAAACACTTCCGGGTGGATGACCAGCTCTTTGTTGGCTACGTGGGCGCCAAAAAGGTCGGGCGGTGCACAAGAGGACCATCTCCCGCTGGGTTACCTTGTGCATCAAGACCTGCTATTCTTTGGCTAAGAAGGAGCCTCCTGTTGGGCTGCGTGCCCATTCCACCAGGGCAACGGCTGCTACCACGGCCTTGGGACGTGGTGTTCCGCTGCCGGTTATCTGTCAGGCAGCTACGTGGGCCTCGCTGCACACGTTTACAAAGCATTACTGCCTTGACAGTCCGGTCCGGAGGGACGGCTTCTTTGGCCGTTCTGTCCTCCAGGACTTCCTTGTCTGATCTTTGTTCGCAGACCCACCACCGGGGTTGGTATTGCTGGGGTATCTATTCTAAGGTAAGGAATCTGTCACTAACGTGTCTCTTTCAGATGCACAAGTTACTAACTTGTGTAACGATATATCTGTAAGAGACAGTAGTTAGTGACAGATTCCTTACCGCCCCACCCATCCTCCCCGTTCTGCGAACTGATTTCTAGGGTTAAGGACATCCCTTTCAGGGCCCTAGTATTTTTCAGACACCTATGTCAGCTTCTTGCATGGCTCTGCTTTCCTGGCGCGGAAAGTCGTGTACAGAACTGACGTCAGCGCTCAGGGGCGGCGCCTAAGTACTGCCCGCGACGTCATCCCGGCGATCACGACGCCGACGACGGACGCGGAGCCGCACGACGCCGCCTACCGACGCGCAAGGGTACTGCTACGCAAAAAACTTTCCGGATCCAGCCTGACGCCTGGGGATATTCTAAGGTAAGGAATCTGTCACTAACTACTGTCTCTTACAGATATATCGTTACACAAGTTAGTAACTTGTGCGGCAAGGAGGTATAGATCTGCTCCAGGGGACCCTTCATTTCAGTCTTCCCATCCATCTCCGGAGAGTCTGGTGGTGCAGGCTTCCTGCTCTAAGCAAGCTTCGAGTGCTTTTCCACAGGCTCCGGCTGACTGGGATTCCAAAAATTTGGAGCAATCGGCACAGAAGGTATTTTCATCTTCTAGTATGGCCTTGAAGTCTACCAATGCCACATGTTTGCTGGGCCGTTACATTCATGCCTTGATGGATTCTGCAAAGCAGTTGGTGCCCAAGTTGCCTGATGAAGAGCAGGGTAACTTCATGGAGGTGTTGTCAGATGCTCAGGCAGTGGCTCGTCAGGTCATTCAATCTGGACTTGATACGGCTGATTCTGTTGCCAGGGTCATGGGTTCATCGGTTGTCACCAGAAGGCAGGCTTGGTTGAAGTCATCTGGATTTTCGCCTGATGTACAGGCAACCCTCCTTGATTTACCGTTTGATGGCTCAAAACTGTTTGGGGAGACAGCTGATTCAGCTCTTCAGCGGTTCAAGGGCAGTAAGGCTACAGCTAAATCCTTGGGACTTCGTGTTCAGTCTAGGGGGTTTGGTTACAGGAAGCAAGGCTTTGGAAGGTCGGCCTTTCGTTCCTTTCGTCAGACCCAGCATCAGCAGCAAAATCCGCTCTATAGGTCCTATAGAGGCAGAAACAGAGGGCGTCAACGTGGTTCAGCCCGTCGGCTCTCCTCCTCTACCTCTCCTACCCCCCCTGGTAACGCAGGAAAGCAGCCCTAGATCCGTCATCCTGGATCATGTGTGTCCTGTAGGGGGTCGGTTGTCTCACTTTCTATGGGGTTGGAAATCGGTTACCACAGACCTTTGGGTTTTAAACCTTGTAGAGAATGGGTACGCCCTTCCCTTTCGGGAGTTTCCTCCCCCTTACCCTCCTTGCCAAGGTTTTTGTTCAGAGATCATTTGCTCCTTCTTCAGAAGGAGGTTCTTGCCTTGTTGCAGAAAGGTGCAATAGAGGTGGTTCCAGAGCAGGAAAGGGGACAGGGATGCTACTCCCGGTATTTCCTGATCCCCAAAAAGGATGGCAGGTTACGCCCGATCCTAGATCTCAGGGTTTTGAATTTTTACCTCAAACAGGAGAAATTTAAGA
Organism: Calotriton arnoldi; assembly: GCA_963921515.1. Classification (NCBI taxonomy): domain Eukaryota; kingdom Metazoa; phylum Chordata; class Amphibia; order Caudata; family Salamandridae; genus Calotriton; species Calotriton arnoldi. The sequence goes on from CAWUFW010000652.1 coordinate 1,269,576, forward strand.
TGCTGACCCTTGCTCAGGTTCTTTTGGCGCTGCAGCAAGAGGACTGGATGGTGTCGATCGATTTGCAGGATGCGTACTTTCACATCCCCATTCTGCAGTCGCACAGGAAGTATCTCCGTTTCACGGTAGGGTCGCAGCACTACCAGTTTGCGGTCCTCCCGTTTGGTCTTACTACTGCACCTCGAGTCTTCACAAAGGTGATGGCAGTGGTGGCAGCTCATCTCAGGAGGTCGGGGGTCCCAGTTTTCCCTTACCTGGACGACTGGCTGCTCAAAGCAAAGTCGCCGGAGATGGTGCGTCATCATCTGCAGATAACAGCTCAGCTGTTGTACAACTTGGGTTTTTCGATAAATGTGCCCAAATCTCACCTGGTGCCTTCTCAGCGCAACCTGTTCATAGGGGCAGTACTGGATACAACTGTATGTCGAGCTTTTCCGCCTCCTTAAAGGATTCTCGACATTCAGGAGATGATCCCTTTGTTTTACAATGGAGCAGTTGTTCCGGTCCTGAAGGTCCTTCGCCTGCTCGGTCTGTTCGCCTCCTGCATTCTGTTGGTCAACCATGCACGCTGGCATATGAGGGCACTCCAGTGGTGCCTCCGCAGGCAGTGGTTTCAACACAACGGGGATCTCAGGGAGTCGATCAGGACCTACAGGGACACTGCAGCGGAGTTGTCTTGGTGGAGTATGGAGGGCAACCTGTCTCAAGGAAAGCCCTTTCAGCTTCCTCCACCGGTGGCCACAGTGATCACGGATGCCTCCACTCTAGGGTGGGGTGCTCATCTGGGGGATTTGGAGGTCAAAGTTCTTTGGTCTCCAGAGGAAAGGTTGCTTCACAGCAACCTTCTGAAATTGCGGGCGATACATTTGGCACTAAAGGCTTTCCTTCCTTTCCTTCGCTGTCAGTCGGTTCAGGTCCTGACGGACAACACTTCCGCGATGTGGTATATCAACAAGCAGGGAGGAGTAGGGTCGTATCGCCTCTGCCGAGAGGCTCTGCGACTCTGGTCCTGAGCTCAGGGCCATCCGATTTGTGTTTGCAAATCATCTAGCCAGTGTGCTGAATGTTCTTGCGGACAGTCTCAGTCGGCATTACTCGGCCGATCACGAGTGGCGGCTTCATCCGGAGGTGGTCCATCGCATCTTCGGGATGTGGGGGTTTCCTTGGTAGGACCTGTTTGCCACTCACGAGAACGAGCACTGCCCGTCGTTCTGCAGTCTCCAGTATCCAATGCAGGGGGCTCTGGGAGACGCGTTTCAGTTGGACTGGAGTTCGCAACTCCTTTACGCGTTCCCTCCCATACCCTTGATTCCTCGGGTTCTGAGGAAGATTCTGTCAGGATCGGCTGTAGCGGCGCCTACCTCATCCGTCCCGGGACTACACCTCCCATGAGGCATTCGGCGGGACGGTATATAAGGCGTCACCACGCACTGGCCGTCGTGCGTAATACTGGTTTGTTTTCGTTCCCTCCATAGTCGGCTGATTACGAGGGAGCCGTTCTGCGAGCAGGAGCCAGTGAAGGGAGAAAGGTCACTGCACTAGGACTCCGGAGTACGCTGGGGTCTCCAAAAGTTATCCGGTAGGATTTCCAGGGAAGTGGTAGCTACCACTTCGAATTTAGTAGATTCTTTCTCGCTGCCCGGCTGGGAGCGTGGAAACTCTGTACATTATTTTGGAAGCGGAAGGAGGTGGTATTGTGGCCACTCTTTACCATATTCTGGCGATATTGTTGAAAGCAGCATCTACAGGAGAAGAAGTGGTACCATAGCGGGCCGCAGTGGTGAGTCACCACGCGCTACCGTGTATGGTAACAGATGTATGCGATTTCTGTTGTGAGGCAATATTTCTCAGAGCGGAATGTGGTGGTGTGGATAACCACACATTACCGAGTCTGTAGAGTAGTAGCTGAGACGTCATCAGCCTAAAAGGGATTTGTGGACAGATTTTATAGTTTTCCATAGCGGATCGCAGTGGTGAATTAACCACGCTTTCCCGTATATGTCCAGACGAGAAGGGGAAGGATTTTGCCTCATGGGTTTTTTCCCACAGAGCGGACTGTAGTGGTATTCCACCACCCCTTACCGTGTCTGTGATTCCGGTTAGACCATTGCTTTTCATTTGTTTATTTGGAGTATCGTGGAACAGTACATTGGGTTTTTCCTGCAACCTACTACTGAAAAGCTAAGGGAGTGCTTCCGCGGTACCAGCTGTGTGGTCTCATTCTCTGTGACTCCCGTCTGGGCTCGCCTTATTGTGGGCACGTTGTCCAGCCTGCCGGAAGTCCTATGCTTGCACCTTTTCAGTTGTATGATTTTACATATCCCAGGTATGAAAAGGGCTTAGTGAGACTATATGAGAGTAGACTGTTGCCTGCTTTATTTACAACTGTGTCTTTTCTCTTTTTAGGTCCTTTTTCCATCGCTGTCCCTTTCCATTCCTTTTCCCTCGCCTGATCGCTCGAGCACCCTGTTTATATTCAGGGTGTTGGTGATATCAGGAGGTGGACCCTGTCTTACGGCTACTGGATCCTGTGGAGCGTATCCTGACAGATTCGCCAAGACCGGGCCCAAGTCATATTGATTGCTCCGGATTGGCCAAGGAGGGTGTGGTACACAGATCTACTTCACCTCTCATCGCACCCTCTGCTCCGTCTCAGGGCACACCTCCTCTCGCAGGGGCAGGTTCTACACCCCCACCTCCAGAGCCTGCACCTTCATGCCTGGAGATTGAACGTGGCAACCTGAATTCTTTTTCTCTCCCGCCGGACGTGGTGGATGTTATTTTATCGTCCAGGCGACACTCCACTAAGTCCATTTACTCTTCCAGGTGGGTTAGGTTTGTCAAATGGTGTGGAGAGAAGTCCATTGATCCTTTAAAGTCCAAATTGTCTGACATTCTTCAGTTTTCGTTGTTCTTGGCCCAGCAGGGTTGTGCAGTGGCCACTGTTAAAGGCTATCTATCAGCTTTATCGGCTTTTCTTTGCTTGCCAGATCAGCCGTCCTTGTTTAAATCTCCTATTGTTTTGAGATTTATTTTGGGCCTTACCAATAGATTTCTGCCTACTCCCTTTGTTATGCCCCAATGGGATTTAAGTCTTGTTTTGACTTTCTTGATGGGTTCCCTGTTTGAACCCTTGCATAGTTGTCCTTTGAGACTTTTGTCTTTTAAAACGGTCTTTCTTGTGGCAATTACCTCAGCAAGGAGGGTAAGTGAGCTTCAGGCTCTTAGCTCAAAACCCCCGTTTTTGACCATTCATGCTGAAAGGATGGTTCTCAGGACCAGGGCTGCTTTTCTGCCTAAGGTGGTTACTCCCTTCCACCTAGGTCAGTCCATTACTCTTCCTGTTTTCTATCCTCCCCCTCACCCTTCCAAGGAGGAGGAGAGACTTCACCGTCTGGATCCTAAGAGAGCGGTGAGCTTTTATTTGGACAGGACAAAAGACTTTCGTTTGGATGATCAGCTCTTTGTGGGCTACGTTGGAAATAAGAAGGGCAAGGCTGTGCACAAGCGCACTATTTCCAGATGGATCGTATTATGCATTAAGATCTGCTACGCATTGGCTGGTAAGGAACCACCTGATGGTATTAGGGCTCATTCTACCAGGGCCAAATCTTCCACTTCTGCTTTAGCCAGAGGTGTGCCTGTGTTGGACATTTGTAAGGCTGCGACTTGGGCCTCTCTCCATACTTTCGCAAAGCATTATTGCTTAGATTCTCAGATGAGGAGAGAGGGCCATTTTGCGCGCTCTGTCCTGCAGGAGTTTTTAGTATAGAAGGGTGGACACCCTCCTCCGGCAGTGGGACTGCTGTGGGATTCTATTCAAAAGGTGAGGAATCCACAGGCAGATGTATCCATCAGAAGAACAAGTTACTTACCTTCGGTAACGCTTTTTCTGGTGGATACAGTATCTGCCTGTGGATTCCTCACTGACCCACCCGCCTCCCCGTTGTCCACCCTTATATACTTTATAGAAGGCATTGTTTAACATGATTGTTTTGCTTTATCATTTCTATTTGCCTTTGGGTGGTTATAGGAAATGCTTTTATTCTTTGGCTTTCCATTTAATTTTACACTATGTGTATTGATGTAAATATTGTGTACTGTGTATACTTTGTATCTATTGTCGGTCCACCCGTTTCGCCTCAGAGGCACGGAAAAAATGGGTGGAACTGACGTCATCACGCCGACGCGGCTCTCTTATGGCTCCGGTGACGTCATACGGAGTCATGAGCGGAGCCGTGGTATTGTGACGACCTCGTCGGCGTGGAGAGCTAGGAAAAAGTTTCCGCGGAATGCTGGTGCAGGGGATATTCAAAAGGTGAGGAATCCACAGGCAGATACTGTATCCACCAGAAAAAGCGTTACCGAAGGTAAGTAACTTGTTCCTCTAGCTGATACAATTGAGAAGTACATAGAAACAGGCCCATTGCTGGTATTAAGGGAACTATATAGAACCGTAAATAGACATGCTGCACTTGTTTCCAAGTATTCTCAATTGTTGCATATATGTTCACAGGAAGAAGGCTGGAGTAGTCCAATGTCTACAGTTCTCCTACACGGCTTTTCTAAGGTGCATGAACAGTTTTACATGAGTGTTATGCTTTTGAGATAATTGCTCAGAAAACAATTGGTGCCCAGGAGAATTCATCCTTTATGAAGAACGCCATACAACTGCTAGTGAAAACCTGGGTCTGTACATTGATCAATTTCCATAAGCTTCTTGTAGAGCAATTCATTTTCCTTTGAATTTACAAGGCACTCTGTCTACAGTTCATCCATGCCTTACAATTGACATTTTTGGGCATCAGATTGGATATCTATTGATGTAACGTCTGAATATTTCTAGTTTGCAATTCCGTGCATCACCAAGGGCATATCTCTTTAATGGGGTGGGGGGCTGAGTGTGTAACTTCATCTCATACGAAAGACTACTTCAGTTGTACTAAAAAAATCTATATAAGGGGCAAGCGCTTAGGAATTGCTTATTAAAGGGCCCTAAAGGGGAGTAAGCTTGCTCTAAAAAGACCCTGGTGAGGAGTCTTATTACGTTGTTCCTGTAGTGTCAGCACTGGTCAGCACACAGTACCAAAGTCATTCATTTTGGAAAGCCCATTTTGACAATATACCGGAATCAAACGACACCATTGAGCGTTGTTGTTTCAGCAGCATGCCTGACTTCACTCTAATTCACCTGATAATTCCTTCATAATGGCGGTGATGAGCAAAAATGCAAACTACTCTGCATGAAGACATAGGATAAACAAGCATTTACAATGCAATAGGTCTCGCATTTGCGAAAGTTTGAGCTATTGGCATTTGTAAATGACAATGCCTTTTATTTATGTGTTTTTTAAAACTGATAAATAAAAGGCATTGTCATTTACAATGCCAATCGCTTAAACTCTTGCAAATGCGAGACCTATTGCATTGTAAATGCTTGTTAATATATGGGAGCATTTTTACAACCATCCACGCAGCCCTTTATGAATAAATTCCTGAGGACCTTGTCAATCCTCCATGGTGGGATTTAACTGCGTTACACCCGTGCACTTCAAGTGGTGCACTGTAGAACCAGGGAACCAAGTACAAGCCCACCCTGGCATCCCACCTTTAGGCTGCGCAGTTTTACGTAATTCACCAAACACGCACTGTGGTTTAGCACATACTTTATAAACGCCGGCTCCCCTCCCCCCGCTGTGCATGCCTGTTCTTTTGAATGCTAGGCTTGTCTGACTGTAATACAATTGGTGCTGATTTAAAGCGCTCTGATACCTTCGGGTAAAGTTTGCGTAAATATAAAAGTGCAAACAAATAAATAAATAAAAGCCTAACTGTAGCACGTCCGTTCTTATTCTGCGATGCCACATGCCTTTGGGTCCCTGTACTGATTAACTGCACCCGGCTGTGGGAAACCTACATGGCAGGAACAACGTGTTGCGGGGCAGACGCGGGGAATGTAGCCACAGTCCTGTGGCTGCACCGCGGGGTAACAGTGCGGGGGCAGGAAGGCAGGCAGTTGGTACGGTTGTGCCATAGCAGTGTAGTCCTCTGTGCAGGCCGGGCATGGGGGTTGCTGTTGGCTGACGGGAAGTGGTGAGGAGGTGCCGGTTCGGTATGCCTGCTTCCTGATCTTGGGCAGGCCACAGTTTTAATAAAAAAAACGAGTTGGGCAACCCGCTGCAAGGAGATGTGCGGTCGCCATTACTGAATGTTAAAAAAAAACAAAAAACTATTTGGGCGAGCTGCGCACAAGAAGATGCGCGGCCGCCATCATTTAATGTAAATTAAAGAAGCCTCTCCACTGGAGGAATATAACAAAATTAAAAGATACACGTTACCATCTGTTTTTTTAGATAGCACGAACTCGACCCCAACGTATCAGCCCGCTTTACATGAGCACCAATTCCATTACAGAGCATTTTTGAGCACCGGGAGATTGTGATTTGTCTACAATCACAGAATGCTCGAGCCCCCGCCACACTCGAACCTGGTTCCCAGCTTCAAAGTCGGCCGCCGTTGGGAATGCAACCTCGGCTTTACATATAAAAACTACTTGCCGAATGCAGCGGCGCCCTTGTTACAAATATGAAAAGGCGCCGTGCTAACATGTAAGTGCGGCACCCGTGCATGTAAAAATTATGCGCTTGGCGGCTCCTGGTAATACTAATCATTAAGATGGGCGCCGTGCTAAAACATTAAGCGCGGCGCCCGTGCATACTGAAGTTCTGCGCATGGCGGCCCATGAAACGGGCGTCATGGCTAGCAGGAAATTGAAAGAAATAGTCCCTGAAGTACCACATAAACAGTGTAAGTTAACTGTAGTTGGTCGGTGCTGCTCCGTACAAAACCAACAACAAATAAGGAGCCGCTAAAGAAGAGCAACAGGAGCATGAACTAATGGCAAGTCCAAGGCGGGATTTCACTCACTGTAGACATTGCTACAGGTCCTGCAGACAGCACATGCGCGCTGCCTAGGCTCGACCTAAACAAGAGCTACAGTTAATGAGGAATCTTTTAATGTCTATTTAATCATTTTCTTTGGCTTCTCTCATTGGTATTTAAAATCGTCTTCAACACTGTCCCACCTCACTCCCCTTCCTTGCATCTCCCAACGTCCATGACTACCTGGCTCCCCTCCTTTTCATTGACCCCTTCAAACTAGTTGTCACTGTAAACCCGGCTCTCCTTCAGTGCCCATGACTAGTTTTTCATCCATCACACTTTACTCCTCTTCGCTGTCCATGCCCTGCACGAGTGCTGTACCATTGTGTCCTCTTCAGTATCCCAAACCGACTCTCGGCATGTAATATGCTCTGCTCTGTCGAGTGGTCTCATGTTGCGCCTAGGTTCTGCTTTTTTCCCCACTCTTGTGCTCTGTTCCACTGCCTTCATTGTCCAGCCCACTCCTTTCCACTGTTCTGGCATCAGTGGTCCAAACCATTCTACAGCCCTGCTGTCCTACTGTGTTCCCCTATATATTGATGCCACGCAGTTCTTTCCTTTTCTGCTCCCCATTAAGTGACCTACCCATTAACACTGTCCTGCGTGCGCTCCCCTGTTGTCAAGACCTGCCTTTCAGAACTGTGCTGACCAGCTTTCCTTCAGGGTCCCCTCTCTTCTTGCATTGTTTCATCCTTTGTTTACCCATTCCATTCTCCTGTGCTGTTTGCTGTACTCCCATTCTTGCCCATCAGCCTGCCCTGCCCTTGTTCAGTGGGGCAGTGCTCAGTACGCACCCACAGCTCTTCCTTTCAGTATCCTGTTCGCAGCGCGGCCTTTCCCCAGTCCCGTTCACTGTCTATAACCCGTAGCCCAACCCCATCCACTTTCGTTTTTAGGTCTCGCCTAGGTAGCACTTGCGCTGTCTCTGCGAAACATGCTGTATTCAGGATATGGGCTTTAAAAGCTCGGCCCATTTTCTAGGACAGCCTCTGTTACGTGTGGTGTTACTCAAAGCTTGTGAGCACTATTTATTTCTTTAAAGTGGAGCACTGGAAACCAGAGCGCGTGGTTTACAGAGCTCTGTTGTAAACCGGGCTTTAAATCTTGCTCTTATCTTGCCACATTCGTTGTGCATTCAAAGACTAAGGTCTGTTTTGGTTATAGCTGCCTCCTCTTCCTTCCTGCTTTTGAAACGCACGGCCTGGCGTCATGGTCCCTGCCTTCCTATGGCTGCTGCCGCCTCTGTCTCAGAGCGCAACAAGCATTTGCAATGCAATAGGTCTCACATTTGTAAGAGTTTGAGCTATTGGCATTGTAAATAACAATGCCTTTTATTTATGTGTTTTGAAAACCTGCAAGTGGTGCGTAAACATGCACTTTGTACAAAGTCGTTGCTTACGAGAAGAAAGGCTGGCAGTAACTGCGCCTCTTTTACTGCCAGCCTTGCTTCTCATAAGCAAGAACTTATAAGTACAAAGTGGGTGTTTACGCACCGCTTGCATGTTTTCAAAACACATAAATAAAAGGCATTGTTATTTACAATGCCAATAGCTCATACTCTAGCAAATGCGAGACCTATTGTCAGATTTTCTTTGTGTTGTGTCTCGCTCTTATTCAGCTGTTTCAGTACTTCTAAATGCTTTGCACTTGTTCCTTTGACAAGCCTGACTGCTCAAAGCTACAGCTGCTTTGCAAACTAGCTGACTGGACCCAAGATGGTTTTGTGGGGTTGCTACACAGTGACTAAGCACAACACCACCATATAATAAACCACTATCCTCACAGTAGACATAGGAGTTTTATTTTAAATCTTCAATTAAAATGCACAAGAGTAGATGTTTTAAAGATGCAAGATGCTATTTGCAGAAATATTTCATATTTAAAATAATAGATTTTTGTACCTATGGATAAGTGTGTCCCTCCGAATGAGTTGCTGTTTGAACAGTTTTCTTTGTTACTTCTCCTCTTCCTTTGTAATCCGTTGCATTGCTCCCTGCATGAACCACTGGCGTTAGAATAATTTTTATTGTGAGTTAAATTGAAGGAAGTGAATAAAATTAGTTTAATTTACATATTTATTTTTTATGAAAATGTCTCTGTATTCCTTTAAAGGACTACAGCTAATCTAATTACAACATAGTTTACAGTGAGCAACGTAAGTCAGACCAAACAATGAGACAAATTTTAAAAGCACAGTAAACATTTTCATGGCCTACTCAATTTTATTACAGATTGGAAACACTTTAAGTATGTAAAATTAGCAGCGGCAGATGAAAACATGTTTATATTCGGCATTCTTCACAGGGGACTAAGGGGCACATGCATCAAGCCTGCATTTTGCGATTCCGAAATAGCGAATTTTACGGATCCGCTATTTGGGAATCACATAATGCTATGCATGTAGGAATCGCAAAACAAATTGCGATTCCTTAACATTACCTAATAGCGATTCGGTAAATAGCGAATCGCTATTAGGAAATGTGACTCCATTCATTCCTATGGGCCTAAAGGCCCATAGGAAAGAATGGTATTGCATTCGCTAATTGCGATTACCAAATTGGTAATCGCAAATGGCAAATCCAAAGCCAAGGCTGCCCGGGGGCCTAAGACCCCCCTGAAGCACCCCGAGAAAATTGCAAGTGTGCACATGTGAAGCACACACATGCCCTAAGGGCATGTGTGCGCTACATGGCACTTTGAAAAATGCATTTTTGTGCATTTTTCAAAGTATGCACATATTACCATCAACTTGAAGTTGATGGTAATTAGCGTTTCCTAAATGCACAGTTCGCATTTAAGAAAGGCTTCTTGCATCTGCATTAGGGAATTGCATATTGCGATTCCCTATTTGCATTTGCAATTTAGGGAATCGCAAAAAATTGCGGTTACCTAAATTGTGAATTGCCTAAAAGTTATATGCATCAGAAAAAGCCATTTTGCGATCGCAAACGGCCTATTTTTGCGAATCGCACTGTTTGCGATCGCAAAATGGCTGGATGCATGTGCCCCTTAATGATTCTAAAGCCTTCTACTCCTGCTGCCATCTCCCAGGGCAGACACATTCTGTGAGCTTGGCGAACGTGTTCCTTATTAGTAGTCTATGGTGTTTACAGGCAGCTTTTAAAGGAAGGTGTAGTGATATGTGTAAGTAAGTAATTTTATTATGCATGATTAATTAAAACCTTTGCATACTCATAACAATAAAAGTTTCTTGTACATAATTCAATAGATAAAACAATACTAAAAGCCATCATTATACATTATATTAAAATTTCGCATTTGGGCATTATGCTCTTCAATGGGTCCAAGGTGCTTGTACTTCAGGGAAAACTGAGCTGGCGGGCCCTTTCCGAGCTAAACAGCCGTCGTTATTCATCCTATTAAAGTTCACGTTTTTGCGCATACAACCTTCATTGGATCTAAAGTGCCTGTGCGTCAGTAAGGTGCTATTGCTAGGCTTGCTGAGTCTGACTTCGAGTACAGCCCGCTCGGTTATTTTTGTTTGACCAGTGGCCACATGCGTGTTTGAGTCTCTTGGTTACTGTGTCGA